>CAKJTW010000074.1:4106317-5475090 GCA_917880005.1 Nanger dama | reverse complement strand
ACCAACAGTATTTTCTTACACTCGTTCCTTCTTTATGACATTTTAAGAATACTTTATGGAGTGATGTGAGTTCTTATCTTTCTGAGGCTGTTAATGGCACTAGGTGCCCCACCCCCACACAGGGAGTTTCTAAGAATAGTATGTGTGTCTTTCACTGATGCTTCTTACCCTTTACATTTTGAGAATTTATTTCCTGCTACATTATGGCTTTTCCTCACATGACTTGTCCCCCTCTGCTTTTTGCTTTTAAATTTTTAAATTGAAGCTAAAATGCTAACTGGACTTTCTACTTTTGTACATGCGTGCAATCTGACAACCACATGTAACAATTTACTGCAACAGAGCAGCCCGGTTTTATCACCCAAAGCTGCTCAAACATTAGTGTCCGCATTTTTCTTCTCTTGTGCTAGGCATTTCCCTGAATAGGAATTCCCTGATTTCCTAAGAGGAGGAACACGGAGACTCTTGCTATGAAGCACACACCTCTGCTTAACAGGACACTTCCTTCCTCTTCAGTGCACGCCTCCTGGCAGCCCCGAGCTCCATCCATCATCCATCGGGTCTCAGAGCCAAAGCTCTCTGGCTCAGACTCTCAGGAAATCTCCCATCCCCCGCAAGGGTGAGAAGGGCGGACGCCAGGTTTGCTCCGCTGGGAAGAGCATCCAGGGGTCTAATAACTTCCATGCAGAGATCTTCCACCACGTTCTCTCTTGCCAGTTCTACCCGGTCAATGGAGCTCCACAGTAACTGCTGTCTACAATTCCCGAGTCTTATCGAGGCTTTCCACACTAATAAGCATCTTTTTAGTTGCTTTCTCCTCCCCTGCAAGGTCAGGATTCTGCTTTCTCTGGTCTCCTAAGTCATCACCACTTATCCATTTATTTTGCAACCACCAAATTTTACTAACATCGTTTAACTAAAGTTGCCTCACACGCCCATTCTTACCTTCATAGCTCTGTGCCATTTTCATTCATTTATATTCATTTTTGCAGGTTTCAAGGAGAGCATAAAAATGAGTGTTCAAACAGCCACATTTATATCACGTCTGTAATAGTTAAATATCTCCCAATTAACAAACTTAAGAGACCTTACAAAGCATCCAGCGCAAGTACCGAATTTCACACTGAGGCAACGGAAGTCCATAGAACACGATTCACTCAAGTCATTTGACAACACATCAAACCATGAGATTCCAGCACTCCTCTTACAGGCCCTGTGCTCCCAGGGACCAGCCTCAGGTAAGAGGCATTCAGAAGGGACAGGTAAGGCATCAGTCCCTTCTGCCCGCCCCCTCCCCACTCTGCCAACGTCCCTTGCCCCTCACCTTCCTGGCCTCGTCCACTCTCCGTCCGAGGTCTGACCTCCAGGACACCTGCAGGCCTTGGGCTCAGCACTCTCTCTGTCACCTCAGTCCTTCCCTGAGCCTCTAGAAATCCTCCCAAATAAAGTCTGTCCTTCCAGAAGCCAGGTTCTATTTTCTACTTGATGACTGTACTGATAAGACAGACAGTAAGACCCTAGTACACATTAGTCTTCATTTTTATTAATTACTCCATTTGTTTACAAATCTGAATAGAAGGTGAAAGTGTTACATCCAAGACCAATGATTTTTCCCCACATGCTAATTATATGATAAATATACTATCATATTATAAATGTTACAATTGTAAATAAGAAACTTTTCAAATGATTATAAAGATGGTAAACCAGCATAGAGTATATCTGAGTTTTACCACATAACCTATAAGATCCAATAATTATGTTCTTCCTCAGTAAAAATAAAGGAAGGACTAGCTTTAATTGATCCAAACTATATTTGTGACATGACATTGTTTCATGGGGAACAATTATAGTGAAGCTGTCATTTCATAAACAACTAAGACTCAAGAGCATGTCACTATCTCCATTAAAAGGTTTCCCTTAATTGGATACTCACCAAAAAGTTGATTAGTCTAACAAAGGGAGCTTTACTGACCTCTAACTCAACACTAAAACTTAACTTGTAATCCCTGCCAATGTAGCGTCAAACACATTATTTTTCCCAGCAAATGGCACTACCATCCATGCAGGAGCTCAAGCCAGAAACCTAACAGTCATTCCATGAGGGCAGCGAGGAGGCCTTTTGTAGTCACTGCTCCAACACCCTTGCAGAAAGGGCATTTAGTCAATGTCCAGCGAATCAATTAATGGTAGCAATGTCACCTCCAAGATCTCTCTGAAACCTGCCTATTTCCCTGCAGTTCCAGCTCAACCACTAGTCTGAGCCATTGTCATCCCTCACCTCACCCACAGCAGAACTCCTTCTCTGTATCCACTTCTATCTCCTTCAATCATAGGGAGGTCTTGACAGCTTTGTGACCCTGTTGTATGTCTGTTTAAAACAAGAGGTCTGGTTAGCCTTACAGGAAACTCCTCACGGCCTGGAGCTGCTGTGCTCAGCCCAGCACTCTCGTGCCTGCCTCCCCAGCCTCCCCACTCTCCTGCCTCTGACTTTAGCCCTCTGAATTCATTTCCGTTTCTCAAAATTACTGTGTTCCTAGAACTACTCAGTGCAGCTCAGATGTAGTGCTGTAAAGAATGTCACTCTCACCCTTAAAGCAACAAGAAAACAGAAGAGGATATCAGCTAATGCTGAAGTGTCCAGGCAAACCCTAACAACAGATCTGGAGAGCGTGCAAACACCTGGGCAAGACAAGACTCAAGCGTCAGCTTCTCGGGATGCAGGAGAGTTGACACTCTCAGGATTTTTCTGTAGGAATCCAACACCATCACCCCCTAACCCCCAAGTGTGCACAGGGAAGACGTGGGAAGACCCCTGAGAACACCGGCCCTGGCTCAGGGCTGGGGTGGGGTGGGGAGCAGCCTCTGCTGAAACCTAAGAGCCTGGACCCTAACTCTCCTCTTAAATAAAAGCCTGAATCTGCAGGAAGAAGGGCAACAAAACCCACTCTGCTTTGTTTTTTAAAATACTGACAAAATCAACAAAGCCTGTCCTGAGATCAGTGTCATGCCCACAGGAAGCGTTATTCCTGCTACACACTGGTGATGCTCAATCTTGTTCCAGGTGCTGGGTGGAGAACAGAAGAGCCAGGCGACAAGAGAAGCAGACGTGCAGACACACATCCGTTCATTACTGCTAAGCTCTACTGAGGTGGACAGAAGGCAAGGACAGACAGTGTGGGTATCACAGAGGGCAGAGCAACGTCAGCCCGGGCGGGCCTGTGGCCGTCAGCTTGGCTGTGTCATAGGCAAGGGTCTGGAGCAGAGCAGTTCCTGCGCTGTGAATACCAAATGCACAAGCCCTCGGGCACTAAGGAGCTTCTCTGAACCAGGACGGCAGCCAGCCTCCCGAAGCAGAGCGGCTGGGGCGGAAAAGTAAGAGGCAGAGTCATCCATCTGGGCAGGAACCTGGGCTTAAATTGCTGTTTAAAATCCAGAGTCACTCTGGGTGGTTTCAGCTTTTCCTTGTAAAGAACAAACACAGCACACACGCGCAGGCACTGCCAGCCCTTTCCAAGATCAGCAGGCTGACAGGCCCGAGGCTGCGTCCCTGATACCCACAGCCCACACGCTCTCTCGCCTCCTCCTTTCTCTTGTCCCACTCACCAAACTGTAGTTTGAGACATTTCTTTCAGACTGTATTTCCTGCAAGACAAATGTGTCTTACTCAACTCTGAAATCTCCACATCTCAATCCTGGTCTTCGTTCTTAATAGATGTATGTGTGTGTAAGTCGCTTCAGTCATGCCCGACTCTTTGAGACCCCATGGGCTGTAGCCTACCAGGCTCTGCTGTCCATGGGATTCTCCAGGCAAGAACTCTGCAGTGGGCTGCCTTCCCTCCCCCAGGAGACCGCCGCTGCCCCAGGGATAGAATCTGGGTTTCCCTTGCACTGCAGGCAGATTCTTTGCCGTCCGAGCCTCAGGGAAGGCCTGGTGCATTTATACACACGTGCTTAGCCACTCAGTCATGTCCCTGAGTGCCCACGGTGGCCTTGGGGTGACAGGACCTTGGCATGGCATGTGTCTTCTAAGATCAGAAAACCAGAAGCTCTCAGGCTTCCTTAAAGCGTGGGCCTGGAAGTACACTTCTTGTCAGTTAAGGGAGCTGCAGAGTCAGGCCAGACTCAAGCGAAGGGAACACATAGAGTATGAATGTGGGGAGTGGCCACTGGGGGCGCACTCCCACAGACAAAAACCACAAAGCAGTCATTTATCAGAAAGTGAAAGTGGAGGTGAAGTTGTGTCAGACTCTTTGCCACCCCATGGACTGTAGCCTACCAGGCTCCTCCCTCCATGGGATTCTCTAGGCAAGAGTACCGGAGTGTGGTGCCATTTCCTTCTCTAGGGGATCTTCCCGACCCAGGGATCAAATCCGGGTCTCCCTCATTCCAGGCAGACGCTTTAACCTCTGAGCCACCAGGGAAGCCTTATTTATCAAAAAGAGAGGCTTTTATAGTCTCAAATCTCACAGTCTTTTTCCAGGCCCAGTGATTACTTCCTACCTTCCTTTTCTTAAGAAGGGATGGAGGTGCCAATCTGAGGGCAGAGACCCTGACTGACTCCCCTCTGTACCTCAGCCTCAGCGAAGAGCAGCATGGGCTCCCGACAGGCAGGCAGCATTCCACACGCTGACAGCGAGTCCTGAGTGCCAGCCGAGTTACTGTCCAAAACGCACCCATCTCTACCCAAGGCTTAATGAAAACGAACCTAGACTGTACCACACAGGCACAGATGCAAGGAGGCGTGTTTCTGGTATACTGGCCCTAACTGCCCAATGACGTCTGGTAATTGCGCATCTTATAAAGGGGAAGGAAATGGCAACCCACTCCAGTGTTCCTGCCTAAAGAATCCCAGGGACGGGGGAGCCTGGTGGGCTGCCGTCTATGGGGTCACACAGAGTCGGACACGACTGAAGCGACTTAACAGCAGCAGCAGCAGTAGCATAAAGTCTAAATGTTTATTTAAAATCCTTAAAAAGACATCTAAGAAAGACTGTAAAATAAGGAGGTACTGTAAGAGATAAACAATGTAATTTATTTCCATAGAGGCAGGTCTAAAGTTGGATGTGAGAAATGAGAGGATATAATTTTTAAAACCTTTAAAAACGCTGGACAGTAGTGTAACGTTTATTGAAGAGCTAAGAGCACGTGAGAGAGGAAGGAGGCGAGCGAGCAGGCCCGCAGGCGCAGTCCTCCAGGGTGAAGGCAGACCCGGCATTCCCTACAGACTGCAATGGCGAGTGATCCAAATCTCAGGTTAGGTGGCCAAGAAGCACTCCTGGCTAGTACACTATATTTAATATGTATATAAAATGAATGTGTGTGTGTGTGCATATATATGTCTGCGCCCATGTGCTTGTGTGCATGCTCAGTAATGTTCAACTCTTTGCAAACCCCTGGACTGAAGCCCACCAGGCTCCTCTGTCCCCAGGATTTCCCAGGAAGAATACTGGAGTAGGTTGCCAGGTTACCGTTTCCTTCTCCAGGGGATCTTTCGAACCCCGGCATCAAACTTGTGTCTCTTTTGTCTCCTGCACTGGCGAGAGGACTCTTTACCAGCTTTGCCACCTGCGAAGCTGATGCTATGTCTATGTATATACTTTAAAATTCGACACCTGGTCTACCATTGGTTAATATTTCAATACTTACTTAGGCCAAGAGATTCGTCACTAACACACCAGATAGAGAAACCATTCCCAAGTCGAGAAGACTCTCCTTACCCCCAGCTGGATGGAGTGCCTGCCCTGTCCTAGTCTAAGCCTGCACGGGAACAGGCGGTGAGCGGCTCCCCTGTTTCCCTGTTTGCTTCAACTGCATCTCCAGTGGCCCTGAAGTTGCAGTCTCTTTGGCAACAATCTTTGTGTACTGAGAGGTAAGTTAACTAGGAGACGCAATCCAAGAGCCCAAAACCAGACACATCTAGCACCTATGTGCCCCAACCACCGAGAGCAAATGAGTGACTACAGCCTGGGAGGAGCGCCGGCCATGGAGAATTCCCTCCTCATGCCAGGATCCTGTCTCACTGCCTGGCGCTGACATGAGCCAGGTAACAGTACTAGCCTGAACCTGTGTAATAAAAAAAGCTTAATTTCTTAAACAAGACCATGGACTCCGGAGCCAGATTTCCTCATTTCAAATGTCTGTGACTTACTAACTGTGTAACATTTAGCAAGTTATGTAACTTCTCTGGTCTTTACTTTTTCATATGTGAACAGGAGATCATGCTTCCCCCTCCTAAAACTGTAAAGATTAACACATGAGAAGTTAATAAAAGTAAGGCCTGAGATGCAGAAACCATGGGCTACATATATTACAACACAAATTCTAGCATGTTTTTCTAGCACCGATGTATAAGGCTGGACTCAACATCCCTCTCTAGAAAACACAACCCCACATCCTCTCTCTAGATTTACTGGGGAGAAGAATTACACTGTCAAGAAACAACATTCTGTTCGTCATCTCTACATTCACCTAATTACTGCCCAATGGCAAGAACCAAAAGACAATAAATGAGGTTTCTTTTAAACTATTTTCTCTTGAAATAAAAGACCATCTCACTGTTTTCATTAGCTTTACCAGCCATTTTAGGTTCCAATAATTTGGCCATTAACACAATAAACAAACAAACCCACCTTCTAGTTGGTATTCAGAATACTGATCTCATTTGAATTAAGTCAATGTCATAAATGCAAAACTCCAAACAGTGGTAAACCTAACAGACTGTGGACTGTTTCATTCACGTGAAACAGAGCAGCCTCTTTGGAAACCAAATACTTGATTCTCAGGATACTTAATTATTGACTCAAGCTCTGGATTACTGAAAATAATTTTCATGATTCTGATAATCACCTCTAAAAATAACAATCACTTTTACATGGAAGTTCAATTTCCAATTTAAGTTTATATTAATCATTCTTAAATGTTGAGGAGTTTAAAAACAAGGTAAGATGTTTTATAATGTAGAATACTTCCTAATATACATTCTACTTGCTTATTTTTATCTCTCATAAATCGTCCAGGGATCCTAGGCTATATAAAGTCTAATGCACATGTACGGTACCAAAGGCTTTCCATGCTAGTCATCGCCAAAGACTGCCACAGTTTCAGTTCAGTTGCTCAGTTGTATCCAACTCTTTGCAACCCCATGAATTGCAGCATGCCACGCCTCCTTGTCCATCACCAACTCCCGGGGTACACTCAGACTCATGTCCATCGAGTCGGTGATGCCATCCAGCCATCTCATCCTCTGTCGTCCCCTTCTCCTCCTGAACCCAATCCCTCCCAGCATCACAGTCTTTTCCAATGAGTCAACTCTTCGCATGAGGTGACCAAAGTGCTGGAGTTTTAGCTTCAGCATCATTCCTTCCAAACAACACCCAGGGCTGATCTTCAGAATGGACTGGTTGGATCTCCTTGCAGTCCAAGAGACTCTCAAGAGTCTTCTCCAACACCACAGTTCAAAAGCATCAATTCTTCGGTGCTCAGCTTTCTTCACAGTCCAACTCTCACATCCATACATGACCACTGGAAAAACCATAGCCTTGACTAGACGGACGTTTG
The DNA here is from genome assembly GCA_917880005.1 of Nanger dama. Lineage (NCBI taxonomy): Eukaryota > Metazoa > Chordata > Mammalia > Artiodactyla > Bovidae > Nanger > Nanger dama. The sequence continues at coordinate 5,467,530 of CAKJTW010000074.1, read as the reverse complement.
TTGGCAAAGTAATGTCTCTGTTTTTCAATATGCTATCTACGTTGGTCATAACTTTCCTTCCAAAGAGTAAGCGTCTTTTAATTTCATGGCTGCAATCACCATCTGCAGTGATTTTGGAGCCCCAAAAATAAAGTCTGACACTATTCCACTGTTTCCCCATCTATTTCCCATAAAGTGATGGGACCAGATGCCATGATCTTTGTTTTCTAAATGTTGAGCTTTCAGCCAACTTTTTCACTCTCCTCTTTCACTTTCACCGAGAGGCTTTTTAGTTCCTCTTCACTTTCTGCCATAAGGGTGGTGTCATCTGCATGTCTGAGGTTATTGATATTTCTCCCAGCAATCTTGATTCCAGCTTGTGCTTCTTCCAGTCCAGCATTTCTCATGATGTGCTCTGCATATAAGTTAAATAAGCAGGGTGGCAATATACAGCCTTGATGTACTCCTTTTCCTATTTGGAACCAGTCGGTTGTTCCACGTCCAGTTCTAAGTGTTGCTTCCTCGCCTGCATACAGATTTCTCAAGAGGCAGGTCAGGTGGTCTGGTATTCCCATCTGTTTCAGAATTTTCCACAGTTTATTGTGATCCACACAGTCAAAGGCTTTGGCATAGTCAATAAAGCAGAAATAGATGTTTTTCTGGAACTCTCTTGCTTTTTCCATGATCTAGCGGATGTTGGCAATTTGATCTCTGGTTCCTCTGCCTTTTCTAAAACCAGCTTGAACATCTGGAATTTCACAGTTCACATATTGCTGCAGCCTGGCTTGGAGAATTTTGAGCATTACTTAACTAGCATGTGAGATGAGTGCAATTGTGCAGTAGTTTGCGCATTCTTTGGCATTGCCTTTCTTTGGGATTGGAATGAAAACTGACCTTTTCCAGTCCTGTGGCCACTGCTGAGTTTTCCAAATTTGCTGGCATATTGACTGCAGCACTTTCACAGCAATCTTTCAGGATTTGAAAGAGCTCAACTGGAACCCCATCACCTCCACTAGCTTTGTTCATAGTGATGTTTTCTAAGGCCCACTTGAGTTCACATTCCAGGATGTCTGGCTCCAGATGAGTTATCACACCATTGTGATTATCTTGGTCTTGAAGATTTTTTTTTGTACAGTTCTTCTGTGTATTCTTGCCATCTCTTCTTAATATCTTCTGCTTCTGTTAGGTCCATACCATTTCTGTCCTTTATCAAGCCCATCTTTGCATGAAATGTTCCCCTGGTATCTCTAATTTTCTTGAAGAGATCTCTAGTCTTTCCCATTCTGTTGTTTTCCTCTATTTCTTTGCATTGATCGCTGAAGAAGGCTTTCTTATCTCTTCTTTCTATTCTTTGGAACTCTGCATTCAGATGCTTTTATCTTTCCTTTTCTCCTTTGCTTTTCACTTCTCTTCTTTTCACAGCTATTTGTAAGGCCTCCCCAGACAGCTATTTTGCTTTTTTGCATTTCTTTTCCACGGGGATGGTTTTGATCCCTATCTACTGTACAATGTCACGAACCTCAGTCCATAGTTCATTAGGTACTCTATCTATCAGACCTAGGCCCTTAAAATCTGTTTCTCACTTCCACTGTATAATCATAAGGAATTTGATTTAGGTCATACCTAAATGAGTGGTTTTCACTACTTTCTTCAATTTAAGTCTGAATTTGGTAATAAGGAGTTCATGGTCTGGGCCACAATCAGCTCCTGGTCTTGTTTTCGTTGACTGTATAGAGCTTCTGCATCTTTGGCTACAAAGAATATAATCAATCTGAGTTCAGTGTTGATAATCTGGTGATGGCCACACTCTACATCCCATAATTAAATCATTCTGGCCCCACAGTTACTCTGTGCTCCCCTCTTATCTCTGCTTGTTAACATCCTGAACTTATACTTCAGTTCAGTTCAGTTCACTCGTTCACTCATGTCCAACTCTTTGTGACCCCATGAACTGCAGCACGCCACGCCTCCCTGTCCATCACCAATTCCTGGAGTTCACTCAGACTCACATCCATCGAGTCGGTGATGCCATCCAGCCATCTCATCCTCTGTCGTCCCCTTCTCCTCCTGACCCCAATCCCTCCCAGCATCAGAGTCTTTTCCAATGAGTCAACTCTTCGCATGAGTTGGCCAAAGTACTGGAGTTTCAGCTTCAGCATCATTCCTTCCAAAGAACATCCAGGGCTGATCTCCTTCAGAATGGACTGGTTGGATCTCCTTGCAGTCCAAGAGACTCTCAAGAGTCTTCTCCAACACCACAGTTCAAAAGCATCAATTCTTCGGTGCTCAGCTTTCTTTACAGTCCAATTCTCACATCCATACATGACCACTGGAAAAACCATAGCCTTGACTAGACGGACCTTAGTTGGCAAAGTAATGTCTCTGCTTTTCAATATGCCATCTACACTGGTCATAACTTTCCTTCCAAGGAGTAAGCGTCTTTTAATTTCATGGCTGCAATCACCATCTGCAGTGATTTTGGAGCCTCCCAAAATAAAGTCTGACACTGTTTCCACTGTTTCCCCATCTGTTTCCCATGAAGTGATGGGACCAGATGCCATGATCTTCGTTTTCTGAATGTTGAGCTTTCAGCCAACTTTTTCACTCTCCTTTTCACTTTCACCAAGAAGCTTTTTAGTTCCTCTTCACTTTCTGCCATAAGGGTGGTGTCATCTGCAGATCTGAGGTTATTGATATTTCTCCAGGCAATCTGGATTCCAGTTTGTGCTTCTTCCAGCCCAGCGTTTCTCATGATGTACTCTGTAAAGAAGTTAAATAAGCAGGGTGACAATATACAGACTTGACGTACTCCTTTTCCTATTTGGAACCAGTCTGTTGTTCCATGTCCAGTTCTAACTGTTGCTTCCTGACCTGCATACAGATTTCTCAAGAGGCAGGTCAGGTGGTCTGGTATTCCCATCTGTTTCAGAATTTTCCTCAGTTTATTGTGATCCACACAGTCAAAGCCTTAGGGACTACATTTAATTCCCCCTGTAATTCTTTCTCCAGAAATAATTCTCCCTCACTCTTTTAAGTTCTTGCAGTGTCCATCTACCTCTTTTATGTTAGTATGGTCTTTACTCTCTATCATTTGGAAAAAATTTACTCTGTTTCTGCTGTTCAACTGGTAAGTCCCTGGAGAGTAATCAGGACCCTTATTTGATTCATCATCTTTCCTGCATAATGATTTCTCAATAAACACTTGTGCAATTAAAGTTTATTTTGCCCCAAATCAAATGGCACTGGTCAACATAGTTTGTATTGATTTTCTTTGCTGCAGAAATCACTGCAACACATTAGATCTATATAAATACTATTATTTAGATTTGTTACTTTGCCAACCACAAATCACTAAGCATTATTGGTAGTGCTTGAGATTATCCGATACTACACCATTGATTGTAATTTTAACACAGCATCTACTTTAATGGTAAACAGCCCTAGTTATTTAGACATCAGCAACTCTGAAAATCAATCAAGTAAAATATACAAGTAACTTCTTCAGGAGATGATATGGGGAAAATCACACATACAGAGAGACATGCAAGTGATACAACCATCTGACATCATCCACTTTATGCTTTTTAATCTCTGTGTGCTCAAAGCTGGATTATATTCTTTGGGTGGGGGTGTGGGAATGGGTGGACAACAAAACAAATAACACAACCAGCGAAGCCCATTTATACATAAGTTTGAAACTGTTAATCCAGAAAATCTCAGACTGCATAGTCTGGCTTCAAATGTGGAGAATGGGACGGAGGATGAGAGTTGGACTGTAAAAAGGCTGAGCGCTGAAGAATTGATGCTTTTGAACTATGGTGTTGGAGAAGACTCTTGAGAGTCCCTTGGACTGCAAGGAGATCCAACCAGTCCATTCTGAAGGAGATCAGCCCTGGGTGTTCTTTGGAAGGAATGATGCTGAAGCTGAAACTCCAGTACTTTGGCCACCTCATGAGAAGAGTTGACTCATTGGAAAAGACTCTGATGCTGGGAGGGATTGGGGGCAGGAAGAGAAGGGGACGACAGAGGATGAGATGGCTGGATGGCATCACTGACTCGATGGACGTGAGTCTGAGTGAACTCTGGGAGATGGTGATGGTCAGGGAGGCCTGGCGTGCTGCGATTCATGGGCTCGCCAAGAGTCCGACACTACTGAGCGACTGACCTGAGGAGGATATGACAAAGGACTGGTGAGGGATGACCATGGTCTAAGTTAAGGAGTGGCAATGTAATCCAGAGAGCGAGGGATAATTTATAACTAGAAATAACAAAATGCGTGTCACTGCATTTCAAGAGTCGACTGGGAAAGGTAAATGAAGAAGAAATTAATAGACAAAAATGATGTGCTAGTTTTAGGCCCGGGCTCTTAGATATGTGTGCTGTCTGTCATTCACTGAAAAGGAGCACAAGGAAAGCCCAGGTTTGCCCAGAAGAGGTATGAAGTTCACTTATGGACACATCGAATATAAGAAGTCCACAGGATAGCGAAGTGGAGGTGGTGCAGCAGGCGTTTAGCCTGATGAGAGAGAGGGAGAAAGGGAGAGGACAGAAGGAGAAAAGGGCAGAGAGACAGAGGAAAAGCTGTGCCGGACCTGGTGTCAAACAGGCCCACATAGCAGAGCCGGGGGCCTCACCAAGAGGGCTGACTGCCACAGCTGCCCGATTCCCTCTGTAACTGTCTCGGGATATATACTAAGTGTCCCTGGTTTCTTGTAATTGTATATCAATCCCTTGTTTTCATAAAAGTTCATACTTTGGGCCATCTACTGAATTTCTGACATTTTACTCCTGTGGGGGTGGGGGGGAATCATTGAAGAGATGGGTTAAGCTCTGTTCATACTTCCTGTGTCCAACAGCACAGCTACACAATTTTCAGCTGATTCAACCTGGAGGGCTTCATGGGGCCCAGGGCTAAAATAAGCAGTACAATAATATTTAAGACACCTAAGACAGTAATACACTACTAAGCACTTAAATTGTTTTATATTTTGGCTCAGCAATACACTTAGAGACCTAGTCTCTATCATCTCTCAAAAGGAAGCAGTGATGGAGAAAAAAAGACAAAAGAAGTATCCATCACAGACTTCAAGTTCTTAATGTACTGCACTGTGACCAAAGTACATATAATGGTAGAATTTCTAGATTTTAAATGTAATGAGATGGGGGGAGTTGTGCTATATACAACCAAAGTTTTTAATTACTGATTTTACTCAGATTCTTTACTGTCTAAGCCACCAGGGAAGCCCATAATAAAAACAATAAACCTCTAAAACAAATGAACAAATTCTTTCATGAGCCCCTATATATGTGTGGCTGTTTCTGAACTCAAGTTAAGGGGCTACTTTCTGGATCAATAATCAAGCATTTTAAAAGAGAATAAGATGCAGGACGCATGGGGCTGGTGCACGGGATGATTCAGGGAGAGGATGTGGGGTGGGAGGTGGGAGGGGGCTTTGGCATTGGGAGATCGTGGACACCTGTGGCTGATTCATGTCAATGTACGGCAAAACAAATACAGTACTGTAATTTAAAAAATTTTTTAAAAAGAAAAAAAAAAATAAAAGAGAATAAGGGGAAAGTCACAGCATAAGATTTGAAATTCCTTCACAATATTTTTTGAAAGCTATCATATTCACAAATATCAGCTTTCCAATTCTCATGACACAGGGGTGAGTATCACAAGATCTCAAGGGCCCAGAGAAGACCTCTGAGAAAAGAACAAAGGAGCCTGGGAAGAGACTCGTCTCTCCCTACAAGCACACTTCCCTCCAGCCCACTGTGAGATGCAGGTGGTCAGGATGGGAGGGGCTGGCCTGGAAGGGGACCTATGCTCAGTGAAGCAATGGCCTGCGGGCCCCACGCCTTCCCAATAAGGCTCTCTGCTCCAGAGTGGCCCTTCCGCTTCCCCACAGGGCCCCAAGATTTAATGAATGCTACAAGGGGCAATGATCGTTGCCTTATCACAGAAAAGGCAACTTTTAACACACTAATATGACTGTCAAATATTTACTACTCTATGAAAAATTTAAAGACAAGATGACTTCTATGAAATAGTCTTCCACCAGTAGCAGATTCACAGATTTTTAATTATCTGCAGTTTGCTATAAGGGAAAAACAAGAGCCAATCTTAGCAAAGAAAGTTTCCTGAGCTTTATTTCAAACTCCAGAGGAAACATGCTTTTATATACACTTTTCTCTTCTCCCTCGACTCTTTACTGAAGAACTTCTGTGAGACAGTAAATATATCAAATTAAAATATGCATATAATAGGAAAAGATTTAATGTAAGAACCCATATTAATATAAATTTACCGAAAATAATATGTAAGCATTAGAATGCTTTAAGAGATTAAACAATGATCAAATTAAGAAAATTAATAAATTTCATTTAAACCTGTAGAGTTTAAACCAGTACAGTAAATCTTAAAAATCACAGTAATAGTACACAGGTATCTCCTAAATTAACAATCTGGGACATGTTTTTCCCCCAAAATGGGAATGTGTTTTTTAACCTAATTATAAAAGTGACACCAAGTTATTATTAAAACATTATAGTATAGTAATATGTAAAGTGAAAGTTAAAGTCATTCAGTTGTGTCTAGCTCTTATGACCCCATGGACTCCATGGAATTCTCCAGGCCAAAATACTGGAGTGGATAGCCTTTCCCTTCTCCAGGGGATCTTCCAAACCCAGGGATCGAACCTAGGTCTCCGACATTGCCAGCTGAGCCACAAGGGGAGCCCAAGGATACTGGAGTGGGTAGCCTATCCCTTCTCCAGTGGCTCTTACCAATTCAGAAATTGAACCAGGGTCTCCTGCATTGTAAGCAGATTCTTTACCAACTGAGTTCAGGGAGGCCTATGTAAAGTAGAAAGCTTCTAAACAAGGGCTTCCCTTGTGGCTCAGATGGTAAAGAATCTGCCTACAATGTAGGGGACCTGGGTTCAATCCCTGGATGTGGAAGATCCCCTGTAGGAGGAAATGGCAATCCACTCCAGTGTTCATGCCTGAGGAATCCAACAGACAGAGGAGCTTGGCGGGCTATACAGTCCATGGGGTCGCAAAGAGTCAGATAGGACTGAGTGACTAACACTTTCATTTTCAAAGTAGAAAACAGGATAGAAGCCTACCCTCCAGAAAATAACTGCTCTTAGGATTCAAGTTAGTTTTTTAAAAAATAAATGTTCAACTAGAATTTTATCTGTTTTACATGTTCTTTCTCCTTTTTTATTTAACAGTATGACGGAAATGGCAACATACCCCAGTATTCTTCCTGAAAAATTCCATGGACAAGAAGAGCCTGCAAAGTGTCAGACACAACTCACAACTGAGCACAAAATAAAGACAATCTTACCATAGCAGTGATCACACCATCGTGATTATCTTGGTCTTGAAGATCTTTTTTGTACAGTTCTTCTGTGTATTCTTGCCATCTCTTCTTAATATCTTCTGCTTCTGTTAGGTCCAGACCATTTCTGTCCTTTATCAAGCCCATATTTGCATGAAATGTTCCCTTGGTATCTCTAATTTTCTTGAAGAGATCTGTAGTCTTTCCCATTCTGTTCTTTCCCTCTATTTCTTGGCACTGATCACTGAGGAAGGCTTTCTTATCTCTTCTTGCTATTCTTTGGAACTCTGCATTCAGATGCTTTTATCTTTCCTTTTCTCCTTTACTTTACGCCTCTCTTCTTTTCATAGCTATTTGTAAGGCCTCCCCAGACAGCTATTTTGCTTTTTTGCATTTCTTTTCCACGGGGATGGTCTTGATCCCTGTCTATTGTACAATGTCACGAACCTCTGTCCATAGTTCATCAGGCACTCTATCAGATCTAGGCCCTTAAATCTATTTCTCACTTCCATTGTATAATCATAAGGGATTTGATTTAGGTCATACCTGAATGGTCTAGCAGTTTTCCCTACTTTCTTCAATTTGAGTCTGAATTTGCTAATAAGGAGTTCATGATCTGAGCTACAGTCAGCTCCTGGTCTTGTTTTTGTTGACTCTATAGAGCTTCTCCATCTTTGGCTGTAAAGAATATAATCAATCTGATTTCGGTGTTGACCATCTGGTGATGTCCATGTGTAGAGTCTTCTCTTGTGTTGTTGGAAGAGGGTGTTTGCTATGACCAGTGCATTTTCTTGGCAAAACTCTATTAGTCTTTGTCCTGCTTCATTCCATATTCCAAGGCCAAATTTGCCTGTACTCCAGGTGTTTCTTGACTTCCTACTTTTGCATTCCAGTCCCCTATAATGAAAAGGACATCTTTTTTGGGTGTTAGTTCTAAAAGATCTTGTAGGTCTTCATAGAACCGTTCAACTTCAGCTTCTTCAGCATTACTGGTTGGGACATACTTGGATTACTGTGATACTGAATGGTTTGCCTTGGAGAGGAATAGAGATCATTCTGTCATTTTTGAGACTGCCTCCAAGTACTGCATTTCAGACTCTTCTGCTGACCATGATGGTTACTCCATTTCTTCTGAGGGATTCCTGCCTGCAGTAGTAGATATAATGGTCATCTGAGTTTAATTCACCCATTCCAGTCCATTTTAGTTCACTGATTCCTAGAATGTCAACTTTCACTCTTGCCATCTCCTTTTGACCACTTCCAATTTGCCTTGATTCACGGACCTGACATTCCAGGTTCCTATGCAACATTGCTCTTTACAGCATCGGACCTTGCTTCTGTCACCAGTCACATCACAGCTAGGTATTGTTTTTGCTTTGGCTCCATCCTTTCATTCTTTCTGGAGTTATTTCTCCACTGACCTCCAGTAGCATATTGGGCACCTACTGACCTAGGGAGTTCATCTTTCAGTATCCTATCATTTTGCCTTTTCATACTGTTCATGGGGTTCTCAAGGCAAGAATACAGAAGTGGTTTGCCATTCCCTTCTCCAGTGGATCACATTCTGTCAGACCTCTCCACCATGACCCACCTGTCTTGAGTTGCCCCCCAGGCATGGCTTAGTTTCATTGAGTAGACAAGGCTGTGGTCCTAGTGTGATTAGATTGACTAGATTTCTGTGAGTATGGTTTCAGTGTGTCTGCCCTCTAATGCCCTCTTGCAACACCTACCATCTTGCTTGCGATGGTGTGATCACTCATCTAGAGCCAGACATCCTGGAATGTGAAGTCAAGTGGGCCTTAGAAAGCATCACTATGAACAAAGCTAGTGGAGGTGATGGAATTCCAGTTGAGCTATTTCAAATCCTGAAAGATGATGCTGTGAAAGTGCTGCACTCAATATGCCAGCAAATTTGGGAAATTCAGCAGTGGCCACAGGACCAGAAAAGGTCAGTTTTCATTCCAATCCCAAAGGAAGGCAATGCCAAAGAATGCTCAAACTACCGCACAATTGCACTCATCTCACATGCTAATAAAGTAATGCTCAAAATTCTCCAAGCCAAGCTTCAGCAATATATGAATCGTGAACTTCCTGATGTTCAAGCTGGTTTTAGAAAAGGCAGAGAAACCAGAGATCAAATTGCCAACATCTGCTGGATCATCGAAAAAGCAAGAGAGTTCCAGAAAAACATCTATTTCTACTTTATTGACTATGCCAAAGCCTTTGGCTGTGTGGATCACAATAAACTGTGGAAAATTCTGAAACAGATGGGAATACCAGACCACCTGACCTGCCTCTTGAGAAATCTGTATGCAGACCAGGAAGCAACAGTTAGAACTGGACATGGAACAACAGACTGGTTCCAAATAGGAAAAGGAGTACGTCAAGGCTGTATATTGTCACCCTGCTTATTTAACTTGTATGCAGAGTACATCATGAGAAACACCGGACTGGAAGAAGCACAAGCTGGAATCAAGATTGCTGGGAGAAATATCAATAACCTCAGATATGCAGATGACACCACCCTTATGGCAGAAAGTGAAGAGGAGCTAAAGGGCCTCTTGATGAAAGTGAAAGAGGAGAGTGAAAAAGTTGGCTGAAAGCTCAACATTCAGAAAACGAAGATCATGGCATCTGGTCCCATCACTTTATGGGAAATAGATGGGGAAACAGTGTCAGACTTTATTTTTGGGGGCTTCAAAATCACTGCAGATGGTGACTGCAGCCATGAAATTAAAAGACACTTACTGCTTGGAAGAAAAGTTATGACCAACCTAGATAGCATATTCAAAAGCAGAGACATTACTTTGCCAACTAAGGTCCGTCTAGTCAAGGCTATGGTTTTTCCAGTAGTCATGAATGGATATGAGAGTTGGACTGTGAAGAAGGCTGAGCGCTGAAGAATTGATGCTTTTGAACTGTGGTGTTGCAGGAGATTCTTGAGAGTCCCTTGGACTGCAAGGAGATCCAACCAGTCCATTCTGAAGGAGATCAACCCTGGGATTTCTTTGGAAGGAATGATGCTAAAGCTGAAACACCAGTACTTTGGCCACCTCATGCAAAGAGCTGACTCATTGGAAAAGACTTTGATGCTGGGGGATTGGGGGCAGGAGGGGAAGGGGACGACCGAGGATGAGATGGCTGCATACCATCACTAACTCAATGGATGCGAGTCTGAGTGAACTCCGAGAGTTGGTGATGGACAGGGAGGCCTGGCATGCTGCGATTCATGGGTTCGCAAAGAGTCGGACACAACTGAGCGACTGACCTGAACTGAACTGAACCATAGCAGTACAGCATGTATGTATAATGATATACAGAGATAAGATATAGCTTAACTTTATATAAGAAATTTTTTAAGACTTTACACATGGCATTCCAACTCCTGATAAAGTTTAAAATAATTAAACACCTGGAGAGCCACCTCAGACTCTAAAGCAGTCCCCATTCGGCAACCCTACCTTATGCTAATATATAGAGTGACAGGGGCAGCCCCTGTACACAGCTCTGCTATCACTTCACTTGTAAATCCTTAATGGTAACCTGCACATCATATTGCAATTACACTGCTTATCCAAGGACGGGGCTAGTAGTGTCTCAAACACCCTGTGCCCAGTCTCCCTCTGTCATGGCCACCCTTCCCTCTCCCAGCCTCACTTCTGACTCCTCCCCTGCCAGCTCCTTCACAGCCTTAGGGAAAGCTTCTGAGACTGTCACATGATCCTGTATCCTTCCAGAGCATCCCAACATTGAGCTCCTCACCTTATACTCATTAGGTGACTCATCTCTATGCCCCACAAAACTTAAAACTTCTTGTGCAAAAAAGCAAATTTTAATCAGTTTGTTTTCCAGGCACAATTCCCAGCTCAGAGAAGACTCTCCATAAATGTTAGGTATATGAATGGATAGATGGGTTCAATGATGAAGAAACAGTTTATTTTTAAAAAATCAATGTAAAATCTAAACCACAAGGCATTCAAGGTCCTTATAGATACCATGCCTTGTTCCAATGGAGATTTGGCACTTAAGTTAATTCTTACATCTGGTTACTGCCCAGAACCAAGAGTTAGAGTTTACCCACAAGTAACATGGAGGAGAATTTCTACAGCTTAAAGTCTTAAAAAAATCATGAAACAGCATTTGAGTTTCATACTTTACAAGCTTGCACACATACTCAAGAGAACAAATGTACTTTGGGTTTGAACACTTGAGGACTCATCTCTAGTGCTGTGCCATCGAAAGAGTGTTGAATCAGTTCATTAAGAGAAGAGAAATTATTCAGTTAATGGAATCGCATTAGATGGAGTTTCTCTGAACAGGTATGGTGCCCTCAATTCCACACCAAGCTGCCCGCCCACTGCTACTTGAGAGGGGTGAGTACTGCAGGCTTCCTCCAGCTCAGCCTATTAACTGATACCAGCATCAAAGTTTTTCTTAGAACTGATGTGAGTGCTATATTAGCCTCTATACAAGGCTGGCTTGAGATTCAAATGCTCAATTTGCTAAGCAGAAATATCCTTTTCTGCATTCTGAAAGAAGATTTCCAAGCAGCCTACTTCAGACATTATAAGGACTTGAAATGGACTCTGCTCTCTGTGAGATACAGCAATTAAAATCTGTCTTCCCCTATTCTCCTCAAAGCTGACACTGAAAAACAACATTTGAGGTTTATTTCATATACTTAGCTCAAACACTTTCTGTCACATCATTACTTATACACAGCAGTGTTAACTTCAGATTAAGCATCTGCTAGGCTATGAACTCTTTAGAGATGGGGACAGAGTCTCTGCACCTTTCCTCCTACTGCATATGGCGCATATAGTGCACATCAAGCCTGGCAAATTAATTTATTAAAGTTTCCATAAGCCATGCTTTGCTTAGTAATTAGTATGTCTATAAAATGTTCATAATAGTTTTCAATTTACTAAAATGTATATCCTCAGTTTTTGCAAGTAGAGCTAAGTAAGTTCCTAATAGGCTGTCTATAGGTAAACAACTATAAACTCTTAAATGTGGAACAAAAAGCAACCATCTAAAGTCTGTAGAATGCTCAAAATCAAAGAGATTTTATAGAAGGGAGTCAAGACTTGAAAGAAGGGAATGGCCTGGGTGAATTCACTGACTGTAGAGGTATTTAGCTGAGTAGCAGAGTTTGAGGTAAACACAGTGCTAAAATCAATGGGAGGAATGCTAGAAATGACAGTTAGACCTGGGGAGCCCCATATTTTGTGTATAAAATCTGCCAATCATGTATGCCAAAAATAAATGCAAAAGTTCAACTAAGAGGTAAACTAAGTTCTGCATTTCCCATCCAACAGTCTGCAGTCTGAATCCAAAATATCAACCTACCTCAAAGAAAGAGAACAGAATCCAGTTTCCCCAGTGTAGTACAATGTTACAGTATACAATCCAAATATATAAATTTGATTCATATATAAACATATATATTTGAAATATTTTCAAACTCCAGGCCCACATAGCTTCAGTAGTAAATTCTATCTAATAATAAAGAAAATACAGCACCAAACTGACATATATTCTTTAGAGGGGAAAAATATTATATATATATATATATAAATATTAGTCTATGTATACTTTTACTATAAATATATATTTATGTATAAATATATATTTACAGAAATTTATATAATATTTTATATGAATATATATAGGTTATAGGTCACTATCACTCTGGAATACAGAAGCATTTGAATCCATCAATGTATAAAAAGGATAATATATCATTAAGTAGACTTTAATTCAGAAATGCAAAATTGGTTTAACTTATTAACACTATATTAACAGTAAAAAGGAGAAAAATCTTGTGCTCATTTTAGTAGATGCAGAAAAGGATATTCAACAAAAGTTAGCATCCAGTCAGAATCAAACAGTCAGCAAAGCTAAAGTAGAAGAAAACTTCAAATTCCCACATCTGTTACCAAGCTTACCGGTAAAATATTGAATGTTTCCACAGTGATGTGAACAAGAGAAAAATGCCTAATCTCACCACTTGTGCTCAAGCATTATACTAGGGATCTTAGCCAAAATAATAATACAAGATAACAATCAACATAAAAATTGTAAAGAAAGAAGTAAACTGTTTATGCAGATAATATGATTATGTACATAGCATACTCTGAAGATTCTATAAAACAATTATGAGAACAAGTGAATTTTAGAAAGGTAGCAGAATACAAGGTCAATATACAAAAGTTTCTATTAGAGGCAAAAATTGGAAGAGAATATTTCAAAATATTCATTTTACAAGTATTCAAAAGATATAAAATACTTTTTTTAAATTTAATAAACATTTGCATTTATTACATGGTTTCAAATTGTAGAGAAAATAGCAGTCATTCTGTCAAAATTTCTGGAATTATGATAATACAGAACTCCAACAAGCTCAAAAATAAGACTCATATTTTTGGTTGGTAATTTTGACACAAAAGTTTTACACTTGTGATATTATTCCACAGTATGCTGAATTGCACCACTGCTTTGAGATTCAAAATGCAATTTTTGTGTGTGTATACATTATATTGCATTACTTTATTTTTTTGATACTTTATTCTACATTACAATACTGTATTTGTTTTGTCATACGTTGACACGAATCAGCCACAGGTGCACACGATCTCCCAGTGCTGAAGCCCCCTCCCACCTCCCACCCCATATCATCTCCCTGGATCACCCCATGCACCAGCCCCAAGCATCCTGTATCCTGTATTGAACATAGACTGGCACTTCGTTTCTTACATAATAGTATACGTGTTTTAATGCCATTCTCCCAAATCATCCCACCCTCTCCCTCTCCCTCAGAGTCCAAAAGTCCGTTCTATATCTCTGTGTCTCTTTTACTGTCTCACATACAGGGTCATCATTACCATCTTTCTAAATTCCATATATATATGTGTCAGTATACTGTATTGGTGTTTTTCTTTCTGGCTTACTTCACTCTGTATAATAGGCTCCAGTTTCATCCATCTCATTAGAACTGAGTCAAATTTATTCCACCTCCCAGTATAATGGAAATAAAAGCAAAAATAAATAAATGGGATCTAATTAAAATTAAAAGCTTCTGCACAACAAAGGAAACTATAAGCAAGGTGAAAAGACAGCATTCTGAATGGGAGAAAACAATAGCAAATGAAACAACTGACAAACAACTAATCTCAAAGATATACAAGCAACTTATCCGGCTCAACTCCAGAAAAATAAGAGACCCAATCAAAAAATGGGCCAAAGAACTAAATAGGCATTTCTCCAAAGAAGACATACGGATGGCTAACAAACACATGAAAAGATGCTCAACATCACTCATTATCAGAGAAATGCAAATCAAGACCACAATGAGGTACCATTTCACACCAGTCAGAATGGCTGCGATCCAAAAGTGTACAAGCAATAAATGCTGGAGAGGATGTGGAGAAAAGGGAACCCTCTTACACTGCTGGTGGGAATGCAAACTAGTACAGCCACTATGGAAAACAGTGTGGAGATTGCTTAAAAAATTGCAAATAGAACTGCCTTATGATCCAGCAATCCCCTGCTGGGCATACACACTGAGGAAACCAGAATTGAAAGAGACACATGTACCCCAATGTTCATTGCGGCACTGTTTATAATAGCCAGGACATGGAAGCAACCTAGATGTCCATCAGCAGACGAATGGATAAGAAAGCTGTCGTACATATACACAATGGAGTATTACTCAGCCCTTAAAAGCATAAAATACTTTTAAAAGTAAGTTTAACAAAAGATAAGACCTTTCCCCTAAAAGTGATGGAAATTAAATGCAAAGATACTTCGTATTCAAGGAAGGGAAGACTTAATATTATTAAGATGTCAGAGCTCCCTAAATGGATCATCAGAATCAATGCAACTGCATCATAATCCCAGCAGAATGTTCTGCAAAACGAATTCTTAAGTTTATATCAAGCTGCAAAGCATATACATCCAAACAATCCTGGAAAAGGACAAAGTTGAAGGGACTACATTATCTAACTGCACATCTTACTATAAAAAGCTGCAATGATGAAGACTGTATGGTACTGGCATAATGATCCATAAATAGACCAATGAAACAAATCATAAAGTATAGAAATAGATCCTCACTTAACACAGCCACCCAATTTCCAACACAGTTACCAACACAGTCAGTGGGAGGAAAATATCTTTCAACAAATGCCATTGAAAAACTAGATATCCATATGAAGAAAAAGTGAATTGACTGTCTATCTCATACTGTACACAAAAACTAATTTGAGATGTATCACAGATAAAAATTAAAAGCTATAATGTCAAAGCTTTTAGAGGAAATGGAAGAAATGACCATTTTAACTTACAAAGGATTCTAACATTTCCTTGAGGTTGGCAAAGATTTCTTAGTTGACAGAAGATAAAATCATAAAAAAAAAATAACCTTGATCCATTACATGTCATCAAAATTTAAAATGTATCACAAAACTCCATTTAGAAAATAACAGGCAAGTCACGGATTGAGTCAAATATTCACAAAACATATATCCACCAAAAGATATGGTCCAGGAAATATGTCTTTAAAAAGCTCCTATGACTCAATGATAAGACACACAGCCCAGAGAGCAGAAAAAGATCTCAAAAGAGACTTCAAGTTTGAAGATATATAAATGGCCAATAAATCCACACCAGATAATTAATCATCATGGAAATACAAATTAATACTACATGAGAATACCAATACCCTATCCGAATGGCTGAATTTAGAGGTTGACAATATCAAATAAGAGCTTAGATATGGAATAACCATAATTTTGCATGTGTTATTCTAGAAATGTCACAAATACAACTGCTTAGGGGGAAAAATTATGGCAATTTATTATAAAACTAAATCCACAGCAATTTAAATCTTAAGTATTTACTAAAAATAAATGAAAACATATGGTCACAGAATGACTTGCATGAAATGTTCACAGCAATTTAATTATAATAACTCAAAACTGAAAACTGCCCAGGCAATGGATAAACTGTGGTATATTCAGGTAATGGATTATTGTTCTGCAATCAAAAGAAATTAACTACTAATGTATACAACAGTATGCATAAACCATGTACAAAGACACACAAAGAAAAAGAAAGCAGAGAAAAAAGTATCAATTTAGGCCAAATCTAAGATGATCAAGATTTTATAATTAGATAGGATTTAAAAGTACTTATTGTAACTGTGCTCAATGTCATAAAAACCAAACTTCTTTCTAGAATAGATAGAGAATTTTTGAATATTTATGTGCCAAGTCCGATGCAAAGCATTTAACATGGATAATCTTATTTAATTCTTATCAACCAAGCTTATCTTACAAATGAAAAACTACAGCAGGAAAAAGTTGAACTGTCTGTCTGAAGTCTGAAATATAACTCAAAAGAATAATTTTTAAGGCTTCATAACTCACACCAAAGTCAAACAGAAAGGATAGAATCACTAAATAAGTTTTTAATTAATTTTAAAAGTATGCATGTTGGGATATTCTGTGAAGGGAAAACATCTCAAGAAGACACTAAACAGAATATAAATTAAACAAGCGCTCCCTTGTGATAAAGATTAACACGCCTGCTGTGCACACCTGTCTTACCTTAGGAAACTGTTTTACAGGAATTAACACTTTCTGTCCCAGCTTCATGTTCTTATTAATCACCACATCAATGTACTTTTCTTCATCCTTGCCTTCTCCTTTTTGAAACTTCTCTATTTCTGTGGAGGAAAAACAGAAAACCACGAAGTGTCAGACCTGGAACTTCAGAGACTGGGGGTTCTCCTTAGCTCTATGGTGGCAAGAAACCAAATACAGAATATGGACTTGAGATGCCTACAGCTTGCTCAAGTAATGACTTGTTCCCGTTTTATCAATGATTCTTCACCAGTAAGTGGGGAAACACACACACGTACACATACACGTGCTCCAAAGTCAATTCTCAATGGAAGGGAACAATACACTAGCCGCAAACATAAAAACAGACTTTTGAGGTCCTCTGGAATTCTCAAAAAGGCTGATCAAACAGCAAAGAAAAGCCTGAAAGCATTCTCAGTTTAGCATTACCAAGAACTGACAGCCCATTCTACCAGCCCTGCCTGGGTCTCCAAGGTGGTTCCCACCAAGGATTCTCTAAGGAGCCATTACAAGCCCTAGACAGCCTTGTGACAGTCATTTCCCCAACAAAATCTTCCCACCTCACAAGTGACGAGCCCAACCACAAGCTCGTGGCTTTGTTAGTGCTCTTTTCTCTACTGATGATGCTGTTTTGATGATCTCCCTTTCACACATTGCCTTCAAGATTCAACCATATTAAATACTACTTTTTATGCAACTGTCACTTTCCTTGACGGGGCAGCAGAATCAGTCACTCCCACCACGACACTTACAAAGTACTTCATGCACAGTTCTATTATCATTCCCAGCTTAGGCTTGCAGCTTCTGAGCAAAGCTTCTAAGGATAAAGACAATCACTAAATCTCCAATTACACTGATTATTTTGTTTGCTTTCTTGTACTATGCTATGCTTTGCTTCTGTAAAACTGATCATTCTATATAGAATCTGCATGGGAACAAGACACATTGAACAATATGTGAAATATAAACATTTACGTGGATAATTCTTGCCATTGTTGTTGGAAAAAGCCTTTCGAGAGTACTTTTAATTTTTACATTTTTCTATAAATAAAATATAAAATTAAAAGAAAGTTTCTCCTCTATCCATACTCCAGAGGTAATAATATACCATGTTATATACTCTTATTTTCCATAAATAAGAATGTCTGTGCATGCAAACACAAAATAATTTGAAAATTGTAAAACTAATGGTAGATATGAGCTAAATTAGTTTGGTTTTCCTCAATAAAAAGCAGTAAGTCACATGCCATTTGCTCCATCGTGTATAACAATTCATGAGTTCAGCTTTAATTAGTACAGGAAAATAATTTCTAGAAATACCTTTAGAAGATTTAACAAAATTAGGTTCACTGAAACTTCCTAGAAAACATAATTTTTAATGTATAATACATCAGTCAAAATAGATTTAACTACCTATTTTCTTTTTATATAACAAAGGCTTTTAAATAATTGTTGAGCACTGATAGGCACAATTTAATGTTTAATTCCTTAATCAGCCTTCAAAATGTTACTCCTTGTATCAGTGATGTTTATCATTTGAAGCAACATGGAAAGTCATGTTAGTTAAGGTTAAAAATTAGAAAGACTTATGTATTTCACTATGTATTAAAGTTTGAGAAATCTCTACAATTTCTAAGAGGGAAATAAAAATTTTTTATAAAGTAACTAATTTCCTCTCCAGATAGTCAACTTTACAAATCTTATCTTGCTAAAATACCTTGTTGCTACCTTAAGTAAGCTTTGAAATATGCTGAAATACTTCACTGTTTAAGATTTATTTTAGAAAAACAAAATGTAAGGCCTGATACCATGTTAAAGCATGTGAGTGTGCTAGACCTAACATGCCACGTAGCACTTGAAACAGCCCCGCCCCTATCACGGGCATCGCGCAGGTCTGGTTTACATCATGGCCATTCTACTTCTCTCAGGTCCCCGTGGCCCCCAGTGGTAAAATTCAGAACTGGCCAAACTTCCATTTTTAGATGCTGTTCAGTCAACAGTTTGGCATTTTCTACTTGACTGAAGATCATATGTAGGTTTATGTGTTCAGGATGTCCAATAAAGTACAATGCAAAATAATAGGAAGCAACAAGATGACTTATGAAATCTTGAAATTGTCCATAAATGGGAGTCTCATACTCTCAAACTCATACTACCACCCCTCTGGGCTTCCCTAGGTCAGGAAGGGATTGGACAGCTACCAAGATGGCTTCAACCTTTCAGTAAATTGGAGCATATGAAGGCAAACCACAGAAAATCCAGCCAGATGCTCAAGGTCGAACACACAGGGGATTTGACTTTCACTAATCCTCAGATTACAGTCTTACATACAGTTTAATGTACCAATGCCATCTCCCAGCTCAGAAATAATAAGCAAAAGTGTGATTAGGTTTTAGATGATGTAGGGGATTAAAATGCTATGTTTTCAAGCCATGGACACCAAATTTCTGTCAACCGGGAAAGCTAGTGTCAGTTACGACTTTTTGGCTTTTGTTTTTCCTTTTTTTCTGCTTCTGTCTTGGTTCAATATGGAGCTTCCCAAGCAATGACCACTTACCCTACCAAATATGCTAAAATCCGTGAATCCTCTAAGACACAGGCAAATACTCTTTGAATTTAAATACGCTAAATTTTCAATATAAAAAATTTGGTAATGTAAATTTTCATTAAAACTGCTTAAATTCTCTCACAGAATCAAGTACATCAAAATTGACATTTTCCTTTGTCCCAGCAACTCCATTTTTACAAATTTACCCTAAAGACATATGTGGATAGATATAAAATATTATATACAAATTTATCCATTTAAAGCACTGTCTTTAATAGTAGAACACTGGAAATCATCTAAATATCTAGAATTAAGAGCCTAGTTACATAAGCAAGGGCACAGCCAGTGAGATAGCATAAGTTACTTTACAACATCAAGAAAACTCTTCATGTTCTGATAAGAAAAAGTCTCCACCAAATACACTGTTTGGACACAAACACATAGACACAAGTCACAGTGTAAAGCAGTGTAAGACTATATGTTCATATTCACTTGTATATGTACAGAAAAGAGCTCCCTTCTTACATATAAGAAACAAGTAACTGATTATCTAATTGTCAAGGGAGAAATGCAATGGATAAGAAACAGCAATAGAGACTTCTCACTATATTTCTCTTTTACACTCTTAGAAAAGTTTGAATCATGAATATTTTACTTTAAATTTGCATAAATTTAAATTTTTAAACACTTTTGTAGATTTTTTTAAAAATACCGAAACAGAATAAAATATGAATGTATACAGGGATAGTCATGTTTCTATTTTGCATCTTGGCTGAAAATCCAAGTTTGACTCTCCCTTGACCATTCATTTAAATCCTTCACTAAAATACTCTTTCACTGAAGCTGTGATAAGGATATACCTGGACTGCTGGTCTCACCGGAAATAACACACGTGTTTCCGGAAACTACATGCACAGTATTTCACTTTGAGAATCCAAATGCAGCAGGGTTCACGCAGTGAGGGTGAGAGGAACAGGGATCCATCCCAATCAGGCGTCTACCCACACACTGAATTCTACACACGGAGAAAGCGCACGGGGTGCTGGGGACGGAACACACAGAGTCTGCAGGGCTACACGGACAGGCGCAGTGTGCACAGGGCCGAGAAGAGGGGCCAACAGCTCTGGAGCTTGGAGTATGGCGCAAAAAGCTAGTAAATGTGAGCTGAGTTCCTAGAGGATAAGGAGCAGAGGCTGCCAGGCAAAGAGCTGATGAATGCCTCAGTGGAGTGCAGTAACCCTGGGTTACACCAGTCCCCTTTCCCTCATCTGGCTGAACAGCTGACACATGGGGATTTCACTTTTTTGGTTTCCTTTTCTCCTTTAACAGTACAGAAGAGAACGAGTCACACAAGCAGTGGTGACAGAATCCTGTCACCACAGAGCCAGTTAGTGAACAAGCCGAGACACGAACTCAGTTCCCTCACCCCACACAGCCTGGGTCGCTGCAGAAAGAAGCAGGGTGAGAACAGGGGCAGTTCTCTGTGGCCAACACAGAGAAGAAAGGACAGAGGCACGAAAAGGCAGGCCGGGTTCTTAACGTCTGCACGGATCAGATCCTAAGGGTTCAGTAGCAACAGGGGGATGCGGAAAGCAATCCGCTGAGGAGAGACGCCCTCCTGGAAAGGCGGACCTGAGCAGAAATGGAATGGATGCAATGTGGGGAGATAGGGCAGACTACATCACAGCTGGAAGATAAGACAGTCTGTCCCGCCAACAACCAGGGAGGGCGGAACTAGAAGGGCTGACTTCTATCTGAAGTGGAGGGAGAGCCGTCAGAGGAGGCATCAAGCCCTCGGGACACCCCACCCGAGTAAACCACAGGCGCCTGCCTTGTGCTCCCTCTCCCCTCTAGCATCCAGCTCTTCTTTGCTTCTGAAGCACCCGTTCACTGAAGCTAGAGCTTCTGCACTTGTCTCCCAAGACAGGAACATCTCTGGGGACTTTCCCCCTACAACAGCCTTCTCTTTGGTGCCTCTGCCAAATTCCACTTCCTTAAAAGGCTCTTTTTGAATTCCCAGACTACTTAATCAGAACAAAATAGCATTTTCACCATAGGTATAACTTCCTATTTAAAGTCTGTCTTCAACACACTATCAGTGACCCCGGCCACCAGCCCTTAACTCCTTTTGTGATCCTGACAATATATTGGAAAGGTTAAAGCATTGTGCACATTTTGCACATAAGGAAAGTTAGAAAATATATTTCTAAAAGTCATACAATTAGCAAGGAACATATCATGACTCAAACCTCAGGTCTCCAGGGTGCAGACACTTTCCCAACCCAGTCTATCAACAGGTCCTTAGAATATTTGTGTAGCTAACAACACAATAAAGCCTATAGTACATAGTGCTTCTATAAAGGAAATAAGCATTCTTTACAAAACAAGTCCATGAGAGAATGCACTAATGAACCGATGAATTCCTGTGCTGAGCCCACATGGAATCTATCCTTTAAGATCAGAAACTGTGAGTTAGAAACCCTGATACCCTGCAACTCTGTCTATTTCCAGAGCTTCTGTTCTTTCCTGGGTGAATGATCCAAGGAACTATATTCCATGAAGAAATAGATGGCATTCAAAGTAGATAATCTGAAGAGAATTTAATCAAGGACCTATGTATAAAAATGTGAATATCCTAAAGTCAATAGCAACCAAGAATGGTGTGTTACTCTAGGGTTAGTTAGGAAGGAGGTATGGCTGCCCCAAAGCTGGGAAGCAGGACGGGGCAAGGAAGAAAGGAGACTGTGTGGAGCACAGCCTGGCAAGGGTTATAATGTCCTCCGAGGGAAGCAGCCAGCCTGCGCTGACCTAACAGGGAGGAAGCTAAAGCACACACACTGGGACCTCACTTCCTTCTGCAGATCTGCCGCTGGTGGCTCCGCAGAGAGGGACCAACCCAAGCAGAAGCCAGAAGTAAGAGTGTCTGCTGGCATCCCTCAGCCCCCAGGCACAGAGCAAAGGAGGTGGGACAAGAGGCAGCAATCCAGTCCCCACCTTGGCTAAACCAAAGGAAGCTTTAAACAGAGCATCTGATGCCTCCTGTACATACAGAAGTGCCCATTTGTGCTGATCACATAAAACATTACACAGCAAAGTACTGAAAAGTAATGAAAACCATTTTGAAAGTGAAAGTCACTCAGTCATGTCCGACTCTTTGCTATCCTATGGACTATAGAGTCCATGGAATTCTCCAGGCCAGAATACTGAAGTGAGTAGCCTTTTCTTTCTCCAGGGGATCTTCCCAAACCAGGTCTCCTGCATTGCAGGCAAATTCTTTACTACCTGAGCCACAAGGGAAGCCCAAG
The DNA here is from genome assembly GCA_917880005.1 of Nanger dama. Lineage (NCBI taxonomy): Eukaryota > Metazoa > Chordata > Mammalia > Artiodactyla > Bovidae > Nanger > Nanger dama. Next base: position 5,444,706 of record CAKJTW010000074.1, on the reverse strand, counting down.
AACACTGGAATGGGTAGCCTAGCCCTTCTTCCAGCAGATCTTCCTCACCTAGGTATCGAACCAGGGTCTCCTGCACTGCAGGCAGATTCAACTGAGCTATCAGGGAGGCTCATTTCAGAGATCATTTATTATGACAGTACTAGGTAAATAATAATTGTTATGACTTTGTTTGCAAGGATTCACCGAGTTAAGGGCTGTGCATTTGACTTGAAGTCTCTCTTTATTCTAATGAACCTGTCTATGATAGATTCCCTTCACTTTACAGAATAAGACCCTGAGGATTCCAATGGGTAAGAAGCTTGCCAAGGGCTGGACAGTTCATAATCTCTTTAGAGGGATTCACACTAAAGTTTAGTTTTAAACCAAACATTAGCTGTTTAAAAGTTTTTTAATGAACTTTCATCAAAGGTTCAGAAAAGAGTAACTAATATAAGTTAGACTGCACAATAAAGTTCTAGGGTAAACAGTAATATGGTCAAACCCTCCCCACCCCCTCAGCCCCCTTGCCCAAGGACCTTAACTCTGTACAAACTTAATAAGGACAGGGGTTAGCCTGGATCTATAAGGAAACAAAAAGTCCATACAAACAGAATGATAATACCTACATGCTCAACATTCAGAAATCTATTTCAATCCCATGGAGGGAGGAGCCTGGTGGGCTACAGTCCATGGGGTTGTGAAGAGTCGGACAAGACTGAGCGATATTCCTAAAATATATATAGTGTTCAAAGCCAATGTAAATTCTATCTGACAGATTACTAAAATGTTATTGTGGCTGTTGGTCTAAAAAGATATCTTTTAACCTCCAACATGACAAACGTTTTCACAAAGGAATTATTTTATTCAAGCAATCCAAACCTAACAGAACACCTATTAGACTCAAACCAGAACTGAATATACTAAAACCTGCCCAGACAAGATTGATTCAAACAGCTCAAGATCTTGCAAATAATCTTCTATAAACAAGAAATAAATGGCACAGTAGAACAGAGATGCATATTGCTCTCTAATAAGAACGAATAAGCTCATCATAAATACACAAAAATAAACCATCCAGGGAGCAAAAAATAGTTAATACTCTAAATATTAAATGCTTGGAAGTAAACTTACAAAGACAGAGCTAGTATTTGTACACAAAGTATTCTTAAATATATACACACTGCATAAGATTAAAGCATACACACAAGGAAATTCCACCAGGAAGGAAGAAGACTGATTGAGGGGAGGGGGCAGGGGAAGGAGGAAAGACACTTAAAACAAGGAGAGGGTCAAGGGCGCTGATCCTCCACCCAGTCCGAACTCAGGGTATAGCTTATGGTTGGCCCTCCATAACCACGGTTCCTCTGTATCCATGGTTCAGCATCTGTGGATTCAACCATTATTTTCTATTTTTAAAACTGTGCATACAAGTGAACCTGCACAGACCAAACCCACATTATTCAAGAGTTGATTGTAATTCTACCCATCACAGGTAATTAACAAAAATATAACAATAACACACAGCAGGAATTTATTTCCTGACAGTACTGTCCAGGTATTTCATCCTTGTAACAATGTAGCAGAATAGCAGTAATCATTTTACAGAAAAGAAACAGCTACTTAACAGATATCCAGTGATGCTGCTAAGATTCCACAGCAGACCCAGATCTAGGATTCCAACCCTAGTGAATTCTGACCTAAAGCCTCCAGTTTCTTGGTATTACTAAAGTAAAGGAATCTTGACTTTGAGAAAAAGTTATTTGGCTTATTAGTTTTGAGGGAAATTAAAGAAGTTATTACAAGTATCAAAAGACATGATGTTTATCAAAGTGATCTGAAAACTGTAAAACATAATGCAAATACAGGTTATTATTGTCTACTTAATACAAAGCCTAAATTGTGGTGACTGATTTACATGTATCTCATTGTAGAATGGATTTCAAGAATTTGTGATTTCTATATGATTCTAGAAATTAAAATGCAGATAACTAAAAAATTCTGAGTGCTACTCCGAATTATCATTATATATTTTATCAAATTATTTTCAAGGGAAAAAATGCTTCCATGGTACTGACCTCTTATCTTTCCCTTAAATATACTGCAATCATTCACCAAACAAAAAGCAACATGACAGAAAAAGAAAAAAATACAAAGACATGATGATCACTGGATGCGCCAGTGAAATGCAAATTTATCTTCTAAACAAGGGGAAACACTCAAGGACCTTCAGAAATGAGGAAGTTACTGGATTTTGGTACTAAAATCTAAGAATTTTCAAAATAAACTTCTAAGTGAAACGTGTTTTTTGTTTGTTTAAATCATTTTAAAACAATAAAGATCAAGGGATGAAAATCAGAGATGAAATGTTCCCTAAAACTTGTAGGAGGAATCTAACAATCTGCATAATTACTGTTTCCAGACACAAAGCTGGGGGCTCTGCACATGAAGCCCACAGAGTTCTCAGCATGCTGGGACAGGAATCAACGTCCCCTCGTGCCTAGTGTGTGGCAGACCTAAATTTTGATTGCAGGGCTGTCGGACTCTCAAAGGATTTGCCTCTTCTCCGAATTACCACACAACTGGCTTCTGTGAAATAAAACTCATATTTTATGGCAAGACAAGAAAAATTTAAGCATAAAGATTTCCCTGCCCTTTGGCCTCCTCTGCCCCCTCTTCTGAGCAGTGTGCGCCTACATCAGGCATCAACCAAACCTCCCTCCGGCAGAAACACCACTCAGCCTAAGAGCAGCATTCTAGCTTCAGCAAGCCAAGTCCTCAAAAAGATAACCTTCCTTCTCAATCTTGTAGAGGGCCACACTGACCCATTGCCCACTACCTGCTTTGTAAGCCTAGATCTGGGCCGTGAAAACTGTCAATAATACATCATTTAATATATAGGCCTCTGACTCAAAAATGTATAACAACTATGCTCTGGCCTCTAACAGGCAGAACAGTTCCCGGAACTTTCAAGAGGCTATTCTCAGATTATAATCCATAATTTGGCTCAAATAAAATTTTAGATCGACTGATCAATTTTTGCTGACACTTCAAAACCTCCTAAATAACAGATTAAATTCCACCTCCAACATATAAACAGAATTTTACAGGACGAGTCAGTCAACTGTATTCACTGAATGTCCACTGTTTACTGAGTGAGAAACATAACAGAAGCAACAGAGAAGATCAAAACATGCCAATGTAACAGTCCATACTAATCTCTAGCATGCTGCTACACACGGTACGGAGAAAGTAATCAGTCAGGGCTCAGGGGGCCCGTGGTTTTATCAGCCCTAAGTTAATATTGGCTAATTTCTATTCACTCACTTTCATCTGGTAGTAAGAAAAGTTCTGAAATAAGTTTTTATTGAAACCAGGTGCAAAGAAATGTCTCAGTTCTACTTAAATCAACCAAAAAAGGCAGAAAAATGAACCCAAATGACAGAGGGAAGAAAAGCTAGGCGTTCCCGCCATCTCAAATAGACCAATCCCTTGGCTCTTCCAAATGATCCAGGATTACTCTTAATATACCCCAGGGCATTTGTCAAATGAAGATTCAGTAAACCCCCAGACTAAGTGAAGACAACAATACATTAGGTTAATTCAAGTTAATAACGACTCAAGTCAATAACTATTGGGAGGAGGAATGGGAATAACTACTAAAGATTGGGAAAAAAAAGGAAAATCTACTTTTTAGTTACACCTGCCTAAGGGTTAAACCACATTTCTCACTTTTAATTGCAAACATCATTAAGTATACTGCAAAAGACCAGCTATCTTAAACAATTATCAGGCTCCAGAGGTCACCAATTAGAACCCTGCAAGGATTTGAATTAAAAAAGGTTTTATGATTAGGTGAAGTAATGATCCAAGAAAGAGATTAGTTCTGTTCAAACTGCACTCATTATAAAACCCATTTCCTTTGTGTGAAGATTCAATGTCTTTCTCATTTATCCCGCTGGCATTATCACACTTTGAGATAGAAATATGACTGTACTAATGATATTCTATAACAACCATATAATACAAGCATTTTGCTCTCTATTACTTTCATATCTAATAAGATTACCAATGAATATTTTCTATTGGTTAAATGTACAATAATACAAACTCTGTAGGTGCGACAGACTGCAAAATAAATTCAAAGCAGGATACAATCATGCTTTGGCTATACATTTTTAGGTTAGTTTCAGAATCATAACTGGTCCTATTTATGCAGCAGAGAGTCAGAATAATCGGAGGGAAATAATCCTTAAGACATTAAATCATGTTTTTATATATATATATAACAATTATTTACAGGTTCACTTTTATAAAAGTAATTCTAAAAATAAATAGCATGATCAGGATTGCAATCAGATCCCCAGGAACATCAACTCTGACGCTGTTTGAAGTCATATTGACAAAATCGTGAGAGCTATGCTAGAATAATGAACATCACTAAAAAGAAAAAATAAAAATGCAGCTTAATATGAGTTTAAAACATACAAGGTGCCTCAAATATTATATTTCCCTCATAACTCAATGTTGTCCTAAGCTACCTAGAAACTGCCAAATAAGCATAAAACACTTTTTAAAAACAAAATACAATTACAGAAGGAACATTTTTTGTCACTCATATTTAGTCATCATAGAAAGTTGAGACATTGGTAAACAATCCAGCAGTGCACATTAATAGTCACAGCCTCCGAGGACAGGAAATGTCTCTACACAGACACCTACAAGCACTGAAAACGAGAACACCTTCCCACATCGATTTCAAGTCAGGATGTGTTATTTGTACTAGGTCATTCTCCAGTCATATTTTATTTTCCTTCTCCTTATGAGTCAGATGCTGTCTCTTCACAGAGGACATTCCCACTGGAGGTTTTCTCAAAGGGATTTGTCAAGTTAGGTACAGACCTTCACATTTGAGACCAAGCTGTACATTAAATCATTTAGGAGCTTATAGAAAAATAACTACCCTAAGGTCAGTCAATAGCATTCCTCTGCTGTCCTTCAACCATCAAATACCTGGTTAAGCAATCATGTATTCTAGTGGGTTCCACCCTGTCAAATCTACTGACAACTGACTCATCTATTTTAAGGCTAAATATACAGCTAACTTTTAATGTCACAAAACTGCACCACATGGACAAATGAGACAGAATCAAAGGATAAACAGAGCATTACTCCAGCTAAAACTAACAACAAGTATCTTAGCTTGATGTCTGACTGCCCTCTATTCTCTTTTCTTAAACACAGAGGTGAGATAATTTATTGATCTATTCTATGAATGAGTAACAAACTAAGATGAGAACACAGAAACTAATAACATGGCCAGGAATCCAGAGAAGTGTTCCCCTAGATTTTCAAGAATTTACCAGTTTTCAAGCAACAATGATGACTGGCTCACCAACGGGCCCCAGTCCATAATCAGATACACAATTAATGTTAGGTATCACCATTTCATCAGGGAAGGAGGATGAGAAAGAGGGTGATTGAGAAAAGAGTCTAAAGGGGCTCTGTAAGAGGGAAAATAATGAAAACCAAATTGAAAAGTTCCGTTCAAGACAAAAAAAAAAACCTGAAATAACTGAAATGGCCACCCTGAAGGGTAAAGGACTGAGGAGAGAATCACTGACTCGCATACAATTATTTCTGTATGTCATGCAAAAGAGGGATTAGATTTGGTCAGGATTAAGGCCAGTGACATAGCATTAATATTGAAAGAAAGAGAGAAAGGAGCTACCATTCATTTTAGAGATGCAGATTTTAAAAATAACATTTTCCAAAGATGGAACCAGCTATCTTGAAGGAATTTTAAGTTCATCCATAGAGGCCTGACCAGCAAGCTGGACTCACCTGACAGGAATGTTATAGAAAGGATTCAATCACCTGACAGCAAGCTAAACTTGAAGGTTCCTTTCAACCCTGAGATCAGCATACATCCCTATCATTTGTCTCACTGACTAGCTCTCATAAACACAAAACTGTTTTATTACTCATCACATGCCCAGTACTGAGGTCTGCATCAGGAATATAACATACATTCAAAAAATATTTGTTTAGTGAATGAGAGTGAATGATGACATTCTTCATGGAAAAGCACAGTAAGATTTGATGAACTTTTAAGAATACCCAACGTCTGAATTAAGCAAAACGAAAATCATCTATCTGCCTTTCATTTTCCTAAACAAACCATCTCTGCCAGTTACTAAGCACCACCTCTCAGCTCCATATACACCCATCAAGAATGCTGGACAGGGAACTCGCAAGCCCTGCTTCTCTGCTGCCTGGGGCTCCCACTAGGTTCTACATCAGGGAGGCCAGAGCAGGGTGCTGGCCCTTCCATTTTGCTTCAGTTCCTGGCAGCATAAGAATAGAGTTTCCAAAATTCTGGCAATGACTCATTTTTCACACACACACACACACACACACACACACACACACACACACACACGCCCGCCCCAGTCTTTGCACCAGGTCAGCAAGCCAGGACCCCTTGCTCAGAGGCTTAAGTCACTGGACTTAACAGGTCTTGGTCCCAGTTCCACGGAGCATTTCCTCCCAAGTGTCTTTCCTTTGTTCCTCCAGCCCTGACGGTTCTGGCTCAAGGCAGAGTCTGTGCTACAATTTCTGTGTCCCTTCAGTATCCCTCATTTGCTTTTTCAGTCATCGAGCACTTCCCTAACCAATCCTTTCTATCAGATCTCCTTTGTTACCACGCCTGCTGTGATTTCTGCTCTCCTTACGGACACACCACTTTGGTGAGTTTCCAGAAGTACAGAGGACAATGCTGGACATCTCAGGACTCTGTGCCAGGTGCCATGCTGGGCTTCCATCGGCCACAAACAAGTGGTGAGTGAAGGACAGTGAAGTGACAAGAGGACACAGGCTTGGGGGCAGTCCCAGCTTGCCCACTAGTGGACCTCTGGCAAGTCACTAGCTTCGCTGAGCCCTCCTCTCTTCATCTGTAAAAACGGCAGAACCCACTTTTGTGTGACCCAGCCCCAACTCTGGGGGCCAGAAGTCACTAATCTAATGGTATCAGCATCTTCCAGTTCGATGCTTCTAGTTCAATATCACTTGGAAGCCTAAATAAACACCTTCAGACCAGTGATTTATGAATGGTAAGAAGGCTTCCTGGCAGCATCTCTTCACCTGCTGAGAGCGCTTTCTTGCTTGCTCCCTCCGTCTCAGGGGTGGAGGGTGCTGTGTAACTGAAGAACTGTGGGTGGCCTGTTATTCCCCACTCCACCTCTGCATATACCATAACCATCACCATCCGAGTCTGGGAAACCGGCATCTACATAATGACATTATCATGGATGGTCGCTATACAATGGAATCATAATGAATATCCTGGAGGCTGAATTATCTGAGTCACATCTCTGATTTCCCCTGTGAAAAGCACAGGAAGACAATACAACCCATGACTATGCGGCAGGTGATGTTTACCTTGTGAGGCAGACCTATCAACGTCCTAATATGAAAAGCACAGAGTAAATGTCTATGAATATATAACCATTCAACACACTGTTCAGAGGAAAAGTGTTTATCATCTGCAAAACATTTGCTATTCCAAGGACTAATTAAGTTTACAAACTGTGTCGTGAATACCAGAAGGCAGTAGACATACAAATCATATTGTTAATTATGCCTCTGACAAAGAAACTATTCCAGGTATTACATACTAATGCTACAACCAGCCAAGTCCTTTAAATTCCAGGATCTCAAGCTCAGGAACAAATGAAGCCAAAACATGAGTATAAAATGAATATAAAATTACGTTGCTTAGAGGAAAGTTCAAAAATAGCCCTAAGTGACTACTTAATTGCGTTATCCTGTCACCTGTTTTTGCTCATGGCCCTCCCAGAGCAGCCCACTAACCCACAGCCTCCAGACAAGCACAACTGTCTAGTTTTTTGATATCTGCATTAAGAGAGTATAAATTAATGATAATATGGGGAGAAAAGAGCTTAATTTAGTGAGACTTTAAGTGATAAAAACATGGGTTCAAATCACAGACCAGCACTTACAATTGACACTGGGAAAAAAATCAGGAAGTCACAGGGTTCTCAGCCCCAGGCCATCAGTTAGGGACACTGACACCCACAAAGGGTCACAGGGATTCATGGTACACCTCAGGCACTCTGTCTCAACACGTGCACAGCAGATTCCAACCTCCTGCATACTCCAGACTTCTGTACATTAATGCGTACAAAGGCATATATGAAGAGAGGGCTAATAAAACTGTAATGGATATTTAAATATTAATATAACGAAAACAAAGATCATCAGAAGAGATCCCAGTCACAGTCGTCTAGATTCTCTTGTAGTGAGAAAGCTGATCGGTTGTGGCTGTGCTGCCCCTGGGCAGGGTCTGGGCACTGCTTATCAAATTAGGGGCACACTGAGCAAGTCAGTCGGAGGGCCTTTAGGTGAGCTATTTATCCTCTCTGAAACTCTTACCTCCTCCCTTAGTTGAGGTGGAAATGAAATGAGACCAAGAGGGAAAAAAATTCACAACCTGACAGAGTAATGCAAATACCAGAGGAATCAGAGCAAGGGCCCCAGGGCCTTCCTGTGTGAGGGTAGTAGGGCATGGGGGTGGTGGGGGTCCATCCAAGCAGGAGAAGCCGCAGGAAGGTGGGAGTGTCTAGCGACACATCTGAGAGAGTGGAGAGACTGGAGACAGACTGGGAGGAACTTCTGATGCTGCACTGAGTGAGCAGTTTCACTGTCAGGGCTGGAAGAGGCAGTGATACAGGGCAGGCGCGGAGGAGAGTCAAGGTTCAGAAAGAGAGAAGCTGCAGTGTACAGCAACGCCCCACGGACATTCCACTGAAACTGACGACTCAGTGTCCACAGCTGTTTGTGCGACTTTCACAAACAAAGATGCCACGTAAAGGCTGCACAGAAACGAAAAAACATGATAAAGAAAAAGTGGATCTTAAGACCCTCTACAGGCCTCTGTAACTGCCTACATCAAGAGTGAAGCAAATTTTAAAACTTCAATACTTCATGCAAAAAGTGCAAAATGTGCTGGTATGAAAGTCAGTGAAAAAACTCACACATTGTATGTTAAATCTAAGGCCGTTGGCTGAAGACTGAAAAACGTGAGAATTACTACACAACAGCACCCACGATGCCTTCCTTGTAGAGTCATTTTACTCTGAGACTAAAAATTAAAACATTTTTAAAAATTCTGTTATATAACATCTATGGAAGAACCAAAAATCCTACATCACAACTTTTCTACAAAACGGAAAGAACACAAGTGACAAGCTATATACCTTTGGTAAACATGATTAACTCCAACTAGTAAAATAGATATAAATCTTACTGAAAGATGGGTAAAAACCTGTGACTTCATATTTCTTTTCCTCTAGTCTACTTCTAGCTTAAATCTGTTGCATTCATGCCTACCTAGAAGTTATTAGTATAGGTACTGGGTTATAAAGTACCAGAAGGAATGTTTTAAATCTTCTCCTACCACATGTCACTGGCCAACTCTTTTTAGTCAGTTTTCAACCTGGTGAGCCAAGGGCTTTCTGTTCTCATCCTAAAGAAAGTCTCCTGCTGAGAGAGAACAGAAGAAATAAAACTGGAATTTGAGGTTCCCTTACTGTGAAAAAAAAAAAAACAAACAAATGCAACATATCTCTTAAACATTCATTATACGTTTTAAGTGTCTTTCTCAATTGTTAACATTTGTTTCTTAAATGATTTTTACAAGTCACAGAAATTATATATTAAAAAAAAAACTATGCCTGAAACAAGAACCAACAATGATAAGAACAGTGACATATTTTATGTGGACTTACAAAAGTCTGAACACCAAGGCATCAAAACTTTCTGTATGCTCTTAAGTCACCAGCCGCATATAACAAAGACCCTAAATTCTAAGAAAGAAAAAAATTACAAAAAGAAAAAGTAAGGGAGGGGGCCTCAGAATTAAGCCAGTGCCATTACTGGCTTTTCTTTTTCAAATAAAATGTCTGCTCAGCCAGAGATGGGAGTCAGCATTTACTGAGAGCCTCCTGAAGCACAGACAAACATTTTTGGCACTTTTAAATACACTGTTATCTTCGAGGGAGGCAGGAAAACAAAGGAGGGTCTTGTCTATGGAACTGCTAAGTGAAAGCACTAGATATTGCATCAACATGTGATAAAGTATGATACACTTAATATAAGCTTCCACTAACTCCTGGATGATCATTTTACTCACCTTTCCAACGCATTCACCCCTGCTACCTGGCAGCATCTACCATACTGTTTACAGCTGTCTTACTCATGGCTGAATTTCAGCACTCAGGACAGCGCCTCGCACATGGCAAGTAGTGAACGAATAAAGGAATGAATAAAATTTGAGTTCCCTGTTGATTTTGCCATGAATTATTAAATGACCTTGACCAAACTATTAAAAGTTTTCAGAATTTTATTCCATTTCTTCTAGGAATTATTTTCCAAGCTCTCTACCTCTTCACAGTCCAGCCCAGTCCAGCCCAGGTCAACAACAGGTAGCTAACTGCCTTCTGAGAAGAAGCTGGGGTGGACTTTGGCTTCCCAGACAATTCCTCTTCTGAGTGGTCTTTCTCAATATCTGCTTCTCTAATCTTCCATCAATCCTATGAACCCCTTAAACTCTCTGACAAATTCAAGTTTTGTTGGTCAGCCTGGGTCAGTTTCCATTCTTTGAAAACAAAGAACTCTGAGTGACACAGTGGGAAGCAAAATCTCCTCCACATTGTAAGTGCTTCAAGATTACTTCTTTTCATGTAACCCATTTAAAAAAAAAAAAAAAAAGGCTTTAGTCAAACTACTACCAGATCCTACCTGCCTTATAAATACCTCACAGTTGCATTTCTTCCCTATCACCAGAGCTCTACTTCTGCCTAAACTTCCATCTCTTCTTGAAATCCTTTTGACTGTGTTTCTAGGGCTAAGTCTCACCTTCCTGACCAACTGCAGTGATTTTCCAGAATCAACGGTGCATTTGGAAACATGTAGTAGCATTAAGTATGACAATATGATTTTGTACTTAAAAATCCATCAAGTGATAGCTTTAATTCTATCATAGAACTATACAAAGATAAAGTTTAAGTGTAGCATTTTTTTTTCATTTTGACCTTGTGGCAGCATGAAGGGGATAAGAACTCTACCAGGGGAGGAGAAAAGATAAAAGGAAACTATTTAAAGAATATTTTCTTTCTTGCCATCTAATATAAAAAGCCTCTTTGATCAAATAAAATCCAGAGTAAATCTCCTCCCTCCAGGCAAGGTTAAAAACTCAGCAAGAGAATGTAAGTAAGATAAATAAGTTTAAGGCACTGTGATGTGTTCCTAGAGTAAAAATTAATAATTTTTAAAATCTAAGATGTATAGATACTACACACTAACAGAAGTATGACCTGCTGGTTATAGCCTCTATCTCAAATTTTGTATCTTCAGAAATAGGAAATCATAATGAAATAAAAGTTACAGATAAGAGCAGCAATTTCCTTTTGTATAGATAAAGAAACATACACACATACAGCCAAGTACTTGGAAATTTTAATAGCATGAAAGTGGATCAGCAAAAATACTGATTTAACAATAAGAAGAAGGGGACTTAATTTTATCTCCAAAACAGAAACCCACACAACTTTGGTCAAATTACTTAATCTTTGACACTGTCTTTTAATTGGCAAAGATGGGTTTTCCTGGTGGCTCAGACGGTGAAGAATCTGCCTGCAATGCGGGAGACCTGGGTTTGATCCCTAGGTCAGGAAGATCCCCTGGAGAAGGGCATGGCAACCCACTCTGGTATCCTTGCCTGGAGAATCCCACAGACAGAGGAGCCTGGCGGGCTACAGTCCACGGAGTCACAAGAGTCAGACATGACTGGGCACAGAATAGATCATGATGCCTTAATATGCAGAATAGTAACTAAAACAGAAAACAAATATAAACAAGTTGAATAAGCAGTAGATATTTATGTTAATTACTTATTATACTGCTATAATATTCATTTAGGCACATCTAAGGTTACACCCTTTCCTCCCAAAAAGACACTGTAAACATCAGCCTCTCTCATCCACAAAGCTCTTTGCTTTCTTCCAACTCCTTTGCCAGCACAGTTGGATGCCCACCCACTAGAACAGGAATTAAAACTGACCTGTGGTTGTAGGGTAAGAGAAATAGGAAAACCAAGTAGATTCTAAGAAGCACAATGAACAGAAGCATTGGGAAACAGATCTACCCCAAGTGTATGATGACGAGGCTCCTTTCAAATACCCAGAGGTGTCCTGCAGGGAAGGAGGCAGGTATGCAGGAGCCCCCACTGTGATGGCGGCACCTGATCTTCTCCCAGCTCCAGACTATGTGCATGGGGGCAGATTAATGTCTGTCTTTCCTCTTCCTTATCCTCTGCACCTCAGGGTAAACGCTCAATATATTTAAGATGACTAAATGATTAACAAGTTTACTTATATCCAAAACAAACAACAGAAGAAGCAAACAAGTATAACCCTTATTTACTCCTTCAACATGATTTCCATTCACCTAAATATGAAATGTCTTCTGCATGCCAGGGACTCTGCCGGCTGCAGAGTTCTTCTGGAAACAAGGCAGAAAGAGAAAGGTGATCATGAAACGTAGCAGAGCAGTAAAGGCAGGCATCAGGGAGATAATTACAGCAAAGGGTGATAAGTCCTCGGGTAGGGGGTGCAGAGTGAAAGACAAGCCCCAAAGCCTGATGGAGTCCACTGCAGGGTCAGAGGTGGACAGGAAAGCTAAGCCTTGTGAGAGGTTTTCAGTACTAGAATTACATGCTCAGATCTGGCTGTTACAAGATCTCACTGGCCATCCTAGATGGGTGGCCAGCCAGGGATAAGCAACTTCACTAGGGCAGATGGACCACTTAGGAAATGGCTGCTGAGACGTTTCTTAATGACTAACAGCTCTCTTTACCAACCCCCAAAATTCCCAAAGAAAGTATGTTTTATGTACTGTGGCTTCAGTGTCTCAGAGCAATGCAATATGGACAGAAGAGAATCAGGGTCTTCTCATCTTTGAGTTTGGGAACATCTCGAAGCCAATTCATTCCCTTCATACAGAGCCATGAAGCATGCTTCAATGAACACATGAGTCTAAGCATCAAACCACAAACACAGCATAACATAAAGAAGAGAGCTTCACTGTACCTGCTGATTCGGAGTACTCACCTGCAAATCATCTGACAGTGACCTGATTACTAACAGAATAATAATATATTTTTGGGAAGTTGCACAGGATAGTACAAAACAAACAGCCAATTTTTAGCCTTGTGACCTCAGATAAGTTACTTTTTCACTTGGTTACAACTTTACTCATTTTAAAAGATGGAGAAAATACTAACTACTTTTCATGACTATTGAATTAAAGTAAGTCAGTGTATAAAGGAACACCTACTATTTAAGGGGAAAAAGCACCTACTAGTACAGTATCTGACCGCAGATGTTAATAAATGCTGCTTTCACAGGCTTTTACAATAAAACATCAACTTCTTCCAACGGGTCACTTCATTTGTATAGACTTGGCCTAATAACCTTACAAGTCTTGTTTCTTTCATTCCCTCTCCCAGCCCAAGAAAAGAGCCTCCATATGTGCAGCTTCCTATATAGTAACAGACCACAAGAGAAGCGCTTATACTAAAGGTAGCAAGGCTGAATCATGCAGAAAGGAAATGTTTAAAAACCTGGAAGCCTTCAAAACAACCACTAAAACGGAGCAATAAGTAGGAGAAAAAGGCAGGCAGGAGGCATGCTTCTAAGGTCTTAAGAAATACCCTCTTCTCAGAAACACCCATATACACCCACCACCAGGACATGGGGGCACCTCTGCCACATCACTGGAGGCAGCACAGAGGATTTTCTGAAGCCCCCAAAGGGCACGATTGCCAAGTGTGGCAGTGAAGTAGGCAAGTCCTACCTGGACTGTGCTGCTGTGCACGAGAGCAGCATGTCCTACTGGAACCACGCCTGTGCTCATCACAGTTCAAGTAACGCAGACAGTGGCGATTTCTCCGCTACTCCTCCCTTGGAGAGATGCGAGCCAAATTCATTCATCTTGAATCTGGGCTCACTCCTCTGACTCAGCCAACAGAATGCAGTAGAGGTGGCACCCCGGGGGCTTCTTAGGAAGCACTGCAGGTCTTGCTCGGCCTCTTGACGTGCTCTCCCTCCCTTTGGGAACCCCTGTCCAGAGCTCTAAGAGCCCGTGGCGTTAACGAAGAGGCTATAAACCAGCTAGACGGCCCACAGCTCGGGCTAAGCTCTCAGCTGAGGCCCCAGCACCAAGGGCTGCCCTGCCAGCTGCGGGAGGGAACCTCCTGGGCGCCCAGGCTTCAGGTGACTGCAGCCCCAGCCTCCCACCTGCCGCCACACAAGAACCGCTCAGCGGGGCCCAGGCACTCACACAACACACTGCTCTGGACCACTTCAAGGCTGGGGTGGCTGATGACACAGCCACAGAGAGCAGACACATTGACCAGGGTGTGCAGATGTCAAGTTGAGGAATATCACCAGGCAGTCACTTGCCTCAGTATTAACCGGCCTTCTCCAAGTTCAACATGGCCAACGTTTACTTTTTTTTAAAACCGTGGTATGTGTTCTTTAAATACTTCTGAAGAGTTCCCTTCAATTCCTTGATCTGTCTTCTTGATGAGCATTCTTTTCTTTTTCAGTTGGACCTTTCCATTTCCCTGCCATTTTCCTCCAATTTCTGCTAACAGAGATCAATGGCTAAGCATGGCCCTCAGCTGGGTGTGCAATGCCAGCTTTCCCCACCCTGGCCCTTAGCATATCCACAGAGTCTACTCTCCCCAGTGAAGTGAGTGAAGGTCATTCAGTTGTGTCTGACTCTTTGTGACCCCATGAACTACACAGTCCACGGAATTCTCCAGGCCAGAATACTGGAATGGATGGCCGTTCCCTTCTCCAGGGGATCTTTCTGACCCAGGAATTGAACTAGGGTCTCCTGAATTGCAGGCAGATTCTTTACCAGCTGAGCCACAATTCTCCACAGCACAAATGTACATTTCAAAAGGAGTATTTGCTTAAACTATACATTCTAAAATATTAAAAATACCATACATCTACACTTAAAACACAAGTAACTACTACGTCTACCTCACAGTGACTCATTCCCCAAATTCTCTAATCATCTTCCTGGAGGCACACTGCCCTCCTGCTAACATTTGCACCCATTCATCCAGCTACAGTAACTGCCCAGGTGCCAGGACTGGGCTCCAGCCAGGAAACAGGGCATAATAAAACAGACCCTGACCACATGGAATTCAACCTTGGTAGAATAAACAGACTTGCAATGGAAAATTGAAAGTGTTAGTCACTCAGTTGTGTCTGATTCTTTGCGACCCTGTGAACTCAATGAACCCCCCCAGGCTCTTCTGTCCATGGGATTCTCCAGGCAAGAATACTGGGGGTTAGCCATTCCCTTCTCCAGGGGATCTTTCTGATCCAGGGATCAAACCCAGGTCTCCTATACTGCAGACAAATTCTTTACCCTCTGAGCCAGCTGGCCCAAATCAGAGTATAATATGATAAAGGAAAATATGGAAGTCACAAAGGACCCACAAACACCATAAAGAAAATGGCATTTAATTACTGTTTATCAACACAAATTCAGCGAGGAGACACCACCACCTTTCTAACTGTTATCATATACTAAAAAGAGCAGATATCAATGAAATTACAAATGTACAATTGTAGAGGAAAAAAAATAATAAAACCAAAATCTACATCTTTGAAAAGCTCAATAAAATTGATAAGCCCCTAGCCAGACTGAGAAAAAGAGTGAAGATATACTACTAACACCAGGAATAAGAGTGACATCACCACATATCCTACCATTATTATAAGAATAAAGAAATGTAACCCAACAGTTCTATATCAATAAATTCGATACTTCAGATGAAATGGAAAATTTCCTTATAAGACACAAAACTACCAAAGATCACTTAAGAAGAAAAAGGCAACATAAATAAGCCTTTACCTATTAAATAAACTTAACTCATAGATTCATAAATTGGTGACTGTGGGTAGAGAAAGCATACAATAGATTTTACAACATATCCTTTAAAAAATGAGTGATTTTTCCTGTTATCAAAAATCTCAAATGTGCAAAAATTTTAAAACCTACTTTATTACATTAGAATAGCAGTTTATAGAATAAGCAGTTACTAAACTGGCAAGCAGAACAACATCAAACAACATGTTAATAGTTATTGGTCAAGAAACTTAATTTATTCATGGAACAAACTTTTCTACATCTTCTGGCAAAAGCACAAAGCATTACTGTAGGTGTGAACCATGGTCTCAAAACCCGGGAGCTTTCCATCTCTTTAGTCTTAGGATCCCTTTTGACTTGGACTCATATAAATTTTTAAGAATGTCAGAGTTTTTTTATTTATGTGTTATATAATCCATCAATATTTACGATATTCTTGCAGAGATGAAGGAGACATGGGTTTGATCCCTGGGTCGGGAAGATCCTCTGGAGAAGGAAATGGCTACCACTACAGTATTCCTGCCTGGAGAATCCTGTGGACAGAGGAGCCTGGCAGGCTATACAGTCCACAGAGTCACAAAAAGTCCAACAGGACTGAGCAAATGAACATGCACGCACAAATTAAAACTGAGAAATTTTAATTAATTTTAAAATAATTATTTAAAAAATAAATTAAAATAATTATTTAGTTCTAAAACATCAGTCATAATAAGTATGTGTACCAATGATATAAATATTAGATTTTATATGGGGTCAAATGCTAGTCGTCATTTATCAATGCTATTTTTGTCATTGTCTATGTTAATAATCTGTATTTAAACCTAAAAGGTATTATTAAGCAAAGAGGTGGCTTTTTAAAAATCCAATAAAAAAATAAAGAACAGTTCTCTATCATTCATAACTAACAGATGGTGAAGTTCAGAATTTCAATCCCTGGTAACAGTTCCTTTTCTAAACAATGTACCTTTTCTAAATAATGTTTGCTCCTTGGCTTTCCTTGTAACATCTGACTACACAATGCCTTATATTACTCACTTACTTTCATATTATTAATCTTTTCAAACCTAATGATACAAAAAATGCTGCAACCCACACCTGTGTTTCAATAACTCGAAAAATATCAGTGATGGGACCCTGCCTTTGTGTTACATTGACAGTTTACAAACTGCAGAGTCTCTCACGTCTTCCAGTTGATGTTACTCCGTACCATCGTCTCATCACTTTAAAGAGGAGGGCACAGAGCAGGAAATCATTTGTCTGAGGTCACAGGGTTCAAAGAAAGGCTCTACATCACCAGCATCAATGGAGGGTTTAAATAAAGGCTCTTCTTTAAATAAAAGCTCTTGCTGCTGTTACATCAGCAACATCCATGCAGGTGTACAGGGAAGAAGGGCAGGCCTTTCCCTCCAGGTATCATTTCTTGAACAGAACACTGCACTGAACAAAAGAGCAGTCTACTTCTTAAGGTCTAAAGTTACAAAACCAAACTGTAGACAACTTTTGTCAAAAGAAAGGGACACTGGACAGACGTGTCCTTATTCACAGCTGGAGGCGGGGTCAAAACAGCTGCTGGCCTTGGATGAGAAAGCCTGCTCCCTCCACGTGTAGATACAGATCCGTGGCTTCTCTCCTCCAAGGAAGAACCCCAGCCTTTCCCAGATACATGGGGCCCTTCCAATGCATCTGGAGGGATTAAGACTATGATAAGCACTCTGTAGCCAGGAAATGGTGAAGTGTTTCTGTATCTACAACACACATGTCATTTATTTCACTTGTCTCTGAAGCCCACTATGTGCTCCGACATCAACAGTGACTAGAAACACATCACACGCCTTGCTGGACCTTACACGTTAACGTTAAACATATTAACCACCACTGACAAATGGTGTTAAATGATATATATACTCAAGACATTATGTGAAAATATTTAAATAATTTAAAATGTTGAGAAAAACAAAAGAGAAACAAAGATTATAGAAAGGAAATTTATTTTACACAGGTCTAAAGCTCAAGGTCAGGGCTTCCCAGGTGGCACTAGTTGGTAAAGAACATGCTTGCCAATGCAGGAGACCTGGGTTGGATCCCAGGGCCAGGAAGATCCCCTGGAGGAGGAAACAGCTACCCATGTTCCAGTATTCTTCCTGGGAAATCCCAAGAGCAGAGAAGCCTGGTGGGCTACAGTCCATGGGGCCACAAAGACTTGGACACGACTGAGTGAGCACACATTTGATGTTCAATGTCAAAATACCAGACAGAAAAGAAAAATCATTTTTTCCCAAACAGATGAGCTCGAACCGGCCTCTTTTAGAAAAAGAGAGAAAATAAAAGAGCAGAATCAAAAATGGTGTCTTTCATCAGGGATGCTTTTGGAAATGAGTATTTTTGTGTGATATTATTCATGTTTGATCAGATCTTATTATAGTATTTCTACAAATCAATTTCTGTCACAGTTAAGCATGCCAACTTATAAATGAATATATACCATATAAGAATGGGTTTTGCTACAGAAGTAAACTGTCAACTATTATTATTCAAATTGTGCTCATATACTGGGAACACCTGGGAGACAAAACACAAGACATACATACCTAAATATGCGCAGGTTATATATACACAACTATTACTATTCCTTCTCAATGGAGCTGAGAAAGCTGTTCAGGTTGCTTTGGAGGGACCTGGGCTTGAGCACTTCCTGCCACTTGACTACAATGTAACTCCAGGCAAGCTGCTGAACCTCTCTGAACTTCAGTCTTGTCACTTAGACAATGGAGACCACATCCACTCTGACTACTAACAAACCTCTAATTTCTGGAGGAATCTAAACTTCCCCAATCTCCCTTGACCCACCAACAGGAGCTCGGACAAGGGGCAGGGAAGTGGACTCTGGCAAACAAAATGAGGCCACCACCCACTTACTGTTCACCCATCCAAATGCCTCTGCTCTCGTAAAGCTTGGCTTCTATGGAAGGGATGATGCTCCAGAGAGTAAAATAAAGGATCATAAGCAGTACTGGAGAGGCACTTGGGTCCATCAACCACAGTCACATTGCTTGCTTCTCCCACAGGAGGCCCACAGGCTGGCAATGTCCTGGAGAGCCTTGGGACTGTGCACATGTCACCCCTGGAAAGCTAACAGGGGATCAAATGGAGCACACAGACCAGGCTTCTTGGACACGCTGCTCTCTACACCCCTGGGTCCCTGGTCCAGGACCGCAAAAGTCAAGCAAAAACAACACATAGCACTCAGAAGCTAAGGTCTTTGGCAGGAACAGGAGGATATATTTTGAAGGCCCAGGCAAATGAAGAAAATATACAGATCAAGGATGCTACTCAATCCTACATACCTCATCAAGCTATTAAGAGGCTTAGTGAAGCAACACATGAAAATCTTTGGTAAAAGAACTGTAAAGTGACCCACAAAGGCCACCATCATCATTACTACTACCTTTACCACCATTATTTAGTTCTGCTTATGCTTGATATCACTGAGGAACAGCTAATATTCAAGGGATTAACTTCACCCAAAAAGATGAAGCTACCATATGAAATCTAGCATAAAACAAATAATTTCCTACAATAAACAAAGCAAGAGTTTAGACGAGAACTAAATTCACAGTACTGAAGACTAAATAACCAGGCAGAAAATGAATTCCTATTATCTCCATGCAAGCTGGCCATCAGAGCATCTGATGTGACAACAGGTGGCAGCCATTCCTCCCACTGACATGCCAGACCTCCCGCCTCAAAACCTCGGCTTCTCTGGCTGCAATCCCTTCACCAGGAGACGGCTGGCACTGGGTCGCCCTTCAAGGCCCTTCAAGGGTAAAGAGCATCATCTCTGTAGCTCTCCTCATCCCACTCAGGCTAATGCACCGCTTTCCTATCAGCGCCCCCAGGGTACCATTGGCATTCATTCGTCCACTTCTCTTACTGAATGCCAACGTGCCAGCCACCCTGACAGGCACTGGGGACACAGTTGCAAGCAGACAACATGCTGTGTGCATGGAGTTTACACTCTAGGAGGGAGATGGATGGTAAACGTATCACCTGCCAGACAGAGAAGGATGCTCGGAAGAAAAGGAACTGAGGTGGGGACCTCTCCCCACTTGTGCACAGTTTATCCCACCGCACATAGTCTGGCAGATGCGGCTCCTTCTTTCTTATTTGTTGTCACCTCCCCAGCGGTTAGCACAGTGCTTTGACAAATACAAATTGTAAAAATAATAATAATGATGAAAACCTTAATACAGCAGCTGACATGAATTGAATGTTCCCACCCACCATGTAATGAATGCTTTATGTATTTTAGAGGATCTTCACAACAGGCCTTGGAGGTAGTGTTTTACAGTTTCCACAATTTAGGTACTGAAGGGTTAAATTACTTGCCGCTGGCTCTGTACCCAGCACCACAACTGTCTATATTCAGAGTAGGAATCTGATTCACATACCTTATACTTTTAGTTACAAAGATTCTGAAGTACAGAGACAGCCCCCGACTCCCGCCTGCCACTGCCATGACGACGCGGCACTGATGGTGCAACGACCACACCGCGAGCCACTGTGGGCAGCGAGACCACGCACACGCACTAGCGGCAGCGTGTGCGCTCCTCGCCATAACCCTCCATCTTTGGGTCTGGTGCTGTGCAGCAATGCAAGTATAATACAGTAATTACTGGTTTGAGCAGACGACGTTTTCAGATAGGTCTGACCATTGTACCACATGTTTAAAATATAATCAGCAACTTTCAAACATGAGCCAGGTGGAAAGGGGATTTGACTAGTAAATATAACATTTCAGTAGAGAAAACCTATCTGCGTCTTGACCTTTCTTTTTATTGGACGGGGTTACAGAGTTAGGGAAACAGAGAAAGAAAGGGAGGAAAGAGACTTGATGTCTAAGAATGTTATGGAGAAGAAAAAAATGCTACTACTGTTCCCAGAAATAAGCACAAGAACAGTAACAAAGCAAAACCTACTATCTAATGCACTGAGTTCTCCAGATGTTCTGATGGGGAAATCCTTATGAAAATGAAAGGAATGAACATTGGCTGGGCACCCGCTCTGTGTCAGGTACAGATGTTTCCTTTACCTCTCTGACCTTCACACACACACACACACACACACACACACACACACACACACACCTCCCCAGCCACTCGGCTGGCTGCATGGTGTCACCCCCTCGCCTAGGAGGGCATTGCTGCAGGGAATGTACCTGCCCACGTCCTCCTTGCTAACAGGTGGCCCAGAGCCCACCTGCTATGTACTCTGCCAGACTCCCTATTCAAACAGTGAAATCAGAATCTCAAAGGGCAAGCTCTTCTCAGGCCCTAGGGCCTCTTCCCACCCATCCCAACACACAAACTCTGGACCGAAAACTTGAAGAAACAAACAGTGAGGGAGAAAAAGAAAGAACAAAAAAAAATGGCTGCAGGTCCATTTGGGACCATGGAGGTATAAGGACAATGGGCATGTAACTGGTAGAAAAATATCTTCCACAAAATGATCTGGTAACCAACAGTTCAGCTCTATCACCCTTTTCTCAAGGATTAACCCTTACAAAAGTAACCATTTTCTATATCCCAGGGCAGCACTGTGAAATGCTTTGTAATTCTGTGAGTTTTATCAGATGGAAATCCAAATACTATACACATCATGGCTACTTATTTTTCTCTCCGTCCTATAGACAACTTCAGCCATGAGTCCATCATCCATGAACTTATCTATTAATGTAATACTCAGTGACATTATAACACCTTTGTTTTTAAGTTTGAAAAACCATAAGGAGATCAGACAAAAGCACTTCTTCAAGGGTGTCTCCAAACTCTGAAAAAACACTGATTCTGGCAGTGGGCCTCTTCCTGCTTTGATCATTATGCTGAGTGTCAAAGAAAGCTCTCTGCCCATCTACAACATCAAGGAACAACATCTGAAAGATAAGCACACAGCAGAATGGGAAATGGAGAACCAAACAGCTGGCTTTCTAGTTTAGTACATTATGCTCCCGTTACCAATTACCCATAAAGGTGCCAGGCTGGAAGCCTGCCAAGTAACACTTTCTACTTGGCATCTCCCTAAATAACCAAGCACTGACTGAGTACCTGTGTTCCACGCACAGTGGACAGTCAGCCCCGCCTTCAAGGAGCTCACTCTGTAAAAGGAGACGCAGTAAGGAGATGAAGATCCAGAGGGATAAAGACTGTGACTGAGCTATGCACCGTGCTGAGTCCTAGTGCCTAAGAGATCAGAAAAGAACAGAGGACGGCACCCAATCCAAAATTGAGAGTGGGCAGCAAACTGGTTTCTTCTGGGTGGTGACACCTGAGCTGAATCCCTAAAGATAAATGGATTAAGCACATAAGAGGGAGAAGGGCATTTGTGTTACACAAAGCAGAAGCAAATGGAAGGTCTCACGGAAAAGAACAACTGGCTGTCATGAGTCACACAAGAAACTGAGCACAACTGTAACCTCAGGATCAAAGAGGGGAGCGACAACCAGAAACTGGAGGGGCCAGCAGGGTAGGGAACACCACCCTGAGAAAGATCCTGAGGACATCAGTTACCAGAGGATATGATGTACACGTGAAAATTTTAAACAAAAGCAGGACTTGATTAGATTTGCAGTTTAAAATGATTTCCATTTTGCACTACTTCTTTTTAAAAGGCAAATCTTGAAAAAGAGGAGAACACTAGTGGTAAGGAAACAAATTCAGGCTCTTGCAGTGATCCAGGTAAGGGCAGAAATGTACAGAATGTAAGGACACAGAACAGACAAGTCAGAATTAACAATTAATTTAAAAAGTTGGAAATGTTCATTAGTGAGCAATCAGCTAAGTAATGGATGACAAACATAACAGAGTACTACTGAGCCATGAAAAACAGTATTCCCAATATTCTGGTGATCTAAGAAAATGATGATGACAGAATATTAAGCTGAAAATATGAAATTATGACAATTTATATGGAGAAGTCAACTGTCTAAAATACTAACAATGACAATCTCCAAATGACTGCTTTGTGGGGAGTGCAACTGTTTTTCTTATACATCTTTTGTCCATAGTAGGCATTTATATATCAAGTGTGTAAAGAGCACTTTCTATGCACAAGGCATGAGTGCAGGTGCTAGGCGCAATGGTCTACAAAACAGACATGAGTCCTGGCCTCATGAGATTTATAATCCAATAAAGTACACACTATACTTATCATCAGAAGAAATATTCAATTTTTAATTTAAATACAAGGGAAGGAAAAGAGGAAGTCATTTGCTAGTTTTAACAGATTTTTAGTGGACTCCTTGTGACTTTTTATATATGAGATCATGTTAATTGTACTTATTCCTTCCCAATCTGGGTGATTTTTATCTCATTTTCTTGCCAACTGTCCCAGCTAATACCTCCAGAACAGTGGTGAATAGAAGAGGTGAAAGCTGACATGGTTGTCGTTGTTTGTTCCTGATCTAGGGCAAAAGTCTTTCACAATTAAGTATTACCTGTGGGTTTTTCATAGAGTGTACTTTATCAGACTTTGGGAACACTCCTATTAGTTGAACATTTTTATCACTGAAAGGGTTTCAAAATCTATCAAATACTTTTACTGTGTCCACTGAAGTGATTATGTGGTTTCTGCCCTTTATTCTATTGGCATAGTATTGGAAATTAATTGATTCTCAGATGGTAAACCAACCTTGCATTTCCGGGTTATGATTGTGTATGATCCTATGGGATTGTGGTATATCCTTCTTTCATGTGGCCTGGATTTTGTTTGCTAGTATTTCACTAAGGATTTCTGCATCTATATTCATTAGAGATACTGGTCTTTAGTTTTCTTGTGATGTCTTTTTGGAATCAGGGTAATACTGGACTCAAAAAATGAACTGGGAAATATTCCTTCCTCTTCTAATTTTTGGAATAGTTTGTCAAGAATGAGTTGGCTTAAAACTCAACATTAAGAAAACTGAGGTCATGGCATCCAGTCCCATCATGTCATGGCAAATAGATGGGGAAACAGTGAAAACAGTGGCAGACTTTGTTTTGGGGGGCTCCAAAATCACTGCAGATGGTGACTGCAGTCATGAAAGTAAAAGACGCTTGCTCCTTGGAAGAAAAGTTGGGACCAATCTAGGCAGCATATTAAAAAGCCAAGACATTACTTTCGACATTTGGGACCAATCTAGGCAGCATATTAAAAAGCCGAGACATTACTAGGTCTGCCTAGTCAAAGCTATGACCTTTCCAGTAGTCAGGGATGGATGTGAGAGTTGGACTATAAAGAAAGCTGAGGGCTGAAGAATTGATGCCTTTGAACTGTGGTGTTGGAAAAGACTCTTGAGAGTCCCCTGGACTGCAAGGAGATCAAACCAGTCCATCCTAAAGGAAATCAGTCCTGAATATTTATTGAAAGACTGATGCTGAAGCTGCAACTCCAATACTTTGGCCACCTGATATGAAGAACTGATTCCTTAGAAAAGACCCTGATTGAACTTCCCATGGCATCACCGACTCAACGGACATTGAGTTTGAGCAGGCTCCGGGAGTTGGTGATGGACAGGGAAGCATGGCATGCTGCAGCCCACTGAGTCACAAAGAGTCGGACATGACTGAGCTACTGAACTGAACTGAACTGTGAAGAATGAGTACTAATTATTTCTTAAATGTTTGGTAGGATTCACCAGTGAAGCCATCTATACCTGGGCTTTTCTTATTGAGAAAGAAAGTTTGTTTTTAACCAACTCTCTTTCTTTACCAGTCGATTCAGATTTTCTATTTATTCAGTCAGTACAGTAATGTGTGTCTTTCAAGGTATCTGTCCATTTCCTCTAAGACACTTAATTTATGTGCAAGAAGTGTTCAAAGTATTCCTTTACAATCCTTTTCATTTCTGTAAAGTCCATAGTTATGTATAAGTATTCCCTTGAGACCCAAGTTCTATCCTGGGGTTGGGAAGATCTCTTGGGGAAGGGAATAGCAACCCACTCAAATATTCTTTCCAGGAGAACTCCATGGACAGAGGAGCCTGGTGGGCTGCAGTCCATGGAGTCACAAAGAGTTGGACATAACTGAGTGACTAACGCAGAATAATCCTTTTCATTTCTCTATAATCCATAGTTACGTATCTTTTTCATTCTTGATTTTTGTCATCAGTCTTCTTCCTTTCTTTCAGTCAATGTAGCTAAAGTTTTATCAAGTTTGTTGATCTTTTCAAAGAACCAATTTTTGGTTTATTTTCTTTGTTTTCTATTCTCCTTTTCATTAACTTCCATTCTAACCTGTATTACTTCCTTCATTCTGCCCCTTTTAGATTTAATTTGCTCTTCTTTCCCCAATGTCTTAAGACAGAACCTTAGGTAACTGATTTGAGATTTATTTTCATTTTTAATATTAAGTATTTACAGCCAAATGTTTGCTTCTAAGTGCTGCTTTAGCTGCATCCCATAAATTTTGAAATGGCTGTATTCTTATTTTCATTCATCTCAAAATACTTCCTAATTTCCCTTGTGATTTCCTATGTAGCTCACTGGTTATTTAGGAGTCAGTCTGTTAATTTCCAGATATTTGTGAGTTCCTCTCATTTCTGTCTGCTATTAATTTCTAATCTCATTTCACTGTGTTAGAGAACATACTCTAAGTTCAAACGCTCAGTCCTGTCTGACTATTGGCAACCCCATGGATTGCTGCAAGCCAGGCCTCCATGTCCATCACCAACTCTCAGAGCTTGTTCAAACTCATGTCCGTTGAGTTGGTAATGCCATCCAACCATCTCATCCTCTGTCGTCCCCTTCTCCTTCTGCCTTCAATCTTTCCCAGCATCAGGGTCTTTTCAAATGAGTCAGCTCTTCACATCAGGTGGCCAAAGAATTGAAGCTTCAGTTTTAACATCACTCCTTCTATGAATATTCAGGACTGATTTCCTTTAGGATGAACTGGTTTGATCTCCTTGCAGTCCAAGGGACCCTCAAGAGTCTTTACAGTTCAAAAGCATCAATTCTTTGGCACTCAGCCTTCTTTACAGTCCAACTCTCACATCCATACCATAGCACTGACTAGATGGACCTTTGTCAGCAAAGTTAATGTCTCTGCTCTTTAGTATGCTGTTTAGGTTTGTCATAGCTTTTCTTCCAAGGAGCAAATGTCTTTTAATTTCATGGCTACAGTCACTATCTGTAGTGATTTTGGAGCCCAAGAAAATAAAGTCTGTCACTCTTTCCACTGTTTCCCCATCTACATGCCATGAAGTGATAGGACCAAATGCCATGATCTTAGTTTATTGAATGTTGAGTTTTAAGCCAGCTTTTTTACTCTCCTCTTTCACTTTCATCAAGAGGCTTTTAGTTCCTCTTCACTTTCTGCCATAAGGGTGGTGTCATCTGCATATCTGAGATTATTGATATTTCTCCCGGCAATTCTGATTCCAGCTTGTGCTTCATCCAGCCCAGCATTTCCCATGATGTACTCTGCATATAAGTTAAATAAGCAGAGTGACAATATACAGCCTTGACATGCTCCTTTTCCAATTTGGAACTAGTCCATTGTTCCATGTCTGGCTCTAATTGTTGCTTCCTGACCTGCATACAGATTACTCAGGAGGCAGGTAAGATGGTCTGATATTTCCATCTCTTGAAGAATTTTCCAGTTTGTTGTGATCCACAAAGGCTTTGGTGTAGTCAATAAAGCAGAAGTAGATGTTTTTCTGAAATTCTCTTGCTTTTTTGATGACCCAATGGATGCTGGCAATTTGATCTCTGGTTCCTCTGCCTTTTCTAAAACCAGCTTGAACATCAAGGATTTCACAGTTCACGTATTGCTGAAGCCTGGCTTGGAGAATTTTGAGCATTACTTTGCTAGCGTGTGAGATGAGTGCAATTGTGCAGTAGTTTAAATATTCTTTGGCATTGCCTTTCTTCGGGATTGGAATGAAAACTGACCTTTTCCAGCCCTGTGGCCACTGCTGAGTTTTCCAAATTTGCTGGCATGTTGAGTGCTGAGTCCTCTACATGATTTACATTCTTTAAAATATGCTGAGGCTGGTTTTATGGACTAGCATATGGTCTGTCCTAGAGAATATTCCAGGTGCACTTGAGAAAAATCTGACAATCCCTGCATGTTCTATAAATGTTTTCTAAGTCTAGTCAGCACACAATGGTAGTGTTCACGTCTTTTATTTCCTTACCAATTTTCTGCCTAGTTTTGCATCCATTATTTAAAAAACATATTGAAGTCCCCAACTGTTCTTTTGTTAAGCAGTTCATAATTATTTAAGGAAATTATATTAGTTTTACATTGCCACTGTAACAAATTGTCACCAGCGTAGTGGCTTCTTGTTTATAATGTATTACCTTACGGTAGTGAAAGTCAGAGTCTAAAATGGGTAAATGCAGGTAGCATTTCTTCTGGAGACTCCAAGGAGAATCCTTTTCCTTGTCCCTCCCATCTTCCAGAGGCTGCCAGTACTCCTGGCTGCGGCCACACCACCCCAGTCTGTTTACATAGTCTTCTATCTCTGACTCCTCCTCCACACTTCTCTTGTAAGGACCAGTGCCGATCATACTGGGCCCACCCAGATGACCAGGGATATCTCCTCCACCTCAAGATCTTTAACTCAATTATACCTACAAAGTCTCTTTTGCCATTTAAGGTAGCATTCACAAGTTCTGAAAATTAGGATATGGACATATTTGGGGGCCACAGCTCAGTCTACCACAAACATTAGTTGAAACAAATTTCTGAATCAAGTCCTAGTTTATTTTTATTTCATGCCACTGAGCATCAGGGTTAATATAAACCAAGCACTTTTCAGCCCTACTTTTGACATATAACCTTGTGCTCTTTGGGCAGCCTTTATTTAATTACTATTGCATCAATTATTTTTAGTTGTTTTCTCTCTATATTTTTCTCATATTTTATGAAATTATTTCAAGTAATCATGTTGAATATGTATGACTGAAACAAAAACCTGCAAACAAGATACACCTTTTATGGCATCAAAAAGAGCACAGATTTTTAGTCACAACAGAGATTGGCTTTAATCTTTCTCAGGTTCAGTTTCATTATACATAAAATAGGGGTATTAAGAGAACGCCATCTTCCTGACCCAGGCACTGAACCCCAGTCTCCTGCATCACAAGCAGATTCTTTACTGTCTGAGCCACCAGGGAAGCCCATTTATCTGTAGAAGGCTGCTGCAAAGATTAAATAATGTATGAAACAATATGGAAAATAGATGGAAGGAATGGTAACTGAGGAGTAATTTAACAGAAAGAATATGAGCTTGGGAATCAGACTGACAAAGTCCACAGCCTTCAGTTCAAGCTTGCCGTGTAACACTGAGCCAATCACAGTTCCATCGAAGCCTGTTTTCTCATGTATAAAGTGAAATTTATGCCATTCATCGCATATTCATCTCAGAGGGCTGTACTCAAAATTGAGAAAAATATGCTCTGTAAATCTCCTGACACAGTATATGACACTTAGCAAGAACTCAACAAAATACCTCATTATTATCAATAATTACATGACACAAATAAGTTATTTTAACATCTCTAAAACCCCTGATGTATAATTTGAGATAATGCCCTAATACATGAAAATCCCTAAAACCATGTTGAAGCTATACTCAGTACTTGATAAACATCAGTTTCTGCTGCCTCTCCAGTCCCTCTAGTGGTTGACAAAACAGTGCCCCCTCCCCCAAAGATGCCCACATCCTGATTTCCAGAACCAGAGAATTTAAGTTGCAGGCAAAGGAGGATTAGTGGTTGCAGAGAAAACTAAGGTTCCTGATCAGCTGACCTTAAAATGGGGGAGATTATCCTGAATTATCCAGGCGAGCCAAATATAATCAGGATCTTAAAGACGGATGAGGAAAGCAGGAGAGAGAGAGCCTCAGAAGAGGCAGTGCTGATACCCTGACTCCAGCCCAGTGAGACCCATTCCAAACATGCCATCTTCAGAACTATAAAATAATGAAGCAAACAAGTGTGCAGCCATGTGTCCCAGCAGACATACAAAACTAATGCACTCTCTTGTCCAGTTTTTCAATTTTAATGTAAAGTGTTGTCGCCCAGTCGTGTCCGACTCTTTGCGACCCCATGGACTGTAGCCTACAAGCTCCTCGTCCATGGATTTTCCAGGCAAGAGTACTAGAGTGACATATGAATCAGAAAACTGAAAAGGAAAAAGCAGATTGTTTTTGTTTTCTCTATGCAGATAGATGCACCTCATGTTAAAACGATGACTTAAGAAAATCACTTCCAACTGATCTGTAATGAATAAGTGATCCTAACAGGGCTTGATTCCTGGCCCCTGCCATAAAAGAACTTAGAAGATACTGAAATATAAACTGACTTGTTAACATTCTGGCCCAACAATGTAAAATAATATAAGCAAGATACAATGTACAGCAAAGAAGAACTTAAGGTTAAACAAACAGTCAGAGTGGAGTCTTTATTAAGCTAAGCAAAGGACTTGCCTGGTGTCCAGTGGTTAATACTCTGCACTCCCAATGTAGAGGACCCAGAATCAATCCCTGGCCAAGAAACTAGATCCCAAACGCCCCAACTGAAAAAGCCCATGTGCCACAACTGAAGTTTGGTGCAGCTAAATAAATAAACTAAAAATCTAAGTAAAACAAGATCAAATCAGTCAATCCTAAAGGAAGTCAGTCCTGAAAACTCACTGGAAGGACTGATGTTGAAGCCGAAACTCCAACACTTTGGCCACCTGATGTGAAGAGCTCTGACTCACTGGAAAAGACCCTGATGCTGAGAAAGATTGAGAGCAGGAGAAGGGGACGAGAGAGGATGAGATGGTTGGATGGCATCACTGACTCAATGGACATGAGTCTGAGCAAACCAGGAGATGGTGAAGGAGAGGGAAGCCTGGAGTGCTACAGTCTATGGGGCCACAAAGAGTCAAACACAACTGAGCAACTGAACAAAAAAAAAACAAGACACAGTATGCATTTCCCTTGGGAGTTGGGCTACCTTCAAAAACACTACATGGTAAGCTTCAAGGGAAAATTTATGGTTTAAAACCTATACTAAATATTGTGATTTTGTTTAACCAGAAGAAATACTTTTCTTTATGTATATGTGATAACGGTAGAGACCAATATCTTCTCTTCAAATAAGAAAACCAATTCAAGGTACTTAGAAAAGTTTGCTACTGAAATTTTCAAACAGAAGGCAAAATTATACTGGGGAAGGTTTTTCGGGGGGGTGTTTAAGGTTAACTGAGTAGGAACTGACAACTTTAAAATGAAACGAAAACGATATTTGAAACATGAACTGACACTTTACTAATTCTTACTATAGTCTGAAGGCAAAGGAACTGAAAAACAAAACGTCAGGTATGTCAGTGACATACCCGAATGTCTTGCGGACACCAAGGATCCATGCTGTCCTCTCCAAAGCCTAACTGAGGCTCAAGTGGAGGCTCTGAGACCCCTGTCATCCCGCCTGGGATACAGCACAAGAAGACAGGGCCTCAGGGGCTGGGAAATGAAGCTAAAAGCCATCCTCTGAAAAGGGGGACTTCTCTGGGCTTTTCTCCATCCACTCTCCTTTCAGGGCCCACTTTACCATATAGCTGCGGCAGTAAGAAAGCCCCACGGGGCTACCCATCTTGGCTGAGGCTCTTGCCAACCATGCAGAAGCCTAGATAAGAACGACATGAGCCAGAGAGAGGCAGAGAAGCTGGTCTGCTCCTGCCTGAATCCTAAGTGAAAGGTGCTGGGGCCAAAACAATTGCCTGCCAAAGGGTCACGTGCCAAAGTTCTGTGGCCAGAGTTCTTTCACTATGATCAGAGCCTGGAAGGCTGCTTGGAAGGCTGTGTGCTACCCAGCCTAAGTCCCCAGGGAGCCCTGAGGCCTGGGGAACCTTGGTCAGCAGGCAGGACTCACACTCGAGGTGGAATCCGGAGCCACCACCATCTGCGAACATAGCAACACAACAATCTCCAAGAGCAGTGATGTCTACCCGTATTTGCTGGTGAGAACCAGAAGCCGCAAAGCATAGCCTTTAAAGTCTCCTGGAAAGTGTAAACCAGCCCTGAGTCAATCCGGAAGATGTGTGGTCAGGAGCCAGCACGGCAGACAAACAAGGCTCCGACATACTGACCTCCCCCACGTTTCCTGAGGCTCCTCCACATTCTATCACTTAGGGTTTGCGAAGCCTACAGAGACCCTACTTGGCTTCAGAATCACCAGTAGCGACAAATTTTAAAGATTTCTATTTGAAATACATCACATGTAAAAAGGGCTTTTAAAATAACATTTTAAGGTGTAATTTACACTGATGGACTCACTCGGCCTTTATGAAGCTAGTCACCTTAAGAACAGGAAAGAATGGCGGGTTTCTTCGCCTTTGCCCAAGCCTCCTGTTGACATGGCTGCACGGATTCCATCCTCTGCCCTTTCCTCCTTCGACCCTACACAGGCACCCTCTCCCTGGGGGATATTATCTCCCAGAGGATCTCATCATCTTGTGTGGCTTCAAGTGCAAGGCAACGCATTTTTATGAAAGCCGACATCTAGAAATACCACCTGTAGCTCTGAACTCACATAATTCAAAAGCTTTTCAACCTGCACTGCTCAGCAAACACTTTCTAAAATGCATAGCTGACAATGACATTGTCCTGCACTGATGCTTCAGCTGTGCTCCAGAACCTTAAAATGCAGTCACACTCCTCAGCCATTCGGGGTCCTTGCATGCTCTAGTGCCTGCCGACACCTCTAGCCTCACTTAATACACTGCTGCTTTTACCTTATATTTCAGACTGACTGATGAAAGAAACTGCTTTCCCCTGTCATTCACTCAACAAACAGAGGGCCCGCTGAGTGGCAGGCACTATTCTGGGCACTTGCAAGTCAGCAGGGAATAAAGCCTCGGGGCTCAGAAGCCTTGGAGAAGGCAATGGCACTCCGCTCCAGTACTCTTGCCTGGAAAATCCCATGGACGGAGGAGCCTGGTTGGCTGCAGTCCATGGGGTCGCTAAGAGTCGGACATGACTGACTTCACTTTCACTCTTTACTTTCACGCATTGGAGAAGGAAATGACGACCCACTCCAGTGTTCTTGCCTGGAGAATCCCAGGGACGGTGGAGCCTGGTAGGCTGCCATCTATGGGATCGCACAGAGTCGGCCACGACTGAAGCGACTTAGCAGCAGCAGCTCAGAAGCCTGGAGTCTCAGTGTCTTATCACCGAAACCTCACAGGAAGCCTGGGACGTGGGTAGTGTCGCGACTGTCTCAACAAACTAAAGTGCTGGTGTTTAGGGAGGCCAAGGGATGTGCCCAGACCTGGAAATCCCTAAACAGCCTGGGGAAGCGGCCCACAGGTCTGAGCCCCAGACTCAAGGCTCCAATGCACACTGCCAGTGCACACACGGTCCCAGCTGCCCGAGAGATGGAGCTCCTCCCCTCAAAAGCAGCAGCCAGACACTCAAGCTAAACAACAGCCTTTCTCCATTTTCCTTTACCAAGGCATCCTGAAATCATGAATCCACTACCCTAACGCAGAGCAGAAACTGAGCCCAGCTGACCAGTCATCCTACAGACACTTTTCTGAGCACCGACTGTCTCCTGGGCCCTGTGCTCAGCACTGGAGCAAGAAGCCGAGCCAAGAAGGCAGATTTTCTGTCTGTAGGAAGCTGGGATGCCCATGGGAGAAACAGCTCCCAACAAAGCATTCTAATCCAGAGTGTGACAAAGGCAGGCACCGCTGAGAAGAGGTGCGGCTGTACTGGGGCCTGAGGGGAACACCAAGGAGGAGAGGGTAGAGGAGGAGAGGGACCTCACAGGCAGCCAGGCCTTGCTTTACCAGCAGGAAGCAGCTAGAGAAGGAATGGCTGCCTGTGTGCCTCCCCAACATCAGGCCTCACCCCGGGCCTTCCTGCTGCCCTGGTCCCAGGGAAGACCCCGCACGTGGTCTTTATTACAGCACTCACCACCCTGCAATATAAATGTCTTTTAATTTGGCTGCTTCCCCACTGGGCTGAGAACCCTTTAAGCAAGATGAAGGACTCCCAGCCCTGAGCCCAGCCTGAGCGTGCCACCCTTCCTGAGCAAGAAGTGGACACTCCCCAGCCCAACGGAGACACAGGGAGAAACTCACACCTCCCAGCCTCCTCCCGAGGGTCCCCCCAGCAGCCGGCAGGGGGTTTCCCAAGGCTCTGAAAGTCCTCAGCATGAGGAGCAGACAGTGCCCCCACCTGCCAGACACTGGTTCCCAATGCTCCCAACACTACCTTCTGTCCCACATCCTTTGTTGCAGGTAACATGGGGCCCAGGACCACAAAGACCCACAGGCAGGAATCCAGGTGGTCTCTAGGTCAAAGCTCAGAGAGGGTAAGGGCAGGGGAGGGGGCTGGGCCGCGGCCCGTCTCCCTGCTGGGCCCCACGAGACAGGAACAAGGACCATGCTCTGCGGCCAGCGGCCTCCGGGGGCACAGGGCACTGACCGCGGGGCACAGATCCCCTGGCTCTCGTTTCAGACATGAAGAGTCTTCAGCTCAGAGAGTTCATTATCAACAAGGGCACTGCTCCCATCTAGCATTTCAGGGAGCAAAGCCCTGACAGAGGACAAGGAGACAGAGAGCACACAACCCACGCAATGCTCTGAGTGGCACGGCCTCCGCTGCTGCCTGCCCTCCAACCTCACTGTGGACCACACTCACTCGGTGAGGGGCTGGGAGAGCTGCCTCTGACTCAGAGTCACCACCAAGGCATAACTTCCTCGAGAGTACTTTTCACACTCAAAACCACAACACAGAGTAAAATCCATTGAGCAAATCAAAGTCCTGTGAGCCACCTCAGGACTTGAGGACAGAAGCCCAGGGGGAAGGAGACAGCCGTCTCCCACTTTCTCATCAGACCAGGGCTCCCCACAGAACCATGAAGGGCTCTGAGACACAGAACCTTAAGACCATTTCTTATGGATTTGAGAGAAAGGGTTGTGCTTGCCAATGCAAAAGATGTGGGTTCCATTGCTGGGTCGGGAATATCCCCTGAAGAAAGAAAGAGCAATCCACTCCAGTCTTCTCATCTAGAAAATCCTATGGACAGAGGAGTCTGGCGGGCTACAGTCCATGGGGTTGCAAAGAGTCAGACACAACTTAGCAATTAACATCCTCGCTTTATACAGTAATGGTGAAGGACTACAACCAACTGAATCTATAACTGATGGAGGGCAGGCAAGAGGTAGGGAAGATGAAAGAAGAAAAGAAAAAAATAAAAATGTTCCCTTTCAGCAGAATGTCAACCAATACACATGTAGAGAGAATGACGGAGTGAAAAAATTACCATTTTACAACCATCACAGTAATAATTAATTCCTGTAAGAAACATTAATGGGTACTAAAATTTGTGAGGGAGAGTTTAATAAGGAGTATTTACACAGTCTCAAAGCACCACCCCACAAAAGTGCTAATTAATTACAAAAGGAAAATGGAAACTTTACAGGGGACAAAACCAGCACCACCTACATCAAGTGA
The DNA here is from genome assembly GCA_917880005.1 of Nanger dama. Classification (NCBI taxonomy): domain Eukaryota; kingdom Metazoa; phylum Chordata; class Mammalia; order Artiodactyla; family Bovidae; genus Nanger; species Nanger dama. Next base: position 5,410,212 of record CAKJTW010000074.1, on the reverse strand, counting down.
ACAAAACTCAGCCTCATCAATAACAACAGGATAAAGTGACAATGAAATTGTGTGCCTCCTGCTGTGATATACTGAGGAGGACACACCATCACCTTGGTGGAACTCCTGCCACGAGTGCACAGTTCAGTCGCTCAGTCGTGTCTGACTCTGCGACCCCATGGACTGCAGCACACCAAGCCTCCCTGTCCCTCACCAACTCCTAGAACTTGCTCAAACTGATGTCCATCAAATTGGTGATGCCATCCAACCATCTCATCTTCTGTCGTTGTCCCCTTCTCCCTCTGCCTTCAATCTCTCCCAGCATCAGGGTCTTTTCTAAGGAGCCAGTTCTTCATATCAGGTGGCCAAAGTATTGACTGGAGATTCAGCTTTAGCACTAGTCCTTCCAATGAATATTCAGGACTGACTTCCTTTAGAACTGACTGGTTTGATCTCCTTGCAGTCCAAGGGACTCTCAAGAGTCTTTTCCAATAACATACTTCAAAAGCATCGATTCTTCAGCGCTCAGTCTTCTTTATGGTCCAAATCTCACATTCATACATGATTACTGGAAAAACCACAGCTTTGACTAAATGGACCTTTGTCAGCAAAGTGATGTCTCTATTTTTAATATGCTATCTAGGTTGGTCATAGGTTTTCTTCTAAGGAGCAAGCATCTTTCAGTTTCATGGCTGCAGTCACTATCTGCAGTGATTTTTGAGCCCAAGAAAATAGTCTCTGTTTCCATTGTGTTCCCATCTATGTGCCATGAAGTGATGGACTGGATGCCATGATGATCTTAGTTTTTGAATGTTGAGTTTTAAGCCAACTTTTTCACTCTACTCTTTCACTTTCATCAAGAGGCTCTTTAGTTCTTCTTTACTTTCTGCCATAAGGGTGGTGTCATCTGCATATCTGAGGTTTCTCCCGGCATTGTTGATTCCAGCTTGTGCTTCATCCAGCCTGGCATTTCCCATGATGTATTCTGCACATGAGTTAAATAAGCAGGGTGACGATATCAGCCTTGACATGCTCCTTTCCCAATTTGGGACCAGTCTGTTGTTCCATATGGACCTGCATACAGATTTCTCAGGAGGCAGGTAAGGTGGTCTGGTATTCCCATCTCTTTAAGAATTTTCCACAGTCTGTTCTGATCCACACAGTCAAAGGCTTTGGTGTAGTCAATAAAGCATAAGCAGATGTTTTTCTGAAATTCTCTTGCTTTTTCGATGACCCAACAGATGTTGGCAATTTGATCTCTGGTTCCTCTGACTTTTCTAAATCCACCTTGAACATCTAAAAGTTCTCAGTTCATGTACTGTTGAAGCCTGGCTTGGAGAATTTTGAACATTACTTTGCTAGTGTGTGAGATGAGTGCAATTATGCGGTAGTTTGAACATTCTGGCATTGCCTTTCTTTGGGATTGGAATGAAAACTTTTCCAGTCTTGTGGCCACTGCTGAGTTTTCCAAATTTGCTGGCATATTGAATGTAGCACTTTCAAAGCATCATCTTTTAGGATTTGAAACAGCTCAACTGGAATTCCATCACCTCCACTGGCTTTAACAACATGAACAGAGTGCACAACATGAATCTAAATGTAAAGAAACAGACAAGCCACACTGACTGTACAAAAACCCGGCCCGTGTAGTATTCAAATAAGCATGCCATGAAAGGCAAAAGACAGAGGAGCGGCTCCAAATTAAGAGACTAAAATGCTTGACAACTAAATGCAATGTGTGGTCTTGATTCTGATCCTATAAAAAAATAAAACTGGAACAACTGGCAAGAGTAGCACATGGACTATAAGTTATATAATAAAAATACCAAAACGATGACTAACTTCTGTCATCACTGTTAGCTGGTAAGCACAGTTATGTCAGAGATAGCCCTTAATCTCAGAAAATATAAAGGTACTTAGGTATTAGGGGTAAAGATAGATAACACACACATACCCCTTACTCTCAAATGAGTTATGAAAATAGACAGAATGGCAAAGCCAAATATGGGAAAATGTAAACAACTGGTGAATCCAGACGAACGGGTATACAGGGGGTTTTAGCACTATTCTTTTAACTCTCTGTAAGTTTAAAGTTGTTTTCAAATAAAAATTGTAATGTCAGGAAGGAAAATGGGAGGGGAGACTAAAGAAGACAGATAAACAACCACAACACACAACAACAAGCAGGAATGTGAAGATGTTACATGGGAAACAGGAATGAATAACCTGGAGGAGTCACAAATTTTACCTATCCCTGCCCAAGTCCTTTCCTCCAATTTCTGTATCCAGCTAATCCTCTCTGAGAAAGCCTCTGCCAGAAAGCCTAGCTTGGTCCTGAAATGAGAGAGGTCATTCTGATCCCCTAAATCCCCTATGTCTTCTTCTTCCACAGCACTTAACACACTCTTAAAATTGTTCCCCCTACACGTTTATCTCCCCCACTGGATGACAGATTCTTTGATTAAAATATGATAGTGGTGGTGATGAAGAGGAGGGTGGTGAGGAGGACATTGGTAAGAAGGGGGAGGGTGGTGAGGAGGAGGAGGGTGGGGAGGAGGAGGGTGGGGGAGCATGGTGAGGAGGAGCAGCATGGTGAGGAGGAGTGGGGAAGAGGAGGAGGGTAGGGAGAAGGAGGGTGGGGACGAGGAGGAGGGTGGTGAGGAGGAGGGTGGTGAGAAGGAGGAGGGTGCTCAGGAGGAGGAGGGTGGTGAAGAGGAAGGTGGTGAGGAGGAGGAGGGTGGTGAGGAGGAGGAGGGTGGTGAGGAGGAGGGTCGCAACAGCAACCATTTATTCTGCACTTATTAGATGCCAGACATGACACAGCTCTTTACATACCTCACTGAAATACCACAAAAACTTCAGAGGCTTTATTAACTGTTCATGCCCATTTCTTCATCATGGAAACTGAGGCTGAGAGGGGTTGACACATCTACAGTCACAACACAGAGAAGCGGCAGAGCTAAGATGTGAACTCAGGTCTGTCTGATTTAAAATTGTGTCCTTAACCATGTGTCCTTTCCCACTCATACGAATCTTATTTCAGTATCATCTTTAGTTAGCTGCAGTTTGCATAATGAAGCCTACAAAAAGTGAGAGAGATTTTCTAGGCTTCTGTTTGTGTTTGCTGAGCCCATGCAACCAGAAGAAAGGGACAGGGGTGGCACAAGGTGGCAGCAGTCAGCCAGCCCTAAAAGATGACTGGCAGATAACCCACTACACAAGTTGGTGACCATGACCTGATGCATGCAATTCGGACAGAAAAAAATAATGTAAAGTGAAGATAAATATAAATGCATAATTATCTCATGTTGGGTATAAAAATATACCTATATCCTATACGTTAAAAAAATTTTAATAAAGTTTTAAAAATACAAAATCATTGTCATTTCGCCCCAATGACCTACAAGCCATGCATTACTGCCAGTGTGCAGACAAGGGAACATACGCTCAGAGAAGACTGGCCCAGAACAAACAGTTCAATTCAGAAGGGCAGATACTCAACAAATATTAAATAAATGAATGGAGTTGAAACTTCAGTACAAATTTTTCAATTCTTATGAACTCGATCTAATATTTCAGCTAAAATTACTGAAAGCAGAATCAGAGCTTTGTTCAAAGTTCCCCATGGCTTTGTACCTGGGGGCCCACAGGAGTTAAGAGACAAAAGAAGCAAAAGGAAGCAGCAGTTTCCATACCAGCTGACAAAGCTTTGGCTACCACTGTTTGCTTCCTCACACAACGGATTTGACTTCCACATGCCAATGCAAATCACCGTCAGCACTATAGTTCTCCCCAACAAAATCAACAGAGCACAATGTCCAACAACCGTAAGTCAAACTATCCCAAAACTTTCCTCCAAAAAATGTTTTTGCAAGTTAGCTGCATGACCCTGAACAAGTTATATAGCTCCCCAGCCTCCGTTTCTTTACCTGTAGAATGACAACAGCAAAACTGCTTCCCAAGGCAGCCACCAGGACTAAAGGAGGTGATGTATGAGAAAGAGCCTTGCAGCAAAGCCAGGCAAACCTTAGGCACAAAACAGAAACTGATCTTGATGCTCTGAAAACGCTGGCTAGAGAGTATACCTCTTAAACCATCAACAATGTGGAAGATTAGTATCAGTACATGAATATCAAAGTAACGCAAGCTTGATGACGGATCAAGACTAACACTAGCTCAGATGAAGCCCCCTTGTACGGATGCAGAGGGTGACTGGGCTATACGGAGCGCCATCTAGTGGAAGAAGAGCAGGGCACAGGGGCGCCAAGTAACTGAAGTAGCCGGAGAACAAGGGAAAATGACAGGATGGAAACCGTCCCCTCTCCCCTGCATTACAATTTCTCCATGGCGAGTGAACCAACAGTGACCCCAAGTGTAAGATTCACATCATAAAAGAGCTCTCACACACTCACAACTCTTTATCACACCAAGGAAAAACATCAATAATATGCCAAGAACACCTTTAAAAGTTCTTAAAATAGCAGCAGGGGCTGATTGGTGAAAAATTATGGAAATGCAAAAAAATTATGGAAATTTACAGCTTACCAATTCAGAGCGTGAAAAATTATGGAAATGCAAAAAAATTATGGAAATTTACAGCTTACCAATTCAGAGCAAGATACCCTGTGCCTGTGGAGAGCAGTTGCTGAGTGTCCAGACATGTTTTAAGATGTGCAGTCATAAATCTGTTTATGGAAGCCTCATTTGTTAATGGAAGCCTCAGGTGCTGCATCTTGACTAGCATAATAAAAACCAGTCAGAGCTGCTGCTAATTTTGTACATGATATTAATGAAAGAGGTTTCCTAAAGAATGAGTTTCCCCTTCACTATCTCCAGGATTGGAAAACTAAAATCATTTTAATAACATAAAATTACCCTGAGGAAGGAGACTGAATGATTTATGCATTGAGTTATTATTATATACTTTATGTCTGGAAAGTGATGCCTGTATGCACACACCTGTCTCGGGCAATTCTGTGAAACAAGCAGGTAATGTTTGTTCAGGACACGGTACTTACACCCCATCTAAAATGGCCACCCCACAGAGGAAGTATAAGGTCTCCAATGTTACAGACAAGAAACTTCGGCTCCAGGAAGCTAAGGAACTGGTACACGGTCACAGACTAGAAAGTCGTCATCTGCCAGAATCACATGACTCCTCTGGCATCTCTTCCCCATGAAGCAGCGCCATTTCCCATGTAAAGGCATCTGCCAGACCTTCCACGCTGCCTGTGGTCACACAGCTCCTACCCTACACAGTCGCTGCACTACCTGCCGGCTGTACAGTCTGCCCTGCTCACAGAGCCCCAGGCCAATGCCAGGCAGCTCACTTTAAGAGCTGCATGGCCGAGGTTCTCCCAGCAAAGTCAACAGGAAAGCCCAGCCACAAGGAAAGCCCCCACCTCTGCTGGAGCACACAGCACTCTGCAGGGGCCAGATAAAGAGATGAATCCTGGCTTACCACTTATTAGCTGTCTGACATTATGCAAATTATTTAACCTCCCTGCCCTCAGCTTCCTCATCTACAATATAAGGTAAAATGATTTACTCTTTCAAGACTGTTAAGAAAATTAAATGAAATCATGTACATAAAGCATCTAACCCCAAAAAGGTTCTTGATAAACAGTAACTAGTATTACTAACAATTGCAATCAAGTATATTCAAACATACCCCACTTCCTTCACAGAGCCTTTTAAAACCATTATCTGTGGGACTATGTTCTTCCATATTCTTGGTATTTTTTTTCTTTTATGAGCCTATTTTTAAAAGATGGGGAATTTTTAAAACATACCATAAACTGCCTCTAAATCCCTGATATCACACCAACTGTTTCTGTGACAGTATTTAAATACAAAGAACTCTGTCTCTAAGAGACAGAGAGTTTCATCAAGAATTGACTTATTTCAATATAGAAAGGTTTCCTACTTTATCCGTGATTACTGGAATATACATAAGTAAAACTCCTTACCTTGCATGCTTACTAAAAACTGTAAAGTACTGCTGGAGAACATAGGAAAAAAGGGAGCTTGCCTTTTTAGTAAAATACATTTTGGGAAACCTCTTTTAAAAATTCATCATCACAAAGGGAACTTCCTAACTGGCTTTCACCGTAATGAAACCCTTATTTAAAAACAAAAACAACAATGTTGGGTTCTGTCTTTGAGTCTCTTCTTAAAGTATCTTATCAAAACACAAGATGGCTTGATTTAAAAGTTCAGCCTGAGGACTGTGCACCCTTTAGAGCCTCAGATGTCTCATCTGAAAAAACAAAGGACACAGGCAGGGGATAAAATCAGCTACCTTCCAAGGTCTTGTGGGGACTGGAGATAATGCACAGGAAGCACCAGGCACAGAGGCCCTCCATTTGGCAGCTTTCATGGTTTTTCCAGTGGTCATGTATGGATGTGAGTGCTGGACTGTGAAGGCTGAGCGCCAAAGAATTGATGCTTTTGAACTGTGGTATTGGAGAAGACTCTTGAGAGTCCCTTGGACTGCAAGGAGATCCAACCAGTCCATTCTGAAAGAGATCAGTCCTGGGATTTCTTTGGAAGGAATGATGCTAAAGCTGAAACTCCAGTACTTTGGCCACCTCATGAGAAGAGTTGACTCACTGGAAAAGACTCTGATGCTGGGAAGGATTGGGGGCAGGAGGAGAAGGGGACGACAGAGGATGAGATGGCTGGATGGCATCACGGACTCGATGGACGTAAGTCTGAGTGAACTCCGGGAGTTGGTGGTGGATAGGGAGGCCTGGCGTACTGCGATTCTTGGGGTCGCAAAGAGTCAGACACGACTGAGTGACTGAACTGATTGTGATCATTATCCCAAAGCTACCAACACTCTACTTCTGTTTCTTGGTAAAACACATAAGCCATTCTATCTCCACTCTGGGGGAATGATGACAACAAGCAAAGGGTCTTGTGACATCCAAACTGCTGCTGGCGTTCCATCCACAACCACCACTACTCCTGAGCTTTGAGGGTCTGTGTGGCATCTGAGAGTGAAGATTAACTCCTTCAGGTAATGCTTACTCAGCAAGTGACGAGGGTCACCCAACTTCTGGTTTAAATCTGTCATGAGAAATCTCATTAGTTTAGGCAAGGAGAGCTAACAGTGTTAGAATGCACTGCCTAATAAGTTCCTCAAGAAAGAATAAAAGTAAATAATCATAGGATTCCAAGAAGATCTGATAAGATCTCCTCACCTCCTGAGAAGGACCCCTACAGCCCACCACATGGAGTTAGCCCTGGGATGCTCTCCTGCTTGTTCAACACTGCGATTCACTTAGAAACCCCTCCCATGCCTGCCTGCACACCTGTTGGGGACTTCCTCCTACCCCTACTCAGCCAGGTCTCTAAAGTGGTAAAAAGCAAAGGCCTTAAGGACTGCCAAATTCCAAATACTTTCTGATTCTTCTACCTTTATGAGAATTAAAACAACACTGAAACAAAGACTGGAGTTTACAAGGGCGACAGACCAAGAACTGTATGACATTCTGAAGACACAAAGATAGGTAAGACCAAGCCTTACCTCCCGAACAGCTCACACTCTCCAGGAAGACACAAATCCAAATACTACATTGTGATGGCTATCACCCCATCAGAGTTAGGCACCACCTGCCTTAGGACCAGAAACAGGCACTCTAGCCCATGGAGGGAGGGAAGTGGTCAGACAAGGTATCTACAGCAGAAACTTGGAGGATAAAGTATGAATATAACAATGGATGCTATATAACTCATCTTTCAATTCCAGCACAAGCTAGAGAGAAAAGAACAAACTGTACATAAAAGGCCAGAGTTTTAATCCCTCTTCTGTCATTAACTACCTTTATCATCACAGTTTGACCCTTCATATGTCCAAAGGTCCGTGTGATGTGGAAAACAACAAAGCTTGAACAGCCCCTCGGACATTCTGTCAGTATGTCACTCTGGGTAAGTCACTGTTGGAATCTCCGTTTCTACAAGTGATATATTGGGCTAAAAGTCTCTACATTTTGGTCTGTTCCCAGTATTAAGATTATAGACATGGCTGAGTGTGAACTACCTGGTAAATGTTTCTAGGATGAGAGTTAAATCTAAACCACCTTGTCACAAAATAGTTCAAAAGGACAGCTGAAGGCTAATAACACATTCCTCTGGAAAGGAGAGGGCATCTAAACACTTAAAGCCCACTCTCAATCTGATGCAGAGAGAGCAGATATTCCTCAGGAGGAGAGGCTGAAATTTTTCCCTCTCTCGGTCCAGGACCAACAAAAACACCCTGCGAGGCTGGTTCTTAATAAACCTGCTACTGGTGTCTGGATACCAAAACACTGTAACTGACCATCACTGGATCCTTCTGAGTCATAACACTATAGAAAATGATTTATCTAAATATGTGAGTCAAAGAATAAACATGTGAGTCATTCCACCCATTTTTTTACAAAAAGCAAAACCTGATAAGCCTAAGAAAATATCAGAAACTAAATAACCACACTTTTCCCTGAATGAAGCGGAAGTGCATGCTATGGTGTGAAGGCACCACAGATAAATGGAATTCTGCAACCTTCACTCTCACTCTTCTCCTACTTTACACGCCTGACAACACATAAGCAACCGAAACAATTTCCAGAAAGGGTCCCCCAGAGTGAAACTCTTAAGTCATCAAGCTTTGTTGTACAAAGAGAAGCAGCACATAAGGCAAAATAATGATCCTTCCTTCATATATGTTTATCCCACACGTATATCCTAAGTAATGCTAAGAATCTCATTATTAAGAGAAACTGATGTAATATGAAAACACTTATTTTGAAACACCAACAAAGAAATTTATCTGGACATTAACACATGTGTGCATGCTAAGTCACTTCAGTTGTGTCCAACTCTGTGCAACCCTATGGATGGTAGCCCACCAAGCTTCTCTGCCCGTAGGATTCTCTAGGCAAGAATACTGGAGTGGGTTGCCATTTCCTTCTCCACTGGACAGACCACCATAACCTGGAATCTTCTGCTCCACTTCCTCTTGTAACCAACCACTAAATATAACTTGGCAGTGAACCAGCCACCAATCCATATATTATATCAGATAATTAAAAATACAGGGTTATATAATCTTATTTAATGGTTACTTGGCTTGGACTGAAAACCATCCAATGCAAGACCAAAGAACTGGATTAAATTATAATGCGTAAGACATTTCTGAAGATGTTTTTAGTAAGAGTCAGCACATCCCCTAGTAGCAAATATAATATAAAACGAGGAATGCAAATTTCATCTCCAATTAACCTCCTTGGCAAGAAACTGCAATGTCAACTCACTCTACAGGCAATGGAGGTGGGGATTTAAAAAAGTTTATTTTATTTGGTTTAGTTTTAACATTAAGTAAACATCATGTGTTATTTTTGTCAGAGAAACAAGAGCATTCAATATTTGAGGGGGTGGGAAGAAGGAAAATTTATCCCGAGAAAATTGCAATAAAAGCCAAGAACTAATGCCCACTAGGTAGAATAAGCCTGGAAAAAGTGTAAAAGCCAACCTATGTTAAGACAGAAGCATATATCTTGTGATTCCAGCTCAAGTTCTTACTTGAAAAAAAAGAGGAAAAAAGGGTAATTCAGCTATCAGTGTTTACAAATGCCAAATTTTTAAAAAATGAACACACCTCATTTATCAACACTATCACACTGTGTTGATTACTAAAATCATATATTGGTCCCCAAAGGGCTTTAATTCAAAAATCCCTCATGACCTGAGGACTAGAATCCTGTAGGAAATACTTACCATGAAAGCTTGTTTCTTCAAAGAAGACCACTAGACAAGCACAGAAACAAATGTTTTTAGAAAATCAACAGGAAGTCAACAGGAAACAAGCATATTAGTTCTATTGGCTTTGGCAGGGTTTTAAATTCCCATCTGTGAAGTGTCTCAGTGCCATCTTTTGGAGAAAGTCTGAGAATGGAGAACAATGGCCTTATGAGACCAAAGATCTGAGTTCAGATTCACCTATCGCAGTCACCTACCAACTGCCTCCCCTGAAAAATAGAGACATCAATGTCTGCCTCACTAGGGCTTGAGTTTGAGAACACAAGTAGACAGCTATGCCTCAAAGAGCCTGGGAAACTTTAGAATACTATGCAAAGGTACTGATAGCATTTGGTGATGTTAACCATCAAGTCTACTTATCACAGGCCACTCCATAATAAAATAAAGGTGTGACCCATTACCATTTATAAGTTAGTGCCTGAATACCCATCCTAGTATCAAGATTCATCTGAAAAACAAATGCCTCTCTTTAAAGGAAAATAGTAAAAATACAGATTAAAAAATACAGATTAAAAGAATAAAAATGCTCTTGGTAGTCAATCACAAGATGATTATCAGATTTAAAATCAAAGCTTCATAATAATCAATTCAGATTTAAGACACTGTGTTTCAGAAATGCCACTCGTAATTCTGGAGTTACGTAACAGCATAATTAATATTTTAAATGATAGAGCTTTGCATTCCAGAAAGCAGCCTGTGATTTAAGGGGAAAACATTTCAGTCTGAAGAAATCTAAATTAACAGTAATAAGAACATCTGAATAAGTTACTTCCTTAACTGTTCAATGTGAGAAATGTACCTCTTGCAAGAATTACATTTTTGATGAAAAGTTAAGGTAATCAGGTTTAACACCGTTAAAAAAAAAAAAAAAAAACACTAAATGGCAACATTGCTCAAGATCTGTTTTAAATAATTGGAAGCAATTACCATAGGTAAAAACGAAGAAACCAAAAGAATTCCGAATGTATTAGCAGAATGAATGCCACAGCAACCTGGCACAGAAAATTAGTTCTGACTTTCAAAATAAGATAACTTACTACACTTTTGTTAAACTGCTTCTTTAATTGAGTACAACCTAACTTTGACTCAGCTTCTTTATTCAGAAAAATACACTCCATTCCACAATCCAGAATATTTCTAATGCCAATGATCTCACACAACGTACAAAGAAATTTCTTTCATAGAGATGACAGCCTAGCAGGCAACAAAAGATATATGTAAATCACAAAGAGAGAGGAGTACAAACCCAACTGTTCACAAGAGCATGGCAATAAAACTTAAAATTCGCTTTCTGTAACGCATAGCCATTACTTTTTCACAAGCCCGTTTTATTAAATAAATAAAAATAAGCCTACAATTAAAATGGGAAAGCTCAGTGAACCCATCTCTGTCCAAAAATAAAATATCAAGCTTAAATTCTTGCAGACAGTCAGTCCCTCCACCAAGACCCTCACTCGACCACACACATACCCTACTAGGAAGAACGGGTTGCAATAGGTAAATACCGGAGGTCGCTACTGTAAAATATAGACACCTATATTCAAATAGAATATGTCTGCCTCATCTTTCACTTTCTACAATAAAAAAGCCAGGGTCAGCATGAAGATCAGCAGACCAGGCTGAGTCGGGAACCACGGACCCTCAAGGCACAGTGATTCGTGCAAAAGGTAACAGATCTGACCGGATAACCTCTGCCGGATGGTCTGTGCCATAGCCCAGAGAAAAAGCATACCAGCAGCTCCCAAACCCATCTTTATCTGAAACACGCATTCCAGATCCAGGGGTGGGGATGAAGGACACCGCTCTGGGGAAGGCGGACTTCATTTACCGTCCATCCTGGCAGATTACTCGGGAAGCTGGAGAAGGAACAAGCCAGGGAACGCCGTCCTGGGCGGGCACGCCTCCGTACGCCGGGGCACCCCGCGTCCGGTACTTCCCGGGGCGGCTCACGCCCTGAGCTGGCCAGAGGCGCGCTAAAATGGCACAAGCAGGGAAGGCTACTTGGCCAGTGTTCTCAACCCCGAGCCGGCCCCCAGTGAGGGTGACCCACCCAGAGCCTTCCAGAGAGAGGACAGGCAAGTCAAGAAGCAGACTCTCCTGCGTGGGTCTCTTCCCGCCCCCCCGATGACTCTCCAAGGGCCGGCCTGCAAGGCTGGGCGTGAGCTGCCCACTCCCGGGGAGGGCGGCGAGAGCCCGGACCCGCGAGAGAAAGAGAGACAGAGAGAGAGAGGAATGAAGAGGGGAACCCGGACGGCGGGCCCTACTCCTCCAAAGTGCCGGGGGTTCTGACCCCAAACCTCCTCGAGGTCCTCAAACTTCACCAACAATCTAAGCACCTGTTCCCTTCACCTCTTCTGCTTCCGAGCCCCTCGAATCCTTCCATTTTCCTCGAGTTCTTTCTCCAGCTCCCTAGACTAACCAAACGCAACTAGTTCCCTGGTGCCTCCCCCCGTCCCCTCACCGCCCCATTCTCCCCTCCAGTGAGCTCATTCAACCCCGGCCCCAAAGAAGCCCCCAGATGTTCGCGGTCCCCCACCCGCAAGTTTTCCTGGGGTATCCTCGAGTCCCCCAGATTCCCTTCAAGTCTCATCCAAACGCCCAGCCTGCCTGCCTCCCCGCGTCTTCCCACAACGCGCACACAACACTCCGGCTTCCCCTAGGTGTCCCACATCCCCACTCGAATCAGCCCCACCCCACCCCCAGATTGCGACCTGGGTCCCCTCCCGGTCGCCCCGAGGTCGACGGCCAGCTCGCTGCCACGGCTCCACACCCCCCAACACCTGCGCCTCGCCCCCGGGCCCGACGCCCCCAGTCTCCAGCCCCCCACCCCTCCCCCAGCCTGCCGCTCCCGGGTCCCCAACGGCCGTGGACAACCGTTAACGGTCGGTCGGTCGGCCGGCCGGCCGGCGTCCTCACCTTGGTTCACCAGCCGCAGGGCGTGCGTGAAGGAGGGGTCCAGGGAGTCCTTTTCCGCCATCAGCTCCGGCAGGTACTTCTCCTCCATGCTCGCCGGCCGCCCGGGCCCGGGACGCGGACTCCAGGCGGGCGGTCGGCGGCGGCGGCCCCGCAACCCCCGACCCCGCCCGCGCCCCAGCGGCGCGGAACCCGGGCCGGACGCCGCGGCGGGGCGGCGCGGGGCGCGGCGGAGCCAAGCCGAGCGGTCGGCTCGGGGACGGCAGCGGCGGAGGCGGTGGCGGCGGCGGCGGCGCGGGGCGGGAACCGGCCGCGCAGCCCCGGTCCCCGGGGTTGGCCGCCGACGGCCCCGCGCTGGCGGCCGCCGCCTCCCAGACGCGGGCTCCGCGCTCCCGCCACGGGCCGGAGCGATCAGGCGGCCCTCCGGCCGAGCCGGCGGCGCGCTCCGCGAACTGGACACAGTCCCCAGCGAGCCCCGCCAGCCGGCGCCGGCGCGGAGCTCAGCAGCGACCCGCACGCCGCGCGCCGCCCCGCGCTCTCTGAGCCGCGGAGCCTAGCGCCCGGCCCCGCCCGCCGCGCCCGGCCCCGCCCCGCCCGCCGCGCCTGCGCGCTGCGCCCCGCGCCCTGCCGCCCGCCGCCTGCTGCGGCGCGCCGCCTGGTGGGGCACCTCCCGGCTGCGCGACCGGGCCCGGGAGGGGCGTCCCGGGGGCCTTCCGCCGGCGCCGCGCCCGTCCGCAGCTCCCGGGGAGGCGTGCGCGGAGCGCCGCGCTGCTCGAACATGGCGTGTCGAGACGCAGAGCCCGGGCAACTGCGCCCAGAGAGGTCAAGCGGCTCGCCCAAGGTCACCCAGCGAGCGATCCCGGGAGGAGGGCTGCGCGCTCGGCTCAGGGTCCGGGCGGAGAAGGACGCGGAGGAGCACCCGGGCTCGCCGCCGCGGGCTCTAGGAAAGGGCGGCGGGGCGAGCTGCCCTGCTCTCAAGCTCTCTGGATTTCCATAACTTAGCTCACTTTGCCTCCCCTGCTCCTGTTTGCTAGGAAATAACGTGGGCGCCCAGCCGTCCTGCCTCGGTGGGGACCTCTTGCGCTCAGCGCCAACCCTCGAGACCCTCGGAACCGAGGTCGATTACATAAAAGCGCGTGCCCTTCAGGTCGGCTTTGTCATCCCGGCTTGCCGCCGGGTTGTCATTCTCTTCGCGCAGAAATCGGCCGAGTCCAGAGGCGGGGCAGGGAGCCGCAGCCCTTCCCCTCTGGGGAGCTGTCCCCTGGACGCACGTGGGTGCTGCCGTCCTCCTTTCGTTTACGCACCGCTACCCCCCCCCCCCCCACCCCCTCGACAAATCCTCCATCGGATCGTTTTCAGATATCCCAGGTAGAGTCAGTGGCGGGGCCCGAAGACTCCGAGTCTGTCCTGCCTTTGCCCCATCATATCCCACCTCAAGTGCGGGCCTCTACGTCCCTGTTCTTGGACAGCCTTCCAGGACTTCCCCAGCAAAGTGTTACCTTTTCTGTGTCCCACCATCGCTGGTCAGGCCTCACTCACGGAGAACTCTGATTCTGTTTTCTCCAGACCATGAGCACCCTCACAGACAGGGCTAGAGCTTTCTTTTATGGGGAAGGATCCCCAGCACCTAGTGGCCTAGGACGGATGTAGGGGCACCAGAAATGTGTGATGAAGGAGTAAGCCATAGACATGCCACTCCTCTGGGAGCGGGCCTTCCTCCCAGGCCCCCAGGCAACTGGCTGTACTCTTGCTGCAAATAGAGATGACAACACCCAAGGGGGCCCTCCCTGATGGCACGGGAGGAAGAATCCACCTGCCAAGGCAGGAGATTCAGGGTTCGATTCCTGGGTTGGGACGATGCCTTGGAGAAAGAAATGACAACCCACTCCAGTATTCTTGCCTGGGAAACCCCATGGACAGAGGAGCCTTGCAGGCTTCAGTCCGTCAGATCGCAAAGCATCAGGTGGGACACGATTTAGTGACTGAGCACGGACTATACCCAGAGATGCTTGGGGCGGGAATCAAGGAGCTCCAAGCTGCTCTAAGTCCCAGCCCGAAGTCTGAACTTCCTTCATTCTCAAGCTCCACCCCTAAATGGAACTGACTCCTGATAAGGTTCCATTCCAGAGTCCCAGTAAGAATCATCTTCATGTCTCTCTTTGGTCTAAACTTGCAAGAGGCTGTCAGATGAGACAGTTCAGTGTGTAGCCTCTGGGACCAGAGAGCCTGGTCCCAGAGAATCATGGCTCAGTTGCTCACTAGCTGTGCTATCTTGGGCAAGATACTTCACCTCTCTGTGCCTCATCTTCCTCATCTGTAAAGTGGAAATGATAATAGAGCCTATTTCCTAAGAGAGCCATGAAGATAAAATGTATCACCGCTTAAGGAAATCCCCATAAAGTGTCCAGCACACATAGCCAGTGCTTAGCAGTTCTTTGTTGGGTTTTCACCCCTGGATTGCTGTTTCCTGAGTCTTCTGAGCCTCTCCTTCCCTTCAACTGTAGCTCCTGGGGGCACTTGCATTGCCCCAGCATACCAAGTGAAAGGCCTGGGACCACTGTTTCTGACTGGGGTCCAGAGTGTGGCCGGTCAGACACTCTGCAGTCCCAGCTCCTCTCTGACCGCTGTGCATCCTCAGCTAAATAACCTGTCTGAGCTTCACAGTTCACCTCTTCAAAACTGGGCTTATGCCAGCAGTCCTTGAGGGCAAGTTGGAAGGATTTAAGGGGAAATGTTTTCTCCTTTAAAATTAGAGTGGAATGCACAGACCTCTGACTTCCATGCCTTTATCCAGACTTTGCTTTCTAGGGTGTGAGCCCCTGGCAGCCACTTTTCAAGGGAGGAAGGGAGAAGGAGAGAGTCTGGAATTCACCTGCCAATGGAAGAGATACAGGGTTGATCCCTAGGTCAGGAAGATCCTCAGGGTAGGAAATGGCAGCCCACTCCAGTATTCTTGCCTGGAGAATCCCATGGATTGAGGAGCCTGGCGGGCTACAGTCCATAGGGTCGCAAAGTCGGGTACGACTTAGCACGTGTACACACACACAATCCTAGGGGAGAAATAGGGGCCAGTGTTCAGCTGCTCCCCTCACCGCTTGGTCTAAGACCCTCCTTTCCATTCAGACCTTCTGCCCCTGTGACATTCCAGCCATGGAGTAACTGCTATTTTTATTGAGCATTTGCTTTGTGCCAGGCGGGATGCCAGGGTCTTTGTACCCACTATTTTCCTTTCTCTCAACACCCTGTAGGGAAGATACTGATCATTAGCACTTACAGTTGAGGACACTGAGGCCCAGAGCAGTTTAATACCTGCTTAAGTGCCACTGATGTCAGGGAGCAGTCCCAGACCCATGGGACCTCAAAGCCTCCTCTCCTCCCTTCCCTGTCCTGCCCTCAGAGGCAGCAGCCTGGGACACTGGAGACCAGCTTCTCCCCTCCTGCATCCAGACAGTTGGCAGACGCGTCTCACCAGCAGCTGGGGAGGAGGGCTGTACGCCGGGAAGCCGAGAGCAAAGGCACTGAATCTTCTGCTCCAGCCCCTCCTTCGCTCAGAGCCGTCCAAGAGGGCAGGTGCCCGGCATGGTGAGCATCCCTGTGGGGTCCTCCAGGGAAGGAGGAGACGAATGTCTCTGTGAGATGCTCAGGAAATTATCCCCACCCACCAGCCTGGCCAGGCCGTTGACCATGGGGCACCTCCACGCCTCCTGCAGACTCTACTGGTTTTCCTGAGATGGCCACCCTGTGGGTACCAACTCTCCCGATCTCTTTGAAGGTGAGAAAATCAGGCCTTGGGAAAGGTCGTGGTTTTCCCTCAAGCAGCTGTGGGTAGTGCTAGTGCTTACAAGGTCTAACGACTTCTACAGCAGACAGAGATCTCTTCAGGCCCACACCAGGACTTGCAGAGCACAGGCTTGGTGCATGCACAGTTCTGGGAACAAAGGACAGGCTGTGCACAAAACAGACTTCTCCAGAGCCGCATCTGGCCAGAGGCTCGGGACCACTTCATCCGCAAGGCGTATGTCTGCCCTGGACTGGAGACCCTAAGATGTGGTAAGGAACTCCAGCTGCCCTTTCTCCTCACAGTCACACATCTGGAAACAATGTCTCAGTATCAGAGACAGAAGGGCACTTTCCCGATCAGCCTCAGGTAAGGCTGATCAGGTGTCACTAGGCCATTTCAGGAACTGCACTGCCCCAGAGCAAGTCCCCCCCGGCCCAGCTGATCACATGGCTGAATCCCCACCCAGTCACTCCCATCACCGCCACGCCCACCTCTGGAGAAAGATGCCAACTGCAGTGGGTCAGACACGGCTACAGCAACACCCCATGTCATCAGGAGCTAATGAGTGTGAAGAGTGTCTCTGAGGTCATTGTCACATTCCTGCTGAGTTACTGCTCACACTAGAAGCTTCCTGTTCCTTTCGTTTTAAAAAGGTGCATCCTATCCCGGTTTCCCTAAGATCCGGCAGTACCCTGGGTGTGGTGTCAAATCGGACTGGCCGGAGGGCCAGAGAGACTGATTTGGCCCCCAGCTCTCCTACTTACTAGCTGTGTGATCCTCAGTCAACGACTTGATGTCTCTGAGCACAGGGAGAGGAAATACCAACCTTCCAGGATTCTGCAGGGTTTAACCTGAAGCATGAAGCCTGTCCTTGGTGCTGATGGCGTTTGGACTCTCCCCTACTCTCCACTCCACCATTGCTGTCTGTGTTCATGGTCAGGTCCCAGTCACTGGTGGACCCCCTTGACCACACACTGTCCTCGGAGCCTGCTCAGCTTCACAGCCCGAGTGCCCAGGCAGGTGGTCAGTTCACAGCAAGTACTCAATGCCCGTTCAAGTCCATTTTTCCTGAAATGCAGTCCCCCAACAGCATTGCTTCCCAGCTACCAGAGATAAATGAGTTTGTCATGTAGGACAAGCACCAAAAGATGGCACAGCCTTACCTAGAAATCAGTCATTTATGTGTCAAGGAGACAGACACCACACATGTTCACCGTGCTCCCCAACCCCAGTGAGTTACAGAGGAAAATGCATTTTCAAACCTTGAGAATGACTGGAAAGGCTCAGCACACGTGGAGCAGGACACAGAGAGACTCTTCAGAGTTGGGAGGCTTTGCAGAGTTCACAGCCCATCCATAAAGCAGGCATGCGTCCACCGAGGACTGGCTAGTCTGTGAGTGGCTCCCTCCTATTTTATTCCACTCACCTTCCAAACAGCCTGCATCAAGATCCAGAAATACAACTGGAAGGAACCACAGAGATCAGAAAGCTCACAAGTCAGTAGTTTGTAGAGATCAGTAAACAGTTGCTCCAAGCACTGAAGTGACCCCAAGGTATGAAGTAGTGAGAGTTGAACACACACACACACACACACCCCACACCCTCCAGCCGTGTCTAAGGATGAATGGAATCAAACCTTTCAGCCCAGTCACTCCCATTCCTGAAGACTCCTTTTCTGTCTCTGCATCCATGTTCCCTACGTCTGTTTCTTTCTCTTGTTCCTTGCTACTCTAGCTCACTTGCTTCTTTCTCCAGAAAAGAAGCCATTCTGCTTTCTTCCCAGAGCAAATAAAACCACAGACATCGCACAGGCACCCCCTAGTGGCTACATGTGAAAACACAGCTCCCCCGCCCCCAAACCCCAGATTAGTTGAACCAGATTAACAAACCCCTGGCTTGGACCTGTGCTGTGCTCAGAGGCTCAGTCCCGCCTGACTCTGTGTGACCCCATAGACTAGTCCACCAGGTTCCTCTGTCCATGGGATTCTCCCAGCAAGAATACTGAAGTGGGTAGTTATTTCCTCCTCCAGAGGTTTTTCCCAACCCAGGGATCGAACACACATCTCCTGCACTAGCATCACCTGGACCTAGTCTCCTCCAAAAGGGAACCTCACTCAGGGTTTTAACTCATTCCCAGAAAATGGGAGAGTAAAGTATGATCTTAGGTGAGAGTGAAAAACGTAGAGGGTAAAGAAAAGCACAGGTGGAAGGGAGGGAGGGAGAAAATGAAGACGGAAGAGAAGAACGGGAAAGAAATGAAGAGAAAGTAAAAGACACATAGTAGGAGAGAGTACTAAGAGACTAAGGAAAGCTTAAAGGAGAGACATTTCTCTGAAATTTCTCTTAGAAACAGCCTTGCTCTGTTTCTAAGATAAACACTCAAGGAAAGAGGAATGGAAAATAAGAATTGACATGCCCAGGGTCAGCTGGCTGCCCTGTGGCACAGTCAGGTGGGAACCGAGGAGCCAGGGAGAAGAAGGGACAAGGACCCTGCAGTTGACCCCATCACTACCTGACTTGGTAATCTTTTCAAAATCCAGATCTTTCTCTGTCTCTATTTCTGTGCGTGTAAAAGGGTCACTAATAGCAGCTGTTCTCTTCCTGTTTTATTGAGTTCCAGTGAGAACAGTAAAGATTTGCAGAGAAAGCCCTGAAAAGTGCTCAGCAAAGCCCCCGGTATAACCAGCACAGAAACGTGTTTTATCGTTTTTCTCTATGCAACACCAGCCCTCCATCCTCTGCTTCGGGGACCTAAGAGGTAATATGTGATGCTGGGCTGCCAAGGCACTTGCTGTATTTCAACCATGCATCAACTTATCATGGCCTCTGGTGCTTTATAAGATGCCATGATTTGAAAGGCACTGTTGAAATGTAAAACCTTATTGCCACAGTAGTAAAAAGATCAATGTCCATCTCCTTACCCACTCTTTCTTGTCAGGATGCATAGAGATACACACCAAACAATTCCGTCCACATTAGCAGAATACTTCGCAATAAAATTGCACATGTCTGAGTTCGACAGAATGGCCACAAAGCAAAATATTTTTGGAAGTGTCAAGGTACCTTTCATGTCCAAACAGCTGCCAAGGGGGTGATGACATTTTTAGAGTCCACTGCAAAAGTAAACAGATCCAGGTCTCATATAAACATGCCAGCTTGTGTTTGTGTTTTTCTGTAGTTTAAAAAAAAATGGAGAGAGAATCTTATCAAAAAATGACTGTGGAAGAAAAATGGACATAAAGTTGTCTAACTTTATGGAATTGTGTATGGAGCTGTATAGTCACGCACACTGAATTCCGTGAGAAAACATGTCTTCTCAAAACAACTGTGAACTTTTGTCAGTGGACACGGTGCCCTGTGGCCAACTTCCTAAGTGTCTCTGTGGTTTTGTTCCTTGGCTTCTGTGTATCACGACACTGGCCTTCCCACAAACCTCAGCGCTCACTGCTACCCTGTTCGGGTTTATTCCAGGTGATGCAGAACCCTCAGCATTCATTGCTTCCTCCTGATAGTGAAGGGGAGTAGGGTGCCAGGTGCGTGCATGCTTTGCATGCTAGGTGATTTCAGTCGTGTCTGACTCTTTGTGATCCTAAGGCTTCCCCATCCATTGGGATTCCCCAGACAAGAATACTGGAGTGGGTTGCCGAGCCCTCCGCCAGGGGATCTTCCCGACCCAGGGATCGAATCCCCGTCTGCTCTGTCTCCTGCATTGGCAGGTGGGATCTTTACCACTAGCGCTACCTGGGAAGCCCAGGTGTATCCAGGAGATCCTGATGGATTTGATCCAGCCTCAGATGGCAGCTGGTACATAGGGAAGCCCAGCTTCCTCTGTCGAATCTCATCCTGGTAATTTTCTCCTGGTCTTCTTAGCCACGTGCACTGGTAACAGGTCTGCAAAGCTTCAGCAACTTAGATGTAGAAACCACAGTGATCTGTGTGCCTGGTAAGTTAAGCTTTGAGCGGGTAATGGTTTGAGCCACTGGCTGAAGAACCAAACAGAGGCGTGGGTGCTCAAAGCAAAGTGGCCTCTTCCAACCTCTCTTGCCTCACCTATGAAACAAAGGTAACACCTCTCCTCACAGAGAGTTCCTTAAGATCTCCATGAAATAAATGTCCATGAAGTGCTCAGCACAGAGCTGGCGCTCAGTGGGTTTGGAATGGGTGGAACAGCCATAGAGCAGAAATATAACATGAGCCACAAGCACACTTGTACATTTTCTGGCAGCCACATTCAGTTCAGTTCAGTCGCTCAATCATGTCTGACTCTGCGACCCATGAACTGCAGCACTCCAGGCCTCCCTGTCCATCACCAACTCCCAGAGTTCACTCAGACTCATGTCCATCGAGTCCGTGATGCCATCCAGCCATCTCATCCTCTGTCGTCCCCTTCTCCTCATGCCCCCAATCCTTCCCGGCATCAGAGTCTTTTCCAATGAGTCAACTCTTCGCATGAGGTGGCCAAAGTACTGGAGTTTCAGCTTCAGCATCATTCCTTCCAAAGAACAGCCAGGACTGATCTCCTTTAGAATGGACTGGTTAGATCTCTTTGCAGTCCAAAGGACTCTCAAGAGTCTTCTCCAACATTACAGTTCAAAAGCATCAATTCTTCAGCATTCAGCTTTCTTCATAGTCCAACTCTCACATCCATACATGACTACTGGAAAAACCGTAGCCTTGACTAGATGGACCTTTGATGGCAAAGTAATGTCTCTACTTTTGAATATGCTGTCTAGGTTGGTCATAACTTTCCCTTCCAAGGAGTAAGCGTCTTTTAATTTCATGGCTGCAATCACCATCTGCAGTGATTTTGGAGCCCCCAAAATAAAGTCTGTAGTGATGGGACCAGGTGCCATGATCTTCATTTTCTGAATGTTGAGCTTTCAGCCAACTTTTTCACTCTCCTCTTTCACTTTCATCAAGAGGCTTTTAGTTCCTCTTCACTTTCTGCCATAAGGGTGGTGTCATCTGCATATCTGAGGTTACTGATATTTCTCCCGGCAATCTGGATTCCAGCTTGTGCTTCTTCCAGCCCAGCGTTTCTCATGATGTACTCTGCATAGAAGTTAAATAAGCAGGGTGACAATATACAGCCTTGACGTACTCCTTTTCCTATTTGGAACCAGTCTGTTGTTCCATGTCCAGTTCTAACTGTTGCTTCCTGACCTGCATACAGGTTTCTCAAGAGGCAGGTCAGGTGGCAAGGTGAAAAAGAGAACAGGTGGAATATTTCCATAAGATGGTTTAATCATACATATCCAGAATAATAGTTCAACACATAAACAATAATTTTAAAATATTAATGAGATTATTGTTGTTGTCATCATTGTTTCGTCCCTAAGTCGTATCCAACTCTTTTGTGACCCTGTGGACTGTAGCCTGCAAGGCTCCTCTGTCCAAGGGATTTCCCAGGCACGAATACTGGAGTGAGTTACCATTTCCTTCTCCAGGGGACCTTCGTAACCCAGGAATCCAAGCTACTTCTTCTGCATTGCAGGCAGATTCTTTACTACTGAACCACCAGGGAAGCCCTGTTAATGAAACATTTTACATTAAAGAAAAGTTATCTACTATGTTTCACTTTCATGCACTGGAGAAGGAAATGGCAACTCGCTCCAGTGTTCTTGCCTGGAGAATCCCAGGGATGGGGGAGCCTGGTGGGCTGCTGTCTATGGGGTCGCACAGAGTCTGACACGACTGAAGCGACTCAGCAGCAGCAGCATGAAATCTGGTATATATCTGCACCTACAGCACATCTCAATCCTGAAGCAAAATTGTCAACAGTTGAAGTAAAATGTGGTCCTACTGAAACTATAAAGTTGTACTTAATTGGAACATATTTTACACTTTTAAAATTCAAATTTGATTAATTAAAATTAAATAAGAAACACTAGTTCTTCATAACGCTAGTGTTAATTCACGTGCTTGTTAGCCACGTGTGAATAGTAGCCATGGTATCAGGCATTGCAGATCAGAGGAAGGAACTCGGGGGCATGGAACAGAAAACACAGCTGTCAACTGCTTAACCAAAGAGATGCGTCCTGGTCTCGCCCCATGTGAAGCCCCAGATAGGCTGCCCGAGGCTGGTGCAGTGGGTGCAAAATGTCATTGGTGAGCCAGGCTCCTTCTTCCTTTCTGCTCTGCCCACCTTAGTAGGGCAGAATGGACAGATGGGCAGATGCCCACCGTGGTCATCTGACCTCACTCCAGGCAGGAGGAGTGAAGGTTAAAGGGAAGATGACCATCACCTGTACAGTCTGTTCAGCTGTTAGGCTTTCTTGGAAGTCCCATCTAATGGCTTTTGCTTAAGTGTCATTAACCAAACTGCATCACACATGGACACCCTTGTTTGTGCAGTGCAGAGCTGATGAATGTAGCATTTTACCTGGGCACATTGGTACCTTCAACCAAAGGGGTTCCTAAGACTAGAGGACGATGGATATTGGGAGGCAACTGACAGCCTCTCTCAGAAGTGGCACCTGCAGTTATCATTACGCCCCCAGACTTTGATTCTCAAAGAATCCTTAAAGAAATAAAATGAGAGAGTTGTTTTTGTTTCTTTTTCTTTTTTGCTGAACAAATCAGAAATTCCCTTACTGCATCACATCTTAGAAAACAGCTGGGTGAGGTCCAGGGAATCAGCATTGACAGAGCAAGGAAGGGAGGTGCACTGGCTGCTTCCCTAGGTGGGTGGCACGGGCAGAAAACAATTCCTTTGTGGGAGTGAGACACATGCTTCAGCACAAGTGAGTATTGGATGGAAAACTGCCTTAAGCAACAGGCAGGGTCACGTTATGGAAAGCGAGAGTGCTTCCTGAGGAGGCGCCTCCTCACGGACAGCAAAGATGTTTTTACGAGTTCAGCTGCAGCTTGGCGATCTTTCTTGGGAAGCTGATCTCCTATCCCCTGGGCCTTCTGACTACAGCCTGGCTCATCGCTAAGCTGGGAAAGATGCACTACCAACCTCAGCGTCACCCAGGTGGTGACCTTGTTTGTTCTTGGAGGGTCACTGAACATCTAAGCCTCCCTTTCATCCTAAAATGGGGACAATAACAGGGCCACTTAATAGTCCAATTGTGAGGATGAAATGAGCTAATGTGTTCAAAATGCTTAGCTCAGCCCCTACCACACAGAAAGTGCTTGATAAATTATTATTCTGAGTTTTCTCTTATTATCTTAGAGTGAGTTTTGTGTTTCCTCTTGTCTGCTCTATTATATATCGGTTAAAAGCCTGGCAAGAAGCAAAGGGTACTCTCAGAAGGAGTCATTGAAGAGAAGTCCATAAAGGGACTCTTTGCAAGGCGTGTGTAGGGCAAAGGGAAGTGAGGAAGGAGGAGATAAGCAGTCTGGGTAACCTTGCCAACCGTACCTGCAAGAACTGTGCAAGTAGGAAGACTCGCAGTGGGAGCCAGGGCAGCAGACAGAGCCCAACCCCTGCCAAACAGTGACGTGACCTGGAAGGAGCCAGGGGGCCATACACCTTGACCTCTTTCTTCTACACCCTCATCTCCTGCAGGTGCCTCCCATCAGCGAAGTCCAAAGTGAAGCCAAGCCCCAAGGAAGCCCGCTGACGCAGTCCCTAGACATCAGCCTCCCAGGGTGGAAGGCAGTGTCGAAAGGAGTAGGGAATGTTATGCAGAGGGATGAGACGAGGATGACCCAACCACGCCGCAACGCACTATAGTAAAAGATTTCACCTTAACTATCTGGAGCTGACTTGCTGGATTTGCACGCTGGTTAATGCTCTTTTTCTGCTTGGGGTGTTTGGTAGTCAGGTTATGTGAACACTTGGCTTCTGTTGAGAGTCCAGAGGCAAGGAGGCATCACAGTGTTAAAGTTTTAGAGTCGCTGACCCAGAATTGTATGCCACATTTCTCCCACTCACCAGCCAGTGACCAGCAAGCTAAAGGGCCCCTCGGAACCATGCTGTCTAGACCATATCATGGGAGAAAAAGCAGTTGTCTCGCTGGCTAGTTAGGAACATTAGATGAAATGACATGAGTTTCCTTTGCCTTTACTACTATGTGAAACCCAAAGGCACGGTGGCTGAGAGTGCAGATTCTAGAAATGGAATGACTGGATTCAAGTCCCAACTCTGCCATTTAAAACACTGTCCTTGGACTAGCTACTTAACCTTTTAGCATCTCGAATCTTTCATCTGCAAAACGAAGGAAATCAGTCCTCACTGTATAAGGTTGTTGTGAGAATTAAATGAGCTATTACATGAAAAGTGATTAGAACAACGTGTCACTCTATCATCAACACGCTGTTATAGGTAAAGCTCTGAGATGAAGATGGTGTGCTTAATACACACTGAACTCCCTTCTGCAGTGTTCCTGCATGATCAGCACCAAGAGCTCAGACAGTACCCTCTCCAGACTCCTCCTCTTCCCGTTAGGGCAGGTAGTACAGAGGCAAGTGTTCTGAGCATCTGAACAGGAACAAAATACACGTCATGATTCATGAGGGGTAGCTCTCTGTTCTTCGGGAAAAGGAAAGTCAGTGCAGAATCCACTGCTCTCTGCTTCTGCCCAAGGAATATATGAGCCTAGTTCAAGTACAGGGCTGCTCAGTATAGTGGTTAAGAGCATAATCGAACAAGTCAGCTTCTCTCTAGCTGTGTGATCCTGAGCTGGTTACTTAAAATCTCTGTGCCTGAGTTTCCTCACTTGTAGAAAGGTGATTACGATAGTGTCTACAATGGATTGTTATGAAATTAGTCAATATTTGAAAGTACTCAGAACAGGCCCAAGTACATAATATGTGCTTTATAATGGCTTCTTGAGTAAACGGAATAATCTCAGTTCTGTAAAGAAATTTTAACCAATTGATTTCCTTTGTGATCCGTACGGATCTGAGGCACTGTTCTCTCTTGGGAACTAAGAGCAAATCAAAACTGTGTTTGTTCAGGGAAAAAGAGAAAATGCTTAAGTCCTCAAAATCAAGAGGTCCATTTATTGATAGAAGTCACTGAGATCCACTCTGGCATCTCATAGTTTGAGAACTCTCTGGGTTTTCATCTTGTGAACAAAAAGCACTGCCAGATGCTTTCTAATCACCAACAACTCATTTTGCAGATGGGAAATGAGATTCTTACTCCTTCTCTTACTGGCTTGTTTATATGACTTGGTCATACTATTTCATCTTTCTCTGAGCCTCTGCTTTCTCATCTGTAAAATGGGAATGTTACGTCCCATGTCCAATATTCCTTCAAGCACACAACAATTAGTTATGGAAGTGGTTTCCTTCTACCTTTTGTATCTATAAACAATGAGAAAGTCTGGGAGAGAACTAGTTTGAGAGACTGAATTGACTGATTAGCATCAGCTAATCAAGTGTTAACAAATTTGAAACCATGTGTACAGCAGGGTTTCTCTCTCTCTCCTTTTTTTTTTTAACTGAGAAACACACAATAATGCTTCTTGCGTGTGCTAATGTGAAGAAGGCTCTATCTCTGTTGTTTTTGCTTTGGATGAAAGAAAGGCCGATACCTCAGAGGCACGGTAGTGAGAACATAGCTCTTGGAATCCGCCTTTTCAGCTCCCTGATGTGTGATAACCTTTAGCAAATGACTTAATTTTTTTGTCTCTTTTTTTTTTTTTTATCATTAAAGGGTCTTTTATTCTGAATTTCAGAGTCAAGACTACTGACATCTTTTCTTTCAGTTTCCTCAACTGTAAATACCTACCTTACAGAAATATTGAAATTGATTAATATTATGCACATAAAGTGTCTGGCACACAGTAGGGGCTCAGTAAATGGTAACTTTTATCATAAGTGCATAATCAGACTGTATAAAGTGGAAAAGGGGGAAAACACTTTATTTGCTTCTTTCACTGATGATACATCTTCTGGATTTCCTGAAATATAGGGAGAAATGGAACATTATCCTCCAAAGAAATAACACCATGACAGCTGAAGAAGCTATTAAGCTTTAATGACATGAGGACGATTTACTTGAAATAAAGTCCAAGCAGATGCTCAGTGCTGGTGAAGTTGCTCCTGAATAGGTCTTTACAATTAGCTGGGAATCTGAGGCTGCATGGGGAGCAGTCATTGTAGCCAACGAATAGTTTCTCCAAGATGTCAGGTTTGTTCTTACAAGAGGCCCCTCAGATTAGCCTAAGAGCCCTTACAACAAGCGAGTCTGATTAAAGGATTGTTGTTGCATCTGCCGCTTTTGTCTTCCTCTGAGAGAAGGCTTTAACTTTATTCCTCCTCCTCCAGCCTCCCAGATCTGTTCTCTATCTGAGTTCTCCATCTCATCAAGTGGCGGCTCCATTATTCCAGGAACCTGGAGGCCACCGCCCTCTCCTGCAGCTCCCACTGTGACTGCCAGCAATTCCTGTGGATTTTCCTTCCTAAGTAAACCCAGATTCCCCTCTCCTCCCCTCTCTAGCCTTCTCCTAGCTTCTCACCTCCCTCTTGCCTGTTGACTGCGCTGCACCCAGACTGATCCCTAAGAATGCAAGTCTAGTCATCTCTTCTTTGCGGAAAACCTACCAGCGGTCTCCTTTGCTCTTGGTATAGATGAAAGATCAGATCCTTTATTCAGCCTGCTTTGCCAGTCTCTTCCCACTCTAGCCAAACAGACTTAAAGTTTGGAGAATCGAACCTGGAATTAACGGAATGGGTGCACCATAACCTACAGTGGCTCCATTTCGCTTGTAGCATCAAAGTTTAACATTCCTCTCGCTTTGACTATGAACTCATTGGCTGCCATGCCCTCTCCCTCTCTTTTGCACCCAGAGCCCAGCAACTTTTCTGGGGCTGGCTTCTCCCCCTGGGGGTAGCTGAGGTAATGTAGGGTCAAGTCCCCGTTCCTCTTTCAGAACTTCATGGTGAAGAGCAGATTCAACCTTCCACACCTTGATCCATCAGCCCACCACACATGCCCCGAAATACACACACACTTGCATACACATGCAGGCACGGACATGCACACACTTGCACATGCAATGGACTCAGACACACACACATATTCACTCACATACTAATCCCCAGACTAGAGAACTGAAGTCAGTGCCCAGACTCAATAGTGTGGTCAGAGGTAAAGCAGCTACTTCTGAGCACACTTAACAGCTCAGCTATGTGTTTTTGTTTTTGTTTTTTTCCGTTAGCATTCATCTCTGTATTGATTCAGTGTTTGGTGAGTGCATATTATGTGTTAGTTACTGCTTCAGCTTTTGGAACAGAGTCCCTGCCCTCACAAAGCGTAGAGTCTAGTGGAGGAGACATACATGCTCCTTATCAGCTCTATGACCTTGAGTAAGTTACTCAACCTCCCTGTGTGCCAGTTCTATTATCTGTACAATGAAAATATTAATGTCACCTTTTATAACCCTGTTATGGAAAGAAGTAAAATAGAGTATGTCGATGGCTAAATGCTGACTTCATAAGACCAATGTGAGAGGTAATGAGATAATACAGGAGAAGTGCTTGAAATCATATCAGGATAATATTTCTTCAATAAGTGATGGCTTCATATTATTCTGTGAAGAGCGGAACGTAGAATTGCAGATTGTGATCAGTTCTCTGAAGGGAGAAGGGCTGGCACCGTGACAAAGGATGCCAGGGACTTACACAGGAGGAATGTCTGGGGAAGGCCCCTCTGAAGAGGTAACTGTCAGGATGTGAAGGAGTCAGCCTGGAGAACCAGCTGAGGCAGGACCAGCACGGGCCTCCTAGGCCCCCGGGTCTACTTCAAATGCCTTCCCTGCGACTCTCCAGCTATGTGTCCTCAGGAGACCCTGACTGCTTCTCTGAGGCTCAGTCTTCTCATCTACAAAATGGAAATTACAATGTCAGTGATAAAGAGAAGTCATAGTAATGAAGAAGATAATGTCAGCATGGTAGTTTTTTTTTAATATTTATTTATTTGGCTGTACTGAGTGTTTTATTTTGGCTGTACTGGGTATTTATTTATTTAATTGGCTGTACTGAAGCTCCAATACTTTGAACACCTCATTGGAAAAGACCCTGATGCTGGGAAAGATGGAAGGCAGGAGGAGAAGGGGATGACAGAGGATGAGACAGTCGGATGGCATCACTTGATGGATGAGTTTGAGCAAGCTCTGAGAGTTGGTGTAGGATGGTCAATCTTGGCATGCTGCAGTCCTTAGGGTCACAAAGAGTCGGACATGACTGAGCGACTAAGTTGAACTGAGCTGGGTGTTAGCTGTGGCATACGGAATCTTTAGTTGCGGCATGTGGAATCCCTGACCAGGGATTGAACCTGGCCCCCTGCATTGGGAGTGTACAGTCTCAGCCACTGAGCCACCAGGGAAGTCCCCAGTGTGGTAGATTTTAAATAAGAACTCGTGTCAGTCACCAAGCCAAGAGCTTATGCATAACAGGCAATTTAACAAATGCTGGGTTGCCTCCGCTCCCCGGTGCTAAGCATCTTCCCAAAACGAACAACTGCTACCGTGGGATCATTCACACAACCAGGTACTCAGGCTTCAAAGCCAAGCCAATCTAACTGCAAACCCTGGGTCCTTTCCTCTTCACCACAGAGCAAGTCCGGACTCATCACAGTAGCAAACACATGGGTAGGAACACGTACTCTGTCGGCACGTGTGCTAAGTTGCTTCAGTAGTATCTGACTCTGTGAGACCCCGTGGACTGTAGCCCGCCAGGCTCCTCTGTCCATGGGATTCTCCAGGCAAGAATCCTGGAGTGGGCTGCCACGCCCTCCTCCAGCAGATCTTCCCGACCCAGGGATGGAACCCACGTCTCTTACATCTCCTGCGTTGGTAGGCAAATTCTTCACCAAGGGGCCACCGAGGAAGCCCAGGCTTTTGTGGAGTGACTACGAAAGGCTGTTATCATTCCTGTTTCACAGATAATGAAATTGAAGCCAAGATCATTTAGCTTCTAAGTTGCTGGAGGCCTTGAACGAAAGGCTGATGCTCTCTCCTCCTGAGAGGTATCACTCTTCATGTTCACATCTTATCCTGTGAGGTCCACAGTAAGCCTTCTGTGGTCCACAGAACTGTTGATGTGAGCCTCAACCTACATACAGCCATGCCTTCCCATCACACTTCAGAGTCCATCCCAGACCCCGACCTCCCCCCGTCAAAGTGTTCATCTTCTTATGATGAAATTGTCTATTGTTACCGGCCTCTTGGATTGTGAGCTCATGACAGATAGTTCCATGTTTGTGCTCCAGGCTTGGGACAGCCACGTCCTCCTGCCCTTGTTCTACACTCTAAAGGATCACTTCTCCTGTTTCCCAGCCCTCCTCCCTCCCCTGGCTCCTCACTTCCATCCTGGAGGAGTCCTCCTGATGGCATGGCCTTCCATGAGGAGGTGTCACTCCACAGAACCCCCAGAGCAAGGGGGCTTCCTCGTGGCTCGGCAGCTTCCTCCAAGCCCTCGTCTGCCTCCCCCAGGGTCCTGTTGCCCTTCTCAGTCCATGTGAAATAATAAATGGACAAATGACACATTTCTGCTGTAGCCCTGAGTTTGTGGCAAGTCTTCCCGTGCAATCAGTTTAAAAATGCTAAAAATACATGTTAATATGTACTGTGTAAGCTATCTGTGTTCATTTCCTATCCAACAGACTTATACTGGGTTGATTTGTTCTGAGATGTGGCAATTTCAAAGACAAAAGGAAAAGATACTACTTATGGTTTAACCAGTTGCAGCATTTAGAAAAAAAAATTCTCTATGTATTATCTGGAAAATTTTTAAGGAGGTAGAGGTGGGGAGGGTTTCAAATACAGGGTACATTTTTTTCATCTGTGCTTATAAGAAGCATCAAGTTTCTGTGTTTAAGCAGCTAAGAGTGTGAAAGAGAGTGTTAAATTACTTAATAGTTTGTTACATATCACATCTAGAAAACCTATTATGTAAAAACCACATGTATTAATAAAATTGAAATCTATGTGAGATTAAAAAAAATAAAAGCTTATTCCTCCAGAAATTCAGATTATAGTCTCTATTTGCACGATGGTCAGAATGTGTTTCAATCGTCCATTCACTGATCCATTCAGTACATCCTTAGGTACCACATGCTGTGAGCACTGGGGAGTTGGCTGCATCCTCAAGTTATGGTCTCTGCTCCTCCCCTGGGGAAGATGTGTATTAAACAAGCTCAGACATCAGTATGGAAGTTACAAATGGTGAGAGATGCTCTGAGTGATGGAGAAGGCACTGGCACCCCACTCTAGCACTCTTGCCTGGAAAATCCCATGGGCGGAGGAGCCTGGAAGGCTGCAGTCCATGGGGTTGCTAGGATTCTAACATGACTGAGTAACTTCACTTTCAGTTTTCACTTCCATGCATTGGAGAAGGAAATGGAAGCTCACTCCAGTGTTCTTGCCTGGAGAATCCCAGGGACGAGGGAGCCTGGTGGGCTTCTGTCTATGGGGTCACACAGAGTCAGACACGACTGAAGCGACTTAGCAGCAGCAGCAGCATCTCTGAGTGAAGAACGTCAGGTGACCCACTTAAATCAGGTGGTTAGGGAAGTGACAGGCTAGAGGAAGACCCCTTTGTCCCCTGTCCTTGTTTTTCAGTTGGGAAGACGGAGACCTAGGGGCAGGACTGCTGTAGAAGCCCAGGAACAGAGATGAGGGAAAACTCAGCTCTTCTCTTTCCACAGCCTGAGCTTTCTCCACTGGTCACAGTCCTCCTTTGCCTAAATGCCTTTCACAAACACGGAATAAGGCCTGGTTATTTCTAAGATCTTTCTACCTCTAGCAGTCAGTGATCTTATCTGATTCAATCCACACACAAATAGATGCCCTTTGATTACTCCCCCTTTTTCTGACCCAAGTATGAACAACTGACAAAAAACAATCATAGTCGTTCCATCTGAGGATTATTTTTATCCCCCTTTTAAAAATGTTTTCTCACAATATCTGGAAACTGTTTTCTTTGCAACTCTAAATATAAGTTTGTGTTAACAGACACAAAATAATTGAATGAAGTTCCACAAGGGTGAAATTAGGGGAAGGAAAAATATAACCAGATAGCCCATGTTTATTTTAATATCTAAGTAATCAGAATGCATATGCAGAAAATATTTTTCTGAAATAGTCTATACTTCATTAGATAGTAGTGTTTGTAGAACAAAATCTTGCCACAAAATAAGTCCTCTGCAATCTGCAATTAATTAAGCAAAGGGACAAATTGTATTTAAAGATCTGTTGAAAGGATATCAATACCATTATTTTCCTGATACAAAGTGCTTTTTGCCTTAATGCATCTGACCTCTTTTTTTTTTTCTTTAGTATTCGATTGCAATGAAATTCTTAAAATAGGCCGAGTTCTCATCAAAGCATTTTAGTGATCTGTGGAATGTGTCTCAGATCCCCAGATACCATCTTCCCCCACTGTCCTCTGAGATTCCACCACAGTGGTTTCATTCATAAGACTTTGTTTTATACTGAACAGGAATTCCCCAGTAGAGGTAACTCACATTGTCCTTCCTTCCTCCCTTTCTTCCTCTCTATCTCCTAACCCTTCATCTTTCCACCCTTATCTCCATTCTGCCCAAATATCAAAACCTCTCATTGTTTCTGGCTGAAATGGAAACTGAATCCACCCTAGTGCCCTCATCCAGACCTTGCCCAGCTGGAGCCAGCATAGCACCTTAGTCTCAGAAGGAGTTCGGGGCACCCGCTTGCCTAGATCATAAGACAGCCTCAGAGGGGGTCTTCCTCACCTCTGCACAGCGCATGGGACAGCATCTGACACCTCTAGTTGCTCAAATAGTGAAGCTATTGAACTGAATTCAATTGAGACCGGCTGGCTGCAAATTATAGAATTTGAATCTGGTCCTACTGTGCTCAGCTGGCTGATGAGAAATTATATATTCAAGTGAGAACAAAGCTTTCCTTTTCAGGGTGTGATGAAAAGTGTTGGACAGACTTGTGTTCAAGTCCTGACCCATTCATAGCAATGGTAGAACTTCGGTCAAATCATCTAACTCCCTTAAAACAGGGATGATAAACCATCACTGGATGGCTAGGAGGATGTAAGATAAGATCACAATCAGGTGTCTTGTAGGCTCTGGCACCAATGCATGTTCACAGTCAGCGAGGGCCTTTTCACCTCCACCACCAGGAGGGTAGAGCCGCGAGTCGTTAACTTGACTATTAGAACTCTCCACTATTCTCCAACGTGTCTGCTGAATGAACAGAATTCCTGCAGCATATTTGTTAAGCACCTGCTCTACCTACACAGGTGTGCTGCTATGAGGGATAGGAGGAAAAAAAACTAAGGCAGGGCTCTAGCCGTCAAGGAAGTAATCACCATGTTTGACTGGACCATTTAATCCGTCTCATTACTTGGTAACAAACTGGGCCAGCTGCAAACTCCCTGGATGCAAATAGGAAGAAGGGTTTAAACAACTACTCCAACAAACTGCCTTCTCTGTCTGAAATACTGGATGAGAAACAGGAATAGCTGCCTTGTCTTTCTGGTTTGTCACGAAGCTAGACAGGGCAAGAAACTCACCAGCTACTTTTCCATTTTCTTACAACCTCCATCAGAGTGGTGCACCTTTGACTGGGTTATTGGATGAACGAGGAATGAGTCCCCAATGTTTTAAAATGCATACTAGAAAATGAACGAGTGAACACAAAATGTCCATAATTCTGGGCTTTCCTGCTTAATTTTCAGTGTGCAGGTATTTCACTCATTCAAGCACTTATTTCACTGATGTAAACAAACATCTCCTATGTGTCAGGCACTGTGCAAGGTACTTTGCTAGACTATTGCTGATCCAGACAACAAACTTGCAAGGTCGTTATTATTATTCCCATTTTATAGGTGAGGAAACTGAGGGTCAAGAGGTCAAACAACTTAATTTATACCATTACCAAAAAGCAGAGTCCAATTCTAATTCCAAAATAGTCCTCGTGTAAATAGAAATTGTATTTATTAAGGGATGTAAGAGACTTGCCCTCCATAGCTTCACTTCCGACGTTTGTTCCCATTTTGTTTCTACCATTTGTCCTCTTTTTCTGTTGCACTGAAATTTTTTTCTCTGATGCTCCACACCCAATCCACCAAAAATTCTGTTGCCTTTACCTTACAAACAAATCCAGAATGGACCACTTCTCACGACCTTTCTCTGGACTCTCAGCGAGTTACTGTGGCTCTGCACTCTCCCGGGTTTTTCACCCTTGCTCCCTAGAGTGTATTCTGGACCCTGAAGCCAGGGGGAGCTCTTGCCAGTGGACAGTGGGTTGTGTCCACTTCCTGTGGCTCCCACCTCATTGAGAATCAAGGCTGTAATCCTGACAAGGTCTCCAGGGCCCGGCCTGACCTGGCCCCTCTGTTTCTTCCCCGTGTCTACCCTCCCACCCACTGCTCTTCATGCCCTCCTGCTCCTGGCATGCACACAGGCACATCTCCCAGCTCTGGATCTTAGGCAAGTTACTGAACCTTCCTGCGCCTCAGTTTTCTTATTGTGAAAAATGGAGACAATGATAGTAACAGAAGTGCCTGAGCCCAAGGCAGCCTGGCTCTTGTGCCCTGGGAAGACCTGCTGTAGCCTCCTCCAGCCACACACTTTCCAGGGACCAAGGAGACATTTCACTGGGACCCTCCACACTCCCTTCCACAGTGTTCTGGATGTACCAGATGCCAGAACTCCCAGCCCAAGCAACCTCTAACCCATCTGCTTTCGGGGCCTCTTTCCTAGTCTGTCCCCTGTGGGCAGACTGCACCAGGGACACTCCCAGGCAAGGCGAGTGGCCAGTGAGAGTGTTAGTCACTCAGTCATGTCCAGCTCTTCTCTGACCCCATGGGCTGTAGCCTGCCAGGCTCTTCTGTCCATGGGATTCTCCAGTTAACAATACTGGAATGGGTTTGCCGTTCCCATCTCCAGGGAGCCTTCCTGACCCAGGGATTGAACCTGGGTCTCCTGCATTGCAGGCGGATTCTTTACTGGCTGAGCCACCAGGGAAGCCTGGCAGGTGACCAAGGAGCCACTGTTTGGGAGAAGTTTCTGGACTGACTGAGGCTGAACATGAGACTAAGAGTAAAAAAGAAGAGAAGAACGAAAAAAAAAAAAACAACGAACATGAGACTAAGGATAGAAAAAAATTACATGAGGCTAAGGGTAGAAAAGAAGGGAGCTATCTGTTCGCTGACATGGGTCTGCAGGAAACTGTTGGATGTGTGATACAAGTCTTTCCTGAAGCTTCAAAATGCTCAGAAAAGTTGACCAAACTCATACAAGTTTATCATAAGTAGAGTACGTGTGTGGATGTGGGTGTGTTGTGCAGAAATGGGGCACAAGCTTGCTTTCATGTTGGGGTCAGCACAGGGTACATAAAGACAGCCAGAAAGTAGGAGACAGAGGCTGAAAGACGGGAATGTCTTGGGCTCAGCGGGAATCATACAGGTGCGTGTGGATTCCCGAGGGCCGGGAAGTGTCTGAAAGTGGCTGACACTCTTGCACCTGGTCTTTGTGGGCAGGGGACCATGACTGACATTTGGATTACATGGAGTGAGAACAAGTCCTCATGCAAAGTGTCAGTGGGCCCTCACAGGACAGATGAGAACACAGCACTGTCCGGAGATGACAGTGCAGACTGACTGGCTAGACCAGAGAGCAGGGAGGGGGACCACTGAGAGGACGGCCCAGGGGGCAGGAGGAGGACGGGGGAGCGCTGTTGACGCCAGTTTCCCTGGTCAAGCTCCCCTCCAGAGTCTCTGCTTCTCCAAACAGATGCTGAGTTACACTGCTCTCTCTGTTCCCAGGGCCTGTTATGTGCCTGCCAGCAACAAGGCACTAATAAATGTTTGTTGAACAAACAAATTAATGGAGATGTTTTTGCATATAAAACACGATATGTTGCTTAAAAATTCAATTTGTGCTCAGCTTTGCAGATGCGCATCAATAGTTGGTTATTTTAATTACATCCAGCTTTTTCTGTGCAGCGTTTATGAAGTGGACTGTGGCAATAATATAATTAAACTAATCAGAGTAGCAAGCTAAATAGGATTATCCAAGGGTGATGTTGACCCTCAATTATATGATATGGTGACCACAATTTAGGACAGTTTAAGAGGCGGGGTGGTCCACTGGAGTGATCAACTCCCTTGGACAAACATTCTAGGTTCAAATCCTTGCTCTGTCCCTAACCTTCTGTGTTAACTTGAAAGTGAAAGAAAGTGAAAGTGGCTCAGTTGTGTCCAACTCTTTGCCACCCCATGGACTCTACAGTCCATGGAATTCTCCAGACTAGAATACTAGAGCAGGTAGCTGTTCCCTTCCCCAGGGGATCTTCCCAACTCAGGGATCAAATCCAGGTCTCT
The DNA here is from genome assembly GCA_917880005.1 of Nanger dama. Classification (NCBI taxonomy): domain Eukaryota; kingdom Metazoa; phylum Chordata; class Mammalia; order Artiodactyla; family Bovidae; genus Nanger; species Nanger dama. The sequence goes on along the minus strand of CAKJTW010000074.1, from coordinate 5,374,460 downwards.
TGCATTGCAGGTGGATTCTTTACCAGCTGAGCCACCAGAGAAGCCCAAGACTACTGGAGTGGGTAGCCTATCCCTTCTCCAGTGGATCTTCCTGACCCAGGAATCGAACTGGGGTCTCCTGCCTTGCAGGCAGATTCTTTACCTGCTGAGCTACTAGGGAAGCCCCAAGTGTACACTTGAACAAGAATCAAATCCTTCCTCTGCTATATGAAGGAAGTGATATTTACTTCCTAAGGACGTGCCATTTATGAGTGACAACATGAGGCTGTAAGTGGAATATTCAGTAGAATTACTCTACTTTCAGGTGCTGCTCTTCTTGAATGCAAATCTTTAATCATTGTGAACTTGAGGTGCAGACAGGTAAGATGCTTTAGGCATCAACTCCCAAGTCAGGATTCAAGTACCATGAATGACAGAACAGCTGACTCTGCCTGGCTTTAATCCAAACCCCGTGACCCAGCGTTCATCTCCATGCAATATGAAGTCTGATCGCCAGCACTGAAACAATATTTCATATCAGCCCATTGTGCCACTGAGTTCTGCCATAATCTGTTTTCAGATTTGCTGGAGTTTTCTTTTCGATTTTATTAGCAATTATTTCAAATGAAATTGGCACCAGACAACCGGATTACTGAATTGTTGACTCCTATATCCTAGTAGACAGTGAAAAGCAAATGCAATTTCCACCAGTTACGTGCCAAGCCTTGGCCTAGAGAGACTCAGAAGATCTGAATGGATGAGAAACCTGGATGTGAGCTCTTTCTGTGAGCATGGTTTATGTTTATAAAACAGGACTTGCAAAGCTTAATAAATCAGCTTCTTATTGTTTCCGCAGTACACATTCATATTAACCAAACTTCATTCTTTTAAGACATTTTACCATGCCTTATCCTCCAAGTAACTCTTCAAGGAAAAATAGATCAGATGACTAGCACAGACATTAGGGCCAGAGAGAACCAGATTTAATTCTTATTCTAGCAAGACGTTGTTTTACCTGAAGAAAGACATGATAAGACCTCCTGGAAAACTTGTTAAAAAGTTGAAAAGAAATGGACATTTACAGCATCCTCTCAGTCATTCCTGATTCTTCCCTCTTTTATGGATGAGGCTCAACTATTCATCTATTTGGCCGGTAATATTTTTGTCAGGTCCTAAGTGGGGTTAAATGTGTTACTGCTGTCAATTATCTGCCTTTTTTTTTTTTTTTTCCTGTTCTCTGGGTCTTTGAATGTGTAAACACATGGGACAGATCTGAATTCAATCTGCAGCATTGAATAAAATATTGTAACTCACTGAGGTTTAGGGGGTGTTTGTTAACACATCAAATGCTGACTAATACACTATATGCTTACAGTAAACGACTGAACAAAGCAGATGCTGTTTCCAGCTCATGGAAGTCATACTCTAAGAAGGAAGCTATTGAACAAGCAGTTATAATAAATCGTGCAGCCCTACTTATGAGGTCAGTGGCCAGAGACGAGGCCACAGGCCTGGACAGTTGTTTTTTTTTTTAAAGAGCTGGAATGTGGATTTCATGGAAGGTAAAATGATGGCTTCTCAAAGATGTCCACATCCTAGGTGTGAATATAGGTGTGTTTACCATTAAGATGGTAAACAGAACTCAGATTGCTAACCAGCACACCTAAAACTAAGGACATTATCCTGGATTATGTGGGCCGGCCCAATGCCATCTCAAGGGTTCTTTCAAGTGGAAGAGGGAGGATCGAGAGGGATCCTCAGGGTCAGGGAGGGACTAGGAAGTGTTACCTGCTGGATTCCAAAGTGGCAGAAGCTGCTCCAAGCCAAGGAATGCGGTAGCTAGAAGCTGGAAGGGCAAGGAAACGGCAGATAGGTTCTCTCTCGGAGCCTCTAGAAGGAGCACGGCCCTGCCAACACCTTGATTTTAGCCCAGTGAGACCCATTCTCAACTTCCAACCCTACAGAACGCTAAGATAATACATTGTTATTGCTTTCAGCCAATACATTTGTGGTCCTTTGTTTGAACAGCCACAGGAAATACAGATGCGGCTCTGTCTCCAGAGCCTTCGGTGCCTGGGGAACTACTTCCTGTCCCCTCTCCTATGAGCACTGAGCCCCCTAACCATTTTAACTGACTTCAACACCTCAGACGGTGAAGAATCTGCCTGCCATGCAAGAGATCCAGGTTAGATCCCTGGGTCGGGAAGATCCCCCGGAGAAAGGACTGTCTACCCACTCCAGTATTCTTGCCTGGAGAATCCCTTGGACAGAGAAGCGTGGTGGGCTACAGTCCAGAGGGTGGGAAAAAGTCGGCCAGGACTGAGTGACTAACACCACTCCTCAGCTCCAACTCGAGGCATGGGAGGAGCCACACGGAGTCACACACACAGCCCAACGACCGATCTCTGATTGCATCACCAGCGTAGAGAGTCTCTTGGGCAAGATGACAGGGGCAAGAGAAACTGAGGGTCACGCGGTCCATCCCCTCACTTGACAGCTGGGTGACTAAGGTTCAAAGATGGAGAGAAACTTGCCTCAAGTACAGGGAACTAGACTAGACCCCCATCTCCTGAACCTGGATGAAATGCTTTCCTCGTAATCATAAGGCAAACCACATTTCTTCCTCAGCAGCTCAGCCTTCAAAGCTGGTCTTGGTGCCACAAGACAGTCAGTACCTGAGGAGGAGGGAGGGGTTGGGGCCGGGGACAGCGTGGAGGCAGGGCTGCAGGAGGAGGGTGCGCTCCCCGGAGCCTCAGCAAGGTGGCCGCCTCTGGTTCAGCCGCAGCAGGGCGGGGCTGGGACGCCCTCTCTGGCTCTGGCCCTGGCAGCAGCATCCTCCCACCAGCTAACTCCAAGATCCCTCGTAGACAGGCAGGTCGTGCTCCCTGCCGGCGTCTGTGAAGCGTGGGGTGGGCTCTTCCCTCCCCCTGCCCACCTTCCCTTTTGCCAAGCCCAGCAGGAGCAGCTTTCGACTCTGTGCTCCGTCATCCCGGTCTCTGCGCCTCTTCCTCCTCCGTTCCAGGCCAGTGGGAGATATATTTGTCTGACTTCAAAACGCCCCCGGCAGCCAGCGGCTGCCGGGTGAAGGCACCACGCGGGGCTGAGCTCATTTGCAAGCAGCCCTCTCTCAGCTTCAGACCTGGCTCGCCCAGCGCTGAGCAGAGGCTCCTGTGGCTGCCCGGCTGCCTGCTGACCCTGCCTGGCCCCTGCCGCCCGCCAGCCCCACCTTCCCCTTCTGTAGAAGAAAGGCTCCCAGTGGCCCCGTTCCTGTGGGGCCGGGACAAAACTCAGCGATCGTGGTACCTGGGCTCCAAAGGATCGTCAACGAGCCTCTGAAAAGCCTCAAAGCGGCTTCTGAGACCTCTGTGATGTTTCTGCAGGGAGCTGCCAGTGTTTAGGGCCTGGAGAATATAATCAAGAAATTAGTGTTCCGGCCACCCTTCCTGCCCTGCCACCACCAAGACTCGTCTCCCTTTCCCCTAAATGCGCTAAGTCGCTTCAGTCATGTCCGACTCTTTGCGACCCCGTGGACTTTAGCCCGCTGGGCTCCTCTGTCCGTGGAATTCTCCAGGCAAGAATACTGGAGCGGGCTGCCATTTCCTCCTCCAGAGAATCTTCCCAACACAGGGATCGAACCTGCTTCTCTTCCATCTCCTGCATAGACAGGTGGGTTCTTTATCACTAGCACCACCTGGGAAGCCCTTCCCTCCAAATACTGTAATGAATTTAAGTGTTTTCTCTTACAGCTGGAAAATAAACAATTATGGCCTTATTATATTACTTTAAGAATCTTTTGTGGGGAGGAAGTAGGGGCTGACGGGGAAGGGTGATACCCAGTAGCACATCCACAGCTCCCCAGGGACCACAGCAAATTTCCTTAAAGCAGTGCCCTCTGACTTCACCTCCATCGAGGACTCAACTTGGGAAGAACATTGCTGACCCTGGTTTAGATTTCAGTGTGTCTGTTCACTGTTCTGCATTTGAGGTCCTTCCTAACATGTAACGTTCCTTTCTCTCTTTCTGTGCTGCTTGCACGAGAGGAAAGAAGACAGAGACAGGAGGAGTTCTAGCAGGGCCCTCACTCCTTATTCCTAAACAAAGTCTCCAGTGGGAAGGAAGACCTTTTCAGATTTGTCAATTGCAGTTGAAAAAAATAAGTCCCAGTGGATAGGGAGGGATATGAACATGGCCCAGGAGTGAAAAAGAAAAAAAAGTTGCATTTCTTTAAAGGTAGATTGGTTAAAAAAATAAAATCAACCTGGACATCCTGATGGTTCCTGTAAGACTGGAAGAGGGGTTGAGGACATCACCTGAGACCTGATATGTTACATTTTATCTAGATTTGACATTTTATTTTGGGACATTGTTCTTTTCAGGGTATCAAGGTCATCAGGATCACCGTGGGATGTGAGAGTCTTCATCCTCACCTGGGGCCTCAGTTTGTACCGTTTCTTCAATCTTACAGGGCTCAGTGGTAAATAATCCGCTTGCAATGCAGGAGATATGGGTTCAATCCCTGGGTCAGGAAGAGCGCTTGGAGAAGGGAATGGCAACCCACTCCAGTATTCTTACCCGGAGGGGGTCTGTAATATAGTGAGTATGGCCGTAGTCTGCCAGGCTCCTCTGTCCATATAACAATCTACTGTGACACTTTTAATGTCTCCACATCCAGTGTTCGCCATCTCAGTAAATGACGACAGCTTCTACCCAGCCGTTCAAGCTGAAAACCTAGGAGTCATTCCCCACCTTCCCTCTCCCTGAGCTCACACCTAATCCACCAGCCATTTGCAAATCTGGCTAAGTTTCCCTCTACGATATTTGTGACTCCATCCATGTCTCTCCTCTCTCCTGCTGCCTTAGTCAAAGCCACTATTATCTCTTGCATAAGCTCTGTCCAGAGCTTCCCAGAAACCCCTCTCCTCAAAGCTCCTCTACAATAATATTCACACATCACCAGAGGGATCTTTTCAGTTCAGTTCAGTTCAGTTCAGTTGCTCAGTCGTATCCGACTCTTTGCGACCCCATGAATCGCAGCACGCCAGGCCTCCCTGTTCATCACCATCTCTCGGAGTTTACTCAGACTCACATCCATCGAGTCTGTGATGCCATCCAGCCATCTCATCCTCGGTCGTCCCCTTTTCCTCCTGCAACCAATCCCTCCCAGCATCAGAGTCTTTTCCAATGAGTCAACTCCTTGCATGAGGTGGCCAAAGTACTGGAACCTCAGCCTCAGCATCATTCCTTCTAAAGAAATCCCATGGCTGATCTCCTTCAGAATGGACTGGTTGGATCTCCTTGCAGTCCAAGGGACTCTCAAGGGTCTTCTCCAACACCACAGTTCAAAAGCATCAATTCTTCGGTGCTCAGCCTTCTTCATAGTCCAACTCTCACATCCATACATGACCACAGGAAAAACCATAGCCTTGACTCGATGGACCTTAGTCGGCAAAGTAATGTCTCTGCTTTTGAATATACTATGTAGGTTGGTCATAGCTTTTCTTCCAAGGAGTAAGCGTCTTTTAATTTCATGGCTGCAGTCACCATCTGCAGTGATTTTGGAGCCCTCCAAAATAAAGTCTGACACTGTTTCCACTGTTTCCCCCTCTAGTTCCCATGAAGTGATGGGACCGGATGCCATGGTCTTCGTTTTCTGAATGTTGAAATATATAAATTGGATACTACCGTTGCACTACTGAAAGTCCTTCAACATTTTCCCTTGTAGTTAATGAGGTTTAATGATCTACTCCTTGTTCACATCTCCAGTCCCAAGTCAGTCCCTCCTTCTATCTCCTTGGCTCATGCCAAGCTTTTTCCCACCCTGGGGCCATTTTTCTTGTTGTTCTCTTTGCCAGGAATCCTTTCTATCTAGGTTCTTTGTGCATCTGGCTTCTTCTTGCCCTTTAGGTTATCGCTTAAAGGTCACCTTCTCAGTAAGACCTGCCCTGGCCACACTAGCTAAGAACGTCAATCTGCCTTTTCCATAATCCTCTCGCTCTTGCTCTTGTTTATGTAATGGAGTTGAGATTTATATATTACCACCAATGAGAAATGCAAAAGCAACAACTTAATTTTTTCCCTGTAGGCAATCTCCTTCTTCCCTAAAGTCCTCCTTATTTGGCTGTTGGAGACAACAATGGTAGTGGGTGATGGAGAGAATGTAAACTCACACTCTTTTGATCTAAAAACAGCTTATTCCAGGTAAGTACAGTCTCTCTTTGGGGAAGATGCTCCATCTGTTCTAAGACCGAAATCATCCCCCTCTCTCAGAGCAATCCTTCCCTTCTTTTGTTGCTCTCCTTTCTCCATCCGTTTTCCCAGACACTGCTGAGGTACTTGGGGAGGCTGTTTACCTTCCCCAGCACTGGGAGAAGGTGGCTCTGTGTACTTCATTGCTGATGCTTCCACCGCGGTGTGGCCAGCTTGGTCTAGTCCTGTGTCGCCGCTGTGGGTCCTTGTGTCCTCTGAGGTATGGCTAATCCTGCCTGGTTTTTAGGGGTGTCAGGTGGTACAGCTATTGAAATACCCGTCCCATTTCACCCACTCTCTGTGGACTCTTCTGTGGGTCCACCATCCACTCGGCACCTCCATGACCAGCCCCTTGTCCAGCAGAACTTCTGGATTGCCTAAGGATGGGTTTTGGAAGCATCTCAGGGCCATCCATTCATGAACCTTCCTCTGCTCCTGCTGCTGTAGTGGTTCCCCTTCACCATGAACACAGGGAGAAGGTGGACAGGAGGGTTCTACCCAACCCTGTTTCACCTGGTTCTTCCCCATCACACCATCTTCGTGAGTCTCACAGTTCTGCGTGGGGAAGATGTTTCCCAGAGGCAAAGCCAGCATCTGCAGCCTGGGTGGGAAGCCTCCAGGTCTCTTTGCCTTCTCCTGCTCTGACGAGTATTCCACTTCCTCCTCTTCTCAGCTGGGAACTTGCCTTGCCTGACACCTCCAGTCTCTTTATGTCTGGAAATAAGTTTTGGAAATCAAAAGTTCCATATGGACTTCTTCTCAGTGTTCCTGCTTTCCATCTCCTAACCCTCCCTAAAGCAGTGGATTCCCCTGGCTGAGTAGCATAGCGACAGTATAAAAGGAAGCATTAAAAAGCATGCATGTGAAGGAGCGTGTGTGTGGGTTTGTGAGTTTGCATGTCACTGGTGCCTGCATGGTTGTCATCTTTGTGCATACGTATTGGGTGTCATGTGTGTGCACATGTGTGAATGTACAAACATGCACTTATGTGTACAGTATTGACCTATGGAGGTACATAAAATTGCCCCTATTGCATCTACTTCAAGATACTTGACATGGTTTGTTTACTTGTTTATCCTCAGTTCCCCTCTCTAGAATATAAGCTCTGTAAAAGAAGGGACTTGCCTGTCTTGTTTGTCACTGTATTTCTAGCTCAGTGTCTGACCCACAGCTGGTGCTCCAACAGCAGGTGTTGAATGAATTAATGAAGAATGAATCGGGATCCATTATGGCCTGAGAAAATGTTGGGCTTTCCATTTAACTTAGGATTTTACCCTTGTCACTAAGGTTTCTTATTTTCTGTAATGCTCAAGGATTGAATAAATTTGTGAACGAAGTACCAACATGTATTGACTATGTCCTCTATTGTGCTAAGCATTAACATGAAAATCTCCTTTAATCTTTCCAATTATCCTCTGAGACCTGAAGGCCAATTATCCCCTCTGTCCAGAGAAGAAGACTGGGGCTCAGAAGAACGAAGTGATTTTTCCAAGTTGAAAAGCCAAGAAGCGGCAGCGCTGAATTGGAACCCATGTTTCTGTCATGCAGGATCTCACTACCTTCCTTTGGAGAAAGAAGGCAAGAACAGTCAGGGTGCCTGCTTCACAGGGTGTGGGGATCAAATAAGTAACAGTGACTAGAAACAGTGTCTATTCTCTTGGCACAGAATACACAGCTGGCTTTCAAATGATGTGGGAATTAAGGATGCCAGCTCTCTGAATAGTCTAAACTTTACCTGTAACCTATAGTCAGCCTGCTGGGCCCAACAGGTCCATATCTACAGATTCAGCCACTCATGGACCATTTAGTACTTGAGAGTGTACCACTGGAAAAAAAAAAGTCCGTGTAGGACTTCCCTGGCGATTCAGTGCTTAAGACTTCACCATCCAGCGAAGGGTGTGCCAATTCAATCCCTGGTGGGGGAACTAAGATCCCCCATGCTTCGCAGCCAAAAAACATAGCATTAAAACAGAACCAATATTGTAACAAATTTAATAAAGACTTTATAAAACTCTGTATAAAAGCGGACCCACATAGCTTAAACCCATGTTGTTCAAGCTGTACTACTCATATTCATAGTCCGGCTGTTGTTTTTACCCGGCTGGTGAAATTGGCTAGTATATTCACCTGCCAATTTATTGTTTCATAGTTCCCATTTTCATTTCAGGAGAAGAAGAATAAATAAACTTCATATCTCTGAGGCTAAAGGGCACTTGCAAATTAACCTTCTCGCTTCCCTCCTTCCTTCTGCTCTCCCACCTGCTTTCTGATAGAACCGGGGAGAACCTGGTGAGGCGCCACCTGCAGGCGTCACAGATGAAACTGGAGGAGGGCGTCTGACACTCTCAAAGGCTTATTTCAGGGTGGAGAATGGGAAAAGCTGCACTGAAATGAAAGTCATGGTTGTGAAGATGATATTGCATTCCTACAAGGACCCTCAGGAGCTGGAAGGGCTCCGGGCGGGATAGATGTGGGGCTAGGGGGTAGGGTGGGCGATGGGACTTAGGCTGTGCCTGTAAAGGGGGAGCAGAGCCCAACATACATGGTGCCCAGAATGAATCTGGGGAGGGCGTCTCCTACTCTCCCAGGGGCCAGGGCACCAGCTTTGGGCTGCTTTCTGTGGACGTGGAGAATAACCTCATCGAGACCAGAGTGAAGATGGAAGTGGAGCTCAGGGAGACTTGCAGCCGAAAACAACATTCAGAAAGAGGAAAGTTAGACGTTTGGCCGCAAGAAGGAAGGAAGGAAGTAGAGATGCAGTCAAGAGAGCTTTGGAGAGGAAGGCTAGTGTGACGGGACCTGGCCACCGTCCCCACCTTTCAGGGAGCCCCCAGGGCATCCTCTGAGCTGTATCTGCGGACCCTCTTCTACAGGAAGAAGGGTAGTCTGACCTTCTCCTTTTCCATATTCTTAGACTGAATAATGGCTTTACAGTGACTTGTGTAAACTACACAGAGAAGGCAATGGCAACCCACTCCAGTACTCTTGCCTGGAAAATCCCATGGACAGGGGAGCCTGGTGGGCTGCAGTTATGGGGTTGCAAAGAGTCAGACACAACTGAGTGACTTCACTTCACTCACTTCATACTTTATCACTGGAGGAGGAAATGGCCACCCACTCCAGTATTCTTGCCTGGAGAATCCCATGGACAGAGGAGCCTGGCAGGCCATGGTCCATGTGGTCACAGAGTCAGACACTGCTGAAGTGACTGAGCATGCACGTGTAAACTACAAGTACGGTAAAACCATAGGTCATTGCTCATGTTATAATCTTTGTTCCTCCAAAGCAGAAGAGGGAGAGAGTTTGGTCCTTAGGAACGGAGGCTGGTTCTGAGTTGTTAAAGAGCATCTTTCCAGTCCCTTCAAAGGAAAGAGTCCTATCTTTGGATCTGAGAAAAGCCAGAGACGAAACTGGCTGTTGGGAAGCCAGAACTATGAATGTAGGCAGCTCAGGGACCCGCCATGAGGGGAGTCTCACATTAAAGAAACAGGGAAGAGGCAGGCTATCAGAGCTCAGAGGGACCTGCAGGAGGGTCTGTGCCTGAAGGTTTCAGACCTGCTTCTGCCCAGCAAAGGATGCTCTGGGGCTGCTGGACTGGTTGCCATGGAGCCTTTCTTGGCCCTTGTTCCTAGTTCAACCTGAACGCTTCTACTTCTGCACTCTTTAGGTTGGGTTTCTGCATACGGTTCTGCTGTTGCTTCATGAAATGTGCAGAACTTGGCCCTGTTCCACTTCACTCGGCGCACTGGAGGAGGAAAGGAAGTCTTCATGAGCAGAGCGCACTGCTCCCAGATCATGCAGCTAGTTTGGGGCACAAAAGGGACTTCAGCCTGACACCCCAGAAGGAAACAAATGGGACAAGGAAGAATTCATTTCCCCCAAGGTGCTTCCTGAATCAGAGCCAGTGGCCTGGGAGGGCCTGGATGGCTGTCTGTCCACTGGATGCCACATCTGATTAACAGCCCAGGACAGGACCAGGCTGCTGCAGTTGTTTATTATCTCAGCCAAGGAAGACTTGACAGGGAGAAAAAAAAAACCTCTTCATATATTTGCATCAAAATGCTATCCAACCTTTACTCCAGCACTGCCTTTGTTAGCCTGAGAGCTCTATTATCATCTCTCTATAAATCTGGCAGCAGTATTTGCATATGCCCAGGTAGGCGCTATACCATTTCCAGGCTGTCATGACATTCAGAGAGGTGAGCGGGAAGATCATGCCACTGGAGTGGGAGGTGAGCCTCCTCACATCCGTGCTGATGGCCCCCTCAGGTGTGGTGCAGCTTGGGTGAGGGCGGCACACTGTCTACTGATCACAGGCAGGAAGCCAGGCACTGCCCTCGGCACCCTGGTGGGCATCATTCGGTCCTCATGACAGCCTGAGAAGTGAGCATCTGGTAGTTAGAATGGGCTAGGCTCAGATCAAAGCTACAATGGTGTATCACCTCACACTGGTCAGAATGGCCAACAGCAAAAATTCTACAAATAATAAATACTGGAGAGAGTGTGGAGAAAAAGGAAACTTCCTACCTTGTTGATGGGAAGGTAAATCAGTGAAGCCACTATGGAAGACAATATGGAGGTTCCTCAAAAAGACTAAAATAGAGCTACCATATGATCCCACACCTGGGCATACATCCAGAGAAAAGTCTAATTTGAAAAGATACATGCACCTCAGTGTTCACTGCAGCACTATTTACAATAACCAGGACATGGAAGCAACCTAAATGTCCATCAGCAGATGAATGGATAAAGAAGATATGGAACATATATATAATGGAAGATTACTCAGCCATGAAAAGAATGAAATAATACCACTTGAAGCAACATGGATGGACCTAGAGATGATCATATTAAATGAAGTGAGTCAGATAGAGAAAGATAAACATCATACGATATCACTTATATGTGGAATCTAAAAAGTATGATACAAATAAACCTATTTACAAACCAGAAATAGACTCACAGACTTAGACCAAAGGGGTGAGGAGTGAGGAGGGATAAATCAAGAGTTTGAGATTAATGGATACACACTACTATATATAAAATAGATAAATAAGGACTTGCTGTATAGGTAACTATATTCAGTATCTTCTAATAACCTTTAATGGAAAAGAATCTGAAAGAGAATATACGCAATGATATATAAGGGCTTCCCCATGACTCAGCAGGTAAGAGAATCTGCCTGTAATATAAGAGCCATGGGTTTGATCCCTGGCTTGGGAAGATCCCCTGGAGAAGGAAACAGCAATCCATTTCAGTATTCTTGCTTGAAAAAATCCCATGGACAGAAGAGGCTGGTAGGCTACAGTCCAGTGGGTTGCAAAGAGTCAGACATGATTGAGCAACTAAGCAGCAGCAATGATATATAAATATCATTTTATATACATACACACACACACACAGTTGTACTTTGTGTACAACTGAAACTAACACAACACTTTAAATCAACTATGTTGTTGCTGTTGTTCAGTAGCTAAGTCGTGTCTGACTCTTTTGCAGTCCTCACAGGCTGTAGCCTGCCAGTCTCCTCTGTCCATGGGATTTCCTAGGCAAGAATACTGGAGTGGATTGCCATCTCGTTCTCCAGGTAATCTCTCCAACCCAGGGATCCAACCTGTGTCTCCTGCACTGGCAGGCAGACTCTTGACCACTGGAGCTAGAATTTTTAAATTAGCAACAGCAACAGAAGAGCACGCTAGGCTTTGTGACAGTAATGTATAAACTGGAAGCGCAGTGGCTTCACATAATGACAGTTTACAGGTCTTGCAAGTCCAGACTGCGTTGTGAAATGGATGCTTTGCAGGATCTTCTTTCTTTTGGCCAGGTCTCTCCTACTGTATCCAAAATCAAGCTCATCCTGCTACCTCTAGACTGATTCTTTCTTCCTTATTTATAGTCTACACCACACAAGACGTTCATAGCTTTCCTATTAATCAAATTTTATCCTATCCCCCAATAAAATCTCTTGCTTTGTCAGCACGTGTGTTTCCTCAGACAATTCATTTCCAAGTATTAGAAAAGAGCCCCATTCAGGCCTTGGAAAGGGTCCCCATTCCTGAAACACTTTGGCCACCTGATGTGAAGAGCTGACTCATTGGAAAAGACCCTGATGCTGGGAAAGACTGAAGGCGGGAGGAGAAGTGGATGACAGAGGATGAGCTGGCTGGATGGCATCACCCACTTGATGGACATGGGTTTGAGAAAGCTCCAGGAGTTGGTGATGGACAGGGAGGCCTGGCGTGCTGCAGTCCATGGGGTCGCAGAGAGCTGGACAGGACTGCACAACTGACGACAACAACAGAAAAGTAAGGAAGGTTCATGAGATCAGCACCACAATGGGGCCCTCCAGGCCCCACTCCAAACCCACTGAATCAGAAATTCAGGGGGTGGGCTGGTGATCTGCCTTAACAAGCCCTCCAGGGAATTCCTGCACAAAATCCAGACTGAACCACTCCTGGTTAAGTGAAAGTGAAGTAGCTCAGTCCTGTCAGACTCTTTGCAACCCCAGAGACTGTAGCCTACCAGGCTCCTCCCTCCATGGGATTCTGACATTTCCTTCTCCAGGGGATCTTCTTGACTCAGGGGTCGAACCCAGGTCTCCTGCATTGCAGGCAGACACTTTAACCTCTGAGCCACCAGGGAAGCCCTGGTTAAGTAGCCATCTAAATTCCACTCCTTTGCCAAGGAGCTATGCAACTTTGGAGAAGTTACTTGACCACTGTGAACTTCTGTCTTCTCATTCGTTTTGGGGGTTCATCATAGTATGTTCTGGGCTTCTCTGATAGCTCAGCTGGCAAAGAATCCACCTGCAATGTGGGAGACCTGGTTCAATCTCTGGTTTGGGAAGACCCCCTGGAAGAGGGCATGGCAGCTCATTCCAGTATTCTTGCCTGGAGAATCCCATGGACAGAGAAGCCCAGTGGTCCATGGGGTTGCAAAGAGTCAGTCATGACTGAGTGACTAAACACACCCTATTTCTTGGGAAGTAATACAATGGCCTTATGATGCCAGTGAGGAAGGCAGCTTTTTCCTGCCCATACTTAGATTAAAAAGCATTTGTTGTGCATGAAATTAAAGAATATCACACTGAAATTCCCTTTTTTATTACCTGGGAGAGAAGATTTAGGTCTCGTTTCACCCCACCACAAATATAGCTCTTTCATGAAAAATGACAATACTGATTTCATTCATGACATAATTAAGGGGGTGAGAAACAAACACTTAAAATCTAAATATGGGGTTTAGTGGGTTTGGTAAAACTTTTATGATTAACTATAAACAATCAGATTTAATGAAGCGATACATCTGCTCCTACAAAGTATAAATGATTATTAGAGTTGTAGACAAAACATTCCTGCTCACAGAAGGCCTAATGGAATGAAAACAGTAATTACAATGCCAAAAATATTGTTAAGTGTTAAAATCGACACCGGGAAAATGAAACACTTTGCTTAATTTTTGATAACGTTACATGTTGAGACATGACACGCCTGGCATTTCAATTGACACAAAACCTTGTTTCTTAGCTCAAACACATTTCAGACTTTCACACTCTGCTTTGCAATATTATTTCCCAAGTTTGGCCAGGCTCCTGCTGTTGCAGGGCGACATGACTCCAAGTTATGTTTCCTTTATTCTTGTACATTGCCTAAACTCAAGAGTTTTGTCTTGCTGCTGTTTTCCATTTTAAAAGCAAGTTGAATACTATGATCTGAAATACCACTGCTTGCAAATATCAGCTCCCCTCCCAAGAGAAGCAACATGTGTGTGGACAAAGCATATAACTCAGGCCCCACAGAGATCCACGAACCATATTCTGTATCTGCTCCTATGACATCTGATACTCTATATGAGCCAAATGTCAAGTGGGGACCATTTTGCATTTTGCCTGATGTCTCTGGGACATCAAAACATTGCCTAGAAATGGTTTGTAATTTCTATTTTAATATATTCCCTGTAATATATGCAGGTTTCTACAAACAAAAGGAACCCCACACATTTCAGGAGGCCGACAGTCTGAAAAGGTTCTCTCCTCAGAGCGCTGAAATCAGCACCATTTGAACAAAGCAGCCTGTCCTTTTAAGAAAAATCCCTCTATAGAAATGCTATAATTTTCCTGTTACAAAGGAGCCTTTTTCAGAGCACGTAAAGTGCCAGTTTGTTCAGTGTGACCTCTGCTTTCATTCTATCAAGGTTGTATCTGATTACAATATAAGACAGATGAAGGGGATGTCGTGTGAGGCAAGAAGGAAAAAAAAAGTTTTAGTGTTGGGTCACTTGCAAAGTGGTTCATCACTTTTATTGGCAATGTTTTCAATAACGTTCTGGGGGTGGTTCTCTTATGTCAGTCTGAAAAGATCTGTCTGGGATATATTTTCAGGGGCTTTGAGGTGCTTATTGGGAGTTGACCCACAAGGGTGAATTCTGTATTGCTGCTCTTCTTCCAGAAAACACGGTGGCTGAACAGGAGGGGTTCTCAGTGGACATCACGTTTGCATGGGACCTCCTTGTGTCTCTGGCCATTTGGTTATAAGTCCACACTGGCCCACAGTCCGAATCCTACAGGAGTCGGTGTGACTTTAGAAGAAGATCCATGAACTGTAAAGAACAAAACAGAAGTTTCTTGTGCATTGCCCGAAACAGAAAAGAATGGTGGTAAAGAGTCTGAAAGAACTGGGTCTTAAAGCCTAGCTCTAAACTTACTAATCCTTGCAAACATTCTGTACCATTATTATTATTTAGGCTAATTTGCTCTCTGAGCTTCGGTCCCATCCTCTGTCTCACAGGGTTGTCAGGAGTTAAATGAGACGATGTCCATTACTGAGCCCAGGACACAGTAAGTGTTCAAGAAATATCGTATATTATTATTATTCATAGTTCTTACTTTGAAGGAGAGAGAAAGCCCTGCGAATTCTTGCCTCCCTGAAAACCATGGGAGGAAGCATGCTGCTGCTGCTGCTAAGTCGCTTCAGTTATGTCCGACTCTGTACAACCCCGTAGACGGCAGCCCACAAGGCTCCCCCATCCCTGGGATTCTCCAGGCAAGAACACTGGAGTGGGTTGCCATTTCCTTCTCCAATGTGTGAAAGTGAAAAGTGAAAGTGAAGTTGCTCAGTCGTTTCCAACTCTTAGCGACTCCATGGACTGCAGCCCACCAGACTCCTCCGCCCATGGGATTTTCCAGGCAAGAGTACTGGAGTGGGGTGCCATCACCTTCTCCAGGGAAGGAGCATGGTTGAGTGTAATAGAAGTCGCCCAGACATGGGAGTTAGACTTGTATTCTGTCCCCAGTCTGAGACTCTGGCTTTATGTTTCTGTCATCGAGCTTCCCAAGTATTGAAAACAAGATGCTTTCACTTCCTAGTGCCTAGCCTATGGGATGGTCCATACATGCTTTATGAATGCAGGGTTGAGATAACAAATGGAAAGTGCCTGGGACATAACAGATGCTTTAACAACGTCATGGGCATTTAGAGGTTGGATCATCTTCACCTCAGTGGGTAAACTGTGCTCCTTTCAGTGCTACCTTCAAAAGCACAACCAGCCTCACCCCTGTGCCGCGGTCCAAACCCTTGGCCCCTGCTGGGAGCAGAAAATTCCTTCCTACCGCCACTCTGACTGCCACTTGTCCTCCACCCAGCAGTCTGGAGGGATCTCTCGCCCCTAATAGAGTAAGTAAATTATGATGCTCTCTGCTTGAACCCTACAGTAATTCTCATTGCTCTCAGAGTGAACCCGCCCAGTCCCCACCCTGGCTCCCCCTGGCTGCCCGTCTGACTTCACCTGCCGCTGCTCTGCCCTCCACTCTTTCCCACATGGCAATTCTGTTGTCCCTCTTGTTCCCCAAATGCACCAAATCAACCCTGAATATTCACTGGAAGGACTGATGCTGAAGCTGAAGCTCTAATACTTTGGCCACCTGATGTGAAGAGCCGACTCATTGGAAAAGACCGTGATGCTCGGGAAGACTGAGAGCAGGAGGAGAAGGGGGGAGACAGGATGAGACGGCTGGATAGGCTCACCGACTCAATAGACGTGAACTTGAGAAATCTCCGGCAGATGGTGAAGGACAGGGAAACCTGGAGTGCTGCAGTCCACAGGGTCACAAAGAGTTGGGCATGACTGAGTGGTTGGAACTACAAACAACAACACTTCAAAAACTTGGCTGTCCCTCTGCCTGGATTTTCTTTATCCAGATCTTTCCTGGCCCCTCCGTCTCTTCACTCATGTTTCAGTTCATATGTCTTCCTTTCAAGAGGCCCCTGGACTGATGAGTTTTCATCCTAGCCCCATCACTTTTTGACCATACCATCTTACTGTCTCCTGGGCAGCAGTCACTCTCAAGCATTCTCCTTTTTTTTTTCTTACCATCTTTCCTGCCTATCTCCCTGACTGAATTATACCTGAGATCAGGTGCTCTGTGTGTATCCATTACTCTTGTATCACCAGAGCCTAGGACAGCTGCTGGCATATCGTAGGCGCTCAGTCAGTGCTGGATTAATGAACGTTGATTGCTTGCTGTGTGCTGGGCACCCATTAAGGAGTCCAGGATTCAGAGATAAATGGCTGTTTTCCTCTCCAAACAGATACATATTGCAAGAGAGACAAGCTTAGGATGTTATGGGAGAACAATAGAGAAACATATCTACAAAAAAATAGGGTGATGATGAGGGTGGCAGAATCTTCCCAGAGTGGCCCAAAACACCTGAATCTCAAAGACCATGGACTGAACTGTAATGCCTCCCTTGCCCAAAATCTGTGCCAGGTAAAAATGGATTACCTGTGAAATTGCTTTGTAAACAAATGTTTGCTCTTAGTGTCTCGTCATCGCTGGTAACCTTTGTATTGTGTAAGGCTGTATATTGGCCTTTGCTTCTCTGAGCTTGGATTTCAGGATGGTCTGTTTCTTTTCTCTACCCATGGAAGAAAACCCTAAACCTTCAAACTCGTTATAACCTCAAGCCTTTACATTCACCAAGAGACCATGGGTAGTGGATTTAAGAGAATAGAGAAGCCGGCTCTGGGCCGAGCTTCGGGAGATAGCTGCTGTTGTTGCAAAGAAGGATGATTCTGCTGTCAGAACACTCCAGCCCCTCACAGTGTCATCAAGGGAGATGCAGGGGAGAGGCTTTCACAGGAAAAACACAAGAAGAATTGCTGTTAAAAATATTGTGACAAGTTATATGAAGCACTGAGGGATATTCCTGAGTTTCTCAAGAGTGAGGCAATCGTTCCCACAGTCATAAAAGTGCCTTGGCAAGCAAGGATAGTAAATGTAATAAATGGGGGAAATGTTGTCTGAGCTCATAAAGGAGGAGGGTGATTGTGTAGTTACAGACCTTCATAAAATCCCTCAACACAGTCGAGGGAGAGAAATTGGGTCAGCAGACGATGCCGCCATCATGCTTGCTAACCTCAACAAGACTGGCCACCAGAAAAACAATGGGACCATGTCATTATTCTAGTGAATAAAGGCGAGGCCTCGGGGGAGAGACTTGTCATTTTAGAGGCAGTACAAGACATATTCCAGAAGTAGAGAACTTACAGGACTAGGGATCAAGAGACCTAGGCTCTGGGCCTTTTTTTTTTTCCTTTGAGTTACTGTGCAGCTTGAAATAGTCACACAATGTACTAGCCAGGGTAGTTAACTCCAGATGCTATAACAAACAACCCCATACTCTGAGCAACCCAACACATTAAAGAGGTGTGTCTCTATGACATCACCATGAAGTGAGTCAACAGAGGGCTTTGCTCCACAGGATCATGCAGGCACTCAGGCTAGTGGACCAACTGCCATTTTTAGCACTCGATTCTTAAGATCACCCTGGTATCAACCTATAACCCGAAGGTAGGAAAGAGAGAAAGTCTTTTGAGGACCCCAAGGATATTAGGAATCTTGGGACTTACAAACTACAATTACAAATTATCTCTTTCTCCTGATGTATGATGGTGGAACAGAAATAGAAATTCCACAATAAAGTCTCTCAGTCACAAAAGGAGGGAAAAGAAGACACATAACAGCAGAGACATCACTTTGCTGACAAAGGTCCATATAGTCAAAGCTATGGTTTTTCCAGTAGTCGTGTATGGATATGAGAGTTGAACTATAAAGAAGGCTGAGCACTGAAGAGTTAATGCTTTCAAATTACGGGACTGGAGAAGACTCTTGAGAGTCCCTTGGACAGCAAGGAGACAAAACCAGTCAGTCCTAAAGGAAATCAACCCTGAATATTCATTGGAAGCACTGATGCTAAAGCTGAAGCTCCAATGCTTACTTTGGCCACCTGATGCAAAGAGCTGACTCATTGGAAAAGACCTTGATGCTGCGAAGTATTGCGGGCAGGAGGAGAAGCAGGAGACAGAAAATGAGGTAGTTGGATAGCATCACTGATTCAGTAGACAAGAGTTTGAACAAACTCCAAAAGATAGTGAAGGACATAGAGGCCTGGTGTGCTGCAGTCCATGGCGTCGCAAAGAGTAGGATACGACTTAGCAACTGAACAACAATGATGTATGTTGGGGAGCAGCTCTGCTTGAAGAATGTAAGTTTCTGGAGCCTAATCTTTGCTTATGGAAGGTTGAAGGGCAAAGAGTTGTCTTAAGTTTAAATCACCGAGGATTTTTTTTTTTTCGTCTGAAATGATGGTTTCCTTGGTAATATAATCCTCCCTAAACCTTATTCAATATCTGATCTTTTTGCTTCCAGGTGGTTCAGTGAGCCAATAATGTTACTCAAACATCTCTCTTGTATGTATTTTCAAACCTACTTTATCTCTTAGCTTCCCCATCCCTACCTTCTCTCTCAACTTTATGGTACATGAGGCTGTCAGGGTTAAGTGGGAAGACCATATTTTTAATCTGGTATTTGCTGCAAGTTTTGTTTGATTATTTAGACAAAAGTCTTTTTAATTCCTATTTTTTACCATCTGGAGTCTAGAATCAGTCAGCTTTAGTGATCCTCAAAGTTCCACATTTCTGGACTCTCTCTGTTGCCTTTCATTCTTGCTCAGAAACCAGCTAATGGTCCCCCGAGCACATCTTGCATTGCCTTGTCCAACAGCCAACATTTGCCAAGCACTTCCAACATTCAATTTTCCACTGGAGATGAGAGATTTAGTACCTTCAGATCCAGCCCACATCAAATGTTCTATTTCTTGGATCCATTCCTGTACCAAATATGGAAAGAGTCAGGGTTTCCTGTTTCAGGAAAAGAAAAATTCCCCCAGGTGTTCTGAGCAGGCAGGGATTTAATGTAGACAGTTAGAATTTGCCCAGTCATTGGAAATGCTAAGGATGAAAGCTCATAAAACCCATTGCACCCTCATTCAGTCCTTCAGAGGGGAAAGGCAGTCATTAAATTGCAATTGTATCTATTTGTTTAGTATTATGATGCACGTTATATAAAGGAGAAGTTCTGGGGTACTCTGAGTGCACAGCTGGGCAACCTAGTGTAATATGGAACAAAAAGAATAGACTCCTCTTAATTCCTTTGTTTAGGCTTCAGTACTACAAGACTAGTTAGCATTCCATATTTCCCTGACATGAAGAAATTGTGAAGACTGGCTCTTGTAAGCCATACTGATTAGATGCTGGCTAGTAAAATTCCATAAAGCATTCTGATTGAGTACAGTGTTCAGATTCAAAACTAATAAGCGGAATGCTTTCTACTCCAGTACTTGCAAGTTACAATCTGAAATCTTTAGCATGACACATGGAGGTGTTCAGGGTCTGACTTCTTACCTTTTATCTGGCCTCTGGTTGGATATCACGCTCATATTCTGTGGTTAGTTTAGTTGCTAAGTTGTGTCTGACTCTTGCGACCCCATGGACTGTAGCCTGCCAGACTCCTCTGTCCTTGGAATTTTCCAGGCAAAAATACTGAAGTGGGTTGTCGTTTCCTTCTCCAGGGGAATTTCCTGATTCAGGGATTGAACCCAGTTGTCCTGAACTGCAGGCAGATTCTTTACCAACCTATAATACAAACTTTTAAATATTTTTTACAATACACTTTTGCATTATAAAATTTTTGTGTTTTTTTATAATACATGTATATGTAAGGCTGAGTTCCTTCACTGTTCACCTGAAACTACCATAACATTGTTAATTGGCTATACCCCAATCAAAAATAAAAATTTAAAAACAGCCCTTTAAAAATTAAAAAATAAAGTACAATCATATTGTTTACAGTTAAAAAATGTTTTGAGCTAAATTAAATTAAAAGTAAAACTAATCAAAAATCATTTGCTATATTAAAAGCAGTACTGTAAGATGAATTTATAGCAATATGCATATATTAGAAAAGAAGAAAGGTCTAAAATCAATAAGATTAGAAAAAAGAGCCATATAAGCCTAAAGCAGAAAAAAGAAGTAATAAAATTATTAAAAGAAATTGATGAAAGCAGAAGAAAAGTAGGAAAAAGCCAGTTGTTTGAAAAGATTTTAAAAACTGATAAACCCTGTCTAATCAAGAAAAAAAAGACAGAAAAGGCACAAATTACAGTATCAGAAATGAAATCCTCACTATGTATCTCATGTACATTAAGGATAAAAAGGAATATTATAAATAATTTTCTTTGATAATTGATGAAATAGGTCAATTTGTTTAAAAAGATGTAAACTACTAAAACTCATACAAAGAGAAATAGTTAATCTGAATAGACTTATATCTATTAGAGAGTTTTAACCAATAATTAATAACCTTCCAAGAAAGATGGCACCAAGGCTAGATGGTTTTACTGGTGAATTCTACAAATATTTAACAAAGAAATAAAACCAATACTACTTGATTTCTCCCAGAAAATAGAATCAGGGAGAACACTTTCTAACTCATTCTCTGAGGAGGCCAGCAGTACCCTAATACCCAGTTCAAGGAATTACAATGAAAGAAGTTTACAGATCAACATCTCTAATGAATATTGATATAAAATCTTGTAACAAAATCAAATTCAAGAATGCATAAATAGAATTATATGTTCAAATTCCAAGTGGAATTTGTTCCAGGTACAGAAGACTGATTTTATATTTCGAAATCAGTCAATGCAAATCACCTTGTCAACAGGCAAGAAAATCCATATGATCAAATCTATTTATATAGGAAAGGCTTTTGACAATATCTATTCATGACAAAAACTCTCAGCAAACTATAAAGAAAGGAGAACTTCCCCATCTTGATAAAGAACATCTATAACACACAAACAGCTAATACCAAATTTAATGAACCAAGGTGCTTTCCCTCTAAAATTAAAAACAAGGCAAAGATACCTTCTCTTCAGCATCACTTTAGAAGTGCAATAAGACACACATACAGAGAAAACACAAAAAGGAAATAAAAAGTATACAGATTGGGAAGAAAGAAATAAAATTGTCTTTGTTCACAGACAACATGTTTCTTCTGTCAAAAATTTTAAAGAATAGCCAAAATATTTCTGGAGATAATAAGTGATTATTGCAAGATTAATATAAAAAGTGAATTGCTTTCCTTTATAGCAACATTGAACAACTGGAACTGAAAATTGAAAATTACTATCATCCTCTGTCCCTGAGATGCTCCAGGCATAAATACTGGAGTGGGTTGCCATTTTCTCCTCCAGGGGCTCCCTCTGATCCAGGGTTCAAACCGACATCTCTTTCATCTCCTGCATTGGCAGATGTGTTCTTTACCACTAGCGCCGCTGGGAAGCCCCAGCAGTTCAGTTCTGTTCAGTAGTTCAGTCGTGTCTGACTTTTTGTGACCCCGTGGACTGCAGCATCCCAGGCTTTCCTATCCATCACCAACTCCTGGAGCCTACTCAAACTCATGTCCATCGAGTCGGTGATGCCATCCAACCATCTCATCCTCTGTCATCCCCTTCTTCTCTCGCTTTCAATCTTTTCCAGCATCAGGGTCTTTTCCAACAAATCAGTTCTTTGCATCAGGTGGTCAAAATATTGAAACTTCAGCTTCAGCATCAGTCCTTCCAATGAATATTCAGGACTGATTTCCTTTAGGATGGACTGGTTTGACCTCCTTGCAATCCAAGGGACTCTCAAGAGTCTTCTCCAACACCACAGTTCAAAAACAATTCTTCGCCACTCAGCTTTCTTTGTTTACACTCTAACTCTCACATCCATACATGATTACTTGAAAACCAAAGCTTTGACTAGACGGACCTTTGTCAGCAAAGTAATGGGAAACCACAAAACTCTGATGAAATTAGAGATCTAAATAAATGGAGAGAGTCCATGTTCTCAGACTGATAAACCCAATATTATTATTATTTTTTAAAATATTTTATTCTACATTACAATACTGTATTTGTTCTGCCATACATTGACATGAATCAGCCACAGGTGTCCACGATCTCCCAATGCCGAAGCCCCCTCCCACTCCCACCCCATATCGTCTCCCTGAATCATTCTGTGCACCAGCCCCATGCATCCTGTATCCTGTATTGAACATAGACTGGTGCTTCATTCTTACGAGATAGTATACATGTTTCAATGCCATTCTCCCAAATCATCCCACCCTCTCCCTCTCCCTCAGAGTCCGAAAGTCCGTTCTATACCCCTGAGTCTCTTTTGTTGTCTCTCATAGAGGGTCATCATTACTATCTTTCTAAATTCCATATATATGTGTCAGTATACTGTATTGGTGTTTTTCTTTCTGGCTTACTTCACTCTGTATAATCGGCTCCAGTTTCATCCATCTCATTAGAACTGAGTCGAATTTATTCTTTTTAAGGGCTGAGTAGTACTCCATTGTGTATATGTACCACAGCTTTCTTATCCATTCATCTGCTGATGGACATCTAGGTTGTTTCCATGTCCTGGCTATTATAAACAGCGCTGCAATGAACATTGGGGTACATGTGTCTCTTTCAATTCTGGTTTCCTCGGTGTGTATGCCCAGCAGTGGGATTGCTGGATCATAAGGCAGTTCTATTTGCAATTTTTTAAGGAATCTCCACACTGTTTTCCATAGTGGCTGTACTAGTTTGCATTCCCACCAGCAGTGTAAGAGGGTTCCCTTTTCTCCACATCCTCTCCAGCATTTATTGCTTGCAGACTTTTGGATCGCAGCCATTCTGATTGGTGTGAAATGGTACCTCATTGTGGTCTTGATTTGCATTTCTCTGATAATAAGTGATGTTGAGCATCTTTTCATGTGTTTGTTAGCCATCCGTATGTCTTCTTTGGATAAATGCCTATTTAGTTCTTTGGCCCATTTTTTTATTGGTTCGTTTATTTTCCTGGAGTTGAGCTGGATAAGTTGCTTGTATATCTTTGAGATTAGTTGTTTGTCAGTTGTTTCATTTGCTATTGTTTTCTCCCATTCAGAAGGCTGTCTTTTCACCTTGCTTATAGTTTCCTTTGTTGTGCAGAAGCTTTTAATTTTAATTAGATCCCATTTGCTTATTTTTGCTTTTATTTCCAGTATACTGGGAGGTGGATCATAGAGGATCCTGCTGTGATTTATGTCGGAGAGTGTTTTGCCTATGTTTTCCTCTAGGAGTTTTATAGTTTCTGGTCTTACATTTAGATCTTTAATCCATTTTGAGTTGATAAACCCAATATTATTAAGAAATCTATCCTTTACAAGTTATTCTACAATTCAATGGAGAGTACAGGAAATTATTGTTAAATGGGTATGGAGTTTTCGTTTTGGAAGATGAAAAGTATTTTGGAGATCTTGGTGATATTTACACATGAATATGAAAGCACACTTAAAATGACTAAAATGGTAAATTTCAAGTTATGTATATTTTACCACAATTTTAAAACATGGACCAAAAAGCTGAACAGATATCTCACCAAAGATATAGAGAAGGCAAATAAACATGGAAAGGTAGTACACATCATTTGTTATTAGGGAATCACAAATCCACTACACATCCATTGGGTTTCCCAGGTGGTGCCCTGGAGGAGGCCATGGCAACCCACTCCAATACTCTTGCCTGGAAAATCCCATGGACAGAGGAACCTGGCAGGCTGCAGTCCACAGGGTTGCACAGAGTCGGACATGACTGAAGAGACTTAGCACGCATGCACACATCGATTAAATGGTTAAAGTACAAAAAACTGGGAATACCATTTCCGGTAACAATCACACCTACCAGCCAGATCGCGGTTGCTAATATCATTCTCCAGTAAAAGGAACCAGGATTCCTTAGAGAAATACATAGATGACTGGGTCATGAAAAACACAAGATGTGCCTTCTGATAACTGAAAAGTTTGGAAGCTAAAAAAATATAAAATGATGGAGGGGAATCTATAAAGGAATGTAGGAGCCAGGTGAAAGAATTCCCAACTCTCAATAGCCAAAGCTGGAACACTTGAAGCAAAATCTTACAGTGCTATTATTGGATTATAACCTAAAGTATAAAGTAAAAATTTCTGGGTCCATCCTGATATAAATAAATGGTTGAATAAGTAAATAAGTGGGGGAGAACACACAATTCTTTAATGCAGAAGAAGTCCAAATAATGTATGTAGATACCCTGTCCTCCAGAGGGTTGATCCCAGCCCTTTTGTGTGGGCTGTGCTTAGGGACTTTCTTCTTAAAAGCAGAGTAAGGAAAAGGGAATAAAAAGTAACAACAGTGGAGAAAGCCGACAAACGTTCTCTTAGCCAGGTGATCAAGGTAACACCAACAATGCTAAATCATGTTGATGGCATATACCCTTGGTGCAATGTGACAAAAATGGCATTTTTCCTCTGTGGTTTTCCTCTCAAAAGCTCATCATCACCCTAATCTAAACATGAGGAAACTCTCAGAGAAATTTCAGTTAAAGGACACTCTACAAAATATCTGACCAGGACCCATCAACAATCAGGAACATCCAAGGAACCCGAGAAGGAACATCAAGAAGCCCAAGAACACACTACGACTAAGTGTAATGTGGGGTCCTGCTTGGGGTCCTGGAGAGAAAAGGTCATTAGGTGAAAACTAGGGTGCTATGAATAAAATGTCTTTATATAAAATATCATTAACTTTAGCTAATGACAATGTAAAAATATTGGTTTCATTGTAACATGTCCTACATTAATGTGACATGTAAGCAAAAGGAAAACCAAGTGTAGGCTATATAGGAGTTCTCTCTATTATCTTCACAATTTTTCTGTTAATTTAAAACTGTTCTAAATTTAAAAGTTATTTAAAAAAAGAAAAAAGTTAGTTTAGGTTTGAGAAATTACATGGAAAATAAAATTGAAGACAGTCAAGTCACTGAAATAAATGATTATAAATATTTTTGCCAACATCTAGAACATATAAAGAATATTTTTAATCATTAAAAAACCAAGAAGTACGTTAGAAAAATAAGCAAGTCACAGAAGAAACACATACAAAGACACATGAAATGCATGAAAAAGTTCTCAACTTCTCCAGCTGCTGTTGCTGCTGCCACTGCTGCTAAGTCGCTTCAGTCGTGTCCGACTCTGTGCGACCCCATAGACGGCAGCCCAACAGGCTCCCCCATCCCTGGGATTCTCCAGGCAAGAACACTGGAGTGGGTTGCCATTTCCTTCTCCAGTGCATGAAAGTGAAAAGTGAAAGTGAAGTCGCTCAGTCGTGTCCAACTCTTAGCAACCCCATGGACTGCAGCCCACCAGGCTCCTCCGCCCATGGGATTTTCCAGGTAAGAGTACTGGAGTGGGGTGCGACTGCCTTCTCTGCTGCTAAAGACAGTCAAATGAAACAAAGTTAACTTTTTAAAAAAATTTAATCTCTTGGTTTGGCAAAGATTAAAGATTGAAAATCCTGGGCTGGGAAGATGTGTAGAAATGGGCACTTTCATACATTGTTGATGGGAGATGAACCAGTAGACATTTTTAAAACAAATTTGACTATAGTTAAAATTTAATTTGGCCCAAGAGTTCTACTTCTCTGGAAAAAAATTGTAAATAAGGATTCATTTCTGGGCACAAATATGTTAATTCTAGAATATTAACTGGAAATTTATTTTTAACATTGCAAAGGACAGATGACCTAAAAGCCCATGAGAAGGGAAGTGGTTAAAAAAATTCATGGCATGTCCAGGAAAATCTGTTTATCCATTTAGAAAGAGTCAGGCACTATATGGAACTATTGCTAAGAAATACTTTAAGTGAAAACAGCAATTTTCAGAACCATGCTTATATTATTACCTCCTGTGTCTCCATATACAGATTTGTGTATGTTTAAGGGCTTAGAAAAGAACTATAAAGACATGCAGTGATGCGTCTGAATCTGCGTCTTTGGGGAAGGGAAAAGGGTATGGAGAACTTTCTGGTTTTGTTTGTCTGAAATATTTACATTTCTTTACTGGGATATAAATGATGTATAAATGATGTTAGTTTCACGTGTACGAAAGGACAATTTGATATTTGTACACACTGAAAAATGATCACTATAATAAGTCTAGATAACATCCATCACCACAAAACTATATATTTTTTTCTTATGATGAGAACTTTTAAGATTATTCTCAGCAACTTTCAAATATACAATAGAATATTATTAACTATACGAGCATGCTAAGTTGCTTCCAGTCATGTTCGACTTTTTCAACCCCTTGGGCTGCAGTCTGCCAGGTTCCTCTGTCCATGGAATTCTCCAGGCAAGAATACTGGAGTGGGTTGTCATGCCTTCCTCCAGGGGATCATCTAGGCCCAAGGACTGAACCCGCATCTCCTGTGACTCCTGCTTTGAAGCAGATTCTTTACCATTGAGCCACCAGGCAAGCCCCCATTATTAACTATAGTTAAGTTATATGTATTAATAGAATGGAATATGAAGTCATAGACTGGAATATTAGTTGTTTCCATTTATATTTTTCTAAATTATACTTGATGTATGTCCTCATTTTGAAAAACACAAAATTAGCCACCCTAAGTTCGTCTTTAAAATATTCTTTGGAACTTTATTAACACATCAAATTCCAAAGCCTGGCCCATGGGTTCCACCCAGGCTCCTCTGTCCACACAGCTTCCTGAGTTCCGGGGGCTCAGGCTGCAGCAGCTGGAAAACGGCCAGCTAGCAGCAGCGGTGTGGACTGTGAATTCTCTTTAAGCTGAATACCATCCAGCTCGATTTTTGTCTGTACTTTGGAAACAACTGGAGAGATGAAACGATGTATTTATACTAAAAAGATTTTTAGTCTGCAGTTTAGAGAGTCTTGATCATGATTCCAGGTCATCACTAAGCAGGTCACATAACTGGTACTCAGTTTACAAATAAGTCAGAATAAGAAAAATAAGACCAGCATCTGCTCACTCACTTGGGTATGGAGAGGTTCAAACAAACTATTAGATGTAAGTGCCCGTTGACAGTAATATCCTAGAATGTAAGTTAGGACTTGATTGTCCAAAATAGCAAAGATGATAATGCTTAGGTGACCCCTGTCAGGGTCTCTCCTGGGGACTCCAGGGTCACCCGCTGAAGGGCCCCCTGTGGAACAGTTCTCTGCTGACCATGATCCCCCTCTAGGGTCTTCTGAGGTTGGATCTGCCTCTGAGACCCTCTCAGCGCCCTAGTCTCTCCTCCTGCAAAATCAAATGTTAATATGCCCCGTGCCTTTGCGCTCCTGGTTAACAGAAGTCCTTGTCTTTCAGCAGTGGCCTTGCTTGCTGTCATCAAAAGGGACATGTGGGGACGTTTTGCATTCTTGCAAGTGACAGGCTGGAAATGTGTCCCTCCCCTCAATAGCCTTGGGTTCACTTTTTAGTGACAACTGTTCTAAACATGAGCTTCAGGACTTGCCTTCCACAACTATCTTCCCTTGTGTGGCCCTGAACACAACAAATAAGCCAAACAAATGAGTGAACAGATGATGATGATGATAAAGAGCACTCACCACATGCAAACACTGTTCTAAGAACCTCACATACAGTAACTCATTATGAACTCATATAATTCTTACCCCAGCTCTGTGAGGCAGGAACATCATTATGCCCATTTTACAGATGGGGCCATGAGACATCAGGAGACCCATGTTCATATAGCCAAGAAGCTTTGGGGCCGAGACTTAAGCCCAAGCATTTCTTGGATCCAAAACACGGCCACAGCCACTAAAATATATTAAGCTGCCTTATTTTTTTAACCATCAAAGATTTTGAAGTGGATCAATTGCATGTTCTCTCAATCCTTCTTGTCTTGCCTCATCAAACCTGAATGTACTTATTCTCTCACACCCTGGGTCTTTCTTTGTTTGGAGTACATGTGTCCAATTTTTAAAAATCTAGGCATCCTCATGACTCAGTTCAAATGTCTCTTCCTCCAGGCAGTTCAATCTTTCAATTGTGTCTGACTCTTTATGACCCCATGGACTGCAGCACACTAGACTTCTGTATCCATCATCAACTCCTGGAGTTTACTCAAACTCATGTCCATTGAGCCAGTCTCATCAGCTGTCATCCAGGGGGCCTTCCATGAACACTTCCTTCTCTGGGTTCCCCAAATCTCTTGAGCTTTGGTCTTATAGCTCATCACAATGCCTTGTCTGTCTGTCTGCATCTGAGGATGCGTGTCTTGTCATGGCTGAACTCTGGAGCCAGACTCCCCAAGACTGAATCTTGGCTCTGCCCTTTGCTACCTGCACGACCTTGAGAGGTTGATCTAAACCTCTTTGCCTATTTTTCTCTTTTAACCTATAAAATGGGGATGATAATGTGAGAGTTAAAAGATTACACTACAGTAAAGAACTTGGAACACTGTTTGGTACACAGTAAGGGTTTTATATCTATCCGCCTCTAAACCCTAAACACTGTTAGAGCTGATTTCTGAATTCCCCAGGACTGGTATAGTATCTGGCATATAGTAGGTGCTCAGTAAACATCTGCAGACTAAATGGATACACATGCAAATAGCTCTTGGGAGAAGGTGCAGGGACTCATAGGCACACTTAAAAGACCAAGAAAAACTCCTTCCCTGGGATGAGAGAGAGAGAGATGTAGGGGTGAAAAAGACAACCTCCCAGGTATATCCTGGACAAGCAGAGTGGGATAGGGAAGAGGGGCAAGCAGCCCTGTGGAGGGAAGTCATTAATACTGCACGTTCTTCTATCAGCAAGGGATGGGGATGGTTTCTGAAGACTGCATGGTGTCAGGGAGAGCACACAGCTGGGAGTGAGAAGGCCTGATCTATGGTTGGTGGGTGAAGTGGCTGTAGACCTGCAAGTCTGAGTCCTCTGCCAGGTAGGGGGCCAGGAACTGGCAGCTGTTAGGAACTGATTATTCGTACGTGCAAGCTAAGTGGCTTCAGTCGTGTCCGACTCTTTGTGACCCTGTGGGCTGTAGCCCACCAGGGTCCTCTGTCCATGGGATTCTCCAGGAAAGAATAATGGAGTGGGTTGCTGTGCCCTCCCCCAGGGGATCTTCTCAACCCAGGGATTGAACCCATGTCTCTTGCATCTCCTGCATTGGCAGATGGGTTCTTTACCACTAGCGCCACCTGGGAAGGCCCCAGATTTTTGTAACTCCCTCAAATTCATATGCTAATGCCCTAACCCTCAGTGTGTTTGGAGACGGGGCCTTTGAGAGGTGACCAGGTCCTGAGGCAGGGCCCTGGTCTGACGGGGTTAGTGCCCAGAAAGGCCACACAAGGATATAATGAAAAGGAGGCCATCTACAAGACAGAAGGTGAGTGTGCATCAGAATCCGACTGTGTTGCCTCCTTGATCTCAGAACTCCAGCTTCCAGAGCTGTCAGAAAACCCATTTCTGCTGCTTCAGCCACCCAGCCGATGGCATTTTTTTATGGCAGCCAGGGCGGGCTAAAGCAGCACCTCAGTCTTTGCGGTCTTTCTGTAACCTGCTTTATTCTCTCAGCAGTACACTTTGAGCCATGCCTGCACTCCTATCTGAGTATCAGTGAATTTGTTGTTTCTTCTGTGTGCTCTTCTACTGCCCTGCAAGACCACACAGCCTCGATACAGACCCTTTGGCAGGTCATGTGGGAGTTTCCACTGCGTTTGCTTATATAATACCTGTGGCCATGAACTTCTATGTGCATGTCTTCTCTGCACACGTAGGAGTGTTTCTTTGGAGGGTCCCCCCACGAGTGGCTGACTGGGAATCGCTTATGCACATGCTTTATTAGCAGTTGCCAAAGAGCTCTGCAAAGTTGGCTGCATCAGCTTACACGCCCAAGTTGGGAGGATTCGAGGATGTCTTTGAACGTGGATGCTCTGTGAATTTATTATCTCCTCCCTTCCCCATAACTGTCTTGCAGTCTCCTGGAAGGAAGCGAAGTACTCTGGGACCTTGGGAGGATGTAGCTGTACATTAAGAATGATGCTGCTTGCCAGAACCCAGAGAAGAATACAGCTTAGGAAGGACAGTCATGACTAATGAGAAAGGCTTTGTTTCCAGGTCTGCCGCTAACTCCCAGTTACTTTGGGCAGGTCTTTACCTCTCAATGCCCAGGAAAGTCAGGGAGTTTTAATCAAGTACCAGAGCTGTAGGAGGTGGAAAGTGTCACAGGACTCATTGAATCCTCCTGTTGCAACAGCAACTGCAGAGTACTGAGGGACACATCTATGATGCCACCTCTTATCCTTCCTCTGGAATTCACAGATCAATTAAATGAATTCTAGAGTTTGTTGCTCAAAGAAATCATCAGAGATATAGGCTCTTTTATCATCAGTCTTTTCATTTTCATGCTTGTCACTTAATGGTTGCAAAGTGGCTGACACAGCTCCAGGCATCACATCATACTTAAGGCAACAAAAAGGGAGCAGAAGCAATTCCAAATGGTCATGTCTCTTTCTTTAGGAACGCAAAAACGTCTTCAGAGATCCCCAGCAGTCTTCCCTTAAAATCCTATTGGCCAGCACCATTTCTCACCATCACTTTTAGCTGTAAGGGAAACTGTTAAAGGGTAGAGCTTTGAAAGGGGGGTGGGAATAATAATTGGTGTAGCCTAACTACCTGCAAATCATCTACTTAGGATTCTCGATGCTTTCTGTAGTTTTTCCAGGGAAAGAGATGGTCTTGAAACAAGTTGAAGGTTCTGGTCATTCCCTGTCATATACTTCCTCCAGGTCCTGACCTGAATAATTATCCTTGCTCAAAGACATTCAGAATTGTTTCAAATCTCAGCAAGATAGTGTAGAGTAGAAGTTAATGAGCTGATCCTAAAATTCCCAAGGAAATACAAAGTCCTAATAATAGACAAACAATTCTGAAAATGAACAAAGTTGAAGGACTCACTCTTCCTAATTTCAAAACTCACTAGACGTCTACAGTAATTAAGACTATGTGGTATTACCACATACAGATCAATAGAGCAGAACTGAGAGTATAGAAATAAGCTCATCCATTTATGGTTAATTGATTGTTGCAAAGAATGCCAAGACAATTAAATGGGATAAAAACATCTTCTAAAAAGAAATGGTGATGAGGCAACTTCTTATCTTATACAAAAGAATGAATTTGGACCCCTACCTCACACCAGACATAAAAATTACCTAAAAATGGATCATCAGTTCAGTTCAGTTGCTCAGTCATGTACAACTCTTTGCAACTCCATGGACTGCAGCATGCTAGGCCTCCCTGTCCATCACCAACTCCCAGAGCTTACTCAAACTCATGTCAGTCGAGTTGGTGATGCCATCCAACCATCTCATCCTCTGTCACCCTCTTCTCCTCCTGCCTTCAATCTTTTCCAGCATCAGGGTCTTTTCCAACGAATCAGTTCTTCACATCAGGTGACCAGAGTATTGGAGTTTCAGCTTCAGCATCAGTCCTTTCAATGAATATTCAGGACTGATTTCCTTTAGGATTGACTGGTTTGACTGGTCAAAGTTCAAACCATTCAAACTAGTCAAAATGGATCATAGACAAAATAAATCATCAGTCAAAATGCAAGAGCTAAAACTATAAAGCTTTTAGAAGAGAACACCGGTGTAAATCTTTGTGATCCTGGTTTCTTAAGATAACACCAAAAGGACAATGAGAAAATTAAAGCAATGGATTCATTAAAATTAATGAATTTAATTCATTAAATTAGACTTCATTAAAATTAAAAACTTGTGTGCAAAGGACAGTGTCAAGAAGGTTAAAAAGACAACCCATAGAAAGGAAGAAAACACACATCATATATCTGATAAGGGATTCACATCCAGAACCATAAAGAACTCTGACAACTCAACAATAAGGGGATTTAAAATGGGCAAGGGATTTAAATCATTCTTCGAGAAGATATGAAAATGCAAATAAACATGTGAACAGACACTTAACGTCATCAGCCATTAGGGAAGTGAGATCCACTTTGCACCCACTATAATGGTAAAATGGACTGGATGTGTGTGTTCCCCTAAAATTCCTATGTTGAAGTGCTATCCCCAGTGTGATGGCATTTGGAGGTGAGGTCTTTGGGAGGAAATTAGGATGGAGTCCTCAAGAATGTGATTTAGTGTCCCTTCTTACCATCTCTCTCTTCCACACGAGGACAGAGCAAGGTGATAGCCATCTCTGCACACCAGAAAGAGAGCCCTCACCAGAACTGAATCTGCTAGACTTTGATCCTGGATTTTGCAGCCATCAGAATTAAGAGAAATAAACAATTCTTAAGCCATCCATCCAGTATCCGGTATCTTTGTGATAGAAGTCAAAACTGACCAAGACAGCTGGAGTACAATCACAAATAGTGTTGAGGAGGTAGAGAAACTGGAAGCCTCCTGCATTGCTAGAGAGAATGCAAAATATCACATTCACTTTGTGCAACAGTTTGGTAATTCCTCAGCTAGCTAAATACAGTTGCCATATGACCCCGGCAATCTACTCTTGAGTACACATTCAAAAGTGTTCAAACAAATATTTGTACATGGATGTTTATAGCAGTAATTTTCATACTAGCCAAAAGTGGGAAAACCTCAATTAGAGAACGGTTAAACAAATGTGGCATATTCAAAGGAGCGATACACAGCTATAGATAGGAATGAAGTAACTGTCCGATATAGATGGACCTTGAAAAAATTATGCCAACTGAGAAAAGGCAGGCACAAAAGGCCACTTATTTTGCAATTCCATTTATACACAATGCCCAGGATAGGCAAATCTATAGTGTCAGAAAGCAGATCCGTGATTGTCAGGGGATGGAGGACAGGGAGGATAAATCAGGACTGACTGCTAATAGGTACCAAGTTTCTCTGACACTGGTGGCAATTTTCTAGAATTAAATAATGGTGGTAGTTGCACAATTCTGTGAATATGCTAAGGACCAATGAATGGAACATTTTAAAGAGATGAATTTCATGGTACAAGGATTGTATCCCTTTCATCATCATCATCATAATGATGAAGGATAGCCTAGGGCAGATGTTCCCAGAATCCTGAATTTGGTGAAATTTCAATATTTCAAAATAATTTGGGGACATGGTTTTCCAATTAAAAAAAATTTTTTGTTAAATAAGATGTTAAAAGAAGAAACCTCTATTATATGCTACCATCATAATTTTTTAAAAAGGTATTCTGATTTCCCACATCAGAAAGTGGGGAGGACATATTCTTGGAACAAAGCTCAGTTCTTAAAATTGACTATTTACTTTTTTGAAAAATATACTACATTCATTCATTCCTCAAAAATGCTAACACCAGGCACTGTGCTTGACTTTGGTCAGGACTAGTCATCAGCTGTAACCCACTGTTACATCATTGGCTTTGACTGGCAGGACCTGGATGTAACACCAGCTGTGATGTATTTTGAAAATCATTCCTCCTGTTAGACCTACAGAAGTGAACAACACACAGTCCTTTCCTCAGGGAAAATCCGGGCTTTTAGGGAGACAGATATTAAATAGGCACACATACTCGGAATCTGTGATTAAATATTTTGGCAAGTGCTCTGAAAGACAAGTACTGGACTCACAAAGGATGCACTTTTAATATTAACAGGGCAGGGCTCTCAGAGGCTTTCTTTTCTTGTTCCACCTTGGACTGGTGAAAACTTCACAGATCTGCACAGATCCAGAACTGGGAAACACCAGGGTAGGTGAAAGGGCTCCATGAGAAATGTGACAAGTGACAGGCCTCAGAGGAGACTGTAGGGATACGATGGAAGCTGTTTGCACCAAAGCGCAGAGGTGTGTCTTTGTCCTGAGCAGCCTGCCTGGGCAATCGTTCAAAGTGAGAAGCCAATCTGGTGGGAACAGTTGGACAAGAAGGTGAGAGCTGTGAGCCTGTCACATTTCTGTCACCCTCCCAGGGAAGCCAAGAAACCTTGCCTAGCCGCCATGACTTCTCTCCGATCAGAGCATCTTCTGGACAGGCAACGCGTGCCTCCAGCTGACGACGGGAAGAAGAAGAAAAAGGACATGGACAGATTTCCTCCAGGGTATCAGGCACCCTCTCAGCATTTTATATTTGCTCTCAGCCTCTCTTTTAACCACAGTTACCTAAGCTCCCCTCCAGTGGCTAGGAGTGTTTGTGTGTGAGCGGGGAAGTTCGACTTCTCCAGAAAGGAGGTTTGGCTTCTCTGAACTGGAACCTTGGCCTAGAGTTGCTTCCTGAGCCAAGAGGAGAGCTAAGAGCTGGAAGGGTGAACCAGGGCCACGTCTGCAAGGCAAGCTGAGATCTTGATCTAGGCTAAGCAGACCGACACCACTTTCTTTCAGTTGGGAGTGTCAAAGACTGAATCAAGAGATGAAGCTGGTGGCCCTTGTCTTCATTTTACAAAAGTTTAAGTAAATCAACCCTTTATCCGGTTATCCTTGTAGACCTGATAGAATTCAGCAAAATAATTGATTGACACTGTAAAAAGCATCAAAAGCAAATAACTTGTTTGTCCAAATTAAAAAGAGAATTCTTTAGGCCAGGGGTTCAGTGACCAATGGCTCTTGGATGAAATCCAACCGACAGTCTGTTTTGTAAATAGCGTTGTTGGCATCCAGCCGTGTCCATTTATATCTGTATTGTCTGTGGCAGAGTTGAATGGTTGTGACATAGACCATGTGGCTTACAGAGCCAAAATATTTCTTATCTGGCTTTTCATGATAAAAAAGTTTGCCAAGTCCTGTTTTAGGTCTTCAGTGCACAGAATTTTATATACCCAGACATGTTGCGTTTATTCATTCATGCAATACAGGCTAATTGAAAACTTACTGTTGATATCGAGCAGGATCCCGTGGGCTTCCAGGACACAAAGACTTCCTGTGTCTATTTCTTGATCACAGGAAATATGCTTCATTCAGTCTTAGGAGTCTGCCTTCAGCAGAACTGACTCAGCCTATGTGGGGCTTCTGACCCCAGGGATGGGGCCCTGGCTGGCACCTGGCTGCTGGGCAGACCCCAGGTCTCCCTGAACTCCCTTCTCCTAAAGTTTTGGGTGTTTGGACCATAAAGAAGGCTGAGCACCGAAGAATCGATCCTTTCAAACTGTGGTGCTGGAGAAGACTCTTGAGAGTCCCTTAGACAGCAAAGAGATCCAACCAGTCAATCCTAAAGGAAACCAACCCTGAATATTCATTGTAAGGACTGATGCTGAAGCTGAAGCTCCAATACTTTGGCTCATTGGAGACTCATTGGAAAAGACCCTGATGCTAGCAAAGATTGAAGGCGAAAGGGAAGGTGGCAGGGAATGAGATGGCTAGATAGCCTTATCAACTCAATGGACATGAATTTGAGCAAACTCAGGGAGACAGTGAAGGACAGAGGAGCCTGGCATGCTGTAGCCCATGGGGTTGCAAAGAGTTGGACATGACATAGTGACTGAATAACAGCAAAAACCACCCTTTCCCATCCTGGTGTTTCTTTCACCTTCTGGATCAGCTCAACAAGTTTTCCTTATTTCTCTCCACCCCCATTTTCCAGACTTCCCTGAAGATAAGCATCGCCCACGGTTCCTGTAATAGGTATCAGACTGCTGAATGTTTAGCTGGACCTCAGGCAATTTTTATCCTCAAGGAGCTTGGGGAACCCTGGGCCCCAGGACTTAGGAATGTGGGTGCCTTAAAGCAGACGTGGCACATTTGCATGCTGTGTTCACAACAATAGATGTGGTGCAAAAAACACCATGTCACTCAGACAATCAGTCAGACGTGGAAATTCAAGCTTATGGGTGATCGGAGAGTCCCAGACATCTGGACCCAGGACCTGAGGAGTGCGGGCAGTTTCTCGAGTTTTCCTTCCATCTTTCTCTTCCTCCTCCTCCTCTGGCTCCTCTTCATTCTTCTTTTCTTTCTTCCTCTTCCTTGCCAACTACTATCCTTGTTCCTTTAATCTCCCTTGCCTCCTTCCCTTCTCTCTTTCTATGTTTCCCTTCAAAATAGACACTCAAATAAATCAAATGACTTGCCCAAGGTCAACAATGGAAGTGAAAAAAAGCAAAAAACAAAAACCAATGGAAGTGAGTGAACTTACATCCCACTCTAGAATCTTTCACACATTTTGGAAGGTTGCATTTGAGGAACAGTAAGCAAAATCATTTAAAAAGCAGAAACCCCTTTGCAAAAAATAAATAAATAAAATCTGCCCAGCTAATATTAATCATTTAAAGTTGGAAGCTCACCTGGTGAGGGTTCCCCTGATGTTCAAAGGCCTCCCTCTTGCAGCCGGGAGTGGGGGTCCCCATGTCGCTGGAAACCCCGTTCTGGCTGGGTGTTACAACGGCAGCCGTGCTGCCTGGAGAAGGTATTAGCCATGTAGAATGTTTGCTAAAGGTTATTTGTGTCACAGCAGCAGTTATTATAAAACAATCATAGTTTCTGTGGGGTTCAGGGAAAAAAATAATTTGAGCGAGAAGGCTTTCAGGGAGTTCATTAATCATGTGTACGTTTTTAAGGGCCAACAGTCAAAGGAACAAAATGACAAACTTTTCTTACCACCAAATGCCCTTTCTTTCAATTAAGGCACTCCTGTTGGTCTCCCTGAGACTCAGGAGCACTTGTAGAAAAACCCCACGTCGTGTGGGAGAAGGCTTGACTGGTGCTGCCTCGGGGCTTTGCATTCAGAGGGGCTTCGCAGAGGAGAAGAAGGGGCGCTGGGACCAGACAGAGGGGTGCAGCCACCGTCTGGGACCTCGGGTATCTCTCTCAGCCTCCGTGGCCTCCACTCCTAGGGATAAGAAACCTTCCTCAGAGGGTTCTTGTAGGAAATAAGAGGGGTTCACTTATGTGAAGGGTTAGGCCACCAACTGTTACTCACTACGTGGTCAACACAGAGGAGAGAGCTTTTGGACACATCATAATAGCCCTCATTTGACAGATGCGTCGTGCCTGCGTACTGAGTGCCTGGGACTTTATACACATCATTTCTTATCTTTGTAACAACCCTACAGGAAGGCGGGTGGAAGCTAGGCATTTTGGAAAGCTATGATTCATATTAGAGGCTGTGATATGTCACTGACCTACACAATGGACAGTCTAGGTAATAAGCACCCACTGATCTGTCTTGCGGAATTTTGAGGTTGAAAGGGATCTTAAACATCTCTGGTTATGTTTGTGCTCAGTCTCACCCAACTCTTCATGACCCCATGGACTGTAGCCCCCGAGGTTCCTCTGCCCATGGAATTTTCTAGGCATGAATACTGGAGCTGGTTGCCATTTCATCCTCCAGGGGATCTTCTCAACCAGGGATCAAACCCACATCTCCTGCATTGGCAGGCAGGTTTTTTACCACCTGCCACCTGGCTCTAACCACCATAAAATGTGTTAAACCTCTCTGCAACTCCAGGACAAGGGAGACACAGCATCAATTTGAATGCACATCATGATGGAGAAATTGCTCAAGCAGACAGTTTCCTTGCTGAACGTTTTCGACCATTAGAAAGTTCTAAATAATGAGCCAAGTTCTCATCTTCACCTTCCATCCTTGATCGTTGGGTTTATGCAAAAAAAAAGTCTAAGTCATGCTTGGGCTGAGTTTATGTAGCTAGCTGCTAGATAATAGATCTATTTAACAGAAGGACAGGCTTGTGCCTTTCCTCTCAGTTTTTATATTTTGAATACATATAAATTAAAGTGCTTTTAATGCCTGGGGTCATTTTAATAGCTAATAGTTGTACTTTGGTTAAGAAGTAGGGGTAGTGTTGCACTTAACAGAGTGGGCTCTGGATCTCTACAACCTGAGTTCAAATTCCAGCTCAGCTGCTTACTGGCTGTGTGACCCTGGGGCAAGTCACTCAATCTCTGTTAGATCAGCTTCTTCACCCACAAAAGGGACATGATGAAATTAATACCCACCTGAAAGCGCTGTTATAAGAACTGAATGAACTCATATACGAATAATTCTTAGAATGTGTCTGTAATATGGGCTTTCCTGGTGGCTCAGACAATAAAGAATCTGCCTGCAATGCAGGAGACCCGGGTTCCATCCCTGGGTTGGGAAGATCCCCTGGAAAAAGAATGACTGCCCACTCTAGTCTACTTGCCAGGAGAATCCTATGGATAGAGGAGCCCGGCAGCCTACAGTCCATGGGGTCTGTAATACAGTATGTATGACATACTATAGTAATCTCTGTGACTGAAAATCAGTTATTATAGGAAAGAGGAAGTAAGAAAGAAGGATGTGAGGTTGAAGCCGTGTCCGTTGACAGTAAGACTCAGGGGGATGTGGCCCTGTAACTTCCCGTTCTGGATATGAGGTGGGAGATAGGTGGACTAACCGCCCCCCCACCAACGCCCCATCCCATCCCCAACAGGGTAAGCAGATGGAATCCATTCCCTGTGGACAGAAACTCCAAAATATGAATAGCAGGACAATAGAGAGAGGAGGCTGGGCCCTGCCCAGATGAGAGATTAAAAACCAAATATTCCTCATTCTTGAGGTCAGGGAGACCTTCCTAACTATACATATGCAGGAAGGCTTCTCAGAGGTCAAAAGGGAGGAGCCTCACATCATAGTCGGTGATGCAAACCTCCCATAGGCCTCTTCGCTAGAATCCAGCTTGGCTAAGAGATACGCACACACGGGCGGAACCTGAGATAAACCAAACATGGTCTCAGCACCAGGCAAAGCCAGATTATTGGCCAACGGAAACAGGAAAGAAATGCCCCATAAAAGGGATGCAAGCTACCACAAGGGCGCCACAGTCTCTCTGAGCCCGCCCGTGTGCTTATCCACACGTACTGTACTCTTTCCCCTAATAAACACTTGCCTTGTTTCACTCCTTTCCTCTTTAAAACATGTTGACTTGTTTTCTATTTTTGGTGCCACTGGGCCTTGCTACTGCACACGGGCTTTCTCTAGTTGCGGTGTGCAAGCTTCTCTTGTTGCAGAGCAAGGCTCTGGGGTGTGTGGGCTCAGCAGTTGTGGTTCCTGGGCTCTAGAGCACAGGCTCAGGAGTTTTGGAGCACGGGCTTAGATGCTCCGAGGCGTGTGGGATCTTCCTGGGCAAGGGATCGAACCCATGTCCCCGGCACTGGCAGGTGAGCCACCAGGGAAGTCCCTTGTTTCACCGCCTTCTGTCTCTGTGGAAATTCGTTTCTACACTTTTGAAGGCCAGGGCCATGTTCCTGGCTACTGTCCCCTGGTGGCCTGGGGGCCAGGATTCAGCACACTCACTTCTGTGGTCTGACCTCAGTCTCTGGCCAGGAACCGAAATCCTGCCTCAAGCTGCTGCAGGCTGAGGCCACTCGAGATCAGATGAGTGTATGAATGAATGAATATAAGAAATCCACAGAGGCCAGACGAATACCAAGTTTCTCCCTTTTCAGGGCTGTCCTTTTCCCGCCATGCTCCCCTTGAGAGCATGCCCCATTCTGTACACACACAGATGCACCTGTGACCAGCGCTCAGCGTTTGTTGAGTCACTGATCTTTTGCTTGTCTGTTTCCCACGGCTTCAGTGAGCAGTGACCCTTCCCAACTCTATACCCAGCACCTAGCATGAGTCTTGACAAGTAACTGGTGCTCAGTACGTTGTTGAACGAGTGAATGAACGCACCATCTACAATCCATCAAGCTGATTGAAGTTTTTTTTTAACCTGCTCCCAAATCAAATCAAAGCTTTAAGACAGTGTCTTGAGCGTGTGCATGGCTTTCCCCTCAGAGTGCTAAGGACAGAGCTCTACTCAGATGAATAATGTTCCCATCAAACTTTACCTGCTGAATGGGAATGAGTCCAGATGCTAATTTGGGGCGACCTCTGTGCTTCCACCTGTAGAATAATGAGCGTGTCCTGCTCAGAAATCAGTCAGTAGCTCAGTTGGAATCATGCAGAACTTCACAGCATGCTTTTCTGCCTGATGACTTTCTTTTAAAATTGTGTTTTCATCTTATTATTCCAGCTTATTCTCCTTTCACCCCAGTCTTCTAATTTATTTTTATTTTTGTCTCATGGTGTTGTGTGTAAGGACTTCCTCAAATTCTTTTCAGAATGAGGTCAGCTTTAAACAAACATACAACAACAAAGAATACGTGTCCTTCTGAATTTAGTGACAAGCATTCACCTGTGTCAGCTCTTCACTGCTTCCACTATGTGCCCCCCACCCGCCCCAGTCCCCATGGAAACATTAGTTAACCTGCTCTTGCCTTTCCAGGTAAGTTCTTTTTACCAGTGGTCTGATCTGATTGCCATCATAGATTTTCAGGTCTCTTCACACCAGCCATGAATTGGCTTATGACAACACCAGAAAATATCAACAGGAGGCCTGTGTTTAGGACTTCTAAAGCTTCTAGAAAGACCTTGAAAGAACTGTTCAACTGTGAATGCAAACTAAAGGACTCAGAGTCTTCTCTTCGTCCTGAATTTCAAAATGTTTGGAATTTTCTATAGAATTGCAAAATGTAATCAGTTTTCCTTTAAATGCCCTTGAAAACAAAGCAACAGCTATTATTTATAAAAATTGAATATTTAAGATTTATTTTTATTATTTCTCCTGCAACTACAATCTTAAAGCCTCTATCATGGAAGAAAGAGGTCTCAGGTCCCACGTCAAATCATGTCACTGTCAAATATAAAATGAATCAAGAACAAACCCCTTCCTTGTCAGGAGAGCTTCTTCGCACTAGAATCTCTTTTCCCCTTTATTATGGCCCTTAGTTCTTTTAACCTCCTTATTACTCCCACCACCCAGGGTATTGGGTTTCTGGTGTGGATTGTCATTTACTGAGCTGGTTGAGGGTGGGGGTGGGCTCTCCAGACTCCCAGGTATATCGGTGGGTGGTGCCCACTCCTTGGTCTGGATCTGGATTGATGAGTTAAAGGCCCTCAGATCAGGACTTTACTGGTGGTCCTGTGGGTAAGACTCTCAGCTCTCAGCACGGCGGACTCGAGTTCCATACCTGGCTGGGGATAGATCTTGAATGCAGCAACTAAAGATCCTACATGGAGCAATGAAGATCCCACACAGCCAAATAAATTTATATATAAAAAGACTCAGAACTTCACAGGCCCCAGACAACCCTCTCCAATATTGTCCTTTATGACGGTGGACGTTCTTCTGTCTCCTTTTGTTCTAAGAAACTTTGCGCCTGCCAAACAACAGGAAACGTGGAGAGACAGGGAGAACCAAAAATAATTAATATTTCACCTCCTTATCTCCTGAATTTTGTATATATTATTATGAGATTTTTAATTAAAAGCTCATCTCAGATTCAGTTTCTCTATTAAATGGGGTAAAGGGAGACGGGTAGGGTGCACAACATGACTTAAGTTTGGAAAGGTACAGGTTTCATTGGCTGCTCTCTGTTTCTCTGAGAGACGGTAACGGCACACATCAGATAACTGGGAAGGATCTCCAGCTTCCTGTATTTCCATTTCTGAGGAGAGATCAGTCTGGTGATGCACTGAGTTGGAGTATTAATTAAATCCTTTGAAAGCAAAGAAGAAAATCCAAATCATTGCTGCTCTTGTGGCCCCACTCAAGTGACGGTAGGATGTCCCTCTGCCCCCCTGCCCTTCTCCTCTGTGTGCGAGGGTCTCTGCGGGGTCTTCCCATCGGGGCTCTCTCCTATTCCATGCTAGGGTGGAACCTCTCACTTGGATGAGTTTTCACTGGAGATGCTCAGCGGTCACCACAGCTCTGGAACCAACAACCTTTCTCAGACCAGTGCATTTCAGTGAGAAAGAAGAGCCCGCTTGTCTTCTGTGCCTCGATCTCTGTGCCTGGACCATAAAGAAGGCTGAGCACCAAAGAATTAATGGTTTTGAATTGCAGTCCTGGAGAAAACTCTTGAGAGTCCCTTGGATGGCAAGGAGATTAAACCAGTCAGTCCTAAAGGAAATCAACTCTGAATACTCATTGGAAGGACTGATGCTGAAGCTGAAGCTCCAATATTTTGGCCACCTGATGCGAAGAGCTGACTCACTGGAAAAGATCCTGATGCTGGGAAAGATTGAGGGCAAGAGGAGAGGGGGTGACAGAGAATGAGATGCTTAGATAGCATAACTGACTCAGGACATGAGTTTGAGCAAACTTTGCAGATAGTGAGGGACAGAGCAGTCTGGCATGCTGTAGTTCATGGGGTCACAAAGAGTCAGACAACTAAAAACAACAACAAACCTGCCAGGATCCAGAGTATCTTAAAACTCTCCATTTGAGAAGCAGATCTGTGCTGTATGCGTGCATAGTCATAGGAGACAAGGAAGTAAGGGGGTGAGTTTAAGGGACAACACTCCTGTTTTCCCACCTGAAAGGTGGTATTCCTACAGCAAAAGCACAGTTAGCCCCAAAGGTGGACTCAATTGTCTACCTAATAGAACACAGAGACTTTCTCATAGCTTCAAAATAAGAGATTTCAAAGACCTAAGGGTAATGATTTAGTTGAAATTCAATATATAGATGTCTCTCATCTCTACCTCCCTACCCTTACACCATCATCTCTGCAAAATGAAGCCTCCACCCAGGGACTGGCCTCAGAGTGAGAGTTCAACTCTGAGAAGTAAGATGAGGCGGGTGGAGGCTGGGTTGCCCCTCTGTTAGTCTGCTCAGGCTGTTCCAACAGAATACCATAGATGGGGCAGCTTAAGAAACCAACTTTTGTTTGTCACAGTTCTGGAGACTGGAGCTCTGAGATTAGGGTACCAGCATGGAGGCTCCATCCCCTTGACTTCATGTAAACCCCGTTACCTCCCAGAGACCCCACCTCCAAATACCATTGCCCTCGGGGTAAGGGATTCAACATATGGACTTGCGGGGATGTAAACATTCAGTCCATAGGGTCTCCGGCTAGATATTGCTAGGAATTACTTTCTCCCTCCTCTCTCTCTCCTCCTCCTCCCACCATCCGTTTCTCTCTCTCTCTCTCTCTCTCTGTATATAACTGTGTGTGCAAATGAGAGCAAACGGAATGCAAATTTCATCAAGCATCCAGATGTCTTCAGAAATCTGTCATCACATACTTGATTGAAAGCCATTTTCACCCAACACCTGGTTTTTGTTGCTGTGTCAACTCAGGGTAAGACAAATCAAGTTTTCAGAACGGGACGGGAATGTTTTGATTCTAAGCCTTTGAGACAAGTCAGGACTACTTGCTGCATGGAGTGTATCAGGCCCCTTTGTGTCCTGCTTCGTATCCTCTCCACCTCATCTCTGGTCCCAGCCCACATGGGTAAATGCTGCTGTGCAGGATTAAATGCCCTCATGCTGGTGCTTCTCCTCCTGAGTTCAGGTCATGCATCTTTCGTGGCCACTCTGATGCCCTGATGCTGGCTTGATTCTACTCAGCAAGGACCCTTTCCCTATACGACTG
This sequence comes from Nanger dama, assembly GCA_917880005.1. NCBI lineage: Eukaryota > Metazoa > Chordata > Mammalia > Artiodactyla > Bovidae > Nanger > Nanger dama. The sequence continues at coordinate 5,330,649 of CAKJTW010000074.1, read as the reverse complement.
GGCAGTGTAGGAGAGTCAGCTCTCACAGATGGACTTTCCAGATGCTCAGTGGTGAAGAACCAGCCTGCCAGTGCAGGAAAGGCAGGAGATGCGGGTTCGATCCCTGGGTCAGGAGATCCCCCAGAGAAGGAAATGGCCACCCACTCCAGTATTCTTGCCTGGGAAATCCCAGGGACAGAGGAGCCTGGTGGGTTATACAGTCCTTGGGGTCACTAAGAATCAGACACGGCTTAGCAGCTGAGCATGCACAGCACATACACAGGGGCATCTCTCAACAGGGGTCATCTACTTCTCCTGGTTGGTTTTTGGGTGAAAAGCCCTGAGAAACATTCTGGACACTCTTCAGAAGTGCCCCAGAAGGATGGAACCATGAGTGCTCATAGCATTGTGTGACCAAATGCTGACTTTTCCCCAGAGGAGGAAATTGAGGCTTTTAAAAGATTAAGTAAATATCTAACAGCTATTAATAAAAATACCAGGACTTTAACTCAGGGTCCTCCTTCTAGGACAGTCTCTTGCTTCTGTACTTTTAACAAAAAACAGAGAGAACTGATATTAATACTAATGACAGCTCTTTCTTTATTGAACAGATGCCTGGATCTAAGCTTACGGCTTTCTGTGTGTTATTACTTTAATTTTCACATGAATCCTATGAGAAGGATTCTATTAAAGCCATTTTAATGATTAAGTATAAAGATGGAAGAAGTTGGCAAAACTGAAATGTGGAGAATCTGGGATTCAAAGCCAGGTCTGTTTGTCTGCAGAATCCTACATTATCTGTTTTTTCATCCAGGAAGTCATTGTTTTGCTTTTTTTTAAAAAAAAAAATTAAACTTACTGACGATAGTTTGATCATTACTAAAAATCATACTATGACACTGTTGATCTTCTTCCTACTATATAAATTATTTCATTGTATATTTCTTATTTCATACTTATAATAATATTGTGTTTTCTACCTGCTTAGTGTTTTTCCTGAATTATTCTTTTCGATTCTCGTGGCAGTTCTGAAAGAGAAATGCTGTTATTAGTCAGATTAGTAGATGAGAAATTTAGACTTCAGGGTGTTTAAGCCACTTGCTCAAGGTCATCTCTGAATCCAAACCATATCTATCCACAGTGTTATATTGTACTCTTCTGAATCTTTAAGGAGAAAGAAAGCCTTTAAAAGTAAGCATATTGAAAGGACTCCCCCCCGCCCACCTGCTGCCTGCCACAGAAGTGAAATCTCCAGCCCCAGGAACACAGTAACCCCACTGAGTACCCACAGTACACAGCTATGATTTATCTCATTTTCATATGATGAACTGTGCTTTCTGTGTCTTGATGGTGTCATTCTTGATTCCATCAGGAGCTCTGCTTTCATCTCCCTCTTTGTATTTTCCCTGAGTCTCATTGTTTGGGTCCAAATCAGACCTGAGCAGGGAAAGTGATAGAGGGTACCTCGTGCGTTCTGTTGTATGGAGACAGTTGTGGCTGGAGGTCACAGCTGTTCCAAGAGAAGCATAGTTCCTGGATGGAGCATTTGCAGGGAGTAGGGGTGTTGTTCAAAGAGAATTTCAAAATTGCAAAAATAAGACATCTGGCCATTTCACCTTGTTGACAAGTTTTCAGGCAGGATGGATGGCTCCAGCTCTGGCCCCAACTTACACATGTGCCAATACTGTAAATTCTTTTCTAGTCCATACATCTTGATTAAATCCATGACACTACCGATACACTTGGTGAACAAATACCGAGCACAAAGGCTCAGTGAGGGGAGCAAGTCCAGGGAAGTGATTTGACTTGATGTAAGGGAACGAGGTAGATGCCTCAGTAAAGGGACTCCCTGACGGGCCCATCACCCCTGGAAGATGAAACGTCAGCCGGGGACCTCAGCAGACCCACGAGGCAGGTAGAGATGCACAGATGCATAGTTCAAGGAAGATGAGGTGGGGGCTCCAACTCCAGTGGGCTCAGATTCTCCCCGGTTCCCATTTCTTCAAGCATCAAATGCCCCATGAGCACTAACCCTGTGCTTAGTTCAGTGCCAGGACTGACAGGGGCGGGGAGCAGATTGTGAGAAGCTACCATCTCTGCCACTAAGATGGGAAATACTGAGAAACAAAAACCAACCCAGCTTTTCTCACAGGAAGGCAATGCAGATGGTAGGAGGGAAAGCAGGGAGGCCTCATTCAGGTGATGAGGTTTGAAGGAGAACCAGGATTGAGCAAGGAGAGAGAGGAGGAAGGAGGGATAGCAGGTGATGGCTTGGAGACCTGAGTATCTAGGACTGTCCAGGGTTTAGGGTTCATGAGGAAGTGGGACTGATAAAGCTGGGAGACAGGAAAGCAGGAAGCAGGTCATAGCAGCTGTGAGACTTTATCAGACAGAACTGCTTTTTTTTTTTCCCCCAGCTTCTTTATAGCCACAAACATTAAAATGACATGCCCTCCTAACACTGTTGAAGATGGCAAGATGAACTGGTTATTGTTACTAAAATAAAATGGAGGTAAGCATGGTTTTGTTTTTCCAGATGTAGTTTTGAAAACCATTGTTAGAGGCCATAGAGAAGCACTGAGGGTTTTGAGCGTGACACATGTATACACCAGGGCTCCCTGAAGCCCCCAGCAGAGGCCACTACACTCCAAAGTCCAGTCTTAGGTTAACGCTTGAGATGTCTTAAACTTTTGTAAATGTATTAGAAACATCATTGGGAAATGAAGTTTATGCAGAGCTCATCTATTCTCAGGGGAACTGATGGGTACTAGACAAACCATAGTGATAGATAAAGAGATACCAACTGATTAAGTTTTAATGAGAAATTTGCTCCCTTATCACAAGTCCAGATTGCAAGTGGATCTGTACATCCTGGCCTTTGTTCTTTCCCCTCTCCAGGAGGAAGATGATCATGGAGAAATGGAATTATTCTCAGGAATTTGCTGGATGGATTTTCATCCAATCTAGCAGTGTTTGTACTGGACTCTGTAGGGTGTGTGTGTGTGCGTGTGTGTGTGTGTGTGTGTGTGTGTGACACAGCACACAACAGGATGGTGAAGGCAGAATACCTGCACCAAAGTTGCCTGGGGTCTAACAGGGAAGACGCACATCAGTAGGAATTGAGTACAAGAAAGAAGTGTTAAAACACAGGTAGGATCTGGGAAGGCCAGAGAAGAGCAAGACCCCCACTTTCATATCCCACAAATAATATTTCTTTACAAAACTGGTCACATCTGATTCCTGGTACAGCCCTTGGCAGGAAGCAGTGGTTTTTCAATTGAAGTCATTAATAGAAATCTAATAGCAAGGGACTTGCAATGAAGTAGATAATAGGCAAACTACTTATGCTGGATGACTAAGCAGGCTCTGCGGAGTTGGAGCCAATGCCACAACAAAATATCACAAACTGAGCAATTTAAACAATAGAAATTTAGTTTCTCACAGTTCTGGAGGCTAGGAGTGTAAGATTAATGTGTTGGCAAGTTGGCACCCTTTCTCCTAGGCTGACTTCTTAATGGTTTTCTCATGGTCTTTCCTCTGCATGTGTCTAAGTCCTGATCTCCTCATCTAATAACACTGGTCATATTGAATCAGGGCCACTTCAGTGACCTAATTTAACCTTGAAAACCTCTTTGAAGACCTTATCTCCAAGTATGATCACCCTCTAGCTTCATTATATTCACTTGAGTTCAGTCCATAGCCTTCGCTGGTGGCTCAGTGGTAAAGAATCTGCCTGCCAATGCAGGAGACTCAGGTTCGATCCCTGGGTCAGGAAAATCCCCTGGAGAAGGACATGGCAACCCACTCCAGTATTCTTGCCTGGAGAATCCCATGGACAGAGGAGCCTGGCGGGCTGCAGTTCACAGGGCCACAAAGAGCCACATACAACTGAGTGACTAAGCAATGACAACCAGCAGTTCAGCCCACAAAATAGCCACATTGTGTGTCTGCTGACATTAAGATGGGGAAATGTGAAAGCAGGAATACTGCTCTAACTGGAATAGAACCAGGATGTTCGTGCAAAGAGGAACCAAAGCGTCATAAATCTAAGTGGAAAGGGGCAGCTCGAAGGTCTTGATTGACAGTCGTCCGGACAGTGGGCTTGTTCAACACTATGGTGTCCTGCACCCTGACTCCCACAGCCTGGGACCCCGGGCACTGGCTGAGGGGGAGCAGAGGCACAAGAAGCCCCACATCAATCTTGGACAACCTCTTCCAGTTGACACTCTCAGTCAGTTGTTGTAGTGATAAGATGCCTGTGATCTCCACGAGGTCGATGACATTGTCACCACTTGACAACAGAAAGGAACTCTCTCAAACAGCCTGAGATCTCATGGATGCCTCTGCCACCAGATTTGTCTTCACGATTGATTGAATACTTTGGCCACCTGATGCAAAGAGCCAACTCATTGGGAAAGACCCTGGTGCTGGGAAAGACTGAGGGCAGGAGGAGAAGGGGACAACAGAAGACAAGATGGTTGGATGGCATCACTGACTTGATGAACATGAGTTTGAGCAAGGCCCGGGAGTCAGTAAAGGACAGGGAAGCCTGGTGTGCTGCAGAATCAGACAAAACTTACTGACTGAACAACAAGTTCCCACCTAGACAGTGGTCTGTTAATGACCTGTTATGTGTTACTCTTCCATTTTAAAAGGCACAGTGATGCATCATAAAAATAGTGAGTGAAAACATAATTACATGCTCCTGAAACTGCTTAGTGGTTATCCTTGAACTATCAAATCATTGCAGTGAATTACTTGGTAATATAACTTTTCTTTTTTAATTTCATGTTAATGTTCCAATTTACTAGTCACAAAAGATCCTGACATCACTGCTACACCAGTACGGTGGATATTTTAAGCAGTTTTGACAATATAATTATGGTGATTAGCTACATATTTGCTTCCTATCAGCTAAATGATAACACCTTGTCCTGAGAACCTTAGTTTCTTGGAGGAATCTCAAAGAGGTTTATCAGCAAGCATTATTTATGGAGGGGGTGTGTGGGTCAAAGGCCACCAGGTTGAGGGGCTCACATTTCAGGTTGACATGAGGCCAGTGGTAGTTAAAGGAGACCCTAGCCCAAGAATGGCACTCAGGAGGAGCAGATGGTAAGATCATAAAAGCTTCATGTCACCAGGGAGCCTGGTAGCGGGGATGTGGTCCCTGGATCAGAGGCCCTTGGGACTGAGGTTCTTATTTCTTTAGGCTGCGCTGGGTCTCCATTGCTTGCAGGCTTTCTCTAGCTGCGGCGAGCCAGCGCTGCTCTCCAGCAGTGGTGCGTGGGCTTCTCATTGCAGTGCCTTCTCTTGTTGCAGAGCATGGGCTCCAGGGCTCGTGGGTTTCAGCAGCTGTGCCCTGTGGGCTGAGTAGTTGTGGCTCTCAGGCTGAGCTACACCGCAGCACATGGGGTCTTCCAGGGTCAGGGACTGAGCCCATGTCTCCTGCACTGGCAGGCAGACTCTTTATTACCAAGCCATCAAGAAAGCCCAAGGCTGAGCTTCTGTACCACAGGGTCAGGAATTTGGGCCTCTACCATTTCTGAGAGGCCAGTATTAGAACCCAGTGTAACAGGCGGGTTAAGTTCCTGAAAGTCTGCTGTATCCCAAGAAGTCTAAGCCAGATATACTGTGTACTATTGTGCTAAGTCGCTTCAGTTGTGTCCAGCTCTTTGCCACCCTATGGCTTGTGGCCCACCAGGCTCCTCTGTCCATGAGATTCTCCAGGCAAGGATACTGGAAGCGGGGAGCACACCTGCCAATGCCTGATTTATTACTTTGGCAGTAAAACAAGCAAACAAAATAACTCTTACTTTAAATGCATAACCTCATTAGCAATTAAGGTAACATTAAGTAAAAGCAACTTCTAATTTACCATAGAACACCTATTGAATAAACAGTACCAAATAGAGGCTGTCAGGGATGGAAAGACACATGAGTATACTCTGCCTCTTTTTCTAGAGAAACTCAACTGGATCTATAAAACTATTTTCTTTGACTTTTAAATTATTTCAAATGGAATCACATGGATGAAGTTCTGAGTACATTGCCCAGCACTTAGTAGGTCAGCAAAGAAACCACGTGTCCTTTCTTTTGGGTACAGCTTTAGCTCAGTCTCCTGGAAAATCAGTCTGAGGCACAGCCTAAGTGACAATGTTTATAAGGGGATAAAATTCAAAAGCAGAGACATTACTTTGCTGACTAAGTTCTGTCTAGTCAAGGCTATGGTTTTCCCAGTGGTCATGTATGGATGAGAGAGTTGGACTGTGAAGAAGGCTGAGCACCGAAGAATTGATGGTTTTGAACTGTGGTGTTGGAGAAGACTCCTGAGAGTCCCGTGGACTGCGAGGAGATCCAACCAGTCCGTTCTAAACGAATCAGTCCTGGGATTTCTTTGGAAGGAATGATGCTAAAGCTGAAACTCCAGTACTTTGGCCACCTCATGTGAAGAGTTGACTCATTGGAAAAGACCCTGATGCTGGGAGGGATTGGGGGCAGGAGGAGAAGGGGACGACCGAGGATGAGATGGCTGGATGGCATCACGGACTCGATGGGCGTGAATCTGTTTGAACTCCGGGAGTTGATGATGGACAGGGAGGCCTGGCGTGCTGCGACTCATAGGGTTGCAAATAGACACAACTGAGCGACTGAACTGAACTGAGCAAGAGGTGGGAGTTTTGTTTTTTTAGTTTTTTTTTTTTTTTAAAACAAGAGAAATAATTTTAAGGTGGGAGCTTTAAGGGGAAAGCTTCTTTTCTTATTCAGGATATGATGAGGCCAACAGATTTGGAAATGACTGCCACAGTTTGTTATTTCCAGTTCCCAGGTGGAAGGACACACACGGTTCCCTCGGGAAAGCACCAAGGTGGATCAGGATGCAGAGGCAGTGGGCTAAGTCAGCGATGGAGGTGGCATTGTGGCTCCTGAGGGGAAGAACAGGGTGGTTGAGGGTGAGCAGGCGTGGGGTTGGCTGATGTGAGTAATTCCCGTGGGCAGTGACATAGGGACTCTCTCTGGTGGTCTGGTGCGTGGTCCTGGAGCGATTAGAACAGGCGGATGTGGCAGACTCTGGGTTCATCCACATCGCTACTGACCCAGTCTTATTTTTTGTGACTGAGTAGTATTCCTTTGCATATATGTGTACGTATCTTCTGTGTTCACCTGACGATGGGCATTTAGGTTGCTTCCATGTCCTGGCTGTTGTAAATAGTGCTGCAGTGAACACTGGGAAGCTGCTGTACTGCACAGGGAGCTCAGCTCTGTGATGACTTAGAGGGGGTGGGATGGGGGCGGTGTGTGGGAGGGAAGCTCAAGGGGGAAGGGATATATGTATACTTACAGCTGATTTGTGTTGTTGTACAGCAGAAACTGTCACAGTACTGTAAAGCAATTATGCTCCTTTTTTGTTTGTTTGTTTTTCAGAGAAGGACAGTGGGTGGTAAGCCTGAGTGTGAGAGCCACAGAGAGATGGGTGAAGTTGGGAGGCAGGGAGGCTCTGGATTGGTTGGTTGCATGTAAAAGGTAAACTCACAGGTGAATCTTTTGCTGCCTCTGGCAGGTGGCTGACCCCAAAGGGGCAGTCTCCACTGGGTCAGCAAGATCCCAGATGTCACAGCATCAGAAACACTCATGGTTACTATAGCAATAGAGAGGGAAATGACCTAAGAAAAAAGGGAAGAAAAGTACAAAGTGCTATAAAACTCAGAAAGCTGCATTTTTACACCCAAAAATGCTGGTGGATTCTCTGTTGTGTGTGAGATGTCCCCAGACACCATGGATTGGAATGACTTATTGGGATGGGAGACGAGAAGGATTTATTTTCCAGCACCTCTCCATCTCTTATTATTCACTCTGCAAGGGTTACCCTCTGGGTATAAACCTCACTGCACTCCCAGGTCACATCCCAGAGTCACCAAAGGGCAGAGGGCAAGAGGTTGACAACGAGGAGACAGGTGAAGTCTGCTCCAGTTTGAAAAGTCAGAGAAGGACCCTGAATGAAAAAGTAATATCTGTGGGTGGAGCCGTGATTCCCCCCAAATGCGTATCCTGAAGTCCTATCCCCAAGACCTCAGCGAGTGTCTGTATTTGGTGTTAGTCTTGCAATAATGTAGGTAAGGTGCAGTCATCAGGGGGCCCTGTCCAACAAGTCTGTTGCCCTTATAAGAGGAGATCAGGACACAGATAGGCACAGAGGGAAGGTCATGTGAAGAACCGGGAGAAAACAGCCCTCTGAAAACCAAAGAGAGGGGCCCAGAAGAAGCCAATCCTGCCAACCACCTTGAATTTGGACTTCAAAAACTGTGAGAATATAAGTTACTGTTGTTTAAGCCACTCAGTCTGTGGCACTTTATCATGGCAGCCCTGGGAGGCTAATATAGAAGCCATTGTACAAAGTTGTTCACAAGCTATGAACTTACAACAATAGATTTCAGAAAGGATGACTGAAGAATAAAACAATGAATAATTGATAATGAATAATAAATATCTAGCCATTAAATTAAAAATTCTCTACAGTAGGCAGACAATTGTGGGCATTGAATGATGGTGAATAAAAAAGGCAGAAGGCAAAATAGAATGTATATGCTGATTACAGCAAAGTAGAATAAATGCAACTTCTTATGTCTATTAAGATCAGAGAAAATTTTGGAGTGATGAGGAATTAATTCTTTCTCCCCTCCCCAAAGTTGTTTGAATTATACTACAGTTGAACACAGGCATACCTTGGAAATATTGTGGGTTTGGTTTCAGGCCACTGCCATAAAGTGAATATTGCAGTGAAGCAGGTTATATGTACTTGATTTCCTAGTACATATGAAACTAATGTCCATTGAGATTACCATACTAAGTGAAGTCAGAGAAAGACAATCATAGTATTTCCCTTGTATGAGGAATGTGAAAATGATACAAACTTATTTACAAAATAGACTCACAGACATAGAAAACAAGCTTCTGGTTATCAAATGGAGAGGGATGAGAGGTATAAATCAGGAATTTAGGATTAACAGATGCCCATTACCATACATTAAAAAAAGATACACAACAAGGACCTACTGTATAGCATAGGAAAATACAATAAGTATCTTATAATAACCTGTAATGGAAAAGAATCTGAAAAAGAATACACATCTCTATATGTATATGTACAACTGAATCACTTTGCCATGCACCTAAAACTGACACAACATTGTAAATCAACTAAACTTTAATGAAAAATAAAATGAAAAAAATTAGATTTATACTCTACTGTACTCTACAAAGTATGCAATAGCATTATATGTACATACCTTAAATTTAAATATGATTTATTGCTAAAAATGCTAATCATCCTCTAAGCTTTCAGCAAGTCATAATGCTTTTGCAATAGTAACATCAAAGATCACTGGTCACAGATCAGCATAATAAATATTATGAAAATGTTTGCCATCTAATCATCTCATTCTCTACCACCCAATCTATCATTTGTCCCCCTCAAGTTTTCATATCTTTTGTTGCCTTGAATTTTTTTTGTTGCTGTTGTTCAGCCACGCAGTCATGTATGGCTCTTTGTGACCACATGGATAGTAACACGCCAGGACTCCCTGTCCCTCACCATCTCCCAAAGTTTGCCCAAGTTCATGTCTGTGCATCAGTGATGCCACCTCATCCTCTGACGCCCTCTTCTCCTTCTGTCCTCTATCTTTCCCAGCATCAGGGACTTTTCCAATGAGTCAATTGCTCACATCACATGAATTGTTTCTACTGGTATGCCTAAACAGAATATGCAAATGATCAGGGGCTGGGTAACTCCACTAACTGTATTAGTTGTCTTCAAGTCTGCTTACTTGATCTGTGCAGTTCAGTTCAGTCACTCAGTCTTGTCTCACCCCATGGACTTTGGCATGCCAAGCTTCCCTGTCGATCACCAACTCCCAGAGTTTACTCAAACTCAAGTCCATTAAGCTGGTGATGCCATCCAACCAGCTCATCCTCTGTCATCCCCTTCTCTTCCTGCCTCCAATCCCTCCCAACATCAGGGTCTTTTCCAATGAGTCAGTTCTTTGCATCAGGTGGCCAAAGGATTGGAGTTTCAGCTTCAGCATCAATCCTTCCAATGAATATTCAGGACTAATTTCCTTTAGAATGGACTGGTTGGATCTCCTTGAAGTCCATGGGACTCTCAGCATCAATTCTTCAATGGTCAGCTTTCTTTATAGTCCAACTCTCACATCCACACATGACCACTGGAAAACCATAGCTTCCACTAGATGGACCTTTGTTGGCAAAGTAATGTCTCTGCTTTCTAATATGCTGTCTAGGTTGGTCATAACTTCCCTTCCAAGGAGTAAGCGTCTTCTAATTTCCTGGCTGCAGTCACCATCTTCAGTGATTTGGGAGCCCCCAAAATAAAATCTGTCACTATTTCCACTGTTTCCCCATCTATTTGCCATGAAGTGATGGGACCGGATGCCATAACCTTAGTTTTCTGAATGCTCAGTTTTAAGCCAACTTTTTCACTTTCCTCTTTCACTTTCATCAAGAGGTTCTTTAGTTCTTCTTCACTTTCTGCCATAAAGGTGGTGTCATCTGCATACTCAGGTTATTGATATTTCTCCCGGCAATCTTGATTCCAGCTTATGCTTCATCCAGTCCAGCGTTTCTCACGATGTACTCTGCATATAAGTTAAATAAGCAGGGTGACAATATACAGCCTTGATGTACTCCTTTCCTGATTTGGAACCAGTCTGTTGTTCCATGTCCAGTTTTAACTGTTGCTTCTTGACGTGCATACAGATTTCTCAGGAGACAGGTCAGGTGGTCTGGTATTCCCATCTCTTTAAGAATTTTCCAGTTTGTTGTGATCCACACAAAGACTTTGGCATAGTCAATGAAGCAGATGTTTTTTTGTAACTCTTTTGCTGTTTAGATGATCGAATGGATGGCAGCAATTTGATCTCTGGTTTCTATCCCTTTTCCAGCTTGAAAATCCAGCTTGAACATCTGGAAGTTCATGGTTCATGTACTGCTGAAGCCTGGCTTGAAGAATTTTAAGCATTACTTTGCTAGCATGTGAGATAAGTGCAATTGTGCGGTAGTTTGAGCATTCTTTGGCATTGCCTTTCTACAGGATTGGAATGAAAACTGACCTCTTCCAGTCCTGTGGCCACTGCTGAGTTTTCCAAATTTGCTGACATATTGAGTGCAGCACTTTCACAGCATCATCTTTTAGGATTTGAAATAGCTCAGCTGGAATTCTGATGCTTCCTAAGGCCCAGTTGACTTCACATTCCAGGATGTCTGTGCACTCCTGCATAACTTCTCTGTTTCAGGGAATGAGCTGTCGTCTCACTGCTGTTTAGTCTCTCAGTGGTGTCTGGCTCTTTGGTGGCCCTATAGCCCACCAGGCTCCTCTGTCCATGGGATTTCCCAAGCAAGAACACTGGAGTGGGTTGCACTGGGTGTTACTGCAACTGGGTAAATTGAAGTAAAATGTGTTTGGACAGAAGAGAAGGAATCATTGTTCATCCCTTTCTACTCATATTTCCCTTTGGAAAGCTTGAGCTGCACTATTTGACAAATCTTTATTGTATATGCAGGCACATATATGTATGCATATGTGTGTCAGAGACTGCTGTATGTTCATCAAAACACATACCTCTTCCAGACCAGTGGTGGGAGATAAACTCCAGGAAGATTTTGGACTGCCACCTTGGTGAAACTGGGTGAAGTTAGGTGTCTAACCATCTGGGGCACATCACAAGGTGTAAGCCACATTATTGAAACATGAGTGCATGTGTGGTAAGTCACTTCAGTCGTGTCTGACTCTGTGACCTCATGGACTGTAGCCCACCATACTCCTCTGTTCATGGGATTCTCCAGCCAAAAATACTGGAGTGGGTTGCCATGCCCTCCTCCAAGGATCTTCCTGACCCAGGGATTGAACCCGTGTCTCTCAGGTCTCCTGCACTGGCAGCTGAGTTCTTTACCACTAGTGCTACCTGGGAAGCCCTAGTGTACCTTGAGTTCCCTGCAGATAAAAGTTGGGCACTCTGCTTGCTGGGCCTCTTTGGTTTTGGAAGCAGTGTGTACCACATTTGGGAACACTGTTCCAACAGTTTATTGATGACTAGGAAGGCTGCCAGTTTTGACTGGGGCCAAAAGCCAGAGGCCAAAAGCAACTTCTGCAACAGGATCAGCCTGTTGTAAAGGCGGCTCTGACATGGAGCTATATGACCAGGCAGATTTTAAGTGCCAGATCTATTGAAGTAGACACAAATGCTGTGTGGAGGGCTTGGCAACTTCAATAGGAGAACCACAGAGCAGACCTTTAGGTTTCTGGATCAAAAACACACTTCTATCACCGAGAGTTACACACTGTTCAAAAAGAAGTTCCTGCCATGGTACTGGACCTTAATAAATACTGAGTGTCTGATCATGGGGCATCCAGTGATCGTGTGGTTGGAACTGCCCACCAAGAGCTGGGTGCTGTCAGCTGGTCAACCTAGTCGGAAGACTGAGTGTGTACAGCAACAACCCATCACATGATGAATTGACTCCTAGTCAGCAGACAATAAATGCTAATTCTTCTCCGATACAAGTTAGAAGAATTTAGGCTAAGCTCATTTATGATTTAGAAGGAAAGATAACTTGATTACATTTCAGATGCTATCAAATTCCAAAACACAATGAGTACTGCCGAGGCTAAGAGAAGAGAGAAGAATACAAGTTTTGGGGGAGCAAATGAGATGAGATTTAATATAGATAAAGGTAAGCTAATGCACCTGGAAAAAGTCACAATCAGCATTAATTTAAAATTGGAACCTGCAATTTGTGAAATAATTATACTGGCAAAAAGCTGAGGATAATAATGTATAATAAATTATGAATTGAGTAATGTGCTGCTTATTAGAAAGCCAAAGTCTACCCTCTTGTGAGGTGGAAATAAACATGAATATACATGGTCCCATCATTCTAGGACTCTTCCTGAGACAGAGCTAGACACTGAGGATGGGTTGGTCAAGGAAGAATGGAAAAGCAAAGTGAGGAAGGAGACAGGAGGTTCAACTGAGTCTCCAGGGCACTGTGGACTTACACAGGGTTGAGATAAAAAAAACAACTGTGGAGCAATCCAATCTCAGAGCACGAGCACTAAGACTAGAGGTCAGTACAACGTCCTCAGCCAGGGAAGGGGTCAGGGTAGCAGATACACAGCATCAGTGATAGAGACTTTGAAACTCTGGTCAAGGTAAGGTTATTCTGACCTCACTTGAAGGCTTTGGTCACTGAGTGTCAGAGTAGAGATGGATCCCTGGGGGAAACTGACCTCTCTTTCTTCCCCTTTTAAGGTAGAGTTTAGGGTTCTTAGGGTTAACAGTGAAAGTGCTTCATGTAAGGGAGTCAGCAGAGAGGTGCCTTGGATAAAAGCTGGTTGTTCCCCATATGACCTCTCATGTCAACTGAGATTCCATTCATCTGCAAGTATGAGAAAGCTGGACACTGTGGCTTATATAAGCGCATACCTTGCTTCTTTTTCATGAATCAGGCTGTGTGGAGACTGTCTATTGCTGGCATTGGGAGGAAAATGAAGCCATATGCTTATTTCTGAAAAAGCATGTGTTGAGTAGAAGGAATCACATGAACGAATGCACAGAAATGTGTAAAAGAATGATACCAGTGGCAATCACAGTTTACCATCTATTCAAGATACGTGGTCCCTTTCTTCCTTCATAATCAAAGCCCAATTCAGTTTGGAAGCCACAGTATCATCTTTAGAGAGACATGTGCTTTCCTTAGCATCCATTGATCTCTAGAAATTAATTGAAAATTTTCCTTCTGATAATATCTTTTCCTAATGAAAGATAAGTACATATATGGCATCACTGGTTCCCTTTACCCTGTCTTTCTGGCTTGAACAAGAGTGTGGTACCTAACATCGTGGCTGCTGTCTTGTGATCATGGAGGAAAGACCAAGACAAGTTCCAAGACATCCATCCTTTAGGATCCAACCTCAGGGTCACCTGTTCAGACACCCTTCATGGGGACACCCTCCTATGCTCCTCTGTCCCTTTCTTTGCTTAGCTCCTTCACTGAATTTATTTCAACCTGAAAAAAACCTTTGTTTTTCAGCATACATGTATTATCTCTCTCTCCATGAAAATGTAAGCAGTGCCTTGAAGTCAGGGATGGTGCACAGAGGATGCTAATGAATAAAGGTTAGATATCCAGACTCCTGAAGGCAGGACTGAGGCCCGTAGGACTCGATCATCTCCAAGGCCCTTTATCATCAAACAACCAACCACTGATCCCTCATATTTCTAGGTTTTACTTTTGATTGTTGGGTTCTTAAGACTTTTTGATCATGACTTCCCAGCAGTAATAACTTTTGCATCACAGCTAATTGTGTGTATTTGGTCAGGAGCTGTATTGCCTTAATGTTGAAAAAAAGAAAGAAACTAACTCCCAAAGGGTCAGACACAGTGACTGAGCAACTAGCACTTTCACTTTTTTTTCCACTTGTTTACAAGACCTATTAAAGGTCTGCAACCTGAAGTCTGAAAAGCTCTTGCAGTTGAGGTATTTTGTCCCAAGCAATCTGCCATTAAACTATGTCTTACTTGGGAAAATATTTTTAGTAATGATAAAATAATAATATACAAGAGAATATGCTTGTACATTATTATAAAATATATAGCATGCTATAGAAGATATAATAAAATATAGTAATAATGTAATTAAGCAATAAATCTAACATGTATACAGCTCTCCAGAGCACACAGATTACCATCACACAGAGTGTCTCATCTATTTACTGTGTCAACTCTCTAATGATGGTAGGCTCATTTATCATATGAGAAAAACTAGCTCACAGGGCATATAATTTATCTAGAAATACTTTGCAAGCTAGTGACAGAGCCAGGGCTCAAACCAGGGCGTTCAACTCCTCTCTCAGATAGCTCTCTCCTCATTAAATGCCTGTTAAGGATGCAGATAATTCAGATGAATCCTTTCTGTCATTCTGGTCATCGTCTCTCTCTGCTGTAGTATCCACTTGGGCTCTGTTCATTGCAGTATAAACTCTGGAAGTCAGGACAGAGACTCAGAGGGAATCAAAAAGCATGCACAAGTCCATCTCATTTCATGACCTGGCATGTTATTTGACTTCTCTGAGACTTGGTTTCCACACTTATACATGGAGGTCATTCCCTTCCCGTTGGTATACCAAACTCAGGGGCTTGTTGTGAATGTGCTTATGGAGATCCTTAGGCAGTCTGAGCCTCTGGGTTTTGTCAAGGGCCTTTCCTCTGCTGGGGATGTCTGCCTTTCTGCTTGGCACAAAAAGACATTACTTATACTCACTCACATGTCTCCTCCCGGGCACTTCTGCCTCATGTTATTCTTACTTTGATTACAGCTCTTCCCCATCCCATTAATATGTGCTTCCTGTACATTATATAGCATTTGGATGGAGTGGGTGCTCACTAATTATTTCAAAGCAACATCCCCTGTACTCTATATTTTAGACCTGAGCTGTGCTCTGGGTAGTTATCCAATAGCAAGCTCAAATGCTTGGGAAGATATCAGTATTTCCATCATCTGCAAATTTTGTGGGAGGAATCACAAAACATCTCCACAAAGCGAGTATTACATAATGTCCCCCCCGGAGGCTTGATGACTTTCAGTGGCACCCATATGGATCACGGAATTCCATCTCTTAGTCCTGCACTCGGTGGCCTCAGGACTGTGGAATTACAAGTAGAAGTTTGTAGGCAGGTGGCTGTAGATGGTGCAGTGCTCAGTGAGGTCATGGACTGGGGACAGAGAAAGGACAACCTTTTGATTAATGTGCTGGTGAAGACATCAAATGTAGAAGGTGCTACTTGGATACTGCTTCTCAGGCAGCAAGGATTAGAGTGCATGGAGCATGCAGGATTCTTCAGGAGATGCTAAGAGATGCAGGGATATGAGTGAGGGACTGGATGAAGCAAGAGGAACAGTGAGGGGAGATAAGATCAGAGAAAGACCAGAAACTCAGTGTGTGTAGACAGGAAATGAGCTTAGTCACTAAGTCATGTCCAGCTCTTTTGTAACCCTCTGAACTGTAGCCCACTAGGCTCCTCTGTCCATGGGATTTCCCAGGCAAGAATACTGAAGTGGGTTGCCATTTCCTTCTCCATGGGATCTTCTAGACCCAAGGATCAAACTGGCGTCTCCTGCATTGCAGGTGGATTCTTTATCAATAATTCATAGTGCCCAGGACAAAATGAAAATGCAGAGTCTCTGGTTCAGAAATTACAAAGAATTCCAAGAGAGTGACAGCGAAGCTTCAAACCAATCATAGGCCCTTCTGAGCATAACTGTTCAATACTGTCTGCACACCATGAAGCTGGCCATATGTGGGCCCGGTAAGCCACCACTTGCTACTTCGCTCACTCAGTGAGAAATCCCCAGAGACTTGAAACCAAGGTGGGTACAGTGAACAGTTTCACTTAAATCACTGAATGTTCTGGAGGGGTGCAGCAGGGGGAGGAATGGAAGCAGAGAGACCAGCTTCAGGGGTATCAGTGTCATCAGAGAAAGGGGTGGCTTGCAATACTTTGCTATCCGATCCCATTTCTTTTTCTTTTCTTTTGGCCACACTGCACAGCATGTGGGATCTCAGTTTTGTGACTGGGGATTGAACCTGCACCCCTACAGTGCAAGCATGGAGTCTTCTCATTGGTTAAGATTCTGTGATTTCACTGTGGGGACATGGGTTCCATCCCTGGTTGGGGAACTAAGACCCCACATGCTCTGTGGTGATGCCAAAAAGAAAAGAAAAAGAAATGGGAACCTGCAGAGGAGCGGTCAGATCCGAGGTGCTTTTGGGAGTAGAAACATAAGGATTTGCTGGTGAGTTGAGCTGAGTCTGAGGGTCAGAGAGAACACGAATGTATCTTTCACAGTTTTGGTTTGAGCTGTTGAGTGGATGCTGATGCCATTTATGGAAAGAGGAAAGAGTAGAGGGGAAGCAGGTTGTGTAAGAAAAGAATCCTCTTGGAACTGATGTTAAAGATGTGGGTCAGACATTCAGGTAGACAGACATGAGTGATATGGTACAATAGACATAAAGACATAAGACTGACATGGTAAGCACCAGAGATGGAGCTGGCCTCAGGACACGGATGGTCCAAGAAGGCAGCATTCAATAAGGAAGGTTCACCACCAACATGCAAAGCTATGCTTTTGTGTAGAGTTCCAGCTCTTCTGCTTATCAGCCATGTGCCCTTGGACATGTTTCTTTGCCCCTTTCCATTCATAAAATAAGAATAAGCATACATATCTCCTAGGGTAGTCCTGGAGATTAAAAGAGATAATGCATGTAATGTAATGGCCAGCAGGAAGCACTGTATCAATAGTTGCTATTAATGCAAATCTGTTATCTATGAGATAAATTCAGTTGTCCTGAAATGTACTTAAGGAAATTTAGTGTTCAAACAGAATGGATTCAACCCTGAAGATAGTCAAGAGGTATTTTCAACTCTCCTCCCCTTGCCCAGCGAACGTCAGAGATTTGACTTTATTTAAAGTTAGACTAGGTTAAGAGGCCAGACACTTGCATAAAAACTTTCCCTTTCTCTCTTTCCTTGCCACATAATTGCTGCAGAATTTCTCTCTCTCTCTCTCTCTCTCTCTCTCTCTCTCTCTCTCTCTCTCTCTCTCTTTCTCACTACAAGCTTCCAAAGTCCTGGCTAAGGATTCAGACATCCTGGTACCCAAAAGTTAAGCAAAATAAGATGTTTGAGAGCAAGAGAGGCTGATCTTGGCTCCAGAAAGTATGGGATTGTCAGAAATATTGGGAATTTGATGTGAGGTGCTACTGAATTTGAAATTTGGGACCTGAAAAAGACTTCCTGAACCTCTTGAGAAACTTGTATGCAGGTCAGGAAGCAACAGTTAGAACTGGACATGGAACAACAGACTGGTTCCAAATAAGAAAAGGAGTACGTCAAGGCTGTATATTCTCATCCTGCTTATTTAACTTCTATGCAGAGTGCATCAGGAGAAATGTTGGGCTGGAAGAAGCACAAGCTGGAATCAAGATCGCTGGGGAGAAATATCAATAACCTCAGATATGCAGATGACACCACCCTTATGGCAGAAAGTGAAGAAAAACTAAAGAGCCTCTTGACGAAAGTGAAGGAGGAGAGTGGAAAAGTTGACTTAAAGCTCAACATTCGGAAAACAAAGATCATGGCATCCGGTCCCATCACTTCATGGCAAATAGATGGGGAAACAGTGGCTGACTTTATTTTGGGGGACTCCAAAATCACTACAGATGGTGATTGCAGCCATGAAATTAAAAGAAACTTAGTCCTTGGAAGGAACGTTATGACCAACCTAAGCAGTATATTAAAAAGCAGATACGTTATTTTGTCAACAAAGGTCCATCTAGTCAAGGCTATGGTTTTTCCAGTGGTCATGTATGGACGTGAGAGTTGGACTATAAAGAAAGCTGAGCACTGAACAATTGATGCTTTTGAACTGTGGTGTTGGAGAAGACTCTTGAGAGTCCCTTGGACTGCAAGGAGATCCAATCAGTCCATCCTAAAGGAGATCAGTCCTGGGTGTTCATTGGAAGGACTGATGTTGAAGCTGAAACTCCAATACTTTGGCCACCTGATGGGAAGAGCTGACTCATTGGAAAAGACCCTGATGCTGGGAAAGATTGAGGGCAGGAGGAGAAGGGGATGACAGAGGATGAGCTGGTTGGATGGTATCACTGACTCAGTGGACATGGGTTTGAGTGGACTCCGGGAGTTGGTGATGGACAGGGAGGCCTGGCATGCTGTGATTCATGGGGTCTCAAAGAGTCAGACATGACTGAGTGACTGAACAGAACTGAACCAGGAGGAGAGACCAGACCTGGCTCCTTGGAGGAGGCTGGAGACACCCCACCTTTAGGAACTGAGGGTCCTGGTTCCACCAGGCTCTCCACCAGCCTCTCCCCTTGCTCGGTTCTGTCAGCCAGACTTGCAATCATCTGTGTACCTTCTTTAATTGATTCAATTAGGAAATGTACTAAAAATGTCAGAGAATAATAAACTGTCCATCCAGATATTTGCCTTATAAATTATTCAACAGTAAAAGAAAACATAAAATGGAAGTCCCTTCATTCCGTTCTCCTTCTCTGCTGAAGAAATCAGGGTCTAAAAATTGTGCACATCTGACCAGCCACGTTTAGATCTTTGGACTATCCATATACAGCTCCACAAGCAAAACATATTTTTGCTTTGTGCACATTCAAGCACTTCCATGTATGTCTTATGCTCATAGGACTCTTTTTGTAATTTGCTTTCTTCATTCGACATTATGTTGATAAATATGTTCTGTTCATTAATTTTAATTGCTAAGTGCCTCATTTCACAATTTATCTGTTTCTATAATGAAACAATGTAGGTAGATTCTTTTCTCTTGTCCTTTCACTCACTGTTTCAAGCGATGCTGGCTTGACCACCCTGGGTGTGGACCAGCACACCTGCCGGTGACTCCCCAGGGCCCTCTGACAGCAGACTCGCAGCACAGAGAAGCTTGCTTCTCTTCCATATTAACAGATGGTACCGGATTGCTTTCCTAATGGTTTCCCTACTTCACATCACTGCCAGGGATGATGAAAGTTCTTGCATCTCCATAGTCTAAGACTATGAGTTCCTTACCACTGTGCTGAGTGGGAAAGGCACCTCCTTGTTGCTTTCCTTTCGTTTCTTTGATGGGTGGGACACGTCCCTCTCCAGATCCTTATTTGTCAAAGTCTCTCTGGCTGGATCTTTATTACCTGTAGCCAAATGTCATTTCTAAGGAAGGCAGGCTTTCTGACCAGTGCTAACTGACCTGTGGGGCTTCCCAGGTGGCTCAGTGATAAAGAATCTGCCTGCTAAGCAGGAGACTTGTGTCCAATTGCTGGATCAGGAAGATGCCCTGGAGGAAGAAATGATAATCCACTCCAGTATACTTGCTTGGAGAATCTCATGGGCATAGGAGCCTGGTGGGATACAGGCCATGGGGTCACAAAGAGTCAGACATGACTGAGTGACTAAACAATAACAGTAATTGACCTGTGAGGGACCACCTGGAGCTTAAGTTGGGGAGGAAGAGTGAAGAGAACAGGAATGGGTATCTCAAATGACAAACTTCATCAGCTTCATGATTTTTCCCAGGGATCTCAGGAATCTTGCAATTTAATTTAATACACAATTGCCCAAGATTAAACGTAACAAAACTGTTCTCCGATTTTGGATTCTAGTTTTAACATGTGTCTCCCCCACTGCTTACCTCTGTGTGGGGTGCTTGAGGAGTTCTCTGAGCTCGGGCATCTTGTCCAAGATTTCTAAAGAGTTAGTCTGGACTTAAAAGAAACCTCTATGCAGGCCAATCCTGCAAATATTTATCAAGTGTCTACTATGAACAATTCACTGTTTTCCATCAAATACGATGTACTCCCTTCGAGGGCCAATTAACAAAGTGATTAAAGAAAGGAACAGATGTATCACTGCCTACCTTTCTCTTTTGAGAAGCCCCAGGTCGGGTAGGAAGTGGCAGTTTCTTCTCAGTTCCCCAGCCCCACCAACTGAGTCACCAGGAGAGGTCCCAGACCCCACAGCCTTCTGTCCCAGACACCTGGCCATATCCTTGTCTGGGACCCTCCTCAGCTGCCAGCCCGCCTCTCTCCACACATTGGCTGAAGCGCTCCCTCCATTGACTTCAACTGCATTTGGACATTAAAAAACACAGATGGCATTGTGGTTCCAGGCTAATTGCAGCATATTTCTCTGATAAGCGATTCTCATTATGTGCTCGTCAAACGATTATGGAAATGAGTGGTGGTTCCATCCTCGTGCCTGTCAGGTCTGGTTAATAAAAAATGGAAACAAAAAACTAAAGAGAGGAAAACTGCTAAGCTAAGAGTGGTCTTGGGACCAGGAGGCTGGAGATAAAGAGGAAGGTGCACTTCCGGGCAATCCGCAAGGATGGCTCCAGGGAAGTTCAGTCTCTACTCAGGGTCCAAGGCTGCCCAGACCCAGGGGAGGAGCACATAGGAGCTGCTCATCCTTTGCTCCCCTTGCACCTGATTCCTTGCCTTGGCTGGTTTGGGTGAGCTTTGCCCTTGAGCCTTGGGACATTGCTCACATGACCATGGAGCTTCTGCTCTGGCTCCTATGGCTCCCCAGGCTTCTCCATCCACCATGGGACCCAACACAATCTAGGAGGGGTGGACACAGGCTGAAGACAGACCAAGCAAGTTCAATCCCAGGTCCACCACCTGTTAGCCATCGCCTTACACTGATGGTATGAGCCCTCCAGAGCTCAGTGTGCACACGGGAGAAACGAGAAACAGCAGCAGCACTTGTTCCATGTGGCTCCTGAGGCTGTGAAGAGATGCTGCATCCAGAGCCCTTTGCATGATGCCTGACTCCACACAAGCAGTCAAGCAATGTTGGCCCTATCAGGTCACAGCTGTGGAGCCAGTTCTGCTATCTGCTCATCACTTACTGCTCATCTTAGTTGACCAGTAAGCTCCATGAGAAAAGAGACACTTCTCTCAGAGTATGCCAACAGCTCACACGTGAAAGATGCTTCAGTTCAGTTCAGTCACTCAGTTGTGTCCGACTCTTTGTGACCCCGTGAATCGCAGCACGCCAGGCCTCCCTGTCCATCACCAACTCTCGGAGTTCACTCAGACTCACCACGTCCATCGAGTCAGTGATGCCATCCAGCCATCTCATCCTCGGTCGTCCCCTTCTCCTCATGCTCCCAATCCCTCCCAGCATCAGAGTCTTTTCCAATGAGACAACTCCTTGCATGAGGTGGCCAAAGTACTGGAGTTTCAGCTTCAGCATCACTGCCTCCAAGGAAATCCCAGGTCTGATTTCCTTCAGAATGGACTGGTTGGATCTCCTTGCACTCCAAGGGACTCTCAAGAGTCTTCTCCAATACCACAGTTCAAAAGCATCAGTTCTTCAGCACTCAGCCTTCTTCACAGTCCAACTCTCACATCCATACATGACCATAGGAAAAACCATAGCCTTGACTAGATGGACCTTAGGCAGCAAAGTAATGTCTCTGCTTTTGAATATACTATCTAGGTTAGTCATACTTTTCTTCCAAGGAGTAAGCGTCTTCTAATTTCATGGCTGCAGTCACCGTCTGGAGTGATTTTAGAGCCCCCAAAAATAAAGTCTGACATGTTTCCACTGTTTCCCCATCTATTTCCCATGAAGTGATGGGACCGGATGCCATGATCTTCATTTTCTGAATGTTGAGCTTTAAGCCGACTTTTTCACTCTCTACTTTCACTTTCATCAAGAGGCTTTTTAGCTCCTCTTCACTTTCTGCCATAAGGGTGATGTCATCTGCATATCTGAGGTTATTGATATTTCTCCTGGCAATCTTGATTCCAGCTTGTGTTTCTTCCAGTCCAGCGTTTCTCATGATGTACTCTGCATATAAATTAAATAAGCAGGATGACAATATACAGCCTTGATGTACTCCTTTCCTGATTTGGAACCAGTCTGTTGTTCCATGTCCAGTTCTAACTGTTGCTTCCTGACCTGCATACACATTTCTCAAGAGGCAGGTCAGGTGGTCTGGTATTCCCATTTGTTTCAGAATTTTCCACAGTTTATTGTGATCCACACAGTCAAAGGCTTTGGCATAGTCACTAAAGCAGAAATAGATGTTTTTCTGGAACTCTCTTGCTTTTTCCATGATCCAGCGGATGTTGGCAATTTGATCTCTGGTTTCTCTGCCTTTTCTAAAACCAGCTTGAACATCAGGAAGTTCATGGTTCATGTATTGCTGAAGCCTGGCTTGGAGAATTTTGAGCATTACTTTACTAGCATGTGAGATGAGTGCAATTGTGTGGTAGTTTGAACATTCTTTGGCATTGCCTTTCTTTGGGATTGGAATGAAAACTGACCTTTTCCAGTCTTGTGGCCACTGCTGAGTTTTCCAAATTTGCTGGCATACTGAGTGCAGCACTTTCATAGCATCATCTTTCAGGATTTGAAACGGCTCACATGGAATTCCATCACCTCCACTAGCTTTGTTCGTAGTGATGCTTTCTAAGGCCCACTTGACTTCACATTCCAGGATGTGTAGCTCTAGACTGGAGATCAAACCATCATGATTATCTGGGTCATGAAGATCTTTTTGTACAATTCTTCTGTGTATTCTTGCTACCTCTTCTTAATATCTTCTGCTTCTGTTAGGTCCAGACCATTTCTGTCCTTTATCGAGCCCATCTTTGCATGAAATGTTCCCTTAGTATCTCTAATTTTCTTGAAGAGATCTCTAGTCTTTCCCATTCTGTTCTTTTCCTCTATTTCTCTGTATTGATCGCTGAAGAAGGCTTTATCTCTTCTTGCTATTCTCTGGAACTCTGCATTCAGATGCTTATATCTTTCCTTTTGTCCTTTGCTTTTCACCTCTCTTCTTTTCACAGCTATTTGTAAGGCCTCCCCAGACAGCCATTTTGCTTTTTTGCATTTCTTTTCCATGGGGATGGTCTTGATCCCTGTCTCCTGTACAATGTCACGAACCTCATTCCATAGTTCATCAGGCACTCTATCTATCAGATCTAGACCTTTAAATCTATTTCTCACTTCCACTGTATAATCATAAAGGAGTTGATTTAGGTCATACCTGAATGGTCTAGCAGTTTTCCCCTACTTTCTTCAATTTGAGTCTGAATTTGGTAATAAGAAGTTCATGATCTGAGCCACAGTCAGCTCCTGGTCTTGTCTTTGTTGACTGTATAGAGCTTCTCCATCTTTGGCTGCAAAGGATATAATCAATCTGATTTTGGTGTTGACCATCTGGTGATGTCCATGTGTAGAGTCTTCTCTTGTGTTGTTGGAAGAGGGTGTTTGCTATGACCAGTGCCTTTTCTTGGCAAAACTCTATTAGTCTTTGCCCTGCTTCATTCTGCATTCCAAGGCCAAATTTTCCTATTACTCCAGGTGTTTCTTGACTTCCTACTTTAGCATTCCAGTCCCCTATAATGAAAAGGACATCTTTTTTGGGTGTTAGTTCCTAAAGGTCTTGTAGGTCTTCATAAACCGATCAACTTCAGCTTCTTCAGCATTACTGATTGGGGCATAGACTTGGATAACTGATATTGAATGTTTTGCCTTGTAGACAAACAGAGATCATTCTGTTGTTTTTGAGACTGCATCCAAGGACTGCATTTTGGACTCTTTTGTTGACCATGATGGCTACTCCATTTCTTCTGAGGGATTCCTGCCCGCAGTAGTAGATATAATGGTCATCTGAGTTTAATTCACCCATTCCAGTTCATTTTAGCTTGCTGATTCCTAGAATGTCAACGTTCACTCTTGCCATCTGTTGTTTGACCACTTCCAATTTGCTTTGATTCATGGACCTGGAATTCCAGGTTCCTATGCAATATTGCTCTTTACAGCATCGGACCTTACTTCTATCACCAGTCATATCCACAGCTGGGTATTGTTTTTGCTTTGGCTCCATCCCTTCATTATTTCTGGAGTTATTTCTCCTCTGATCTCAAGTAGCATATTGGGCACCTACTGACTGGGGAGTTCCTCTTTCAGTATCCTATCATTTTGCCTTTTCATACTGTTCAGGGGTCCTTAAGGCAAGAATACCAAAGTGGTTTGCCATTCCCTTCTCTAGTGGACCACATTCTGTCAGACCTCTCCACCATGACCTGCCAATCTTGGATTGCCCTGCAGGCATGGCTTGGTTTCATTGAGTTAGACAAGGCTGTGGTGCTTGTGTGATTAGATTGACTAGTTTTCTGTGAGTAGGGTTTCAGTGTGTCTGACCTCTGATGCCTTCTTGTGACACCTACCATCTCACTTGGGTTTCTCTTACCTTGGGTGTGGGATATCTCTTTATGGCTGCTCCAGCAAAGCACAGCCGCTGCTCCTTACCTTGGACGAGAAGTATCTCCTTACCGCCGTCCTTCCTGATGGCGGAAGAGCTCCTCTAGGCCTTCCTGCTCCCGTGCAGCCACAGCTCCTCGGGTTGCTCCTCCCGGCCACCGTCCCTGGCCTCGGACTTGGTTAGCTCCTCTCAGCCATCTTGCACCATCGCAGCCTGGCACTCTTGGCCACTGCTCCTGACCTCAGACATGGGGTAACTCCCTTGGCTGCACTTAGTGCGCCGGGTCGCAGCCACCCGCACTTAGTGTGCCAGGTCACACACTAAGATGCTTAAACAAACTGGTATTGAATGAGTAAGTACATTGAGGAAAACCAGCCCTGAGAACTGTAGGCATACTCATAATGGGAAGATGGAGAAATGACTAACCAGAGATTCTCAGGGGAATGATGACATGGGAACTTATAAAGCCATAAAGCCATATTAAAAACTGCAAAAGAAACTAATACAAAAATAGTTCTAAAATTCCAAAATGATTGTCACTTATGTTAGTTAAATAATCTCCCCATTGAAGTGACTTATTTATGATCATGATTAAAATTTTATAGGAGAAACCTATGGTTTTCAGAGAGATTAAGTAACCTTCCCAATATCGCACAGCTATTAGTTAGCAGGTGTGTGCTAAATCATTTCAGTCATGTCTGACTCTGTGTGACACTATAGACTGTAGCCTGGGGTACAGTCCTGTAGGCTTCTATGTTCATGGGATTCTCTAGGAAAAAATACTAGAATGGGTTGCCATGCCCTCCTCTAGGGGATCTACCAGACCCAAGGATTGAACCTGCATCTCTTATGTCTCCTGCATTGGCAGGCAGGCTCTTCACCACAAGCACCACAAGCACCACAAGGGGTGAGATGTAAACTTGGGTCCTTTGAACCTCAAACATGCTCTCTCTTTCCATTAAAAGACCTGTTTACTGCTGGAAGAGCCAGGGACACTCATGGGCTTATGGTGATGCTTGCTGTTTGGGGGAAAAAAAAGCCACACAGATATTAAAGTAAACTACTTCCCTTTTGGTCTTTCCTTTCATATTAGGCAGAGTTCAAAGTAAACCGGTTCTTGTAATCCTCTGACGATTTCTCGCCCTTGTGTATTGATCTGAAATAAAGCCTCTGGAGTACTTTGCTTCCCAAGGGCTCATCAATAAATGAAGAGGCTTTACCATCAGAAGGTCACAGCAGCTGAGGGACCTGAGGGAAACTGTCAGACAAAGGAGAGGTTGGGTTGACTAGGGAGACCCGGGGGTCCACCCTTACCATGACAGTGCCCGAAGAATTCCCGGCTGGTGGCCCTGTCCCTTCTTAGCTCCTTCACACCCTTTTGGTGTGTATCCACATGACATGATGCTTCTTGGCTGCAGCAGACAGAGTCTCCGTTGCATGGATGGTGGGCTTGGGGGCCTGGAGGGCCCATCTGGGGATTCCCTACAGGGGGCGCCCAGCACTGTCAAGCTCCCAGGACCACTACTGAGTCCCGTGGGCACCCAGACTCAACAGCTTCCCTCCCAGGTCCCTGCTGTCTGTTTTCCCAGTCCCCTACCCCAACGCCCTCTGCTCTCTCCAGAATGGTAGCAGAGCAGCCAGCCCCCAGTCCCACTTCTTGTGCCCTGCCACATCCAAGGGCAGGGCCCTGGCCCTCCGGCCCACAGGATCTCACTTTCCAAAGAGGACAAGAGGGTATGGGATGAGAAGAGTCCGGTGATGGGAAGGATGAATGCTCCTGAAGGCCGAGCCCCATGGTCCTACTCTGGGGTTGTTGACTCTCCTGGATGAACGCTCCTTATCCTCTTCCTGTTAAAAATCTTGTTCTAGGCCTGCAGGCAAAACTGGGGCTCATGGGTGAGAAAGGACCCGGAGCCCCAAGCTCTTACCACGTGCCAAGCATTGTGCTGGGTGCTAAGACCAGGATCCGCAGAATCCTCATAAAGATGCAAAACCAGCCCTTTCTGTGTCCATTTTGTGGATAAGGAAGGAAGATATGAGGTGCCTAGATGGCACAGCCAGTGGGTGGCAGTCAGTACTCAAATCCAACCGACTAGGACCCCATCTCTTTTCAAATGTCCATCCAAGGCCCTCTTATCCTACAGCTGG
Source organism: Nanger dama (assembly GCA_917880005.1). NCBI lineage: Eukaryota > Metazoa > Chordata > Mammalia > Artiodactyla > Bovidae > Nanger > Nanger dama. Next base: position 5,303,646 of record CAKJTW010000074.1, on the reverse strand, counting down.
GCCCATGTTACTAGGGAACCCCATTTCTTGAGGGAGGTTTGGGGATGATTTCCTCACACTGGTACACAACATCTTGTGCCTGTAAAGGTGTGGGAGCCTGACTAAAGGGCTACAGGATATGAGAAGCCTGGCAGGACCCAGGGCTGTTAGTGGACTTGACTGCTTTGTTGTCAACACTTGAGAGCAGTTGGGAGTTAGGGAGAAGAGTTTAGACAAGGCTGCAACTGGTAACGTGGGTTAGTGGTCTTGCATTCATTTTTAGATCTTATTTCCCCAATGCTGGTAATTAGCACTTGGAAGTGTGTCTGTGCTGATGGAATTGCCTGCCTGTATTTGTTTCCTGGCTTCTCTGAGAACAAAGGGCTTCATCCACCCTTCCTGAGCCTGTGCATGTGAGTCAATGGGAATCATAAAGCATACATTGTAAAGCTGCATGGTGCTGTAATGACTGTGAGGAGATATCCCACGTCCACAGGCAGAGAAGCCATGGAAAGATGGTAGGCACTGGGGCAGCGGCTGCCCAGTGCTGGAGTGACTGTGAGGAGATATCCCACATCTAAGGGCAAAGGAGAAGCCCCAGCAAGAAAGGGTGAAATCACATTTAGAATTAAACCCCATACCTGCCAGACATGCTCAGAGGTCTCAAACATACCTTGTGTGCACCAGGACCCAAGGACCCCACAGAGACTTAGACAGAGCTGTGTTTGAGTGTCTCCTGAGGAGGTAGAGGTCAGCAGTGGACTGCTGCAAAGGCAAGGACTCTGGGTGCAGCAGACCTGGATATGGCATAAGCCTTCTTGGAGGAAGGCACCATTAATCCCACCATAGAGCTGCCAGAACTTACATTGGACTGGGAAACAGACCCTTAAGGACACAAACAGAACGTTGTGCACACCAGGACCCAGGAGAAAGGAGCAGTGACCCCACAAGAGACTGACCCAGACTTGCCCGTGAGTGTGCAGGAGTCTCCGGTGGAGGCGTGGGTCAGAGGTGGCCTGCTGCAGGGTCGGGGGCACTGGAGTGAGGCATGTGACCTTTGAAGGAGGTCACCATTATCTTCATTACCTCCTCCATAGTTTGGCCCCAGGTCAAATAACAGGGAGGGAACACAGCCCCGCCCTTCAACAGAAAATTGGATTAAAGATTTACTGAGCATGGCCCATCAGGATAAGACCAAGTTTCCCTCTCAGTCAGTCTCTCCCATCAAAGCTTCCATAAGGCTCTTATCCTTCTCCATCAGAGGACAGACAGACTGAAAACCACAATGACAGAAAACTAACTGATCACATGGACTATAGCCTTGCCTAACTCAAGGAAACTATGAGTCATGCCATGTAGGGCCACCCAAAATGGATGGGTCATAGTGGAGAGTTCTGACAAAATGTGGTCCATTGGAGAAGAGAATGGTAAACCACGTCAGTATTCTTGCCTTGAGAACACCAGGAACAGTACAAAAAGACAAAAAGATAGGACACTGAAAGATGAACTCCCCAGGTTGGTAGGTGTCCAATATTCTACTGGAGAACAGTGGAGAAATAACTCCAGAAAGAATGAAGAGACAGAGCCAAAGCAGAAACAACACCCAGCTGTGGATGTGACCAGTGATGGAAGTAAAGCCTGATGCTGTAAAGAGGAATATTGCATAGGAACCTGGAATGTTAGGTCCATGAATCAAGACAAGCTGGAAGTGGTCAAGCAGGAGATGGCAAGACTGAACACTGACATTTTTAGAATCAGTGAACTAAACTAGACTGGAATGGGTGAATTTAACTCAGATGACCATGTGACCATGCCCACATGACTACTGAGGGCAAGAATCCCTTAGAAGCAAAGGAGTAGCCATCACAGTCAACAAAAGAGTCCAAAACGCAGTACTTGGTTGCAATCTCAAAAACAACAGTATGATCTCTGTTCGTTTCCAAGGCAAACCATTCAATATCACAGTAATCCAAGTCTATGACAGCCAATAATGCTAAAGAAGCTGAAGTTGAATGGTTCTATGAAGACCTACAAAATCTTCTAGAACTAAAACCCAAAAAAGATGTCCTTTTCATTATAGGAGACTGGAATGCTAAAGTAGGAAGTCAAGAAATACCTGGAGTAACAGGCAAATTTGGCCTTGGAGCACAGAATAAAGCAGGGCAGAGGCTAATAAAGTTTTGACAAGAGAACGCATTGGTCATACCAAACACCCTCTTCCAACAACACAAGAGAAGACTCTACATATGGACATCAGTTCAGTTCAGTTCAGTTCAGTCACTCAGTCATTTCCAACTCTTGGCGACCCCATGAACCGCAGCACGCCAGGCCTCCCTGTCCATCACCATCTCCTGGAGTTCACTCAGATTCACGCCCGTCGAGTCAGTGATGCCATCCAGCCATCTCATCCTCTGTCATCCCCTTCTCCTCATGCCCCCAATCCCTCCCAGCACCAGAGTCTTTTCCAATGAGTCAATTCTTCTCATGAGGTGGCCAAAGTACTGGAGGATTTTAGCATCATTCCTTCCAAAGAAATTCCAGGGCTAATCTCCTTCAGAATGGACTGGTTGGATCTCCTTGCAGTCCAAGGGACTCTCAAGAGTTTTCTCTAACACCACAGTTCAAAAGCATAAATTCTTCGGCACTCAGCCTTCTTCACAGTTCAATTCTCACATCCATACATGACTACTGGAAAAACCATAGCCTTGACTAGACGGACGTTAGTCGGCAAAGTAATGTTTCTGCTTTTGAATATGCTATCTAGGTTGGTCATAACTTTTCTTCCAAGGAGTAAGCGTCTTTTAATTTCATGGCTGCAATCACCATCTGCAGTGATTTTGGAGCCCAAAAAAATATAGTCTGATACTGTTTCCACTGTTTCCCCATCACCAGATGCTTAATACCAAAATCAGACTGACTATATTCTTTGCAGGCAAAGATGGAGAAACTCTACACAGTCAGCAAAACAAGACTGGGAGCTGACTGTGGCTCAGATCATGAACTCCTTATTGCAAAATTCAGACTTAAATTGAAGAAAGTATGTAAAACCACTAGAACATTCAGGTATGACCTAAATCAAATCCCTACAACTATACAGTGGAAGTGACAAATAGATCAAGGGATTAGATCTGATAGAGTGCCTGAAGAACTATGGATGGAGGTTTGTGACATTGTACAGGAGGCTGTGATCAAGACTATCCCCAAGCAAAAGAAATGCAAAAGGCAAAATGGTTGTTTGAGAAGGCCTTACAAACAGCTATGAAATGAAGACAAACAAAAGGCAAAGGATTAAAGGAGAGATGTACCCATTTGTATGCAGAGTTCCAAAGAATAGCAAGGAGAGATAAGAAAGCGTTCCTCAGTGATGAATGCAAAGAAATAGAGGAAAGCAATAGAATGGGAAAGACTAAAGATCTCTTCAAGAAAATTAGAGATACCAAGGGAACTTTTCATGCAAAGATGGGCTCGATAAAGGACAGAAATGGTCTGGACCTAACAGAAGCAGAAAATATTAAGAAGAGGTAGTCAGAAAACACAGAAGAACTATACAAAAAGATCTTCACTACTCAGATTACCATGATGGTGTGGTCACTCACCTAGAGCCAGACATTCTGCAATACAAAGTCAAGTGGGCCTAGGAAGGATCACTTCAAATAAAGCTAGTGGAGGTGATGCCATTCCAGTTGAGCTGTTTCAAATCCTAAAAGATGATGCTGTGAAACTGCTACACTCAGTGTGCCAGCAAATTTGGAAAGCTCAGCAGTGGCCACAGGACTGGAAAAGGTCAATTTTCATTCCAATCCCAAAGAAAGGCAATGCCAAAGAATGCTCAAACTACCAGATAATTGCACTTATCTCACACGCTAGTAAAGTAATGCTCAAAATTTTCCAAGCCATGCTTCAACAGTATATGAACTGTAAACTTCCAGATGTTCAAGCTGGATTTAGAAAAAGGCAGAGGAGCCAGAGATCAAGATGCCAACATCCGTTTTATCATCGAAAAAAACAAAAAAGTTCCAGAAAAACATCTACTTCTACTTTATTGACTATACCAAAGCCTTTGACTGTGTAGATCACAACAAACTGTGGAAAATTCTTCAAGAGATGGGAATACAAGTCCACCTGTCTGCCTCCTGTGAAATGTGTGTGCAGGTCAAGAACCAATAGTTAGAACTGGACATGGAACAACAGACTGGTTCCAAAAAGGGAAAGGAATGCATCAAGGCTGTACATTATTACCCTGCTTATTTAACTTACATGCAGAGTACATCATGAGAAATGCTAGACTGGATGAAGCACAAGCTGGAATCAAGATTGCCAGGAGAAATATCAATAATCTCAGATATGCAGATGACACCATCCTCATGGCAGAAACTGAAGAAGAATTAAAGAGAATTTTGGTGAAACTCAACAAGGAGAGTGAAAAAGTTGACGTAAAACTCAACATTCAGGAAACTAAGATTATGGCATCTGGTCCCGTCACTTCATGGCAAACAGATGGAGAAACAGTGGAAACAGTGACAGACTTTATTTTGGGGAGCTCCAAAATCACCTCAGATGGTGACTGCAGCCACGAAATTAAAAGACGCTTGCTCCTTGGAAGAAAAGTTATGACCAACTTAAGCAGCATATTAAAAAATAGAGACATTACTTTGACAACAAAGCTGTGGTTTTTCCAGTAGTCATGTATGGAAGTGAGAGTTGGACTATAAAGAAAGCTGAATGTGGAAGAATTGATGCTTTTAAACTGTGGTGCTGGAGAAGACTCTTGAGAGTCTCTTGGACAGCAAGAAGATCCAACCAGTCCATCCTAAAGGAAATCAGTCCTGAATATTCACTGGAAGGACGGCTGCCCAAACTGAAACTCCAATACCTTGGCCACCTGATGTGAAAAACTGACTCACTGGAAAAGACCCTGATGCTGGGGAAGATTGAAGGCAGGACGAGAAGGGGACAACAGAGGATGAGATGGTTGGATGGCATCCCCAACTCAGCGGACATGAGTTTGAGCAAGCTCTGGGAGTTGGTGACGGACAGGGAAGCCTGGTGTGCTTCAGTCCATGAGGTCGCAAAGAGTAAGACACAACTGAACGAGTGAACTGAAAGCATATGTCAATCCAGGGCAAATCTGAGATGAACCAGACTTTCACCTACAGGCAAATGCTTTGTGGGACTGGGTCCCACAGGTGTGCTGTGTGTGGCTGTGAGGCCATTCAGCCCCAGCTCTGGGTTCCCATATAGGTTCAGTTTTTCCTAACACTGTGCCCTTGGCATGAGGCTAACCTCTCTGAGCTCTAGTTTTCTCATCTATAATATGCTGATAAATACAGAATCAGAGATAATAGGTGCAAAACCCCTGACACAAAGTGAAAAGAGAAGTTGTTAGTCGCTCAGTCATGTCCCACTCTTTGCAACTCTGTGGATGATAGCTTACCAGGCTCTTCTGTCCATGGAATTCTCTAGGCAAGAATACTGGAGTGGGTTTCCATTCCCTTCTCCAGGGGATCTTCCCAACCCAAGGATTAAACCTGGGTCTTCTGCATGACAGGCCAGATTCTTTACCATCTGAGCCACCAAGGAAGTCCCAAAGTAGGCTATTATTATTCCTATTATCATTATTTAATCTTGGTATAGTACTCATCATTCTCCAGAGAGTGAGAAACCAACAGGCTAGCTATAAATATGGATATAGATACACATACACACAAACACACAGATTTATTCTAAGAAATTAGCTCATGTGATTATAGATGCTGAGAAGTCCCAAGATCTGCATTTAGCACACTGGGGACCCAGGGGATCTGGTAGTACAGTTCCAGTCTGAAGGCCAGTGGGCTCAGGATCCAAGAAGGCCAAGGTCTTTTCTGGCCTTCAGACTCTCAGTTCACGTATGAAGACCAGGAAAGATCGATGTCCCCATTCAAGTAGTCCAGCAGGAGGACTCCCCTTTTCCTTGATGGAGAAGGTGCAGTCTTTTTGTGCTATTCAGGCCTTCACCTGGTTGAATGAGGCTCACCCTCATTAGGAAGGGCAATCTGCTTTATTCAGTCCAGCAATTCTGATGCTAATCTCATCCAAAAACACCACTCAGAAACTCTCAGAATAGCATTTGTACAAATATTTGACTATCTTATTGCCCAGTGAAATTGATACAAAATCAACCATCATACTTGGCATGGTCCAGTTACTTAGCAGTGAGACCATATGGGGAGGAGCCAGTGGCTGGCTCTAAAGCCCACACTCTAGGAAAGATACTGAGAAGGGGCAGTTGTAGCCACAGAGGGGAGTGGCAGGTGATGTGATCGGGCACTACCAGAACCAGAAACACAGCCCGCCAATGACGAGACTCCGGTGTTAGCTGCTGAGTGTGGAAGCACGCCCAGGAAGCCAATGTAGGAAGCAGCTGAAGGGATATGGGGCAGGCTTCCCAGCTGAGCTGGCGGTAAAGAACTCGCCTGTCAGCGCAGGAACTGCAGGAGACACAGGTTTGATCCCTGAGTCGGGAAGATATCCTGGAGTAGGAAATGGCAACCCACTCCAGGATGTTTGCCTGGGGAATCACATGGACAGAGAAGTCTATCGGGCTACAGCCCATGGGGTGGCAAAGAGTTAGCCATAACTGAGCACGCACACACACGTGATGGTGTGAGCATACGAGCACTGAGTGTATCTGCTGCAGATGCCTGGACCAGGGAAGGTGACATTTAAAGATGAGAAGGAGCAGAGATGAGTCTAACAGGCAGGGGAAGCCAGACATTAAGTGGAGAGGACAGGGTTCTGCAGAAACTGAAAGAGCCATGGACAGTAGTAGCCTGGAAAAGAGTGCTGGTAAAGTCTGCTTTATCCTTCCTGTTTTATAAAAGGGACAGGAGAGGAAGCAGGAGGCCCAAAGAAACTGAATAACCTGCCCAGTTCACAGAGTCAACAGGGCCACAGACCTCAGTTCTGACTGCATGAGCAACTGGGGGTGAGGGAGGCAGGTAAGACCATGCTGTCAGAGGGGTGTCAGGGGACTAGAGACACAACTCAGGGAGGCTAGCAGAAGAGAACGGGCAGGAGCACCTTGACCCCTGCTCTTCCCACTCCTGGACCAGGGAGCCTCCTGGGTTGCGGTGGTTCTTTCTTCGGGCAGGAAAAGCTTCTCAAGTACAAGGATGTAACTGAGCAGACATGGTTATAAATAAAGTGACAGATACCATAGCAACAGGGAAAGCTAAATTAAATGCGCCATCTTATTGTAAAGGGCAAAATCTACACTATATATACAACAAGCCAGCATCTCCTTCCTCTTCCCAGTGCTTTCCTACACAGACGTCTCAGACTTCACACACAACAGGCCTGTCTCCTCCACCGAAGCAATTCTGATACAGAATTTATACCTATCTTTGTGCCCATCTCTTTGTGTGTTCAAATGTTTAGCTACATAAAATGCCTCCAGCTCTGTACATCAGGATATACTTTAAATTGTAGCTATATATTGAACCGCAAGATCAAACGAGTCAATCCTAAAGGAACTCAAACTTGGAATATTCATTGGAAGGACGGATGCTGAAGCTCCAATACTTTGGCAAAGAGCCAACTCATTAGAAAAGACCCTGATGCTGGGAAAGATTTAAGGCAGCAGGAGAAGGGGACAATAGAGGATGAGATGGTTGGATGGCATCATCGACTCAATGGACATGAGTTTGAGCAAGCTCCAAATGACAGTGAAGGGCAGGGAAGCCTGGTGTGCTGCAGTCCATGGGGTTGCAAAGGGCTGGACATGATTTAGCAACTGAACAACAACAATACATAGTATGCCTTCCCCAAAGGCTCAGTAGTAAAGAATCTGCCTTCCAATGCAGGAGTCTCAGGTTCGATCCCTGGATTGGTAAGATCTCCTGGAGGAGGAAATGGCAACCCACTAGAGTATTCTTGCCTGAAAAATCCCATGGACAGAGGAGCCTGGCAAGTTACAGTTCAAAGGGTCTCAAAGCTCAAGCATACATGTTATATCTCTGCAAAATACTAAAGTATAAAGATTAGGTTCTGTGGTAGAGTCTATTTTCCAAAGATGGCACCGATATTTGTCCACAGAGACCCTGACCACTCTTCTTCTTGCCCTGTCATAGATCCACCTCCCCTCCCTCTGAATCAGGAAGAGCTTATAACTGCTTCACCCAGTAGAGTGTGGCGAAAGCAAAGCTTTGTGACTTGTGGGGATAAGCAAGAAAAGGGCCAGGCAGCTTCCACCAGTTTCTCTCGGGACACTGGTTGTATGAGGGGCCAGCCCCCATGTAAAAGTTCAATTTCCTTGAGGCCACCATGCTGGAGAGACCATGTACTGACACTTCAATGGAGGGTCTCAACTGGGCTCAGCCATCCAGTCATATGTACCAAAATGTCAGACATTTGAATGAAGCTATCTTGCATCCACCAGCCAGGTACCAAGAATAACCACAGGTGACGCTGCAGAAAACAAAGCATCAGCCAGGTCCTGCCCAAATTTGGGACCCAGTGGATCTGTGAAACATAATGATTATCACTGAAGTCACTGAGTCTGAGAGTAACTGCACCACACTAGAGAAGGGGGATGGGTACCCACATAAATGTCACAAGAGCCACCAAGGGCACAGCATGCATCACGCCCTATGCTGAGCCTTGACGTTTGTCATCTCCTTTTAGCCCCAAGTCAGCATCATAAGGTAAGAACCACAATCTCTCCATTTTTTTTTCCGAAGTGCAAATAGACTATAATTTATCTAACTTCTCTCATTGTTGGGTATTTAGATTGTCACCAGTTTTTAAGTTTGCAGATAATGTCACAAACGTGGGAAGAAGGGAGGAAGAAAGCAAGGGTAAAGAGCAAGAAGAGCATCAGTCCACACCATCGTATCATCTAAGACCTTGAGGAAAACACAGCACCACGTTCAGTCAGACCTTTGATCACAGAGAGCTGACCTCAGGCTACTATACTTCAGATGTCAAGCTACAACCTCTGCTTTTCAGATGAGGAAACTGATCAAAGAAGGTTCAGGAACTTGTCCCAGGTCTCAAGCAGGAACCAAGAATAAGAGCCTAAGAATAAGAATAAGAGAATAAGAGCCTGGTCCCCTGGCTGCAGAGGGCCCATTTCTAACTGCTGAGATTCGATCGGTGCACCCTTTTAGCTTTCCCTCATGTAGACTCATTCATGATTTTTCTTTTCCTTTTTTTTTTTTTGGAAAAAAAAATGGGACTCTATTATGCATACTCTTGTGTAACTTGCCATTTTCAGTTAACGTATTTCCAAGTCAATACATACAGATCTATATTACCATTGTAAACGGCCATGGCCCACTACGCCAGATGGATTTACTTTAATGCATCTAACCAGTCCTCCTGGGGATGGATATTTAGGTTGTTTAAATAATTTTTTTTGTACCATTACATATAATGTTTTCAAGAAATGCTTTGCACATTTATCTTTCTGCTCTGGTATAATTATTTTCCTAGAACAAATTCCTACACATCAATAGACAGAATTCCACAAAGGCAGTATTTAAATTTTTACAATAGCATATATGAGCTCCTATTTATCCAGGCCATTGACAATATGGGAATTTCTCCACTGGTTTTCATTGTGTTCATGTGCTAATGAAGCTCCAATACTTTGGCCACCTGATGTGAAGAGCCAACTCATTGGAAAAGACCCCGATTCCAGGAAAGACTGAGGGCAAGAGAAGAGGGTGGCAGAGAATAAGGTGGGTAAATGGCATCACTGACTCAGTGGACATGATTTTGAGCAAACTCCAGGAGACAATGAAGGACAGGGAAGCCTGGTGTGCTGTAGTCCATGGGATCACAAAGAGTCAGACATGACTTAACAACTGAACAACAACCATGGTTTCAATTTCTACCATAAGCGCCCTTTCAATGCTGGTTGAAAAGATCCTCTTGAAGTCCATGCCTTCTGTCAGCTCTGGGGTGATCCTGGCTCCCTCCCAACGTGATAAGGGTGGTTTATCCATTGCCCTGGGCCTGAGCTTTGGTGGCTTGCTGCTGCCGGCACCTCCAGCTATGGCATCACTTTAGACTGTGAAGTTGGTTTTTGTTGTAGCTGAAAAAGCATCCTTAGCAGCTTCCTGAGCTAAAGATGCAGGCGAGGCTTCTGAAGTTTGAGTGCCGGGGTTTTATGAGTTCTGACACCTCCACCACAGTCTTGACCCCAGGGCTTTGCCTTTCCTGGCCTCACAGTTGCTCAGACCTGTGTAACAGGCATGGCTTGAAAGTGAAAGTGTCAGTCACTTAGCCCTGTCCAACTCTGTGTGATCTCATGGACTGTAGCTGCTAGGCTCCTCTGTCCATGGAATTCTTCAGGCAAGAATACTGGAGTGGGTACCCATCCCCTTCTCCAGGGGATCTTCCTGACCCAAGGATTGAACCTGGGTCTCCTGCATTGCAGGCAAATTCTTTACCATCTGAGCTATCAGGCATAACTGGCATGGCTTACTCAGCAAAATACATCCCTCAGTCGTATATTTCCCTGTGGTCCTGGCACGTGCCTCTGATGGTCCACTTCTCCCCTATCTCTAAATTCATATCAAAATCATTTGGCTGAAATTTGCACTTGCTTCCTAAGTGGGCTCCTTTCCTATCATGCCCCATGGCTGAGTTTTCTCTCTCTCCTTTTCTTTGATTTGCTCTCTTACTGATACAGAGAAGGCAATGGCACCCCACTCCAGTACTCTCGCCTGGAAAATCCAATGGACGGAGGAGCCTGGTGGGCTGCAGTCCATGGGGTCACGAAGAGTCGGACACGACTGAGTGACTTCACTTTCACTTTTCACTTTTGTGCATTGGAGAAGGAAATGGCAACCCACTCCAGTGTTCTTGCCTGGAGAATCCCAGGGACAGGGGAGCCTGGTGGACTGCTGTCTATGGGGTTGCACAGAGTTGGACACGACTGAAGTGTCTTAGCAGCAGCAGCTTACTGATAAGAAAACTTGTTTTTCAAACACTGTCTATATGTTAACTTGTAAGCACAGCACAGCAAAATAGATGAGTCAAGAAGATATAGACTTTCCAGAATTATCCAGTTTTAAATGAATCTTGACCACACGTGTCCCTCTGAGCTGTACATTCCCCTAGCAATGGCTCCTCCATCAGGGCAGCCTCTAGCCCGAGCCTTGACGTCATTGCTCATCAATTGCCTGATCTCTTGGAATAACCATGTCTTCTCTGGGCCCCAGTCCCATACATTATTTAGGTGTGCCTGTCCAGAGCACACTTTTCTACTCTTTTCCCTTGGATCACAATACTGCTAACCTTCTCAGGTTACCCCTTTTGACTCTGTCTAGATGTGTGTGACCACTTGGCCTGGCTCCTCTGCAGTCCAAGAAGAGCTTGTCCAGTTGTTCCAATGATGGTCTCCACCTCTGGCTTTGAGAATGAGCTTCTACGTACTTTCTGGACCTGGAATCCCTTCTGAGAGTCACTCTCTTCTGCACCTTCAGTATTAGATTTATTTGATCTTTGATCCCTGCCATTTCTTACCATCTAGCAACATCTAAAACACATTCTTCCTGTTGATTACATCTTTCAGGATGTTTGGGATCATCCTGACCCAGGGATCCAACCCTCGTCTCCTGTGTCTCCTGCACTGGCAGGCTGATTCTTTTACTACTGTGCTCCTGGGAAGCCCCATGACCTTCTTCATTTTCCTCCCCTGCTTTGGTAATAAATCTGAGTCACATTTTCAACTAGTTAATCCTGTTGTGACTCTGGAGGCAAACAATTAGACAGAGAAAATTCCTTACACAGAACATTTAAACATCTTCCTCGTCAATCACATTTGTAAAAGTGTTACCACATTATTTCCTAATTCAACATGAAAATTTGACACAAACCCTTTATCACAGGGGCCCTACTCCTTTTTTTCTGTTTGTTTGTTTGTTTGTTTTTGGTCTCTGATCATATCCAGCAGCTTGTGGCGGACAGAGCAGCAATCTGAGTCTCTGAAATCTAAAGCCATGGCTGGACCCAGGTGTCTGTGTGGGGGGAGCGACTGATTATGAGCCCAGTTTGCTGCATTTAGGGCAGAACCTTCATACATTACTGACTCTGGAGCTCACATGGAATTTAGCTGCTTTTCCGGTTTGAAGTCCTTGCTTACAGTGTTTGCTGAGAAACACAGTAAAAGAAGCAAAAAATTATTTCCCCACTGTCAGCTGAAAAGTCCATAAACTGAAGCTCTATCTGAGGGAAGCCTTCCTCAGGCTAAATGACTCCCTTCGTCCCAGAAGCAGAGGCTTGGCTCATTGGTACCTTCTCAAGTCAGAATCAGCCAGCAATATCTGAGCATCAGGACTCACTAATGGTCATTGTCCAGAGTCACGTGATGGTCATGGGTGTCCCCACAGGAGAAGACACTGCAAACCACAGGTGAAAACCCTCTGGGACATGCCTGAAGCATCTCGGCCATGCCAGCAGCAATGTCTCCCCGCACTATTTGGACTCCAAATGATCATTCCAATGCTCATTGGTTCCAGGCAAAACCTTTTATATGTAGGATTTTGAAGGGGGAGGGGGCATTAAATAATAACTATGGATTCTCAGAGTTTGAACTAAATCAAGAAATGACACATAGGATTCAGAGAAATGGAAATCAAGCATCAGCTCTATAACCAGGCTGGCTGGTTTGGAGACTGTAGCTTCAATGTACTGTCATAATCTGGGCTTCCCACCCTCTTCTCCTCCGCCACATTGAACATGACCAGCTCAGTCTCCAGGCCTCCTCATCTCAGGAGCCCAGGCATTTGCTGCTTCTCTGACTCTATCAGATGGATAAGCAGAAAATGGGGTCTCCCAAGACCTCCAGGAGGCCCAGTGACTTCTCCCTGTCTCACCCATCAGAGCACTGATTTCCCCTCCTGAGTTCCCTGGAGATGGGGCTTAGGGCTGGAGGAGGGGCAGAAAGACGCCTCCAGTAGACACTCAAAGAATGAGACTAAGTGTTCCTAACACTAGTCCCAGGGGACTGCTGCTCTATTTGTGCCTCATTAAAATGCCAGAGCTATGCTAAGAGCTCAAAACACCCTCCATAGGTTGAGCAAGAGGCAGAGAAACAAAAAAGGATTCAAGAAGTACATGAAAACTTTCTACCTTACATGCCTGGACTGCTGCTCAAGCCACAGGACTCCTTTGCCCTACCACATCCCGCCAGAGGCACCCGTACTCTGCTGCTGCTGCTGCTAAGTCACTTCAGTCGTGTCCAACTCTGTGCCACCCTATAGATGGCAGCCTACCAGGCTCCTCCGTCCTTGGGATTCTCCAGTCAAGAATGCTAGAGTGGGTTGCCATTTTCTTCTCCAATGCATGAAAGTGAAAAGTGAAAGTGAAGTTGCTCAGTCGTGTTTGACTCTTCATGACCCTATAGACTGCAGCCTACCAGGCTCCTTTGTCCATGGGAATTTCCAGGCAAGAGTACTGAAGTGGGTTGCCATTGCCTTCTCTAGCTCCACAGAATTGGTACATCTATCTGCCCAGGAGAATCTGGGGGTGGAGGAAATCTAAGAGTGAGTCCCCCAGGACAGAGGAAGAAGTCCACAGCTCAGAACCAGGGAGAACTCAAGTAGGGTCTCATCAGGATAAGAACTAGTTGGGACAGAGATGGGAGAAGTGTTTCAGACTGATGACACAAACTTCTGCTATAGCAGAGGACTTGCTTTCATTGATCAGATGAACATAATAGTGGGTTTACTGGACTCACTGGGGGCTTCTGGGTGGCACTATTGGTAAAGAAACTTCCTGAGAATGCAAGAGATTTAAGAGACATGAGTTCAATCTCTGGATCAGGAAGATCCCCTGAAGGAGGGCATGGCAACCCACTCCAGTATTCTTGCCTGGAGAATCCCATGGACAGAGGAGCCTGGCAGTCTGCAGTCCATGGGGTTTCACAGAGTCAGATACCACTGACATGCCAGCGCACATGCATTGGGCTCATTTAAAGAATCTTTGTTATATAGATGAGGAGATGAAGATCAGGAGTGGTAAAGGAAGTTGCCCAAGGTCATGTAATGGGTGAGCTTGGATTTGAACCCTGTCTCCTGACTCTCAAGGCCATGCTCATTAGTAACAGGAGGTGACTTTTGACCAAACTTGGCAAAGCCGCCATGACCCATCTACATTACTTCATCACACAGAGAAGAGCCAGGGGCAGCCTTGTTCTCCTGAAATGCTCCACAACTGACATGAAAGTGACCTCCCACCTTGACCTTGAGCATGATCACAAATTCATGAAGAACACATGTATACACAAACATTCCCTGTGTTTGAAGTAGGTAAGAGTCCTTCTGGCATAAGCTAAAAGGGAATAAACGAATACATGGCATATAACATCCTCAGTAATGGCAAACAAATTCTAAGTTGGATTAAAGGAGAGCAAAATCTTAGAGCAGGAAGAAAACCACTTGAAGAAAATGTCACAGAAACAGCATCCGCCCACTGCTTGCTGCTTCCACTCTTTCGCATCAGCTCAGGCCAGCTGGTATCTCTCTCAGCTCCACCCGCCACGGCTTTAAGGTCCCGTTTGCAATTCTCTGCCGAAGCCTCCCCTTGGTCCCTCAAACCTGTGCCTGGGGGAGGCGAGGCCTGGACATGGCTCTTCCCTGAAGTGCACATGCCTCACCCGCCTTGTCATTCATAACTTAAACATCATCTCCTCCCAGTGGATATCACTGCTTATCTAGAAACAGTTTACAATATAATATTATACAAATTTTGGGGGTGGATGGGTTGCAGGAAAGTACATACAAGAGTGGTAATCCCCAGGAACCAACAAGACCCCCTATTCAGATATTTTTCCGTTATGGAAACTCTACATGAAATGGTGGTGGTGGTAGTATAGTCACTAAGTCATGCCTGATTCTTGTGAGCCAATGGTCTGTAGACTGCCAGGCTCTTCTGTCCATGGGGTTCTCCAGGCAAGAATACTGCAGCGGGTTGCCATTTCCTTCTCCAGGGGATCTTCCTGACCCAGGGATTGAACCCACATCTCATGCACTGCAGGCTGATTCCTTTTCTGCTGAGCCACCAGGGAAGACACATATGAAATGGTAAATAGCCAAAGAGGTAAAAAAAAAGAAAAGAAAAGAAAAGAAAAGAAAAATTTATTTTGGACCCAGTATTAGAAGGAGTAGATCACTTGTTTGGTGGCTGTAGCAAAATTCTAAAGGATAACATTAGACTGTAACGATGGACTCACACAGGAAAGATCACTTTTAAAAAACTCTTCGACTGTGCTCTGTTGCATGTCTTAGTGCCCCGACCAGGGATCTAACTTACGTCCCCTGAAGTGGAAGCAAAGAGTCTTCACCACTGGACCACCAGGGAAGTTCCAAGATCACAATTAATAAGGAAATAGGGGTAACCCAATATGCTGAGTGAATATAAGCATGAAAAGCCAATGAATGGCACAGGTTGGGGGAAGGAGAGACCTAGCTTAACAGCAACCCATATGCAAAGCATTATGGGGCTGTGCTATAGTGTACGGGATCTTAGCTTCCTGACTGGGGATCAGACCTGAGCCCCCTGCTGTGGAAGCATGGGGTCTTAACCACAGGACCACCAGGGAAGTCCTGGAATTTTTTTGAATCATAAAGTTTAGGAAAGTATTTTTCAATAAATGTACCAGTGTACATCTCCATCAGCTTTAGGACTTTTAACCTTGTAATCCACTTCTAGAGCACTCTCTTAAGTACACAATAATAGATTTTGACAGAGATGTGTATATATAAAAATACTAAATTAGTACAGCATTCAAGTACTAAAAAATGAAAATAACCCTAATTTCTAACTATAGAAATATTCAGCTGAATACTATGCTTCGTTAAATGTCACATTTTCAAAGAATATTTAATGAGAGAGCAAAATCTTTCTGTTTTACAACACTGTCTTTCTAACTCAAGTTGCGCCACTAATGACAATATTTGAGGCTTCATGGAAAAACTGTGGGGGTAGTTAAGAGGTAAAACATATCAGTCAGTCAATCACTTTCTCACTCTCTGTATGAGGTCACCCCCAAAGCATCCGAGTGTCCCAGAAGGAGGCAAGGAAAGGACACTTGAGGGTAAATGAGGTTTCCTGAATCAAGCCTGTCTCACATGAATATTGGGCTATCAATGCCATTTCCATGGTAAGTGACTCCCGGTACAAAAGATGCTGCTGCTGCTGCTGCTGCTGCTAAGTCGTTTCAGTCGTGTCCGACTCTGTGCGATCCCATAGACCACAGCCCACCAGGCTCTACAAGGTATCATTTCCTTTAATGTTTACTCCTCAAGCTCCCCTAATATAGAAATCATTTTAAGCAACTGTCAGTTTTCCAGACACTTTTACTTGCAGCCTGCAGATTGCATCAATAAAGTGGTGCCCCCATGACTCTCCCCATATCCATCACCAACACCAGTGCAAACTAGGCAATCCACTTTGCCTCCTGGTCTCCCCCTGTGGTCATCTGCAGACCTGTTCTCAGGAAAGAAGTTTAAGGTGACAGACTCTAGTGGCACCCTCTGCTTCAGTTCCCAGGCATACAAACTAAACAGAGGTCAAGAAGGGGTTGAGCCTGTAATGGCAAAACACCAGTGAATTCCTGGAGCAGGGTTAATTAAATATGAATTCAATCCTAGGACCAAGCTTACAGCTATCAGAATCAAGATATTTTCAAGGTGAGAGAGCTTTAAGAGTCTTTTTTTGACATTGGTTAATAGACTATTGAGGAATGATGGAGAGAACAGGCTTAAGGTCAGACTAGAGCTTGTTTGAATCTACTAAATCACTCACCACTTATATGCAAATTTGACCAACCCATTCCACAGATTTTCAGAAAAACTATCATGTGAAAAAGAACACTATCTACTTTCCAGCAACAGGGGCAAGGTTAAATAAAGTAATGCATACAAATGTTTAGTGTACTGGCCTATCAACTGAGCACTTAATAACTAGAATCCTATCTATTGTAGCAGCCTTTTGAGAACCAGTAGATCCTGGCCCCCAACTTTAAACAGTGGGGGATGGGGACAGGAGTATAAGCAAAGGATTAATTGATGAGAAAGTCATTTTTACAATGTGGCAAGGGATGAGATTCAGAGGTTCGCATCACTTTTCAACACATAACAGCTATTACTTGCCAGTTAAGACCCAGACACTCTTGTCCAGGGAGTCTAGCTTTCCCTCTTGCCTCCAACTGTGGTGGTTCCTGCAGATTTAGTGCTGGGGGATTGGAGTAAAGGGAGGCATGGTGCAAAGGATGCACATGGCAGAAGATGAGGTTCTGGGAAGAAAGTTCTTGAGAAAAGTTTGCATCTTGGCTCCACTTCTTGCTTTTGCAGTATGACTCAGTTTTGGTGAGAAAGAAGCGTTTTGGCTGCTCCTCAAGAACAGAGCCTGTTGTCAACGAGGACTTGGGACAGCGTGCTCTCCTTCTCTCTGAAGACCCGCTGTCCTCTCTATCTGAATCCGTCTGCTCTGGCTCAGGAAGGAATGCTAAGCCCAACACGTATGTGTCAGATATGCTGCAGGGTGTCTGCTACAGCCCAGCCATCTGTGACAGCCGGATCTGCCAGCCCGTCACCACGCAGGGAAATCCACTTCACATCCTCCCCCTCATGCCAGTTGGAAGTTCTCTTCTCTCTGATTAATCTCTCCAGTAAGGGGGTGGGGAGGGGGTTGGCGACAGAGGCAGTCGTATCTGCAGAGTTAGGGTTTGAAGAATTCTTTCACAAATGAGAGTCTTTGTGAGACAGTTGAATTTTGGGGAGAAGATATAGCACACAGTCAAGGGTGAGAAGAAATTCAAAACAGGTCTTTCACCCTGGGAGTTTTCAAAGTAACGATGTCTGATTCTACTCACAGAGAAGCATGAAGCATGCGTGTTCAGTCGTGTCCGACTCTTTGTGTCCCCATGGACAGTAACCCACCAGGCTCCTCTGTGTATGGCATTTCCCAGGCAAGAATACTAGAGTGGGTTGCCATTTCCTTCCCCAGGGGATCTTCCTGACCCGGGGATCAAACCCACATTTGGAAGAGATCCTGGCACAATTGATAGAAGGTATGGCCTGGGCATAGGGATTTTTAGAAGTTCCCTGGGTGATTTTAATGTAATGCAAACTTTGAAAGACACTGGTTAGGAAAAGTGCATCTCAGACTTTAACTTGCTTGAACATCACCTAGGCATCTTTTGAAATGAAGATTCTGATTCAGTAGATCTGGGGTTGGCTTCCTTGGTGGCTCGGTGATCCAGAACTCCACCTTCCAATGCAGGAGATGTGGGTTCGACCCCTGGGTCAGGAAGATTCAGCTGGAGAAGGAAATGGCTACCCATTCCATATTCTTGTCTGAGAAATCCCTTGGGCAGAGGAGCCTGCTGGGCTATAGTCCATGGGATCAGACACAACTTAGCGACTAAACAGCAACAGGGCCTGGGGTCGGCCTCAGCCTCTTAATTTCTGATGAGCTCTTAGGCGACGCTGGTGCCACTTCTCTGTAGAACACACTTTGAGCTACGAGGTTCCAGATTAGACTATCCTTCAGCCTGAAATTCAGCCTCCTTCTGTGTCTGCCCAGAGAACAAACTCGAGACTCAAGCTTAAGTATCCTCTGCATCTCAAAGACCTTTTTGCATCTTATGCCATCTCCTTGGCCTCAGAAGTGACCACGCCTTCCCATGTGCCCTCACTTGAACTGACATGGTCCTCTGTCCCCTGGAAATCCAGCGAAATTCCAGCTTTCTTCTGCATCTCCTGTGTAGTCAGGGCTCCTAATCGTTTACTGAGTCAATGAGCACAGCCCACGGGCTCTACTTACTCTGCTTCATTTCACTTTATAACTGTTAGCATTATTTGCCTATTGTCTGTCTTCCTCCACTAGAATATAAGTGCCAAAAGGAAAAGTACTTTTATCTTCTTATTCACTGTCTACTCCTGGTGTTCTAGCACATCGTATATGCTCAATAAATATTTGCTGGATGAATGAATGAATGTTAGACAAGGCATATATCTAAGGTTACTGTCCACCCCTAGACGATCAGACACTTATTTATTGGGCTGAGGTTAGATGGGGAGTGTAGTAGGTGCAAGAAGTCAGGCAAATGCAAAGCTGTCTAGGCCCACTTGTATATATTTTTCATTTTCTTTTATAATTATTTTAAACTGAAATATATTTGATGTACAATATTGTGCTAGTTTCAGGTATACAGCACAGAGATTTAGTTATATATACGTGTGTGTGTGTGTGTGTGTGTGCGTGCATGCTTCACTTCAGTCGTGTCCGATTCTGTGTGACCCCATGGACTGTAGCCCACCAGGTTCCTCTGTCCATGGAATTCTCCAGGCAAGAATACTAGAGTGGGTTGTCACGCCCTCCTCCAGGAGATCTTTTCAACCCAGGGATCAGACCCATGTGTCTTCCATCACCTGCGCTGGCAAGTGGGTTCTTTATATGTAGATATATATGACTTCCCGGGTGGCTCAGATGGGAAAGCATCTGTCTACAATGCGAGAGACCTGGTTTCGATCCCTGGGTCGGGAAGTTCCCTGGAGAAGGAAAAGGCAACCCACTCCAGTACTCTTGCCTAGAAAATCCCATGGACTGAGGAGCCTGGTATCCATAGGGTCGCAAAGAGTCGGACATGACTGAGTGACTTCACTCACTCATAGATACATATTCTTTATCACATTTTTTTCTCTTATATATTATTGTAAAATTTAAGTATAATTCCCTGTGCTATACAGTAGGTCCTTGTTGGCTCTCTGTTTGATTTGATTTATTTTAGAAATATTTATTTACTTACATGCTTGGCTGCACTGGGTCTTAGTTGCAGCATGCAGGATTGTCAGTCGTTAGTTGCAGCATGTGGGATCTACTTCTCTGATCAGGGGGTCATACTTGGGTCCCCTACCTTGGGAGTGTGGAATCTTAGCCACTTGACCATCAGGGAAGTCCCTGCTTATCTATTTTATATATAACTGTGTTTATGTTAATCCCCAACCAGAGTTGTCCACACAGTGCCTGGCACATAGCAAGCACTCAACACATCTTAAAAAATAACTCTAGTAATCTTTGAATAATTTTTCTCTGCTTCAGTATAAGCCTTCGATGCTTCTGTAAGCCTCGAAGTCAATGTATTTACATCACTACACCCACCCACCAGCCATCTACCCATCCATTTATCCATGTATCCATCCATCTATTTCTTTTTGGTAAATGTCCAACAATAGAGCAAAAAAAAATTAATTAATTAGGCAAGGGAGTTTACTGATGTTCTTTGTTCAGTTGTTAAACAATGCAAATGTGTTTTTAAAAAATCCCTCTCTTTGGTAAGTGAAAAATGTAAGTTCCAAAATCAATCAGAAAAACACACTTCACAGGTCAAAGATACAGAAGCAATTCCACTCTTGTCAGCACTTTCTTAGCATAGGTGTGCATATTCTTCTTTGTTGATTATGAACCTGAGTCAGTCAAATGAAATGCCTTGCTTGCTCACGGCAGAATTCATCTCAGCGTTTTCCTGGGCAGAGTGGAAGGACTGGGGAATAAGAGACAGGAAAGAGTATTAACTCCCCCAGGCAGACCCAGTGTAGGGCCCTGTGGAGAGATGTTATTGACTAGATGGTTCTGCAGAGACCTGCCAAAAATAGGATTTGGAGTAATAGGGATGAACAAGGCTTAGCCAGACAATCATTCTGTATTGCTTAGTGGCCCAAAATTGTTCCCTGAGATGTGCTTTCCAGTTATTTGTCCAGATTTCTATGATCTTAACAGATTGCTCCTGGGTAGAAAATAGCTTGACTTCCCCAAGCTCTGACAACCCTTAATTCGTCCTCGTTAATTCTTTTGTAGCCTGTGTGGATTCTAGAGGGAAACACACTTATCTGGCTGTCTGATTCAGGGGATGATTGCCTCCGGATTGCTCAAGAAGCTGTACTCAGAAATCTTAATGTGCAGGACGTTAGAGGCAGAGACTTCTGTTTCTCCTGAGTGTTTAGCCTTTGGAAACCAGAAAAGCCAAGCTGACAGTGTCTCTAGGGGACAGACAAGACACATGATCTCTCCCACTGGTAGCCCAGGGATGAGAGACGGGAAAGACAGGAACATCATTTGAGCCTTGTCAGGATGGAGGATGTGGTCAGGTAGAGGCTGGCCCTCCATTCACCTTTCTCCTTTCTGAGAACACATATGTCTTTATATACTTCCTTAAAATGCCTAAAATTTTTATTTTTTATTATAGGAGTATAGTTGCTTTGCAATGTTGCATTAGTTTCTGCTGTACAGCAAAGGGAATTGGCTAGGTATCTACATATATCCCCTCTGTTTTTGATTCCTTCCCATTTAGGTCACCACAGAGCATTGACTAGAGTTCCCTGAGCTATGCAGCAGATATTATTAGTCATCTATTTTATACATAGCATCAAATGTACATATATGTCAATCCGAGTCTCCCAGTTCATCCCTCACCCCCACCCCCCCCACCTACTTCCCCCTGCCTTGGTATCCATATATTTGTTCTCTACATCTGTGACTATTTCTGTTTTGCAAATAAGTTCATCTGTAAGATTTGGCCGGGGGTGGGGGCGGTTCACAAGTGGCCCTACTGGTAAAGAACCTGCCTGCCAATGCAAGAGACCTAAGAGACTCGGGTTCGATTCCTGGGTTGGGAAGGTCCCCTAGAGGTGGGTATGGCAACCCACTCCAGTATTCTTGCCTGGAGCATCCCATGGACAAAGGAGCTGGCAAGCTACAGTCTAAAGGGTTGCACAGAGATGGGCATGACTGAAGCGACTTTGCACATATCATTTTTCTAAATTCCACACAGAAGTGATATTATACAATATTTGTTTTTCTCTTTCTGACTTAACCTCACTCTCTGTGACAGTCAGTCCATCTACTTCTCTGCAAATGGCACAATTTTTGTTCCTTTTATAGCTGAGTAATATTTCATCGTATATATGTACCACATCTTTATCCATTCCTCTGTTGATGGGCACTAAAATCTTTATTTTAAAAAATTGCCTGTTTGATCATTTTGGCTGCTAAGACAGAGAAACTGAAAGCTTGCCTTTGCTCTCTCACTAACCAGTGACCCAGCTTGGCTAATCCTGTTCACTTTTCTGCACCTCTGTTAGCTCATCTCTGTAATGAGAAGGGACTCGGAATAGTAGTTACAACTACAGACTCCGTGTTCACACCAGCTCTGCTTCTTAGTAGTAAGGTGACCTCTGAAGCTTCTTAACCTCTGTTTTCTCATCTGTAAAACAGGGAGCTCCGTAATACCTTGTAAGGTCATTGTAAAGATTAAATGCATCAATATATGTAAAGTGCTCGGTATGGTGGCTGACACATGTTAAGTGAGACAGAGACATTTGCTATTTCTAAGAACAGAGGACTGTTGTTTAAAGTTCCTTCCTTCTAGATTTAAAGGATGAGTCATTACCACGTGCCTGTTGTGTATTTTTGGCTGCCTACCCAGCATTCATTTCCATATTTTCCCTCTCCCAAAAGCCCCCAAATATCTTCTGAGGAAACACCCTTCAGAACTCCCATGAGACCATACAATACTGCTTTAGATCACATTGTGAGTGTGCTTCATTGCTCAGTCATGTCCAACTCTTTGGGACCCCACGGACTGTAACCCACCAGGCTCCTAGTCCACAGGACTTCCCAGGCAAGAATACTGGAGTGGATTGCCATTTCCTTCTCCAGGGTATTTTCTTGACCCAAGAGTCACCAGGAAGCCCTATCTAGCTGGATATATAGACATATATACCCATTATATCTCATTAGCTCTCCTCTAATGACAAGGATACAAGTCATTCAGCAAAGCTATTAGAAGTAAATTGCAAAAACATTGGCCAAAGCGTCCTAGTTCACATGAATAAAATCTGCCCCTACTCCTCTCTTCCCAGGTTGTTTCTCGGCACTCTATGAGATATGCCATATCAGAAAAGATCTCCCTTCAGTTCCCATCTGTAGTCTCATTTTGCTATGGTTTAAAAATATATATATGAAACCAAATCTGGGCAGACAGATTTTCTGGCGGACATGATGATGGTCTATGTTATTCATAAAGCAATCAAAGAGACTCCATATTCATTCACTGACTTTATTCTTATGATAACATTCAAGGGCCCCATTTAAGGAGGGAAAAAAAAAATGTGAAGCCTCTGAACAATACTAAACTGAGATTCTTGTAAGGCTAGTGATCTGTCTCGCTAGAGGGGGAGGTAAGGCCAGAATCTCAAATATGACTTCCTCCTTTCTGAAATTCTTTTTTCATTGGTTTTCTAGGAAACTCGCACTCTTCGGTTCCTTTTCCTAACCTTTAAAGTCAAGGGTCTAGGACTGTTCTTGTTCCTCTCCTCTTTGTACATTCTCCCATTAAATTAACTCATTTGATACAATGGCTTTCCATGCTCTCTACTTGCTGGCTGATATATTTACTGTCTGTATTCTCATTAGAATGTAAATTTCAGTACGGTAGAATTTTAACTGTTCTATTCAATTCTGTATCCACAAAGTCTCAAACAGTACCTGGATTTCATTTCCTTTGGATATATGCCTGGAAGTGAGTTTGTGGAATCATACAGTCATTCTATTTTAATTTTTTGAGGAACGTCCATACTGTTTTCTGTAAAGACTGCACCAATTTACATTCCCACCGAACAGTATACAAGTGTTTCCTCTTCTCCACATCTTCACCAAGATTTATCTTTTGTCTTTTTGACAATAGCTATATATGCTTATACACACATAAAATATAGTAAAATATTCAGCCTTAAAAAAGAAGGAAATCCTCTTATTTGCAAGGATGGGAATGAAACTAGAGAGCATTATGCAAAGTTAAATAAGCCAGACCCAGAAAGACAGTTCCTTCATGATCTCTCTTACCTGTGGAATCTCCAAAAGTAGAATTTACAAAGGCAGAGAGTAGAATATGGCGACTTCCAGGGGCAGGAGAGTGAGGGGAGTTGGGAGATGCTGGTCAAAGGGTAGAAGTTTTGGTTATGCAGGATGAATAAATTCTGGAGATCTAAAATTCAGTATGGTAACTATGCTTAATAATATTGTATTGTATACTTGAAATTTGAGGGCAGATCTTGTGCTCTTACTGCATATTTGTGGTATATTTACAAAATGGTAACTATGTGAGTTGATGGATATGTTAATGAGCTTCATATGATAATATTTCACAATGTATACATATATCAAAACCACATAATACATGTTAAATATGTACAATTTTTATTTGCCAATGATACCATAATAAAGCAGGGAAAAACAAGAGTTCCAGAAACTTAGCAGGCACTCAATAAATGTGTGAGGGATGAATGAATGCGTAACTTCAAATACAAAGGTCTTGCTTCAAACTGTATCATTTCTGAGGTCTGCAGTACAGAACAAGGCTTACCTACCACTTGAGTGTGACTTACATTTGGGGCTAGATAATTCTCTGTTGGTGCAGGCCTGTTTGATGTGTTGTTGAATGTTGAAGAATCCCCAGCCTCTTCCTACTAGATGTCAGTTGAAACACTCAGTTATAACAACAAAAAAAATTTCACCAGTCATCACAAAATTTCCACAGTTCAATTCAGTTCAGTTCAGTCGCTCAGTCATGTCTGACTCTTTGCGACCCTATGAATCGCAGCACACCAGGCCTGCCTGTCCATCACCATCTCCCGGAGCTCACTCAGACTCACATCCATCGAGTCGGTGATGCCATCCAGCCATCTCATCCTCTGTTGTCCCCTTCTCCTCCTGCCCCCAGTCCCTCCCAGCATCAGAGTCTTTTCCAATGAGTCAACTCTTCACATGAGGTGGCTGAAGTACTGGAGTTTCAGCTTTAGCATCATTCCTTCCAAAGAAATCCCAGGGCTGATCTCCTTCAGAATGGACTGGGACTCTCAAGAGTCTTCTCCAACACCACAGTTCAAAAGCATCAATTCTTCAGTGCTCAGCCTTCTTCACAGTCCAACTCACATCCATACATGACCACAGGAAAAACCATAGCCTTGACTAGACGGATCTTAGTCGGCAAAGTAATGTCTCTGCTTTTGAATATACTATCTAGGTTGGTCATAACTTTCCCTTCCAAGGAGTAAGCGTCTTTTAATTTCATGGCTGCAGTCACCATCTGCAGTGATTTTGGAGCCCCCAAAATAAAGTCTGACACTGTTTCCACTGTTTCCCCATCTATTTCCCATGAAGTGATGGGACCAGATGCCATGATCTTCATTTTCTGAATGTTGAGCTTTAAGCCAACTTTTTCACTCTCCACTTTCACTTTCATCAAGAGGTTTTTTAGTTCCTCTTCACTTTCTGCAATAAGGGTGGTGTCATCTGCATATCTGAGGTTATTGATATTTTTCCTGGCAATCTTGATTCCAGCTTGTGTTTCTTCCAATCCAGCGCTTCTCATGATGTACTCTGCATACAAGTTAAATAAGGTGACAGGGTGACAATATACAGCCTTGATGTACTCCTTTTCCTATTTGGAACCAGTCTGTTGGTCCATGTCCAGTTCTAACTGTTGTTTCCTGACATGCATACAGATCTCTCAAGAGGCAGGTCAGGTGGTCTGGTATTTCAAGCTCTCTCAGAATTTTCCACAGTTTATTGTGATCCACACAGAAGGCTTTGGCATAGTCAATAAAGCAGAAATCGATGTTTTTCTGGAACTCTCTTGCTTTTTCCATGATCCAGCAGATGTTGGCAATTTAATCTCTGGTTCCTCTGCCTTTTCTAAAACCAGCTTGAACATCAGGAAGTTCATGGTTCACGTATTGCTCAAGCCTGGCTTGGAAAATTTTGAGCATTACTTTACTAGCATGTGAGATGAGCGCAATTGTGCGGTAGTTTGCCCTAATAGAGAACCACTGGGATAGGGGAAAGTCGGTTTACTATAAATAAATACTAAAGAGCTTTTTGATGAAAATGAAAGAGGAGAGTGAAAAAGTTGGCTTAAAACTCAACATTCAGAAAACTAAGATCATGGCATCTGATCCCATCACTTCATGGCAAACAGATGGGGAAATAATGGAAACAGTGAGAGACTTTATTTTTGGGGGCTCCAAAATCACTGCAGATGGTGACTGCAGCCATGAAATTAAAAGACACTTGCTCCTTGGAAGAAAAGTTATGACCAACCTAGACAGCAGAGGCATTGCTTTGCCAACAAAGGTCCATCTAGTCAAGGCTATGGTTTTTCTAGTGGTCATGTATGGATGTGAGAGTTGGACTATAAAGAAAGCTGAATGTGGAAGAACTGATGGTTTTGAACTGTGGTGTTGGAGAAGACTCTTGAGAATCTCTTGGACAACAAGGAGATCCAACCAGTTCATCCTAAAGGAAATCAGTCCTGAATATTCATTGGAAGGACTGATGCTGAAGCTGAAACTCCAACACTTTGGCCACCTGATGCAAAGAACTGATTCACTGGAAAAGTTTCTGATGCTGGGAAAGATTAAAGGTGAGAGGAGATGGGGACGACAGAGGATGAGATGGTTGGATGGCATCACCAACTCAATGGACATGAGTTTGAGTAAGCTCCAGGAGTTGGTTATGAACAGGGAAGCCTGGCATGCTGCAGTCCACAGGGTCACAAAGAGTCAGACACAATTGAGCAATTGAACTGAATTGATAAATAGAAGATCTGGGTCCCAGTTCTAGCTGTGTAACAAGTAATTCACCTGTCTGTGCCCCAGTTTCCTCAATTATAAAGTAGGATTAGAATAGATACTCCATAAAGCAGTGGTGAGGATTAAATGAGTTAGTGAATTCCAAAGTAACCAGTGTGGTGTCCAGTTAGTATTTATTTCCCTCTTGGCTCTGGGACTGAATTCCTTTCTGTACCAAGGTTTCATGACTCATTTTGAGTCCTACTTACTCTCTTGGTTTTGTCTCACTATTCTTGCCTTGACTTTGGACCTTCCTTCTTTGTCCCCATTACCTTCTCTGCCTGTCCTTTGCACTTTCTCTTACAGCCAAACTTCTAGCCACTGGCTATTCAGTCTCCATTCTGAATCCTTCATCTGGTTTTAGAACTACAGCTCCATCTTAGATATTTTCTCCTAGGCTTGTTCCATCCTTAAACCTCTCCCATCCTATCACCTTTCCAGCCACCTGAACTAAGTCAAGGTTATTTTCACACCAGCACTCATGTTGGTGGAGATGAGGAACAAACATGCCTGGGACCCATGTCATCATTACCCACAGCACACAAAGGTAATTACTTCTCTGGGCTCTGGACTTCTCATCCCATCAATTAGAAGAGATTTGTAAGTTGTTAGTTGGAGTTGCCTTTTTCATTGACCATGAGATAAATACCTATTGGCCTTCCTAGAACCAGCTGAATATTAAGTCTCCTTCCAATTTCAACACTGTATGTCCAGGTTTCAAACATGGGAGTGAAAGAATAGTAAAGGGTTAAGAAAGTTAAGAGTTAAGGATTAAGAATAGTTATGGGTTAAAGTTAAAAACATCTTAGAATTATGGTTTCCTCTCCTGTCCCTCAAACCTGGACAGCATATAAAAAGCAGAGACATCACTTTGCAGAAAAAGGTCCGTATAGTCAAAGGCATGGTTTTTCCAGTAGTCACGTACAGATGTGAGAATTGGACCATAAAGAAGGCTGGGCACCAAAGAACTGATGCTTTCAAATTGTGCTGAAGAAGACTCTTGAGAGTCCCTTGAACATCAAGAAAATCAAACCAGTCAATCTTAAAGGAAATCAATCCTGAATACACATTGCAAGGACTGATGTTGAAGCTGAAGCTCCAATACCTTGGCTACCTGATAGGAAGAGCCAGCTCATTGGAAAAGACCCTGATAGTGGGAAAGATTGAAGGCAAAAGCAGAATGGGCAGCAGAGGATGAGATGATTGGATAGCATCACTGACTCAATGGTAATGAGTTTGAGCAAACTCCAGAAGAAGGGCAGAGGAGCCTGGCATGCGGAAATCCATGATGTCACAAAGAGCTGGACATGACTTAGTAACTGAACAACTGCTAACCTTATCTAGTTGCTTTCTGGTGATGGTGTGATGCACTGAATAGGGTTCAGGTTTTGGGGTCAGATGAACTGTAGGGGATCTTCACTCTGCCACTCACCAGCACTAGACATACAAACTTAGTTATGTTAGTTACTCATTCTGAACCCTCAACTCTCTTTGTTTTCCACCAGAAACAGCTCCTATGAGGGCTGTATGTATTGAGTTGGCCAAAACGTTTGTTCAGGTTTTCTGTAACAAAACTCGAACAAACGTTTTGGCCAATCCAGTTTAATGTATAAAAATCCCCATTGAATAGCATCTAGCACAATATGGGCCTTTGCTAAATGTCATTTTCTCTTCCCTTCACATCCTCAGTCTGGTCCCTCTATTTAATCCTCTCACATAAGCAAAAATCCTAGTTCTTTAATCTTTACATTTTCCTACCCTGTATTCTTGCATGTTGCTTTTGCATAGCTATGATTTGATTAAGCATCTATTGGATTAAATGGACTTGAAACCTGACTTTACATAGGATAGGAAATAGAAATAAATCATATTAAAATATGGGCTTCCCAGGTGGCTCAGCAGTAAAGAATCTGTCTGCAATGCAGGAGACACAAGAGACACAGGTTCAGTCCCTGGGTCGGGAAGATCCCCTGAAGGAGGGCATGGCAACCCGCTCCAGAATCTCATGGACAGAGGAGCCTGGTGGGCTACAGTCCATAGGGTCGCAAAGAGGTGGACACGACTGAAGCAACTGAGCACACATACACAACATAGTAGAAAATAATGAAAAAAAAGAGTACAGAAGAACCAGAATGATAAGGAGAAAGTGGCCTGAGAATTAAATCCATGCTGTTTTCAACAAGGCTTTGTGTGGGTGAGCAGTGATGAAGAGCAAGGACTTTGGAGTAAGACAGAGCTGGATGTGGAGTCGGACCAGTCCAGGACCTAATAGACTGTCTGCCACACAACAGATGTTTCTAATAATAAATACTTAATGAAGCTTGTTACAAGTTTTAATATACTGGACTCTAATTATGTCACAAGCAATTATTTTACTTCTCTGAGACTTGATTTATTAGTCTGTAAATTGGGAATAGTAACGAGAATGAAATGAACTAATGTAAATAAAGTGGCTGAGTGCCCAGCACACAATCTGTGTGTAACACATCATAGAGACTATCACTGCAGAGTTTCTGCTTTACCTTGGGCTAACTGACATTGCTGTTTGTGAATATGCTTAATACAAATCCCTGGATGCTGGTAATCATATTCCATGGCACACGGGGCTGACTTTCAGAACACTGAAGCTAGAAAAAACAGTGAGGTATAAATCAGACCAGCTCAAAAGCCTGCAAATCGTGCAATGTTGGGTAAAGCACCTTGCTTTTCTGATTCTCTGTGTCTAAGTTATGGAGTAGTTGTGGTCTGGAATCTTTTCTATTTCTAAAAATCTTTGAGTAGGGCTAACTTGAAGGGTTCTTCCATGTTTAAAAGTGTATGATTAGAAGCGTAGGCTATATTTCCCTAAATATTGGTCAGTGAAATTTAAGTGTGTGTGTTTGTTTGGGGGCAAGGGAAGGGGCACTGAAAAGAATGTTAATGACCAAGAGGGAAAGGAAAGAGGAGTAATACATGTTGACGATCTATTAAACCAAGAATATATGTGTCACATGCCGTGTATTTTAAATATTCCCATAAAAACCCTGTCAGAACTGAGTTCCAAGCTCTGCTATTCCCATAAGGGAGTTAATATTGACTTGTTGTTGTTCAGCCGCTAAGTCATGTCTGGCTCTTTGAGACCTCATGGACTGCAGCACACCAAGCTTCTCTGTCTTTCACAGTCTTACGGAGTTTGTTCAAACTCATGTCCACTGAGTCAATGATGCCATCCAACCATCTCATCCTCTGTTGTCCCCTTCTCCTCCTGCCTTCAATCTTTCCCAGTACTAGGGTCTTTTCAAATGACTCAGCTCTTCAGGTTGC
This sequence comes from Nanger dama, assembly GCA_917880005.1. Lineage (NCBI taxonomy): Eukaryota > Metazoa > Chordata > Mammalia > Artiodactyla > Bovidae > Nanger > Nanger dama. The sequence continues at coordinate 5,273,680 of CAKJTW010000074.1, read as the reverse complement.
CAAGGTATTGGAGCTTCAGCTTTAGCATCAGTCCTTCTAATGAATATTCAGGGTTGATTTCCTTTAGAATTGACTGGTTTGATCTCCTTGCTGTCCAAGAGACTCTCAAGAGTTTTCTCCAGCACCACAGTTAGAAAGCATCAATTCTTCCATGCTCAGCTTTCTTAATGGTCCAACTCTCACATCTGTACATGATTATTCAAACCAAGAATATGTGTGTTACTCGTCATGTCCCATGAAAAACTGGCAGAATTGAGTTCCAAGTTCAGCTTCTCCATAAGGAAGTAGTGATTGAGCGGTGCTGGGATAAAATCCCAAGAGGAAAACCTTTTTTTTTTTTCCTTCTGTGCTTCCCCTATCTCAAGCCTCCTCAGGAAGTGCTTGGATTAGTTATTCAACTGTTGTGACTCAGGACCTCCCAATCTGCTTCCCTCCAGTCCAGCCTCTGTGATGCTGAGAATAAGATCATTTCATCTTCCTTCAGGAACCTGAGACGAGCCCTGAGGGAAAAGCCCAAGCTTCTCAGCACAGTTTCTAAGGCCCCAGGTGATGTCTCCTGCCGACTTCTCTTGCTATATTGCCACTTTTACCTTTTCATCTATATTCTTTGAGCATCTTCCTCATCCTAGACATTTTGCTGAGCTGCCTCCACAATGGTAAGAAGTGGTTCTGACCCTTTCTTATATTGTAGTAGGATTATGTATGCTATAATCAACTAACCACACAGAAACCTATCACTACTATCTATCTGTCTGCCTATCTATCTATCATCATCCCCTATTAACAATAAGTAACATTTATTAAGCACTTATGATCAAGGAACTCTTTGAATCACTTTAAATGATTGTTTGGTGTTGTTTTTTTTTTTTCACTTAAACCTTCCAACAAGTCTATTAGGTAGGCATTTTTATTTCCATTTTCCAGGTAAGAATACTGCCTCATTGACCGTTTACGTTTCTTGGGCAAGGTCACACAGCTCGGAAGTGGCAAGGCCGATATTGGTCCCCAGGAGGTTGCGTAGACTCTTCACAACATGCTACTACTCCAGTGTACAGTTACAGAGGGTGGTAGGTACCTGGAAGAAAGGCTTGGACCATGATCTGTGTGTAGCTAGTAATGGCGAGCCTGAGCAAACAGTATTTGCAAAGTCATCTTTTCACCTGACTGCCCTCTTCCTTCACCCGTCATGCACGTTGGCCTCTGACAGAGATGAACCGCGGGCTGCTCTGTGCTCTCTACAGCCTTCCAGTTGTTCTGGATGCTTCCTCTGCATTGGAGGCCTGGCCCTCTTCGACAAGCTAACATCTGCTCATTCACTTATTTGCCAAGTAATTACTGGAGCTGCTATTGTGTCAGACACTGCTAGAGTCTGAGTCTACTAAGATAAACAGACACGACCTCTGGCCCCTGGTGCTGACCTTCTGGAGGGGAGATGGATATGCAAACAAGCACAGAATGGGCAAGACCTTAGCATGGTGGGCTGTGTGGATGAAAAGGGTGAAAGAAAAGAGAAACACAGCCTGCCTGTTCCATAGAACATTGTGTGTTAAGTCACTTCCATCCTGTCCGACTCTTTGTGACCCCAAGGACTTCTCTGAAGACCTTGCCAGGCTTCTCTGTCCGTGGGATTCTCCAGATAAGAATACTGGAGTGGGTTGCCATTTCTTTCCCCAAGGGGATCTTCCCGAGCCAAGGATCGAACCCACATCTCATCTCTCCTGCATTAGCAGGTGGGAGCTTTATCAATATCACCACTTGGGAAGCCCCATAGAACTTGCCACCATTTTTAATAACAAAAATACAATATATAGTCTATATTTTTAAGCCTAAGATCAGTTTTGTTACCAGAAAGCATCTAGTGTTTTTTTCCCCCTCAGGGCAGTACATTTTGTCTTCCTACTTCTTCCATCCTTCCCCTTTCTCCTTCCTTCCACCCTCCTTTCTTCCCAATCATCCTTCGGAGGTGATGTGAATACCTCCTTTGCTTTCCCCATGCCAGGCACTGTGCTTGTTGTTCATCCTTCAAAACTCAGTATGAGGCCTTAAAGGATTGTACACCATGATCAAAGGGGATCCATTCTAGGTAGGCAAAGATGGTTCAACCTTCACAACTCAGAGCAGAAGGCCCTTCTTGAACCAAAAGTTTCCTAAAAGGTTGAGTAGGGCCCTCGTCTTTCTGCTTCCACTGTATCCTCTAAGAACTGATTATGAGCCCACAGCTGGAAGGCCTGTTGTCTGCCTTCCCACTAGACTACATCCTCCATGGGGGCAAGGCCTCTACTGATAGAGTTTGAAACAGTGACTGCACACACAGCAGATGTAGGTGCGCAATAAATATCCACTGTGTCTATAAGTAAGTTAAATTCAGGACAAAACAACCATGGAAAATATGCAGACAAAAAGGGCTTGAATAGTATTCTTGCAATCTGAAATTCTATGAGATGTAAATTATCTGGTTACTTATGCAAAAATGGGCACAATAAAGAACCGAAATGGTATGGACCTAACAGAAGTAGAAGATATTAAGAAGAGGTGGCAAGAATACAGAGAAGAACTATACAAAAAGATCTTCATGACCCAGATAATGACAGTGGTGTGATCACTCACCTAGAGCCAGACATCCTAGAGTGTGAAGTCAAGTAGGCCTTAGGAAGCATCACTACAAACAAAGCTAGTGGAGGTGATGGAATTCCAGTATTTCAAATCCAGCTGTGAAAGTCCTATACTCAATATGCCAACAAATTTGGAAAACTCAGCAGTGACCACAGGACTGGAAAAGCTCAGTTTTCATCCCAGTCTCAAAGAAAGACAATGCCACAGAATGTTCAAACTACTGCACAATTGTATTCATCTCACACACTAGCAAAGTAATGCTCAAAATTCTCCAAGCAAGGCTTTAATAGTACGTGAACTGAGAACTTTCAGATGTTCAAGCTGGATTTAGAAAAAGGAGAGGAACCAGAGATCAAATTTCCTATGTTTGATTCATGTTTGACAGAAAACAAAATTCTGTAAAACAATTATCCTTCAATTAAAAAATATATAAATTTTAAAAAATTGGCAACATCCACTGGATCATAGAAAAGGCAAGAGCATCCCAGAAAAACATCTACTTCTGCTCCAATGACTCTGCTTTGTACTATGCAATGAGTATGCAATGACTATGCTCCAATGACACAGCCTTTGACTGTGTGGATCACAACAAACTGTGAGAAATTCTTAAGGAGATGGGAATACCAAACCATCTTACCTGCCCCCTGAGAAACTTGTATGCAGGTCAAGAAGCAACAGTTAGAACTGGTCATGGAAAAACAGACTGGTTCCAAATTGGGAAAGGAGTATATCAAGGCTGTATATTGTCATCCTGCTTATTTAACTTCTATGCAGAGTACATCATGCAAAAAACTGAACTGGATGAAGCACTGGCTGGAATCAGGACACCACCCTTACGGCAGAAAGTGAAGAGGAACTAAAGAGCTCTCGATGAAAGTGAAAGAGGAGAGTGAAAAAGCTGGCTTAAAACTCAACATTCAAAAACTAAGATCAGGGCATCCGGTCCCATCACTTCTTGGTCAATAGATGGGGAAACATTGGAAACAGTGTCAGACTTTATTTTCTTGGTTCCAAAATCACTGCAGATCGTGACTGCAGCCATGAAATTAAAAGACTTTTCCTCCTTGGAAGAAAAGCTATGACCAACCTAGACAGCATATTAAAGAGCAGAGACATTACTTTGCCGACAAAGGTCCATCTAGTCAAAGCTATTGTTTTCCCAGTAGTCATATGGATGTGAGAGTTAAACCATAAAGAAAGCTGAGTGTGGAAGAATTGATGCTTTTGAACTGTGGTGTTTGAGAAGACTCTTGAAAGTCCCTTGGACTGCAAGGAGATCAAATCAGTCAGTCCTAAAAGAAATCTGTCCTGAATATTCATTGGAAGGACTGATGCTAAAGCTGAAGCTCCAATACTTTGGCCACCTGATGCAAAGAAAAGACCTTGATACTGAGAAAGATAGAGGGCAGGAGGAGAAGGGGACAACAGAGGACGAGATGGTTGGATGGCATCACAACTCGATGGACATAAGTTTAAGCAAGCCCTGGGAGCGATGATGGACAGGGAGGCCTGGCATGCTGCAGTCCATGGGGTTGCACAGAGCAGGAAATGACTGAGCGAGTAAATTGAACTATGCCAGGCAGTTTGCACAATTGCCCTTTGCCTAGTCTATCTGTTGTGATAGTAGGCATTTGACACATCTCTTCACTTAAGACTTATGCAGAATCTCTGATTTTGGCAAAGATTCTTTATTGCCTTGATCCTCCAAAGTATTGTTGTTTAGTTGCTAAGTTATGTCACTCTTCTGCAACCCCGTGGACTGTAGTCCATCAGGCTCCTCCCTCCAGGGGATTTCCTAGGAAAGAATACTGGAGTGGATTGCCATTTCCTTCTCCAGGGATCTTCCTGACTCAGGGATCAAATCCAGGTCTCCTGTATTAGCAGGCAGATTCTTTACTGAAGAATCCAGAAGATTACACTGAACCACTTGGAAGCCCTCCAAAGTATTAGAACCTCTGGTTTTTAACTGAACACATGGCAACACAAAGTGAAACTGGCGTCTCTTAACCTCTTTTTCAATCATATTAGCCACAGGAAGTTAGGACCCATGCTATGTGAAAATTCCACTTCTGTCCTTAAAAACAGGAGATGTTCTCCCACCTCAGTCCTGCTGGCTGGAATATCCATCCACCCATGTGTTCAAATATTCATGCAGACATGGGCCACGGCAGAGGATGGCAGGATGGCAGAGCAGCAAGACAGGACCTGTGTCTGGCAGCTTGGAATCCTTACTGACCTTGGAATGCTGACCTCCAGACCTAAAGGAGGGAGAGATAAAATAGACCTCAGTCTTGCTTGAGGTGTTGTTATTTGGAATCTCTGTTACATGCAGTCATGTCTAATCTTGACCAGTACACTGATTTTCCTTCTATAGAAACACAGATTGTCAGAGGTATATGGGACTTTAGAATTAACCTAATCCAATGTTTCTTAACTTTTTTGGAATGAAGAATATTTTAGAATTTGATGGAAGCTCACTACTGAAAAATGAGATAAAATGCATGTCCATGGTAACAGCCCTTTCCTGGTTAAACATTCCCAGTTCAGTTGTAGGCCTTCATTTTACCTACTAGCAAGCTGTGGTTCAGAAAGATCCTTAGGTTTGCAGGCAGTCCCATGGGAAACTGGACCAGTATCCAAGCTTTTTACACCCAACCTGACGTTTTTTCCTCCAAAAGATACTGCCTAGTTACCATGGGCAAGGTTCCAGTGATGGCTATCTGATGGTGCTTCAGAGATATTCTAGGTTTCTTGGTAAATATTGATGGTTCTGCCTTCTTATTCATTCATTCATTCACAATCATTCTTCCACTTTAGAAGTAATTATTGAGCATCTTCCAGGATTAAGCACAGGACAATGCCCTGTTATACTCTGGTGAACAAAATACAGATATTACTCCTGTTATTATGGGGCTTACATCCAGTTGATGAGTCAGATGTTGAACATGTCAAAATACAAATACATTTATAATAACAAATTGGGGTAAGTACTATGAAAGAAGAAAATGGGATGGTAGCAGAAAATAATAAGGAGATCTATTGGGAATCAAGGAAGACCACTGTGTGGAGTTGACATTTAAGCTGAGATGAAACACAAGAAGAAACTGGACAGGTAGGGAGTAAAGGAAAGGGTATTCCAGGCAGAGGGAACAATTCATGCAAAGATCCCAAGAAGAGAGCTAGAATATTAAAGAGCTGGGAGAAGGCTCAGTACAATAGGGTTTAGTACCTAGGGAAGATGGTGAGAGGTAAAAAAGGCAAGATCATACAGTTCCAAGTAGACCCTTGATGGCCTATTAATACAGCAGCCAGGGCTTCCCTGGTGGCTCAGACGGTGAAGAATCTGGCTGCAATGCAGAAGAACGAGGTTTGATCCTGGTCAGGAAGATCTCCTGGAGGAGGAAATGGCAACCCACTCCAGTATTCTTGCCTGGGAAATTCCATGGACAGCGGAGCATGGTGGGCTCCATGAGATTACAAAGAGGTGGGCAAAACTGAGTGACTAACACACACATATGTGTATTAAGAACAAAGACACATCATAACTGCAACAAGAAGCCACAGGAAGGCTTTCAAGAGACAGACTTTATCACTTCTCCCAGGGGAGAAGTGATATGATTCTAGCTTTTCAAAACACCACTGTAGTTGCTATGTGAAAAGTAATTGGGATGGTCAATAGGAGCCGACACACAGAGGCATTTGAGAGGATACATTTGTTCAGTTCAGTTCAGTCGCTCAGTCATGTCCGACTCTTTGTGACCCCATAAATCGCAGCACGACAGGCCTCCCTGTCCATCACCAACTCCTGGAGTTCACTCAGATTCACACCCATTGAGTCAGTGATGCCATCCAGCCATCTCATCCTCTGTCATCCCCTTCTCCTCCTGCCCCCAATCCCTCCCAGCATCAGAGTCTTTCCAAGGTCAACTCTTCACATGAGGTGGCCAAAGTACTGGAGTTTCAGCTTTAGCATCATTCCTTCCAAAGAAATCCCAGGGCTTGATCCCCTTGCAGTCCAAGGGACTCTCAAGAGTCTTCTCCAACATCACAGTTCAAAAGCACCAATTCTTCGGTGCTCAGTCTTCTTCACAGTCCAACTCTCACATCCATACATGACCACTGGAAAAACCATAGCCTTGATTAGACGGATCTTAGTCGGCAAAGTAATGTCTGCTGTTTTGAATATACTATCTAGGTTGGTCATAACTTTCCCTCCAAGGAGTAAGCGTCTCTTAATTTCATGGCTGCAGTCACCATCTGTAGTGATTTTGGAGCCCCCAAAATAAAGTCTAACACTGTTTCCAATGTTTCCCCATCTATTTCCCATGAAGTGATGGGACCGGATGCCATGATCTTTGTTTTCTGAATGTTGAGCTTTAGGCCAACTTTTTTACTCTCCACTTTCACTTTCACCAAGAGGCTTTTTAGTTCCTCTTCACTTTCTGCCATAAGGGTGGTGTCATCTGCATATCTGAGGTTATTGATATTTTTCCTGGCAATCTTGATTCCAGCTTGTGTTTCTTCCAGTCCAGCATTTCTCATGATGTACTCTGCATAGAAGTTAAATAAGCAGGGTGAGAATATACAGCCTTGATGTACTCCTTTTCCTATTTGGAACCAGTCTGTTGTTTCATGTCCAGTTCTAACTGCTGCTTCCTGACCTGCATACAGATTTCTCAAGAGGCAGGTCAGGTGGTCTAGTATTCCCATCTCTTTCAGAATTTTCCAGTTTATTGTGATCCACACAGTCAAAGGCTTTGGCATAGTCAATAAAGCAGAAATAGATGTTTTTCTGGAACTCTCTTGATTTTCCATGATCCAGCGGATGTTGGAAATTTGATCTCTGGTTTCTCTGCCTTTTCTAAAACCAGCTTGAACATCAGGAAGTTCATGGCTCACGTATTGCTGAAGCCTGGCTTGGAGAATTTTGAGCATTACTTTACTAGGATGTGAGATGAGTGCAATTGTGGGGTAGTTTGAGCATTCTTTGGCATTGCCTTTCTTTGGGATTGGAATGAACACTGACCTTTTCCAGTCCTGTGGCCACTGCTGAGTTTTCCAAATATGCTGGCATAATGAGTGCAGCACTTTCATAGCATCATGTTTTAGGATTTGAAATGGCTCAACTGGAATTCTATCACCTCCACTAGCTTTGTTCATAGCAATGCTTTCCAAGGCCCACTTGACTTCATGTTCCAGGACTTCTGGCTCTAGATTAGTGATCACACCATCATGATTATCTGGGTCATGAAGATGTTCTTTGTAGAGTTCTTCTGTGTATTCTTGCTACCTCTTCTTAATATCTTCTGCTTCTGTTAGGTCCAGACCATTTCTGTCCTTCATTGAGCCCACCTTTGCATGAAATGTTCCCTTAGTATCTCTAATTTTCTTGAAGAGATCTCTGGTCTTTCCCATTCTGTTCTTTTCCTCTATTTCTTTGCATTGATCACCGAAGAAGGCTTTCTTATCTCTTCTTGCTATTCTCTGGAACTCTGCATTCAGATGCTTATATCTTTCCTGTTCTCCTTTGCTTTTCACTTCTCTTCTTTTCACAGATATTTGTAAGGCCTCCCCAGAGAGCCATTTTGCTTTTTGCATTTCTTTTCCATGGGGATGGTCTTGATCCCTATCTCCTGTACAGTCTCATGAACCTCATTCCATAGTTCATCAGGCACTCTATCAGATCTAGGCCCTTAAATCTATTTCTCACTTCCACTGTATAAGGGAGTTGATTTAGGTCATACCTGAATGGTCTAGCAGTTTTCCCTACTTTCTTCAATTTGAGTCTGAATTTGGTAATAAGGAGTTCATGATCTGAGCCACCGTCAGCTCCTGGTCTGGTTTTTGTTGACTGTATAGTGCTTCTCCATCTTTGGCTGCAAAGAATACAATCAGTCTGATTTCAGTGTTGACCATCTGGTGATCTCCATGTGTAGAGTCTTCTCTTGTGTTGTTGGAAGAGGATGTTTGCTATGACCAGTGCCTTTTCTTGGCAAAACTCTATTAGTCTTTGCCCTGCTTCATTCTGCATTCCAAGGCCAAATTTGCCTGTTACTCCAGGTGTTTCTTGACTTCCTACTTTAGCATTCCAGTCCCCTATAATGAAAAGGACATCTTTTTGTGTGTTAGTTCCAAAAGGTCTTGTAGGTCTTCATAGAACCATTCAACTTCAGCTTCTTCAGCATTACTGGTTGAGGCATAGACTTGGATAACTGTGATATTGAATGGTTTGCCTTGGAGACGAACAGAGATCATTCTGTTGTTTTTGAGATTGCACCCAGGGACTGCATTTCGGACTCTTTTGTTGACCATGATGGCTACTCCATTTCTTCTGAGGGATTCCTGCCCACAGTAGTAGATATAATGGTCATCTGAGTTTAATTCACCCATTCCAGTCCATTTTAGTTCGCTGATTCCTAGAATGTTGACATTCACTCTTGCCATCTCTTGTTTGACCACTTCCAATTTGCCTTGATTCATGTACCTGGAATTCCAGGTTCCTATGCGATCTTTACAGCATCAGACCTTACTTCTATCACCAGTCACATCCACAGCTGGATATTGTTTTTGCTTTGGCTCCATACCTTCATTCTTTCTGGAGTTATTTCTCCACTGATCTCAAGTAGCATATTGGGCACCTACTGACTGGGGAGTTCTTCTTTCAGTATCCTATCATTTTGCCTTTTCATACTGTTCATGGGGTCCTCAAGGCAAGAATACTGAAGTGGTTTGCCATTCCCTTCTCCAGTGGACCACATTCTGTCAGACCTCTCCACCATGACCTGCCCATCTTAGATTGCCCCGTAGGCATGGCTTGGTTTCATTGAGTTAGACAAGGCTGTGGTCCTAGTGTGATTAGATTGACTAGTTTTCTGTGAGTATGGTTTCAGTGTGTCTGCCCTCCAAAGCCTTCTTGTGACACCCACCATCTCACTTGGGTTTCTCTTACCTTGCGTGTGGGGTATCTCTTTATGGCTGCTCCAGCAAAGCACAGCCACTGCTCCTTACCTTGGACGAGGGGGTATCTCCTTACCGCCACCCTTCCTGACCATCAACGTGGGATAGCTCCTCTAGGCCCTCCTACGCCCATGCAGCCACTGCTCCTCGGGTTGCTCCTCTGGCCGCCGCCCCTGGCCTTGAGGCATTTGAGAGGATACAGTTGTAGCCCACATCATTAATAAACAGGTTGCATAGGTGGATAGGAAATGTATTTTGGGCATAGGATATACTTTGGTTTGGTGGTATAGAGTGTGAGGAAGAGGAAAACCAATAGGTCTTTGCAAATCTTCCATGACTCTTGGCAGTTTTCAACACTTAGCAAATCCGCTAAGCAAAGCAACATCCTTGCCCCTCATCTTGTTCCCAGTTCCAAGCACTGACTTTGGCTTTCCAAGGCAAAGACCCTGGCTGTGAAGGTGAAGGTCCCTGCTCAGGCTGGCCACCTTGCATTGGAGCTTTCGTCCAGCAGCAGGTCTGTGTCTTCCAGCTAGTGCCCAGGCCTGGGGTGGGGGGTGGGGGGGAACCTCAGCTGACAGCACCTTCAGGGCCAGGACCCCAGACCCTGCGCAGCTGTCACCATCAAGGGAGCCAGGTGCCCAGGACACAGCCGGCCCTTAGGCTGCACAAACCAGGGACCAGATCCCTTGGACCACGACCCAGGGGGACCGCTGCTGCGGGGCCCATCACCATGCAGACCCTTGGCAGAGCCGCCACACCCCAGTACAATACTAGACACGCCACAGGACCGGTGCTAACGTATTTGTGTTTTAAGATAATGTAACAAAAACTTACTCTATTTCAGGTTTCCTTCTGAGGACCCTTGAGGTAAGTACAAGATACAGTCCAACTTTAGCCCCTTGAGGTAAATACAATGATTCCTTTCCATTTCCTAGATTAAGAAACGGAGGCTTTAAAAGAGTAAAGTGTTCCAAATTGTGCATCTAAAGAGTCCTGGAGCAGGGATGAAAAGAGATTTCTGTAGCCGGACTCCAAGGGCCCCTCAGGGGTGCCTGCCCCCCAGAGCTCACCAGGCAGAGTCTCCCCTGCTTGCACCAGGCCTGGTCTGCGTGACCAACACCATACTGCAAAGCAATATCAGGGCAAAGAGGCGACCGCGGCTTCCGCCTGAGTCTTGGGCTCTTTCTCTTGAACTGGAATAGGGGCGGGGCGAGTGGCAGCCAATAACTTGAGACCTGTTAGTGTAGCTGTTACCGCGAGACCTTCCACGCGAGACAATCAGTCCAGGCTCCACGGACAGTCAGCCTGGCAGTGGCCCTAGGGGTAGAGAGTGTGATAAGATGCGATCAGTCACAGCCTTCTCCCCGGGGCCCTCCAGCCCGGTGGGTGAGCTGGGGTCCTGGGGACAGGCTGGGGCAGTGTCCCGTAGCACTCCAGAGCCCTTGAAGGAGCAGCAGACCTCTCCCCCATCCCCACCTCTGCGTCCTCATGACAGTGGCAGTCTCCATGGGTTGTGGTCCTCAGCAGCTGGAACATAAGGTCACTGCCGTTAAGGTAAGAGCTTCAGCCAGCTTCAGCCTCTCTGTTCAAGTTTCAGAACTTGGTCCGGCTTAGCTGAGTTCTCTATCCCTAGGAGGTGGCCAGAGGTCAGGGTAAAGGCACGTCATTGCTTTGGGTCCGCTTCTGTGGTTGAGGCTATTCTCAAAGAAGAGCAGTTATGGTGAGCTGGGATTAACCTGATTGGTATTTGCTACAACACGTGTTCCTGTTGATCCTGAACAAACGATTCTCTCCAGTTTAAATAAAAAGCTTGAGGGTTGGCTGGGTCCTGGGAGCCTGGCTCCCAAGTGATGATGGCTGGGCAGGGTCTGTGGACCGGGCCATATGGGTGCTGCCAGCTGACATGTGCCTCTTCAGCTGAGCTTGTGTGCTGGCAGGAGGACCCAGGCTGGGTGCTGAACTTGGGGTGATGGCGTGATGGGTGATGCAGGGATCCACTCCTCTTAGCCAGGACTTGGATCTCAGGCAGCAAAAATTCAAGCCTTGGAACCTTGCCTTTCTTGTCAGAACAGAGAATAACAGGTTTTAGTGGATATTTACAGGAACATCCTGACTTGTCCATGACCTGACCTCAAGAACAAAGGATCTGACACCCAAAGTTTGCAACAACTAATCATACGCCTCTCTCACCTTTTCTGTAATAACATTTTGCTGAAAGCTTTTAAGGAGTTCAGTTTTTACGGCAAGAGATGCCTGTCTCCTTGCAGTGTCCTGCAGTAAACCTTTCTCTGCTCCAAACTCCAGCTTTGGTGGTGTTTGGCCTCAGTGTGCCTGGGGCATAAGGGAAAAGTGATGGTCGCGCAGCCATGTCTGACCCTTGCGACCTCATAGACTGTAGCCCTCCAGACTTCTCTGTCCATGGAATTCTCCAGTCAAGAATACTGGAGTGGGTTGCCATTCCCTTCTCTAGGGGATCTTCCCAACCCAGGGATCCAACAGAGGTCTCTTGCATTGCAGGCAGACTCTTTACTGTCTGAACCACCAGGGCATAAGGACTTCCATTCAATCACAGAACCACTTGCTTTGCAGGAAACCAACTGCCGCGTCCTATGTACAGTCAGCAGTCTGGAGAGGCCCACTTGGCAGAGCTAAGGCCTCCTGCCAAGGGCCAGGGAGGATCTGAGGCCAGTCAGCCACCATGGAATAAACTTGAAGGAGGACCCTCCAGCCTTCAGATAACTGCACCCCCTCTAGGACTTGATTGCCACCTCATGGGATGTCTCAATGCTAGAATCACCCAGCTAAGTCACTTGCAAATTCCTGACTCACAGAAAAATGAGAGGGAATAAAGTGTGCTCTTAAGCCAATTAGTAGTCTTAGTAATTGTTTATGCAGTCTCAGATAATGCAAACGGCCACTTTTTCCAAAACCCTGTGACATAGCATTGCTTTTACAGTTTATAATAATAGTTCTTTAAAAATAAATATAAATATTTCTGTTACCTTTACAGTTTGTAAACAGCTTCTTCATGCTCTTCTAATAGAGGAATCCATTCTCTTTGCTTTACAAGGTGCTGACTCATTTCAGGTTAGTACAATTTCCAGTGGTTAACATTTTGCCTGATATTCAGCATAGTATAGCAGGAAGATATGTGAGCACTGGAAACAGACAGGATTATCTTAACTAGATAAAAATTATGCACAAGTAAATAAAAGGATTTTTAAAGGCACAGTTCAATGAGTTTTGACAAATGCTCTTTGATATACCCAAAAACACCAATAAAAATAAGGAGCATTTCTGTCACCTTAGAAAGTTCTCCATAACCCTTCTAAGTTTAATCCTTACCACCCTAGAGACAACCAGTGTTCCGATTTCAGTCACCAAAGGTTTGTTTTGCCTTTCTTGAATAAGTGAATTTTACAGTTTGCATTGTATATGATAACTTTCACTCACTAGAATATTCTTAAAATTCATTCATGCTGCTGTGGGTAGCAACACTTTATACCTTTTATTGCTAATTAGTATTTTGTTGGGGGCTTCCCATGTGGCTCAGTGGTAAAGAATTCACCTACCAATGCAGGAGACATAAGAAACGAGTGTTCTATCCCTGTGTAGGGAAGATCCCTGGAATACGAAATGGCAACCAGCTGCAGTATTCCTGCCTGAAAACTTCCATGGACAGAGCAGCCTGGTGGGCTACAGTCCATGGGACTGCAAAGAGTCGGACATGACTGAACGACCAGACACATTTTGTTGAATTAATATCTTAATATAATGCACTATATTCTCCTATTGTAGGTTGTTTGCAGATTGGGGTTATTAAATTAAGCTCTCATAAACATTTTGGATAAGTCTTTCTAGACATATGTTTTTATTTATCTTGGGTAAAATATCTGTGAATGAATTTGCTAAATCATAGGGGAGATATATAATTTTCTAAGAAATGGCCAAACCATTTTTCCAAAGCATTTGTATCACTGCATTCCCACCAGCAGTATATGAGGGTTCTGGCGGCATTCCATCCTAGTCAACATTTGGTGTTATTGTTTAAATTTTAGCCATTCTAGTAGATCTGAAATGGCATTTCATTATGGTTTTAATTTGCTTTTACTTGATGACTAAGGATGTTAAGCTTTTCTCAAGCTCATTGCCCATTTATATACTTTTTTGGTGAATTAACTGTTTAAGTCTTTTGTCTGTTTTTATAACTTTTAAAGAGTTATTGATTTACAAGGATTATTTTATATTATGGACATGCTTCTTTTGTCAGATATAGGTACTGTGAATAATGTCTCTCAGTCGGTGGTTTGCCTTTTCCTTTTCTTAACAGGCTTGTTTTTGTTTAATGACTAGAGCTCTTTAATTTTTATGAAGTCTGATTTATTTTTTTTTTTTTTGGTTTAGTTTTGTGTTTTTTCTAAGAAATCTCAGCCACACTGAAGTTTGAATACATTCTTTTTCTTAAAAAAGACTAATAGTATTGACTTTAGTCAATAGTATTATATGTCCGTGATTCATCTTGAAATAATTTTTGTGTTTGATGAGGAAAGTATTGGATTTCTCCCCCATTTGCTGCATAAAATTTTCTTTGTTAAATTATTGGCATGCATTTTTTAAAAATTAATTGATCCAAATGTCCAAATGTATAGATTTATTTCTGGATTATTTAATTCTGTACTGTTGATCTATTTTTATATCCTTAGGCCAGTACTACACTGTATTGACTGCTGTAGCTTTACAGTAAATCAGAAATCAAATAGTTTAAGACTTCCAAGTTTTCTTTTATAATATTATTTTATTTTCTAGGTCTTTGAATTTTTATATATATTTTAGAAAAAAATTTCAATTTGTAAAAATCTTATGTAACTTTTGTTGAATTATGCTTGTGAAGGAATTTATCCATGTCCTCTAAGTCATGGGATCTATTGTCTTTTTAACATCGTCAAGATCTGTACTGTTGGTTCTCTTCCATTCCAGTGTTTCTTTGTATTTATCCCGCTTTAGGTTTACTGGGCTTTAGAGGTCTATAGGTTGATATTTTCATCAAATTTGAGACAGTTTGACCATTACTTCTTGAAATATTTTTCTGATATATTCTCTCTATACTCTCCTTTGGGAACTTCAATCACATGAATACTAGACAGTTTGTATTACTCCACTTGCTACTGAGGCACTTTTCCTTTTTTTCAAATTTCCTCCTGAATTATTAAGATTGTATCACTTCTGTTGATCTATCTCAAGTTTATTGATTCTTCCTCTGCCATCTCTAATATATTGTCATTAAATAAATTTTATTTATGTATTATAATATTCAATTTTAGAATTCAAGTATTTTTCTCTTTTTAATTATTATAGCTATCTTTTCCTTTATATCCTTGAATGTATTTATAACAACTGTTTTATAGTCCTTATTTGTTACTTCCAGTGACTAGATCAGGTACCAACTTACTTTTCTGTAAATTACAGATCAAATTTCCTTACTTCTTCACATATTTAACAATTTTTAAATATACACTGAGCATTTAAAAAAATGCATTGTAGGAAGTCTGGATCATGGCTTTTTTAAAGAGTGTTAAATTCTGCTTGAGGGGTTATTAAATTGCTGTTAGATTTTCTCAACTTTCCAAGCTTGGATTTTTTTGTTTGTTTGTTTACGTTGTTAGTGGCTGGTTTGTTTTCACTTTGTCTGTATCCTAGGGATTGATTCTGTCTCTAGGTCTTGGTTATTACTCCTCAGTCTTGGCCTTTATGAGGTCTCAACTGAATTATTGAGGTGCTCTCCACTCTGTGGAGCGGGAGGTCTCTCCACTCTGGCTGGATTGAAATTCCCATACCTACAGGTTCTCCATGATCTCTGCAGTGCTGACCCACAGCCGCTGCTCTCTGCTAGACTTTGTGGACATGCAGTGGGAACTCCCCAAGCATATGTGTCAACTTCCCCTCCTTGCAGATCCCACCTCTCTCTGCTGAAGCTGGGAAAGTGTTTTAAAGCACAGAATCAGCCAAACATTAAGTTTATTTTGTGTGATTTTCTTTCGCTAAAGATCACAGTACTATGCTCCTTGATATCCAATGCCTGAAAACTATTGCTTTATGTACATATGTATCATAAGTTTTTATTATTGATTGAAGTAGGAAAGTAAGTTTGTACTAGTTACTCCATCGTGACCAGAGGCAGACTTGCTTTCCGTCTCTTGACATTGCTGCTGTGTGACCTTGAGTAAGTTAATTCATCGTCTTTGTTTCAGTTTGTTTATTTATAAATGAGACTCATAATACTTAGACCATAAGTTCAATGATAACAGTTATGCCATTTATTTTTCTTATTTCTGAACCTTTAATAACTAACACAGTGCACTCAACACACATTCATTATTTAACTGTATTCATGCATTCAATTCATTCAAGAAATGTTACTAAGTGAATACATGCTTCACAGAAATGTTTTTAAGAATAAATTCAATCATTTATGTAATGTAATCAGTACAAAACTTGGCTCAGAATAAAAATCCAGGACATTATAGATATTTAAAAGGTGTACTGACTGAAATTAATTATATTTCTAGGTCCTAGAGTTCACAGATATTCTACTTAGGAAAAAAAAAATCAGTAGGATTTTAGGGGGAAAAAAGCATGACCATGCCTCATTTAGAATTTCACTAGTTTACAAATGCCACTGTTAATCTAAAAAGGCACAGGGTCAGCCCACCTTCACTGTTGATCCTGTATATGGAGCATCATAAGCCCTGTGCTCCCACTGTGTTAAGCACCACATTGATGGCTGACTGGCTGGTTGACCAGTGGGTATTAGGACTCTTGCCCTGCTAGGGTGAACAGGCTGGCTGAGCTTAGTTGGCTGAATCCCTGCAGCGCTCCCCAAGGATGGAGTTACTGCCCACACTGATGAGTCTCTGCACTCAAATAACTTGCAAACAAGCCACGATTTCTGGCCCAGCATGAAGTACAACTGCAGTGGGGAAGCTGGGAGGGCAGGGAGCAGGAGGAAGCCAGATTTATGAAGCTCCAGGGTGATGTTCAAGGCTCTGTGCTCCAGCAGTGCAATGACCACCTGATTAACAGTTCCTTGTCTGCATTCTGCTCAATTTTCCAAAGTGCTTTCTGCATCTCTGACCCCATCTGACCATCACAACATCCTCCAAATGGATAAAGGGTGTTATTACACGTCTACATTTTAAAGATAAGGAAACAGAGCATGAGAGAGATAATATGATTTAGCCAAGGCCCCATAGCTAGAAAATGTGAGAGCTGGATTTGGAATTCTGCTGGCAGAGGGCACGTATTTTTTCCATGATTTAGAAATGACAGTTTTCCATCTCTTTAGCCAGATGGTGGTCATTTCAGTGTGTGCTCTAAAGTGGGATGGGCGATTGGGATCCAGCAGTTCCTTCTGTCTCTGTACAGAGTCTTAGCTCTTCAGAGCTCAACAAGACCTCAGATATGCACAGTCCCAGTCACCTTATTCTGTGATGCTGACATGGAATCTCAGGATGTTTCAGCCACTCAGTGAAGCTCAGCAGCAAGTTCTGAGGGTGACCTGATACACCACTACTCATCTTTCCCTCACACCATGCTGTTTTTGCAAAAGCCTCTCTGGCCTCCAGCTTCACAGAATCAAACAAAACAGGACAATGACAGCTTTGGGGCCTGGGTAGAGCTCTGGCCCTGACTCCACTAAGAGGCCGTGGGTCAGTTTGATGGGTCGCCATCAAAGACAGCCTTTATGAAGGTGCTTTGAGACACCCAATCAGTATCAATCAGTGCGTTTTTGTTAGTTTCTCCAAACTTAAGCTGAATCAAGCTGTATTGATTAAAACCGGTTGGGAAATGAATTCCTGAGACTGATCTATAAAGAAATTCAATCTGGAGATGGAGCGAACTGTCATCAAGATTCCTTATTAGGCACTTCGCACCGGGGGCTAAATAAAGCAAACAAACAGACACGGAACACAAAGGGCAAACTTTTCCAGGGGATGAAAATGACACTGTGGTTGGGGAATATCACATCTAATACCATAGGAACTGACCATTTTTTAATAACCAACAAATCGATCCCTCCCTAACAATGCTTCTGAGAAGCGAGAATAAGAAAGGACTACATTAACAAAGAGGGATGGAAATGAAATTAAGTCCCGAACACAGCCTTTTCAATATCTCTAAGATAGGAGGGTGATCCTGTCAGAAACTACATTCTACAAAGAATCCAGAATGGTTGCCTCATTTAATTAGGAGGAGAAAAGCATGTGGGGAGAGAGGGAGTCTTCTGGGTAGGGGAGTGTAGCAAAGAGATTGAACCTGTTTCAAAAGTTGCTTAGCAAAAGCAATTTTAATTGCTGCCTTTGTTATAACAGATTAAAAGTAGTTATGTCCCAGTGTACCTCAGTTTAAGCAGTCAATGTGTTCCTGAATAGTTATGTGCAAATCAAATTTTGTAAATCAAATCCAATTTTAAATGCTCTCAGAGAGCTTGTTCTTTCAAGGAAATTTTGGTGAATTCTTTGGTAAGACCTAAGACAATCCTCTAATTTATTGGGTTGGTTGGTTTAATTTCTTTTAGATGATGATAAATGTTATTCCTTCTCCCATATTCAGAAGAGGAGACTGAAAATAGAATGGAAATAAAATGACTTAATGACGTGATATAATAGCTAATGGTATCTCCTATGGTAGGTTAATTTAGTAAATGGTGAGCTTACCTCTTGTATTTTCTATGAATAATGACTAGTATTTAACATCAGGACGATGAGACTATAAGAAAAATCAAAAGGATTACTTGGAAGGAGTTTTAAGAAATATCTAATCCAACCTTCAAAACCGATTTCTCTTTGCAGTATTCCAGAATAAAGACTGTTTAGGCTCCACTTGAATACTGTTAGAATGAGCTGTGATATTCATTCATAAATTTATTCATTAAATATTTATTGAGCATTAACTATATGGGAAACAGGAAGAAAACTAGATATTAGCACCCACCTTCTCTAGAACTTAATTCACCTGGTAAGGCAGATATTCATTAAACAGTAACACAATTATTGATACATTATTTGATAGACATTATGAAAATTAAATATAGTATTCTGTGAAAGTAGTCAGGGAACACTGACCCAAGAAAATTGCATTTCATCTAAGACCCAGAAGATGAATAGGTGCTGAGACAAAGAAGACCCACCAGAGGACACAATGTGTGGGATTGACACTATATGTGGGATTGTGGTTTGAGATAGTTATTCTGGCTGCTGTGTGAAAAGTGGACTGGATCAGGGCAAGGATGGGAACAAATAGACCCACCGTCAGGGTAAAAGATGCTGGTGACTTAGGCCAAGATGCTAAACGTGGGGCTGGAGACAAACAGATTGTCCTGAAATACTGTTGGGAATATGCTCAATAGGACAGAGTGATTCTATGTGGAGGTGCACACATGCTTAGTCGCTCAGTCGTGTCTGACTCTTTGCAACACCATGGACTGTAGCCAGGCTCCTCTGTCCATGGAATTTCCCAGGTAAGAATACTGGAGTGGGTTGCTGTTTCCTTTTCTATGGTATATGGGGGTATGTGAAAGCACAGAGTCAAGGATGATCTTGGCATATCTGAGTTGGACAAATGGAAAGACAGTTATCCCATCTACTGATACCGAGAGCATTAGCAGGACAACAGATTAGGGAGAAGAGATTTGGTGCAAATAATTCTGAGCATGTTGAGCTAGAGGTGCCATCAGTGGAAATGTCCAGCAAGCAGTCTAGTAACTGAGTCTGGGACTTGACTTTCATGACTGGCACCCTGTGAGCACTTTGCAGCAATGCCAGCACACAGCAGCCCCCAGGACTGGCTGGGGGTTCAAGGACACAGCTCCAATTTCTGGAGAAACAAAGTCCTAGACTGATAAACCAGGCCAGCAGCCAAAACTGTAACTGGAACACAAGACCTAGACCCAGACAGGGAGTAAGTGGGGAGTGTGGGCACCCAGGACATGGGAATGCAGGAGGGTTCAAGGATTAGTGTTCCTACTCAATATTTATGACTTGGATCATTGAGGTAATAAAAGCAGTAGCCAGGAGACGTTTTTTTAACCTGGACCATTTTTAAATTTTTATTGAATCTGTTACAATGTTGCTTCTATTCTGTGCTTTGCTTTATGACCCCAAGGAATGTAGAATCCCAACTCCCTGACAAGGGATCAAACCCACATCCCCTACACTGGGAAGCAAACTACTGGACCACTAATTGTCAACTACTGGTCCCAACTAGTGGACCGCTAGGGAAGTCCCCAGGAGACTCTTTTGACCTCTCGTGCCAACCAGCATTGTGGTAGGAGGCAATATGCTCACTGCTGCTGCTGCTAAGTTGCTTCAGTCGTGTCCGACTCTGTGTGACCCCACAGATGGCAGCCCACCAGGCTCCCCTGTCCCTGGGATTCTTCAGGCAAGAACACTGGAGTGGGTTGCCATTTCCTTCTCAATGCACAAAAGTGAAAAAGTGAAAGTGAAATCACTCAGTCGTGTCCGACTCTTAGCGACCCCATGGACTGCAGCCTAACAGGCTCCTCTGTCAATGGGATTTTCCAGGCAAGAGTACTGGAGTGGGTCGCCATTGCCTTCTCCAATATGCTTTCTAACTCATCAATAATAAACTTCACAAAATGTTTAAACCCCATTTGATCACCACGGGGACATGAGAACTGTGAGATAGGGTTGAATTCTGTCTTGTTTATCATCTGCCCAAATTCAGCTGTTTAATGTCTTGATACATCTTCGGATAACCTTATCTCCTTCCTCTGGGTTCTTGATACAGCAAAATCCAAGTCAACAGCTCATCAGAAAGGAACCTTGGTATATTGGTCCATGTCTTCCAGTTGCATATGACAGAGCTCCACCTAAAACAAGTTTAAGCGTTTGATTGGGGTCAGGAATAGACCCACTGACACAAGCCGGGCACATGAGGGAAGTAGTCCATGGCCACCGTTGGAGAAACGCAGGGAGAGACTAGCAGCCTGATGCTACTTGCCAGAAGAAACAGAGAGCCAGTGTCTCAGCGTCCCAGAAATGCAGTTCCTTCCGCGCTTTGGGAAGGCCCCATAGACCAGTGAGTGGCCCTGTTGTGGCTGTCCTTTGCACACGGTTCTCCATGAAGGATGCAAAGAATGATATCCCCCGTAGAAAGGCCGGCACTAAAGTCAAGTTCCTCTATGTGTCGTGTCTCCCTCTTCCTTTCTGCCGCTTGTCTTTTATCACATCTTACCAGAGCTATTTCTGTCTATGGGGAGTTAGCAGGAAGATCACATATTGCACAGAGAGCGGGGTGTTAAATTTATGCAAAGGCAAGGAATGTGTTATGGCAAAAATTATTTATTGCATGGCATCTCCCTTGAGGGTTAGTCTCTTGTGAGAGTTTTAAGGACAGCAGCTCTATATTTGTCGCATGGCAGAGCCACACTCCTGCCTGCCTCCTGCTGTTGGTGCCAAAAGCATTTATGTAAAGTCGTGATGCAAAGCTGCCACCTTTAGGAGGCACAAAATGGCCCAACACACAGCGTCTTGCCTTGTAGCCATTTATGTTCTGAGAGGGGTGAGACTGCCGCCAGTGAGAAGGAGGAAGACAGGAGCAGAAAGTGCTGGATGTCCTGGAATTGGGCCATATCATGGCAAGACAGCTTGTTTAGCTAGTAGGACCATTTATGTAGCTCAGGGCATTTTAGAGACGCCATGCTGTGGTTCAGTGTCAAGAATCCATTAGACCTAACGCTGGATCCTGTTTCTGCCATTTGCCAGCTATGGATCTCAGGAGGAGTTAGCTGGCATCTCTGAGCCTTCATCTTCTTGCCTATAAAATAGGGACATTAATAGGCATTTGCATTGTGTTGTATGGAATAAGTGAAATAAAATATATATTCAATGGTAAGTGCTACCAGTTTTCTCCTTTAAAAAAATAAAAACAATTTTTTTGGTTTAGTTTTTGCTTTTTATTTTTCGGCGTGTGGGATCTTAGTTCCCCTAACCAGGGATCAAAACCACACGCCCTGCATTGGAAGGAAAAGTCTTAACCACTGGACCACCAGGGGATTCCTTCTTCTTTCTTTTTATGAAATTAAGTGTCAGTTCAGTATTTTTCTGAGAGGCTTTATTCCCTGAATCTCACAAGTGGTATTCTTTAGTATAAAAATGACAAATGCTTGCAAAGCCTAGCACAGCTTCCTTATTTTCTTTTAGCAGACACTGCTTATTGATTATGCCTCACTTTCCTGAGAACCCCTCCCCAGAATCCTTCTGAACACAACCCTCAAGGGTCATTTATTAAAAAAAAAAAAGAGTTAACATAGAGTGTAAAATATTTTTTTTCCATCTGTGATCCAGAGCCTGTCCATAAATGACTCCATTGATTATTTCACCCAGTATGCACAGATGGTTTGTAATGTACATTAAATGTGCAAATGGACCTCCAGGTGCACGGAGGACACAGTGCTTCTGAGAGATGTGCCAACATATTCTTATTCTTGCTTCAAATGTTGAATCATAGAATTACTATGTCACCTTTGGACATTTGTGCCCCACAGCATATGTTCTTGAGACTAGAGAGGTGTCAGCGCTTCCTCAGCTTCTCGTATACATCTAGAGAGTAGAGAGAACAGGGAAGCACCATGTTCATCAGAGGTTAAGAGCAGAGCTTCAGAGTCAGACAGTTCCTGCCACACACCAGCTATGTAAATTTGGTAAAGTGAGTCAGACTTTCCAAGCTTCAATTTCCCCATCTGTACTTTCAAAAATGAGTATCAATAATACCTGTCCCCAAGGCTTTGTGAGGATTAAAACAGATGATGCTAGTAAAGAGTGGAGCCGAGGTTCAGGTTTATATTCACCAGTCATTATCATCATCATTATTAATATTAACTGGAATATATTCAGGAGAGCCCAAGATGTTCAAAACCATGTCATAAAAGAACAGAAAAAGAATGGGAAATTGAAGAAGCTGGGGAAGACCAGGAACAGATGATCTATATACTGCACAGTAGAATACTATTCACCGGTCAACATTCTGCACATCTATGCTACAACAGAGATGACCTCGCTGTGATATTTGACTTATATAAGAAATATGTGTTTGGTCATCATCTCCTGGCACAGAGCTGCTAAAACCATTGAAATTCCCTGTGATAAGAACAGTAAAGGTATCTTCTGTTATGTTGTTTTGGTGACTTGTGGAAAGCCCTTAGGTAACCTAGGTAGTTGGGGGTGGGAGGATGGGGAGGTGGAGCTGGATAATTAGAAGGTTACAACTTCTTGATTAGAGGAGTGGAACTTTTAGTCGCCCTTCATACCCACCCTCACCCAACCTTGGGGAAGGGAGAGATAAGAGACTGAATCAATCACAACAGCCAATGATTTCATCCATCAACCATGTCTATGTAATAAAGCCTCCCTGAAATCCCAAATGACTGGGTTCAGAGAGCTTCAGGGTTGGTGAACACACAGAGATGTGGGGAGAATGTCACACGTGGAGAAGGCATGAGAATTCCATGCCCTTTCCCCGTACTTTGCCCTGTGCGTCTCTTCCATCTGACTGTTCTTGAGTTACGTCCTTTTGTAATAAACCAGTAATCTAGTAAGTAGAATGTTTCTCTGAGTTGTGTTGAGTTGCTTTAGTAAATTAATTGAACACAATGAGAGGATCTAGATGGGTACATCTGATTTATAGCCAGATTTGTCAGAGGCAAAAGTAATCAACAGGATTTGCCAGTGGAGTCTGAAGTTGGACAAAGAGGTGTCAGTCTGGAACTAAATGAACCCTTAACCTGTCGAATCTGGTACTATCTTCTAGTAGATTGTGTCAGAATTGAGTTGAGTCATAGAACACCCGCAGGGAATCATGAGAATTGCTTGCTGGGGTGGGGACCTAGCCCCTACGCCGAATGTTGGAATTGATAGCAGAACCTAGTCAGTAGGCATCCTCAAATTTTCTAAAAGGTCAGGTTTGACCATATAGTTGATTGTATTATAGTTTTCAAATATTGGCTGTCCTCTCCATGTAAGTATCACATCTCTCAGCTTCTTTGATAATTGACTGGTCCATATGACTTACTTTGACCAATTAAACATGAAAGTGGTGATTGCCATGATTAAGCTTTAAGTATCTCCATTAAAATTTCTCATTGGCCCCAACCAGAATGGAGACTGCTCCTTCAGCCTGTGCCCTGAAACAAGGAAGGTTAAAGAGCAGAGACTGGGCTCACCTGGAGCAGACAGGTACATGAGCAAGAAAACAATGCTTGCTGTTGTGAACCATTGAAATCTACATGTCATTTATTACTGTAGCATAAATTAACAAGGTCAAGGCATTTTCTTTTTAGTCTTATGGGGTATAGTTTCATGCCACTGGGTAGAAGATGAAACATTTCCTTTCAATAATCTTCTGTCAGTAAAAGCTGTCTAAAAGTAGGGAGGACCGAGACTTCCCTGGCTGTCCACTGGTTAAGACTTCACCTTCCAACACAGGGGTGCAGGTTTGATCCCTGGTCAGGGAACTAAGATCCCACATGCCTCTGGCCAAAAAACCCAAACATGAAAAACAGAGGCAATATTGCAGCAAATTCAATGAAACTTTAAAAATGGTCCACATTTAAAAAAATCTTAAAAAATAAAAGTGAGAAGACTGACTTGATTGATAGTGAATTCCTTAACAATGGAAGAATTCAAACAAAATTGAATAATTACTTGTTTCCAGTATTAAACAGAATTGTAGCAAAGAGACTTCTGAAGATCAAAAGTTCTTGGTATTTGGGGAGAAATTTGCTCTGGAATCAAGCAAAAGTTTCTGTGTCAGACTTAGAAAGTTTTATACACTGCAATTTGCCGTGCCTCTGCTGCTGCTGCTGCTGCTAAGTCGCTTCAGTCGTGTCCGACTCTGTGCGACCCCATAGACGGCAGCCCACCAGGCTCCCTCGTCCCTGGGATTCTCCAGGCAAGAACACTGGAGTGGGTTGCCATTTCCTTCTCCAGTGCATTAAAATGAAAAGTGAAAGCCTCTACAAAATGATATTGCATATATAGTGTTTTACAAACTTATTTCAACAGAACACCCTCCTCACTCCTACCCTTCACCATTCCCAAAAGAACATCTAATGGGACAAATGGGGTTTTGTTGTTGTTGTTTGCTTGTCGGCCACACCTCACAGCATTTGAGAACTTAGTTCCCCGACCAGGGATCGAACATGCACACTCTGTCTTAGGAACTCAGAGTCTGAACCACAGGACCACCAGGAAGCCCAAGACAAATGCTTTCTGAAACCCATTTTAGGAAATGCTGGGTTGACAGCTTCATGATTGTCATTGTTTTATACAAGATAGAGTTTGAGGTTTGTTGCAACACTAAGGGTCGCATGAATTAGTCATGATTTGAGCCTTCAAGGAGAATACCAAAGACTTGCTGGCGGCATGGGGTGCTATTAATAGTTAAAACGAAGAGCTGATGCAGATTGAATCAGTCTGCATCCGACTCCACTGCTTATTGGTTATGTGCCTTGAGTAGGTTAGCTATCCCTTTTTTTCTCAGAACTTAATGTTCCAAGAATTTCTATCTTATCCACTCTGGAAAATTCACAGTTATATTTTTAAACATTGCCTTTCCCGCATTCTCTCTCTATTCTACTTAAATGACAGATTCTCTCATTCTATGCAGTGGGTCTCACGCTTCCCTCAGAGGCTTTATCTCTGGATTCCCTGTGATGCATTCTTCAGAATCATCTCTTCAGCTGACTCTAAACTGATACTTCATTTGTTCATTGGATTTTTAATTTTGGGGAACCCAGTTTTTAATGTCTTGATCTTTATCATTAATGCTTTTATCTTTCCAAGCAATTTGGCCTTTTCTAATAATATTATCTCTTTTTTTTTTTGTAATTACTAGTCTGCTTATCTGTTGGATGCTTTTCAAAATTCTGATTTTGCAGTTTCTTTGGACTGTTCTTTTCTCTCAAACTCTTGGGAGTTGCTCTCCTTGATGACTGTGATTGTTAAAACTTCGTGGTGAGTCACTTCCCCATATATTTTGTACATTTTTATTGTTAAGTCAGGCTTCCCAGGAGGCTCAGTGGTAAAGAATCTGCCTGCAATGCACCAGATGTAGGTCCAATCCTGGGTAGGGAAGATCCCCTGGAGTAGGAAATGGCAACCCACTCCAGTATTCTTGCCTGGGAAATCCCATGGACAGAAGAGCTTGGCAGACTACAGACTGTGGGGTCACAAAGAATTGGACACAACACCAACTAGACAATGCTTGTTAATTCATCTTTACCAAAGACTAATTTTCTACGTGATGGGAGGTTCATGTATTTTGGGAATGAATCAGTGTTTCTAAGCCCTTGTTTTGGCCCCTATGAAGAGGTCCAGGTTTACCAGAACCAGGAATCTTTTATATTCATATTTTTTATTCAGATTTTTGAACTCCATATCACAAGGTTCAGTTTCCAAACCCATCTGTAATGGAAGTTTAGGGGTTTTGTTTTTCACCATGTTGTTTTTTTTTTTTTTTTTTTAACCTTCAAAAGAGCTCTGGGTGGAGAAATGCATCTTTGTAAATTCCCAGGATTGGTGGTTCAAGTTTTTCTAATTCTATTTTCACTAAGAATTAGTTTTTTGTGGTTCCAGGTTTATGAAGTCACAGTTCCAACTTTCCACCTGTCACAGACTCCAGGCCTTATCTCCTGTGCTATATGAGACTGAAACCCATGCCCATAAACAGGTAGACAGTTTTCTAAGGTCTAACATTATTCTCTACCCACCAGGGTTGCCACAGTATGAGATTTTACACTTATCACTATGACTTTCAATTCTTTCTTTGTTTTTGGCATTTGGTAATTTTCTTGGCTTAAATACAAAATAAGCTACATGCATATATCTTGCTTTTTAATCTATTATATTTTCCCCATCATTTCCACTTGTAAGTTGTATATATGTAGCAGGAAAGCTTCTGGGTTACTGCACACTGTCAAGTACTTAGTCTTAGAACAATGTATATACACATATCTGTCTCATCCTCTATAAATCTAGTGTAACAGCATCTACTTCACTGGTCAATATGAAGATACAATACTTAATGAAACTAATGCCCTCAACATAGTGTCAGTCACATAGTGAATGCTCAGTAAATGTAGGGCATTGTTACTGAAACAAGACATATGCATTTTGAAAAATAATTATAAATATGTCAGAGGACCCTAGAAAGGGATAATGATTGGTCTGTCCCTTCAGCGAACATTTCCGAGCCCCTTATAGACACAGTCAGCTTCTGAGAAAAATCATTAATAGAGCTTGAAATTACCCATCTCCCCTAGGCAACTACTGGATCGAGGGTTTCAAGTAGAGGGAGACAAAGCAAGTCCATTTCATGACCACTTAAGAGCTACCCTCGTGAACAGAAAGCTCTCCTAAAGAAAGCGACTGCGGTGTTTGGCCTTATCTCATGACCTGACTTACTACGTGAGGAGAGAGGCACTTGAGAGTCGGCATTCTGCTAGGTCATCCTACCCACCACACGAGGACTTGGCAGGTCACCTTTGCAGGCAGGATGCGCGTGGTGTAATGGCTGTGATAAGAAGCTAACTACCTTTCTTTGAGTCCTTCCCATGGGCCAGGCTGTGCTCCATACATTTCCCATTCGATCTTTATAAGAAGTTAAATGCCTATGATGCCTGTTTAAAGCTGAAGAAGGTAATTGCAGGGTTCCAGCCCTGTACCTGGCTGGAACATGAAAGAGGTGGCTCACCCTGCTTAGGAACTTCATAATGGCTGATGCTGGGGGTGGGCAGTAGAGAGAAGCAGGAGCAAGTGGTATAGTGGGGCGATGACTGACTCCAACATGGTGTCAGTGTTAGTCCAGAAAGCACAGCAGAGCAAAAGAAAAGGTGAATTCATTTAGACCGAGTGCTTGCTGGAAATAATACAGTTTGCATACATGCTGTCTGCTTAAAATGCATTTAACTCCCTAGATTCTGTGAGGCAGAGATGTCTACCCCTGTTTTGTTGCTGTTGTTTAGTTGCTGAGTCATGTCCACCTCTTTGTGATCCCATGATCTGCAGCATGCCAGGCTCTTCTGTCGTCCACTCTCTCTCCCTGAGTTTGCTCAAAATCATATCCGTTGAATCAGTGATGCCATCTAACCATCTCATCCTCTGCTACCCCCTTCTTCCTTTGCCTTCAGTTTTTCCCAGCATCATCGTCTTCTCTAATGAGTCAGATCTTTGTCTCAGGTTGCCTGCTTATTAGAGCTTCAGCATTAGTCTCTCCAATGAATATTCAGGATTGATTTTCTTTAGGATTGACTGGTTTGATCTCCTTGCTGTCCGAGGGACTGTCAAGAGTCTTCTCCAGCACCACAATTTGAAAGCATCAGTTCTTCAGCACTCAGCTTCTTTACGGTCCAACTCTCACATCTGTACATAACTCCTGGAAAACCAAAGCTTTGACTATCTGGCCCTTTGTCAGCTAAGTGATATCTCTGCTTTTTATTATGCCATCTAGGTTATACATGGATAAATGATTTCTCAGGCAGGTAACTTGCCCCTGACTCCCATCTACTAAGTAGTACTTGGGTGTCCTGACTCAAGCCTACAAAACATATCCCCCTCTCCAAGCCCGCAACCTCTGAGCCTCTGAAGAGGGGGACATGCATTTGTATCTGTTTCAATGCCCAAGAGGAGCATGTGTAATATACCAACTGTCTGCCAGAAAAAGAGAGACTTGAGGGATTTGGGGCTTAGGGACTATGTTAGGAAAAAAAATTTATGAATATAAAAAGGAATATAAATATAAAAATATGGTAGTAAAGAAGCAAAGGTAAACCGAGGAGGACTGATGTTTGCCATGATAAGCCCTGGAGTCATGAAGGCAAGAAGGCTTTCATTTCCATTGAGAAGAAAATCCAAACCCTTGTCTGGGGTATTGGGAGCTGAGTTTCCCAGAATTCTCTTTGTTCTGAGGTTCTGGTTTAGAGTTGGCCAAGAGAGAAAGTCATCCTACTCTCAGAAGGATGTCATGGTCACATATGGCAATGAACAGGCACAGAGAAAACCAGCAGCTCCCGCCCACCCACACGCTCCTCGGCGGCCAGCTCATCATCTCAGCTGCTGACCACCACCCAGGCACTTGGCTGCGACTCCGTGATAGCAGTTATACCCATGCAACTGCCCCCTGGAGACAACAGCTCCCAAAGACCACTCCTGAGCACCCACACCATTTCGGGAGGCCAGCGTGCTTGGGGTTGTGGGTTTCCCACAAGCTCTGACACCCCCACCTTGTCTGTGCTTCAGCGATGTATCTATGATCCTTCAACTCCCTCCCTCTAGATACCCACCTCCCTGCACCTCCTACATGCGTGGAAAGTCTAACTCCTATAATAAATCTCTTATTTTTGTGCTACTTGCAGTGGTTCTATATCGCCAACTGAAACCTGGAAGGTACACCTGGCCCACAAGGGCTCAGCCTGCCTCTCTCTGAGCCATCTTCCTCATGCTCCTTCTAATCTACTCTCCCTAGAACATGCCGTGTTCTTCACCAGCTTAAAGTTTTTCCTGTTGATGTCTTTTTGAATATTCCTTAGGTTTTACCCATTGAGAGCAAGAAGATAACAGGATTTGGCAAGAGAAAGAATATTCCTTTTCACCCTTCTGATCTTAGCTCAAATGCCGCATCCTCCTGAGACCCTTCTTAACCGCCTCGATTAAGAAAGTGTCTCAAGTTTCCTATCACAGCACTCCATCTTTTTCCTGTCCCTTCCTGTCTGTGCGTTCTTCAGTTGATGTGTGTGCTTTTACACTGTCTCTTTCCCCGCACCAGAATGTGAGATGTGTGTAGGCATATGCTATTCACTCTCGTATGTGTGACCAGCACAGTGTCTGACACACAGTAGGGTTCTCAAAAATGTTTGTTGTGCACATAAATGAATTAGCAGACCTGGCCCACTGCACTAGCTTCTAGTATCACATCACATTGTGCTGGTCATGAGGATAATGTTGGTACTGAGGGTGGAACAGGAGGACAGAACTGGGTCAGATTGTTCTTCACTTTTCTACCTGTGGTTTGTATAACATGAGTTCTCAAAACAGAAAAAAAAGCAGTGGGGAGGTGGGCAGGGGATGGTTTGCTGAGAAAAGTAAAGGATTTAGGAGCAAAAGAGCTGGATGACAGAGGCAAGATGGATTTGAAGGACTTGGTAATGTTTGGCAGGGAAAAAGAGAGGATCCAGGCAACCTGGGTACTGTGGGAGGAAATGCAAAAAGGATGAGAATTCCCAGGGATCCTGTAGAGAAGGGAATTCGTGAAAGACAAACATCTACCAGGGGACATATATTTTTCTTAATTTTGCTCAGGGCCGTGCTATGTAAATTTTCTCCATTCCATAATTGTCAGTGAATCCACATTGCTCACTAATGCTTTGGTGTCAGTGGATCCTTTAGGGGAATTGAACAGCTGTTGAAGTCTGCAGCCAGGTGGGTAATGAGATAAATGCAGAGACAGTACATGGCCAGTGGACTTGAAGGCTGAGCTTCACCCTTAGACTTATGGTTGACACTCCATAACACCATGTATTGAGAAGGTTGGAGAAATCTCACAGTGACACACGCAGAGGCTTCTACTCTTAAAATATACCAAAGAAACCAAATTAATGAAGGTTATCCAGTGCTTTTTCCAGTCTAAGCATCCTAGTGAGTCTGAATCTCAGAGGTGGAAGAAGCTTGAGAACTGAAAGTCATCAGATCCCAAGAGTAGAAGTAAGATCCAAAGACTCTCTTTACTTAACACTGTTGTTAGTGCCTACAGCTTCTCGGTGGTCCTCCTCAGACTGATGTTTCCTGGAGAGTATAAATGCAAACTAGAAATAATGTGTATTCTTAGAAGCCAGCTGCCATGTAAAAAGCTTGATCTGGATTCCTGACTGATGAAAGACCATCTGGTGAGAAGGAGATGCCTGGCAGAGATGAAGTGAGGCTCCCAGCTAATAGCCAGCACCAAGGGTCCAGACATGTGCATGAGGTCATCTTGGATGCTCCAGCCCATCAAGCTGCCCAGCTGACACCATGGGCAACAGAGTTGAACCATCTCTGCTAAGCCTGGCCTGAACTCCTGACCCACGGTGCGGGCAAAAACATGACTGGTGTTTTAAGTTACTGGAACAGACAAATGAAAAATGACATGACACTACAGCACATACCGCAAGGCCAAACATGCTTTTCCCCAGCATCTTTTGTTGTCATCGAGTTCCTTCCTGTTGACTTGTTTGACTGTCTTCTACCTCTTGCTCTTGGAGAGGAGGCCTGAAAATTTACTGGAAATCGAGTATTCTGTTCAGTCAGGACCCAGTTAATCAAGCGTTTATAGGTTCCTTCTGATAATGAGTTTGGGAAAATTGAAACAACAGAAGACCAACTCCAGAGAGTTGACCCAGATTATGGAACCAGCTGCTGGCCAGGGTCTCTCCCCTTTTCTCTAGAGGGTAATTAGCACTGAAAGTTGTAAAGAGCCCTTCATACAAGGATGCCAGGCAAGAACATTCCTCAAGACACCACGAAAGAGGCGGTCTCCAAGGAAGTCCAATTAAAAATGTGTTTGGTTGTAAAAGCGGCCAAGTTTTAGTCATTCAGATGCCTGTCAGCACCTGTGACTCTGTGTTCACACCATATTCTTCACCAGGAAGATTTCCCTGGCCATTGAGGACTTTGAGTTAAGGTGACCTTCAGGTGCAAATGTCTTAAGATAAATGGTTCATAGTGAGGACATTTGAGGCATCAGTAATAAGGCTGAAGGAATCATATGAATGTGCCGTTAATACAGTGAGAGGAAAATTCAAGGAAATCTGCTTGTCATAGAATGAAGAAGCTTGTTTGCACTGGAAGGAATTTGGGGTACTAGTGACTCTGGGGTGCCCAGGTCATCTCAGGTGTGCTTCCTTGGGGTGCAGCACGGAGAAAGCACCAACTTGACTTGGTGGAAAGGAGTACTTTGATAGGATGACAATGCCTGTCTTTGCAACAAGATGACAAATGTAGGAACCCACTCTATTCACCTACCATATTTTATCTTGTACCAACTCTTTACAATTAGGCAGTGCTTCATGGAAAAGCTCAGCATCCCACATGCTGAATGTCCTATGGGAAATTAGTGGAAGGTCCAGGATTTGCCTCCTTGATTAGTTTGTACTAGTTTTTCCCACTCATATTTGGCATGGGGTTCAGATTTGTAACTCTGTATTTGCCTGTTACACTGAGATCGACGTCCTTTGCTTTGATTTATGGCACATTTTAGGGATTTTGGATCTCTCCAGTCCTCCAGAAAGACAGATTGTTGTTGTTCAGTGGCTGAGTCGTGACTGATTCTTTGCAACCCAGCATGGACTGCGGCTTCCCTGTCCTTCCCTGTCTTTCGGAGTTTGCTCAAACTCACGTCCACTGAGTCAAAGATGCCATCCAACCATCTCGTATTCTGTTGCCCGCTTCTCCTCCTGCCCTCAATCTTTCCCAGCATCAGGGTCTTTGCCAATGAGTTGGCTCTTTGCATCAGGTGGCCAAAGTATCAGAACTTCAGTATTAGCATCAATCCTTCCAGTGAATATTCATGGTTGATTTCCTTTAGGGCCGACTGTTTTGTTCTCCTTGCTGTCCAAGGGACTCAAAAGTTTTTTCCAGATTGCCCTATGTCCAACCTTAATTAGCATCTTGCCTGGCCAGAACCTCACTAGGTTTTTGAAAAGGAAACTTGGACAAGTCTCTATTTGAAGCTGTTTCACATATTATCTTTAGATTTAGCAGTTTTGGAAACACCCTTTATGCTCTGAGTGCAAGTCTGGATTTGGGGGCTCCTATCTCTAGATGTATTTGATATGTCACCTGTGATGGGTTCCAAGACTCAGAAATACTGTGGGTTGCACGGCTCCAGCCCAAGTGCTCAGTTTCCCCTCCCTTGAGAGACAGGCTCGGCGACTATGCATCCCCACGTGGGAAGACCAGAGGAGAGAGTGAAGACACTGAAGCAGCATCTGATCTCTCAGGGACTCCAGCCAGCGTTTCGAGAAGAACGCGTTCTTGCCGCTTTTCCAGGCTGACTCTAAAATGACCAAGCAGATCCAGTTGACATTCTCCCTCTGGGCTATTGACTCACTCTCAACCTTTGGGAACCTGGTTCTCATTATAGATGGAAATACTCTGACTGAGGTCGCCCTCCAGCTGCTGACCTGACAGCCGTCTTAGGAGAAGAGCACCTCACCTTTCCCTCCATGCCTTCCGCTTGCCTGCCTGGTCTCTGACAGTCATTAAAGCTCTTATAACTACTGTCCTTCACACACACACACACACACACACACACACGCATGCATGCAGCTGCACACACATGTGCACTCATCTAAAGCTAGAGACTTCCTAGATAAAGTACCCCAGTCAGTCTCTAGCTCTTTACTCTGATTTATTCAGAGCGTTTGCTACTGGGGTTTGTGGGCATTGTGACAGGGAGCATTAGGACAGTGCCTGGCAGATGGAGAGTGAGCAGTGCCTGTCAGCTGGTATCAACCAGATAAAGGCAGCAGAGCTCCTGGGGGTGGGGATGGAACCACAAGCCTCCTTCCTTCCTTCTTTGCCACACATCCGAGGGACCTTATTAGCTTAAACATCCCAACTTAATCAAAACGGCTCAGTTAAGAAAGAAGAAGCCAAGACCCAGGAGTTCTGTTATTTGGCCCAAGTCACACACCTGCAATAAAGCCAGAACCAGGTCCAGGTTGTCTGAACTCCATCTGAGTCCTCATCCGCATGTCCACCAACTTCACTTCTCCTAAAGACTGAAGTGTAGTTGATGCAGACTAAGGTTCATCTACCATTAACCATTCTGGAATTAACAGTTAATAATTATGCTCATAGATGTGATATTAATGTGGAGTTACGAACTGCATTAGCAATTGAGATGAGAGTCATGAATTAAATATTTATGGTGATTCAAATGATCATAGTAACAGGATGGAGACTGAGATCAGCCAGAAAGTCTGCTTTTCTCAAAGCATTTCTTCTTATCAGAGAGAAGAGAGGGTTTTGTGGTCACAGAAGTTTGGAAAATATACTAACTCCCTCCTGGAAATTCACCACACTCAGGAGCATATTAAAAGGCTCTGAGAAATGCTGCAGGAAAGGAATCTGTTTCTATGCTTTTATTTGCCCACCAAACTGTCTTGAGGGATATTACCTGTTACCTGTTAAAACTCATTGAAAGTGTTTGTGAAACAAACTGTAGTAAATGGATAACAAGCTATGAGCCCGACTAGGTACATAAGCAGAGGTCATCTGGGCTTTCAGCGTCCGTTGCCGCTGTGGGCTTTAAACTGCAGAGTTTAATTTATCCTAAAGAGAACATAGCAGGGGCTTCCCTGGCAGTCCAGTGGTTAAGAATCTGCCTTGCAACGCAAGGCATACCTGTTTGATCCCTAGTCTGAGCCCACACACCAGGCCTACCGACCCAGCACTCTAGAGCCCATGAACCACAACCACTGAGCACACGTGCTGCAGCTACTGGAGCCCACGCACCGGGAGCCTGTGCTCTGCAGCAGGAGACGCCACTTCAGTGTGAAGCCCCGCGCAGCGCAATGGAGAGACAGACCCTGCTCGCTGCACCCAGAGAAAGCCCCCGTGCAGTGGTGAAGCCCCACCATGGCCCCCAAATTAATATTACTTCATTAATATTTAAAAAAATTAAAGAGAACATTGCAGAGAAAGAGGTGGGCTGTGTATAGCCTGGGGTCTTCGCCTGTTTCCTCTGCTTCAGCCAGAGAGGTTCAGCTTTTCTGTGGTTTGGACATTGATACTGTGCAAAAAATAGCCATCTGCTTATTCAGCAGATAATGCCCAGCGTGTGCCAGCCACGTCTGATGCACTTGGGATAAATCACTGACCAGAAACAATGGAGATTCTGACTTCACAGAACTTGGCAGAGAAAGAGGAGACAATAGATAATAAATGTGATAAGCAAGAAAATTATATAGTATGTTCGAGGATGATCAGTGCTATTGGGGGAAAAAAAAAAAAAAATAGAGTAAGGGGGACTGGACATGCAGGGGGCTACAGGGGTGTCATTTGAAGTAGGGATCAAGGCCAGCCTCGCTAAGAAGGTGATACTTAGACAGAGGATTCGAAGAGATAAGAGCGTAAGCCCTGCACACATCTGAAGGAAGAGCATTCAGAGAGAACAGCCAGTGCAAAGGCCCTGAGGCCAAGTGGAGAGCTGAGGAGAAGTGCCCAGAGATGTATTAGAGAGGCCAGAAAGTACTGTGATCAGGGATGGGTGTGCTTATGCTCTGATGGGCACTCAAGGGCACAGAAATAAATAAACATATAGAAGAGACCAGGTTGGACTATTTACTGTAACTTATGATGTACCCATCAGAATCTAATCAATAAAACAGAAATGGCTTGCTTATATTCCAGAGAGAGAATTTAATGTGGGACATTAATTAAATAAGTGAAGTCGCACAGTCGTGTCTGACTCTTTGCAACCCCATGGACTGTAGCCTACCAGGCTCCTCAGCCCATGGAATTTTCCAGGCAAGAGTACTGGAGTGGGTTGCCATTTCCTTCTCCGGGGGACCTTCCCAACCCAAGGATTGAACCTGGTTCTCCCACATTGCGGGCAGATGCTTTACCATCTGAGCCACCAGGGAAATCCTCTTCATTAATTACACAGTTGATAGGAAAATTGGGGGGAACAGGGCCAGTGATCAGTAATACCAGCAGACACGCCCAGCCCTCCACTGGAGGGACAGAGGGAGGAGGCAGTGGAATGGAGCATGGGGGCTGGGCTCACATGGCAGAACCTGAAGCCCGAAAGAGCTAGATGGACAGAGGAGATGCAGTCTTGGCCAGAGACCCCCCTTGATGCTCCCTCCTTCCTTCTGCCCTTCATTCTCCTGTTAAGACTCTGCCTGGAAAATACCACCTGCAGAGATGAGCCCTTCTCCAAACAGCTACCCTAGGGATGGCTTGCGGTGTCACAGTTCTGTGACTTAAGACACAACCATTTTTTAAAACTTTTATTTTGTATTTGGGTGTGGCACTGGTGGTAAAGAACCCCCTGCCAATGCGGGAGATGCAGATTCAGTCCCTGGGTTGGGACGAACCCCTGGAGGAGTGCATGGCAACCCACTCCAGTACTTCTCCCTTGAGAATCCCATGGACAGAGGAACCTGGCAGGCTACAGGCATGGAGTTGTGAAGAGTAGCACATGGCTGAAGCGACTTAGCATGCACATGCCAATTAACAATGTTGTGATAGTTTTGGAGGGACAGAAAGGGACTTGGCCATACATATACATGTATCCATTCTCCCCCAAACTCTTCTCCCATTCAAGCTGCCACAGAAAATTGAGCAGAGTCCCATGTGCTATATAATTGGTCCTTGTTGGTGATCCAGTTAAAATAAAGCAATGTGTTCAAGACACAACCATTTCATTTGCTCATTTTCCTATGCTTTGGGCAGAGCTCACCCAGGACTGTCTGTTGCTGCTCCAGCAGACCTTAGGAGGACAACTCCCTAGAGCTGGAGGGTCCACTTCTGAGATAGCTCTCATGTGGCTGGACATTGGCTGGAAGCTCAACTCACCCTGTCCGCAAACTGAACCACATAGTTCCCCACCTTTGCTCTCCAGACTAAATAGTAATCTTTGTGGTCTGTGGTCCTCCTCCACCTAGATGTCTGGCAGGTGGAAATAATAGTGGAGGCTCATGAATTTGGATGTTGGAGAGATTGGGTGGGGGTTAGGGCCAGCTGTCTAGTGTTTCAGGATCCTGGTCTGCACATCCATAACAGCAAACCGTCCATGAGCAAACTTCCCTTACAAACTGATTCTGAAACTGAACGAGATCCTGTAGGCAAAGCCCAGGACCAGCACTGAACAAATGACTGCCCTCTTGGTCTCTCTCCCCGACTAGCAATACCAACCAGAATAAACAGAGGATGACCATGTTCTTCTCAAAGAAAGCTTCCTTCCATTAAACTCTTGAACAATGCAGAGAGGAAAGAAGAGACCAGGTTGGCAGGAAAGGATGGATGCAAGAAGAAAGGAATCATAGCCTGTCCATTTTAGCTCTGTGGATTGAGTTAAACTGGCCTATCAATTTCTATACTCCTGTCACCCTCAGTGTCCCCCAGGTTAATCTGTAATGGAAAGAACACTTGCTTTGGGCTAGAAGGACCAGAATTCAAGCCTCAGCTCTGTACTAGAGTGAGAATAAGTTGGGTGACCCTTAGGCAAGGCACTGTATGACCTTGACTTTCCACACTTACACCTGTGGATATTTCTTCCTCCCTCTTAGGTTTCTGTGCAAATTCAACTAGGTAATTATATATATTCAAGTGCTCTGCAAAGCCAGATAAAAATGGAATGGATTAATTATAATTTCTATAACTATCACATTGCCATTTTAGACTCTTATTCCAATCCCTTCTTCCTTTGTCTTCTGGGATGCTCCCTAGTTTGCCCAGAAAACTCATTCATTAGACGTGTGGGAGGATAATTCCCACACGGGAAAAAGATAATGCGGCTTCCAGATCAGATAAGTGGAAATGTTTAAATTTTTCATCAATTCCCTTGTCTGCTTTTTGGTCAATAGCTTATTCTGACAACTTCATTACCCCCTAATTACTCCAGGTTCCTTTGCTCATTTTCTGTGTGTGATAAAAAACCCTCCCAAGAAAGGGATTTGACACTAGAAGTCACTCGACTCCTGACTGACAACCAGACTGCCCCTGCTCCCTTGAATGCGATTTTCTTTCTCTTTGTTGGAAATATTTGCAAAAGCCCTTCTAGTGCTTTGCGTGATGGTCCTTTTCTGCTCACTTTACCTGCCACTGGAAGATGTGAGCGATAAGACATATCGTTTTCTTTCTCTCGTCAGAGCCGATTTATCCTCTACCTATAAATCTTTGAGCAGCCCTTCAAGAAGCGGTATCAGATGTGCCTTAATCTTTGTATTACTCATTTCTTAAAGGAATTTTAATCTATTGGGCTTTAATTATACATCCCTCAGAAAGTGCCAGCCTTTTCTTAGCAAGGCAGTTTATTCTTGGGGTTTGATAATCACTCTCACTTTCTCATGAGGCTATACTTAGAAAATTGGAGGAGGAAGGGGGCTTTGAGGTCACCCAGCCTCCTGTGATGCCCAAACCTGGCAGCTTGTATTAATCCTAGGGTTTTTATTAAAAACACAGATTCCCAGACAACTCTCATCCGAGTGGAGCTCTATCAAGTGTATGCTTAAGGTGCTACACAGGTGATTCTAGTAAACGGGCAGCTGAAGGAACCATGAGTCTAGTCCAGAGATGACTTCAGGATGGGAGGAAAGAGCAAAGAGTTTGGAGTTTGGGGGATGGGACACGGGGTCAAGTTGTATAGCCTGTTCATAGCAGTGGAGCATCCTAGGGCAGGTTCCTGATTCTCTGTGGCCTGAATTTCCTAACATGTAAAGTGGGGATCATGGTGCTATTGTTGTTTTTGTTTAGTCAGTAAGTCATGCCCAACTCTTTTGTGGCTCCATAGACTGCAGCCTTTTAGAAAAGGCAGAGGAACCAGAGATCAAATTGCCAACATCCGCTAGATCATGGAAAAAGCAAGAGAATTCCAGAAAAACATCGATTTCTGCTTTATTGACTATGCCAAAGCCTTTGACTGTATGGATCACAATAACTGTAGAAAATTCTGAAAGAGGTGGGAATACCAGACCACCTGACCTGCCTCTTGAGAAATCTGTATGCAGGTCAGGAAGCAACAGTTAGAACTGGACATGGAACAACAGACTGGTTCCAAATAGGAAAAGGAGTACGTCAAGGCTGTATATTGTCACCCTGCTTATTTAACTTATATGCAGAGTACATCATGAGAAATGCTGGGCTGGGAGAAACGCTGGGCTGGAAGAAACACAAGCTGGAATCAAGATTGCCAGGAGAAATATCAATAACCTCAGATATGCAGATGATACCACCCTTATGGCAGAAAGTGAAGAGGAGCTAAAGGGCCTCTTGATGGAGGTGAAAGAGGAGAGTGAAAAAGTTGGCGTAAGGCTCAACATTCAGAAAATGAAGATCATGGCATCTGGTCCCATCACTTCATGGGAAATAGATGGGGAAACAGTGGAAACAGTGTCAGACTTTATTTTGGGGGCTCCAAAATCACTGCAGATGGTGACTGCAGCCATGAAATTAAAAGACGCTTAGTCCTTGAAAGAAAAGTTATGACCAACCTAGATAGTATATTCAAAAACAGAGATATTACTTTGCTGACTAAGTCCGTCTAGTCAAGGCTATGGTTTTTCCTGTGGTCATGTATGGATGTGAGAGTTGGACTGTGAAGAAGGCTGAGTGCTGAAGAATTGATGCTTTTGAACTGTGGTGTTGAAGAAGACTCTTGAGAGTCCCTTGGACTGCAAGGAGACCCAACCAGTCCATTCTGAAGGAGATCAGCCCTGGGATTTCTTTGGAAGGAATGATGCTAAAGCTGAAACTCCAATATTTTGGCCACCTCATGCAAAGAGTTGACTCATTGGAAAAGACTCTGATGCTGGGAGGGATTGGGGGCAGGAGGAGAAGGGGACGACCAAGGATAAGATGGCTGGATGGTGTCACGGACTCAATGGACGTGAGTCTGAGTGAACTCCAAGAGATGGTGATGAACAGGGAGGCCTGGCGTGCTGCGATTCATGGGGTCACAAAGAGTTGGACACGACTGAGCGACTGAACCGAGACTGTAGCCCACCAGACTCCTCTGTCCATGGGATTTCCCATGCAAGAATACTGGCGTGGGTTGCCATTTCCTTCTCCAGGGATCTTCTCAACCCAGGGATAAAACCCACGTCTCCTGCGTTGTCAGGCAGGTTCTTTACCACTGAACCACCTGGGAAGCCCTTCATGGTGCTATAGGGGAGCCCTTCATGGTGTTATAGTTCTGATGCTTAAAACAGAAAAACATATAGCCGTGTCTAGCGTAGTATTGATCCCTTCCCAATGGGAATTTGACCCCTTCCTCTTCTGTGTGCTGTGTGCTTAGTCACTCAGTCGTGTCCAACTCTTTGCAACCCCATGGACTATACCCAATAGGCTCCTCTGTCCATGGGATTCTCCAGGCAAAAATACTGTACTGGGTTGCCATGCCCTCCTCCAGGAGTCTTCCCAACCCAGGAATTGAACCCAGGTCTCTTGCATTGCAGGTGGATTCTTTACTGTCTGAGCCATCAGGGTCTCTGTTATTTCCAATTTTGCACAGTCTAACTAAAATTGTGTTTTTATGATTACCAGTGTTTCCTTGGTGATCATTTATGTAGCCCCTAATTTAATCCTCACAACATCACTATGAGGACAGTACTATTATTATCTCCAACTTACATATAAGAACAAATATATATAGTTAAGTTATGCAAAACTCCACAACTCAAGTGGTGGTGTTGGAATCTGAATACAGAGCACCTGGCTCTGAAGCCCATACCCTTAAAGGTCCCATCTGGCCCATGAAGCTTCAACTGACTTCCTTCCCTACTTGGCTGGACTGGGACTAGGGAGTGGCAAGCAGGGAGCTGAAGAGACTCCATTTAAGAAGGCTCTCACTCTCACTGAACGATCTGCTCTTGCAAAGCCCCAAGAGTAAGGATTTCCTTAAATTTTGCTCCCTAAGATTCTATCCATATTCTCTTTGGCCAGACTCTAGTGGGAGGGTCTTCCAACCAAAGAAGCATAAATAACTGAAAAGTGATGAAAAGGGCATTGCTGGCCTCTTCTCCTGTCTTCCCATCCAAAGGGACACCGCAGTGAAGCATTTATTCCCTGACATACAGAGGGGCCTGAGAAGGCTGAGGGAAGAACTCATGTTCCATGAGTTACAAGGAACATCTGAGCTCTGGCTTCCACTCCCACCCCTACAACACACACACACACACACACACACACACACACACACACACACACACATTTGGACCAAGATCGAGCACTTTGGTTAGCTTGAAGCTAATGACCCTTCCCCAGATGATTCTCAAAGCTGGCTAGAGAATGGAAGGGAAATTAAGGCAGGATGGCCTTTAGCTGGGAGCCAGTGGATTCGCTATAGGGAAAGCAGAACTATGAGTGGGGTCGGAGGCGCAGGACAGTCTTGACTTTAGATTTCCTCCCTCGGCATGATCCAGGGCATCACTTTGAATCTTTCGAATAACCTTGTCAGAATGCCATTCATAATATTTTTTTACAGGTGGTAAAAACTGAGGGTTAAGAGAGAAGGTCTGTTAAGAACTAGAAGAGAAGAAGTGGAAAATGAGTGTTAAGTAATGAGTATTAAGTACTATAATTTTAAAATGTTCACAACCTAAAAGTTGAGAGTTATGTTTTATTCAGTGGGAATTTTTAGGACATCAAGCCCAAGAGATGGCCTCTCAAGTGCCCCTGAGAGAACTGCTCCCAAGGAGGTGAAAGGAGGAGCCAGGTTATGTAGGAGTGTTGCAACAAAGGGCAGGTAGTCTGAACATCAAAGGATGATTGTTAATTATAGAAAGCCAGATATCTCAAGTTAAGGAATTTAGCACTTAACTAATTATGGGGACATGCAAGAGTCTAGGCTCACTGAAATCATTCCTTTGATATGCACCTCAGCTCTTGGGGGCCAGGATGCTGTGTTTTCACAGCCTAAGTTCCTTGGGGCTCACCAGCTCATCATCTGTGGTGGCTGTAATTGCTGGCAACTAGGACACTCTAGGACACTGATATGGCAGGAAATAATCCATTCTCAGTACCCACCCCATGCCATGTTACTTGTGCTATTTAATGTTATTTAGTTATCACAGGAAACTTGTGGGGTAGGTAAAAACATATTCTTTATACAGATTTTGAGGGATAGTAGATCAGTCCTGGGTGTTCTTTGGAAGGAATGATGCTAAAGCTGAAACTCCAATACTTTGGCCACCTCATGCGAGGAGTTGACTCATTAGAAAAGACTCTGATGCTGGGAGGGATTGGAGGCAGGGGGAGAAGGGGACGACAGAGGATGAGATGGCTGGATGGCATCACCAACTCAATGGACATGAGTTTGAGTGAACTCTGGGAGTTGGTGATGGACAGGGAGGCCTGGCGTGCTGCAATTCATGGGGTCGCAAAGAGTCGGACACGACTGAGCAACTGAACTGAACTGAACTGAGATGCAAGGAGAGTACTACACTTGCTTAATCTTATACAAGAACCATGATTCAAACCACACTGGCTGGACCCCAAAGCTGTAATTTTTGTTCCCAAATGGTGCACAGATTTCAGCTTCTGGCTGATTGTCAGTGGCTCTCTGGTGTCCTCTGTTGAGGTGAATACAGAGAGGCCATGTGCGTTCGATTAGTGATGTCATCTGGGTTTGATTAGTGATGTCTGCCATGGCCTTGGCGGGAAGCATGAGCATGCATGCTATCCCTACACCACAGTCTCTCCAGGAAACTAACCCCACACCATGGATCAGGCATGTCTTCTGAAAGCAAACTCCACACCTCTATTACCATCTCACATCCCACACTGCTTTCTTCAGTGCTCGCTGTGAACTTCTTCCCGGGGAATTCCTGTTAGCTGCAGTGCCTATATCAACAAAGATGCGTTCTCTGAATTCATTTCCTATACTGACATCTGAATTGACACATTTACCTGCACTGACTGCACAGATGACAGAAATTTTGCCCCTTTACACAGATGGGGGACCAAGGCAGAATGTCACAGAGCTAGTCAGCAGTGAAACTAGGACTCAGATCTGGACCTGTGGTCTCCACATGGTGTTCTCAGCACTAAAGCCTGTTGAGGGAGGAGGGCTGAGAGGGAGGAAGCAGCGACAGTAGTTCTGGGGAGAGGCCGCGGAGAAAAGAAATTGCCGCAGGTCTGTTTGTTCACACCTCCCTCTAAAGAAGGGCTGTGTGTCTCAGCGCATAAACAATGAAACAAACTGCCTCTGGCAGGCCCGTGGTTGGGTGTCAATGTGAGGAGGCCAGCTTGCTGAGATGCTTGGTGTTCCGCATCAGAGGCGGGGTAAGAGGAACAGGCAAGGAGCCTCTGAATTGGAAAGAGAGGCCAGCCTGAGACACAGACTCAGGGCCTAAACTACTCTTCAAAGAAACTGATTCCTTGTCAGCCTATTCTCCAAACTCCTCCATCCTCTCTCCTGCTTTCTGATCTTTGACCCTAAATAACCACTGAACTCTACAAGGAGAGAAACTCAAGATGCAAGCGTCCCTGAGAGGCTGGGAATTATGGGCCACCTTCATACTAAAGTGTAAATGACTGATAGAAACAACTCGCATCTGAACTCTTCATTTACTGTTTGGAGAACAGTCTGTGCAGAGCACTGTGCTTGTACCTGCCATGGATAAGTTTTGCATCCTTAGGAGATTTTCAAACATAGGGAGCAGGCAATGGATACATTCTCTTCTCTGTACCCTCACATCCCTTTGTATTGGGTTGTAAAAATCTCCTATTTCATTCTTTGAGCACTTACTCTGTGGCCTTTGCAGTGGAGATGAATAAGGCGAGACTCTTCTCTACCTGGAGCTCACAATCTTCCCTGAGACATGGCAAAGGAAAAAGAGCATCATAGTCCAGTGTGAGAGATCAACTAAGTAAAGGACACAGTAAGAGACTGGGAGGGGAAGGCAAACCTTCCTGGAGAAGGTGTGAAGAGCTTAAGAGGGGGAGAGACTCCTAATCGAAATGGAAAGGACAAAGGCAAGCCTGGATATAGACAAAGAAGAGAAAACATCAAAACTTGAGAGTGACTCATGTGAAGATAATAAGCTGTTTTTAAAAAAATAAAGAAATGACGGTTCTGTGTGTGTGTGTGTGTGGCCACAGAGTATAAAATCAAAGAAGAAAACCTAACAAGAAGCAAGATTGGTGAAGTAGATAAGCTCATGATGGGAACCATGAGTCTAGCTAAGAAGTTTGAACTTAGAGGTCAGGAGGAGGCACTACGGGCTTTTAAGCAGAGAAATGAAAAGACAAATGTGAGTTTCACTCTGCCTGATGAGAGGAGAGCAGCTGGGAGTGTGGCAGACCAGATTATGGCTCCCAGCTCTTCTCTTTTTCCTGGTGTTTATGATTATATATCAGCACCCTTTGCTATGCTATTTTGCAGTGAGGTTTTTTAACCTCAATAATATTGGCTGTCTGTATTGGGTCATTCTTTGCAGTGGGGGCTGGCCAAGATATTGTAGGATGTTGAGCAGCATACTAC
The DNA here is from genome assembly GCA_917880005.1 of Nanger dama. Classification (NCBI taxonomy): domain Eukaryota; kingdom Metazoa; phylum Chordata; class Mammalia; order Artiodactyla; family Bovidae; genus Nanger; species Nanger dama. The sequence goes on along the minus strand of CAKJTW010000074.1, from coordinate 5,229,850 downwards.
CTGCTTTGTGTTGTTGTTGAGTAGCTCAACTGTGTCTGACTCTTTGAGACCCCATGGACTGTAGCCCACCAGGCTTCTCTGTCTGTAGGATTTCCCGGGCAAGAATCCTGGAGTGGGTTGCCATTTCTTTCTCCAACTGTAAGGCTTTTAGTAGCATCCTACCCTCTAGTTTCCAGTAGAATCACCGCCGCATCCCCTGCCTCCATCCCACCTATGAGAACCAAGAATATCTCAGAGTAACCCTGGAGGGAAAAATGACTCACCCTGCTCCCCTAGTTGAGTACTGCCATTCTAAAAAAAGGTGGAATATACAGCTCTGGCCAACTGATCATTTGCTTGGGCTAGAGGAATGCGAGCAGTTGGTATATATGCTGCAGTCAACCAGCAGCTTTAAATGAGCTTTCATGTCTCAGTGAACTCTTCTGGCATGATAAGCTCATGCCCCAAGTAATCTCTTTCAGCCTGGATTCTGGAATGAAGACATTTGCAGCTGATTTGGACCAACCTGAAGCCTGGAATCAGTCAAGTATAACTGATCCTAGCTGAGATCAGGTAAAACAAAGCCAACCTGAAACTCATGAGCCGGAAATAAAAGGCTGCTTTATAGGATTTCCCTGATGGTTCCATGGTTAAGATTCCATGCTTCCAAAGCAGGGGGCACAGGGTAGATCCCTGGTTAGGGAACTAAGATTCCACATGCCTTGTGTTGTGGGCAAAAATAAATAATAATAATAATAATATGTGTGTATATATTTAATAAATTATTAAAAAATACTGACTAGTAGAACTAATAGCATTGTTTATTATGCAGCTTTACTATAGCAGAACGCCTGGCTATTACAAGGAGCGAAAGCTAGATGCAGGGAGATCTAGCTAGATGCTAGATTTGTTTAGAGCCAGTTCACTGTAAATTGCCCTTTCTGGGTAGATAGAAATGGGATGGGGGAAGGGTGGGACCTGGGGTGCCTGAGCAGAGGTGAAAGTTTCATCATTCTTGTAGCTTCGGATTGAATGAACTAGCTCCCCACCACTAGCTCATCCAGCCACATGACCCTGGGCAAGTCACCCCATCTCTTTAGGGCCCTCTTCTTCCATCAGGGAAAGGAAGCATCTGGTCTCACTGATGCCTACAGTGGCCTCAAGCTCTGGTCTCAAGTACAGCAGTGTACTGTACCTCTAGTAGGTGCCTGCCCCGCCTGACCAGACATTGCCATAGAACCATCACTACCTGGCTCTGGTCTGGGGATTGAGAAGCTCTCCTTGCAGCTCAGTTAGGAACTGGATGTTTTGAGCTCTTGACATGAAAGAATCAAGGCGTTTTCTTGAGAACTCCCTATGGCTAACTGGATTGGACTCTTGTAATCCAACTCTCCCTGGACTGACCAGGAGGAGGGAGGAGATCGGGCTTTATTTAGCCCAGGCCCTGTTCTCTCATAGTTGCATGATCCCATACCATGACTGGAAGACCTCTTCAGGAGCTTCCAACCCTACTATTTAGTGAATCTAAGAAAGCTCTCATTTGCTTCTCCAGTGGACTCTAGGTATTTGCCATCCCTGCACCCTAGTATTTTCATTGCTGGCCCTGGCCCTTCTAGCCACTCATTCCTTACTTCATATGATAAGGAAAGCCACCACTTTCCTTATTTCTTCCACTATGATTTAGTCCAATCATTTCTCTCCTGGGACAATAGCAATATTGTAAATAATTAGCCAACTCCCATGATTGAAACCCTTAGTTCACCCACCACGCAAAAGACTAAGTGATGTTTTGAACATGTGAACCAGAATGCTTTACGTCCTTAATTCAAATCCCATTGCATTTATAAGAAAATGGAGATCCAGGGCCTCATCCCACAGAGCACCCCCACGCTCTGCCACACCTCCCTGCGCTCCTTGGCACCATCCTCCTGTCACTCCAACCGCAATGGACTTCCTCTTGCTCAGACACAGAAAACTCTTTCCAGCCTTTGCCTGGACACATTGCTTCCAATGATACCTCCTCTGACAGTTGCTGATTGCCAGTCTGGACAGGCCACCCTTTAATTCTCCCTCAATGCACCATTTTTGTTTCTTCCTTGTACAAAACAAATGTGGCAATGACATCTGTATTTCTGGGTTATATGAGTAATGTTTGTCTCCCTCACTGTATTGTAAGCTACTTGGAGGTCATATTCCTATAGGTCTTGTTCGTTGTATTCTTGATGCTTAGGCCCAACCCTAACACCTAGTAGGTGCTGAGTGTTAAATGAGTGATTGGATGAATGAAGGAGTAGGAGTTGGCCACCTGTAAGATGAGGGAGACTATGTTCCTGGCAGAGGAAGAAAGATGGGCAGAGGCATGGAGGCATCAAATGATAGTTCTTCTTTCTCTAGGATCACTGGGCTCCAGTGTTCCTTAATTGCCTTGGGATCTTAGATGACCACAACTGGATGTGGCTGTGGAGAATGCCTCCTCTGAATTCTCCAGATTCTTAGTGGGGAAATTGGACTTCCGAGAGGGTGAATCCCCAGGCCAGCTCCAAGCCTCCTCATCCTTGGCATGGGCCTTCCCATTGGCCTCACCACCATGAGGAAGTAGGAAAGATAACTTGCTAGCTGGAGGTGACCTCTCTGAAACTCACCCAGCAACAGAGAAGAAATGAAACCAATTTTTTGTCTGCGAGAGGAAAGCAATAAAGACAATGAGGGAAACAAACTTGAGTGTTGAGTGGCTGGCTAAGAGAAAATTAAGAAAAAAAAACAACTGAATGATGGCAAGAAAAAGAAAAAGGACCGTGTAGGCACTTGGAAGAGTAGGTGAGGAAATTATAAGGCAGAGTAAGACAAGAAGCTGTATATTCAAGAATTCCAGGGATTGACATGTACACACTGCTATACTTAAAATAGATAACCAGCAAGGACCTACTGTATAGCACAGGGAACTCTGCTCAATACTCTATAACAACCTAAATGGTAAAAAGAATTTGAAAAATAATAGATACATGTATATATACACATAAAACTGGGCTTCCCAGGTAGCACTAGCAATAAAGAACCCACCTGCCAGTGCAGGAGATGTAAGAGACGTGTGTTCGATCCCTGGGTCGGGAAGATCCCCTTGAGGAGGACATTGCAACCCAGTCCAGTGTTCTTTCCTGGAGAATCCCATGGACAAAGAAACCTGGTGGGCTACAGTCCATGGTGTCGTAAAGAGTCGGACACGACTGGAAGCGACTTAGCACACAAATATAAATCTGAATCATTTCATTGTACACCTGAAACTAATACAACATTGTTAATCAACTGTGTCCAATATAAAATAAAAATTAAAAAAATGAGTTCCTGTAGCTGTGGGCAAGTTAGTCTCCTCATATATCATCCATGACTCCCCACTGCTTGGAAGACAAAATGAGAGAATCAGGGTATATGAGTTAAAAGCCTGTCTGGTGGGTGCCTATCTCAACCATCATTAATTTTAAAATAATGTTTTTGAACTACCTAATATATATATAGTTGTTATAGAGAATTTAAAAATATAGTTGTTATAAATACCAATACTGCTGAAGTAAATTTAAAAGTTGTTCAACCCACTCCTTTCCCCAAAAGTAATTGCTACTAACAGTCCAGTGAGATTCTTTACAGGAATGTCAATGTATTTACAAATAATGTGTTTTTCAAATGGTATCCAGCAGTTGCACTATTCAAATTGTTCTCTGATTTACTTTTTACATAATAATAAATATTTAGTGATTCTTCCAACTCAGTAAAGAGGGATCTAGATTATTCTTTGCAAATGGTTGAATACAGTTTTATAAAGAGGAGATACACACAATAATTTATGTAATCCTTCTCCTTTTAATTAACAGCTAGGATGTCTTCAAAACATCACCATTAGACTGCTGAAATGAGTATTCTTATAAAAAGTAAAGTATGCCCGTGGGCGTTATATCTATAGGACAGACACCTATAAATGGGATTGCATAAGCACTTCTAATTTTAGCGATTTCATTGACAGTGAAAAAATAAAAACTAATCATCACCGAGTACTCACTATGTGCCAGGCACAGCTCTCAGCATTTTCCACAGATCGTTATATTTAATTTCACATAACTCTAACATATAGATACAGATGAGGAAAGCAGAGGGCAGAGAGGAAGTAACTTGTCTGAAGTCACACAAAACTGGATGGAGTGCTGGGTGGTCTGACTTCAGAGCCCGTGTTCCTAACCAGTTTTAATTTTTTGTCATTTAATGAAAATACCCATTTTCCAGCAACTTAAATAACATTGGATTTAATTAACTATATAGATACATTCACTAACAGTATAAATTTTACCTTTTTAATTTCAATGTACATTTCCTTGATATTTTATGGGATTGAAAATGTTTCATGTATGTATTAGCCTTTATATGTCTTGTATTAATTGTCCTTTTATATTCTGTTCCTATATTTCTATGAAAATGTTTAATGATTGGTTATAAAGAAGTCTTTATATATTCTGATTATTAGTCATTTCTTACATATATTGTAATATTTTTCTTATTCTGCATTTTTAAACTTGCTATGTGTGTCTCATAGAAAAATGAAAAATCTATTATGATCAAGTATGTCAGTCTTTGGTCCATGGCTTCGCAGAGTCAGACACAAATTAGCAACTGAACAACAACAAAAACAGCAACAAATAATCAGTCTTTTTCTTATGGTGTCAAAAGTTTTGGATCTTTAACTGGTCAGTTTTCCCACCCTAAGATAATAAAGCTATTCCTCTGTATTTATTATAATGTTTCCAAAATTTTGTTTTTAAAACATATCTTTAATACATCTTGGTATTATTTCTGTATATGGTGTCAGTCAGAGAATTTTTTCAGTGGTTATTCAACTGTCTAAACTCTGTGTCCTGAATTGTTACTCCTTTTATGTCAGATATGAAATGAAACATCATAAATTTTCAAATACCACAGCTTGCATTCTGACCTCTCTTTTCTGTTCTTTTAATTGATTTGTCTAGTCTTTGGACAATGCCAGGCTTTGAGAAAAAAATTAATGTTTTTATCCCTAGAATATAACTTTATTTCTGATACAATAAGTTGATCTTATTATATTTCACATTCAAAATACACATAGGTATTCTTACTAATGTACTCTGAAGGGGAATTTTAGAATCAGCTTGTTGAGTTCTGTTTTTAAAAATGAGATTTCAATTCTGCCTCTTTATTTTACAAAGGGAGACTAAGATAAGAGGAAAGAAGGCATTTATTCAAGGTCACAGGTGTGTAAACAACATGCAAATAATTCATTTATAAGGTAGCCAATGCCCTGACTCTGGATCGAAGTCTTACCACATTCTGCCTACCTGAGAGGTATAGAGTCAAGCTTCCACACTGGGGTCTTTCTCCATCACGTGTGTTGGGGTTTAAATCCACAGAGGCTGACCAGCAGTCAATATTTTTCTCTTTGATGATTTTGTAAAGACAGACTCTCTTTCTTCTCTTTACTTTGTTTGTCCTTTAACTTGGTATTGTCGAGCCTGACAGCATGGTGCACAGAAACCACATACAGCCCACCTTCCACTGAGCCGTTCACTGCCAAGGAGTAAGACCCCCTCACCACACAGAAACACTTAACAGGCCAATTTGGGTAGTTTTGTTCCTCAAGAAACAGCACACTCCAGCCCAGCAATGACTCCCCTCGAGAGTGACATGAGTGCCCTCTGACCACAGCTCAGTGGGAGAACCCTTGTTTTCCCGAAGCATCTCATCAGCATGACTTAGGAGTGCAGTAATTAGTCAGACCAGGGAATCAAGTCCTATTTCCTTTACATTTTAAAAATTAAATCTTGAAATAATTTTCCAGAGGAAGCCAACAGAGACCTATCCCTTTACGTTAACTACCCAATGAAACAGTCCCCAGTGGTATTAATATTACCCCAACCTCATCCACACCAATTACATCATTTTAACCTAGAATGAATCAAAAATGGTTCATGTGGGAGGGAGGCAGACTCCACGGTGGGAAAGAGAAGAGACTGGAGTGGGGAAGTCCTGAGCTCCAACTTTAGCTGCTCACTGAGTGGTGTTTGGGAAGACAGTTGAAAAGAGGCGTTTCAGGAAGTGATTTCAATGCGAGCACGCTCCATGCCTGCTCAGTTTGCGACCCAATGGACTGTAGTTGATCCATCAGGGTCCTCTGTCCGTAGAATTTTCCAGGCTAGAATACTGGACTGGGTTGCCATTTCCTACTCCAGGAGCTCTTCCTAACCCAGGGATCAAACCCACATCACCTGTGTCTCCTGCATTGACCGGCAGATTCTTAAACACTAAAACTGTGGAGCGATGGAATGCAAAAGCATCTGGAGAGATGGGTGAACCACAGGAAGGGCGGGATGTCTGGAGAACAGGGCATAGTGGGGGTCTGGTGGCAGGAGGTGAGGCTGTGCTTGATGCTAAAGAGATTTTATTTGGTAGCTGGTGTGGTGCCGTGAATAGACCACTGCTGTGCCGTCAGATCCCCCTATATTGGAGGTTCCACCCTGCTCCTTACTAACTGTGAAATTGAGATAACAAGACTTCTTTTGTAGAGTTGTTTTGAGGATTAGAGATGTTGTATGTAAAGGCTGTGGCACTATGCCCAGCTCAGAGATGTGCTGCTGTAGAGAGTTGCTTTTTTAGGAAGTGAATGGTCATGTGGAGTATTTATTGTGGTGTTGAAATATCATGTTGCTGATGTTTGGAACATTGATTGAGGAGAAATTTGTCAGAAGAGCACCCCGATAGGAGGTCATTGTGCTTTACTGGACAAGGGGGCAGTGCATGGGGGATTGGGGAAGGAGACAAGGGACCACTCAAGAGTAATTTGGAAAGCCAGAACTACGGGGCCTGGGGTGTGTGGTAAGTGGTGGGCAGAGGACTGGGTGGGTTTAAGAAGTAGGAAGGGTTTAAGATGATGGGCAGATGTTTGCTTGGATAAAGGTTGAGAGTGATACCCCATTGAAGATAGAATAATAGGCAGTGGGGCAGATTTTCCATGGAAAAGATTGACTCTTAATTTAGGTTTAAGAAAAGCCAACACCAGGAAGTAAAAATACAAATTCCCAGGTTATTTATCTACCCTTGGTCAAAATCCAAATATACAGAGGCAGTGAATAATCATGAAAGAGCAGTGGGTCTTGATTTAGAAGATCAAGCATGTCATCTTTATCTAATCTTTCTGTGTAATTTTGAGGGAAAAAAGCTGAGCTTCTAAGCTTCAGTTTCCTTATCTATAAAACAGAAAATGAGCATCAACCCTACCACCTTCATCACAGTGTGAAGACACTCTCCAGAGCCACTGTCTCAAGACCTTGGTCCCATGCAAGCAACCTAGATGCCTGTGGAGAGACAAGTGGATAAAGAAAATGTGATACATATACGCCATGGAATGTTACTAAGCCATGAAAAGGAATGAATTCAGTCAGTTCCAGTGAGATGGATGATAAACTTAGAGCCTATTATACAGAGTGAAATAAGTCAGAAAGAAAGAAAATAAATATCATATATTAATGCATATAAATGGAACCATATATATGGTTTGTGACATTGTACAGGAGGTAGGGATCAAGACCATCCCCAAAAAAGAAATGCAAAGAGGCAAAATGGTTGTCTGAGGAGGCCTTACAAAGAGCTGTGAAAAGAAGAGAAGTGAAAGACAAAGGAGAAAAGGAAAGATACACCTATTTGAGTGCAGAGTTCCAGAGAAGAGCAAGGAGAGATAAGAAAGCCTTCCTCAGTTATCAATGCAAACAAATAGAGGAAAACAACAGAAAGGGGAAGTCTAGAGATTTCTTCAAGAAAATTGGAGATACAGGGAACATTTCATGCAAAGATGGGCACTGTAAAGGACAGAAATGGTATGAACCTAACAGAAGCAGAAGATATTAAGAAGAGGTGGCAAGAATACACAGAAGAACTATACAAAAGATCTTAATAACCCAGATAACCACAACGGTGTGATCATTTACCTAGAGCCAGACATCCTGGAACGCAAAGTCAAGTGGGCTTTAGGAAGCATCACTACAAACAAAGCTAGTAGAGGCAATGGAATTCCAGTTGAACTACTTCAAATCCTAAAAGATAATGCTGTGAAAGTGCTGCACTCAATATGCCAGCAAATTTGGAAAGCTCAGCAGTGGCCATAGGACCGGAAAATGTCAGTTTTCATTCCAATCCCAAAGAAAGGCAATGCCAAAGAATGTTCAAACTACTGCACAATTGCACTCATCTCACACACTAGCAAAGTAATTCTCAAAATCCTCCAAGCCAGGCTTCAACAAGTACATGAACCGTGAACTTCCAGATGTTCAAGATGGATTTAGAAAAGGCAGAGGAACCAGAGATCAAATTGTCAAAATCCATTGGATCACTGAAAAAACAAGAGATTTCCAGAGAAACACGTACTTCTGATTCACTGACTCCCCAAACCCTTTCACTGTGTAGATAACAACAAACTGTGAAAAATTCAAGTGATTGGAATACCAGACCACCTTACCTGCCTCCTGAGAAATCTCTATGCAGGTCAAGAAGCAACAGTTAGAACCGGACATGGAACAATAGACTGGTTCCAAGTCGGGAAAGGAGTATCAATATTGTCACCCTGCTTATTTAACTTATATGCAGAGTATATCATGTGAAATACTGGGCTGGATGTAGCACAAGCTGGAATCAAGATTGCTGGGAGAAATATCAATAACCTCAGATATGCAGATGATACCACCCGTATGGCAGAAATTGAAGAAGAATTAAAGAGCCTCTTGATGAAAGGGAAAGAGGAGAGTGAAAATGCTGGCTTAAAAACTCAACATTCAGAAAACGAAGATCATGGCATTTGGTCCCATCACTTCTTGACAAATTGATGGGAAAACAATGGAAACAGTGAGAGACTTTATTCTTTTGAACTCCAAAATCACTGCAGATGATGACTGCAGCCATGAAATTAAAAGATGCTGGCTCCTTGGAAGAAACGCTATAACCAACCTAGACAGCATTTTAAAAAGCAGAGACATTACTTTGCCAGCAAAGGTCCGTCTAATCAAAGCTGTGGTTTTTCCAGTAGTCATGTATGGATGTGAGAGTTGGAGTATAAAGAAAGCTGAGCGCTGAAGAATTGATGCATTTGAACTGTGGTGTTGGCAGAGACTCTTAAGAGAATCCCTTGGACAGCAAGGAGATCCAACCAGTCCATCCTAAAGGAAATCAGTCGTAAATATTCATTGGAAGGACTGATGCTAAAGCTAAAGCTCCAATACTTTGGCCACCTGATGCGAAGAACTGACTCATCGGAAAAGACCCTGATGCTGGGAAAGATCAAAGGCTGAAGAAGAAGGGGATGGTAGAAGATGAGCTTATTGGATGGCATCACCAACTCAATGGACATGAGTTTGAGTAAACTCCAGGAATTGGTGATGGACAGGGAACCCTGCAGTACATGGGGTTGCAAAGACATGACTGGGCGACTGAACTGAACTGATGAAATCTAGAAAAATGGTACTCATGAACCTATTTGCAGGGCAGGAATAGAGATGCAGTTGTAGAGAATGGACTTGTGGACATAGTGGGAGAAAGAGAGAGTGGGACAAATTGAGAGAGTAGCATTGAGACATAAACATCACTATATATAAAACAGATAGCCAGCGGGGCGCTGTTGTGTAACACAGGGAGCTCAACCTGGTGCTCTGTGATAACCTAGAGAGGTGGGACGGGGTGGGAGATGGGATGGAGTTTCAAGAGGGAGGGGACATATGTATACTTATGACTGATTCACACTGTCATATGGCAGAAACCAAGACAACACTGTAGAACAATTATCCTCCAATTAAAAAGATAACAATAATAAAAGACCTTAGTCCCTAGTGCATCAGACCCACTCAAGGATGGGTCAACCTTGTGGGTCATGAATGTGCCTGTATTTTCAAAGAGCAAGTGTAGATTTCCAGATTGTCCCACTTGCCTTCCTGGCAGGACTCGCTGAGAGACTCTAGAGCGGGGACAGAGTGCTCCCTCTGGGAACACAGTGCAGTCCTGCCATCTGCCTGGGGCAGAGGCAATGGAAGCAGCGTTCTGCCCTCTGCAGGGACTGGCACTGCCCGAAGAGGAGGGACAAGCAGATCTGTTCCCCGCAGTCCCGAGAGAAGGGCTGCTGAGAGTTTTTGCTGGGCTTTCCTGAAGCCAAGATGAGAAGGAATACGAGAATTTTAATAGGAAGGATGGAAGGAAATAAATATAGAAGCCTAGAAAGAAGCAAGAGAGGGAGAGTGGAGGGGAGGGACTTCAGTCCACAGCCTGACCTCCTCCTGGGGTTTTCAGCAGTCAGGACCCAGCACTAGTAGCTGTGGTTTCCAAGGCCAGTCCTGGTGCCTACGCCTTAATCCAATGCTCCTGTTCATTCCCCATGATTGGCACAGGTGGCGTCTCTCCAAGGGGCCATTCTTAACTGTCGCGGCCAGGTTAGATGGCCCCCAGATGCTCCCACAGTACTGTCTTTCCACATACTCCCCTTTTTGTATAGCAATGATCTTATTACACACCCCGCTTCCTCACGTGGGGCCTCCCCGGTGGCTCAGTGGTAAAGAACCCGCCTGCAATGCAGGAGCCGCAGCAGACACAGATTCGATTCCTGGCTTTGAAAGATCCCCTGGAGGAGGGCATGGCAACCCACTCCAGAATTCTTGCCTGGAGAATCCCATGGACAAAGGAGCCTGGAGGGCTACGGTGCATAGAGTCACAGAGTCAGACACGACTGAAGTGACTGAGCCTGCATGGACGCCTTCTTCACAAGACTATGAAATTCATGTTATTACAACCACCAGTCTTCATGAACAGACAAGTTGGTTGGAGCTCAGAGAAATTAAGTAACTTCCCTAAGGTCACAGAGCTAGGATGTGCAGATCCAGGATTTAACCTGCCTTACCCTGGTCTCATTCCAAATCTTTTCATTTTCCCCATTTCAAACTGTTTTCTACAACAAATAGATTTCTAAAGTGCCCCCATAGGAAACATGTTTTCTCTAAAGTGAACCACAAGCTGGACACTCAAGAGTGGTCCCTAGGGTCCTGGGGCGATGGAACATTCTGCCTCTCAAAGAGAATGATCTTATAATTCACAAGTTTGCCTTTCAATTAACCAAGGACTGTGACTCTTTATTTAATGTTATTTCTACATAATCTAATTTCGGCTGCAGGTTAATGGACCCATGGGGAGTTATTGCTACTTCAGTTTCAAAAGCATTCAGCAGCATTCCCAGATTATTGGTCATTAATGGAGTCATCCAGCTGTTTTGACTTTCTCCCAATCCTCTTTGAGGTGACCTTAGAGGAAAGGACATAAACTGAGACCAAGGGACTCACTCTTAGAATAGTGGGACTTGTTGAACTCTTATCTACTTCTGCCGGCCCTGTGACCACACTGGATTCCAGGTCCTAGAAAACCAAGGCTCATCACCAGACCCTACTTGTCCTATACTATTATTCATGCAAATACACTTACTAAGCAGCTAGTATGCCCAATATACCACGCTAATATGGTTGGACACATAGAGATGAGTCAACTATGGTGCAAAGTAAGAATCCCACTCAGTTGGGATAGTCACTAAAGCTGTAGCTTCCTATTAATGTGTGCAGGGTTCATGTACAGTTTCATCACAGTGCTTATTATTGCTTATTTATTCATCCAAGTAATATGGATGGAAAATCCAACATGAGTTAGGTCCCTTCTGATGCTAACTTCTGATGAGTCCAGCCTTGTAAGAGCTGATTGTCTCTTGAGGGATACAGATAAATTAATAGGTAGTGACAGTTCAAGGAGATGAGTCAGCAAAGTTGGAAGCATAGGAGATCATGAGGACATAGTGGAGTCATTCCTGTTCAGGACTGAGAAGTCAGGCAATCTTCCCAGAGAACCTTATGGTTTCATCAAAGTTTAGACCTCAGGGTGAATGGGTTGTTGTTCAGTTGCTCAGTCGTGTCCAACTCTTTGCAACCCCATGGACTGCAGTGTGCCAGGCTTCCCTGTCCTTTATCATCTTCCAGAGTTTGCTCAAGCTCATGCCCATTGAGACAGTGACACTATCCAACCATCTTACCCACTGTCACCCCCTCCTCCTCCTGCCGTCAATATTCCAAGCCTCAGAGTCTTTTCCAATGAGTTGGCTCTTTGTGCCAGATGAACAGGAGTCAGCCCCAAGAATCAGCAAAGAGATAGAGGTGGAGAATGTTTTGTTGGAGGAGCAGTATGAGAAGAAACAAAGGATGAGAAAGAAAAGGTCACAGTGGGGAAATTACAGAGGTTAATGTGCCTTAAGTGGAGTTCAGAGTAAAGTCAATAGTAAAGAGGAACTAAAAAACCTGAACATAGAAGTTCTCAAAAGTCTACAGAAGAGATTGAGCTTCATCCTGTAGATAATGAAGAGTGTGTGGAGATTCTCATAGGTGAGTGACGTGAGTAGATTCAGATTTTTGACAAATCATCCAGCTGCCCTATACAGATCTGATTTGGGCATGGAAAAGGGGAGTTTGGAGGAACTGGACCAAGACAGTGACTGGAGCTACTGAGGAAGCACTAAAAATGAAAAGAAGGGGGACCAATGTGAAGAAAAATTGGGATTAGTGTCAACAGAAGATATGAGAAGTGAGATGAGTTTCTGTAACTTCAGATATTTGACTTTCAGAGAAATACAAGCTAGAAACTTTAGCCCACCTCAAGCCCAGATTTCCACCTTTTGTGAATAACTGACATGCAAGTTAATCAGGTTTTTCCATATTACAGAATATAAGATCAAAGCCATTCTACTCAAGATTGTATATATTTAATAATATTTGAAGAATAAAGAGTTTGGGGATCTATTAGCACAGATGGCTTTGACTGTGGTCTACGGGGGTGATTTCAGGATCCAGTAGGTCATGGAAAAATGTCCCCAAATGATGACAAGGTAAACAAACATCTTTCATTTTAATGAGTGTACAAGCTTTGTTTTCATGTATTTTTAAAATTATGCTTCACTGACGCAATATTTAACTTGCTTTAGAAATGAAAAAAGAATCTTGGTTCCTCAAAGGCATGGTGGTGGTAAAGATTGGTGGCCTGTTTCATTGTATTCCACTTATAAAATGGCTTCACAACTGCACAGAAGCTACTGGAGGCAGAATGTCTTAACAAATTCTTAAAAGTATGAAAAGTCTTCACTCTGGAGAAGATGATGTTTCACGTTTCCTGAAAATCACACCCCAGCTTTTGTACCACTAAGGTGTGAGCAGAAGTAGAAGGACATGTTGTCTGGAGGCCAACCGATGAGCTTTGAACACCTGTTTGCACCTAAGCCAGATGCACAAGTTTGGGGAAATCACTCAGTCTTGGTGGTGTGCTGTCTTATCTGTGAAGTGAAGGTGGTGAGGAGCGCCCACCTCACAGGGCAGCTGCAAGGTGTGAGTCACAGCACTCTGTCTTCCCTGGTCCAACGCTGCATCGTCATCTGCAAGGTGACGAGGCTCCATCCTACCAAGCCTACTTTCCAGGCTGCCATGAGCTCGAGAGACCCACCTGATCCTGGCTTCTGTTCAGATGCTGAATGTCTGAGGGTGGGATCTTTAAGCACTCCTGTCACCTGGCTCCTACTGGCACTCCATGGAGTTGCCAGAATTCAATCAATCAAAAAGAGTTTGACTTCTGTATTGTTCACTTGTAAAATGAAAATGCACTGTCTTTGGAAAAGGAGACGAACGCACTGTCAGGGTGATCTGTGGTTTGGTAAGAGGCTCTTTCGAGGTCACTTTCTGACGCTGGAGTTGGGCTTCCCTGGTGACTCAGATGGTAAAGAATCTGCGCAAAATGCAGGAGATCCAGGTTTGATTTCTGGGTCGGGAAGATCCCCTGGAGAAGGAAATGGCTACATACTCCAGTATTCTTGCCTGGAGAATCCCATGGACAGAGGACCCTGGCAAGCTACAGTCCATGGGGTCACAAAGAGTCAAAGACAAGCGACTAACACTCATTTTTCACACTTTACTGACATTGGTATTAACCAAACAGTAGCTAACAAGTTCTGCCATCACACTGTCCCCCAGAGACCCCTGCACCCTATCCCTCACCTCCAGCTACTGCTCACTCCTAACCCCACCACCCCACTCTTCTGCTGCCCCAATCTGGGCCATCAGGAGTGAGTTGATAAGATGAAAACAGAGGAAAGAAATCAGAGGTTGACAACTTGACTTTATCTACTTGAAACATTCTCAGAGACAGGGTAGGGGGATATTTAATAGCTGATTAAAAGAAGAGGTGCCTCAATAGTATCTCTGAAAACTATAGCTGTGCTCACCCCATCCCTTGCCCTGGTTCAACTCTTCATATCTTCTCACAAGAACCCTTTCAACATCATCCTGAGCTTTCTCTCTTTCACCACAGTCCTAGAGTTTCTCTCCCACACAGGTCTGAATCTTCCACACCCATCCCAAGCACTCCCCTGTGTGAAGAATATAGGCTTTGCAGACCCAGTGGCAAATCCCAACTCTGCCACGTGGCTCCTGCGGTCCTCCCCTGACAGATTTGTTGCAAAGAGCAGTAACAATGCAGGTCAGACACAGAGCGGCCATGCAAGAAATGATAGCTCATATTATTTAAAAAGGAAAGCTCCTGGCTCTGATGGCTCTCCGTGCTCAGCCTCTTGACTACCTCTCAATTATCTCTTTCCAACTCTAAACTACTGTCCAACTAGGTCAGCTGGGGGCCCAACATGTATAAAAGGATGAACCTGAGGTTCTGAGGGACCAGAGTGGGTGGCTGCAGTGGGGCTTACCGACCATTTCATGAGCATTTCACGTGAGCAGTTCTGACCAGTGGACTGTGAGAGGTGTCTGGTGTCAGGGAGATGCGCGGTCTTCTAGTTTTCTTTCTGCATCACAACACCCTTGCTGAAATGCAGCCACAACATCCAAGAGCCCAGCTTGCAAAGTCACTGAGTGAAGGAAAACTGGCCTGGAGAGTCTCTGGGACTCTGCGTGGCTAAACACCCAATCCTTGCTGTGCTGTGCTGCTTAGATTTAGGGGCTGTTTGTTACTATTGCATAACGTGTCCTATCCTAACTAATACATAGGTGAAATATTTATTCAATAGTTATTATTCCTGACTTTACACAAGGCCATTATAATAAGTGATAACAACAAGTCCCATGAGCCCTGTTTCATTTAGTGAACTAATGATGAAGCACTGCAATCAACAGACGATTACAACATATGATATGTGTGTGCATGCTCCATCGTGTCTGACTCTGTGCAACCCCATGGACTGTAGCCCGTCAGGCTCCTCTGTCCATGGGATTTTCCCAGGCAAGAATACGGCAAGAATACTGGTGTGGGTTGCCATTTCCTCCTCCAGGGGATCTTCTCAATGCAGAGATCAACCCTGAGTCTCCTGTATTGGCAGGCACATTCTTTACCACTGAAGTACCTGGGAAGTCCAGAGTGATATATACTCAAATACAATTTGCTCTAGGAGAATAGAACAAGAAAACTTTCTTAAAGGAAGAAGCATCTAGTCAGAACCTAAGGAATGAATGACAGGGTGTATGCTGGGTTGTTTTGAGAATTAGGTGTTATGTTCATTATGAATGTCATGATCAATAAATAATTCCATCTCTGACCTTTACTTTTCAAGTGCTTTAACCCAGATCTAGTCACTTCTTTCCAGAAAAATGTAAAAGTCTTTCCCTTTAATTATTAGCACACAAAGTCCTCTTTCTATGCTGAATTCCCTGTACTTGGAATTCTAGAATATCCAGACTTACTTTAGTAGAGTCATCCTATTATTTTTGGGCTTCAGAGATAGTACAGACGAAGCATGAGTCATTCCATCTTGTGACTTAGGAATGTGTCTTAGACACTGACTCATAAAATTATAAAATCGTGGAACATTTGGATGGAAGACCAAAGGGAGAAAAAAAATAAGAGTTCTTCTTGGCATATGAATTATCTTGAAACAGATTTGCAATAGGATGCTGAAACTGAAGCCTCTAATAAGCACCATGAGATAACAGATGAGAAATTCAAAGCCAGATCTCTGGGTAAGGAATTTGCAAAGAAAATGTCAGAGGACCTGTCCCAGAGACTGAGGACCCTCTTTCTCACTGAGGGTTTAAAGCGAGTTAAGGGAAACAGAAGGAAAATTGTCAAGGAGCTTTCTTTAGAGATCCTGTTATATTGATGCATCCCAACTAAAGTGTGTCAAGAACTTTCAGTGGAATTATTCTAAGAGATTTGAAGTATGTTCCCTATATCTGAGGTCTGATTCCCAGACAGGAAATGCAGAGGGTAGAAGAGGGCTGGTAAGCTGCTTTGAAGGTAGAACTTCGGGAATCCTACTATGCAGGGACTCAGTGTTTCTGGAGCAAAAGGTGTTGGTGTTCCCCATGAGACAGTGTGGGATTCTTTGCAGTGAGGGAAAGCCAGGGCAGGAATATTTCAACTCATTGGGCTCGCCAGGGTGGATGGAATTCTATCATCAAGAGCCTGAATTTCAGACTTCCCTGGTAGGACAATGAATAGGAATCTGCCTGCCAGTGCAGGGAACATGGGTTCAGTCCTTGGTGGAGGAAGACTCCACATGCTACAAGGCAACTAAGCCCATGCACCACAGCTGCTGAACCCAGGTGCTGCGAATACTAAAGCTCGTGCACCTCGAGCCTGTACTCTGCAAGAAGAGGAGCCACCACAATGAGCAGCCCGTGCATAACGAAAAAAAAAAAAAAGAGTGGCCACACTTGCTGCAACTAGAGAATGCCCAGCACAGCAACAAAGAACCAGCAACCAAAATATAAATTAAAAAAAGAAAAAGCCTGGGCTCCTAGAGGCTGAGTTGCTTCTAGCTGGATGAGGGGAGCTTCAGGGGGGTTCTCAGTGGTAGGATTTCTGAGATCCTCAAATGCTGATACTCCTGCCAGGTCTTGGGGGTGCTGGGGCAGCCAATCTTGGTGCCATCCCAAGAGGGCATTCTATTCTCTTACCTCTCCTCCCCTCTCATCCTGAGGGGTCAGAAGCTACTGAGAAGCTGTGGTTTTGGAAACTGTTAAAGCACAAGTCAGAAGAAAGAGAAGTTGGTCCCGAAGTCCCCAGCTTTCCCCCATGGACTTCCACCCTAAAAATATATGAGCTGGGAGAAGTTGTTCAGTTGTTCAGTCACCGAGTCATGGATAATTCTTTATGACCCCATGGACTGCAGCACACCAGGCCTCCCTGTCCCTCACCATCTCCTGGAGTCTGCCCAAGTTCATGTACATTGAATCAGTGATGTCATCCAACCATCTCATCCTCTGTCACCCTCTTCTCCTTCTGCCTTCAATCTTTGCCGGCATCAGGGTCTTTTCCAGTGAGTCAGCTGTTTGCATCAAGTGGCTAAAGTATTGGAGCTTTAGCTTCAGCATCAGTCCTTCCAATGAGTATTCAGGGTTGATTTCCTTTAGGACTGACTGATTTTATCTCCTTGCTGTCCCAGCAAACTCTCAGGAAGTAGGAAGACTCACTATCAAATCTTGTTTAGATTTTTGGCTCACACCTTTAACTGGACACTTAATTTCTGAGACTTAAAATGGCTATGGAAATGCCAATTACCTGAGAATCATCAGAGTCCTGGACTTAACCTTATTTTCTTCCAAGGGCAGAAGTTGCCCCATTGGATACATTTTAAAGAAGTGGTGGGCGAACCAAACACAAGTGCATTTTAATTGCTTCACAAGCTGTGCTGCATCTCATAAAGGACTTTCAAGCATCTCTTTGAAACTGCAGGGAAGAAGTAATTTTTAAGATCCTTAAAAATTACTTAAGAATAAAAATGGCAAATGGATGCCAACTGTATAGGGCTCCTTCCCTGGTGGCTCAGTGATAAAGAATCCACCTGCCACTGCAGAAAACATGGATTTGATTCCTGATCCGGGAAGATCCCTGGAGAAGGAAATGGCAACCTACTCCAGTACTCTTGTCTGGAGATCCCCGTGGACAGAGAAGCTTGCAGGCTACAGTCCATGGGATCACAAAGAGTTGGACACGACTTAGCAACTAAACAACAACAGTCATTCACTTAGGATGTACAAAATGTCCCTTGTGTGCTTGATTTAGTATCAACTCTCATTCCTTCCTTTAAGGAACTTCAGTTTGTCAGCCTGAAATTCTCACCCAAGAAGATTTTTAGGAACAGAATCCTGCAGATTGGCCACTGCAGGGTAAGGAAATCATGTGAATGACTCTTGCACTGCCCACTTTTATCCTGAGCCACTTTTAGGGTTTCTGAGCCCTGCCTCTTGCTATAACCAGATTAAGCTACAACCCTTGCATTGCCCAGTCTACATATAAGTCATTTCTCATCACATATGCATCAAAAAAACAAGCCACACATATGTACACTCCAAACTACCTCCTCCTCTGTTATCAAAAATCAGCTCTTAAAACTTCAAAGAGAAAGATAGTTCATTTGTTTTTGAGTATTATTTCTGAAGACTGTTTATGATTACAGAGAAATACATCACATATACCAATGCCCAGGCCCAAATTTCTTCTTTAAGCTTCTTTTAATTTTCTCAGATTTCCTTTCCTAAAGCAGCTGTCATCTCTCTCCATTGGCTGGAACCCTGCTCCCATTCCATACCCCATCTGCTCACACACACTGTTCCTGGTTTGGCTGAACAAAGGCTCAACCTTTAGCCAAGTACCAACCAGCTGCCCTGGGCTTGCCCTGGGCTACTGAGATCCTCAGGCGCAATCCCAGGGACACTGAGGGGTGGATGTGGTCGGGGCAGGCTGTGGGGTCCTGGGCATCAATACTGCTTGGTTGCTTAGGGTGCCTTTCTTCCTTTTTAGGAAACGACTGCATCACGCCTCTGAATTTTCCTTTCCTGAGTGTTTTTCCCCCACAACCCTGTTCTGGCTGACTGAAACTACAGAAAGACTAGGTGCAGCTCCCAGGAAATGGGTCTTCACATTGGTGGAGCCTCCAGAAGGGGAAAAGATTTCCTCCAACTTTGACCTCATAGGCAAATTAGTTCCTGTCACAGTGTACTACCAAGAAATAGGAACTCTGTCTCCCTCCTTTTTTGAAAGCAAAATATTGCCAATAATTTTGCCAATTCAATTAAGTGAAAATATTCTTTGTTCCTCAGAATCTGGCCCTGCTAACCAGCTCACATTCTCTCTTTTATCCATCTTCCTTACTGAACACACATGGTAGTTTATAACTGAAAATGCGTGAACATGCAGAAACCCAGGGAAGCTGGCAAATTCTTTTAATGTGTAAATTGTGTTCAAGAAGTAAGTACACCTTGGCATTCTCAAAAGTCATGCTCCCTTGCCATCAGCTGCAGGAGCAGAACTAAATTATAAATTAAAGCCAGCTGCCAAGTATACACACACACACACACACACACACACACACACACATATACATACACACATAAAGGCATTCATTCCACAAGTGCATCCTAATTTGGGACCTTATTATGGGGGCCAGTGACAAATAGTTCTGCAAACTTTCAAGAAAGCAAGAGAGCAAGAAAAGTAGAATACATTTGGAGAGGAAAAATTAAATGGTATTTCATTACAAATGGCCATCTGAAGAAATTCAGATTGGGGACATCAGTCTTCAAAGAGTTCAAAGTTGGCAATAAAAAAAAATCTATATCCACTTAACAGCACCAAATATTAAATATATATATATATATATATATATATATATATAGCTTAAAAATCATCTCCCTTCTCAGCACTGACAAACTCATTTCTTGGCCAGCTCTGTGTAAGAAGGCTGCTGCATCTTGCATTTTGCATGAGGGACACATTTTCAAAAAACTGTTATCAACTAGTTTTTATTATCTAATTTTATATCACTTTGTCAACAAAAGTCATATAGTCAAAGCTATGGTTTTTCCATTGGTCATGTACAGATGTGAGGGTTATGCCATAAAGAAGGCTGAGTACCAAAGAATTGATGCTTTCAAACTGTAGTGCTAGAGAAGACTCTGGAAAGTCCCTTGGATTGCAAGGAACTCAAAACAGCCAATACTAAAGGAAATCAACCCTGAATATTCATTGGAAGGACTGATACTGAAGGTGAGACTGCAATGCTTTGGCCACCTGATGCAAAGAGCCGACTCATTGGGAAAGACTCTGATTCTGAGAAAGACTGAAGGCAAAAGGAGAAGGGGGCAGCAGAGGATGAGATGGTTAAGTAGCATCATGGACTCAATGGACATGAATTTGAGTAAACTCCAGGAGATAGTGGAAGACAGAGGAATCTGGCAAGGTGAAGTCCATGGGGTAGCAAAAGTTGAACATGACTTAGCGACTGGACAACAATGATAGTTTTACTTAGAGACACCCCATTCTGCTGCCCCTGCCCATGTAGCCAGTACTGAATATAGAAACAGGCAATGAGGCATCCCCTGATCTAATTAGAGTCAGAACTAATCTTTGTCAGAGAAACCTGCAGGAATACATCATGGCAGGGTGGTGATGGAGAGGCGGGGAGATGGGGTGGGTGACCCAGGACACCATCTCACTCCAAAGAGCTGCACGCCCATTTGGAAAGCAGGGCTTGTGGGGGACAGTTCTGGGAGGGGTCTCTCTAGTGTCTCCTCAGCCCCTGTCCTCTGCCATCTCCACTGCTCCTTGAAACAAACTGTACATTATCCAGACTCTTCGGATAGCCCCAAAAGGAACAGTAAGTAAACTCCAGGGAAGAACCTCAGCACTCGATGGAAGAAATTCCATGATTGATCCTCGGCTTCGAAAGAGTTTTCACCAATCAGAATTTGGTTTTTAAAGTCATAACTAATTGTTTCCTCTTCCTAGATTAATCATCCATGGGTATAAATCAGCAGATGATAAATGCAAAGCAGGAGACAGCAATGAAACACGATCAAATGGAGCTTCTGCAGCAGACACTGCTGGCTGCCCGACCAAGGACCGGCTCCCTCATCCTTCTGTGTCAAAGAAGAGCCCACCTCTCCTGACGGCCAGAAAGTGCTGGATCCTTGCTTTTGAACTTTCCTGGCAGCGAGGGGTGTTCGTGGAAATCAATCTGGGCTAATGACATGTAAAGGAAAGTTTGCTGTGTTTGGAAGAGACTTCCAGAAAATACTCCTCCCTGCTCCATGGTAAAAATGCTGTTGTTTAGTCATTAAGCTGTGTCTAATTCTTTTGTGACCCCATGACTGTAGCCCACGATGCTCCTCTGTCCATGGGATTTCCCAGGCAAGAATACTGGAGTGGGTAGCCATTTCCTCCTCCAGGGGATCTTTTTGACCCAGGGATCAAGCCCATGTCTCCTGCAGTGGCAGGCAGATTCTTCACCACTGAGCATACCAGGAAGCCCCATGATAAAAATAGATTTTATTTTAAAAAGCAGCATGCCTCCCTTTTCCTTTTGGATTGCCACCTTAAGGCTGTGCGTGGTGACGCAGTTTATGCACAAAGCTCATCAGCTCCAAGAGAAGGGAACAGGTGGGTTCTTGACGGCACTGACCAGGTGCTGAGTCAGTACTGGAACCACCGGCTGCTGGACACCTTGTTACTGGAAACAAGACCTCACCTTGAAGCCATGCTTAGTGAAACCATCTGCTGTTTTTAGCTGAAAGCATCCTAACTGATATGATTAATAGGTTACCTGTTGCTTTGGTTGCCATGAGACTGTTGTTTAAGTAGAACTCCTACAGAGCCTTTGGTAGTGCTGAGGACTGCTGCTAAGTCTGCACTGTTACCTCTAGGAACCCCGTGAGAAAAACCAATGTTCTTGTTTTCCAGAGAGAAGGAGCTGAAAGGACAGAATCGTATCTCAGCTTCTTTCTAGCTCTGCAACCTTGGGCAAGTCCTTACTGCCCTGGACCTCGGCGTGCTCCTCTGTAATATGAAGCGTATCACCAGGACATACTCCAGCTCCTGGGGAGTTGAATGAACTGCTGCTGATAAGGCGCCCAGGTCAGTGCCTGGCATGCGGGGAGAACGCAGTCCCCGCTGTGCTATCGTCTCTGTTCCCCACCTGCGGGGGTGTGAGCGTGTCCAGTGGTTCTGAGTTGCTGGTAGACCGACTAGCTCTTGTTTTCCCTTACATGTTAAAGGAAGGGCCACCCACCTGGACCCCTTAGCAAAGGGAGAAGCAGTGTGAATCCTTCAAGAGGCTGGAGGGCTATGAGAGAGAAGTTCAACTTCCAACCATCACTTAAGAAAGCTGTTCTACTCTGAGTCCTGTCACTTTTCTCATCTTATTTCTGGGAGTTGCTAAAAAAGGACTCAACGCTAGAGCCATTCTTGGGTCTTACCTGAGTCCCGCTCTTCTGTGATTCCTCATCCATTTGTCCAGGCTGCTCCCAGGCCTAGGGCATCATTCACCATCACCTGGCGACTTCTGTCTCTTCGCCTCCTAGGAGCCTCATTTCTCACTCTATAGACTCTCTGCTGGCCCCCATCAAAGAACCCTTCACAGGTTTGATTTCTTCACCTACTAAACTGTCTCCTCAGTCCCAACACATATCTTGCCTGTATCAAGTAGTAGATAAATCTTGGCTGAATGACAACATACCCATAAGATTAAACTCAGTGGTAAGTAGACACTGTTCTATGTGGTTGTATGTTTGATCTAGCAAAGTTATTTCTATTTTTTTTCCTGTGAGATAAACCTGATTGTTTACTATCTCCACCAGAATTTTTTTTTTCTGAGAACCTTCTGCTTTATTGCTGTAAGGAGAATAGACTACCACCATTTTACTAGAGTGAATTGTGCAAAGAAATACAACATATGTTTAGCAATTGAAAAGTAACAATTAATAATTCATGAATTAGAGCAGAATTCATAATGGAAATTCCAAAGTGAGTCGTGATAAAGGCATTATATGTTAAATTATGACTAATGTAATCTAAAAGATACTTAGATGAAACATATTGTCTTAATGTATTTATTAGAAAAAAATGAAATCTTAAGCTACTTATTTAATACAAAAACTAAAAGCAAAGAACCATAGAATAAACTGAAAGAAACTTTAAAAGATAAAATCAGGATAAAACCAAGAGTGATTAAATAGAAAATAAGGATATGGCAAGGATATTTGTTTTCAAAAGGTAGTTCATTGAAAAGACCCATAAAATAGCTCTCTGGTAAGATTGCTCAAGAAAGAAAAACACAGATAAACAATATTTAGAATGATAAAGGAAGTATGCTGCAGTTTTAGAGACATTTTAGCAATCATTAAACCATGGTGTGAAGAGTCTTATAACAATCATTTTGATAACTAAGATGGGATTAATATTTTCAGAAAAATGAAAATTATCAAAATTGACTCAAGAAGAAATAGAAAACCTCAATTGACCATTCAGGAAATTAAATTTGTGGTAAAAGAATCTGCCCACCCCTCAAAAAAAGGCAAGATAATTTCAAGTTTTACTAAACCTAGGAATGCACGATTCTTACCTAATGCAAGCTTCTCTAGAGACTAGAAAGAAGGAGACTAGCTGAGAGAAGGGGCTTCCCAGGTGGCTCAGTGGCAAAGAATCCACCTGCCAAGCAGGAGATGGGGGTTCCATCCCTGGGTGGGGAAGATCCCCTGGAGGAGGAAAGGGCAACCCACTCCAGTATTCTCACCTGGGAAATCCCATGCACAGAGGAGCCTGGCGGGTTGCAGTCCATGGGGTCAGAAAAGAGTTGGATAGGACTTAACGACTAAACAACAGCAAAGTTGAGAGAAAAGGGTTAATAAAAACCTTCCCTTCCTAGATGGATAAATTTGACCATGTTGTAACCCCAAACTCCTGACAAAGGTGAAAGAGAGCTCTGTTCCAGGCAATGTAATTTACAGTTAGGGAAGCAAACAAGAAGCCCCGTGAGTGATGGGCTGCTTCATTCCTGGGAGGACTGTGGACAGACGATAAGCGCCTGGCAGGATGCTATAATCTGGGCTTCCTGTGCAGACCTGGGCTTGTCTCTTATGGAGATATAGAAGCTATGGCTACAGAACTGTTACTTATTTCAAGTAAGAGTTCCTAAATCCACTCAGGTGGCCTCTCTGCCTTCACCTGAGTCGTCACTGAGGTGATCTGAGAATAGTTATTGACTGCCAAGACGCACACCTGAGAGCGATGTCCTGCTGACAGGTGTGTCTGACCTGCAGGCTTCAGTGTCACCTGGTGTCAGGTGCACCCTGTGAATTCAGCTCTAGAGTCTAAAGACCCAGCTGAAAACTAAGACCACTGTTCGTGGAGGTTGCAAGACCCAAATCGAGAGGCCAGTCTAAACTTGATACGAAATAGAGAAGGATCAGAGTGGAAAGTAAATTATTGGCAGTGTCACATTTGAACGAAGAGACAGACATCCTACTATTATTGTGGAGCACACCACAGAGGTCCCACTTTTGTACTTGCATTTGGGCAATTCTTTAAGGTGGTCCATGGACATCACTAAATAGAGGACTTTGATCAAGCTACAATTTAGCTTCCTGAACCTCAGGAAACTGGGGATAATGATACCATTCTGGGAGGTTACTGTAGCAGTTCTATGAGATAAACTATGTGCGAGCTTGTTGCTTCTTATAAATATGTTATAAATCATTTAACTAGGTTTGGCTGGTGTTTAATTCAGGCTGATGAGTGGAGATAAAATCTAAAGATAGAAATGCAAAAGGTCTGGGGAGAACAGAGTAAAGGGGTGGGTTTTGAGTAATTCTGTAAAAAGAAAGATGGTCATGTTGGAGAAAAACCCAAAGAATTTCCAGACCAAGAAAAGGGCATTTACTTAAGTTGACCTGCTGGGAGCCAAGGGCTTTACACAGTTGTAATGGTCCGTTGTCCATTTCTGAGCACAGTTGTAAGCAGCTTGTCCCTGGGAGGGCACAGGAGCCAGAGAATGGCCGTAAAGTCTACGCTGGATTCTATACCTGCTCAGCCAGAGTGGAGAACGTGGAGGGCTGTACACAAGCAATAGTCTGTATTGTAATGAGAGCCAGTCTGGGCATATAACAAGGGAGCTTTCTGAACCTCAGTGCTTTCTGCAGAACATGGAAGTTACCCATCTCTTGCAAACCCTGGGAGGAGAAGGGATATGTTTAAGGAACCAAACACAGTGTCTGACCCTGTTGGGACTATAATAACTGGTCCCTGTTTGGAATATTACTGCTAATGCCACTACATTTGGACAGCGGGTTGAAACAGCACAGCTTCCCCGTTTCCCAGTCCCCGCTACTTCAAAATATTTCGGCCCCAAATGCAGCCTGTTCCTGTGCCTGGACCCTTTGGCGCTGCAGCAGTTCACCAGCGTTAATGCGCCTCAGAATTCTTAACAGAGCTTTTTAACAAGCACAGTAGATAGAGCCCACCCAGACCTACTTAAACTAGAGTCTCTGGAGTGGAACTTTTTCTAACCTCGTAACAAAGGTAATTGCAGTCACAGCTAGGGCAGAGAACTCAAGCTAGGAGCTGGTGAATTGAAGCATTGCATTTCCAGGCTTCCCTGTTAGAAGGCAAATGTCACCCAGGACAGGTAAAAATGAAGACGGAGCCAGCCTTTCACACGGAAATACAGTCAGTGGTGGGATTACTTGTTATCAGTCGAGGGGACCAAGAGGAGATTCCTAGGATGTGTTAGAGGGAACATGGAAGCTGTGAGTGAAATCACTCACTTGTGCCCAACTCTTTGCGACTCCATGGACTGTAGCCTTCTATGCTCCTCAGGCCGTGGGAGTCTCCAGGCAAGAATACTGGAGTGGGTTGCCGTTTCCTTCTCCAGGGGATCTTCCCAACCCAGGGATCGAATCTGGGTCTCCCATGTTGTGGGTAGACACTTCACCGTTTTAGCCACCAGGGAAGGTCCAACACAGCCTCATCTATCAAATGAGGTCATTTTTCAGAGTTGTTGACAGATTGAGTGACATGAGGGGTTGGTGCTCCATACATCACGTCTCCTTTCAGGGGCTGAGTGAGGCAGGAGTGCTAGGAAGTGGGTGCCGGCAGGACACCCAAGCTGGATGGGGAGTGAGCCTGGGCTGTCTTCTGTAGGTGGGAGCTTTATCAGCAGGTTCATGGTACAGGTGTGTCATGGGGAGAGGAGCCTGCAGTCTGTGGAGCCTGTGTGGTGGGGAGAAAGGCAGAAAACAGGCATAGAAATATGAGGCTTGTTGTTGTTCAGTCACTAAGTCATGTCCAACACTTTTGCAACTACCGCCCATGGACTGCAGCCCGCCAGGCTCGTCCCTCCACGGGCTTCTCCAGGCAAGGATACTGGAGTGGGTTAGCATTCCCTTCTCCAGGAGATCTTCCTGACCCAGAGATCAGACCCGTGCCTCCTTTACTGCAGGCGGATTCTGTACTGCCGAGCCACCAGGGGGACAGTCTGCCCTGCAACTGTTCCCCACAGAGTTCCCAAAAAACCAAGCCTCACAGCTCAACGACTATGTTAGTTTCCTAGGTCCAACATAAAATGCATGAGAGGGTGGCTTAAACAACAAAAGGTGTTCCCTCACAGCTCTGAAGGTCAGAAGTTCAAACTCAAGGGTCATGCTCCTCCTGAAGACCCTAGGGAAGGATCCACTCCATGCTTTTTTCTAACTTCTGGTGGCCATCCATCCTCAGCCTTCCTTAAAAAAAAAAACACCCTTATTTTACTGTTAAGATTATCAATCATTTCTTGTGTCACCAAATTTTTAAAAGTCAGCAGTTATTTGTATTTTCCTAAAAGTAGATCCAAGGTATCCGGGTGAAGGTCAGATTAATTTTTTCTAAGTTTTTTATCTATACAGTTCAAAATTGTTTTAATTAGAGTATAGTTGCTTTTCATACAATTTTTTAAAAATTCAAGCTGTATAGGTATAAAACTTTTTTAAAAAGCTATAGTATGTTTTTTCCAGTAGTCATGTGTGGGTGTAAAAGTTGGACCATAAAGAAGGCAGAGAGCCAAAGAATCTAGGCTTTTGAACTATGGTATTAGAGAAGGACTGATGCTGAAACTCCAATACCTTGGCCAGCTGATGCAGAGAACCCACTCATTGGAAATGACCTTAATGCTGGGAAAGATTAAAGGCAAGAGGAGAAAGAGGTGACAGAGGATGAGATGGTTGGATGGCATCACTGACTCAGTGGACATGAGTTTGAGCAATCTCTGGGAGACAGAGAAGGACAGAGGAGCCTGCTGCAGTCCATGGGGTCGCAAAGAGTCAGACATGACTGGGGAACTGAACAGCACCACCACAGTTCTTCACAATGCTGTGTTAGTTTCTGCTGTGTGTAGCACAGGGGGTTCCACTCTGTGCTCTGTGGTGACCTAGATGGCGGGAGGAGGAGGTGTGAGAGAGGAGATACACGTATGCTTCCAGCTGCTTCTCGGCCCGCCTTGGTTTGTAGATGCACACTTCAGTCTCCATGCCTGTCTTCACGTTCTCTCTTCATCTGTGTCCTCATACCGCCTGCTCAGGAGGACACCATTCATTGGATTTAGGGCCAGTCCTAACCCAATGGGCTTCCTTCCAGAGGGCTTCCAGTGATAAACAATCCATCCACCAATGCAGGAGATGAAAGACACAAGTTCAGTCCCCAGGTCACCAATGCAGGAGATGAAAGACACAAGTTCAGTCCCCAGGTCGGGAAGATCCCCTGCTGGAGGAAATGGCAACCCACTCCAGTATTCTTGCCTGGAAAACTCCACAGGCAGAGGAGCCTGGCTGTCTACAGTCTGTGGGGCTACAAAGAGTCAGACACAACTGAATTTCTGAGCACTAACCCAATGTGACCTCATCTCAACTAATTACATCTGCCAAGATGCTATTCTCAAATAAGGTCCCATGCTGAGGTTCTGTGTGTATGTGACGTTTTGTGCAACCCTATTCAACCCAATCCAGGGATGATGATCACTGAAGACCCTTGTGACTTTTCTCCTCTGTTCTGTATCTGCACTGAACTATAATCTCTTGCTGGTTGTTCACAATATATAATAGCCAACTGTTTACAAGTCTATGTCCTACCAGATGGTGAGATGTTGAGAGCAGAGCCCAAAATTTTGCTTTGTTTTTGTATTTTATTATTTGCTTGTTTGTTTTTTCTGGCTATGTGGCATGCAGGATCTTAGTTCCCCCACCAGGGATTGAACCTATGCCCCTCCAATGGAGGCTCAGAGCCCTAACCACTGGGCCAATAGGAAATTCTCCTGTTTGGGGTTTTTTACACCTTTCAGTATCCAGGGTGTAGCACAGGACCATGTTTATGACTGGCCTTAAGTAAACATGTATGAAATGTCAGCAGGTTACAGTCATTTTTGCAAGACTGACCCTTGGGATCTCTGCCCTTGAGGATGTTAGAATCCAGGAGAAAGTCTGAAGGCTTCTGGAGGCAAACAAACCAGGCCAGAGCTGAAAAACTCACCTACCAGGCTGCTTCTTTGCCTTCAGGATTGGAAACGTCTAGCTGGTTTCTTGTCTGTTACTGGCACATTGTGGGACACATTTCCCCCATTCTGACCTCAGTTTCCCACTGTAAATGAGGGATTTGGACCACAGTCCCCAAATCCTTTCATCTTCTAAGCTCCCTTATCTTTACGATCACATGGGTCACAATCAGCCAGAACTGAGGTTATTAAGAGAGAAGCATCGAAGAACCAGTTAGAGAAGCTTCCTGAATATATCAGCTTGCAATTCACTGTGACCAGCCTTTTCCTATTCAGCTGCGGTGTCTGCAGCTCAGGTGAGAAATCGCTCCCATTGCCTGGCAGGCCGTGAGCTGAAATTCCTCCAGTGAAGATTGCCAAGGTGCCCGAGAGCAATGATAAACACAATCTTTTCACTCCAACCCTCCATTTAGATCCGCTTCCCTTTTGAATCTCAATTGGTTACAGCAGGCTTTTGGGTTCCTTGCTGAGGAGGTGTTTGGCAAATCATGAAAGGGCGAAGGCTCCCCAGAGAGGAGATTTTCCCCTTATATCAGAACCTTTCAAAATAGCAGGAGGAGTGAAGAATTGCAAATGGGCGGCCAACCAGCTCCTCACCCGGTGAGAAGAGGTGGGACTGAATTTTCACCTTCAAGCAGCACAAGATTTTCTTTCTTGAGAGCGACAGCTTTTTTCTGAAAGAATATGGAACCAACATGTTCTCCAGGAAGCCCTCCCTGGTCACGCCCACCCAAGAGTGGGGTCCCACATTCTGTATACCCACTATTTCTGAAACTTACTTTCAGGCTGAACTCAACACACTGGTTTGCAATGTCTGTTTCTTCCCTTACGTGCTGTGACGCATAGACCTCATTTCCTCTTCCAAACCACTCTTCCGTGCATCTTGCTTTGGATTTTCCTGCAAAGAGATCTTGGTACAAGGTCTCGAAGGTAGTTCATCCAGAGGGTTACTGCAGGAAGCATTTGTGAGGAATGAGAAAAGTGAGAGAGTAAAAGGAGAGATGTCAACAGGAGGGCTTGTTTATAGCTAGAGCCCTGTGCCACTGAGGACCCTCTGAAGAACCTTGTGGAATGAGTTTGAGAACTGACCCACTGAGGGCTGATGGTAAAGCTGCAGCACTTTTCTGTGGATCCCCGCTGGTTGCGAGTTTCCCACTGCTACTGCTGCTGAGTCACTTCAGTCGTGTCCGCCTCTGTGCGACCCCATAGACGGTGGCCCATCAGGCTCCACCGTCCCCGGGATTCTCCAGGCAAGAACACTGGAGTGGGTTGCCATTTCCTTCTCCAATGCATGAAAGTGAAAAGTGAAAGTGAAGTCACTCAGTCGTGTCCTACTCATAGCGACTTCATGGACTCGGGAGGCATTAAATGCTCTGCAGTTCTGGCTGCCTTGATGTCCAGCCAGAAGGGGGCGCTCTTTTGAGGTCAGGAAAAGCCCTCGACCAGGAAAGCAAAGGTGGGACACACACGGGCCAGCAGGAGGTGCTAGTGAGAGAGAGTGGTCAAGGTAGCCCCAAGGTGAGGGGGTGGACAGGGAGTTGGTAGAGGGGGCGCTCTCCAACCTCAAACATTCTATTTGCTCACATAATCAGTTCTGCCCCCAACCCCTGCATCTTCATCCTTGTGTCAAGGGCACTGCTAAGGACTTTGTTGATATCACTGCGTTGAACTGAAAGAAGAGTTTTCACTGGACACAGGACTCTCACCGAAGAAAGGGTCCATGGTGGGATTCTGGGACATTTTCAAAGAGGCTCCAGGGTCAATCCAAAAGGGTCTCTGCTGACACAGTAGTTGGCTCTCTGCCTGGCTGATGGGGGATTTCTGCCCCTCAAAGGTTCTTTTAAAACTTCAATTATGTGCTGTAAATCCGTGTTTCCAAAGTGTGTTCCAAGTAACAGATTAGATAAGAAAGGAGAGGGGCCATTCAACTAGCTTAGGAAACACTAATAATGTCCCACTGAACACCATGGGAAATCCCAAATCTTAAGCGTTTATAGGTACTGATGAGCCTGTTTGCAGGGAAGAAATAGAGATGCAGATGTAGAGAATGGACTTGTGGACCCAGTGGGGAAGCAGAGGGCGGGATGAACTGAGAGAGTAGTGTTGGCATCTATACATTACCATGTGCAAGTAGATAGCTAGTGGGAAGCTGCTGTGCAGCACAGGGAGCTCGGCTCTGGGCTCTGTGATGACCTAGAGTGGTGGGAAGGGGGTGTTGGAAAGGAGGCTCAAGGGCGAATGGGTATGTGTATACTTAGAGCTGATTCAGATTGTTATACAGCAGAAACTAGCACAAAATTGTAAAGCAATTATGCTTCAATTACATTTTTTTAAATTAAAAAGTTTATAGAGAGGCCATAATGGGATTCAGTCTCATACACCATCCAGATGATCTCAAGCACACGTGTTCTTCCATGGCTGCATTCTTTGGAACAGCTCCCACTGTGGGAACAGGACACTGAGTGTACACTCCAAGGAATGGGGATGGGGGTGGCGAGGAGCCGCCAACGGCCCCGGTCCAGCTTGTGAGTCAAGTGGCAGTCATCTCCTCTCCATGACCTCCCCAACATTAGACGTGATTTCCCCACTCTTCCTCTCAGTCTCAAGGATGGACACAACATGACATCTGACAAGATCCAGAAATCAGCATCTGCAGCTGAGATGCAGGGTTCGTTTGTCACTCAGCAGAGCTGTCTAATACAGAGTGAGTCTTTCATCTCTTAACAGGGAAAAGAAATGATTATGATGTTGAACCAAAGAGCAAAAGGTATTATTTCCTTGAGGTCCCTCTTGGAATTAGCTAGTCTTTCGGGAAAACTATTGCCTGAATTAGGATCCTAAATAATCAAACTTTTGCTCTGGTGAGAGGAATAACATTTAGTGAGCACTTACTCTGTGGAAGCTTTGTGTACATTGTCTTATCTTACCTTCTCAACAAAACTCCTCAGGAAGTATTTCTAGTCTTATTTACAGAAGAAACTGAACTCAGAGAGTTTAACTGACTTTTTCAAGGTCATACAAAGGATAACCAGGATTTGAAACAGACCTGGAATTCAGACAAAATCTATATTCTTTCCCTCACATCATGCTGGAGTAGCAATCATCAGCTACTGGAGATGCTAACAAAGGCTTCCTTTGAGGGGCCTGTAATGAGGTACATTCAGCACAAAAGGCATCTCCCTCCTGACACCATTAAAATGTTTCTCACAAAACAACTTAGTAAGAAAGATTCCTCCCATCTCCTCAAATTATTGAAAATATTTCTCCCAACCAAAATGAGAAAAATTCTTCTTGGATTTTTTTTTTTTTAAATAATTGGGTCTTTGAGTACTTCCCCAGTGATGTCATGTTGAAACAAACGATCTTTGAATTTGATCAGACAAGAAAATAGGGAAGCATCTCTGAGACGCTCAGTGATCCTGGAAACATCTGCTCATGGATAACAATTTCTACTCATTGATGCCAGCCATGATTCTAGTCTTTTAAAAGATGGCCTGCTGACCATCAGCTTAAAGGGGACTCAGTCAGTCAGTAAAGGTTTCCAGGAAGACTTCCTTGTGCCAAACACCATGCTAGGCACAGAGGACATTTACATGCTGATACATTATCTTCTTTCTCATAATTATAGCAGTTGTTCAGTTGTTATGTCCAACTACTTGTGACCCCCATGGACTGCAGCACACCAGGCTTCCCTGTCCTTCACTATCTCCTGGAGTTTGCTCAAACTCATGTCCATTGAGTTGGTGATGCCATCCAACCATCTCATCCTCTGTCACCCTCTTCTCTTCTGCCTTCAACCTTTCCCAGCATCAGGATCTTTCCCAATGATCAGCTCTTTGCATCAAGTGACCATAGTATTGGAGCTTCAGCTTCAGCATCAGTCCTTCTAACAAATATTCAGGGTTGGTTTTCTTTAGGATTCCACAGGCATTTATCACAGATCTGGAGGCTTGAGATAGGGTGCTGACACGGTCAAGTCCAGGCCAGGACTGTCTTCCTGAGGGGCAGGTGCTGACTAGCTCGCTGTGTCCACATGTGGTCTTCCCTCAGGTGCGTGTGGAGAGACACACAATGAGCTCTGGTGCCTCTTCCTCCTCTTATAAGGGCACTAATCTCATCACAGAGGCCCCACCCTCAAGACCAATTACTTGTCTAAGGTGGGACCTCCATCTTCAAACATCATCACCTTGGACGTTAAGGCTTCAACTTAGAAAGTTGGGGAACAGAAATAATCAGTCCATAAAGCGTGGGCAGTTCAGAAGGCATCTCCTCTCCCCTCTTACCCTCTTACCTCTCCTTCTCATTCAGAAGCTCTTGAGTGTTCCCTGTGTGACAGACAGTCTTGTATATGCTGCAGACATAACCAGGGACAGGAAGGGAGTAGCCTTCATGTCAATGGACCTTCAGCTTCCAAGATTCTCCTCTAAGAAAACTTCCTCACTTAACCCTCTTTTCTCTGATCTTCCTTTAGCTGATTCTCCTTTGTATCCTTTTTAAAAACGTTTTATTTATTTATTTGGCTGCACTGGGTCTTTATTGCTGTTCATGGGCTTTCTGCAGTTGTGGTGAACAGGGGCTACTTTCCAGTTGTGACATGTGGGCCTCTCGTTGCAATGGCTTCTCTTGTTGGAGAGCACAAGCCCTAGAGCTCACAGCCTGAGTAGTTGCAGAACCTGGGCTTAGTTGCCCTGCGGCATATGGGAACTTCCTGGACCAGGGATTGAATCCATGTTCCCTGCACTGGCAGGCAAATTCTCAACCACTGGGCTACCACGGGAGTTCTCCTTTGTATCCTTTGATCCTGCTCCACTCTCAGGAAAAGCTTTTTGAGCATACGCTCTTCTGCATATGTATTACTTATTTGCAAATTACATGCATATTCTAATATATAGTGTATACTATAAAAATACAGGTATCCCCTACTGTCCAAAACCTTTCATAAGCCAAAGTGGTGTAAAGAGAAAAAGCAATGATCTTAAGATGCCTGTTGCTCACGGATGCACAAAATGAAAGAAGAAGAAGCACAGATGCTCACAGACACAATTCAAAGCCTTGGTGGCCCCATGCTGAGATGCTGAGTGTGGTTCCTGGGGAAGCAGCTCTCTACTCTGGGTGCTCACTCCCTCTGTCGTGATGGCTGCAAATAACACTGAATGCAATTGTTGATTTCTTCCAGTTATCAAAGACAGGTACTAATGTGGGTTTACACAAACAAGGGCCACACTCTATTTGAAATGTTAATTCTGACTTGTTCCTTTGAAAGTTAGTCTTTTATTTTTTTCAAGAAACTTTTAGGATAGTTGTAGATTTATGGAATCATCACACAGATAGTACAGTTTCTGTACACCCCACACCCAGTACCCCCTTATTATTAGTAGCTTACATTAGTATGGTGTGTTTGTCACATGAGTTGATATTGATATGTTGTTACTTACCGAAGTACATACTTTATTCAGAGTTCCTCAGTTTTTCCCTAATGTCCTTTTTCTCTTCCAGGATCCCACCCAGGTTACCACCTGACATTTAGTCAAATGTCTCCTTAGGCACCTGTTGTCTATGACAGTTTTAAAGACCTTGTTTTTTTTTTTAATAAAATTCTTTAATGATTTTAAAAAGCAGGTGACATAAAGCAGACAGTAAAAAGGGGAGACGATAATTATTTATAAAGCACCAATTTATAATAACAGAGTAAGAAGTTGGGGGAAGAAAAGTGCTAAGTGTTTTCCCAACATTGCAATGGTGTGAACACATAGTATGAACACAACCTTCGGATCCTCTGATCCCCACAGGGACCCCACTTCCCCAAGCCCCCTTGAGAGCTCTCACTCATCCTTGTGGAGCTGACTCTTTAAAACCTGTCTATCTCCCCACGTTGAAGACTGCCTTATCTATCTCTGTGTCCCAATCGCAGAGGGGATTCTCCTGTAGACTTGTCTGGAAATATATATACACACAAATGAGGCATTGATATTGTTGCAATGACTATGATCACAATTCCAAGATTGGGAGGAGAGGACAATTCTCTTCTTAGGTCTTCCCACAGATCCTTGGTTGGATCATCCAAGGTTCTAGATCCTGAAACCAATGTCAACTGAATCATGTGAACTGACAAACGTTGAGTGTTAAGTGGTGCTGAGGGTTTGCTGGCATCAGGCATGCTGCTAAGTACTCTAATGCTGCTTCTGTAACCTTGCCGACAGCCTCACAAGCCTGCTGTATCCCACTCTGCAGAAAAGAGAACGTGAACACGCTAAGCGATTTTCCCAAGGTCACAAAAGTAGAGCTAGAGGTAGAAATAAGACCCGCCTCCAAGAACAGCCTTTTTAATCTCTACACCAAGTCACTTCCCAAAGGACTATTCCATAAGTCCTGCATCAATACATGAATGTGCATCTGCAGAAGGAAGACTTCGTCTTGATGTACGACTGTATTTTAAGCACATCTCCATCATGAGGCATTTTCCCATCTGGGATGTGACGGAACGGTGGAGTTACTGAGTATTTTAGTGTGTCTTGCCTGGAAAGCACCTGTATCCCAGACATTTGATTTTGCTGTTCCTTAGCTCAAGATGACCCAACTTAGCTCAAGGTGGTCTTAGAGCCAAGCCTCTGACTGAGCCCCACTGACTGCCATACCACCATCTCCCTCAGGCCACACTGCTCTGCCCCCTTGAAAAACTGTGAGGTACTATTATTGCCCAAATCCTATCCTGAAATTGCTCTGAGAGACAGGGCACTCAGAAAGACACTCTTGCAGCCGCTGACCTTTAGCTCGTCTCCTCCAACTGTGACCCAATCAGGCATAATGAGTTTAGAGCAGACTTGGAATTGTTTTCTTCTCTCTGCTTTTCTTCTCTGCCAGCCTTTATCGGTACATTAGCAGAAGGCTGTTTTTCCTTCTGCACTTATTTATATTTAGCCTGAGCATCCTGTTAATTACAGAGCAGTTAAAGGAGAATTAGGGACACTATATATAAATTTGCCATTTATGCAAATTGCAAAGAGAGAACAAAGAAAAATTAGCTTAATTAGTGTAATTGCTAAAAAGCGGGAGGCGAGGCACACAGAGCTTTAATCAAAGAAGAGGCAAAGGAAGTCTCAAGGAAATGGTGACCCGAATCAGCAGATTGGAGAGTTCTGACCTTTCAAGATTTCAAGACCTTGCTGAGGCGTAGGGATGACATGAGGCCACGGAGGGGAGGGGCAGAGAGTTCTCAGTATAAAGACGCCAAGTCGTTGCTTAAGAAATGATATAAGACCCTTGCACTTAGAAAGTTATTGATACTCCCATTAGTGTGGGTACCTGGTGGAGGCTTTGAAATATTGCAAGACCGTCCACCAGCAAAAGGATTACAGTTCCTGAAGTTCAGATCACAGATAGCGTTTTTTATCCCTGAACTATTTTTTTATCAAAATATTACATTGTTTTTTCAGACATGATGCTACTGCACACTTAATAGACTGCATATCTATGTGCATGCTAAGTTGTTTTATTTGTGTTCAACTCTTTGTGACCCTTATAGACTGTAGCCCGCCAGGCTCCTCTGTCCATGGGATTCTCCAGGCAAGGATACTGGAGTGGGTTGCTGTGCTGTCCTCCAGGGGATCTTCCTGACTCAGGGACTGAACCCATGTCTCTCTGGCATTGCCAGGGAGGTTCTTTACCACTAGTGCCACCTGGGACACAGTATCACTTATACATTAACTTTCATATGCACTAGGAATTCAAAATGTTCATGTGATTCATTTTATTGTGATGTTCACTTTCTAGAGATGGTCTGGAACCACACTTGCAATATCTTCGAGGTATACCCATAAAAATATAGGCAGCTCAGTTAAATTTTAACTTGAGGCAAGCAACAAATGTATTTTTAGTGTAAGTATGCCCCATGACATTTAGGGAAATTATTTATACTAAAAAAGTAAAAAGAATGTGTTGTTCATCTGGAATTCAAACTAACTGAGCATCTTGTATTTATTTTTCTGGCAACCCTCCTGGGGAGGTACACAGGAGAAGTCCTTCCTGTTTCTCCCCAGGACCACAGAAAAATTCAGGACTTTCTGTGAGGCAGAAAACTGTTCCCTGGCCAAGTGCAAGTCCCTTCAGCCTTGCATCATAGCAACAGAGAGGCAGAGAGAGAGACTATAAATGAGAAGAGTCTAAGATACCCATGGGTTAGTGGAGGGGATGGGGACTCCAGGAAACACTGGACTCTTCATTTCTGCACCCTGACATCTTACCCCCAGCTCCCCAGATCTTCCATAAAACTGCCAGATACATAAATGTCTGTGTACCTTAGGTGTTTTGTGTTCCAGGAAAATCAAGGAGAGGGCAGTAACTCTACATCTGGGCAGCTATGCTCTGCTCTGCTCTAAGACTTTGCAGATTTTAACTCACTGAATCCTCACAAGAACCCACATGAGGCAGACTATATTGGACCTACTTTGTAGATGCAGAGTCAGGCACATGGAAGCTAAGGGACTCCAGAGAGAGTGGTCAATAAGCAGCGAGCTGGGATTTTTATCCAGGCATCTGGCTTCAGAGACTGTCCTCTGCCACATGCCACATGGGAACTGCCGGCCAACACCAGGATAACCAAATGGAAAACTGATCAGTCATTCACCTCTTCTGCTTTGAAAATAGCAAATCTATCTACACTAGACTACATTGTAGTCTAGTGAAAAGAAAGGGAACTCAAAGACTTATGTTCGCTTTCTTTTCTCTGTAATTAATCAATTAATTAATTTGACTGCCTCGAATCTTAGCTGCGGCATGTGGACTCTGGAGTTGTGGCATGCAGGCTTAGTAGTTGATCTGCAGCTAATGGGTGCTTAGACCCCTGACCAGGCACGGAACATACATCCTCTGCATTGCAAGACGGATTCTAAACCACTGGGCCACCAGGAAGTCCACCATGTTTGATTTCTAACTCTGTCCTGAGTAGCTCAATCAGGTAAACATCCAAACCCAGACTATACATTGTAGGAGCTCAGGTTTCCCACTCTGTTTTCTGCAGTAATGACTTCAGTGGTTGTACCCAGCTTTCTAGCCAGAGAAGTACCAGCTATCAAGCTGTAATTAATCCCAACTTGGAGAGGGTCCTAATGCAAGAATTTACAAAGGTAAATAGAACATGATGTGTGTGTTCAGTTACTCAGTCATTCTGACTCTTTGTGGGCCCCATGAACTGTAGCCTGCCAGGCTCCTCTGCCCATGGAATTTTCCAGGCAAGAATACTGGAGGAGGTCACCATCTCCTACTTCAGGGGATCTTCCCAACTCAGCATCCAACCCACATCTCTTGCAGCTCCTGCATTAGCAAGCGGATTCTTTACCGCTGCACTATCCAGGAAGCCCAAATAAAGCATGGAGACAGGCTGAACCCACCCAGTAGAATTAGATATCTGTCCTAGTATATAGTTCTATAGAACTATACAGTTCTATTCTGTTTAATGGATAGAACTGTATATGGTTTATCTTGCCCATTTACATGCGGGACCAGAGTGAGAACTGGTACCTGCCTTCCTTGCTGGTTACTGGTAATTCTTGTTGTTTAATTGCTCAGTCATGCTGACTCTTTTTAACCCTATGGACTGCAGCACACCAGGCTTCCCTGTCCTTCACTATCTCCCAGAGTTTGTTCAAACTCATTCCATTGAGTCAGTGATGCCATCCAACCATCTCATCCTCTTAGCCAACAAAAAATGGAAAAATACATAAAAATTATTTAGAAGAGTTGGTTGGATCTAGCTCTTTTTTGACTCTCATGCAGGATGTCCGTTTCTGGTATGTGGAAACTTAATGTAGGTCACAGCAAGTTCCCAGTATTTGTTCCTTCACAGGCCAAAATTATAGTGTTCATACACTGATCCTCCCCCGTCACCCCTAGACAGAGCAGAATGTTTTCTTGATTGAGGTCAGATCACAAAAGCTGTTCTGGAATCAAGAACTGGCAAGAGGGTTGGCTCTGCCGGGGCCAGGTTCACTTTCAACAGTCAGTGTTTGTCTATCATTTACTCAAGAGGAGGAGTTGGCACTTTCCTGGAGTCTCTCAGGGAAGCTTCAATGGAGAAAATACCCACAGAATTAGGGGTAAGGTGATGCACGGGCCAGAGGGATACAACTGTTTAACATTTCAAACCTTCTTTGATCTGCCTTCCTCTCTTCATTAGGGATTTCTTTTACAAGAAACAGAAACATATAAATAGTAAAACCAAACCAAAAAAAAAAAAAAGTTGAAAAAGTAGGAATGAGCTCTGTTGGTATGTAAGGGCTAAAGCTATGGCTCAGACTCATAAGGGACTGGAAGAAAAAAAACAATCTGGGGTTATTCTATTTCTCTGGGTCATCACGATATCCTTCGCTGGCTTTCTTGGTTGAGCAGCAGAAATAGTCACCATGGATCCACATGTTCTCACGATGCATGTGTCCAACACTTCCTATTTTTGTATTACATAGTCCAAAATATTGAGAAAAACATGAGACAGAGAAAGAGAGACAGAGAGATCAGCTGAAACCAGCTATGACTTGCTTTCTCTGGGGTCATCTGCCCATACTTGGTCCAACCAGCTGTGGCCAGAAAAGAATGATCTCCAGTACAAACAAGGTAAGTGGGGTTGCAGGAAGTGATTTTCCAAGATGGATCTGAAAGGTTGTTGAATCACGACTCCGGGATTCTTGGCCCCCGGAGGAGAATTCAATCCGGGGCCAGAGACGAGGCTGGATCGCTCAGAGCTTTTGTGTAACAAAGTTTTATTAAAGTATAAAGGAGATAGAGAAAGCTTCTGACATAGGCATCAGAAGGGGGTAGAAAGAGTACCCCCCTGCTAGTCTTTAGCTGGGTGTTATATAGTCACCAGCAGTTTGTTAATGAAAGAAAGGAATGTCTCAAAACTTAGAATGGCACCAGGCCCCTCACCCATAAGATGTATTTGGGGATAACCTTGGCTCCAAATGGTTTATCTTGAGCCATAAAATGATTAACTTGAATCTTGAAGAAGGGGGCAGATCACCATACAAATAGTTTCATTTACATAGATTAGAAGAACAATATCGGAGTATAACATATTGGTTTATCAAGTAGGTCTGAGCCCAAAAGGCAGAACTGACTTGAAGACAGAGCTTGGGGTAAATACATAGTATATTAACATAGCTTAAGATAAACATTTCCATAAGAAAAAGGCAATGATTAACTTTAAGTGAAACTAGGTGTCATTATAGCAACACAGAATTTTAAGAGAAACCTCCTTTTAAATTTGTATAGAGAAGGGAAAAGTATCGCTAGTTTCTTTCCTCCTGCCTCTTAAGAGAGATAAAATGTCTGACACTTGCAGGCTATTTCCTCCGTTTGGAGACCCCTGGCCTTCCTGCCTGTTACCCTCTCAGATCTACATGGGGAAGGATGGGTGACTTAGCTACTGCACTTCCCTTTCACCTTTATCCCCTTGGGTGACATCTTTATAATGCGTGACGTTTCTGTAATACCTGACTCTCTTTACCTAGGGGATTAGATATCTCAGACTTGCATCATCAGTTTACCTTGCAACCCCTCTGGCCCCCTTTTAAGGTGATGACACCCTGAAACAGCCCAAGGGTGTTTGTTTTGTTGGGAATGTGCCTCTCCTGTTTGTTCTGTCCAATGACATCCAAAATTCCATTTTGTCTCAGGATGTTTTGCTGTCTCCTTTCGTGATTGAGGCACATGATAGAGTTTGAGCTTCCTCATATTTTCTTGCTGGGCTTGTTTAATGGGAATCACTTGAGGACAAGGATGAATCCAAACAGAATCCTTGGTGCTACAAAGTAACACACAAACCCAACACTAATTGTTGGGCTCCGTAGAGAAAGGGAAGACGTGTCTACAGGAGAAACATTATGGATGCGATCCCTCAAAAAGATAAGCATCAAATGCTATCATCTTCTAATCACTATCAGTAACTATCTCTATGATTGATGTTGTTGTTTTTAGTCACTCAGTTGTGTCCAACTCTTCGTGACCTCATGGACCGAAGCCCGCCAGGCTCCCTCTGTCCACGGGATTCCCCAGGCAAGAATACTGAAGTGGATTACCGTTTCCTTCCCCAGGGGACCTTCCTGACCCAGAGATTGAACCCATGTCTCCTGTTTAGCAGGCAGATTCTTTACCATTGAGCCACCTGGGAAGCCTGAGAAGAGTTCTGAAAACAGCACAATTTAGGGACTTAGAGCACATTCCAAGCCCCCGGGAGTTCATGTACTCAGGGAAGGAAGGTGGGTACACAGATGACCACAGAGCAGGAAATACTTGGAGCATTTTGAGTGATCCCCAAGCGAAAAAGTGTCATGGAGGAGTCTTAAAATGAGCTTATTGAAAGCACATTACTGTGTTTTGTGGGCTGCAGCCAAAGGATAACATGTCCCACCAACTTAAACATACCAGGCACTGGCTCACAGAGCACATTCTGATGGCGCTCAAGAGTAAACGATATTTACAGAATGAAGTTTCTCTAAAGACATCTTGCTCTTCCTGTAGAATGAGGCGAGCCAAGGAAGAGAAGGGTGGGGCTGGCCTTCCTGTGGGGAATCAGCAATTGCATGGAAGGGGATGTCTACTCACAGTTCAGGTCAGGTCAGTCGCTCAGTCGTGTCTGACTCTCTGCGACCCCATGGACCGCAGCATGCCAGGCCTCCCTGTCCATCACCAGCTCCCAGAGTCCACTCAGACTCATGTCCATCGGGTCGCTGGTGCCATCCAGCCATCTCATCCTCTGTCATCTCCTTCTCCTCCTGCCCTCAATCTTTCCCAGCATCAGGTCTTTTCAAATGAGTCAGTTCTTCACATCAGGCTGCCAAAGCATTGAAGTTTCAACCTCAGCATCAGTCCTTCCAAGGAATATTCAGGACTGATTTCCTTTAGGATGGACTGGTTTGATCTCCTTGCAGTCCAAGGGACTCTCAAGAGTCTTCTCCAACATCACAGTTCAAAAGCATCAATTCTTTAGCGCTCAGCTTTCTTTGTGGTCCAACTCTCATATCCATACATGACTACTGGAAAAACCATAGCTTTAACTAGATGGACCCTTGTTGGCCAAGTAATGTCTCTGCTTTTTAATATGCTGTCTAGGTTGGTCATAGCTTTTCTTCTACGGAGCAAACGTCTTTCAATTTCGTGGCTGCAGTCACCATCTGCATTGATTTTGGAGCCCAAGAAAATAAAGCCTGTCATTGTTTCCACTGTTTCCCCATCTATTTGCCATGAAGTGATGGGACTGGATGCTGTGATCTTAGTTTTTTGAATGTTGAGTTTTAAGCCAGCTTTTTCACTCTTCTCTTTCACTTTCATCGCAAGACTCTTTAGTTCCTCTTCACTACTACTCACAGGCAGATGTAAAAGCTTACAGAACTTTCTGAACTACAAGGTGTGGGCTTCACATTCCAAGTTCCTCAGTTAGGAACAGCAGGGCTGCCAAGAAAGAGGACATTTAAGTCAGGCTTGGGGGAATTAGGAGACTGTTCCAGGGATCTATAACTTGCAGCAAAGGTGACCCCTTCTTGGGCCTGAGACCAGGCTCTTGCCCAACCTCGAAAATGAATTGTCCAAGGAGACATACATGCTGACAAAGCAGGAAGCTTTACTGTGCAGGGGCGCCCTGGCGGAGAGCAGCAGGGGCACCCTGGCGGGGAGCAGCAGAGACAGGGAATCCAGAAGGACTGCTCTGCCATGCAGCTTGAAGTCTTGGCTCTTCTGGTGATGGGGTTAGTTTCTCTGTTGTCTCTGACTTGTCATTCTGACTCAGAGTCCTTCCTGGTAGCACATGCATTGCTCAGCCAAGATGGATGCCAGCAAGAAGGATTCTGGAAGGTTGAAAGGACATATGGACTAGTGTCTTCTTTTGACTTTTCTGAAATTCCTCAGATTGGTTGCGGTTTGTTAGTTTTGTGTTCCTTACCAGGCGTGCATGCACGCTCAGGCATTTCACTCATATTTGACTCTTTGCGACCCCAAGGACCCTGCCTGGACCCTGCCAGGCTCCTTTGTCCATGAGATTCTCCAGGCAAGAATACTGGAGTGGGTAGCCTTCCTCCTCCAGGGAATTTTCCTGACCCAGAGATCGAACTCACGTCTCCTGCATTGCAGGCAGATTCTTTACCACTGAGCCACCAGGGAAGCTGTCCCTACCAGGCCCCCTGTCATAAAATAACTCATGCAAATGGTTACTAGATGGACTGGCCAGGGTGGGTGATTTCAGTCAGTGTTTCCCCTAACATAAGTGAAAGTGAAAGTCGCTCAGTCATGTCCAACCCTTTGTGACCCCATGGACTATACTGTCTGTGGAATTCTCTAGGCCAGAATACTGGGGTGGGTAGCCTTTCCCTTCTCCAGGGGATCTTCCCAACCCAGGGATCGAACCCAGGTCTCCTGCATTGCAGGTGGAT
Source organism: Nanger dama (assembly GCA_917880005.1). Lineage (NCBI taxonomy): Eukaryota > Metazoa > Chordata > Mammalia > Artiodactyla > Bovidae > Nanger > Nanger dama. The sequence continues at coordinate 5,187,040 of CAKJTW010000074.1, read as the reverse complement.
TCTTCACCAGCTAAGCCACAAGGGAAGCCCTAGCATAACTGCCTAGCAAATTACCACCAAAATTCATGGGCTAATGTAACAATTTATTATTATATCTCTCTTGGTTCTGTGGGCTGACTAAGCTGGCCTGGATGGTTCTGACGTGGACGCCCCTGGGACAGCAGGCAGATAGATGGTGGCCAGGGATGCAGTCCTCTGAAGGCTGGACGTCCAGGTTGACTCACTCCGTGGCCTGCAGTGGTGCTGGCTGTTGGCTGGGAGCCCAGCAGTGATTCTCAACCTGAACACCTGCACGTGGCTTCTTTATGTGCCTTGGACTTCTCACAGTGGGTGGATGGGTTTGAGAATCTTCCATGAGCAAGAGTCCAAGGCTTCTTATGCCCTAACTTCAGAAGGCCCAGCAGGTCAGTTCTATTGATGAAGGCCAACCTTCTCTGTGTGAGGTAGAGGGGTGCATACCAGGGCAGACAGGATGAAATGGTACAGCCTGTGCCTTTGGGAAGCTGAGAACTAATCATGAACATAACCATGTGATTTCATATCTGGGATTAACTGAGTTGAATGCTCTGATAAATCCCTTATCAGGTCTTGGTGGGAGCACTAAAGGAAAAAGCAATTTAGGAGGAAATCAGAGTGGGCTTCATAAAGGAGGTGTCAGCTCGCACAAGGGCATGAAAGGGAAGTTACTGTTTGTTCTGGACAGTGTGTGTTTGTGTGTGTGTGTTTATGTATAGAGGAAAGAGATGAGGGAGAGTATTTGGCAATTCAAGTGAGAAAACAGCATACTGAAACAAACCAAACAGTCTGATGCATTCTGAGAACTGTAAACTACGCAGCAGAAAACTCAGAGAGGGCTGGATTGTACAGGGTGCTAATGTAAATCATCTGAAAGGATTCACTGAATAAGGAAGCTTAGCAACAAAGTCAAACTTCCTGCAACACATCTTAGATTTTATAATATGCTATTATGTATTTTGAATTTGGGCCAATTTTGTGGGATGGTGCATGAGCCAAGAGTATAAAATATTTCCCAAACATTTTTTTAAGAAAATATGCAAGTAGGGCTGGCATTGTCTGGATGGTAATTTGGGAAATGTTGGTTTTGTGCAAAGAAGGTAGTATGGCAAATGAAGGGACTTCAGTAATTGATGGAAGTTTGGCCCTTATCTTGAGGACTATTTACAAATATTTACTGAACACCTACTACATCTTAGGCACTCTTCATGGCACGGGGGATCTCTCAGTGAACAAGGTAGGAAAAAGTCCTTGTCCCTGTGTAGCTTACCTTCTCCCTGAAAGAGACAGATGCTAAACAAGATAAATAGGAGTGATATACAGTCTCATATAATAAAATAATATGCGAGATGGTTAGATAGCATTGCTGACTCAGTGAACATAAATTTAATCAAACTCCAGAAGATAATGGAGGACAGAAGAGCCTGGCGTGTCGCAATCCACAGGGTTGCAAACAGTGGGATTCAACCTAGCAACTGAACAACAACAAATACAGTGTATTAAATGATGATAAACACCACAGACAAAAAATAAGACTGAGAAGAAGGAACAGGGAGATAAGGATTTTACACCAGCTGGTCATTAAGAAATGACATGTTACTAAAGACTCAGGGGATGGTGCCCAGTTCTGGGGATCTTTCTGGAGGCAGAGGATTCTGGTACACTGAAGAAAGAGAAAGGGGACCAATAGGACCAGGTTGGGGGATTCTGGGGAGAGTCCTGAAAGATGAGGTCCACCCAAGAGGATCGGATTGCAGAGGGCCTGCAGCATCCTTGGGTCTTTTGCTTTTTCCTGAGTTAGAAGTGAAGCTCTTAGAGGGCTTTGACCCCTGGAGTGATAAGATGGACTTACTTGTAAAAAGACCCCTCTTGCTAATCTGTAGAAAATAGAAATAAAGGGGCAGAAGCAGAAACAGGGGACTCGTTAGAAGGCTCTTGCATCAATCCGGGTGAAATATCTCAGTGGCTTATACCAGAGAGGGAGCAGAAGAGCCCATGAGAACTGATTGGATTCTGGATATATTTTGAAGGTGGAGCCAACAAGATTGGCTGGTAGATAGAATGTGGAATAAGAGAATCAGAAAGAGGAATCAAGATAATGATTTCAAGGTTTGGGGTTGAGCCCCTGGAAGGATGGAATTCCTGTACCTGAGCCCAGGAGACTTTCAGGAGGAGCAAGACTGAGGAAGAAGATTGGAAGTTAGATGTAATAAGAGTGGGTTCAGGGAACCTATAGACTCCAAAGCAAGAACATGTACGATTGGATTAGCACCTGAGAAAAAACAAGCTATGCCACTCTGGCAGCCTTAGAGAGGAAGGATGAGTAGCAGAGGATGCTCCAGGAATAGGGGAGGCATTTCAGAAGCTGAAACAAAAATCCAGAAAACTGATCTAGAGCAGAAGGTTGAGAACAGGCAAGGAGGCTTAGATTCAAAGAGGCAGGGATGAGGCAAGAAAGGAGAGAGAAATCAGTAAGTTTTCTTAAGTGGCCTAAATGGGAAAGGGAGGTCAATACCAGAGTCATTTACAGTTCAGAATGCAGTGTGGATGTGGCCCTTTTAAAAATTAGGAAAATAGAAGATGGAGGAGTTTGGTGGAAGAGGATATTGATTCTGTGAGGAGCCCGATGAACTTGAGCTGCCCTAGCAAACTCTGTATGTGGATGTCCAGGGGCCTGTTGACGTGTTGATTCACAGCTCACTAAGTACCTCCTTTTCTCTAGCACTTTTGCAGTTTTCAGGGTCATGTGACTAGTTCCTGCTAATGAACTAGAGGCAGAAGTCATCTGTGTCACTTCCAGATGGGAGGATTTTAAGAGCCACTGGGTGACCCTTCCTCTCACTAGCTCCCTGCCACAGAGACTAGAGGTCATGAGTTTAGTGTTCATGACAGAGCATCACCAGCCTGGGTCTCTGAGTGATGCTGTGGAGCTCTTTTACTAACTTCTGCTGAACATGACTTGTGAATGAGAAATATGTATTTGATGTATCTGAGTTGAAGATCTGTTTGTTACCACAGCATAACCTATGCTCTCCTTACTAATATGTTTGAACATATATATATATATGTAAATTGGGAGAAAGATGTTGGAATTTTACCAGTATAAATATGACAGTTAAGTCTGGGAATTAAATGGGATGACTTCATGAGAGACTAAAGTGAGAGCCAATGGAAAGACTCTGAAAGACAGCAATATTTAAAAAGAAGAAAGATAAAGAGGAGCCGTGAAGTCTGAGAAGGAGCTTTCAGACACATGAAAGAACTAAGAGAGTCATGGGAACCAAGATAGCAAAAATTTAAGGAGAGGGCAGAAGTGTCAAATGCTTTGGGATTTATTCCAATTCAATTCATTTCCATTTTTTTCTTTTTTTTTTTATTTAAAAACATAAAGAGACTGCTTCTGACATTCCAGGGAAGTAGAACTGGGATTATGAAGAGACCAGTGGATAGAATAATCCGTAGGTGATTAGATGATCTTTGTCTACAGCATTTTCCTAGAAAAGTGATGGAGGAAGAAAGAAGACTGAGATAGGTTGAAAGTAAATGGAAGATTAGGAGGTGGAGCTCACCAGATGTGACTTTTTGAGGCTCTTGATGTGAAGAGAAAGACAGTAAGGTGGGAGTTTTGAATGATAAGAGGAAGAAAAGAAAGTGATACACTCATTACATATTAGAGAGTAGCTGCTGCTGCTGCTGCTAAGTCACTTCAGTCGTGTCCAACTCTGTGCGACCCCATAGATGGCAGCCCATCAGGCTCCACCATCCCTGGGATTTTCCAGGCAAGAACATTGGAGCAGGTTGCCATTATCTAACACCCCAATAATCCAATGATGGTAAAATTTATTCCTCATGCAGAAAACAAGGCTCAGAGAACCAGAATACCTGTTTCTGCCATTTACTAGCATGAACTTGGGCAAATTTGTTACCTGTGAGTTGAAGAAATACCATCTTTCTCCTGTTTTGTTGTGAAGGTTGAGTAATCAACTGTCCTAGTGGTTCCAGGATTGAAGGTTTTCCCAGAGCATGGGTCTTTCCCTTGCCAAAACCAGAACAGTTCCAGGCAAAGTAAGACATGCTGCTCATTTGATGGCTGAGTGGGTTTTAAAATACTTGGCACAGTGCCTGGCAAATAGTAAAGCTTAGCTACAATGACTGCTGATCTTCCATGTGCATCAGTTTCTTTATCTGTACATGGAAGATACTAGGACTTAACATAGTGGAGTTTTGTGGAGATTAAAAGAAGATGCTTAGTCAGCACATGTAAACACTTAGGAATATTCATTATTGTGATGATGGTGATCATGATGATAGGGATAATGATGAAGAAACAAGCTGAAAAAAGTTAAGCACAACTAATTAGTAAGAGAACTGGAGTGTGAAACCCAGTTGGCCCATCTCCAAGGCTCTTGGTTTTCCTTTTGTGCCATGTTGTAAGCAAATGCAAGGAATTATTGCATGAAGATACAGAATTTGAACTAAGCCTTAAAAGATGAATTGAGTTTGACATTTCCTCATTTGTTGGTTTCATCAGCAAAAGTTTATCAAATACCAATCATGCATAGGATACTCTATGGGGTGAATATAAATATATATATATATATATATATATATACGTACACATGTTTGTATAAGTAGAATTCAACAGATTATGGAAATTGGAAGGTCATAATGTCATCCTAGACAGAGAGACAGATGAACTTTGGTTTAAATCCTTCTGCCTTTCTCCCAAGTCAATGTGAGTATTCACACATGTAAAGATCCTTGAGATGTTAAGCCCACTCTACAAATCCCGAGGGGAGAGCTGACATCTAATTAGAATGTCTTCTTGCTTATTAGCTTTGAACCGAGCAAGATGATTTCTCACACAGTCATCAAGCCTTGTCTCTGTGGTCATGTCAGCCCCACCTTCTTTCCAGCCTGGCACTACAGGTGATGTTCTAATTCTGTGCCAACAGCTAATAACACACCCAAAGAGGCTGCAGACAAATAAACACCATGTCTATTTTTAGCCCCTTTGCCATGGATTTTGGCAGATCTTTGCTCTGAAATTTAAGGGTAACCTCTGAGCTTACCTTGAAGAATAAATACTCTTCTGAAATGTTCCCTTAAAAATATAAATAGACAATAGATCCAGTATGAGATCTGAAGCTGATAAACCAGAGGCAGACATCAAGCTCCCAATTAATGGATCCTTTGATAACACATAGACCTCCCACTTTAGCAAATCTCCCTGTCCATGGAGGCAGTTTTGAACATGCAGAAAAAGAGGGGTGGGAGATTTCATTCCCTGATCCTGGCTCTGAATGGGTCACTGAGGAGGAGTTTAGTTCAGTGAAAATTCTTTTGAGGGTCAGTCTGTTTCAGGTAAGCCAGAGAAATAAAGGGAAACCCAGGTGGATCAACAATAAAATGGTAGGCAGGCAAACATCAGAATTTCTCCATAGAATGTGCACCAGAAAGCTTGCAAGAGAAAACTGCATCCCATGGCTTGAGAATAGTCATGCATCAGGTTATCAGGCCCCTGCACTGAAATGAACCAGCTCAGGGCCTCCCCAGTAGAGCTCCTGGCACAATAGAACCTCTCACCCAACAGATAAGACCTGGAGTTTGAATGGCTTCCTCCAGAGCCTGGGAAGGACCTGGGAAAGACCTGTAACCCCAGGAGCTGGATCCTTCTGAAGGTACCCAGAAGCAAGGACTCAAGACTCAGATGTGATTCGGGTGTCCTTAAATACCCTGGGGAGCTGGCCCAAAAATCAAGGTTGATTGACAGGTCCTAAGAGTAAGAATGGTTTGCCTTGGAAACGAACAGAGATCATTCTGTCGTTTTGAGATTGCATCCAAGTACTGCATTTCGGACTCTTTTGTTGACCATGATGGCTACTCCATTTCTTCTGAGGGAGTCCTGCCCACAGTAGTAGATATAATGGTCATCTGAGTTAAATTCACCCATTCCAGTTCATTTTAGTTCACTGATTCCTAGAATGTCAACTGGAATGGGTGAATTTAACTCAGATGACCATTATATCTACTACTGTGGGCAGGACTCCCTCAGAAGAAATGGAGTAGCCATCATGGTCAACAAGAGTCCGAAATGCAGTACTTGGATGCAATCTCAAAAACGACAGAATGATCTCTGTTCGTTTCCAAGGCAAACCATTCAATATCACAGTTATCCAAGTCTATGCCCCAACCAGTAATGCTGAAGAAGCTGAAGTTGAATGGTTTTATGAAGACCTACAAGACCTTTTAGAACTAACACCCAAAAAGAAATCCTTTTCATTATAGGGGACTGGAATGCTAAAGTAGGAAGTCAAGAAACACCTGGAGTAATAGGAAAATTTGGCCTTGGAATGTGGAATGAAGCAGGGCAAAGACTAATAGAGTTTTGCCAAGAAAATGCACTGGTCATAGCAAACACCCTCTTCCAACAACACAAGAGAAGACTCTATACATGGACATCACCAGACGGTCAACACCGAAATCAGATTGATTATATTCTATGCAGCCAAAGATGGAGAAGCTCTATACAGTCAACAAAAACCAGACCAAGAACTGACTATGGCTCAGATCATGAACTCCTTATTACCAAATTCAGACTCAAATTGAAGAAAGTAGGGAAAACAGCTAGACCCTTCAGGTATGACCTAAATCAACTCCCTTATGATTATACAGTGGAAGTGAGAAATAGATTTAAGGGCCTAGATAAGATAGATAGAGTGCCTGATGAACTATGGACGGAGGTTCATGACATTGTACAGGAGACAGGGATCAAGACCATCCCCATGGAAAAGAAATGCAAAAAAGCAAAATGGCTGTCTGAGGAGGCCTTACAAAGAGCTGTGAAAAGGAGAGAGGTGAAAAGCAAAGGAGAAAAGGAAAGATATAAGCAGCATCTGAATGCCGAGTTCCAAAGAATAGCAAGAAGAGATAAGAAAGCCTTCTTCGGTGATCAATGCAAAGAAATAGAGGAAAAGAACAGAGTGGGAAAGACTAGAGATCTCTTCAAGAAAATTAGAGATACCAAGGGAACATTTCATGCAAAGATGGGCTCGATAAAGGACAGAAATGGTCTGGACATAACAGAAGCAGAAGATATTAAGAAGAGGTGGCAAGAATACATGGAAGAACTGTACAAAAAGATCTTCATGACACAGATAATCATGATGGTGTGATCACTAATCTAGAGCCAGACATCTTGGAATGTGAAGTCAAGTGGGCCTTGGAAAGCATCACTACAAACAAAGCTAGTGGAGGTGATGGAATTCCAGGGGAGCTGTTTCAAATCCTGAAAGATGATGCTGTGAAAGTGCTGCACTCAGTATGCCAGCAAATTTGGAAAACTCAGCAGTGGCCACAGGACTGGAAAAGGTCAGTTTTCATTCCAATCCCAAAGAAAGGTAATGCAAAAGAATGCCCAAAGTACCACACAATTGCACTCATCTCACATGCTAGTAAAGTTATGCTTAAAATTCTCCAAGCCCAGTTTCAGCAATATGTGAACCGTGAACTCCCTGATGTTGAAGCTGGTTTTAGAAAAGGCAGAGGAACCAGAAATCAAATTGCCAACATCCACTGGATCATGGAAAAAGCAAGAGAATTCCAGAAAAACATCTATTTCTGCTTTATTGACTGTGCCAAAGCCTTTGACTGTGTGGATCACAATAAACTGTGGAAAATTCTGAAAGAGATGGGAATACCAGACCACCTAACCTGCCACTTAAGAAATCTGTATGCAGGTCAGGAAGCAATAGTTAAATCTGGACATGGAACAACAGATTGGTTACAAATAGGAAAAGGAGTACATCAAGGCTGTATATTGTCACCCTGCTTATTTAACTTATATGCAGAGTACATCATGAGAAACGCTGGACTGGAAGAAACACAAGCTGGAATCAAGATTGCCAGGAGAAATATCAATAACCTCAGATATGCAGATGACATCACCCTTATGGCAGAAAGTGAAGAGGAGCTAAAAAGCCTCTTGATGAAAGTGAAAGAGGAGAGTGAAAAAGTTGGCTTAAAGCTCAACATTCAGAAAATGAAGATCATGGCATCCGGTCCCATCACTTCATGGGAAATAGATGGGGAAACAGTGGAAACAGTGTCAGACTTTATTTTGGGGGGCTCCAAAATCACTGCAGATGGTGACTGCAGCCATGAAATTAGAAGACGCTTACTCCCTGGAAGAAAAGTTATGACCAACCTAGATAATATATTCAAAAGCAGAGACATTACTTTGCTGACTAAGGTCTGTCTAGTCAAGGCCATGGTTTTTCCTTTGGTCATGTATGGATGTGAGAGTTGGACTGTGAAGAAGGCTGAGTGCTGAAGAATTGATGCTTTTGAACTGCGGTGTTGGAGAAGACTCTTGAGAGTCCCTTGGACTGCAAGGAGATCCAACCAGTCCATTCTGAAGGAGATCAACCCTGGGATTTCTTTGGAAGGAAAGATGCTAAAGCTGAAACTCCAGTACTTTGGCCACCTCATGCACAGAGTTGACTCATTGGAAAAGACTCTGATCTGGGAGGGATTGGGGGCAGGAGGGAGAAGGGGGACGACCGAGAATGAGATGGCTGGATGGCATCATGGACTTGATGGACATGAGTCTGAGTGAACTCCAAGAGATGGTATGAACATAGAGGACTGGCTTGCTGCAATTCATGTCTGGGAATGCAGAAGGAAGGGGGCCACACACCCTCAAACTCATTCATTCATGCATGCATCCTGTCTCTCATTTGCTGTAGTCACTCAATTGTTTTGTTGTTTTAGACAACCATAATTCAGTTGGTCAACTAATTCAGATAAATAGTAAGTCAGCCAACCTTTGAGTTCACTTTCAGTCATTCATTCTCTGGGTTTCCCAGTGTCTCTCGTGGTAAAGAACCCACCTGCCAATACAGGAGATATAAGAGATGCTGCAAGTGTGATCCCTGGATCAGGAAGATCCCCTGAAGGAGTGCATGACAACTTACTCCAGTATTCTTGCCTGGAGAATCTCACAGAGGAACCAGGCAGGCTGCAGTCCATAGGGTCACAAAGAATCAGATATGACTGAAGGGGCTTAGCATGCACATATTCATTCTCTAATTCATTTATTCAGTCTTCAGTTGGCAATTTAGTCAGTATTGTCAGTCATTTAGTCATCCATCCATCTAATCACGTATTTATTCAACTAATTAATTCATTCACCCATGTTGAGTCTCAGGAAGTCTTTGACTTCATTCATTCATTCACCCAGTGAGTCCTTGCTTCTGCCAGTCAGTCATTAAGTAATTAATTAGCTATTTTTACTCATCCATTCATTAATTTATTCTGACTTTCAAAACTAGTCACTAATTTGCTTGTATTCATGTATTTATTCATTTATTCATGGGTCTTTCAGCTCATCAGGCAGTTACTTAGTCAGGCAATCAGTTTCTTAGTCATAGAGAGCTTGTCCACTAGACCTGAAGAGAAGAGCTTCTAATTTATACTTTTCTTCAATTAAACTTAAATTTGCATGATCATCCCAAAGGCTCAGACTATGGAGGATGGCTTTAGGTATAAATGTTCTCTCCTTGTTAAAAAATAATAATAATACAGTTCAGAGCTTGATGTTTAAAATATCTTTGCCCAAATAGATTCATGAATTTCAAGTCCTCTGAGGCCTGCTGCAGTGATTAAATGAGTCCAGGCTTCAAATGGTCCATGAGGAAGTCTACACCGGGGGGCTAGGTACCCAGGGTCCATTCTTCAGGATGGGGACCCAGCACAGAATATATCCCAGAATAGACACAAACTGTTTTTTTTCCCCCCCCAATTATATCTTTCCTTGGTTTATTTAAAAATAGAGAGAGATACATGGTCATTTGAAAATGAAGAAAAGTTTGAATAAGAAAATAAAATACAGCCGAGATGCGACCAACCAGAGTTAATAGTTGTTAACATGTTAGAGTATGCTGCTGCTGCTGCTGCTAAGTCGCTTCAGTCGTGTCCGACTCTGTGTGACCCCACAGACGGCAGCCCAGTGGGCTCCGCCATCCCTGGGATTCTCCAGGCAAGAACACTGGAGTATACACTTGTGTAATTATTTGTATGTGCATGCAAGCCAAGTCAGTTCAGTCATTCCTGACTCTGTGACTTCACGGTCTGTAACCCGCCAGGCTCCTCTGTCCATGGAATTTTCCAGGCAAGAAAACTGGAGTGGGTTGCCATTTCTTATTCCAAGGGATTTTCCTGACCCACATCTCCTGTGTATCCTGCATTGGCAGATGGATTCGTCACCAGTGAGGCACCTGGGAAGCCCAATTATTTGTATACATTTTTACCAAAAAAAAGAGTATTGTTTGTATTAATTACAGGAAGACCTCAATGATGCTGAAGGTTTGCTTCCAGACTACCATAATAAAGTGAATATCATATAAAGTGCATCACACAGAGATTTTTGGTTTCCCAATGCGTACAGAAATTACGCTAACACTATCCTGTAGTCTATTGAGTGTGGTAGTTCAGATGGTGAAGAATCGGCCTCAGAGCAGGGGACCTGGGTTCAATCCTGAGGTCAGAAAGATCCCCTGGAGAAGGGAACCGCTACTCACTCCAGTATTCTTGCCTGGAGAATCACATGGACAGAGGAGCCTGGTGGGCTACAGCCCGTGGGACTTTTTCTTTCAGCCACTTTTTCTTTCAGTATTATGTGTAAGAAATGTACATACCTTAATTTAAAAATACTTTATGACTAAGAAATGTTAACCAACATCTGGCATTCAGCTAGTCTTAATCTTTTTGTATTCGTAACATCAAAGATGACTGATCACAAATCATTATAACAAATATAATAATAATTTTAAAATGAAATGAAATGAAAAAGTTTTAAATATTGTGAGAAGTATCCAAATGTGACAGAGAGACGTGAAATGAGCCAATACTGTTGAAAAAAATGGTGATGACAGACTTTCTTGACACTGGATTGACAGAAACCTTCAATTTGTTTTTTTTTAAAGTGCCTGTATTATTATAAAAGGAGGGTGCAATTCATAGAAATTTTTGTATTTAAGAGAGTTTGTTTTATTGGGATAGCAGTTAAACTTTGTGATCACAATTAAAATGAGTAATTTAGGAATTGATTAGACTTGCTGTTTTAAGTTGAATTTTTACTAGATTTATGTACAGTACTTGAGTATTTATGATAGCATAAGAATCATGTTTATGAGTTTAAGGTAATCTATTAGATTTATAATACTTGAATACTTGGGAAATTTTGTTAATCGGACAAAGTACTGAAAATAGAATGTATCAAGATTATAAAGATAGTTGAAAATCCTTAAGTTTATAAATGAGATTAGCTATTAATCAAAGTCTCCTTATATGTGATTGCTAATTTTCACCAGGCTTTTACAAATAAAATAATATTAATAAACTGAACTTAAAAGCTTGAGAAAGAACACAACATTGTTTAATAAGTTTAATAAACTCAGTGTTAAACTTTAACACCAGAGTAACCTGTGAGTGATTCGTCATGTGCAAATAACTGTCCCTTGAGAACACTGAAATAACACTCCATCTTACAGCCACATCAACAAAGTGGGGGTAGCGAGTACCATCTCGCATCTTCCACATGGACTGCCCCTTCCCAAGGGGAATGTCACCGGCAGATGGCTGCCCCGCCATCCAGAAAGGTATCAGAGATGATGACCAGATTTCTGGTTTTGGCAGCCAGGTGGGTGGCTTCATCGATCACTGAAAGATGCCAACATAAGAAAGGATGAGCATAGTTAGTGCTGGTGGGGATTTTTTGTTCACGTGTTTGTGTGTCAGTCTCTTTGTTGTTGTTTAGTTGCTAACCTGTGTCTGACTCTTTTGCCATCCCGTGGACTATAGCCCGCCAGGCTCCTCTGTTCATTAGATATCCCGGAAAAGGACACTGGAATGGGTTGCCTCCAGGAGATCTTCCCAACCCAGGGATCGAACCCACATCTCCCACATTGACAGGTGGATTCTTTACCACTGAGCCACTGGGGAAAAAAAGTCTAAACCATGGAGATGGAAGGATAAACTTCTGCCTTCAGTTCAGTACAGTCACTCAGTCATGCCCGACTCTTTGCAACACCATGAACTGTAGCACACCAGGCCTCCCTGTCCATCACCAACTTCTGGAGTTATCATGTCCTTTGAGTTAGTGATGCCATCCAACCATCTCATCCTCTGTCATCCCCTTCTCCTGCTGCCCACAATCTTTCCCAGCATCAGAGTCTTTTCAAATGAGTCAGTTCTTTGCAGCAGGTGGCCAAAGTTTTGGAGTTTCAGCTTCAACATCAGTCCTTTCAGTGAACACCCAGGACTGATCTCCTTTAGGATGGACTGGTTGGATCTCTTTGCAGTCCAAGGGACTCTCAAGAGTCTTCTCCAGCACCACAGTTCAAAAGCATCAATTTCGCAGCATTCAGGTTTCTTTATAGTCCAACTCTCATATCCATACATGACCACTGGAAAAACCATAGCCTTGACTAGACAGACCTTTGTTGACAAAGTAATGTCTCTGCTTTTTAATGGGCTGTCTAGGTTGGTCATAACTTTCCTTCCAAGGAGTAAGCATCTTTTAATTTCATGGCTGCAGTCACCATCTGCAGTGATTTTGGAGTCCCAGAAATAAAGTCAGCCACTGTTTCCACTGTTTCCCTATCTATTTGCCATGAAGTGATGTGACTGGATGCTATGACCTTCGTTTTCTGAATGTTGAGCTTTAAGCCAACTTTTTCACCCTCCTCTTTCACTTCCTCAAGAGGCTCTTTAGTTCTTCTTCACTTTCTGCCATAAGGGTGGTGTCATCTGCATATCTGAATTTATTGATATCTCTCCCGGCAATCTTGATTCCAGCTTGTGCTTTTTCCAGCCCAGCGTTTCTCAGGATGCACTCTGCATATAAGCTAAATAAGTAGGGCTTCCGCCTTCATCCACCTTCAAAACATCAGAACCCAGCCCATTTCTGGTACTCATCACGTGTTCAACAGAGAATAACAAAAAAGGTAAGCACAGTTAGTGCCGGTGGGGAAGGTCTCAAATCTACAGACAGCTGGAGGGACCTCCACCCTGGACATTTCTCCCCATCTGCAAGCTAACCCTTTGTCAGGATGTAAAACCCAGGGGAGTTCCTGTTCTCTAGAATTTTCTCAGCTTTGGAGGCCTCTTAGTCCAAGCATTTCCTCTGATTATTCCAGTGTGCATTCAGACAGGCCTCTGAGGGGCTTGTCACAGTAAAATTCCTGATCTCACTCTTAAAAGGTCTGAGGTTACCTATCAGCAACAGGAGAGAAAAAAATGGCACTATGGAAAATGCCTAATAGCTGACAGCACATTGTTTAAAGACTCCAGGCAGTGAGCTTGCCCATCTGTTGAGGGGGAAAAAAAAATCTCAAACAGAAGGGATGCCTTTTATCCTTGAAGACTCAGTCTCACAGGCTCCAGGCAGGTAAGGGTAAGTCAGCTTATGGAGGCTCTGGACACGCCAAGTGAAAGGGATTCAGCGAAGGGTGGGCAACCGGAAGCTGCAGTCTTGCTCCAGAGCATCAAGCCTGCCACAGCGGTCTTCCTAAAACTCAGCTCTGAATTAACTGAGCCTCTGCTGGAAGCTTCACTGGCTTCCTCTCCCAGGCTGACTCGTCAGGGGGCATGCCTAGTCAGAAATGAACCATGTATTTAGGCATCACAAAGGGGATGTTGTTTACAGATGAAGACATTCAGACTTAGAGGTTAAATAAATCACCCCACCTCCACCGCGTTGTTAGTGAGTAGCCCCACTGGGACTTGAACCCAGAACTTCTCTGACAGCTCTGAGGTCAGTCCTCGGAATTCCTTAGACAGACAGGGTCTCCTGCCAGCCCTCCTTCCCCAAGCACAACCGAGAAATGTTCCCTTATTTTATTTGTCCTTTGGTTTTTTTTCTTCAGAAAAACTCTATTCCACTCTCTTTTCTCTGTCTATGGAAACTTGACTGTTAATTCCAAACCTTTCCCTGTGTCTTGAGTTTGAATTTCAAAGCACTAATTAAAATTCCATCACTTCCCTGGGTCGCAGAACAACTTTGCCCCAAACTTAACCTGAGTCCAAGAACATAAGTTAATACTCTTGGTTTCTGTAAAAGGGCCATCATTGCTTTTTTTCACTTCTGTTTCCCCAGAAAACAAGGACAAATGATGTCTTCCCTCACCCTTGGTAGATATATATATTTCTCCCCAATATATAATGAAATACTAAGTACAATCAGCTGTCTCATAGCTCAGTGTCCCTCCCACTCTCCTTCCCTGCCCCCATTCTTTCTCCATCTGTGCATATATGTACCCATGCATGCATGCCTGCTTACGTCATTCTTCTGCCCAACCATCTGTTCATCACCATTTCCACTTCTTCCATAACTAGCTAAACCCAGGATACCCCAGTGCTTGACAGTGACATCATCTGTAGGAGAAATTATTTTCATGTGGGCTGGGATAGGACCCTCCCCAGCACAACCCATCCTCCCCCAAATTACAAGAGTTGCAGTATGTGAAGTTTTTGACTTGTATATTAGAATTTTTTTTTTTTTAATTTTTAGGCCATATGACTTGTAGGGTCTTATTTCCCTGACTAGGGATTGAACCCTGGCACCCTGCAGTGGAAACACAGAATCTTAACCATTGGACACCAGGGAATTCCCAAGATTTATATATTATGAATGACGAGCATTGACAGGAGGAGCATGATAGGCTGCTTCTTTATTTTGAATGCTTCCTCAGTATCATCAATATTGTAGCCTGGGTCCAGGGTCAAGAAGAAAGCCATGGAGAAATCATCTCCATTTGCTTATGAGGTTTCCTGTAGCCTCTCTAAGATGACTCCATGTTGACTTTCAAGCTGATTCTAATTCTCTCCTATAAGCTCTGATAATAGCTATGGATTTCAGAGATCAAGAGTGTGGCTTCAATCATAGAGATTCAGCAGAGTTCATCAGTGAAGAAATTAAAAGTATGAGTCCTTCCACAGACTTAGAGAATGAACTTATGGTTACTGGGTGGAAGGATGAGGGGAAGATATAGATAGGGAATTTGGGATGGACATGTGCACACTGCTATATTTAAACTGTATAACCCACAAGGACCTACTGTATAGCACAGGGAACTCTGCTCAGTATTATTTGGAAGCCTAGATGGGAGAGGTATTTGAGGGAGAACAGATACATGCTGAGTTGCTTTGCTGTCCACCTGAAACTATCACAATATTGCTAATCAGCTATACTCCAATATAAAACACAAAGTTAAAAAAAAAAAGAGTATGGTGTACTTAACATTAAAATGTTCTTATACCATGTTCTGGGATTGATCTTTAGCCCATTACCTCACTCATTCACTTATTTGCTCAACAAACAACCTATTGAATACCTACATAAGGCATGATCGTATGAACTGAGGGGATAGTAATGAACAAAACAGCAGTACAATCCGCCAGCAGCCTCTGATACAGGCTGGAGGGAAAAGATGACTCAGAGCCTAGAATGATTACTGTGATGAGGTGTGAGTGCAGAGTTGATGAGGACACAGAGAGAGACGGGCACACGAGCTGAATCCTAAAGGAGTGAGCACCGTGGGGCTGGTGAGGGAGGAGATGGAACCTTCCTGGAAGTGGGGAAACAATGAGCAAGCTTGGAGGCTAGAGGAAGGACAGGAACTCAGGGAGCTTCCGGTGTGAACCTGGAAATGATGAGCTGAGCTAGAGGAGTTTGCCAAAGGCCATAGCGGGATGAGCACTGGCCGGCCTCCTTCAGACTTCATCCTGAAGATGATCAAGGTCTCTTACAGCATTTCCAAGGAGAATTGAGACAGTTTCCAAGGTCAATACTGTTCAAAGAAGCCTCATTAGTGTTATGCCAGATCCTGAGACTTTAACAGCACACACAAATAGAATTTTTCTCAGTGTGAGGGAACCCTAGAGAATCACAGTTTAGCTAAAGAGCAACATCAGACACCACTCCATCCCTCCCCCTCCAAAAAAAAAAATAGTTACAGAGAAAGGCTCTGCAGAGTTGAGAATCTCCTGTGGCCACATTAAGCACCGCTATTCCAACAGGAGGGGCTTCCCTGGTAGCTCAGACAGTAAAGAATCTGCCCACAATTCAGGAGACCCGGGTTTGAGCCCTGGGTTGGGAAGATCCCCTAGAGAAGGGAATGGCAACCCACTCCAGTATTCTTGTCTGGAGAATTCCATGGACAGAGGAGCCTGATGGACTACAGTCCATGGGGTCACAAAGAAAGACACAACTAAGCAACTAATGCTTTACTCTTACTTACATCCATTCCAACATGAACATTCCTTTCACAAGCATACAGTCATGCCTCCCTTGAGCCCAGCGTCATAAGAACTGCTATTAGAGACAAGAAAAAGAAGAAGCACATATGATATAGCCCCTGCCCTTTGTGAGCAAACAAATGCATCATTATTTTCATCAAACATCGGTATTTCTTTAGGTCGCCTATTCTGTGCCTCTTCTCCATTCTGTCAATTCTCCACTGTTCAATTAATTTCGTGTCTGATTCCAGGCATCTCTGCAGCTGCTGATTGCAGCCAGAACCACTTAAGCACTTGAGCCTCCTCAGATCTTACAGGCTGCTCAGAGCTCTCATTTTTAGTGATCTTTCAGTTGAAAAGATGTCTCCAAGCACACTGAAACACCAAGGCACTAATAGGGTAATGTTTGTGGGTGTTTGGAGGATTTACAACACATTCTGTGAAGGCTTCAAGCTCCATCGACTGGGAGAATGGATTACAACCATCCATTTGCCGAGTGTCTCCATCTGGGAACGTTGTGTTAATCTTCATTTCAGCATCTTGATCATTTTCTCAAGTTTCACCTTTTCTAAAATTTTTTTTTCCTCAAGCACCTTCTCTGTATTTGGGTCCAGAGATCTGACATCTTTTATTGGTCCCCCTTTGTAGTCTTTGGACTTTCCAGGTGGTACAGCGGTAAAGAATCTGCCTGCCAATGCAGGAGACAGAGACAGGAGACGCCAGTTTGATCTCTGGATCGGGAAGATCCCCTGGGTAGGAAATGGCAACTCACTCCAGTATTCTTGTCTGAAAAATTCCATGGACAGAGGAGCCTGGCGGGCTACAGTCCATGAGGTCTCGAAGAGTCGGACACGACTGAAGTGACTTAAGATGCACACGCTGTGACTTTTCAGTTCCTGGTTGCTGTCCTTTCTGATACCCCTTTAATTTCAGTCCTTGGAGTTAAGACATGTTTATTGAGCAGTTAAGACATATTTATTGAGCTCCCAGGCACACTCTTCTAGGAACTGGGGCTACAGTGTGAAGCAGAAAGTGACAACTTATGCTCTCATGCAGCTTCCAGTATACCCTGAGCAGGTAGACAGAAAAGAAGTAAATAAAAGATTCAATGAAATTATTTTGGATAATGTTAGGTACAGTGGGAAAAAATCTGAAAGAGTGAAAAAAATATAAAATGACTGGGATTGGGTGGGAAGATCATCAGAGTGCACATCAGAGACGACAAGGGCCCCTCGGCATGGCCGTGCTGACCATGCCTGTCCAACTCTAACACGTACCATGAGCATGAACTATGATGGGAACAGTGCCCCCCACCCCCCCCCCCGCTCGAAGTTGTGCAGTGCCCAATGTGGACAATGAGAAGCAGCAATCTTGGAAGAGGACTCTCAGAGAAACATTCACACTAAAATCTTTGTGGAAAGAAGGAGTCAACCAAGCGCACACTTGAGAGAAGAGCATGCCAAGCCATGGGAAGAGCTACTGTGATGACCCAAAGTGGAGAATGACTCTGGCCCATTCAGAAAACCCGAAGAAGGGCAGATGCTTCTGCTCAATCTAGGGAGTGAGATGAAGTTAGTTAGAACCCAAGGAATCTGACAGTGGGTCAACTTGGGGATGATAAGGAGTATTTCTGTAGGGTCAGAGGACAGTGTATCTATAACCATGGAGAGTGGTGAGAAAAAGCAGCTGGCAGAAAGGAAAGTCAGAGTCAGAGCCAGGTGGCTCATTAATGTGATGCTACAGAGTATGGACTTGGTTCTTGGAAGCATCAGGCACAAGAGAACTCACAAGGTGCATCGGAGACTTGGGGACTTTTCTGTGCAGCTGATAAACCTAGCTGGAAATTTGAGGCTTGCCATCTAGTGGTGATCTGTGTACCCTTGAGCATCCTCACAACTGCCATAATCTGTGAAAGAAGAAGACACCCTGAAATCCATAAAATGCAATTTATTCGAAGGCAGGAAAGACGGGAAGATGTCTCCTTAAAGAGGAGGAAAAATCCATGCTACATGTTGCATGAAGCATTGACAGTATTGATAAGCCAGTGAAGTCTCCTCATTTCTGAATCACTTGGGGGTCATTCAAGATACTATTTTGCAAGTGCAAAAAGGCCCACAAAGTCTCCTAGTAAGGGACATTTCCCTCACTCGCTGTGTTGCCTTTTCCAACGGCGAGAAGAGCTAGAAATGGAAGAGGTTTCGGCTGAGTTGGAGGCTTGGAACTTAAAGTTCCTGAGTGGGCTGCAGTTCTGAAAGAAAGACATTTTTTTCTCCCAAGGATTTTATTCTATCTGATTTTCTGATTGTTGCCAAGATGGAATGAACTTGTTTTGTTTGCTTCTCAGGGAGAACTTAGATTTCCTTCAAAGATTTGGTTGCAGGGCACCACTGAGCCCTTAACGACAGTAGCTGGGGAAATAATAATAGCTTACAGGTCTGCAACCACACGATCCACAAAGCATTGTCACACACTTATCTCACTGGGGCTTGGCAGCGACCCCACAAGGGAAGCAGGATCGGCATGATTATCCTGATTTTACAGACGACTAGACTTCTGGGATCCCCTGCTCAGAGAGTGACCCCCGCCATCTGGCTGGGCAAGCCAAACCTCAGGTCCTCCTTCATACCTCCCTCCCCTCACCAACTCCAACCCAAATCTTCACAACTTTATCTTTGAAGTGTTTCTCACATTCACTTCATTCTGCTTCTTAAGTCACCGTCGTAGTTCAAATCATGGTCACCTCTCATATAAACAAGGCAATGCTCCTTCCACCTGACTCCCAGCTTGGCCTCCTCCTAGCTGTTCCCCACAAAGCAATCAAAGGGATCATTTCAAGATGCAAATGAATTTAGGTCACCTCTCTGCTTAGCACACTCATGTGGTTTCTCAGACTTGGGACCAATGCAGATGTGTTTAGTGATCTTCCAATACAGTGCCCCCATGGGGTCTGGCTTCTTCTTCTGTCCATCTCTCACATCCTCTTTGTAACATTCAGTTCAAGCAATCCTGGACTCATTTCTGTCCCTAGTAAGTACCAGGTACCCTCCAGCCACAGAAACTTTGTACACGCTGGTCTTTCTGCATGAAGGTCCTTTCCTGCCATCTTCACCTAGTTGATTCCTTCCCTATCCTGTGTATCTCAGCTCGGTTGCCACTTCCTCATGGCAGCCTTCCCAGATACCCTGATTAGGTCAGGTCTCCCCCGTTGAACTCTCTCAGAGAACAATGACCTCCCAACCCAGCCACATACCACAGTTGGGAGCACTCATTCACAGTGATAATGGTATGATGATTATCTACCTTTTCCACTAGACTGCAGGTTCTACATGGACGGCATCAAGGTAGCCTGTAAACTGCCCAGCATACAGAAGGCGTTCAATAAATGCTTGGTAAATGAGTAGCTAGGTGGAGAGATGAATAAGTGAAGCATCTGATGTGTGTAGAGATTTATTACTCCAGGTCACTCAGTCACAGCGAGTTTCAGAAGCCGCTCCACTCCCTGTATCAGTTTTTTCAGGATATGTTCCCAGTGTTCCCAGTAGCTGTGGGTCTCATTCTGTAGAATTTTCCCAGCCTCATTGATACAGAGCCCATCAAATTCAGACTTTCCCCTTTTATCACAATTTAAGACAGGCCCATACCTCAGTCTGCTCAGATATGGTTTCTGTTCACCAAGAACACAAGGGTCCCACCAAAGAGAAGCACAGTTCAGAGAAGCCTTAGACACCTTGTAGGACTGGGAGAGATCATGGGACCTTTCGCTCCCTCCCCTCATCCTATGGAGCACCACTTGCCTGCTGTCCTACAAGATGGGACGCTGGCTCAGTGGTTGCAGGATCACCACTTCAGGGACTTCCTGGTGGTCCAGTGGTTAAGAATCCACCATCCAATGCAGAAGACATGGGTTCGATCCCTGGTCAGGGAACTAAGATCCCACATGCTGTGGAGCAACTAAGCCCAAGTGTGGTAAGGAGAAAAGTCCGCATGCCCCAACTACTGAGCCCGCGCTCTCTAGGGCCTAGGACAAGAGAAGCCGCGTGCTGCAGACCCAGGATGGCCAAAAATAAAATAAAAAAAGGAAAAGATCACCAGTCCTATGACTCAGAACCCCACGCCTAACAGAGCTCTGCCCTTGGGACTTTTATTCCATACCTCAGCTGTTGCCTGGAGTCATCCTTAGACGCCTGGGCTTCAGGAGTCCCTGGGGCCGAGTGGGGTTACGGGTGATGGGCATTTCACTCTCCAAGGCTTCACTGACGGTTATTTCTCTCAGTACCCTTACAACTGTTTCTCCAATCCATTGTCTCCCAAGTCTTCTCATACCTCCCTGCCTGCTAGATTTCCATACATCCTGCGAAACCAGCTCGGCACCACCTCCACATAGGCTCTTCCTGCCCCTCCTCAGAGCTGTCTTTGAACACTGCGGGTTTCTATCAGGTGTTTTTTTATGCCGAGTATATAAAGGGACGGGGCTTCCCTGGTGGCTCAGTGGTAAAAGAATCTGCCTGCAAGGTAGGAGATGTGGGTTTGATTCCTGAGTCAGGAAGATCTCCTGAAGAAGGAAATGGCAGCCCACTCCAGTATTCTTGCCTGGAGAACTCCATGCACAGAGGCGCCTGCTCGGTTACAGTCCATGATGTTGCCAGAGTCAGACGTGACGCAGTGACTAAACAGCAGTGCAAAGGGCCAGCTTATCATTATTTTAATTCTCTGGACCTTTTTTGCTCTTGCAAAACAAGGTTTGTAAATAAGGTTTGATTGAAAAGCAGCGATATCTTTTCAGTCTTTGCTTTCATGCCACAACTCTGAGATGAGTAATTGCCACGGAGACTCGATGGCCCACAAAACCTGTTTACTCTCTGGCTCTTCACAGACATTTCCCAGCTCCTAGTCTGCATTGTCTATATCAAGAGCTAAACTTTTTTCTTGTTTAGCTACTTTCCTCTTTTGTTTACTAGATATTAAATTGTGTAACAGAGGCGACTTTTTCTTGTTCAGTCCCCATTTTTTTTTAGTGTCTTACACACAAAAGACACTTCTGAAATTTTTGTAATATGAAAAAGTTGATAATTGAGAGTAAAACCCCAGCTGGAGTTTTGGTTCTATAATAGACAGACACTGGACACTGTGGGTGAAGAGAAAATTACCCCTTGACATTTTTGAGTTCTTCTGGCTGGACTAACCTTAATGTTGACACAAGACAGATTAACAGAGAAAAAGAAACACATTTTAATTCATGCTCGTGGCGGTTATATAGAAATAGGACCCAAGAAGTGGCCAACACAGGCAGCTTTTAGACTTTTTAGATAAAGAAACAATAATTGTGGGGAATTAACAGAACCAGGAAATGAAAGTTTTGTTTGCTCAGTTAGTGAAGAATCTAAACAGTCAGGTCTCAGGGTAGGAAATTAAGTAACAAGATGCTTTTATACAGGATTCTCTGTCCAAATTTCCTATTACTGGTGATAAGTGGGTCCTTCTCTCTCCCCATACAGGGTGTTCACCTTTCACATCAGAGATTTATTTCCTGCTTTCAGGGAGACAAGTAAAAAGGGTCAGGGTGTCCATTTTGCACTGGTCATTTCATAAATTTAATTCCACTGTGGCACATTTGGGAGCATCCCAGTCTGGGTCCCAACACTGCGATTCTTCATCCCTCCTGAATGTTGACCTCTTGCCTTGCGATATGGCAGCACCTCCTACTATAGCGAACAGAGTGGTAGTGGTGGTTTAGTCACTAAGCCATCTCCGACTCTCTGCAACCCCATGGACTGTACCCGCCAGTCTCCTCTGTCCACGGGATTTCCGAGACAAGAATACTGGAGTGGGTTGCCACTTCCTTCTCAGAGGAAATAGAGTGTATTTTCCCAATCCTTGACGTGGTTCAACAATATTACCCACTTTGGCCAACAGAATGAGGCTCAAATAACTGTGTGCCAGCTCCAAGTCCAGGCTCTGAAGTCTCCTCCCATCACCATGGGAACAACACACCCCGGACAGCCCCCCGTCCCAGAGGAAGAACAAGGGCCTCAGGGGCACAGAATCAAACCTCCCCAGCCAAACCCAGTCCAAATCAATGGACTCACAACTAGTGTACAGATCAGTGAGTTCAATGCATGCTCTTTGTGGTACGCTGAGTTTCAGGATGGATATTCAATTCACCACGATTGTAGCAATTAGATAAAGGATGCAGTGAACCTGCACCATTTACAGCTGCCTATCGAAGCATCAGCTTTCTCCTCTGCTAAATGGAGGTTGTAATAATTACTGTCCTAGATGCTTCATGACAACAGGTGTGAAAGCCACTTCACAGATGATGACACGCCAGACACAAGTGAGCTCTTCTTGTCTGTTATTAATTAGAGAGCAAAGAGCTAAATTGAGCCTACTCAAGCGGTGGGCTGCAGAGCACTGGCAGGAAGACAGTAGCTAGGGCCCTTTGGGGACAGCTAACAGACATGTGGCTTTGTTCTCAGCCACAGCTTGTCTTGGACCACTCATCCAGAGAAGGCAGGACACGCTGGGTTCTTAAGAGCCAGCCTTGGGCGATTTGCCCAGAAGAACAGGGAGGGAAAGATGCCCCCAGAGTGGGCTGGGGGTGTGGGAGAAGGATCCTGAAAGGGAGAGGCCAGGGCTTTCTCAAGGGCACAGTGGATAAATAATCGGCCTGCCAATGCAGGAGACACAAAAGACATGGGTTCAATCCCTGGGTGGGGAAGATCCACTGGAGTAAGAAAAGGCAACCCAGTATTCTTGCCTGGGAAATCCCATGGACAGAGGAGCCTGGTGGGCTACAGTCCGTGGGGTCACAGAGAGCTGGACACAACTGAGAACACACCGTGAACACGAGTTCATGCAGGATTTCTCAGAAATACTGCCTTGCTCGTCACATCCAGCACTTAACTAATTGGACTGAGATGCAAACAAGAAAGGCTTCAGCATTTGATAAATTAATCAGTGAGGGCTGCAGCAAATTGCCCACTCACATCATTAATTAGACATCCTGAAAAGTTGAGAAGGCTTTTTTTAAAGTGTTGATTCTGCAGCTTTTATTTTACCTTTTTTTTTTTTTTTTGTAATTGATGGGCTAAGACTTTGATCAGATGTCAGTAGGCAAAGAAGAAAACATCATTGTTGAATCCAGTTGCCAGCTATTGCCCAGCCCCAGAGAGATGGGCAAGGCTCTCTGGGCAATTCCCAGGAGACTTGGTACTGAGCTCAAACATAACCAAAGGATCAATTGACATCTGTACCTGCTGAAATCCCAGGGACCACAGAAAGCTTTTAATCCAGGAATGCTGTGTAATGGGATAACTGCCAATTAGCCATCTTGACCAGTCATCAAGATTTCCTCTTTAAAAGGCAGCTGACAATAAGGAGAATGAGGTCTGGGGGCCCCCAAGCTGTTATGATGACTTCAGCTTCCATTAGAAGTTGTCCGTTCTTTCTGTCTTCTCATCAGCGCCACGTTTTGAACTGTTTCTGAAGATTTTCATGGCCTCCCAAGAACCTCAGAGACCCCACAAGAAGAAAAGCCAATTTCTTTCAAACGAAGAGCTAAAAAGGAAAAGAAACCTGCAGGCTTGGCAGGTAAGGGGCTGTCTGAGCCTTTTCACAGGTCCCTTGGCCCCCGTCCACGGTGAGGATGGAGCCACCACTTAGCAAGGCCCGGAGGCAGTGTTACAGGGCACGCGAGAGTCAGGCAAGGAGCCACCCGCGTGCTTTCAACCACACTCCCAGGCCTGCAATTAAATATGGCAGGCTTAGCAGTTCTCACTTCAAATGAGGCTGCCAGAGTCCCTGGAGCCTCCTATCCACCTTCACTCATTGTCTTTATTCTAACGAAGCAGACAAGGTCAGTGATTTCCGGCTCTTTGACAGAGCCCCATTTTCCTTGCAGAAAAGCACAGTGGCATTTGGGGGCCTGTGGGCAGCAGTGACATCCAGATCACAAGCATGGTGGGGGCAGGCTCCGCCTCTGCTCCCACCTGCCGCTCATCCTCCAGCAGACATTCAGAGCGCCTGGCCAGGCTGGGTTGCAAGGACTGAATTTCATCAGGGAAAGGCTGTAATAAAGCAGGCTGCTGTGATGGGGCAGAATGTAGCACACGGGCCTGGTAACTGCCTGCTCAGACTATAAGACTCAACCTAGAATTTCCCCTTCCAGAACCTCCCTCCAGTTCTTTCTCCTCCAGCTGGGGTCAGACGCACCATATTGGCATTCCCAGTGAACCCAGTGAGTCCCAGGTCCTTCTCTCATAGCATAAACATGCTTTGTAGTGGTCTGTTTACTTGTCTGACTCTGAGATACTCAAAGGCATAGATTTGTGACTTTTCATCCTATTCCTCCTCCTAATGAAGTACCAGGCAAGGGTGTATATCGGCTGGTCCTACAGTGGTGGTCGCTGAGGGTTGGACAAGACTGAGTGACTTCACTTTCACAGTGGTGGCGAGTCTTTGGAGTCTGACAGCCTGGAATTATATTTTGGTTCCAATACTTATTAGTTTGTAACCTGGGTATGTTGCTTAAGGCCTCTGAGCTTCGTTTTGGCTATCACTAAAGATGATATCTAATTTTGGGCGTGGCTATGGAGAGTACATCATGAGAAACGCAGGACTAGAAGAAGCACAAGCTGGAATCAAGACTGCCGGGAGAAATATCAATAACTTCAGATCTGCAGATGATACCACCCTTATGGCAGAAAGTGAAGAGGAACTCAAAAGCCTCTTGATGACAGTGAAAGAGGAGAGTGAAAAGTTGGCTTAAAGCTCACCATTTAGAAAACAAAGATCATGGCATCCAGTCCCATCACTTCATAGGAAATAGAGGGGGAAACAGTGGAAACAGTGTCAGACTTTATTTTGGGGGAGCTCCAAAATCACTGCAGATGGTGTGCAGCCATAAAATTAAAAGACACTTACTCCTTGGAAGAAAAGTTATGACCAACCTAGATAGCATATTCAAAAGCAGAGACATTACTTTGCTGACTAAGGTCTGTCTAGTCAAGGCTATGGTTTTTCCAGTAGTCATGTATGGATGTGAGAGTTGGACTGTAAAGAAAGCTGAGCACTGAAGAATTGATGCTTTTGAACTGTGGTGTTGGAAAAGATTCTTGAGAGTCCCTTGGACTGCAAGGAGATCCACCCAGTCCATTCTGAAGGAGATCAGTCCTGGGATTTCTTTGGAAGGAATGATGCTAAAGCTGAAACTCCAGTACTTTGGCCACCTCATGCACAGAGTTGACTCATTGGAAAAGACTCTGATGCTGGGAGAGATTGGGGGCAGGAAGAGAAGGGGACAACCGAGGATGAGATGGCTGGATGGCATCACTGACTCGATGGACGTGAGTCTGAGTGAACTCCGGGAGATGGTGATGAACAGGGAGGCCTGGAGTGTTGCGATTCTTGGGGTCGCAAAGAGTCAGACACGACTGAGAGACTGTACTGAACTGAAGAACAGAAAAGATAAGGCACGTAAAACCTGCCAAACAGAGAGCCTAGTTCATATACTCAATAAATTGTTTCCAGTGCATTCAGGTTGGTGTTTGAAGCAATAGTAACTTGGTTCTTGATATTGTACTTCATCATATTTTGTTGTTGCTATTCAGTTGCTAAGTCATGTCTTACTCTTTGTGACCCCTTGGACTGTAGCCCACCAGGCTCCTCTGTCCATAGGATTCTCCAGGCAAGAACACTGGAGTGGGTTGCCATTTCATTTCCCAGGGATCTTTCGAACCCAGGGATGGAACTCATGTCTCCTGCATTGGCAGGTGGATTCTTTAACACT
This sequence comes from Nanger dama, assembly GCA_917880005.1. Lineage (NCBI taxonomy): Eukaryota > Metazoa > Chordata > Mammalia > Artiodactyla > Bovidae > Nanger > Nanger dama. The sequence goes on along the minus strand of CAKJTW010000074.1, from coordinate 5,160,939 downwards.
GAGCCACCCAGGAAGCCCATTTCATCCTATTACCTAGTAGCTAATTAAATATTTGATAACCAGGACAACTGGCATAAACTGGTTTGAGAACAACCAGAGCTGACTCTTAATAAGTAGAAGACACACTTAGTAGTTACAAGATGCCAGTGCGTATTAGAAAGTGGTCACTTCCTCCCTTAAGTGTTCAGCACTGAGGGGGCTTCAAGAACTGGGACTGTTAATGGGAATAATGTACTACAGCGCCTAGGAGAGAGCTAATGAGTAACTGCTATTATTATGTCAGTATTCTTATTATTATCACTATTGTTATTAGCAATTGCTTTGATTATCGATGTGGTTGTTACTTGGGTTCTGGTTCAAATCAGGGTCATTTTAGCAGCCCTGGCTATGCCCCATTTAAGAGTTTCTCATTCCATCAAAAAACATGGAAGACTGCCAAAACAGGCTTACAAAAATTGTGGCCTGTTTTAAATGTTGACTTGGAATAAATTAACACTCTTAGTGGAGAAAATTACAAAGCAATATAATTATGATTTACATAGAATAATTATACAGTTTATTTTAAAACATGAATTTGCAGTATTTCAGGCCCCAGTGAGTGTTGAAGTTTGCTTGAGGAAACTGACTTCAGTCAGTCCTGCTGAGCATCGAATTCACTGGGAGAAAAACTCCATTTGAGGACTTTTGTGTATATGAGGCCTGAGTGAGAAATTCCCCTGCCCCTACCAGAACCTGAGTTTGGTCCTCCCTTAACACCTTCCCTTTGGGTCTCTTTCTCAGTCTCTCTTTCACACACACACACACATGCAGAGCTTAATGTCTGGAGTCATGGGAGTGGCTGCCCACTCCAGTAGTCTTGCCTGGAGATTTCCATGGACAGAGGAGCCTGGCGGGCTATAATCCATGGGGTAGCAAAGAGTCGGACATGACTGAGCAACTAACACTTTCATTTACACCCCTGTCCTAAGAGCTCATCCTTCCTTAATAAAGACAGGAAGACCGGATACAAGTTTTTCCCTTTCACGAAACCAAATTAAACTTTCATGAAGGCTCATGAGTTCCTCTGTGTGGTTTTCCCTTCAGCTTCTCCACGGAAGCCAGCGAAGCCTCAGCCGAATTAACCCTTTCCCCTCAGCTCTGAGTGGCGTCTTCATTTGGCAGCACAGGGGGCTGCCCCTGGCTTGTCTCCGGAGGGTCCAGCCCTGCGCACGCAGCTGGAGGTGGTGTTTGCCCAGCTCGTGTTGAGTGGGTCCCACAAGAGCCCCTTCCTGACTGTCTCGCTTCAAAAAGAAATCTACCTCCTTGCAATCACTTTCCTCTACTCAGACTTTCTTTCTTACAGAACTATCTTCAGGGAACAAATTAGCTTGTTACAGATTCCAAACATACGAGCTAAATTCTCCCCTCAGCTTCTAACACGCTGTGCTTTTTTCCCCTCTGAAACAGGAGGTGCCGGTACTGACATCTTTATCACTCAAAGTGCCTTCTTGACTTGCCACTCCCCTCCTGGGGCGGCTCCTGGCTTTGCAATCCAGGGCACACTCATGCGGCACCTATGCTTGCAGCTGGTAAAAAGATATCACTAATATGTCCTACAAATGTGTATTGTCACATACATTTGTTGTTGTTCAGTCGCTCAGTCATGTCTGAATCTTTACGACCCTGTGAATGCAGCATGCCAGGCTTCCCTGTCCCTCACTATCTCCCAGAGTTTGCTTAGACTCATGCCCGTTAAGTCGATGATGCCATCCAACCATCTCATCCTCTGTCATCCCCTTCTCCTCCTGCCCTCAATCTTTCCCAGCATCAGAGTTTTTTCCAATGAGTTGGCTCTTTGCGTCAGGTGGCCAATGTATTGGGGTTTGGGTGCAGACAAATACTGTTTGATTCCACACATATGAGATGCCTAGAAAAGTCAAATGCATAGCATCAGAATGCACACTGGTAGGTGCCAGGGGCCAGCAGAGGGAGTGGGAAGGGGAAATGAGGGAGTTAGTGTTTAATGGGGACAGAGTTTCAGTTTTAGAAGGTAAAAAAATCAGGAGATGGGTGATGATGAGTTGCATAACAAACTGAATGTACTTAGAGCCACTGGACTATACAATTAAATATGGTTAAAATAGTATATTGCATATTGTGTGACTTTTACACAATTTAAAAAACATTTTAAAAAGATATCACTAATAAATGCTAGGAAATAAATAGAAAAATCACCCATGTCTCAGTATTACAAAATCTAGTAAGATACAACATCACTGTGAAAATATAAAAGTTTCCTGTACACCAAAGCTGGACAAATATTTAAAATTAAAACTGTTTATACACAAGCAAAGCCCTATGAGTGTGAGAAAAAAGTGAACAACAAGACATTAGGTGACTGGATTATATATATATTGTTATATTAGGGGGAACAGAAACTCATGGGACAGAAGTGCTTAGGACTTAGTTGTGGGTTATTTGGATCAATGAAAAGTGTCACAGGATGCACAGAACCAGAGTACACAAGAAAGTAATTACAAAGACAAAACAACAGGATCAGACATTCTGCAGAGCCTTCCCCAAAGGTGGCAAGCCTTATGTTCTATCATTGCACAGACAGATGCAGTAGCAAGTTAGGAATGGAGGTGATGAAGGGCAGTAGCAGGAGAGTCTACTCTGTATAGACAGAGAAAACAGTCCTATGTAAACACTATAAAATCCTTGACCCAGTCTGGAACTGTCAAAACACAGGCTGTCTTGGAACATGAGACTAACTAAACAGGAAGAGAATTAATATCCAATAGAGAGGCAAACAGCTGAAGAAGAGGTTTAGCAGATCAGGTAATTTCCTTGGTCTCACTTGACTAGGAATATTACCAGTTCCTCAATGAGAAAGAGTTACTCTTAGCACTGAGTGTGCATGTTTGTGTGTATGTATGTGCATTTGACTCTGTGTTAGCTGAACTGTATCTTTCTGAACGAATCCTTTCACAATATCCAGTTAGATGACAGTTTCTTGGTATTGTTAAAATATCTGCAAAGGAACCCACTTGAAAATATAACCAACAATGCTTCAGCAATAAGTGAACTGTGAACTTTCAGATGTTCAAGCTGGTTTTAGAAAAGGCAGAGGAACCAGAGATCAAATTGCCAACATCTGCTGGATCATGGAAAAAGCAAGAGAGTTCCAGAAAAACATCTCTTTCTGCTTTATTGACTGTGCCAAAGCCTTTGACTGTGTGGATCACAATTAACTGTGGAAAATTCTGAAAGAGATGGCAATACCAGACCACCTGACCTGCCTCTTGAGAAACCTATATGCAGGTCAGGAAGCAACAGTTCAAACTGGACATGGAACAACAGACTGGTTCCAAGTAGGAAAAGGAGTACATCAAGGCTGTATATTGTCATCTTACTTATTTAACTTCTATGAAGAGTACATCATGAGAAACGCTGGACTGGAAGAAGCACAAGCTGGAATCAAGATTTCTGGGAGAAATATCAATAACCTCAGATATGCAGATGATACCACCCTTATGGCAGAAAGTGAAGAGGAACTCAAAAGCCTCTTGATGAAAGTGAAAGAGAGTGAAAAAGTTGGCCTAAAGCTCAGCCTTCAGAAAACAAAGATCATGGCATCTGGTCCCATCACTTCATGGGAAATAGAGGGGGAAACAGTGGAAACAGTGTCAGACTTTATTTTTGGGGGGTCTCCAAAACCACTGCAGATGGTGACTGCAGCCATAAAATTAAAAGATGCTTACTCCTTGGAAGGAAAGTTATGGCCAACCTAGATAGCATATTCAAAAGCAGAGACATTACTTTGCCAACTAAGGTCCGTCTAGTCAGGGCTATGGTTTTTCCAATAGTCATGTATGGATGTGAGAGTTGGACTGTGAAGAAGGCTGAGTGCGAAAGAATTGATACTTTTGAACTGTGGTGTTGGAGAAGACTCTGGAGAGTCCCTTGGACTGCAAGGAGATCCAACCAGTCCATCCTAAAGGAGATCAGTCCTGGGTGTTCTTTGGAAGGAATGATGCTAAAGCTGAAACTCCAATATTTTGGCTACCTCATGTGAAGAGTTGACTCATTGGAAAAGACTCTGATGCTGAGAGAGATTGGGGGCAGGAGGAGAAGGGGATGACAGAGGATGGATGTCTGGATGACATCACTGACTCGATGAGCGTGAATCTGAGTGAACTCCGGGGTCTGGTGATGGACAGGGAGGCCTGGCGTGGTTCATGGGGTCGCAAAGAGTCAGACATGACTGAGCAACTGAACTGAACTTAACTGAAGGCAAAGATTCAACACTTCTCAAGAATCTTAAAATGCTTTATAACCCCTTGGTGGGGATACAACTTTGGGGAATAATCTGAGATGTGCAACCTAGATTTCTGTGTAAAGATTATCAATGTAGTTTTCTAAATAAAAGCTAGATACACCCTAATTGTCCAACAGTTGAGAATTTAAGAGATAAGAAAGACTGGAACTCAGAATACAAGGTTGAGATTCATTCGTTTTTTCTCATCTCTTAAAATATTTATGTCTCTATACAATGGAAATCTTCAAAATGAGGTTTTCAAAGAAAAAAATGGAAAAATACTTACGATGTAGAATTAAGTGGGGAAAAGCAATGTTTCAAAATATGTATCATCCTACCAAATTAGCATATCTGAGATGTGTGAAGTGCTTTGTAAATTGCAAAGTCTTCTGCATGTCAGGAATAGCTCTGACTTGATAGGGTGGTCAAAGGCCAGTTGGTATCTAACAAGAGTGGGTAGTCATGAAAAAGAAAGCCACAGGGCACACCCAAAAGAGGTCTGTCTGTCCACATGTTCCCACTCATCCAGTCTCTTCACCGAGCCAGCTCTTTTTAAAGGAGCCCCAACAGAGAATCAACTCTAGAGAATGACAACAGGTTATGTAGTCCAACCCAAGAATCATTACTGAGGATAACTGAGAGATAAAGAGGCAGACAAAGGCAGCAAAGGGGCTCCTCTGAAAAATCAGAAAATCAGACTTCACAAGAGCAAAGGGAGCTTAGAGAGAGATAAGAACCAGCTTAGGGGTGCAGACAACCCAGAGAGGGAGGCCTAAGATACTTCAAAGGCAAAATGAGACTGCTCGGAATGAAATTATTATTGTTCTTATTTTTATTAAGTGTGACGACCCCCCTGCCCCACCACTCCACCCCTCCCATGCACACAACTTTTGCATAGCATCCTCTATGATGACAGACCGGGCTTTAAATACCCCTTTTGAATTAGAGATTTTTATAGATGGCACAAATACAGTTAACAAAGAATCCTGGTGCACCAGTGACTCTGTGAATCCAGGCTAGCTTTTTTGCTGGAAGGATTTGCCCTTTTTTAATCAGATAAAGGGAAAGACTGAACTCATTCTGTTCTGTGCATATTTTTGCCTTGGCTACCAGGCTTACTCCTTGGAAGGAAAGTTATGAACAACCTAGATAGCATATTCAAAAGCAGAGACATTACTTTGTCAACAAAGGTCCATCTAGTCAAGGCTGTGGTTTTTCCAGTAGTCATATGGATGTGAGAGTTGGACTATAAAGTAAGCCGAGTGCCGAAGAATTGATGCTTTTGAACTGTGGTGTTGGAGAAGACTCTGGAGAGTCCCTTGGACTGCAAGGAGATCCAACCAGTCCATCCTAAAGGAGATCAGTTCTGGGTGTTCTTTGGAAGGAATGATACTAAAGCTGAAACTCCAATACTTTGGCTACCTCATGCGAAGAGTTGACTCATTGGAAAAGACTCTGATGCTGAAAGAGATTGGGGCCAGGAGGAGAAAGGGGATGACAGAGGATGGATGTCTGGATGGCATCACCAACTCAATGGACATGGGTTTGGGTGGACTCTAGGAGTCAGTGATGGACAAGGACGTCTGGTGTGCTGTTGTTCATGGGGTCCCAAAGAGTTAGACACGACTGAGCGAATGAATTGAACTGAACTGAACCAAGAAACACTGCTACACTTTTAGAACTCAGTTATCATCTCAAGTGTTGGACTTTGCCTGTACTGAAAGTAGCAGTAAGTATTTTTAATGACTTTCTGTCTCTCCTTAGATGACAGCTTCTTGGGAGGCAGAGACTGACTCCTCCACTCCACTGTTCCTTCCCTATGGATAAAATGATCAATAAAAGTTGAAAGTTTTGATGAGTGAATTAATCTCAACCCATGTTCTGTTTTTTCTCATTGCTTAAGATATTTCTGGTCTTATCTGTGTAAACCTTGTTACTGCATGTTTGTTTTTACAATGCAAACTGCCTCAGTTTTTTTTTAAGTGAGTAAGTATAAGGGAAAAAAGAGAAGGAACAAGGGAAGGAAGGAGAGAAGGAAGGAAAGGAAGCCAAGTTCTAATCCCCTTAAGTCATACAACCCTATGAGAACTGCCCCTCATAGAAAAAGGTATGCAGTTAGCCTAGCAAGGTTTAGTTTTATTTTGGTGCCTATACATAATTTTGTATACTACCAAACATATTCACTGAATAGGCTAATTCTTATTCATTGAAAAAGTTTGAGGAAATGCAGAAAGGTGATGTAGTAACAATTCTAACAGCTATAATTTATACCTGACTATGAGCCAGACTCTTTGCCAGAAAGTTTATGTCCATAATCTAATTTCCCAACACACCTGAAAGGTAGCTATAATGCACATTATCAAGATGAGAAGCAAAGTCTTAGCAGTGTTCATTGTCTTACCAGAGGCTGTAGATCTGGCTTTGAACTCCAGGCTGCTGACACTCAAAGCTTCTCTCTATTTCCCTTACCAGGATCCCCTTTTCTCTGCAAGGGAAAGACTGATCAGGAAAAATAATTTTTTTTTAATTTCAATACACTTCAGCCCCCACCACTGGGGCTTCCCTGGTGGCTCAGATGGTAAAATATCTGCCTACAATGCAGGAAAACAAGGTTCAATCCCTGGATCGGGAAGATCCCCTGGAGAAGGGAATGGCTATCCATTCCAGTATTCTTGCCTGGAGCACCTCTTGGACAGAGGAGTCTCATGGGCCACAGTCCATGGGGTCGCAAAGAGTTGGACATGACAAGTGACTAACACTTTTTCCAACAATCCATCAAAGTGGCAATAAGTTGGTGGACAGCTGTGACCCTAAGAGGCCGAAATGTAATCCCTGACTCTGTAGATTCAGAAACAGCCAGAACTGCATTCTCACCCCTTCCCCAGTCTTCCCCCCACAGCATGAGGCTTGGTCTACTATCAGGAAGAGGTAAGAGGTGGCCCCCTGTACTAATTCTTCTCTTTTAAGCTTGCTGATGGGCAGGGAGGCCCATCAGACTTTGGTTTCAGGCTAACTTCTCTGTGCATTGATTCACTGCCCCATCTCATCTACACAGTTACACGGTTCCCCTGTCTTCGTCCTTTTTGTTTTCAACTGGGAAAGTGAACTAAGAAAAGGAAACCACAGACCTTAGCAACTGTAGGCATCCAGTGAATTCTTGATTATATTCAGTCACATTTTCAACAAATCATTAGAAAGTTACTCTGACTTCAGTCCAGTGCTAAGCAAAACACATAAAAACAGTAAATGCTAGGGACATTCCTGGTGGTCCAGAGGCTAAGACTCCATGCTCCCAATGCCACCACAACTAAAGATCCCACATGCGAATGCAACTAGTGCAGCCACTATGGAGAACAGTGTGGAGATTCCTTAAAAAACTGAAAATAGAACTGCCTTATGACCCAGCAATCCCACTGCTGGGCATACACACCAAGGAAACCAGAATTGGAAGAGACACGTGTACCCCAGTGTTCATTGCAGCACTGTTTATAATAGCCAGGACATGGAAACAACCTAGATGTCCATCAGCAGATGAATGGATAAGGCTGTGGTACATATACACAATGGAGTATTACCCAGCCATTAAAAAGAATATATTTGAATCAGTTCTAATGAGGTGGATGAAACTGGAGCCAGTTATACAGAGTGAAGTAAGCCAGAAAGAAAAACAGCAATACAGTATACTAATGCATATATATGGAATTTAGAAAGATGGTAACGATAACCCTGTATGTGAGACAGCAAAAGAGACACAGATGTAGAGAACAGTCTTTCGGACTCTGTGGGAGAGGGCAAGGGTGGGATGATTTGAGATGACGATGTTGAAACATGTATAATACCATGTAAGAAACAAATTGCTAGTCTAGGTTCAATGCATGATACCGGATGCTCAGGGCTGGTGCACTGGGATGACCCAGAGGGATGAGGGAGGTGGGAGGAGGGTTCAGGATGGGGAACATGTGTACACCCATGGCAGATTCATGTTGATGTATGGCAAAACCAATGCAATATTGTAAAGTAAAAAAACAAAAAGATCCCACATGCTGCAACTAAGACCCAGCACAGCCAAATACATATATTTTTAAAATAATTTTATTCATGTATTTTTGGCTGTGCTGGGTCTTCATTGCTGCGAAGGCTTGTCTCTAGTTGTGGAGACCTAGGTCTAATCTCCAGTCGTGGTGCACAGGCTTCTCATTGCCAGGGCTCCTCTTGTGGTGGGGCACGGGGTCTAGGGCCAACAGGCTTCAGTAACTGGCTCCTGGGCTCTAGAGCACAGGCACGGTCACTATGGGTGCACAGGCCTTGTTGATTCTTGGCATGCGGCATCTTCCAGGATCAAGGATCGAACCCATGTCTCCTGCCTTGACAGGCAGATTCTTTACCACTAAGTCGCCAGGGAAATCCCAGATAAATAATTTTTTTTTTAAAGAAAGGGAATAAATTCTAAAGTTAACCCACTCTGAAGAAATGAGTGGGGCACTCAGATACTGCTGGAATATATAAATTTTTGTGTCTGCATATATGTATACGGGACTTCCCAGTTGTCTGTAGTGGTAAAGAATCCACCTGCCAATGCAAGGAGACGCAAGAGACATGGGTTTGTTCCCTAAGTTGGGAAGATCCACTGGAGGAGGAAATGCCACCCCGCTCCAGTATTCTTGCCTGGAAAATTCCATGGGCAGAGGAGCCTGCTGGGCTGCAAAGAGTCAGACATGACTGGGCAACTGAGCAGGTATACAAATTTTACGATTATGATATTTTTGTGGAGACTGTTTCTTATTCCCTTGAATCAATTCTCTCTTCTTTAACACTCATGACTATACTCCAGCAAAGCCAGCTGGACTATAGTGGAAGTGATAAATGCCATTTCCAAGTTGGTACCTAGGAGGGATGGATGTCTCCTGAATCCACCTCTTCTTCCTCTGCACTGGGTGGAGCTGGGACATGACGGTGGCCCAGATTTGCCTGGGCAGTTGAGCACTATGCTGTATGAGGTGAAGGGGGACAAGATGGAAGGGATCTGGATCCCTGAATAACTGTGTGGAACAAAGGTACCACTGAACAGAATGCTTTCCCAGGGCCATTACATGAGAAAGAAGTAAATAGCTTCGTGCTTTAAACCATATCATCACTGTCCTTATTATTGAGTTGGCCAAAAATTTCAATCGGGTTTTCCATATGACGTGGCAGAAAATTCCAACCAAAGTTTTGGCCCCACCCAATATTTCAGTGTTGCTTTTTGCTTTAACTAGTACAGACGGGCACACATGAGGCCGGCATCATTAAAACTAAAAGATGAGGGCTTCCCTGGTAGCTCCATGGTGAAGAATCTGCCTGCCAACGCAGAAGACATGGGTTGGAACCCTGAACCAGGAAGATCTCACGTGCCTTGGGACAACTAAGCACGTGCACCTCAGCTATTGAACCTGTGCTCTGCAGTCCGGGAACTGAACCCCGAGCCCGCCTGCCACAAGCACCGAGGCCTGTGCATCCTGGAGCCCGAGCTCTGCGATGAGAGAAGCCGCTGCGATGGGGAGGCCTGAGCTCCGCGACCAGCGTCACTCCTGCACACCGCCCCCGCAGAAAAGGCCTGGCCTCAGGGCGGAGTCAGCACGGCCAAACATAAATGAACACGCACAGTTATTACTAAAATACTAGCAAGGAAAATAGGAAGAAGTGTCATTTATTGACTCGTGGCACTCTGTCCAAGGCTGCAGTGCTATTGTCCTTCCCCCAGTTGTTGCGGCTGTAATCAGAGGCTCTGAATAGAGGGTTAGATCTTCAGCCTCTCACAGCCTTCCATTTCCTCATTCACAACCTGAATGAGGATACACCATGATTACACCAATAGGGCAAGATGATTGTCGTGAGCAATGCCTGATTTTATGTTTGTAAATCCTCTGATACATAGAGAGTGACTGCCTTAGCCCATAACTTTGGAGTTTGAAGAAAAAAAAAATCAGACCACAGTAAATATTATCTGAGTCAAGTTATCTAAGTCAAAGTGAGAAGACGATTGTCTATGCCCAGACTTGCCAGGAAATTTCTGCGGTAATGTCAAGTATCTCTTCTCTCAAATTGGTTCTCCTATGACTGTCATGAAGCAAAGTCCCCCAGAGAGGACGCACATCAGAACAGAAAGAAGGTGTGTTCAGGCGCATGTCATTGCTCATAAGTGAGACAAAATCCAATAGGCTATCAAATCACTTGAAGATGTCAAGAAGAAGGGGGAAATAATGACACTTTGTGTTGAAGGAGGTGACACTCCATTGCTAAAAGCAAAGCAGAATCGAGTGAACATGAAGGACACAGGCCAATTGACTTTGCCATTTTAAAAAGGAGACGCAGGCTTTACAAAGGCTCTTAATCCAGACACGACTGTGTCCCAAGCTCTTGGGCAGAAGAAACACGACAAACTTGTCAGGGTGGGAAGGAGCAAGAAAACAATTTTCTTAGCTACAGATCAAGAATTTGAAAGGAAATCAGCCCTTTCCTTCCATAAAGGTAAGCTTCTGGAATCACAGTGATAGGAACATTCCCAGCTGAAACTTGATTCCCAGTGGGGAAGAAGTGTTAGAGGAAATAGCAGCCCCAGGAGCCTAGGACAACCCTAACAAACACTCGTACTTTAATAAAATACACAAAAATATATCAAAAAATGCAGCTCGATGACACTTATTTGTTCTAATGAGTCTAGACTATTCATAACCTTAACTTGCTAAAAACTTCTTAGTGATTTCATCTTTTCACATTTCACTAAAATCTTCAAATATGATTCTGGCTTTCTTATAGATAACGTTCACATGAAGAAGTCCTTCCCTTTAACACCTACCAATGGCCCTGCTTCCCTGTGATATAGTTTAATGAATTTCCTAATTTATGCCTTGGAAGCTCTGATTCAGCTTCTCCGGTCCCCTTGTGGCTCCAGATACAAGAGTAACTTAGATGTTGACAGGGCAGTTGATGGAGAAACGTTTTAGACATGTCAAAATCCACGGGTGCTGATTTTGTCAAAAGCTTTTTCTGTATCTGTTGAGATGGTCATATGGTTTTTATTCTTCAATTTGTTGATGCAGTGTATTATATTGCTTGATTTGTGAATGTTGAAACATCCTTGCATCCTCAAGATTAATTCCACCTGAACATGGTGTATATGATCTTTTAATGTATTGTTGGATACATATTACAGTATTTTGTGGAGGATTTTTGCATATATGTTTATCAATGATATTGGTTTGAAATCTTTTTCTGTGTGGTATCTTTGTCTGGTTTTGGTATCAAGATGAGTGATAATGGCATTATTTCTGTCTGAGGAAATAAATTTCCATGCTGAAACCAAAGTGAAAACATACCTTTATTTACTACATTGCTGTGATGGAGCTGCTATTCTGAAAGCTGCCTAATACCCTTTTTCAACAATTATCTCCAACAGAAATGGCTCACAAATCAGAGCTATTGAAACTTGAATCCTTGAGCTTATGGGAAAGTGAACCTGAGATTTCAGTTAGGTGAGAGTAGTCCAGAAGCTCTTATTCAAAGCTTACAGTATAAACATAAATTAGAAACACCAAGCCTGTAAAGTTAGTCTCAAAAACACATAAAAATGAGTTGTCAAAAAAATTCAGGATCCCTACTCCCTGGGTCACTGATCTGTGTTTTTTCTTTTATTTTGCAAGTTGCATTTTTTAAATCTTATGTTTCTATTTCCAGTCTATGTTTTACATTGTATGTAGGAGTTAAACTATGTCTACATATATTATTCAGGATAGCTAATCTCTTGCTGCTGTAATAGACAAACCTCATAATGTCAGTGCCTTAACTGTACACAGGTGATGTCCATTCAGGCCTCCTGAATTCCTGGGTTCAGTTCTTTTGTGAAAGGTCCATATTCTGTTAGCTCAACATGCAACTTTCAGGGTCATTGTAGCAAGAGAGAATACAGGAGTGCCAGGTGGGGTCGTTTTAAGAGTCCAGCTGGGAAATAGTTAACATTTCTAAATATCCCATTCACCCCCAAAATGCAATCCATGACCCTGAGTTAAGGTCAGTGGAGACTGGGGAGTGCGGTCCTTTGTGTGCCAAGGCCCAGGGAAGTGAAACGGGATACACTGTCTCTGCTATGCCACCTCTCTCTTTATGCATCAACACTATCCCCACACACAAAACAAAGCCAGCCAGAAAAGCACAGTCTTCCACAGAACTTAACAGCATCCTCCTCAACCTGCTGGCAGAGTAAATAGACCCCAGTCCCACTGACTCTCTGCATATTCCCGGGTGGCCATTTATAGAGTCAGACCCCAGCCTAACTGCACTGTTGAAAGCCTGATGGAGTCATCTCAAAGCAGACCCCTGGGGAAGAAGAACTGCTCAGTGGCTAATGAGCCATCCTGAAAGAACAGAAGCAGGAGCAGGGAAAATTCCCTCCCTGGTTAATGAGAGGCGAGGGATTACAAGCTCATCGGGAGCTTGATGAGGATTCTTCCCTTGGGGGATGAAGGGTTGCATTAATTCATCTCTTATGTTCTCAATCGCCTTTGCTTCTCAACCTGCTTATCCGGGTAAAACCAGGCTAGAACAAAACATCCCCAGGCTGCCCTAAAGCAGAAAAAAATTCACCAAAGCCCCTTTCCTGACCTCCCTTGTGAAGTTTGATGGTCTGTCCTCTATGACTGCAAAATATCTACAAAGCCTCTACTGTCACGTTGTATTGGAATTGTCTCCATGTCTGACTCCCTGATGAGATGAGGCCTTTCTTCTCATGGGAAGAGCGCGGGATCCAGAGTGTAAGGAACTAGCTGTGCAAACTTCTCTGATCTTCAGTCTTATATCCCTAAAACAGAAAGCTCCCACTTTACAGTTGATTTAAATGTAAAACAGTGGCTCTCAACCAGACTGCAAAGTGGTCCCCACCCTCAAGATTTCTAATTTAATTAATCTGGGCATGGCCTGAGAGTCAAGATTTTCAACAGCTCTTCAGATGACTCTTTGTGTTCAGCTAGGGTTAAAAACCACCGATGTAAAGGAAAGAAATGAAAATCTATCACTCCTGGGTTCTTCATCTAGCCAGGGCCCCATTGATGCTTTTCCTCTAGAGAGAAGGGTAGGAGCCCTGGATAAACATTTGGCTTGACCCTTACAGAAATCAGAACTCAGAAAACAAGGTTGGAACTTCAAAGTTCCTATTATTTCTCATGTTGTTGGGTGGAAATCTGAACACAATAGAGGTCTGATTAAGCAAAACTGCAACGGCTTCCTACTTCTGGATAGCAGAGTGCCATAAGGGAAGGTGATGACTGCAAAAAAGGAAAATAAAATGACTCTGGACAATAATGTAAGATGCACTGGGGGTTGTCCTATGATTGTTCCAACAGAAGGAATTCAGCAGATCCTGAAAACCCAGCAAAGAGAAGAAAGCAGGGAATCATCACCATACCAACAAGGGATAAAAGGAGAAGCCAGGAGTTGGAGCCAAAGAGGACCCAGCAAAGAGAAATGTCCCGTGTATTAGGAATGACTGATGAGTGTTTAGCATCAGTGACTGAGGTTGGACGTTTGACTTAGAGTTGACCCCGTGGAGTGTTTAATTGCCATTCACACCATTCTCCTCTAAACTGTCATGTAAAGTCCTATATGCAGCCAACTTGGATTACTGGTGCCTTGGAAGAACTAAAGGTTACAGTTGCACATGCCTTGGGTGAGGACCTAAAGGGACACGTACAATTTCCTCTTCTGAAACTGGTGGGGTGGTACCTGCAGAGCATCGGGGGAGAGAAGGTGGCCCTGGGCTTAGAAGGGGAGACCAGCTGCAGTGTCAGTGGAGGTCAAGAGTGAGGTGGAGGGAGGGAAGGAGAAAGTGGCAGCAGAGACGTGGGCTGTATCGGTGACTGGACAAAGAACAGAGGGAGGTCATTCATTCATCCGTGCCACAGATTCTTTCTTAAAGACTTTTGATGTGGGCCATTTCTAAAATCTTTATTGAAATTGTTATGATACTGCTTCTGCTTTATGTCTTGGTTTTTCAGTCTAGAGGTGTGTGGAATCTTAGCTCCCTGCTAGGGATAGAACCTGCACACCCCCCTGCATTGGAAGGTGAAGTCTTAACCACTGGGCCACCAGGGAAGTCCCCACAAATATTCATTATAGGCTAGATAGTCACTCTGCTAAATACCTACGATACATCAGTTACAGAATAAAGATTCTAACTTATGGACCTTACATTTCGGAGAAGGCAGAAAGACAATAAATAATACTTAAGTAAATTACATGGTAGATGAGGGGCTTCCCGCGTGGCTCAGATGGTAAAGAATCCACCTGCCAATGTGGGAGATGTGGGTTCAATCCCTGGGTCAGGAAGATCCCCTGGAGGAGGAAATGGCAACTCACTCCAATATTCTTACTGGGAAATCCCATTGACAGCAGAGCCTGGCGGGCTACAGTCCATGGGGTCACAAAAGAGTCAGACCTAGCCTAGTAACTTAATCACCACCACCACCATTCCCAGAACCTAAAGGATAGGCGTTTTAGTCCTATATGTTTCAGGCCCCAGTTCCAAAAATGGGCCCTGGGAAAAGGAGTGGAACAGGTTTGAAAGAGTGGGAATGAACTCGTGTTTTCTTCTGTCCTTCTTTCCTTCCATTCTGTCTTTGTCTCATTTTTTTTTCTTTTGCTTGTTTATTTTGAGTGATACTGTAAGCAGAAATACTGCGTTGCTAGCTGCATGTATAAGACTGAAACTCAGAACAGAGCTCCTGAGTGGAGGTATATATTTGAAACACACACACACAAACACACAAAGGGATATAACAAACAAGAATTAGAGTCAGTCAACAAATACTAACAATTCCCACACATAATAATGCAAGAACCCCTCCATTCAGGTCCCATTCCCTGATTTGGTTTGAGATTCCTCCAGCTTTATCCGTGTTTCTTGGTAAAATCATGGTCACCAGCACCGCACTCACTCTCTTTCTTCCTCTTTCTGCTTCCCACTGCCTCTCACCAAGGAACAAATTACAAATAATATTTTTATGTCAAGAAACACATTTCTGGAAGAAAAATTAAGACTGCCAAGAAATGGAGTAGTAATTTCTGCCACATGCCCACTGGTCTGAAAAACAAGTATTTGCTTTGTAAGAATGAGGAAATTGGGACAAAATTCTTGATTTGAAAAAGGATAGTCATTTACCCAATTTGAGACGCAGGTGATGTTTCAGGAGGTAGATGAACAGGGTTTACAGCTTGGCAGATATCATGTGAAACGTACCTGAATTGTAGTGTGACTCATTTTTTAAAATATTGATTCTGCCTTTATTTTACTCTTTTATTTAACAATTTTTGTCAGTATTTATTGTTACCATTATTATTATTGGAGTATAATTGCTTTACAATGTTCTATTAGTTTTTGCTGTACAACAAAGTGAATCAGCGGCATGTATACGTGTGTCCTTTCCTCCCGGCCTCCCTCCACCCCCGCCAGTCCCACGCCTCGAGGTCATCAGGAGCGCTGAGCTGAGCTCCCTGTGCTGGGCAGCAGCTCCCCTCTAGCTAGCTACTTCACACACGGCAGTGTGTGTCTCTCAGTGCCACTCTCCCAACGAGGGGAGGAGGAGAGTGCAGTGTGCACCTTTCGCAGCAGCCCTGGCTGCAGCGGGAAGGAGCCATGCTGAAGGCTCAGAGCCAGCACATCTGTCTTAAAAAGAGCTGAGAGGAACGTGGACAAAGAAGGAAGCGGAAGGAGGGGACTAGCAATTGGCCTCTGACCTTAAGAGCTTCTGAGTCTGAAGAGGATTCGAAAGAACAGAGCGTCTAGCAGTTCGAGTCAGAATCCTAATTGCTCTGTCTCGACAAAGCTTCACAAAGGCTGAGTTGGAAGAATTTTTCTTCCCGGTTTGAGGGAGATCTGCAGGCGTGGGGGGAGGGCCACACAGCTCGGAGTCGGAGGCCCCGAGTCTGATTCATGGCCTGGCCTCCCCACCTGTGCGAACCTGGTGAAGAATTTTAACCCCGAGCCTCGTTCAGTTTATCAACACACACAGATCTTCATTTAAGCAACAACACGCACTAGCCCAGTTCTTACCAGAAAAAGTAACATTCAACTTTCTAATTCTTTTTCCAAATCCTATTAACAAGAAATGATATTTATGGATAATTACCCAGGATATGGGCTTCCCAGGTGGCGCTAGTGGTAAAGAACCTGCCCGCCAATGAGGAGACACAGGAGATGTGTGTTCAGTCCCTGGGTTGGGAAAGATCTCCTGGAGGAGGGCATGGCAACCCACTCCAGTATTCTTGTTTGGAGAATCCCTTGGATGAAGGAACCTGGTTGGCTACAGTCCATAGGGTCAAAAAGAGTTGGACACGACTGAAGCAACCTAACGTGCACGTACTCCAGGATACTCAGTTCATTCATTCCTGTAGATTGAGGGAGGGCAAACCTTTTTAAAGGGCCATATAGTAAATATTTTCGATTTTTACAGACCATTTAGTTTTGCACATCTCTGTTGCAGGTATGCAACTCTGCTGTGACAACTAGAAAGCAGCCATTAAGTGATAAGTGAACAAACGTGTGGCTATAGTTAGACTTTTCCTGGCTTAGACCTATCATTTTATTGCTCAGGAAAATTGAGTTTTATAATTCTGCTTCCATCATGGTGAAGCAGGTCACACCAGACCAATCCTCCCATAAATAATAAGTATATACCTCTAGAGATTAGACAGATAAGTAGATGGATAGATAGATCAATCTAGATGATATAGATATAAACACAGACACAGACACAAGCAAAACATGCATAAAACAGCTCCCTGAAGTACTGGAGAATGATCAAAAGCAGACAGAAACTAGGCAGGAAGCTACACGCGGAAAAAGACAATGACACTGGACGAGCTTCCCAGTTCTGTGCGTTTCACCCACGAGCAGACCTGTCAGCTCCTCAGGCGATGCCTAGACCTTCAGCTTCCTCCCTGCTTCTCTCTCAGGAGCTGGGCCCCTCACGCCTGCCAGTGGGACGCAACTGGTCTGGTTGCATGACTGCCTGAGCCATGCTGGCCCAGAGGCAACTCTGAGGTCTTCCCAAAATTCACCTTGGAGGTGGGGCACGAGTCATTCCAGCTCGTAAATTCCCCACTCCTACCTGGGAATGGGGTCATTCTTTGGACTGGAGTATTTGCTAAGTTGCTGCAGCAATAGCAATAACAAAAGTCCAAAGCCACCATGTATACAAGATTTTTGTCTCTCACTTAAAGACTAAGAGGGCTTCCCTGGTGACTCAGAGGGTAAAGCGTCTGCCTGCAATGCGGGAGACCCGGATTCAGTCCCTGGGTCGAGAAGATCCCCTGGAGAAGGAAATGGCAACCCACTCCAGTATTCTTGCCTGGAAAATTCCATGGACTGAGGAGCCTGGTAGGCTACAGTCCATGGGGTTGCAAAGAGTCAGACATGACTGAGTGATTTTACTTTCACTTTAAAGATTAAGAAGGTCACGGCCCAGTGTTGGTAGGGTAGGTCTGCCATTTTCCACTCAGTTGGTCCAGCCAGAGCATTTCACAGAGAAGGAAATCCAGGCTCAGAGAAGCAAAAGGGCTTGTCCAAGTTGCCACTGCCCACAGGTGAAAAAGAGCCAGCAGGGGCATTTTTCCTTCTGGGACAGCGCTCCTCCCATCCCGCCGTGCTGACCTGTCTTTCCCTCCTTTCAGATGTTCTAGAGCACGTTCCAGTTTAATGGGTAAGCAGGCATCTCTCTGCCATGGAGCTCCTGAGGCCATCTGGCAGAGAGGCCCAGAAAGACTCGAGTAGGCAGTGTGGATGCTGTCCTAGAAGGAGGGTCGGACTGATGGCTCCCCCAGCATGGGCAAGTCTCTGCATCCTCCTGAATGCCTACCGTTCACATAAGAACCATGCAGCCCAGCGGGGAGTGAGCAGAGGGAGGGCACAGCTGGTGTGAGATCTGCAGGAAACAAGCAGGTGACCTGAGAATGCCTCTTACTCCCCCAGCATCCATTTACTTTAGTCTTCTCTTACAGTACAAAGTTCCAAAATAAAGTTTTGGGGAGAGGCTCTTTGTTTGCCCCTTTGCCCAACAGGTCTCCCCCCTCTTTTCATGCTTCCAAACCCCTAACAACCTCCACACTCAATAAGGAAGAGCTCAAGATCTTCACTGCACCCTGAACAGCAGGAGGGTGTGTGTGTATGTGTGAGTGTGTGGGTCTGTGTGCTTATGCATGTGTGGGAAAGCTTACGTGTTTATGTGGTTTAGCAAAGTCTATCTATACCCTGGGCATGCAGAGCTCTGAGAAGAAGAGTCAGTTTTCACAATGTATTTTCACATTGTATTTCACAATTTTCATATGCCTCCTGAGACATTAAACAAGACCACTGGGACTTCCCGGGGCGGTACAGTGGTTGACTTCACCTTCCAATGCAGGAGTATGGTTTCAATTCCTGGTTGGAGAGTTAGGATCCCACATGACTTGTGGCCAAAAACCAGAACACAAACAACAGGAGCAATATTGTAAAAATTTAAAAAATGGTCCACATAAAAAAAAATATTTTATAAAAGGCCCTTATTCTTTCTTTCCAAAATTCAAAACTAAGGACATGAGTTGAATGAACTCAATTAATTCAGACCTAGAGCCATGGAAGGAAAAATCAGTCCTTGGAACAAAAATTGCTCCAAAGTCAAAAGAGTTCTGGACAAACACACCGATGCTGGCCCTAAATTAACAGAAAGGATGAGGATGTGAGCTAGGGGCAGGGATCCAACTGTTTATCTTTTATTGGAGCTGATTTGAATTGGACTTCCGTGGCTCCTATCAGGAAAAAATTCTGACCACATCATCTCTTTACAAAACATCAGCAAGTGAACAGTACTGTTAATTATATTTCACAGGTGCAGAAACAAAAGTGCAGAAAAGTGATTAACTATCACTAACATATACCATGACCTGATTCATGATCTGCACTTCAAAGATCCCTATGCTCTGCTGTTTGGACCATGCTTTTCCTCTCTATCTCCAAGGTCATGTATTTTTTCCAGAATATAGTGGAGGACTCACCCCTTTTCTTCTCCCACCACAGACAGATCCAGGTCCCACCTGGTCAGAACCCACTGAGTGAAAAAAAGGTAGCTGAAACTACCATGCCTTAAAGCGGTCTTGTTAGGGATTAATTCCACAGAACATTAAAAGGAGTTACACAAAAGCAGATTCTGGAATCAATTCGTTTGGGAAATTCTGAGTTAAACACTATTAAAGAGTTTGAAGGGGCTTCCCTAGTGGCTCAGATGGTTAAGAATCTGCCTGCAATGCGGGAGACCTGGGTTCGACCCCTGGGTCAGGAAGATCCCCTGGAGAAGGAAATGGCAACCCACTCCAGTACTCTTGTCTGGAGAATCCCATGGATAGCAGAGCCTGGGGGCTAAAGTCCATGGGGTTGCAAAGAGTCAGACACGACTGAGTGCCTAACACTTTCACTTTTCTCAGACAGTTCAGAGATGGCTTTTAGCATCAGACTGAAACAGGTTTGAGTCCTAGCTTGGTTGTGTATTAGCCTTGTGACTCTGCAAACTATTTAAGCTTTTTGTGACTCAGTTTCTTCATCCACATGATAGAAAGTATTCTAGTACCTGCCATTGTCAGCCAGGATTCAGTGCAAGAAACAGAGAACATTGCAAGTATTTTAAGTGGAAAAGGATTCAATACAGGAAATTAAGAGCTTACAGAAATCCCTGTAAAGACTGGAGGAGAAAATTCTTGTCTGGACCTCTAGGAGTGATGCCCAGAGGAAAAAAAAAAAAAAAAGGAAATAGAACTGACTACCTCTACCATGATTAGAAACGTGAAGAGTCATAGGCCTTTCTTAAAATACCATGGTAGGTACTGTTCAGGGTTCAGGAAGCCACCAACACTATTACTGGACTGGCCCGACCATTAAAAAGTCAGTCTAGTTCTTGCCTGGAGAATTCCAGGGACGCGGGCGCCTGGTGGGCTGCCGTCTATGGGGCTGCACAGAGTCGGACATGACTGAAGCGACTTAGCAGCAGCAGCAGCAGTCACTGTCTCCACCAGAAGCGCCTCTCTGTACCCAAGACAGCATCTGGTCCCCGTGACCACACCCACTGGACCCAAAAATAGCCAACCCGCCGGAACTCACTCCATCACTTCTTCTTTCCCAGTCTTACCGTAGGACATCTTGCTAGTGGAACTGTTTTCTCAGCCATTTCAGGGCTCCAACCTCTGCATTTCAGAAAGATACACAAGCTGAATGGGACAGCAATGCTGGTTGCACAGGTTCATGCCCCCCGAAGCACAGTAAGGCCAAACAAACTGAAAGTCAGAGTTTGGAGCAGAGAAAGCTTATTGCAGGGCTATGCAAGGAGACAGGTGGCCCATGCACTAAAAAGTCCTGGACTCCCCAAAGGGTTTTGGCAGAGTGCTTTTAAAAGCCAGGTTGGCAGGGAGGGGAGTGTGCAGGGTTTGTGAGCAGCCCGTGCCCAGTTCTCTGATTGGCGGGTGGTGAGGGAACAAGGTGGTGTCACACGGGTTAGCATTATCAGTTCTTAGGCTCCAGGAGGCCTGGTGAGCCCATGGTCATCAAGTAGTTAATATCTTCTGTTTGGTGGTGGGTTTTCACATCTGCAAAACAACTCAGGAAATGTGCATCAGATGCTACTATCTAGGTACTTCAGAGAGCAGCTAAAGAAGAGGGTGTGGAGGAAGGCTGACTCTGCTGACCCGCCACCCCACCAAGGCCTCACGGGATCTTGCTCAGTTGGAGTCCCAGGTGCCAACTGACTACATCCAGCTCTCCATGCTTTGTGTCATTATGAGACTGAATGAGATAATGTGCAATATGCATCCAATAGTGCCTGCAACATAGAACCACAAACGTCTGTTGTTAAGTTTCTATTGTTGTCATCTGCAGCAAGACTTCTCAGAAGCTTTATTATGTTGACGTACAAGGTTTTCTTCCCTGATGGTAAAAATAGTAGGAAGACTATATCTTCTATTTTCTTTTTTCAGCCCAGAGAAACATTTTAGATTCAATTATAGCACTTGTATATACCCTATGCCTATCACCGTTGTGTTATTTTTACCTCTCTTTAAAACTTTCTATCTTATTTGGTCCCTTTTAATTCTTCTTTATGTCTCAGCTTACAGTAAATAGGTTCTGGAAAGGTAGTTAAAATTCTTTATGGTGTGCAGCCTGGTATAAATAAACACATCTGTTAGGTGAGTTGATAAATCACTTGGGCATCAAGGGCATGACTTTTAACGATGGAAATCAAGAATGAAGGTGATATTTTGGATAGGTTCCTTCCCTACATCCTTCAGAAAATTCCACGCGGTTTCCCCTGGGCTTGCCCTCACCTCACACCTCAGTGCTGAATTGTCCTCTAAACATGAGAGGAGAAGACACTGGGGAACTAAGGTATTTCCCAGCTTTGCCCCCGGCCATCTCTTAGAGAGCCCTGTCCAGAGTTTTCTGGGCCACTCTTTTCCTTGTCAGGCAGAGAAGGTCTTTATTTCTGCTTTGACTTTGGTGAAAAACCTTAGGGTCTTTTCCTGAGCTAACAAAATGGCCGAGTCCTTGCTTTGAGATTATCCAAACTGATCCGGCGAGACCGAAAGCCCTGCCCGGCTGACGCTCCAGACAGCCCAGGGTTTTGATGTGCTCCTCACTGCCTCCGTCAGCCCCACCCTCACAGCAGGTGAGAATGTTCTGAAAACCCTTCAAAGCATCAGCGCTCCCTGGGTTTTCCTGCGAGGTGACATTTCCACAGACTGAGCTGGAAGAGGAGAGAGGGAGCCCATGCCGGCTCCTGCGATGCAGGTTTCATTTCCGATCCTTCTGTCATCAGATTCCTCCATGCACTCTCTTGATCTTTCAGCTCTGGGGCTCCATCTTCTTTGAAAACTTTGCAGCCCACATACACCCCTCCTCTATTTTTTTGTACACCAATATTTTCCTCTTTATAAATAATAGCAATAAGTAATATATTTCCTCTTTGTAAATAATAATGTATAAATTAATACATTAATAAGTGCATTAATGTAAAATTTTATTCTGGAGAGTGTATTGCAGGTAAAGTACTAGTTCCCAGAGTAAGAGTACTACTAGTTCCCAATACTAGTTCCCTGTTTATATGTGAGGACGCGTGGAAGAAGGCAGCAGACCACAGGTACCCATTAGCATGATGCTAAGTACTTTTCAGTGAGAATTGCTCCACACACACTAAATACTTTGGATTTCTTGCCTGATTCTGGCAAGGTTGCAGCCAGAAGGTATCATGATCATGCTCCAGATGAGGAAACTGAGCCTTCATGACTGGTAAAGAACTTCCCCAGAGTCAAACACGTAATTAAAGGTCAGGTCGATCCAGCCTTATTGGAATCTTGGGCATTTCTTTTAAAGGATGGTGTGGTGTCATTTGCAGCAAGCATTTTTATCTGGACCCTATAGGAGGAAAAGACTGTCCTCAAAAAGTTTACATTTAAGTTGAAAGCCAGAAGAACAAGACACAACACAGATCCCAAACAAATCATAGCAGAAAAATATCCAGGTGATAAATGGGCTTGTGAGGAGGCTTCACACGGGGAGAGAGGCCCACACAAAGACCCCCAAAGGAAGCTAGAAAGAATTTTTCCAACCAGTCAAATACTCAGGTATCAAATACTCTGTCACAGAGATTGTCATGGAAGAGGCAGCAAGCAATGATGGCAGAAAAGTAAGTGTAAGTCAGATTTGGAGGGCCTCAAATGAGACCCCTGAGAAGGTAGAACTTTGAACAAAGCGGATTCATGAAAGGTCTTTGAGTGAGAAGGGCTAGGGCTGACAGAAAAGAGCCACAAGACATGTCATGATTATGCTGCTGCAGGTGTTAGGCCAGAAATAGGACTCAGCCCCATTTAAAGAAATGTTCCAATTAACTAAGTCAGAGGAAACTGACCGATCTTTTTCTAACCACAAAAAAGCATGGTGCTTGCACAGACATAGAGAATGAACTTATAGTTGCCGGGAGGGAAGGAAGGGGGCAAGGGATAGCAAGGGAGTTTGGGATGGGCATGTACACTCTGCTATATTGGAAATGGACAACAAGCAAGGTCCTACTGTAGAGCACAGGGAACTCTGCTCAAGGTTACATGGCAGCTTGAATGGGAGGGGAGTTTGAGGGAGAATGGATACATGTATGTGGATGGCTGAGTCACTTTGCTGTCCACCAGAAACTAACATTACATTGTTAATCAACTATACTCCCATACTAAATAAAAAGTTAAAAAAGAAAATCATGTTGCTTGAATGGAACTCATGAGAGAATACTGCCTTCCATTTACGGACTTAAAGCAAAGATGGGCCCCTTCTCATAGAATTTGCCTTCATCCCCCAAATCAGCTTAAGTTCCCCTCCTCTAAAATTCTACAGTTCTCAAAAAGTGAAACGGATCAATCTTCCCCAAGAATTGTATATGGAAAATATGACATTATCTTGCATTGAAGATGAGCTTCACGAGTTTCCTGCTTTTATCTTTCATTAGCAATGGAAGATTTCCAAGAATTTCATAAATAATTGCATACGTGTTCTCATAGATCATTTAGATGTGTTTCTTCCCTCTCATCAGTCACTTCTCTTTCCTGACGCTCATCTTTCTTCGACTTGAAAATGGTGTTCCACTCCAGCATTGATTTCATATCTATGACGAAAAGCATACACATTCAGGGTCACTGAAGACCTGTCTGCCTGTCTCTGGCACAGTGGAGCCCCAGTTTAGTGGGACAGGGCATGGGGGAATGGAGGGTGAGTCACCTCTCAGGCCATGAAAATGAATTTAAATCTGGCTTCATTTGGGAGTTGTCTGTTTAGAGGTTTAATCTTCCCAGAAAAGCCCTGATGCATTGTGCTATGGTTTGGTTTCTGTGATTGTTCCTATGCACTTTTCTTCCTACGGTTTATGAAGATGTAGACGTTGAGCTAGGTGAGGGTGAGACCTTGTCTGGGTTGCTCACAGCTGTGTCCTGTGCATTGGACAGTGCTTGTCACTAGACAACACCCAACAAATAGATGTTGAGAGAATGAACCAGAGAGGCTGAGTGGGGTCAGGAAGAACACATTTGACTCAGCCACATAGAACCAGGAGTCTTACTCATTCTCTTCTGTTTGGGGTTGAGAGTGTAGCATGGGGAAGCAGGGGCAGTACCAGGACTGCAACCTGAGGGGTGCATGGATATATGCTTCATTTCACTGTTTAACAAGATGCACTGAGTCCATTTCATGATATGGTTTAAATAAAGACCCCCATGCAGTGCCTGGTATACAGTCAAGCCTGAGTGATTGTCAGCAGATTAAGTTAAGGTCCTCAGATGAGTTTGATTTTAGTTAAAGTAAACTGATGAATTTTGGGGGGGTATTTTTATCTTCCTATGTTGACAGATTCCCATATGTTCCCTTATGGACTGATGACAGAAACAGATGGCTTGCACTGACGATTACAGTCAAGACTTTGGTGTCCAGAGAGGGTAGGCTAGACCCCTTCCCAACTGTTACAGAGTGAATGTTTGTGTGGGCTTCCCGGGGGGCACTAGTGGTATGGAGCCTGTCTGCCAACACAGGAGACGTGGGTCCACGCCCTGGGTCAGGAAGATCCCCTGGAGGAGGGCATAGCTACCCACTCCAGTATTCTTGCCTGGAGAGTCCTGTGGACAGAAGAGCCTTGTGGCTAGAGTCCATGGGGTCACAAAGAGTAGGACACGACTGAAGTGACTGAGCACAGATGCACAGATGCTTATGTCCTCCCAAAATTCACATGTTGAACCTCCAGGGTGATGATACGTGGAAGTGGGGTCTTTGGGAGAGAATTGTGTTTGGGTGGAGCCCTTATGATGAGATTGTTGTTGTAGCTGTTTAGTCACTGAGTTGTAAATCAACAATACTTCAGCAAAAATTTTAAAATATGTTAAAAAACTAAAAACATAAAATAAATATCTTTAAAAAATAAGCAATAATTTGAAATATCTGTAACTGCTCCTTGAAAAATCCAAAATGAAAGTTAGTTATTGCAGGAAGAAGAGTATTAAATAAAAGTAATATTCATAAAGAAAACAATGTGGTTTCATTTGGAAATATTTCTTCCTAGGGGACCTCCAGAGGCTTGTGAAACTGAGAAACTCTCCCCCTTAACACACTCCACTTTTCTTCTTCCTAATTTTATCTGGTGACCTCTGCTCTTGACATGCAGGGCCTAGAAGGCTTGTGTCTCTATTCTTCTTGATTTCTCGATCTTGCTGGAGCTGACTTCTTAGCCTTTTACTGACGACTATTTCCACCCCTTTAATTACCTTCCCTTCCCCTCAGTCAATCCATTAGTTCTCTCGTGAATGCTTCTACATTGTGAATATTTCTCCTCGCCTATAGGATCTCTGAAGGCTGAAAGTGGACATAGTGCTTGCCAGCAATTAGCCTCCTGAGGCTTCTAAGTCTTTGAATCAATTAACTCCACGAGGTGGAGAGTACTCAAACTTCGCATCACTCATGCTTGGGAGGTTTCCAGAACTTCTCATCAATGAATCCCAGGAGCATCCCAATCACCCTAGCTGTTTTGGCCTGTCCATATTGTTCTAGCTGAACAAGAATTGGCTGGAATTTCAAACCATCTTTGCTCTCCCTAAACCACCCTGGAATGTTACCTTGTGCATTTTAAAGACACTCATTTGTACAAATGAGCCTGTTTACAAAACAGAACTAGAGTCACAGATGTAGAAAACAAACATATGGTTACCAAGAGGGAAAGGGAGAGGAGATAAATTGGGAGACTGGGATTGACATATACAAACTACTATATGTTTGTTGTTGTTCATTCGCTCAGTTGAGTCTGACACCCAGCTTCCCTGTCCTTTACGATCTCCCGGAGTTTGCCCAAACTCATGTCCATTGAGTCTATGATGCATCCGACCATCTCATCCTCTGCCTCCTCCTACTCCTCCTGCCTTTAATCTTTCCCAGCATCAGGGTCTTTTCCAATGAGTCAGCTCTTCGCATCAGATGGCCAAAGTATTGCAGCTTCAGCTTCAGCATCAGTCCTTCCAATGAATATTCAGAATTGATTTCCTTTAGGATGGACTGGTTTGATCTCCTTGCTGTCCAAGGGACTTGCTTTGCTGGACAGCAGAAAATAATACAGTACTGTAAATCAACTACACTTCAATAAAAAAAATTACCTTAAAAATAAAGACACACATCCAGTGGTGTCCACTACAGTCTACGTAAATGTATTCACTTATGCTTGTGCTCATCCCCTCACTCACTCAACTCTTCTCTACCGGCCTATGGATCCACAGGAGCAAGAACCGCCTCCCTCTCATCATTGAGCCTGCTTTGTGGGGCTCACAGAGGTGCCCCCTGATCTCTGAGGAAGGAGGAATGATTGCACTGAGGGTCTTGAAGCCAGAGCCTCTCCCCTCCGGGTTTTCCTTCTTTCACTGAGTCACTGGTGCAGCCCACCCAAACATAATGCGATTAGGCTGGAGTCTCTAGGCCAAGGGAGAGAGAGAGAGGGGAAAAGTGATGAATCAACAACTTTAATGGACTTCTAGGCACCCACCCAATGTGTTCATTAGTGAGAGAAGCAGACACTGCTAGTGGGGTTGCTGTTCCCAGAAGCCAGAGCCCCCCCGACAGGAAGAAGCGCCCAGGGCACTGGCCATGAAGAGGTGGCCCAGGCTGGTAAGGGCAGGGCTGCTGGAAGCCAAATGGTGCAAGAGATGCCCAGGGTGACTGTCCTGCCCCCCAGCGGCCAGAGAAACTAGAGACGCCATGTGCCTGCCCACTGCCCCTCCGGGACCTTCCTGGAAGCAGTTGCTGTCAGGAGAGGCAGCTGGAGCAGAGATCCAGGAGGACTGGGGAGAGACACAGGGCAGGGAGAAGGATGCCACAAAGATGAGACAGCAGTGCAAAGCTCAGGGCTGGGAGCGATCTTTTTTTTTTTTTTTTTTTGCTGGGGTTGTTTGTATTAGAGACACTTGTCACTAGTAACTCTAAAGTCATTTTGAAGACTTACTGAGCCTTGTGTGGAAATAGGTGTGCCCAGTTTTGATTCTCTCTTCCTTTATTTCATCCCCCTTACCCAACTAACCCTGGGAGCAGGATCCATAACCCCAACTTTATGTCTCACTTTGTGTGTCGCTTAATTCAGTGAGCACCTCACCTTGTCTGGTCCCAGGAGTCCCACATTTCCAGTGGGAAGGGTCACAGCTGCTGTGCCTACCCAGGTGATCACACACAGAAGGACTCTGCTGCTTACCGTGTCTCTAGGTCACTCAATATCATCAAATTCCAAAAATTACCCTAGAAGATGGACGTGGCTATTCAAGAATGAAGAAAACTACCATTCACAGATAAAGACACCAAAGCTCATGTAAGTTAGAAAATGACTAAGACCTCAGCGTGTGTAACTTCATGGGGATTTTTAAAAGCCAACTCCTTAATAACATATATACACTACTGTATATAAAGCAGGTAAACAACAAGGGCCCCTATGTGACACAGAGGGCTATACTCAATATCTTGTTATAATCTATAATGAAAAAGAATCTGAAAATGAATATATACATTTATATGTATATATAACTGAATCACCTTGCTGGAAACTTGAAACCAACACAACATTGTAAATTAACTATACTTCAATTTTTAAAAATACTAAAACAAAACCAGCTCTTTACAATGAAAGAAATCAGCTCTATAGACTTGCCTGGTGATGCGGTGGTTAAGAATCTGCCTGCTAATACAGAGGACCAGGTTTGATGCCTGGTGCAAGAAGATTCCACATGCCGTGGATAACTAAGCTTGTGTGTCACAACTACTGAACCCAAGCTCTAGAGCCCGTGCTCCACCATAGGAGAAGTCCCTGCAATGAGAAGCCCACACATCTCGACTAGACAAAGCCCATGCATAGCAACAAAGACCCAGCATAGACAAAAATAAATGAATATTTTAAAAATACCTCTGTAACTCCCAGTTCCTATAAAACGAAGTCAAGGATTGTCATCATGAATCTCAAACTCCTAGCTTCTATTTACCTTTCAGCATTATCAGTTCACCTTGCCCACTGATTGCTCGAATTCTGTTTGCCATATTATCTGATCATTGAATCTTTCTCCCTTCCTAAACACACCCCTGTACTTTTGCACTCCTGTGTGTTGCTGTTGTTGTTGTTTTTAATGCTGTATTTCTACCTGGAATGTCTAGCCTAACTCTTAACTTCTCATCTTTCAAGGCCACTCAACATCCGTAAGAGCAATGCTTCTGAAAGTGTGATCTACCTGAATCCAGCTGGGAGGTTTCAAAACTGAAGGTTCTAAGACTGTTCTCCTGACTTAATTAGCCAGATTTCTGGAAGTGAGATTTGGGGATCTATGTTGTTAACATGTTCCCCTGGTGACTATTATGTTCAACACAATTAGGAAACTGACTTCTATAGACTCTTAAGTTCCCAGGAGGTGTGTTCCCTCCTACACCTATGTCTGGCATGGAGGCTGACCCACAGAAGGCTATAAAGACCCACAAAAGAGCCATAAAGACTTGGGGAAGCCATCACACCAGCAGTCAGAGTTCATTAGGCACAAATGGATTTAAGTGCAATTGTCAGAGGGATAGAATAATGTGTCATGGGTGGATAAATGGAATTCACTGCCAATACTCTACCTCTACCTACCTCTTTGTCCAAGAATGTGTCACCAACATCCCATGCCTGAGTAGCTGTAGCCATGCCTATCTCATGGTCCCAACACATCCTTGATTGGGTCACAGGAGCTGTCTGCCTCCTGCGGTGGTCTTTGAGCTCATGGAAGACATAGAACATGTGCCTTATTCTTCTCTTAATCCCAACACTTAACAGAGGTCCTGGCTCAGAGTTATTGCTCCATAAATATTCAGTGATTGAAAACCTATTAACTGAATACAAGAGCATATAACACAAGAGGAAGGATCTGAGTGAAGGCGGACCAGACAGAGGCAATTTTGATAGGAACAAGAATCCTAAGATCTGTAGTTTCCTACATATGGTGAAAGGAAAACACCTCCTTTTCTGCCCAGTACTCAGGGCTAGGAGCAGAGGGAGACTCCATCTGGGGAAAGGAGGACAGGAGGGAACAGATTTAAGAGGGTGATGTCCCTAAAGTGCTGGCAACGGGTGCTGCTGGCGATGTTCAGCTCTTCAGGCCAGCCCCCGCAGGGAGCTGTACTCGGAAGAAGGGGAATTCAAGGGCTTCAGAAGGCCGGATGTTGTAATGGAAAATGAGGGCATGAACTCTGGAATCATACAGACCTAGGCAAGAATTCCAGCTACTCTGCTCACCAGCTTTATGCTTTCTCATCTGTAAAAGTAAACCCCAAACAGAGAAGAGGGCAGAAAAGGAGATGGAGAAAGATGGACCCTGATAATGCTATCTGGTATCCTAGATCCAGCTGTGAAGCTGAATAATAAGCCAAGTTGGGGGATGGTTCAGAATCAAGATTATTACAGAGTAGGTACAAGCCGCCTCTCCTGGGACTGTCTTGAACACCTGGGCTGGTGCTTTTGCCTCCAGAAATCCTTGTCCCTGATCCCATTCATGGAGGTGGAGAAGAGCCAGATGTATTTTAAAGGCCAGGGACACTAAACACCAGCAGGTGACAGGAGCATCTCAATTACGCTGCCTGAGCCATGAGAAATATAGAAAATTTCTAAGCATTTCTATAGTGAAACTTTCAAGAGCAACTCCCAGAAAAGAAGTCATCGTAAAAGCATCATGCTGTCGAATCAGCAGCAGTGCCTACCATTAATTGAGTTCTGATTTTCAATACAGGCAGAAATAAAATGAGAGTCTGACTGTGATGCTCCTTTATGGAACCTGCCCAGAGGGGAATGTAGAAGGAAAAGATGCTGCTAGCCAGGGAACCCAAACGGGCTATTCTCCAGAATTCTACGAACCCTGACTTCCTGTGATTTTTACCAGTCTGCACGATAAGACCGTGTACCCAGTGGTCTACAGCAGGGGGCATCAGTAGAGACTGAAAACCCAGAGTTTCTCTCCTTTAATTCTCTACCAGTGTACCTTATAATTTTCATTCATTATACTTACCATGATTTGAAATTATGCAGTTATTTATTTCTTATCAGTTTTGGGGGTGGGGTAGGGTGATGGGTCTCAACCTTGCCTACACATAAGTATTACTTGGGGATCTTTGGAAAGCACTAATTCCTGGACCCCCCCCACCATCCCCCAGATGCAGGAGACCTGGGATAAGACCAGGAGCTTTTAAATCTCACCAGGAGATTCCAGTGCACAGCCAAGTACACCAGATTTGAAAATAAGTTTCATGAAAGCAAGGACTAAGTCTAGTATATTTAGAGCTCTATCTTCAGCATCAAGCCAGAACTAAGAACTGAATCCTTAATGAATATTTGCTGAATGAATGAGTGAATGAGTCAGCCCCCCTCTTCTGTGTTCACATAGCATCTGACTTTCATCTCCCCATCTCAGTACCTAAGAAGTGCCTGCTGCATAGTTGGTGTCTGTATTAAATGTTTGCTCCAGGGAAGAATAAATTTAAATCTCACTTTCTTCATCTGTAAAATGGGGATGTTCTTTG
Organism: Nanger dama; assembly: GCA_917880005.1. Taxonomy (NCBI): domain Eukaryota; kingdom Metazoa; phylum Chordata; class Mammalia; order Artiodactyla; family Bovidae; genus Nanger; species Nanger dama. Next base: position 5,130,013 of record CAKJTW010000074.1, on the reverse strand, counting down.
CTTCCATGCAGACAGTGCAGCTGGTGCTTTGTGAACTTTCAGCTCAGTGAGACATAAAGGCTTTTCTACCTGTTGGCAGAAACTTTGATGTTATGAGAACAGCATGGTGCAAATCAGAAACCTTAGTCTGCACCAGAGCAGAGGCAGCAATAAATGCCTCCTACTTAGGTCAGATTTAAAAACCATCTGTTGGGGTTAATCTCTTCTCTTGCTATTCTTTGTTGGTATGGCTGTGCTAGCTGCCACAGTTTACCACACTTGTTTTTTAATCACTCAGCTTTATGCAGGGCATAAAGACAAAAAAAGGATCATTCAAGAGGTACATGGATCTACTCTATTATCAGAATCCTGAGTCCTCTGTCTTTACAAAGGCAAGGAGCCAAAATGGAGGGGACAAGGAGACAAATATCAGAACACATCTGCCATCTTTCTATCTTGCCTTCTTCTTTGGCTCGGCCACTAGAGCACCTAGTCAGGTTACCATGGTTACTATTAATACAGATGATGGGCAAAGGGTCTGGAGGAATTGTCTGGAAGGTGTGCCTATAGCTTCTGAAATATCTCTAGACGGATAAATGTCTCCTGCGACTCAACTGAGCCTGTCTCCTTAATGCATCTGAAAGGAAAAAAACTGCCTCCGGGTTTTTTTCTTTCAAATTTAAATTTTTTTCATCAATGTCATACACACACGTGGTTTAAAATGTCAAAATCACTAGAAGACTTACAATCAAATCAGAAGTTGACTTCCCTGTGTCTCTCTACTCTAAAAAGCAACCAATTTTCACTTTTTTAGCTGTATACTCTGCACTTCCCACCATATTAGATTTTCATCCAAAATGCCAGCTATTACTATGTTTCTTGATTTCTTGATTTTTGACATTATCAAAGTCTACTATATAAAAATGCAAGTCAGCACCTTCAAGTGTCCCCTACATACACCCTCCACTTTTATTCTCCCTCTCTCCCATCATCAACCTGTTTTGTTAAATCCATTGTTTATTATGATGATGTAAATATGATCATGACTAAGCTAAATCTAAGGATGCCATTTTTTTCCTCATACAGCTTTTTATTTTTTGAAGGAGTAATTTGTTGCTTCATTTTCAGATGTTGGCACTGAGAACCTGCTTAGTTACTTTTCCATGTTCCAAATTTAAAAAAAAAATTCTTTTTAATTTATTTGTTTGTGCTGGGAACTTTGGCTGCAACCTGTGAGCCCTTAGATGTGGTTTGTGGAATCTAGTTCCCTGACCAGGGATCGAACCTGGGCCCCCTGTATTGGGAATGCAAAGTTTTAGCTGCTGGACCAACAAGGGAAGTCCCTCCATGTTCCAAATTTTCTTAAAAAAAATTTATAGACACTTAAAATAATTTTTCTTCACAAACGCACACTCCATAAATATCTTTAATTAATTTATTAACATTTCCTGGAGAGACACTTCTGAGCTGGCTGAACTTCTGCCCACAGCACAGCTGCCACACTGCCTCAGCTGCTTCAGCTCACTTGGACGTGGACCTTCTGTTTTGGATCCTGTATCTTCTCTCTTGATATGCTCCCCGTCCTATAAAAAGCTAACTTGAAAGTAAAAACGTTGAGGATATGCATGTTTGAAAGCATATTTATCCTAATTTCCTAACCTCATGTTTAATTGGAAGAGAAAGAGAATTTTAGGTTAAAGATCTAGATTTTGAAAAATTGAGTTTTGAAAGCATTGGTCCATTTTCTTCTGGCTTTCAATGTTACGATTAAGACTATAGCCCATACAGCCTGTCTTTTTCATGCGACCTGCTTTCTCTCCCTCTCTCACCCCTCCCCCACCTCCCCCCCACTCCCTCCTCCTTCCTTCTCTGTGGCCCTTCTTCTTTTTCCTCTCTGCGTATCATGCATGTGCGTTTAGGATTTTTCTTTAATCTCATCTGGAGTTTCACGTAAAATTTGTGTTAACTCTGCTTTGGATCTTCAGGTGGACCCTTACAATTTGGAAACTGAAGTTTCTTCCATCTTGGGAAATATTCTTACAGTAGTTTTTAAAATCTTAATTTTAGGCTAATTATAGATTCACATGCATTCGTAAGAAAGAATACAGAGATACTGTTTACCCCTTACCACAGTACTATAGTACAATGGCCTTCCCAGGTGGCTCAGTGGTAAAGAATCTGCCTGCCATGCAGGAGACATGGGTTTGATAGCTGGGTCTGAAAGATCCCCTGGAGGAGGAAATGGCAACCCACTCCAGGATTCTTGTCTGGGAAATCCCATGGTCAGAGGAGCCTGGCGGGCTATAGTCCATGGGGTCGAAAAGTGTCAGATTCAACTGAGTGACTGAGCTCACACACATGTGCAATAATACAGTCAGGACATTAACAGTGATGCAGTAGTGAGGCCCACAAAGATCCTTCATATGGCCCTCTTATAAGCTACATCCACTTCCCTCTGTCCCCTACCCCCTTGTTAATCACTGGTTACCATTATATTATTCTCCATTTGTATGACTGTGATTTATCGAGGAGGGTATGTAAGTGGAATCACATGATGTGTAACCTTTTAATACTGGCTTTTCTCACTCAGTATAATCCTCTGGAGATTCATTCAGGTTATTTCAAGTCACTTACCCTCTCAAAGGTTCAGTTCTCATTGGTAAACACAGGACGATATTGCATTTGCATAGGCGCTCTTTGACATAAGTGAAACAATGGATATGAAGTGCACGTGTGGTGTTTGGCACAAAGGAAGAGGAAATTTAATGACCGTGTCACTATTGTGTTGTGTGGGGTTTTAGCTCCAGCTCGATGTAATTGCATTTTCTTGGCACATTTTTTTGCTGAAGAATTGGCTTGTCTGAGCTGCTGGCCAGTGTGTTAGATCAAGAAATTAATGCATCATCTGCTTCCAGTTCCCTGGATCTTAGGAAAAGAGATAAAATGCCAGTGGATGAGGTCATGAGGGCTTCAGAAAATCCTAAATGTGTGCTTCCCCAGGTTCTGAACTCAAAAGTTCTCTGGAAGACTCCAGGCATCTCCACTTCCTCCAGGGAAAGAAAGGACTCCGTGAGCCCCAAGTGCCACCACAGCCTCTAGCAAGGAGGCCAGGAGAGCAAGGAGGTCTATCCTCCCAGAGTCCTGGCTATTTTAGGTTTAATATTTAGAGAGATATACTTGCTATGCCTTTGATGTTTGTGAAGGCATTTCCCATACTCTTGTAGCCTGAGGCCATCACAAAGTTCAAAGGATGGAGTCGATTTATTGACTCAGACATCAGGAGGGTCTTTATATTCAGCTCCAGATATTCATTTTTAAGGGAAAAGTGAAATGTTTTGCTTTTTAACCAAGATAAAGTAGAAGCTGTGCAGATTTCTGAGACCTTGGGGTTTGGCAATGAAGTGAAAGCAGTTCTTGAAATGTTTAGCTACTTCCACATCCTCATGTGGTTATGTGGAATAACCACAGAAGCACGAGAAAGGCCACCAGACCCACAAGTGTGTGCCCGGGTGTCTGAGTTTCTACCACTTGAAAATGCCCCCTATGGAAAGACAATATGGTTCTGGAGACAAAGCATGTGGATCAAAGACAGAGGAATGAATTTCATCCCTGCGGCTTGCTGGCTGTGTCTGCTGGGCCTCCTGGGCCTGGTTTCCTCACCTGGAAAACAGAGAGTGATGATGATACTTGCACACGGAACTGCCTTATGTGCATATGAAAGTGCATATTAAAGCATTTGGGGAATGACGGGAAAGTAGTTCAGCTATTTGTTAGCCGGCTGTTAGAATGTTATCCTTGATATTAACAGCAGTTCTGAAAAGAGCAGGGTTCTCATTATTCCTCTTTCACAGGAAAGAAAACCGAGGCCCACAGAGCTAATTAACCCATTCTTTGTAACCCTGCTAGATCTTGTGGGTTTTCCTGCTGCCAGTGTTACTGATAATTCTCATAATTTCTGAGAATTACCGATAAGATACAAATGTCACCATTCTAGTTACCTTGAGTTTTTTTTTCAGCCCTTACTTCTCTGACTTAAACTCATTTTTCTCAACTTTTATGGATAATAGAACCAAAAGAATCATATAAAATCACTTCTGCATCTACTATGAAAGTACCATTTAATGTATTGTTTATTATGTCATTAAAAGACTCATATACTGTATCAGGTAATAAATTCCTTTAAGAATGCCATGTCAGGAAATAAATTTTTACTGCTTTAATAACTGATATCCTTTCTTCTAACAGATAATAAGAGCATTTCATCTATCACATTTTCTCTTTTGTCTCTGCCACTGAAGAGTATCTAAACCGCATAGGTGTGCTGTTGATACTATGTATAACATAGACAACTAATGAGAATCTACTGTATAGCTCAGGAAACGCCACTCACTGCTCTGTGGTGACCTAAAAAGGTAGGAAATACAAAAGAGAGCGGATATATGTAGACATATAGCTGATTTACTTTGCAATACAGTAGAAACAAATACAGCATTGTAAAGGAACTATACCCCAATAAAAACGAACTTTAAAAAAGATGGCATTTAAGCCCCAAATTATAGCTGCCATTTTGAGTCACATTTTTCTGTAAAAATCTTCCTATGTGAATAAAAATTTGTCTTTTCTCTTGCTAAAATAAGTAAATAAATAAAAACTTTAAATAAAATATTTTAAAATTACAAACAAAACCAAAACAATGCCTACTGCTGCTGCTGCTGCTAAGTCGCTTCAGTCGTGTCTGACTCTGTGCGACGCCATAGAGCCGGCAGCCCACCAGGCTCCTCCATCCATGGGATTTCCCGGGAGGAGGTGTCACCGCCAGGCAAGAGTACTGGAGTGGGTTGCCATTGTCTTCTCCAAAACAATGTCTAAACCAAATTAAATCTACATTTTTTCATATTTACTCATTAAATTTTTTTATTCATTAACCAAGTATTTAATCTGATAAATGCATACCTTCTGTCCTAGGCATTGTGCTGAAGGCTAAGAATACAGCAATGAAAGATATATATATATATATATATATATATATATATATAGTTTCTTCTCTCTTAGAGCTTGTATTTTGCAGAGAATATACATCAATAATATTAATAATAAACATATATAGTGCATAAAATACTGATAAATACTATTCAGAAATAGTGGGGAAATATATACATATTAGAAGAATATATAAATAATGGGAAATATATTTGAGGGAATAAATATGCACACATATATCATCTATGTGTATATATAATATACATGTACAGTATGTATACATATATTACATTTATATAAATCTCTTCTCTCAGAGCTTGTATTTTGTGGAGAATATGCATCAATAATGAACATATATAGTACATAAAATACTGATCAATACTACCCAGAAAAAGTGCAGAGAAGAGAAAGCAGGCTTCAGAATGGAGGGAGGTGACAGGTTGCCATTTGAACAGGGTGTCAGGAAAGTTTTCATAAAAGCAGTGATACTTCTCACATTGCAACTATATCCTAGCCAGTTTAGATCAGACCAAGCTTCTCCCAAAAGACAGCAGAAAAAAACCAGATAATTATTTTTAAAGTATTCTGTTTGAAGGAATTAGCGACCTAGTTAGTCTGAAGGGCTACAATTCAAGAGAGAAGAGAATTACAGAAAAGTGAGCCCTACATTCTGTCTCTGCTTGAGATATTTACTCATTAGTAAATGATGGCCAAGAGGCAAAGAAACCAAGAAAAGACAGTGCTGGGAGTTCAGTCATATCAAAGGCTAGAGAGAAAATATTGTAGTTTAAAACGTGCCAAGGAGGAAGGCAACAGTGTATACCACAGGTTTTCAGCTGGGGCCACTGAAGTTCTGCTCCCTGGGAATAGGCACACTAGGGATTTGCCAGCTTCCGCAAAGACTGAAGACACTGCTTCCACTCAGCTCAGTATCAGACTGGTTTAAGTGAAAGTGAAGTGGCTCAGTCTTGTCCAACTCTATGCGACCCCATGGACAGCAGCCTACCAGGCTCCAAGATCCATGGAATTCTCCAGGCAAGAATACTGGAGTGGGCTGCCATTTCCTTCTCCAGGGGATCTTCCCAACCCAGAGATGGAACCTGGGTCTTCTGCACTGCAGACAGATGCTGAGCCACTAGAGTGATCCTGTAGCCACTATCCTATCCTATCAGATTAGTTTACTACCATCTTAATCCCTAAGTACTTGAAAGAGGAAGATAATTTCCTCCCAGAGTCTCATGAAAGTCTTGAATTTTTTCACACACAATAGTTGGAATTCAGTGAAATTTACCAGGCATATTAGGAGATAGAACCAAAAGCACTAAAAAAAAAAAAAAAGCATCCAATAGTAGCAGACCCCAAAAGATCCAAAATTAAATTATAAATAGCTGAAAATAAGTGACCAGGCAGGAAATTTGACCAGAAAATTAGAAAGTAGTTTAAAAAACAATTAAATAGAAGTTCTAATATTTAAAATATAGTATCTGGATTTAAGAACATAATAGATTGATTTAACAGAAGACTAGGGAGAGAAGAACAAAGGAGTAATGAACTACAAGACAGGTCAATAGAAAATATTCAAACTAAATGATGCTGAGACCAAAGGGTGAAAAGCACAGAAAAGAAAAGTAGAATATTCTGACACATGACCAAAAGATTTCACAGCAATTAAAGTCCCAGAAAGAAAGGACAGAAAAAATCAGTTAAAGACAGTATTTGAGAAGATAGTGGCTGTGGACTTTCCACCACTAATGAGCTAAGGAAACAAATCAAGCCACTGATTCTTGAGCAAACACCTGAGACAGCTGAGGGTGGACTCATGAAGGTATCTAGGGAAAGTATACTCTGGGCATCGGACGTGGCAAGTGCAAACCTAAATGAAGTCAAAGAGGTGAAGACCAGGTACAGTTGAACCCTTTAACATATTTAGCTTTTATTTAATATGACATACACACACACACACACACATATATATGCCACTCAGTCGTGTCTGACTCTGTGACCCTGTGGACTGTAGCCTGCCATGCTCCTCTGTCCATTAGATTTTCCAGGCAAGGGTACTGGAGTGGGTTGCCATTTCCTTCTCCAGGGGGTCTTCCTGACCCAGGGATCGAACCCAGGTCTCCCGCACTACAGGCAGACACTTTACCATCTGAGCTACCAGGGAAGCCCATGGTAAACTCCCTTTCTCAAAAGAAAAAAAGAAACCATAATCTGACTTATCTCTGAAAAGTCAAATACCATGAAGAGAACAAGTTCCTTATTATTCCTCGCGTTAGTTTTCTATCATTGCATAACAGCTGGCTCAGATTAAGTGGCTTAAAATAACACACCTTTATTATCTCACAGTTTTGTAGGTCAAAATTTCAGGCAGGCTCATTTAGGCTTTCTGCTTGGGGTCTCAGAGGGCTGAAATCAAGGCATGGGCCAGACTGAGATTTTATCCGGACACTCTAAGAATGCATTTGCTCCCAAAGCTTTTTAGATTATTGGCTGATTCAGATCCTTGTGGTTGTAGGACTGAGATGCTCATTTACTTGCTGGCTGACTCTCAGTTCCTAAGAGCTGAAGGCATCCCTTGCTTTTTGCCCCCTCTGTCTTCAAAGTGAGGAATGGCACAGCCTATTCCCCTCATGTTTTAATCTCTGAATGTCTCTTCTGCCATAGCAGAAGAAAACTTCCTGCTTTTAAAAGACCTAATTGATTTAGTAAGGCCACCCAATTAATATCCATATCTTAAGGTCAACTGATTTGAGACATTAATTATATCTGCAAAAGCCCTTCACAACCGTACCTAAATTAATGTTCGGTTGAATAACCAGGACTGAAACTTTGAGAGGACATCTTTAGAATTCTGCTCACATTTCTAGTTTTCAAATGAGCAAAATGAGACACAGGGAGGTTGTAACCTGTCTAATATCACATTACTAATTATAATTGCTATTGCTTTTTTGTTTCTGGCCAAAATATTAATGGACTAGGTAGGGAAAGACAGCAGGAGAAAGGAACCCAGTTAGAGTTCTATTACAACTATTCAGGCCAAAGATGAATGTGGTTTCACTGAACGTAGTAATAGTAGAGATTATAAGGAGCAATTAGTTCTGGATAGATATTGAATCTGTAGTAAATAAGAGCTGATGATGGATTGGATGTGGAATCTGAAAGGAGGTGCCAAGATGACTCCAAGATTTTTGGTCTGAACAAAAAGAAGGACTTTTAGTGAGAATATATTTACTAAGTTTGGGGAAGTCTGCAGGATGAACAGGTTTGTTGGGGGAAGATCTGGTTTTAGACATTTTAAATTAAGATGTCTCAGGCATTCAAATGAGATGTCTAGTAGTGTATAAATTTGGAGTTCAGGGGATGTTGTCAGTGGATAGATGAGATTTAAAACTCTGAGACTAGACAAAATCACAAAAGGAATATAAGTATCATTAAAGAAGAAAAGAGCTCCAGAAACTGAACCCAGGATATTCAATATTTAAAGGTCAGGAAAAGAGAAGGAACTCCCAAAAGGTAATAAAGAAGGAGCAGCCACTAATGTAAGCAGAAATTCAAGAAAGTATTCTGAGTCAGAAAGAGAAAAGCAAATATTGCATATTAATGCATCTTTATGGAATCTAGAAAATGGCAGTGGTGAACCTATTTGCAGGGACGGAATGGAGACGCAAATGTAGATGATGGACTTGTGGACACAGCAGGGGAAGGAGAGGGTGGGATGAACTGAGAAAGTAGCATGGCCTTTATACACTGTCGTGTGTGAAACAGAGAGCTAGTGGGAAGCTACCACTCACTGTAACACAGGGAGCCCAGCCTGGCACTCTGTGATGACTTAGAGGGGTGAGATGCAGGGAGGCGAGAGGGCTCACCAGGAAGAGGACATGTATATAACTGTGACCAATTCACATTGTTGTATGGCAGAAAAAACACAACATTTTAAAGCAATTTTCCTCCAATTAAAAAATTTTTAAAAGAAAGTATGGCGTCCCAGAAGCCAAGTTAAAGTATTTTACTAAAGAAGGAGTGGGAAGTCATTTGGGTAAAAGATGCTGAAAGGTAAAATAAGATGAGAACTCAGAACTATCCATCTTATTTAACAACACAGAGATTATTGGAAACCTTAAAAAAAATTTAATGGCTGAGTAATACTCCATTGTGTATATGTACCACAGCTTTCTTATCCATTTGTCTGCTGATGGACATCTAGGTTGCTTCCATGTCCTGGCTATTATAAACAGTGCTGCGATAAACATTGGGGTACACATGTCTCTTTCAATTCTAGTTTCCTCGGTGTGTATGCCCAACAGTGGGATTGCTGGGTCATAAGACAGTTCTATTTCCAGTTTTTTAAGGAATCTCTACACTGTTCTCCATAGTGGCTGTACTAGTTTGCATTCCCACCAACACTGGGACGACCCAGAGGGATGGTATGGGGAGGGAGGAGGGAGGGGGTTCAGGATGGGGAACATGTGTATACCCATGGCGGATTCATGTTGACGTATGGCAAAACCAATACAATATTGTAAAGTAATTAACCTCCAATTAAAATAAATAAACTTATATTTTAAAAAAATTTTTATGTAGGGATGAGGGTACAAGCTTTACTGGAGTAAGTTCCAAGAAATAATGGAGAGAGATACTTTGGTGAACGTGAATACAGACATCTTTTCATTGATTTGTTGTTAAAAAACAAAAACAATAAGAGAATTTAGGCCTAAGATATATAAAACTTGGAAAGAGCATCATTTCAAACCTAACAACAAGAATAAGTGGGATAACATGCAAAATTATGGCTTTCTTGAACCCATCAGACAGCTAAGGTCACAAGACTAATAAGTGACATGAAATTCAAGGAAAGACAGACCTGGAAACCCAGCTCACCTGTGGCAGACTGCAGAAGACAGAGATGCTGGGCCCTCTGCATGCGTGCTAAGTCTCTTTAGCCGTGTCTGACTCTTTGCAACCTTCTGGACCGTAGCCCACCAGGCTCCTTGTTCCATGGGATTCTCCAGGCATGAATACTGGAACGGGCTGCCATGCCTTCCTCCAGGAGATCTTCCCAATCCAGGAATCGAACCCGTGTCTCCTGCATCTCCTGCACTGGCAGGCGGGTTCCTCACCACTAGCGCCACCTGGGAGCTCAGGCACCATACAAGCAGCTAGAAGAGCCAACAAACTGCGCAAGGCTGGATGTGGGCTAGCGTGAGAGTGGAAGACCCAAAGTGGAACTGCTGGATCAAGTCCAGCTCTGTGCAGTTGTTTTTAATTTTTTTAGGAACTCTCCATACTGTTTTCCATAGTGGCTGCACCAATTTACATTCCCACGAACAGTGCACAGGGTTCCCTTCTCTCCACATCCTTTCCAGTACTTGTTATCTGTTGTCTTTTTGGTAAGTCATTCTGACAGATGTCAGGTGGTATCTCATTGTGCTTCTGATTTGCATTTTCCTGATAATTAAGAAGGCTGATCATCTTTGCAAGCGCCTGTTGGCCATTTGTCTGTCTTCTTTAGAAAAACATCTATTCAAATGCTCTGCCTATTTTGCAATCTGATTTTGATTTTTGCTATTAAGTTGTCTGGGTCTTTCATGCATTTTGGACATTAACACCTTATCATATATATAATTTGTCATTATTTTCTCCTATTCAGTAGGTTTTTTTCCCCTATCAAGTATATTTACTTTAATCTCATTACTGCCTAAGAAACTTTCATTTTAAACCATCTTCAATTTTTTGGCGAAGGAAGAAACTTGGAATACATAAATATATTATTTTTCAGTTTAACGACTCTCATTTCAAGTTCTGGTAAAACTGAGCATGGATAAGGTAATTTTGGTAAAGGAGAGAGAGGAATCAGATTTCGAAAGCAAGTTATTCCTTCAGAATGTAGACTCATTCTGTAGGTGGAAGGGAGGCATGCATTACAGGATCCTGGACAAGAAGAAGTTCCTGGAAGAAGTTTAAAATCTCCAGGTTCCCATTCAGCAAACAGCCATTGGTTTCTGCCATGTGCCAGACGCAATAAACTAGCACAGAACTTGCTCACTGGGTGAGGAATTTAAGAGCAAAAAACTGCCCTGAAAGGGACAAAATCTCTCTTTACCTATTTGTTAGCTGAAAAATTGGGGCAAACATACATGCTTTCCTACCTCACAAGGCCTTTCTAAATAGCATTTGACAATATAAAAAGCAAAGCCTTGCATAGAAATTAGATATTTTACAGGATTAAATGCCAGCTAAATCTACTTCCGACCCTGACTCCTTGGTTTCCATGATTATATGAGAATAGGTGATCAGACTGAAAACAGAGCCTTTGTACATGAGTATGACTTTCAGGTTATCTGCAGAGGATGAACAATCCCTTCGCTCAGATCTTCCTGTGGGCTGACTACAATTCCTCATTTATGTGTCAACTCAAATGCCAACCCCTTAGAGAGGCTTTTCTGAATTACCCAGTCTAAAATATCCCCCACCCCAACCATTTTTACCTTCATAAAAATTTATCTCTATATAAATGCCACGTTTGTAACTGTTTGTTATTTATGCCTGTATACCTCTCCTGTTATAAAGACTGCTCCAGGGGCTTCCTCGGTGGTCTAGTGGATAAGACTCTGAACTCCAAATGCAGGGGGGCCCAGGTTCGATCCCTGGTCAGGGAACTAGATCCACATGCTGTAACCAAGAGTTCACATGCTGCAACTAAAGACCCTGCATGCTGCAATTAACCCCCAGAGGAGCCAAAAAAAAAGTAGATAAATATTTTTTATAAAAAGAGAAGAAGAACGAAAACTCCATGCAAGCAGGACATTTGTCTGCCTTCCTCACCTCAGTGAGTGAATAAATGAAAGAGAAAATGAATTAAAAGACAGAGCACAGGCTTTGGAGTAAGACCCACCTATATTTAAACCTGGATAAACCTGGGGGCGTTAACTGAACTTCCACTAGCCCCAGTTTCCTTATTGGGAAATGCAAATAATAATTCTTCCCTGAGGGTTATTGCAAAGATGAAAGCAAGTGCAATCAGGATGTGTAAAATATCTGATATTCTTAACAAATAACAGCTCAGCTTCAGTTATGAGGAGCTACCCAGTTGGCCAAAGGGAAGGACATCACAAAGGAGCGTCAGTCACGCATTCTCACCTGGAAGCAGGCTCGCAGTGGTTCCAGACAAGCCCATGGGACAGCGGGGTTCCGTAGAGCAGCTCTGCTGCAGCCCGCGGTCTCACCAGCTCCTGGCCCTTTCCCTTCTGTGAGTGACTGAGACTCCACCTGTGGGGCTTCCTGCCTGTTGCATGTTTCAGTATGCCCAGACTGCTGGACCGTTCTCCCCCTCCTTCCCCTCACCTGCCCCCCCCTCCTGCCAGGCAGGGGGCTCGTCTTACAGCCTCTTTATTACAGACCTGCACCATCCAATGTAGTAACCACTGCTCAGGTGTCACTGTTGAGCACCTGAAATGTAGCCAGTGCCACTAATGAATCACATTTTTTTGTTTTAATTAATTTAAATATAAATTATAAAAGTGATATTAATTCAGCTGTTGGAAAATTTGTAAGGATGTTTGAAATAACCCAGGTTATGAATCCACTCTTTCTACAGCAAGTTTCAGGAAATTTAAGTAAAACTCAAGTCATTCCAATGAAAAGTTAAGAGTCCAAAGAGAGATGCGCTAAATGTGTTAAAATACACACATTTCAAAGGCTTAGTCTAAAAAGAGAATATAGAGTTTCTGGGCTGGTGAACACGTGGAGATTCAGGGAGAGTGACGCACTCAGAGGTTGGAGAACATCAAAGCTCCCTACTCTGCCCCCATACACTGGCCAGTGAATCTCTTCTATCTGCTGTTCCCAAGTTATATCTTTTACAGTACATCAGTCATCTAGTACGAAAAATGTTTCTCTGAGTTTGGTGACCCGCTCTAGCAAATTAATCCAATATATAAGGGGTTGTTGGAACCTCGACTCTACAGCTGCACCATCAGAAGCACAGGTAACAATTCTGGACTTGCTATTAGTATCCGATGTGTGGGGCTATGGAGGGGCAACATTCTTGCAGGACTAAGCCCTTACTCTGGGGGATCTGATGCTATCTCCCGGGAGGCAGTGTCAGAATTGAGTTGAATTGTAAGACATTCAGCTGGAGTCAGAAAACTGCTAGGTGTTAGAGGAGGAGGGTGGAGGCTGTACACTGTGTATTTAAAATCATGAACATTGTTTGTAATTGCAAAATGTTAGAACACTTTAACACATAGAATGGTTGAGGTAAGTCTGGCATATCCATATAATGAAGGGCTCTGAAGCTGCAATTAAGAATAAGAAATCTTTCGGAATTCCCTGATGGGCCAGTGGTTAGGACTTTGAGCTTTCACAGCTGTGGGCCCAGGTTTAATCCCTGGTCGGGGGGAACCAAGATCCCGCAAGCTGAGTAGCAAGGCCAAAAAAAGAATGAGGAATCTTTGTGTTCCAATATGGAGAGATTTCCAAGACATACTTTAAAGTCAAAATTAGCCAAGTGCCAAAGATTATGTATAGTGTGGACCCTTCCAGTAGGAAAGGAAGGAATTTTTTTTTTTAATTTCTACAATGTTGTGCAGATTTCTGACATGCAGCAAGGCAAGTCAGCCACGATTAAAGAAACATCCCCTCCCTCCCTATTTTCTCTCCCCTCCCCCATCCCATCCCTCCAGGTCATTCTTTAAAAGCGTATCTGCTCATTTTTGAAAAAGGATAGGATGAGGACAGGAAAAATTAACCAGAAACTACTAAGGGAATGGACCAAAACAGAGTATAAAGGCTGCTGGACTAGGAGCTGAGTAGTAGGGAGTGGGGGAGGAGGCAGACACGTCTGTCTGTCTACCTCTTAGTATAGCTTATGACTTTTAGGAGCATGCCAAATAACGAAATCAACCACAATGGAGATACCCCTCCCAAAAAAAAGGGATGTAAAATATCTTAAAATGAATTTTGCCTGTTTCTTTGTACTTCTAAAAACATGGCTGTTAGAAATTTTAAAATTATAACTATGACTTGCCCTTCATGCCTACTGGGCAGCTCTACTGTCTGCAACAAGATCCTGAAAAGCGGAAGCTTGTCTTATGCATATGTGTTGCCCCCATGCCCAGCTGGGAGAGAAGCAGGTTCAGAGAAGGGGCTCCAGGGAGGATCCCTGTAAATTTCTCCAAGCCCCAAGGGCCAGGCCAGCCTTCTTAGAGTTCCCAGAATCCTCTAGTGGCATTCAATCTTCCCTGGAATAATGCAAGCTCAGGGCTTGCCATCCCGCATCACACTACCTGGAAGGCATTGCTATTTATAGCTGATGCCATCCGTGGGAAGTAATAGTCCCTCAGAATTCTCAGAAGGGTTTGCCTCTCGATTAGAGCCCAGTCTGATTGGGAAAGAGAAGACCAATTTGTGAATATTTTTAGGCCATCTGATGTACAGTCAGGAGTGCTGAAATTCAGATCTAGTCTCCCCCAGGAGGCTGAGCACAGCTGCAAAGTCAAAAGTGGGCTTTTGCACGAGGAAAACTAATTAGCTTCCCTGTAAACAGTCTCCATGGAGAAAGTCAGTGCTTGGGTCTGTCTGAGGGCAAGAGAGATGACCTGGGTGCTGAGGAGGGTTCCCCAGAAGTTGACATAAGCAGCCGTTTCTTGCGAATTTGGTGGGAGCTGCTTAGGGATTAGACTTCCATCTCATTATCTTATTCTCTCATTGGTCATTTATGAACTTTGCTTAGTGCTGATTGAGAAAATTATGGGGGGAAAAAAATAGGTTGTTTGAGAGCGCCCCCTACCAAAAACAATTTGGACTTCTCTTGGTTCTAAAGAATGTATCTGTAATCTTGGGTCTCCATGCAAAGACCCAGAGATAGGTAGCCTCTGGTCTCTTCCTTTACATCCAAATTCTGTCCAGTGAATTTCAGTGAAAGAAACAACTTGGCAGGAAGTCCTTCCCTCTGACCCATGATGGGCAGCCTTTCCCATTGACTGGATTCACTGAGAACCACAGACGGTGGACAAGCACTGAACACAAGTCTGGAGGCAGCGGCACTAATTAACTGTTCTTGGGCACAAAGACCTTGGTACCATATCTGGAGCAAGCAACAATACTAAGAATCAGTGGAATGTCCTGGCCCCTCTGACAACATCATAAGGGTGCTCACATCTCATCTTTCAAACTGCCTAACTCACGTGCTTACGTGTGGGCACGCACACCTTCATATACTGTAGCATTCTTTATAAAGCACTTTGTGGTTGGGTCTTCCTTTTTCTCTTTCTTCTTTTAAATCAATTTTTATTGAAGTATAATTACTATGCAATGTTAGTTTCTGCCATGCAACAAAATGAATCAGCTATAAATTCCCTCTTTTCTGGATTTCTTCCCCATTTAGGTCACCACAGTACGTTGAGTAGAGTTCCCTATACTATACAGTAGGTTCTCATTAATTATCTGTTTTATACATTGTATCAGCAGTTTACATGTGTTAATCCCAATCTCCCAGTACATCCCACCTCCCTCCTTGGTATCCATACATGTTTGTTTTCTCTCTGTCTCTTATTTCTGCTTTGTAAATAAGATCATCTCTACCATTTTTCTAGATTCCACATATACATTCTATGCATTAATATACCATATTTATTTTTCTCTTATGAAGCACTTTATAGCTTATATAAACTTATCATAGAACTGATCATTATAACATCATTCAGTTCAGTTCAGTTCAGTCGCTCAGTCATGTCCGACTCTGAAATTCCCTGGACTGCAGCACACCAGGCTCTCCTGTCCATCATTAACTCCCAGAGTTTGCACAAATTCATGTCCACTGAGTCGGAGATGCCATCCAGCCATCTCATCCTCTGTCATTCCCTTCTCCTCCTGCCTTCAACCTTTCCCAGCATCAGGGTCTTTTCCAACAAGTCAGTTCTTCACATCAGGTGGCCAAAGTATTGGAGATTCAGCTTCAGCATCAGTCCTTGAAATGAATATTCAGGGTTAATTTCCTTTAGGATTGACTTGTTTGATCTCCTTGCAGTTGAGGAACTCTCAAAAATCTTTTCCAATGCCACAGTTCAAATGCATCAATCAAATCATGTCAATTTAAGGCAAACCCATTACAATATTGTAAAGTAATTAGCCTCCAATTAAAATAAATAAATTTCTATTAAAAAAAACTATCTGCTATTATTATTCCTATTCTCAGAAGAAGAAACAGGCTCATAAAAGTTCACTGATTTGTCTGAGTCACAGAAAGACAGTGGCAAGGAGGACTAAATGCATGTCATCCAACACCTAAGCTTGGCATTGCTTCCCTATATAACACTCTGCCTTCAACAGGCATTCAACAAAGACCTTTTCAGTGACTATTAACAACTGTGTATCTGCCATGTGCTATGTGTTTTCCATACATTAGTTTATTTATTCCTCAAACAGTTGTATGAAATATGTAAACCTCAGGAAAGTTCATCAGACTTCCAGTAAATGACAGTGGATTGAAATAAGCTTGTATTTTTCTCCATGCTAGTATTCCACTGAAATAGTGATGAATGACATTTTGAAAGGTCAGCTATGAGTCAGCTTATTAATACATGTCAAATTTTCCTTTCTGTACCTGGATTACCTCATTTAAGGCTCACAAAATCCTACAAGGAAAGTCTTTTTATTATTATTGCTTTACAGATTAAAAAATTGAGGCAGAGAGATGCTAACTAGTTTGCCTAAAGATTTACAGTTAAAAAGTAGTGGCACTTTCTGAGCATGGCATCTTCAGACTCTGTTCTCTCAATTTCTACAATTGTACAGAAGTAAAAAATATTTAAACTCACAATGAAGATAGTACTTGCAGAAAATCCTTTTGCAGTCAAGGAATTTCATTCAAGTCCCGAGAAGTGGCATGGAGAAAGGTGACTGGTGGCTCAGGATGGATGGAGACTCAGCTTTGTGCATTAGCAGAGTGACATGTTCATGAAAAAATGATATCCTGTAACACAAAACTCTGGAGAAGCCCATGGGAGTGGTAGATGAGACCACTAGGAGGTTGAAACCAAGGTTCATCAAGATAAGGGGCTGGAACCAGAGACAGTAGCTAAAAACTGGGCTCAGGATAGTTTCCCTTCCTCCCCAGCAGCACCCTCTGCGCGCAGAGCACTGCCGTCCAGGTGTGTAACCTGCCTTCCCAACCTCACTCCTCCCCTTCAGGCAGAGCATCTGGGTTCTTTTTAACTGAAGATTTTGAGTGATCTTTCCTCCCAAAGGATCCCTAGTTAAGAATTTAGGATTCTCCAAGCATAACAGCTAAAAATATAAGGAGCTTTAAAAAAAATAGGAAAGGAAAGAGACACAGCTCCATGGCCTAATATTTTACTAACAGGTTATCACATTTTAAAGCATGATGATAAAGAAAAATCTCTAAAAGCTTCCACAAGAAAGGTTCTCATTTTAAGATGGCAGAGTAAATCCATTTCAGCCATCTTCTCCTTCCAAAATTTTCCCCAATAACAATAAGAAGTAGAAAAAAATCAATGCATTTCTTCTTCAAAGAAACTAAGGGACATCTTAACACACTATATGAGAAGATGGACTACAGACGGAGAAAAACAAATGACTTAGCAGAGAGAACATTTCAACCCTAAGTGCCCGTAAAGAGAGGAATCAACCCAATTCACCCCTCCAGGAACAGAGAAAGGCTTGAAAACTAACAGGACCAGGTATCAAAAGAGGCTCAAATGAGAAGGATAGTGTGGGCAGCTAAACACAGAAAAGTGGAAAGTTCCAATATTAACAATTTAGACCCATGGGTCCCTGCCCCAATCCCTATCTTACTCTCTAAGACACCATGGGTTTTGGTTTGTTTTTTTTTTCCCTCCTTGAGGCTATACTCTGCTGAAAATAGGTTAAAAGTAAACTCTTGTATATATAAATGAGATGGAGTTGGTGAGCAGCCCCTTGATTTGAGGATCATTGCGTGACACAGTGGGAAAGTACCCAAGTACCCGCCTGAAGGTGCAGGAGATTCTAGAGACTCAGGTTTGATCCCTGGGTCGGGAAGATCCCCTGGAGGAGGCCATGGCAACTCACTCCAGTATTCTTGCCTGGAGAATCTCATGGGCAGAGGAGCCTGGCGGGCTGCAGTCCACAGGTTCGCAAAGAGTCGGACACCACTGACGCACACAGAGCACAGAGCCCTATAGATAAACAAACCTAAAAAGCAGGAAAAGACTCACAAATCTCAAATGAAAACTGTCCTCTGGCCTCTACTGGCCTTCTTTGGAGATCACCAGTGCACTCAAGGTCTGCATCTGGATTTAAACACCTTACTCATAAAGATGAACAGACAATTAATTCCAAAAATCAGGGAAAACATCCTACTTGATAAAAGAAATCTGAACAAAGAGGCAACAGAATTAATGTAGAGAGCATGAAAAACTTCAAAGAAAATATAACTACTATGCTCAGAGAAATAAGGGGCAATATTATAATCTATAAAGCAAGAAAAATGCAATCACAAAAAGTGCAGAGAATAAGTTAGAATTCTTAGAAATTAAAAATATGATGACTCAATTTTTTTTAAAAAGATTCAAAAAAGTACTTTACAATAAAGTCAAGAAAGTTTCCCAGGAAGCAGAATAAAAAGACAAGCGGGGGTGGGGGGGAGGGAAACAAGAAAACTAAAAGATTAACCCAAGAGGTTGAACATCCTAATGATAAGAGTTTCCAGAGAGATCACAGAAAATAGGAGGATATTATCATAGGAAAACATGCAAGAACATTTCCTGGAATGGAGATACAAAAATTATCCCTGAGTCATAAGTGAAAAAGATATAAGTCCAAGGTCCTAAACTAAAGTTCTCTTCAGCCGTTTAGTCATGTCCGACTCTTTGTGACCCCATGGACTGCAGCATGCCAGGCTCCCCTGTCCATCACCAACTCCCAGAGCTTGCTCAAATCTATGTCCATCGAGTCAATGATGCCATCCAACCATCTCATTTTGCCATCCCCTTCTTCTCCTGCCCTCAATCTTTCCCAGCATCAGGGTCTTTTCCAATGAGTCTGCTGAAGCTGAAACTCCAGTACTTTGGCCACCTGATGTGAAGAACAAACTAAAGTATATCACTGTAAAACTTTAGAACAAAAGAATATCCTAAATGCTCCTCAATTTTTCTCTACAATTACCAGTTGTACTTCTTTACTTGCAATTCTTTTATCCCCTTGATAACAGCAGTCCTTTACTTTTACCCTTGACTTGGAATTATTAGCTCACTAAAAACCATTTTTGAATTTCATTTTATAAGAATCTATAAATATATATATTTTCTCTGTATCTTTTAATCTATGTCCTGTCAGTTTTTATATGTCTTAACTTCTTTTTTCCTATGGTATATTTCTTTTAACTTATGTATTATGTAGCTTCTCATTTTGAATATTCCAATAGAAGTTGATTCTTAGAAGCCTCTATTATTAATTTCTAATATAATCATACTGTGAACAGATAATACACATTAAATTATATTACAAATATAGGAATATGAATGGCATTGGACTTCTTCATAAGAACATAAGGGAGCTAAAAATATGGAGCAATTACTTCAAAATTCTGAGGGAAAATAATTTAGACACTACCCAGACTATAAATCAACGTAGTGTTAGTCACTCAGTTGTGTCCAAGTCTTTGCGACCCCACAGACTGCAGCCCACCAAGCTCCTCTGTCCATTGACTTCTCCAGGCAAGAATACTGGAGCAGGTTGGCATTTCCTTCTGCATGGGATCTTCCCAACCCAAGGATCAAACCCTGGTCTCCTGAACTGTGGGTGGATTCTTTACCATCTGAGCCACCAGGGAATCGATGTGAGCACTGAGAAAAGAAATGTTTTAACATGTCAAGTCTCAAAATTCAATTCCTGCTCAATTAAGCAGGAATTCCAGTTGAGCAGGGAGGTGAATCGAGGAATGGAAAACCCACTGCAGGGGAGTGGGGAAGGGAACCCTAAGGATGATGGTGTGTGGATTCCTAGCTTACAGCTAAGGATCTATTTAGAGAGCAATGGGTCCCCGATAGAATCAGGAGGATGGAGGCACCAAGAGGCTGCAAGAGAAAAATAGAATATATAGAGTATTTGATGGGTTTGATAATGTGGAAAATTAAGGCAGCTTTACATAATTTAATAGAGCAGTTATAGGGTGTGAGAAAACAGTCAAATGAGAAGAGCAAATGCATCAAAGTGTCTACTCTTTTCCAGGCACTGTTCCAATTATTTTACATATGTGAACTAAGTAAATAGAAAAACAGGTAATTATTAACTCCAGGAAAAGCTAAAATCTTTGTTAAAAAAAAGAGAAAGTGTCATAATTGTGCATCACTAGGCTCAGCAGTGGGCAGTGTATATAATTGTAGCAATAAAGCCGTTTAAGGACTTCCCTGACGCCGCAGCGGTAAGAACCCACACCCTCTGGGGCGACTAAGCCCACTGCCACAGCTCCTGAGGCCGCAGGCTGCAGCTGCTGAACCCCGCGAGCCTGGCGCCCGGGCCCACGGCAAGAGAAGGCGCTGCGGAGAAGCCGGCACACCGCAGCAGAGCCTAGCTGTCACTCACCAAAGCTAGAAAAAAGCAATAGCGGCCCTGCAGACCCAGCACAGCCAAAGATAAAAATAAACAAAATTTTAAAGAGTAAATAAAGCCACCTCACATGCATTTGGATCTTTTAAATGTGATATGACTATTTTGAGAGAATAAACTAAAAAGGTTTTTTAAAAAACCACACTTTCTCACTTATTACCGTTAGAGAAAATCCATAAAATATTCCCCAAATTTACTCCGGTATGACCCCAGCAGCAGCATGACCCCATCTTCAGTTATCTAATTACATCTGCAGTAACTTCATTCCCAAATAAGGTCACATTCTGAGTTGCCAGAGACTAGAATTTAAATATTAATATATCTTTGGGGAAGGGAACACAGTTCAATGAGGGCTTCCCCAGCGGCTCAGGGGTAAAGAATCTGCCTGCAATGCAGGGACCGCAGGAGATGCAGGTGAGCTGGGAAGATCCCCTGGAGGAGGAAATGGCAACCCACTCCAATGTTCTTGCGAGGAACAGCCCATGGACAGATGAGCCTGGGGGCTACGGTCCATGGGGTCACAAAGAGTTGGACGTGACTGAAGTGACTTAGCACTCATGTGCACACAATTCAAGGCATAATTGTCTCCCAGAAAAGGGATAATCATCAGAATAGTGGTGGGTGTCTTGTGAGTAACACCGAACACTACAGAACCAGGGAGTGCATCCTAAATACTGAAGTTAAGCCTCTTCCAATCCTAACTAACCCGAATAGGAAATAAGTGTATCTTCACACATTCAAGGGCTCTGAAAATTTATCTACCTTATGGATGTAAAGAAGAATGTGTTGGTTTTGCCATATATCAACATGAATCCACCACAGGCATCCAGGATGGTAACCACCCCACACAGAAGGGAACCTGGATCACCCTAGTAAGGATGGTTATGATTTTATTAATAATTAAAATGCTTAGAGGGACTTCCCTGGTGGTCCAGTGGTTGAGATTTCATCTTCCAATGCAGGGGGTCTGAGTTCAATTCCTGGTCAGGGAGTTCGGATCCCACATGTCTCACAGCCAGGGAACCAAAATGTAAGACAGAAGTGATGTTGTAACAGTCAATAAAGACTATTTAAAATGCTTAATAGAATATTTGATCAGCTGGAGCTCTTGGGACAAAATATGAAGAAAAAGTATGAATATAAAGGAGATTTTTCAATAAAAAAAAAAGAATGGTAACCAGAAGCTTTACAGAAGAAGAAAGAAGACACAAAAGCTATACAAGAAAGAAAATAAAATCATAATGTATCATCTGGTTCTAGAGCAAACTTCAAATTGTCATAATACTGAAAACTTTACTAAAAATTAAATGCATGTTATGATATAAATTTGTCATGAAAATTAGCAAATATGTGAAGGAATTAAATCTTACTTAATTTTACCTATACAACAATAAATGCTAAGTGTGTAAAGCCAAAAAAGCAATATAAGAAATTATATTTAGAAATATGGTGATAACTACCAAAAGAAACAGTTCAAAGAGTTAAAAGGATGGCTCCTAAGAAGCAGGACAGAGGTGGGGCAAGCAGTTGATGGCTGCTCTTTTCATTACAAAAATGTTTTATTCTATTTAATTTTTAAAGCCCTGTGGCCTATTCAAATTACTAGAAAGGGTCCAGGCAATTCACAGACAACTACACAATCAGTAAGTATAGTCAGTACTGGGATTTGGGGAATACTTTCTTGCTTAAGCCTGACTCTTCACAATATACCTTGCTGCCCATAATAATAGACTCTGTGACTTACCCTCAGGACACAGAGGTGAATAAAACTGTGCCTGCCCTAAAGTGCCTCCCAGTTTGAATGGGAGGATGGAAACAAGATATTAAAAATTGATGCATGCATGCGTGCTCAGTCATGTCCGACTCTTTGTGACGCTACTGAGTGTAGCCTGCCAGGCTCCACTGTCCATGGGATTTTCCAAGCAAGAATACCAGAGTGGGTTGCCATTTCCTTCTCCAAGGGATCTTCCCAACCCAGGAATCAAACCTGCATCTCACAACTCCTGCATTGCAGGCAGATTTTTACCACTGAGCCACCGGGGAAGCCCAAAAGTGATGCAAGAAAGACCAAATCAGAGATGTGTATAAAGCACTAGGATTTGATAAGGAAATAACCTTGAATATGGCTTTGAAGGCTTGCATGATCTTACCAGGACCTATTGTCCAGGGTGGGTGGGCAGTTCTGCAAAACCAAGAAAATAAATTCCAGTCTCCTAAGATTATTTACCCCCGAAAGGTCCTTTGGAGATTGGTACAGGTAATTCTGCAGTTTCAGCTTCTTGGTAAATAGAAAGATGAATAGTCCATAGCCTGGAGCACAGTGGAATCCGAGGTGTAAGCTATAGCCTAGACTTAACAGTGCCCTGAGATTTCCTGTATTGGATGTGAAGACACACTGGTAATGAACATGTCATGAAACAGATGGAGGTGAGTTTTCTGAACCAGGCTGCTCCCACGCTGGGCTGGAGGAGGACAGGTCTGCTCTCCCGGGAGCAAGTTAGCAAGAAGAAGGGATGGAGCCACAAACTGGAGCACATAAATT
The DNA here is from genome assembly GCA_917880005.1 of Nanger dama. Classification (NCBI taxonomy): domain Eukaryota; kingdom Metazoa; phylum Chordata; class Mammalia; order Artiodactyla; family Bovidae; genus Nanger; species Nanger dama. Next base: position 5,106,903 of record CAKJTW010000074.1, on the reverse strand, counting down.
CAGAAGGGCAAGCAAAGGCTGGCAGAATGATGGATAATTCTCTGCATTCAAGGTGCATATTCTGAAGCCAAAAGCAACCATTACAGAAGAGCAAAAAAAAAAAAAAAAAGGGGGCGGTGGGGGGGGACGGGGGGAGGAGGGAGGAGGAGGGAGAATATGAAACTGGGGAAGAATGAGAACAAATAGAAACAAGTCAGTGAAAGAGTATTGATATAATCCAGTAGAACAAGAACTAAGATGGCAAATAGAGTTATCCCATCCCAAAGTTTACCATGTGGTCCGCTTTGCCTGGAACAAAGGCTTGAGAAGGATTTTAAAGGTGGAAAGAGATCTGTGATGGATTAGCGATACCTGCAGCTGGAGGTATCGCTGCAGAAGGTATAGTTGCAGAAGGAGGAAGAGATGGCCCACTGCTTTATATTCCCTGTCCTGGTTTTAAAGATTCTCAGCAGATGGATTCACTCCTTTCCAGGGATCAGCATTCTAAAGTCTTAGGAAGTGTGAATGTTAAGACACAGGAAACAAAGGACTCTTAAATTTCTTTTCACAAAGCCATGGTGTGTTACCTTCACAAAATGAAGAAATCTAACACAAGTGAGAGTTTTCATTTAAAAACAAAACTAAGGAACCTCATTGTTACCATTCTGGCTAATTTCCCCTCCAGTCTTTTTAAATTTCTTTATTTTTAATTGGAGGATAATTACAATATTGCATTGGTTTCTGCCATACATCAACATGAATCAGTCATAGGTATACATATGTCCCCTCCCTCTTGAACCCCCCACTCCATTCAGTTTTACATATATGAATACACTCAAACATGGGATTACTTTTGATGAGAAAATTGTAGAGCACAGGGTGTTTGTTTCATAGTTTGGATTTAGTAACCTCCCTCTAACTCAGAACTTTGGGCCAATTAAACACTTCTTTATAGACAAAATGGATACTTGTCAACCAAAGTTCCCTGAGAAATAAGCTCTGGAACCAACCCTTCACTATACCTCCCCCTCCACAGCACACACACACACACACACACACACACACACACACACACACACACACTGCAAACTGTTACAAACTGAAAAATCATTAAAATCAGTTTATGGTTAATTGGGAGATTTGATAATTTACTATAATTATCCTTCAGCAAATTGATCAACTATCAAGTTGGGTTTCAGTGAATGGATTTTTCATCACGTTGAACTAGAATACCCTTTCAACATTTTGGAATTTAGGGTGGATGTGACCATTTTGCAGAAGGAGCCAGAAGGCTTCTAAACACCTAAACTCTCATCCCACTTAGAAATGAAAAGCTAAAGAAGCCTGTTGGCTTGAAATGAGATGGTCCCAGCCAATATCTTCTGATGGGTAAGGACACTGAGGACCCCAAAAAAGACACTCGCTCTGGGGATTAAAGCAGAGAAGACTGGACTTAGTGTCCTGACTTGGTGGCTCAGTTGGTAAAGAATCTGCCTGCAATGAAGGAGACATGGGTTCAATCCCTGGGTCAGGAAGATCCCCTGGAGAAGGGCATGGCAACCCACTCCAGTATTCTTACTGGAGAATTCCATGGACAGAGGAGCCTGGCAGGCTACAGTCCATGGGGTCACAAAGAGTCCAACATGACTGAGAGACTCACACACACACACACACACACACACACACACACACACACAGTGCTCTGAGCAGAGCCAAGAAAGGGGGAGATGGGAGTCAGCCCTGACTCTGGGGACCTTGATAGGGAGCTATGGACTTTCTGAGAAGTCTGGAGAATCTCATGCTTAATATATTTGCCAAAATGAGGAAATGTGTCTGCACCCCAGCTGGTGACACAAGTCAAACTCTTCCCATGAAGAATGGAACCTACATAAAGAGTTGTCCTGCAGGACATGCTGTAAGTGATAGATGAACAGATAACAGATGCTCATTGGGTGTCTACTGTTTTGCTTTGGAAACACATAGAAATGATAACTCACTCTCCACAATTTGTTTTTACTGAAGAGAGAAGATAAGACAGGTGAAATAAAGAATATGATGAGATCCTTGGTATTTGGGAAAAAATGACTTGGTAGCAGAATGATAATACCCCTTCTGATACCTGTCAAAGTTTACTTAGTCCTTTGTAAACAGCCTTCACAATTGTCATCACATCTATTTGTACTGTACCACCAGCTCTATGATTTACTTCATATATATTTTGAAAAGTGAAAAGCATTAGTTGCTCAGTCGTGTCTGACTCTTTGCAACCCCAGGGACTGTAGCCTGGAATGGAATTCTCCAGGCAAGAGCGGGTTGCCATTCCCTTCTTCAATAACTGAGATATATCAGTTGTATCTCTTTGCTTCAAATTCATTTCCAATGGAAAATTGCCTAAATTGGTCAATAGAATCAATTTAGTTATTACATGTTTTTTCATCCAATGATCTCAATTTACTTAGAACTTCTGAGGGGGAAGAAAAGGCAAATGATGTCTGGAGTGATAATCTGGCAATGAGAAAGTATAGTTAGAGATGGTATATCTAATCATATACCTATAGACAAGTACTGTCTATAAGAAAGCTTTCAAAGATATGTTTTACTGTTGTAATCATTTCTTTCTTTTTTTTCTTAACATGTATTTTAATTGGCTCACATTTTTTTTCCATTTACAATCTTCTTATAAAAGAAATTCTATACTATGGGTTTACTGTGGTGGTTACTATTTTTCTAATACATTAAATGTAAAATGTCCATTTATGTAGCACTGAAAATCATCTCACTCCATGATAGCTGGCTGCGCAGGGATCCCCAAGTGCCTTGCGGCCATTTCTGTCCCAGTTAGGACAGAGGTAAAGGGGGCACAGAGGGGATACAGGAGTTTTTCTCAAGCTCTGACCACCTCCACTCCGGCGCCCGCTCCAGAGTCTGTCAGCACACGCCATCACAGAGCTAGTCCCCTGTGATGGGTCCTGTGATGGGTTGGCCCAGAACCACCACCCAAGAGCAGAAGGATTGGTCTCGCCCCTCCAGTGGCTTCCTAGACACTTCCTCCCTGTTGCTCAGAACTCACCTCTGGGGAAAATGATGATCTGAGGAGATGAAGCCAGAAGTCCTCTGTGTCCCATCTGGACAGGGAAGGAGCAGAGAGGGGACCCCGTGATCCTCTGAGGCCTTTCCCTGGGCCATGCTGCCTCTCACTCAGACGCCATCATAGGTGTAGGGCATCATACTGGGCAGTATTCGTGGCAGCCTCTGGGGTGGGTTGTAGGGTTCTTCATTTGGGTTCTCCCAGAACCAAGACCGGGCTTCCCCGGTGGCGCAGTGGTGAAGAATCTGCCTGCCAGTGCAGGAGATGCAGGAGACACGGACTCCATCCCTGGGTCAGGAAGATCCCCTGGAGGAGGCAATGGCACCCACTCCAGTGTGCTTGCCTGGGAAATCCCACGGGCAGGGGACCTGGGGGGCTACAGTCCATGGGGCCACAAAGAGTCGGACACTGCTTAGTGACTAAACAGCAGCAGAGCTGAGACGGGAAGCAAGGACTTCAGATGACAGAGTGGACGCTTGGCCATAGCCTCACAGCTCATCTAGGCCAGTCTGGAAACTATGTGTTTCCATGTCCTTGTGCTGCGTGGCTGTTTCCTAGAGTTCCCAGAGCGTATGTCTCACAATAACCTTGCAAACCATTACAGAAAGGACAAACGTGAGTTCAATTCAGCTGCATATACTTTAGTGTGAAACGGCTTTGAATCCATCCTGAAGATCACTTTTCCCATACAGGTATCTGCACAGGTATATAGCAGGGCTGGAAGAGGAGGGAGCAGGAGGTGGGGAGGAGGGAGAGAGAACCAAGGAAAAGGGCACAAGGAAGGTGTCAACACACAGGCACTCTCTGAAGTGGACTGGGGTTGAGACCACCTACCCCTCCACCCTTCTTTCTCTGATGTCCGAAAAAAACACATATTGACCATTTACAGTGTGCTAAACTCTGTGTGAAGGGCCCAGCCATGTGGTAGGAGATAAGGGGAAAATTTAAGTTCAGAACATCTCAGACTCAAGCAGTTGTTAAAGACAGACACTATGAATTAGCAAATTCACCAGTTTTCTACAACAGCTCCAGAACTTTCAGAAACAAGAAAGATCAACCTGACCAAGTCCCATGCTCTCATACTGAGGGTCCTGAGGTGTATTTCTAGAAGGAATCTGTTTCCTGCTAGTAACACAAGCATTTTGTAGCTCTGGTTTAAAGCTAAAGGGTATTTTTTTCCCCTATATATATGCTTTAAAAGAAATAACAGATCCATTTTCCACTGGTGCACAGACATCTGAAGAAAGGAAAAAGTCAGGAAGACATTCTTAACTGGAGACAAAAGCAAGTGGTCCCATCCTCCACCCCCATCATTTCCCCGTATTTTCTTTTTTCTTGCTTTACTTCACCTGGAAATGGAAGGGGAAAAGCTCTTTTCTTTTTTTTAAACCATCTTGCCTCTAAAAATGTCATCTCCCTCATTTCATTTTTTCTCCCAACTCCCTTTTAGTTCACCACCTGGCTATCAGGAGAAAAAATGGAGATTTCTTGGAGGATTTTGGAAAAGCAGTGGTGCAGTGGGTGAACGATGAGCAGCTCTGGACAAGGAGCCACTCCAGCCAGACTCTGCCCTTCAGACTGTGCAAGTGACTCAGTTTCCAGGTCATCACTTTTCTCATCTATAAAATGATGAAATGAATCTTCATCTTCAGAGTCTAGCAAATCTCCCTTATCCAACCTCTTCTGCATGCCTTGTTTGCAATTGTGAACACAGAACCATTTACAGGGCTTCCACGAAAAGGTATTGAATGAAAATCAAGCATGTCAAGCATGTCTTTGAACATGTAATAGGAAGGTCTGATGCCAAAAGGAGAGATTTTAAAGGCTTAGGAAGTAGTGAATGCAGACAATGACTGACCACTGTGTGAGTCTGAACAAAGCTGCCCACAGTTAGCCTGGCATAACTAGTGATGGTTTCATGGCTATTGTTATTTCTCCCCTTCTCTGAAAATAAGTTCAAATTTGGTTGATATTTATAAACACAACCACTCTGAAGGGTGTAAAGTTCATTGGGTCATGGGGTGGTTTCAGTTTTGGCATCTGAGGCTCCTTGGGATCCATGGATGGAGGAGGCTACTGAGTCAACTTTTCGGAGCAGACAACCTGTGCTAATTGGGGTGGAGGCTGGGAGCAGGTGAGAGGGGAGAACATCTAAAATAAGCACAGGGGCCTGATACTAGTTTTAAGACAGGACGGAGAAATGCCAGGGCATGACCTAATTTGACCCTTGTAGGGAGAGAAAGAAGGGATATTTTCGTGGGTTCTGGTCTCAGCCCACCTTGGGTGCAAATCCTGTCCTGCTGACTAGCAAACAGTGTGATGCTGACTAATGCATTCAACTTTCCACTCTGGTTGGTCCTCAACGTTCTCATCTGTTCATTGGGGATGATGATATTCACATCATTATTATTCTCATGGTAACAAAAGTGCTTAAACCGCAGTAAGTCACCAATTCCCTTTCTTGACAGTTAACATGGGAGGAAGAAGTATCCTCACTCCAGAGCAGACACTGTGCCAGGGCTGGGGACTCCAGAGGTGCCAGAGCAGATGTTTAAGAAGTCAAGTCTCCGACCCCTCCCCAGCCAGGCCCAACTAGAAATTCTACATGCCTCGGGACTCCACTGTAACGTTGTCAGTGTTCTTCAGTGGCTAAGTCGTGTCTGACTCTTTGTGACCCCACGGACTACAGCACACCAGGCTTCCCTGTCCTTCACTATCTCCCAGAGTTTCCTCAGACTCATGTCCACTGAGTCGGTGATGCCACCTAACCATCTCATCCTCTGTCATCTTTTTGCTTCCTCTGTCTCCTTTTGCCGTCAGTCCTGCAGAGCATCAGGGTCTTTTCCCACAAATCGGCTCTTTGCATGAGGTGGCCAAAGTATCAGAGCTGCAGCTTCAGTGTTAGTCCTTCCAATGAGTATTCAGGGTTGATTTCCACTGTAACATGCACTCACCCGATTCAAACACTCAACGTTGTTAGGACCCATCAGGGCTGCTTGAAAGAAATCCTCCCATTATTCTCCATAAAATGTCACCCACCTGTCGGCAAGCAGGCCTTCAGTCCCCACCTGCCTTTGAAGGAGCCAGGAACCAGGTGTCAGAATCTACAGACGCTCCCTCTTTGGGTGAGTTGATTGGTTTTTTTCTTTGTTAAATTAGAGGCAATTGGATTCTTCCAGATAACAGAAAGAATAGATGGAGGGTGAAGGTGAAATCATAAAGGAGGAAGAGAGATGGTAGGTAAAGAGAACAGGAGAAAGGACCCTCACGACGAATAATGATAAATCATTGTTATATTAATAGGTAATTTCTGGGCCATGTCCTGCTCCAGGCACCTGAAACTCACACACTTCGAACAGAGCTTCCACCCATGATTAAGAATGACCCTCGGTGGTTTCCTAGGCAATGGGGATTCAGCAGCCTAATGACCCAGATCACGGCCCCTCACTCTTCAGTGGCCACCCCATCTTGGGCACTTGGACCCTCTCTCTCTACACTCTGGACCCGCATAACCCTGCACAGTTCCCAGATAGTACCACCCCCTCTCCAGACAGCCTTAGGGTAGCCCCTGCTCTCTGTTAACAGTAACTTTCATCCTCAACCCTCTACCTGGTCCTATGCTGCTACTGCTGCTGCTAAGTTGCTTCAGTCGTGTCCATCTCCGTGAGACCCCCATCGATGGCAGCCCACCAGGCTCCTCCATCCCTGGGATTCTCCAGGGAAGAATACTGGAGTGGATTGCCATTTCCTTCTCCAATGCATGAAAGTGAAAAGTCAAAGTGAAGTCGCTCAGTCATATCCAACTCCTAGCGACCCCATGGATGGCAGCCTACCAGGCTCCTCCATCCATGGAGTTTTCCAGGCAAGAGTACTGGAGTGGGTTGCCATTGCCTTCTCCACCTGGTCCTATATCTATACCTATACCTATACCTATACCTATACCTATACCTATACCTATACCTAAAGGCAATCAGTCCTGAATATTCATTGGAAAGACTGATGCTGGAACTCCAATAATTTGGCCACCTGATGCCAAGAACTGACTCATTGGAAAAGACACTGATGCTGGGAAAGATTGAAGGCAGGAGGAGAAGGGGATGACAGAGGATGAGATGGTTGGATGACATCACCATGGACATGAGTTTGGGCAAGCTCTGGGAGTTAGTGATGAACAGGGAAGCCTGGCATGATGCAGTCCATGGGATCACAAAGATTCAGACATGACTGAGAGACTGAACTGATACACAACACAAAGTCTTTACCAGGCCAGTATCCTCCTGATTTTCGATTCTCACTCGGAACACCACTTCCTCCAGGAAGCCTTCCATAACACCCACGATAGGTCTGTGCTCTGCCCTTCACTGGATGTGTCTCACTGTTGAGTTGATCTCCACTCTCATCTGACTCCATCAGCAGACAATGAGCTCTTTGAGGTCAGGCTGTTGCCTGGGGTTTGTCTTAGTGTGGGTTCCCCACAAACAGCCTGAGACCAAGTCTCAGGTGCAGGCAGTGGATTTCAGAGATGATTCTGGGAAGAAGCAGCACGGGATTGGGGAGGATGGGCTAAAGACTGGGAAAAGCCAGTACCAGTACCAGGGTGTATTTCAAGGTCGTTGCTGTGGGAACGGAGGTTCTCCTGGATGGGTTCAGGACTTTTTCCAGATCCATCCCTCTGAGGGAAGGGAGAGGGAGTTTTACCCACCTGTTTTTTCCCCCATTGATGCCCTGATAAAGTCATCTTTCTCAGCACCTCCCTATAGCTCCCAAGAAGCTTTCAACCCTTGCGCTGAGCGCGGGCAGCTTTCCTGAACACAGTCGTAGCCTCCCACTCACACTCTCGGTGCGGAATCTTCTCTCATCTCTTTAGATGGGGCCTGTTCAGTCTCCTCTGGCTTCCAGCTTACCCTCCCTCCAGGAGAGAGCCCTTCCCTGCTTTTTTCATCCAGCTTCTGCCCAACACCCTCTCAAGCTCTACCTTCTCCAAGAAGCATTCTCAGATCCCTTGGTCCAATGTAGTTCTCAAGCTTGGCTGCAAACTAGAATCTCTCGGGAAGCTTTAAAAAAACAGTACTGTCTCGGGGGAGAGGCGGGGGGGGGGGGGGGTCCCACCACCAGGGATATAGGAGTAATTGATCTAGGAGGAATCCTGGACAGCAGTACTTTTTAAAAGCTCCTCAGGTGATTTTAATATGCAGCCTGGGCTGAGAACAATTTGCACGCCTCTGTTTAATTGCATGTCCTCTGGATTTCCATGTGCCCTGCATCCTGCCGTACTGATCGCTCTATCTTGTAATCTTCTGTTTATTCCTTTGACTTCTTCCTCCTCCCAGGGCTCATCAGGGGCTGCACTCTCATCTCTTTCTCCCTATACCCCATGCTCAGCTCACAACAGATGTGCTGAGGCTGCCGTTTCCCAAGCCGGGTGGCTTCTCTCCTCTCCCCCACCCCTCCGGATGCCTCATTTTCCAGCCCTCTGAAATGTAGCCCATGCTTCAGGGCTGCAAGATGCCCTGGCTCTCTCAGCTGCATCCTTCTCCGATGTTTCTGCTTCTATCTCCGCTCTCACAGGCGCTGACACTCCAGCTCTCCAGCGCCCACTGTCATCAATGTTGACAGCCGCTGCTTTGCCTAAAAGCACTTCAGTGAAGTGCTGGGAAATCCCTGGAAATTGCTCCCTGGGACCCACCTCCCCCACCTCCAGGCTTCCTGCCCTGTGGAGGAGGAAAGGCCTCTAGGGAGGAGCCGCTGCCGCCCCTCCTCTGGGCAGGAACCCTGCAGATCTCAGAGCTCAAGGGCTCCAGGTCGCTTGCTCCAAAGAACGTTCAGATAGCTGAGTCCATCTCGTTCCAAGTCACTGTCACTTTTGTTTCCACATTCGATTTAGTCTTCGGGGCAAGGACTGTCATCCTCACTCTACAGATTCATCAGGATCATCCAGAGAACCTCCTGTCTCAGCCCAGCCTCTTCCTAGCTATGTGGCCTTAGGGTCCTTTACCTCCAGGGTTAGAATATGCACAGCGAAGAGTTTCCATCACTGTCACCACGAGCTAAACATGGGGCCCCCCGGGTGGAGGTCATGTGGCTCCACAGTGTGAGTGTGTGTCTGTGTGCTCAGTCATGTCTGACTCTTTGCGGCCCCATAGACTGTAGCCCGCCAGGCTCCTTTGTCCATGGAATTTTCCAGGCACAAACTGGAGTGGGTTACCACTTTCTCCTCCAGGGAATCATCCCGACCTAGGGATTGAACCAGCGTCTCTGGTGTCTCCTGAATTGGCAGGCAGTATTTTTACCACTGAGACCCCTGAGAAGTCCTGAAGCAATGTGGTACAGATGTGTAAGACAGCTCTCCAGGGCTGGGAGGGAAGAAAGGGAACCATGTGAGGAGAGAAGGAGCAGAAACTGTCCATTTGCTGTCCTTGGGATCCAGCCTTGGGGGCACCAAGACACGGCAGGTGTCTAACACTCACCCCTTTCCTCCTGGAGCTCTTTCAGGAAAAATGTGTTACCTGGGGGCCCCTGGCTGCAGTCCCCTAACCTGGCTGATGTCCCCTCTGGTTTGTGGCTCATGATCCCCTTAGTCCTGACTTCCAGCTGACCAGGACACTCCCAAGCCCTCGGCCAGACACTCATGGTTTGCATCCTGCGTGCTCCTCATGGCTCTCATCCCACTCCCCTGCGGCACTCCTGCACTCCCAGATACCCAAGACCGTGCCCTCCAAATGGTGCTAGGGAAGCCCATCCCCCCTCACCTGTCCCGCTGAGCCCATCAGAAGGGCTCAGGATGCCCAGGGGCTGGCACCCTCCTTCTGAAGAGAGTCTGCCTCTGTCGCTTCCATCGACCTCCCTGCAAGTCTCTCTACCCTCCCAGGGAGGGATGGGCCAGGGCCTTTAGACTGACTTGGGGGCTGTTCCTTGGTGGTTCTTCATTGTTCTTGGTTTTTTAAATCTGTGGTCTAAACATCATTTGTTCTCAATTCTGGAGATGCAGCCAAAGTTCAGGTAACAAGAAAAATGCCATTTAAGTTCCCATTGGCTGAGCCATGATTTTTATTGTTCTCAGCACAATGAATTCCCCCACTCTAATTGTGGGACCCTCAGCGCCTGTCCTTTCTGTGAGCTCTGCCCCAGTCGGGCCTGGTCTGTGCTGTGGAGGGCTGGCCTGTGCCTCCCTCCTCTCTGTGTTCTCAGCACGCAGTCCCTCGCAAGCAACCAGAACACCTCTGTTCAGTGAACAAAGGGATGAGCGTCTTAAATAATGCTGTTCACTGAGCAATCAAGTACCAGGTCTCACTTACATGGAAGGCGTGGCCTACAGGAGCGGTGGAGTATGAAAATAAATGGATATTACGCTATTTCCAAAAGTGATGTGTAACAATAATAGACACAATTGTTGTCACAGGAAAACATCAACTGACCTAGTCCACCTGCTCCAGTTTACGTACCGATGTGTTCAGTCTTCATGATGAGTGAGAGGGGTATCACCATGTTCCCAGCTTACAGATGAAGAAAGCGAGGCACACCAGTCTGCAGTGTGAGCTAAGGATTCTGGACATTATAAAACCAAGACTTAAGGTTTCTAAGAGAAGTTCAGATATGGGCGAGATGGCCACTCTTGAAAATGTGCAGAATGGTTTTCCTAGAAGAGGTGCTATGACACGTGAGCCTTAAAGAGTGTGACTCCCATTGGTGGACGTGGGAAAGAAAGACAGGCCAGGTGGACCAGCAAAAAGCCAGGTGTCCTGCTATCAAAGGAAGGACGGCAGATGACACGTGCTCCAGAACCAGCCAGGAATTCTGTACTGACCAGATGTGAGAGGCATACGATCTAAAAGGGGTTTGGAGCTTGGCGTCCATATGCAGGCAGCCACTAACGATGTGGGGTGACCAGACCAGAGGTTAATCTGACAGGGTGCGTCTCCTGAACTGACAGTGACTGGACAAGGCAAACTCAGGACCAGTTCACTGAACAGCAAGAGTTGAAAGAAAATCACTGTTATAACTGCACTCTGCAGACCAGACAAAGAAAACAGAGGTCACTGTGATAACTGCGCCTTGCACATTGGACCAAGCTCTCTGAGAGAGCACACAGGTAATACCCAATTGCCTCTCCCAGAAAACATCACCTGGTCAGGAGGTAGCAGGAGGTTCATTCTGAACAACTGAGTGAGTAGGGGAATGAACAAACCAGAAAGTGACCTCTTCCTTCCCAGAGTGCGAACTTGGGCTCAGCACTGCCGGAGGGATGAAGAAGGGGCTGAGAGTCCTTGTCCGAGAAGCATGGATGGGTGGAAAGATGCTTGGTTGTGTGCAGAAATGGGGAGAAGAGACCTACTTGAATGTGAGCTCTTTTTCTCTCTCAGCAAATGTCATTTAATCACTCAGTCATCACCCAGTTGTGTCCGACTCTTTGCCACCCATAGACTGTAGCCATCCAGGCTCCTCTGGCCATGGGATTTTCCAGGCAATAATACTGGAATACGGGTAGCCATTTCCTTCTCTGGGGCATCTTCCTAACCCAGGGATGGAACCTGCCTCTCCTGCACTGCAGGCGGATTCTTTACCCCTGAGCCACCAGGAAAGTGCCTCTGGGCCATAGTTTCCCCATCTATCCACTGTTGGTAGCAGGATTGGACCAGATGACCTCCAAGGTCCCTCTTGGTTCTGCTATTCTGGGATTTGAAGAGAACCCAATGCCCTGCTCTCCACCCCTGCTGCTACCTTTTGATGCTCAGTGGGGCAGGAAGAGTGAAGACTCTATGGCAGCCAGAACCCCACAGGTCAGCACCTGTCCCCAAAGACAGCCAGGCCTGGTTATTCTGGGCCAGCTTCACGGCCCCAGCCTCCCTCCCTTCTCCTGTCCCAGGCTTTTATGAAAGCCCCTAAACAGCCCGTGCTCTTACGCATTTTAGAAATCTCATCTAACAGGGGCTCATGGAGTATAAATTAACCCCGAGGAGCAGAACTGCATTAATCCCTGCGGTGATTATGCATTAGCCAAAGAAATTTCTTTGCCTATTTTAAGCAGCTGAACCCAGACTGTCTGGGGTGCTTTTCTGCTTTGTCTCTGTTGCCAGCCATTCATTCATTTAGAACATCTCACTTTATAATACATATCCTTCACTCCTCACCCAACCACCCACCCTTCCCAGCTGTGGGGGTCGAGGAGGCCACAGTGCAGTGGCAGCCCCCCGCCCCCACCTACCTCAGGCCAGTCTGTCTCCAACCACATGACCTTGGTCAAGATACTTCACTTCCCTGGGTTCTGGCTACTTGACTTTACCCACTGATAATAAGGGTAACCTTCCAGGATGTTTCTGAGTTGAAGAATTCACATTTGGGACTTGCCTGGTGGTTCAGTGGTTAAGAATCCACCTTCTAGTACAGGGGTCAGTGGTTTGATCCCTGGTCCAGGGAGGTTCCATGTGCCACGGGGAAGCTAAGCCCACATGCCACAGCTATGAAGCCTGCGTGCCCTAGAGCCCGTGCCCCACATGAGAGAAGCCACTACAACGAGAAACCTGCACGCAGTGACTGGAGAGTAGCCCCCACTCGCCAAAACTAGAGAGAGCCTGCACGCAGCAGCAAAGACCAGCACAGCCAATAAGTAAAAAAATGAAATAAAGAATTCACATTTGTAGAGCTCTGCAGGCATGGTAAACCCTCAGCCCTCTTAGTCCTCTCCCTCCCTTTCATCATCACCTTGCCTGTGTTAATATGACCAGAGCTGAGGGTGGCTGGTTAAGAAAATCACGTGGAATGAGAAAGATCCAAAAAGTTTCAGCTTTAGGTTCATGCTCCGGGGCTGAAAATAGACCTAATTAGTATTCTGAAGGTATTAATGCTGCTGCTGCTGCTGCTGAGTCGCTTCAGTCGTGTCCGCCTCTGTGCGACCCCATAGACGCAGCCCACCAGGCTCCCCGTCCCTGGGATTCTCCAGGCAAGAACACTGGAGTGGGTTGCCATTTCCTTCTCTAATGCATGAAAGTGAAAAGTGAAGTCACTCAGTCGTATCCGACTCTTAGCAACCCCATGGACTGCAGCCCACCAGGCTCCTCCATCCATGGGATTTTCCAGGCAGGAGTACTGGAGTGGGCTGCCATTGCCTTCTCCAGAAGGTATTAATGAGGTCTTCAAAATCAAGTAAAGGAAGAACTTTACTGTACATTCACCAGAGGTGTGTTGTACCTCGCTGGGGACTTGCTGGGAAAGAAACCAAGGTGTGACTACCCACATTGCCCGCCGCCACTTTGAGCTTGAGTCATCCTGGTTTCCAAATCAGAAATTTTCACTGAAGACTGGTCTCGCAAGCAGGCAGGACCTTTCTCCTGAGAAGTTCAGAAACACTGGGGGACAGTATCTTATGAGGAATGGGCTCACCTGGGCCCCCAGTCCCTGGGGGAGCGGATCTCATTTCCCATGGCAACCTCAGAGTGCCAGGGACACAAAGACACCACTTTTGGCCTGCCCCCTCACCCCACTCAGCACCTGAATCAACTGCAACTCACACACACAGCCCTCTGCTGCTCTCCACAGCCTTTTGCAGATTTTTATATTCTGTGGAAATTGCAACAGTTCTGAAGGGCGGGCTGAACAAGAGGAACATCGTGCCTGCTGGACAATTGAGGACAGAATTAGGACAGACTCCCTGAAATTTCGAAAGCAGAGGCAACTCTCTGCACCACCTCCGGCAGCAATGGCCACATGCTGTCTTGGATTGTCCTCCACCTACATCATCACCTTCATGATACTGGGAGCCCCTTGAAGACGTCCATCTTTGGTGCTATGCTTTCTTCTTTTAAAGTTTTTAAATTTAATTTAATTTGTTTTTGGCCGTGCTGGGTCTTTGTTGCCGCACATGGGCTTTCTCTAGCTGCAGCAAACAGGGGCTTCTCTTGTTGCAAGCCATAGGCTCCAGAATGCGTGGGCTTCAGTGGTTGTGACTCACAGGCTCTAGAGCACAGGCTCAGTAGTTGTAGTGGGCAGGCTTAACAGTTTCTCGCCTAGACCAGGGATCGAACCTGTGTCCTCTACATTGGCAAGCAGATTCTTACCCACTGTACCATCAGAGAGATACTGGTGCAGTGTTGACCGAGAAGACTCTTAAGTATCAATGCATGCTAAACCAGTGGATAGAGCTGAAAGATTATTATCACAATTAAAATTTGTTTAGCCAATGATACACCCCTTTCATTTTAAACTATATATCTCTGTGACTTATTTTTTTCTAGGAAGGCAGGATTAAAATTAAATATAGAACCAGAATTTGGGGTTTTTTTCATAGTCTCATTTTCTGTATTTTCATTAATACTATAAAATAAACCAAGCTAGATAGAGCCAGAATTTTGAGTTGCTATATAAGAAAGTACTCAAACATTTTTTTTGAAAGTAATAAAGCATATTTATAACACTGCTCTTATTAAACATATTGCTATACTACCAAAAAAAAAAAACAAATTATATACACCTGATGTGAAGAGCCAACTCACTGGAAAAGACCTGGTGCTGCAAAAGACTGAGGGCAGGAGGAGAAGGGGGCGACAAAGGATGAGATGGTGGATGGCATCACTGACTCAATGGACATGAGTTTGAGCAAGCTCCAGTCCAGCCTAGCGTGGGTCCTTGATCTGGTCCCTTGGGAGCACAATTGCCCCAGTTAAACAGCTCTGGTTGAACTTACAGCAGGTACCAGGATACATAGATGAACAGGACAACGGCTCCCCTAGGACCCTTGGTCTAGGGAGACAGATGTGAGGACCACCATCCATCAGGCAGGTTTGTGAGCAAGGAGGGCAGCTGGCAGTGGGCGATCTGCTCATCAGACACAGACCTTTGCCTGGACCACAGGGGATGGCGGGTCAGGAGCACAGTTAGGAGTGACCACAGTCTCAGTGAGAGAGCACTGAGCCAGGCAGTCCTGGTGCAAATGTACGGCGGGGACCGGCTAGATAGAGATGCTGAGGCAGGGTGGACAGGACTGGGGGCCCCACAGGCTGGAGGATGCTGGAGATCAGTTGAACGGGGCCTGGCCAGGGCCGAGGAGCAGAGAGAGGGGCCGCGGCTGTAACTGCACAGCGTCCCTGGGGCCTCGCCAGTGCCGTAGACCAGAGATACTCCAGGTCCCACTCCGCCGTGCCAGCCAAGACTCAGAAGCCCAGGCACCTGCAGAAGCTCTCCCCCCCACTCTCCTCCTGCTCCTTCTCTCCCCTCCCTTGCTCCACAAGCCTCTCTAAAAAGGAGGGAAGAGGAAGCCCAAGTTCTTCTTGGCTCCCACGGGGCTGACGCCTGGGGCGCCCCCTGCTCCCTGTCCGCCCACCAGGAGGTTCACAGAGCCTCCTCCAGCTGAAGGGCGTGGGGGCCACTGAGCGGGACTCTGTGACTCACACTGAACAGATAATGAGCTCTGCTGACAAGCGACCCAGCGTCAGCGGGAGAAGTGCCACCTCTCCCAGGACGAGGGTTTGGGCCCGCAGGGCTCATCCGTGGGAGGAAGGCTGAGCGAGAGTGACAGCTCCCCCGGCCTCAGCCTCTCATCACACCCCAGTCCCACCACCCCCGCCAGGGAAGTCTTGCTCTTTTAAATGTGCATTTTGCAGTTAAGACAGTTAAAGCAGGAGGGTCCCCCCACCCCCCGGAGGCTTGAAACTGGAGGCTCCATCTTTGACTTGGGCTGTCTCACTTTTCATTGAAGCTCAAGCGCTCCACACGTACATCAAAATATGTTTTCTCTGCCCACTTGATCACTGATTCTTTTAGCTCAGTCAACCCATTCATACCGCAGAGGCTGCCTGACCACTAAAAGTCAGCCATGAATAAGTGCATGAGTTCCAGTGAGTGGCATATACTCTAAAAGCGATGCCCTTGTAGCTGCGTGGTTTAAAATGCCATGTTGTGGGAATTCCCTGGCGTCCAGTGGTTAAGACTCTGCCTTATGTAGGTGGTGCAGATCCCAGCCCTAGACGGGGAGCTAAGATTTCACATGCCTCGTGACCAAAAAACCAAAACAAAACAGAAGCATCGCTGTAACAAATTCAATGAAGATTTTAAAGATGGTCTGCATCATAAAAAATCTTCTAAAAATACCATGTAATATTGGTATAACCCTGATGATGAAAAGGTGATGGGCTAAGTAAGAGAAGAGCAAGACTCTGATGCAGAAGAGAGAACGCAGCCACGAGACAGCACCCGTTTTACCTGCCCTGAGATATCCCTGTGTCAATAATGAAGTCTGGACCCTGGCAGGGAAGCGTGGCACCCGAAAGCTGGATGCACAAGGGCTCAGCAATGGAGCTACCTGCAGGAGGGAAACCGGAAGGAGACAGTGCAGAAGCTCTATGCTGGCAGAAGCAGGGCCAGTTACCATCCCCCAAGTCCAAAGAGGCAAAGAGGGGGAGAAGTTACCAGAATCCCAAGAGTAGCTGCCTGGAGAGGGTCTCCCACCAGGGCCTGAGGTTCTCAGTAAGAGTGCAAAGCTAATAAGGAGAATGGGTGCCCAGTTCACCAACCTCCCTCCCTCCACCCCACCTGGACTCCCTACTGGGCAAACTCAACCAGACATCCAAAGGCAGGGGAGCCTACCGAAGGAGTCCATGCTGTCATCCTCCAGCTCTTCCCAGAATGCCTGGTGTCTGGACCTCACTGTGTAGCAGTTGCAGACAGACGGAGCGGGTAAGGAATGGATGGAGGGCATGGAGATGGGCAGTGAGTCCTCACCCATATACTCCAGCCAGGTTCTTAGGGATGAGGAAATAATGTCCAGTAGAGACTTCTTGGTGACCTTCCCAGCATCCAGCTTCCCCATCCTCTTTTATGACAATTCCAAGGAAGCTGACTCCAGCTCCAAGTGTGGAAGAAGATACAAGCAAGGCTAAACCAATCAGAATACCCCTTCCTCACTGGAAACAAGCATTTGACTTAAGTCCAATTTGACTCCATGACTTTTCCTTGCAATTTTGGGAAACGACAGTCTTGCTTTCCTGCTGGTTGTAAACAAGGAAGACTGGAAGCCCTAAGAGGTGGGGGCAGCCACTGAGGTCATGAAGAGAGTCAGCATAAGGATGGAGTAGACACCATCAAAGCCAGGACGGAGAGACAAAGTGAAACCAAGCACTTGGCAACATCACTGAGCTATTGAACAGACCTCTCGGACATAGACCTGCCTCTGTGCTTTTCAGCTAAATAAAACACATTTCTGAGTTGGATTTTTTTTTCATTACAACCAAAAATTCATTACACCTGGGCTTCCCAGGTGGTACTAGTGGTAAAGAATCCATCTGCCAGTGCAGGAGATGAAAGAGACATAGGCTTTATCCCTGGGTTGGGAAGATCCCCTGGATGAGGGCATGGCAACCCACTCCAGTATTCTTGCTGGAGAATCCCAT
This sequence comes from Nanger dama, assembly GCA_917880005.1. NCBI lineage: Eukaryota > Metazoa > Chordata > Mammalia > Artiodactyla > Bovidae > Nanger > Nanger dama. The sequence continues at coordinate 5,089,458 of CAKJTW010000074.1, read as the reverse complement.
GGAGAGAGGAGCCTGGTGGGCTATAGTCCTTAAGATCGCAAAGAGTTGGACACGACCGAAGCAACTTCAGTCATGTCCAACTCTGTGTGACCCCATAGATGGCAGCCCACTAGGCTCCCTGTCCCTGGGATTCTCCAGGCAAGAACACTGGAGTGGGTTGCCATTTCCTTCTCCAATGCATGAAAGTGAAAAATGAAAGTGAAGTCGCTCAGTCGTGTCCGACTCTTAGGGACCCCATGGACTGCAGCCTACCAGGCTCCTCCATCCATGGTATTTTCCAGGCAAGAGGATTGGAGTGGGGTGCCATTGCCTTCTCCGACTTAGCCCACATGTACAACCAAAAATGCTTCAGTTGATATACCCTCCAAGAGTTAAACAACCCCACTACATCTTAGGAGGCCCACTAGTAGGAAGGATTAGAGGGAAGGACCTACTAATCTAGGAATCTCCCCTCTAAGGAAGGCCCAGTAGAGGGAAGGATCCATTAGTGGTTTTATACTATGCAGGAATATTCTAACTGTAAGAAGCCACAAGCTTCTGGCAGAGCACGCTCACAGTTCTCATTGAAAAATGTATTCCTCTTTGTAATTGGGTGTTTTGGTATCTTGTTTGACACAACTCGTGTGTGTGTGTGTTTGTGTGTGTTTGGTTCATGTCAGTCTATCACTGAAATTTTTCTCTGCTATGCTCAGAAATTATTTTAATGTTTAGTTTAAGAACCTTCAAAAGATGTTGCTGGAGTTAAATCTAAGAAAAATTGTCACCCATGAAGCCTTCTGATGGGCAGCCACCTACCTTCCTCCTGGCACCACCACCACCAACCGAGCCCCTTCTGCCCACTGGACTGAACAACAGGAGGGGTGGCATGGGCATGAGTAATAAGACTCCTAGGAGTCAAATCATGCTTTCCAACCCAGGTGTCCTAAGAGACTTCAAGAAAGGGGACGCCATTGAGCAACCTGGGCATCTATGGCTTAAACTCATGTTGGTGATACCTTCCAACCAACCCTGACATGGTTATCATAAAGTATTCTCCCAGGGCATGACACAGCAGATCCATAGCTTGATGGCAAGTGATGATCTAAATCCATGTCAAAACTTGACCATGCCAGACAGAAAAAAAGTCACAAGCTGATGCCAGGAGAGCCTGGACCTTGAGCAGAGACAAAACGAGGGATCCCAGGCCTTTTCCTTTACTGATTAAGCAAACTTTTATTTTTGAACACCTTTGAAATGCAAGGATCTATACCAGATGTAAAGAGCTGACTCATTGGAAAAGACCCTGATGCTGGGAAACATCTAAGGCAGGAGGAGAAGGGGACGACAGAGGATGAGATGGTTGGATGGCATCACCGACTCGATGGACATGAGTGTGAGCAGGCTCCAGGAGTTGGTGATGGATAGGAAGCCTGGCATGCTGCAATCCATGAGATTACAAAGAGCTGGACATGGCTGAGCAACTGAACTGATTGATCCGTACCAGAAAAAGAATTAGCCGTTACTTCATTCCACAAACATTTCTTGAGCACACACTTGCCAGGTGCAGTGCAGAGAAATAAACGTGAATAAGCCTGGAATTTAGTCCATTCCACTGTCCTCATAGCTCAGTGTTTCTGAATGTGTGAGACTTACCATCAGTGGATACACGTGATTTTAATTGTTTTTAGTTCTACAGAGAGAATTCTTGTTCATGCACAGTAAGATATTAAATAACTGGCTTCCATAGTGTGAAAGCCATTCTTTTTTCATTTTTTCCCCAACTCCTCTTATTACTTTGAGAATAAAGTCTAAGTGTGTTACCATATGTTGTTAACATCTAAAAACTTGCCAATTTCCTTCTCTTCTGACAGAAAGAGAGAAACAAAACAAAACAGAAAATTTGCCTTAGGTCCAGAACCTTCAAAAATAAAATATCCAGGGAAAATTTAACACCATTCTTTTGGTATCCCTGGTTTTACTTTTATAACCTTTTAAGTAACTATGGTTTTTAAAGAAAAATGACAAGTAAATAAGACAGCTGTCAAATAAGTATGGTGAAATTATGAAGTGGAGTATAACTGATGGAGTTTTAGAAAAAATAAGAACATGGTATTGTGTTACTTTTTAACCAAGTTTTCCATTTTTCTCTCCTTATGATGCTTTACCATCTGTGCGGATTCTACACCCCTACTCTGATGAATTCAAGAGTCATCATGTGACTCCAGCCAGTCAAATCTGGGCCGAGTAACACGTGTCATTCACAGGAAGAAACTTGAAGAGCCATTACGTCATTTGCCATGTCTTCTTTCCCTCTTCTGTGGACAAGCACCATCACCCCGAAGCCTGCACGTTTGTCTGGGTCTGGATTGAGGATGGCAAGAAGCAGAGCTGCAACCACACCATGCTGAGCACCAAGCATGAGTGAGAAATAAGTGTGTGTTCTTGGAAGCCACTGAGTCTTGGGTGATGCTTGTTAATGCAGCATATCTTAGCCTATCCTGACTGATAAAAAAAAAGGCCACAGAAGCATCTGACAGAGAGGCAGCTGGCTCAGAATAGTCTACCCCCACTCCTCAGGGGAAGAAAAACTCAAAATTTTATCCTGAATGCTGGATGTCCCATGAAGACACACAGGTATTCCCAATGAGACAGACTCAGGTATCTATTTAGGAGCAGCACTGGAAGAAGGCAACCCCTTCTGATGAGCCTTCTGCCTGAGTAACATGAAATCAAGTTTACTGGTGAAAGTGAAAGTGAAGTCGCTCAGTCATATCCCACTCTTTGCGACCCTATGGACTGTAGCCTACCAGGATCCTCAGTCAACGGAATTTTCCAGGCAAGAGTACTGGAGTGGGTTGCCATTTCCTTCTCCAGGGGATCTTCCCAACCCAGGTATTGAACCCCAGGTCTCCTGCACTGCAGGCAGACATTTTACCATCTGAGCCACCATGGAAGCCCAAATATTTCTTTGAGTCCCCTTCTTTTGGTGGGGGGGCGGGGGGGTGCGCGGGGGGTGGGTAGGGTGGTGGGAGGGCAGGGGGGGTAGGGTGGGGGTGGGTAGGAGTGGGGGGTGGGTAGGAGTGGGGGCGGCGGTGGGGGGGCAAGAATACTGCAGTGGGTTGCCATTCCCGTCTCCAGGAGATCTTCCCCACCCAGGGAATGGTCTTGAAGTCTTTAGAATGAGAGAAAAATAGGAAATTAACTACATACCTTAAACACACTGTATGCCAGAGGCAATGTGCCAGACACTTTATGTCCTTTCTCCCACTGGATCTTCGTGGTTTGTTTTTTTTTTAAAGCAACTTTTTATTGGAGTATAGCCAATGAACAATGTTGTGATAATTTCAGGTGAACAGCAAAGGGACTCAGCCTTACATATACATGTATACTGAAGAGTGGATATTATATCCATTTTATAGATAAAAACGAAGGCTCGGGCTTCCCTAGTGGCTCAGTGGTGAAGAATCCGCCTGACAATGCAGGATAGACGGGTTCAATCTCTGGTCTGGGAAGATCGCAGCTGCCGCAGAGCAGCTAAGCCCATGCACCACAAATACGGAGCCTGTGCTTAGAGCCCAGGAGTCACAACTAACGAGCTTCTGTGTCATTTCTACTGAAGCCCGTGTGCCCTAGAGCCCGTTCTCGGCAAAAAGAGAGACCACCACAATGAGAAGCCTGCACACCGCAGTGAAGAGAAGTCCCCGCTCACCGCAGCTGGAGAAAAGCTCGTGCAAGAACGAAGCCGCGCCACAGCCAAAAATAAATAAGTAGCATTATATCAAAACATGAAGGCTCTGCCACACAGAGTCATCCATCCAGTAACTGGTGCAGCTGGGACTTGAACCAGGAGCCTCTTGAGTTATAGTCCCTTTATGGCTTCTCTATACAATCGTGGCAAGATAGGGCTGGAAGAACGCCACCAGCTACATGCATTTTCATCACATCCTATGTCGATACTTATTGGAAATGTGGAATATGAAGGCTTCAGTTAATGATATTAGATTCATCCTCACATTCATCATCTTTTCTGTGACTGCAACACCCAAATTGAATCTGGGATGGAGGTGGCAGAATTTATCAGGACTGGAATAATTCAATGAATGTGGCAGCAGGGTTTCTCAATAGTCTGCTGGCTGCATGTCACAGTGATTAGGGAGTATTCAACCACCCTTCTCAAGCTGGGAATTAAAGCTTTTTAACCATGATTATATGGCCTAACATTCAGCTAAACCCAGTGAAACGACACTCAAATAGCTATTAATCATGAGCAGTGCTCCCAGAAGCCCTCCCACTTCTTCTCCTTCCCTCCCCCCCTCCTTCTGGGTTTCCCTACCTCTCAGCCTCCATTCTTAACCTGGAAATAAGTATAGTCTTCAATCCACTCTCTACTGAGGTAGCTACAAGAAGCAGAGGAGTACAAAAGAAAAGGCAGAGGAGGGGAAAGAAATGATAAGGGGAAATGTGTCAGGGAAGAAAATGGAGATAATTGATCTCTTGCTGTCTGTTGGGTCCAGCCTCTCATAGAACTCTCAGAGCAATCTAGCTAGATCACCCCAACACCACTACCAATCAGTAAGGATCTTTCTGGGCCCGCTTTTCTAGGATCAGGAAAACATAGAAGACATTTCAGGAGAAATAAGTTGATCTCTTGGCCCAGAATGGCCAAGAGAAAGTTGTGCTGAGTGACAAACTGTCAAGTATAATCTCCTTGAAGACAAACCAGGCTTTTCCATTCCTTCTCTATAACTTTACTACCTAGTACATATGTTGTCTTTATAAAGAATAATTCTGCATGCTAAGTCACTTCAGTCGTCTGTGACTCTTTGCAACCCACTGGACTGTAGCCCACCAGGCTTCTCTGTCCATAGGATTTCCCAGGCAAGAATACTGAAGTGGGTTGCCACTTCTCTCTCCAGTAATTCTTCTACCTGTGCTTAAATGCCAGTAATCTTCAGATTCGGTTAATCTGTTTAGTTAATGTAATTAGCATTCATTTAGTAAGCATTGATTGAGTACCCAGTGTATATCAGGCACTGTTGTAGGCATGAAGAATAGAGCAGTGTGCAAAGAAATAAGAATCCCTGCCCTTCTAGAGCTTACATTCCAGTGGGAGGAGACAGACATTAAACAAAACAATATGTAAAACATATACTACTGTGCTGACCCCAAAATTGGTTTGTTTGCCTTTTTATGGAAAACTTTTGGACCAACCCAATACTTAAGGATGTGTGAGGTGTTATGGAGAAAAATAAAGTCTTGAAAGGAACTTCAGAATGTTGGAAGGAGGTGGGATGCAATTTTAAATTGAACACTCAAAGGCTTTACTGAAAATATGACAGCTGAACAATAATTTAAAGGAAGTGAAAGAGACAGTCATGAGAAAATCTGAAGCAACAGCAAAGATTTGGAATCTAGCTATGCTGTTCCCACATTTTGGAGTTTGTTTCTTCTTCATCATCTACAGTGACCTTCTCACAATTCCGGGCCCTGATCCCCGCTAGCCTTGTTATTTCAATAGCTGCTTTTGGGGCACAGACTCAATGGATGTGAGTCTGAGTGAACTCTGAGAGATGGTAATGAACAGAGAGGCCTGGCGTGCTACGATTCGTGGGGTAGCAAAGAGTCAGACATGACTGAGCGACTGAACTGAACTGAACTGAGAGAGGTTAAAGAAGAAATTGTAATGAAAGTTTAAAAACAGCATTACCAACAGTTGCTTAATACAGCTCCACTGAACATGGAAAATTCATTAAGGAAGACAGTTCAGTTCAGTTCAGTCACAGTCGTGTCCGATTCTTTGTGACCTCGTGAATCACAACAGGCCAGGACTCCCTGTCCATCACCAACTCCCAGAGTTTACTTAAACTCATATCCATCGAGTCGGTGATGCCGTCCAGCCATCTTATCCTCTGGCATCCCCCTTCTCCTCCTGTCACCAATCCCTCCCAGCATCAGGGTCTTTTCCAATGAGTCAACTTTTCGCATGAGGTGGCCAAAGTATTGGAGTTTCAGCTTTAGCATCAGTCCCTCCAATGAACACCCAGGACTGATCTCCTTTAGAATGGACTGGTTGGATCTCCTTGCAGTCCAAGGGACTCTCAAGAGTCTTCTCCAACACCACAGTTCAAAAGCATCAATTCTTCGGCGCTCAGCTTTCTTCACAGTCCAACTCTCACATCCATACATGACTACTGGAAAAACCATAGCCTTGACTAGATGGACCTTTGTTGACAAAGTAATGTCTCTGCTTTTGAATATGCTATCTAGGTTGGTCATAACATTCTTTCCAAGGAGTAAATGTCTTTTAATTTCATGGCTGCAGTCACCATCTGCAGTGATTTTGGAGTCCCCAAAAATAAAGTCTGACACTGTTTCCATTGTTTCCCCATCTATTTCCCATAAAGTGATGGGACCAGATGCTATGATCTTAGTTTTCTGAATGTTGAGCTTTAAGCCAACTTTTTCACTCTCCTCTTTCACTTTCATCAAGAGGCTGTTTAGTTCCCTTTTCACTTTCTGCCATAAGGGTGGTGTCATCTGCATATCTGAAGTTATTGATGTTTCTCCTGGCAAACTTGATTCCAGCTTGTGTTTCTTCCAGCCCAGCGTTTCTCATGATGTACTCTGCATAGAAGTTAAATAAGCAGGGTGACAATATACATACAGCCTTGACATACTCCTTTTCCTATTTGGAACCAGTCTGTTGTTCCATGTCCAGTTCTAACTTGTTGCTTCCTGACCCACCTACAGGTTTCTCAAGAGGCAGGTCAGGTGGTCTGGTATTCCCATCTCTTTCAGAATTTTCCACAGTTTATTGTGATCCACACAGTCAAAGGCTTTGGCACAGTCAATAAAGCAGAAATAGATGTTTTTCTGGAATTCTCTTGCTTTTTCCATGATCCAGCGGATGTTGGCAATTTGATCTCTGGTTCCTCTGCCTTTTCTAGAACCAGCTTGAACATCTGGAAGTTCACGGTTCATGTATTACTGAAGCCTGGCTTGGAGAATTGAGCATTACTTTAGTAGCGTGTGAGATGAGCACAATTGTGCGGTAGTTTGAGCATTCTTTGGCATTGCCTTTCTTGGGATTGGAATGAAAACTGACCTTTTCCAGTCCTGTGGCCACTGCTGAGTTTTCCAAATTTGCTGGCATATTGAGTGCAGCACTTTCACAGCATCATCTTTCAGGATTTGAAATAGCTCAACTGGGATTTCATCACCTCCACTAGCTTTGTTCATAGTAATGCTTATATGCTGCTGGTGCTGCTGCTAAGTTGCTTCAGTCGTGTCCGACTCTGTGCAACCCCATAGACGGCAGCCCACCAGGCTCCCCAGTCCCTGGGATTCTCCAGGCAAGAACACTGGAGTGGGTTGCCATTTCCTTCTCCAATGCATGAAAGTGAAAAGTGAAAGTGAAGTCACTCAGTCGTGTCTGACTTAGCAACCCCATGGACTGCAGCCTACCAGGCTCCTCCATCCATAGGATTTTCCAGGCAAGAGTACTGGAGTGGGGTGCCATTGCCTTCTCCAAGTGATGCTTATATACTCAATTATAAACTGATTTTCAGTAAATTTTAAATGATTATAAACACATACATGCTTTAACTACAACTACAGTAAATTTAAAGTCTTCCCCAGTGGTTCATCAGTAAAGAATCCACTTGCCAATTCAGGAGATGCAGGTTCAATCCCTGGGTCGGGATGATCCCCCTGGAGGAGGAAATGGCAACCCACTCCAGTATTCTTATCTGGAAAATCCCAAGGACAGAGGAGCCTGGCTGGCTACTGTCTGTGGGGTCACAAAGAGCCAGATATGACTGAGCACACACATACATCCAACATTAAATAAAATCTATAGTAATAAGATATTATTATCACCAGCTTTAACTGGGCTCTGTCTCTAGTCCAGTCCCCTGAGTTAGTCAAGAAAGGAGAGGCTCTGCTGCAACCAGTGATAAACTCTGGAGAGTCGGTGACTTGATGCAGTAAATAAGCATTCTCACTTGAACCGTCATCTGACACAAGTCAAGCTGACTTCTTCCAGGTTTTGTCTGCATCCTCTGAAACATGTGGCTTCCACGCTCTTCACAGAAGAGGAAGACATGGAGGATTTTAGAATGGTAAGCCTTAGAAGTATCTTAGAATTCTCTGCCCATATCCATTTGGCCAGAACCCCATTCTGTGGCACTGACCTAATTTCACAGAAGGCTAGGAAATGTGGAGCAGTTCATGAATATTTGATATGCGCAGCATTCTCTGCCACACGTCCTCCCATCCTTCTGGTCTTTCTAAAGCATAAATATCACCACGTTCCTCTCGTGTTCATAACCCCCACCCCATCACAGTTGTCTGATACAATCAGTAGCTCTTCCATCAGTTTTCCCTCCTTTTTCCAATAGCCTTTTGTGGAGGAGGCTTTGTTTCTCTATGGTAAGGAATTAAAAATTCGGTAATCTTTCCAGTACTCTTCCCTTGTAAACAAACATTCTTGCCTTGCTCATCTCTATCCTCTCTCGTTCAGCCCATACAACTATTACCAAAGAATAAATATTTTTAATGTGTTTAGTGAACATTCTAAAAAAATTAATTCTCAGATATTGCCCAGGAATTTGGGTTTGAAAACATATAGATGGTGGGTTTTCACCACATTTTGAAACATGATATAAGCCAGCCATTAATACCTACTTTAAAGAAGAAGAAATCAAGACTCAGAAAACCCATATGGAGAGTATGCCAAAGTCTAGGTTCAAATGCAGACTTGTTTGTCTCAAAAACTAGTGTTTCTTTAAATAAGTTGAGAGGACTTCCCTGGGAGTCCAGTGGTTGAGATTCCACACCTCCAACGTAGGGGGCACAGGTTCGATCCCTGATGAGAGAATTAAAATTTCACATGCCACATGGTGGGGCCAAAATAAATAAATAGAGTATACAAGAAATAGATAAATGAATATAAAGCATACATTTAAATAAATAAATTCAAGAATGATATTATAACCTTCTATGGGAATAGGGATTTAAGGGCAATTATAGGATTATGATGGAGAAGGCAATGGCATCCCAGGGACAGGGGAGCTTGGTTGGCTGCTGTCTATGGGGTCACACAGAGTCAGACATAACTGAATCGACTTAGCAGCAGCAGCAGCAGCAGCATAGGATTATGAAAGCCACTCAGTCATGTCTGACTCTTTGCGAGCCCATGGACTTAGTCCATGAAATTCTCCAGGCCAGAATACTGGAGTGGGTAGCCTTTCCCTTCTCCAGACAATCTTCCCAACCCAGGGATCGAACCCAGGTCTCCCACATTGCAGGGGTTTCTTTATCAGCTGAGCCACAAGGGAAGTCCTTTTCATTCCAATCCCAAAGAAAGGTAATGCCAAAGAATGCTCAAACTACCATACTATGGCACAATTGCACTCATCTCACACACTAGTAATGCTCAAAATTCTCCAAGCCAGGCTTCAATAGTATGTGAACCATGAACTTCCATATGTTCAAGCTGCATTTAGAAAAGGCAGAGGAACTAAAGATCAAATTGCCAACATCTGTTGGCTCATCAAAAAAACAAGAAAGTTCCAGAAAGCCATCTACTTCTGCTTTATTGACTGTGCCAAAAACTTTGACTGTGTGGATCACAACAAACTGTGGAAAATTCTTCAATAAATGGGAATACCAGACCACCTGACCTGCCTCTTGAGAAACCTATATACAGGTCAGGAAGCAACAGTTAGAACTGGACATGGAACAACAGACTGGTTCCAAACAGGGAAAGGAGTACATCAAGGCTGTATATTGTCACCCTGCTTATTTAATTTATATGCAGAGTACATCATGAGAAATGTTGGACTGGATGAAGCACAAGCTGGAATCAGATTGCTGGTAGAGATATCAATAACCTCAGATATGCAGATGACACCACCCTTATGGCAGAAAGTGAAGAACTAAAGAGCCTCTTGATGAAAGTGAAAGAGGAGAGTAAAATGTTGTCTTAAAACTCAACATTCAGAAAACTAAGATCATAGCATCCGGTTCCATCACTTCATGGGAAATAGATGGGGAAAGAGTGGCAGACTTTATTTTTGAGGGCTCCAAAATCATGGCAGATGGTGACTGCAGCCATGAAATTAAAAGACACTTACTCCTTGGAAGAAAAGTTATGACCAACATAGACAGTGTATTAAAAAGCACAGACATTACTTTGCCAACAAAGATCCATCTACTCAAGGCTATGGTTTTTCTAGTAGTCATGTATGGGTGAGAGAGCTGGATTATCAAGAAAGCTGAACGCTGAAGAATTGATGCTTTTGAACTGCAGTGTGGGGAAGACTCTTGAGAGCCCCTTGGACTGCAAGGAAATCCAACCAGTCCATCCTAAAGGAAATCATTCCTGAATATTCATTGGAAGGACTGATGCTGAAGCTGAAACTCCAATCCTTTGACCACCTGATGACAAGAACCGACTCACTGGAAAAGACTCTGATGCTGGGAAAGATTAAAGGCAGGAGGAGAAGGGAACGGCCAAGGATGAGATGGTTGGATGGCATCACCAGCTCGATGGACATGAGTTTGAGTAAACTCCAGGAGTTGATGATGGACAGGGACACCTGGCGTGCTGCAGTCCATGGGGTCACAAAGAGTCGGACATGACTGAGCAACTGAACTGAACTTATGATTATGATGGCCTTTGAGTTAATCCATTTTCCTTTTCATGTCTCCTCAGGCTATGGTGGCTTCTATCATTTCAAAAAATCCCAACCCTTGCTCATGTCTGTGACATGTTGGGAGCAGCTATCATATAGTAAAGAGAGGAGCTGAACAACTCTCCACTGACTACTAGTTCAGTTGGGAGAAAGATTTTTACTCTGAAGTTTTCAGATGTAATACCTACGTCAAGGGTCATTTTTTAACTATTTGTTTATGTATCTATCTTCCCTAGTAGACTGTGAGCTCCTCCGTGGCAAGAGTCAAGTCTTAGTCATTGCTTCATCCATGATATAATTGTATTTGAAATGAGTCTGTTCCTTGTTATAAAGGGTCTATGGCAAAAAGAGTGGAAAAGAGCTATTGATAGGAGGATTGCCGAGATCAATCTGAGATTCTGACCCTTGAGATAGAACTCATAATCTATGTCTTCCTTCAACACTATGCCAAACACAATGTCAGGCTTGAAGGTGAAAAATAAACCACATCCTTGAGGCTTCCCTGGTAGCTCAGATAGTAAAGAATTCATCTGCAATGCAGGACACCTTCTTTTTGGGTCAGAAAGATTCCCTGGAGAAGGGAATGGCAACCCACTCCAGTATTCTTTCTTGGAGAATTCCAAGGTCAGACAAGCCTGATGGGCTACAGTCCATGGGGTTGCAAAGAGTTGGACACAGCTGAATGACTAGCGCTTTCACTTTCAGTTCTCAAAAAGCTCCTGTTTGGATCCAGTGACGCCCTAAACGGCCAACAACAGGCCAACGACTACATTTCTTCCCGCCATGGCTTTATTCCCAGATCCTTTCATACACACTTGTATACTCTCTTGCGTCTAATACTCCAGAAAGCAGGAATCTATGTCCACATAAACTCAAATATGACCATTGTAAGCATTAATTTTTTGATTCAGGGAACCTGGTTCCCTTCCACTATAGTGTCACTTTCAACAATCTAGTACCATAATCGCAGTTTCTCCATATGCAAAAAAAAAAAAAAAAATAGGAATTAGACTGAAGAAAATTAGACTTCTTCCAACTCCAAAATTCTGTGCAGACCCGTTGAGTGCTCTGCAGAGGCCACCTTATTAATTCAAACCTAGAAAAGAAATTCTCCAAGTATAGAGTTATTTATCATTTGCAGGAAGAGCTGAGCAGAACTCAAGCTGTTCAAGTTCCCTTCTCCTTGGCCAAGCACGATTTCCTCACAAAAGTTTCGGGTGGGATTTTTAAGCTTCCATCGAGACTCTAAAGACTTTTGGACATTGATCTGTACTTTTATACCATATGGTTGGAATTTAGTAGGAAGAAGTCAAGAACAGACAGAATGCACTGCTTGTGCCAAGAACCCAGTAATTTAGAAAGTTCCAAGAAAATGGATGATTTAAAAATACCAAAAAATAAAAATTGGAGCAGAATGGGTATATCCAAACAGGCCGGAGGAGAATGAATGTTCTGGAAGTCTGATGTATCAGATTATCTGCAAAATGAACCAGCCCAAAACTTAGTGACTTAAATCAACGACCACTTATTTAGCTCTTTATTCAATGGGTCAGGGTATCTAGAAGGTTTTTACATTTGTAGTTTGACTCTTTCTCATCTGTAGGATTTGTTTGTTTGTTTTTTAAGATTGATTGATGTATGGTTGTGTTTGGTCTTCATTGCTGCATGCAGGCTTTCTCCAGTTGTGGTGATTGAGGGCTATTCTGTAGATGGGATACGCAGGCTTCTCATTGAAGTGACTTCTCTTGTTGCCGAGCACAGGCTGCAGGCACAGAGGCTTCAGCTCGCAGGTTCTAGGATGCTGGCTCAATAGTTGTGATGCACAGACTTTTTTGTCCCACGGCACGTGGAATCTTCCCTGGACCAGCGGTCGAACCTTTATCCTCTGCATTGGCAGGTGGATTCTTTACCACTGAACCACCAGGGAAGCCCTCATCTGCAGGGGTCTGGCTGAAATGGTTCTTTTTAGCTCCACATAGCCTGTCATGAACCATCACTCAGGACTTTTTAGATGTTGGAATCTCAAAACAGTAAATGCCAATGATCACTTTTCAAGTCTCAGGCCCATCAGCCAAAGAAATCATATGGCCACTCCAGATTCAAAGGGTGAAAAAATACCATACTTTTTGGTTGGAAGAACTAGAAACAAGTCAAGTAAATTTAAAGATATAGAGAAGTGAAATGTTGTGGCCAGTTTTACAGTCTACCACAGATTTACCGGGCTTCCCTGGTGGCTCAGAGGCTAAAGCGTCTGCCTCCAATGCAGGAGACCCGGGTTCGATCACTGGGTCGGGAAAATCCCCTGGAGAAGGAAATGGTAATCCACTCCAGTACTCTTGCCTGGAGAATCCCATGGACGGAGAAGCCTAGTAGGTTACAGTCCACGGGGTCTCAAAGAGTCTGACACGACTGAGCGACTTCACCTCACCTTACCACCTAGTTACAGGAGAACTGGTTTAAATTCACTGGGATTTCACTTTGAAAAGTGAATATTGGAGGCAGGAGAAGATAAATAAGGGTTTGGCAAAAGAGGACCACTACTTTCAAGGATTTGAAGAAATCTCACATGTAAGAAGAGTAGGTTCATACAGAACTATTATGGTTAATGGCACGAATCACATAACGCAAATGGAAAAATGTTTGAACAATCAGAGCTTTCATATAGGTAATAAGGAAGGGATCAGACATTGAGCAGCTACCGTGAACCAGAAAATGTATCTAATGTTCTCAAAAATGCATTTCCTTCAATATTTTAGAGATGAAGTGAAACCTCAGAGGGCTTAAGTGACTTTGAGGTTCACAAGCTAAGAATTGGCAGATCTAGGATTTGAACCCAAATCCCTTTGATAACAAATTCCATGCTCTTTGATATGATATAATATTGTCCTTATGATATCATATTATCCTTTATGGATCAAAGGAACAGAGGCACACCCAGTACAAAAATAGATGCTTGTTGTAAGTAAAGAAATGCTGGAAATTTTCTCAAAAGCATCTCTCATTCTTACCCACCATTTTCATTTCTAATCATTTGCCTAGATCTCTTCACCCTCACATCCTTAGAAATCAGGGGCCCCAAGCCCAGTTAAAATATGCTGTTTTACAAATTCCAAATGCATCCATTTGAATTCCATTACAAGAATGAACCTTCCCTCCTGGATAGGAGGGGAGTTCAGGGAGAATGGATGCAGGTATGGCTGAGTGCCTTTGCTGTTCACCTGAAACAACATTGTTAATCAACTATATTCCAATATAAAATAAAAAGTTAAAAAAAAAGTGAGCCTTCCTTGTAGTGTTTGCATGTAAATGATTTTCTGAAAACCAAACTATCATAACAAGAGTTACTATTTTCTTAGCACTTTGTATACCGTACCTGATTCTCACCAAAAACCCACTACAAGTCAGTACAAGTATTACCATTTTACAGACAAAAATCTGAGGCTTAGAATTCAAATCCAGTCCAGTCTGCACAACCAAATTCAGTACTTTTTCTACTATACTACCCTCCCTCTTGAAGCAAAAGATGTTAGGAACTTCACAGACCATGCGAAAATGGGTGGTAAAGATAGTTTTTAATCAAGCAGGCCTTCCTTTATTTATATCACATTCTACCAGAGTGGGATGTATAAGAAATTTTGATCATTCACAAATGAACTAGATCTGATCATTCTTGCCATTAATCTTAGAAGATTTTAGGAAATCCTTAAAACTTCCTTTATAAATAGAAATTTTTCCAACATATGTAAAAATAAAGCAAAAAGCATGATGAATCTCCATGTACCCTTCATTCAGTTTCAAAATTTTTCAACATATGGTCAATCACATTTCCTGGTAGATTTCTACAAGATGAATCCCAAACCTATGGTTGATAATGAGGTGCTTCTGCTTTCCCCAGATTAATAGCTAAGGGATTTTGAAGCAGGAAAAACTCCAACATCATTCAGGAAAATCCCCTCATTTTTAAGGAAGAAGGGCATGGTCGAGAAACAGAACTGGACTTGCTCAGAGTCACACACTGAGATAGTAGAAAAGGAAGAATTAGGACCAGGTTCTCCTGGCTCCAGGCTCAGAGCTCTCCCCATTTTTCCAGCCTTCTCCAAGGCATCAGAATGCTGGTTCAGCACTCACTCCCTTAGCAACCACTGCCACCTCCAGAGGAGAAAGAAGTCAGTGCAGCTTGGGTTTGGCCTCCATCCAGCAGGCTCAATAGACTCTCATTCATGCCCTTCTCTGACCTTCTTACTCTTTCAAGGGTAATTAACCAGTCAAATGGGTTCCCTCTCCTGAGCCTTGGTATCCAAATAATCACAACCCCCTCCAACTGCTGGTGACCAAATCACTCCCGAGAGGTTCCACTTGGTCCTCCATTGTCATGACCTTCGTCAATTCAGCTCTCCTCATTCAAAAGTGAAGTGAAAGTGAAGTTGCTCGATCATGTCCAACTCTTTGTGACTCCATGGACTGTACCCTACCATGCTCTTCTGTCCATGGTATTTTCCAGGCTAGAGTACTGGAGTGGCCATTTCTTTCTCCAGAGGATCTTCCTGCCCCAGGGATCGAACCTAGGTCTCCCATATTGTAGGCCAACGCTTTACCATCTGAGCCACCAAATCTGGTGTCAAATAACAATGGCAGACTTGCATGTGGAAATACAGAGTTCACAGATATCTCTCTGCCACTTGGTTCCAGTGACATATTCCCTAGTGAGAAATGGCCTCCTTCCCCTGGGTGAATGCAGAGAACTAAGGAATTAGAGCATGAACATGGCATAGAATGACACTTCTCAAACTGGGAATTTGGGGAGATATATGGTGGCTTTCTAGAGGGTCCTAGAAACCATAGGATAAACACCTAGGTAAGAACATTCATTTCACATCAACTGCAAAGCTGGAAATTTCAGAGTGAGAATCCCATGACAAGCGCTATTATAAATGCTTTATACAAGAGAAAGTAGTCAATCCTCACTGTAACCCTGGGAGGTTACTGTAAACCTAAGAGGTAGTGTTATCTCCATGGTGAAGAAACTGAGGCACAGAGTAATTTAGTAACTTCTCAAAAGTCACACAGCTATGAAGTAGTAAAGAGTACTAAGCAAAACAATAAGGTTTAATAGATGCTGTATAAACTTTCACTTTCTATTCTATTTGTTTATTTGGGTGCATCAAGTCTTACTTGTAGTACATGGGATCCTCTTGAGGCATGCAGGATCTTTTCTTGCAGCTCACAGACTCTCTAGTTGGGGCACACAGCCTGCAAAGCACACAAGCTCAGTAGACAGCGCATGGACTTAGTTGCCCTGCAACCTGTGGGATCTTAGTTCCCTAACCAAGGATTGAACCCAAGTACCCTGCATTGGGGGCTTCCCAGGTGGTTCAGATGGTAAAGAATCCGCCTGCAATGCAGGAGACCTAGGTTCTATCCCCGGGTCAGCAAGATTCTCTGGAGAAGGGAATGGCTACCCACTCCCTTGGCTGGAGTATTCTTGGCTGGAGAATTCTATGGACTACAGTGGTGGGCTACAGTCGATGGGGTCACAAAGAGTCAGACACAACTGAGTGACTAACACTTTCACTTTCACTTTCTCTTGCATTGGCAGGTAGATTATTAACCACTGGACCACCAGGGAAGTCCTGTGTCAACTTTAAAAAGGGGTTATCACATGTGTAGGGGTATTACTGAAGCCAAAAATTCTGAGCATTGACAGGGAGAAGTATGAACTAAGATGCAGTCAAGTCCTCAGTCTGCAGTCCTGATGGAACAGGCTGAAGGAATGTAGGAAAGTAAAAACTAAAATAAAAAAACATATCAGCAAGAACTTCAGGGTAGGACAGAATATCTGGAGAGTAACTTCATTTATAAAATCTTTTCTGAGTCCCTCTCTCTCCATCTTAACAATGACCCTTACTGGGAAGATTATCATAACTGCTATTTTACAAGTGAAGAAAACCAAGGTTCATAGGGGACACATGACTTGCCAAGTATCTAATGAGGCATGAGGACTGACTCCAAATCCTGAGCCTTTTTTAAAAAATGTCTGGCCTCACTATACAGCATGTGAGATCTTGGTTCCCCAACCAGGAATTGAACAAGCAACCCCTGTGTCGGAAGCACGGAGTCTTAGCCACTGAACCTCCAGGGAAGACGCCCTTTTAAAAAAATTTTTCTGAATGCTTAGCCTTTTGTGGTCCATCCCAGGAGAGCTAATTTTGAATCTGAGGGTATATTCCTGATTCTCAGCTGGGTGTCTAAGCTCTGGTCCCATGGGAGCCCCAGTGAATAGGGTGGATATGTCTTGCTTTGTGCAGAATGGTCCTGGTTTATAACTGTGCCCTAGTGTAATTAATATTAATAACAGTGCCTTTTTCACTCTCAAAAGAGTTTCTGTTTGAATGAAAAAAAGAAAAAAATTGTAAAGGCACCCTAAGCCTGAGCAACACTTTCCTAGTGTCTGGATTTGCAAAACAGAGCAGTAAGTTTCTGTAAACTTGCTTCATACTGGGAACATTGCTGGAGAGCTATTTCTGAGGGGTAAGAGACACAGTGGAGACTAAATTTAGGACAACATGTGGGGAGAAAGTTTCTAGTTTATTCCTCCCACTCTTGCTTCCAGCCCCACCTGACTGTAAATGTGACAGTTCTCTGAGTGGAAGATTGAGAAAGAAGAGAAATAAAAGAAGAGAAGAAAAATCAGAACTGCCCATTTGCCCTTCCCTGGCTGCGTGCCTGAATCCATTGGACATTTGGGAGTTCAGATTCTCACAGTAGATCGCTTGCCTCCCTCTCTATTAATAAGGTGACCCAGATTCCTCCAACATTCAGATCATTTTACAGGTCATTCCCACCATCATTCTAAAAATCAATGACAACTTTTCCCAAACCTTTTTTTCCACCATCCATCCCTTGCTCGAGTGGAGAGTGTTAAGACAAGAGAGTGAACCTAGACAATTTTGAAGCCCCAGGACAGCCAAGGGGTGTCTCACCGGGCAGGTCACCCAACCAGAAGCCCAGGTGGTCACTCAGGCTCAGAATTTTCCCTAGGGACGAGCAAGAGTTAGTATCTTCTCATACAGTGTCTGCTGAAGATATTACAGAGTCCAAGTTCTCTGGTCCTGTGAACATAAAGACCACACCTCCTTACCTCCTTCTGGAGGAAGGCAGGGAGAAACTCATGCTTTTCTCCCTTCTTTCTTTGAGACATGTCATATCAAGACCAAAGTCTAGTCAAGCTGTGTTTAAAGAGCTATATGTGTGCTAAGTCATATCAGTCGTGTCCAACTCTTCGTGACCCCATGGACTGTAACCCACCAGGCTTCTCTGTCCATGGGATTCTCCAGACAAGAACACTGGAGTGGGTTGCTATGCCCTTCTCCAGGGGGTCTTTCTGAACCAGGGATTGAACCCGCATCTCCTGCATTGGCAAGCGTGTCCTTTACAACTAGGTTCTTTACATCTGGGAAGCCCTAAAGAGATACAGTAGTCTCTTAACTGTTAATTGTTATTGATGATTTTATCTTGCTTAAAGATTGATTCCTACTTTTTAATTTGATGGAAATAAAGGTTTTTTGCTTAAAAAAGAGGTATAGCTATGCAAGACTTTGGAATCAGGTATAGTTGTGCAAGATTTTGGAATCAAGACTTTGGTCCAACTGGTGGTTAGAGAACTTCGGTGAGTTATTTTAAGCTCTCTTTGCCTCAGTCTCTTTGTCTACAAAGTGGATGCAATGGCTACTTTATATAGATGTTGTAAAAATTAGATAATGTGATTAACCCAAAGAAGCAAAGGGAGCAAATACAGGTGCTGCCCGTAAAAAATCCCCCATAAGATCCTCTCTCTCGCTCTTTCCTTTCTTCTTCTCTAAATGCTCCAGGAAACCATGAAATTCTTTCATGTGACCTTCTGATTACATGGAACAGGAGTTCTACCATCTGCTCCACAGGAGCAAGAAATTAAGTGTTCACTTGTATCAAACCACGGAGAGTTCTATTGTATATATCAGCGAGCTATTGTGTGAAACAAACCTCTCCTACACATTTAGTTCCCACTATGAACTGATCCATGTCCCTCAGAATTCTTATGTTGAAACCCGATTCCCTAATAGGATGATGTTAGGTCATGAGGATGGAACCCTAATAATGGCATTAACGCCCTTCTAAGAGACACCAGAAAGCTCTCGCTCTGCCATGTGAAGAGGGAGCAAAAGACGGCGGTCCACAAACCAGGAAGGAATTTGTGAGAAATGAGTTCCTGCTGTTTAAACCAGCCCGGATATGGTATTTTGTCATAGAAGCCCAAATTGACTGAGACAGTGGCTTGGAACAACACCGTTTGTGATATCTCACAAATGAATGAGTCATTTGTGACATTTAGCTTATTCTGAATGGACTGGACTTGGTCTCAGTTGGGCTCACTCACTCATCTGAGGTCAAGAGCCATGCCAGCTGTGGGCTGGGTGGCCTGGAGTGGATTACACTGGGACAATCCCACTTTCTGCCATGTGGTCACTCTCAGTCCAGCAGGGTAGCCCAGGCTGGTTCTCACTGCAGGGACAGGGGCCCACCAGACAGCGGGGAAGCACACAAGGCCTGTTGATACCTAGGCATTGACCACCATCTCCTCTGCCATATTCCACTGACCAAAGCGAGCCCCAAGGCCAGCCATATTCATAGAATGAGGAATAGAGCCATCTCTTAATGGGAGGAGAAGCGAAATCACATTGTTGAGAGGTCATGAGTTGGGGCCATTTTTACAATGAACCTACAGCATAGCAACTAGTGTCAGCTTAACTAGTACTGAACAGATGCTGATGACAGGGCCAGAATTCCATTTCAGACCCAACTAACATCAAAATCAGAGCCCTTTTAGAATCCCATAATACTACTTTAAGGAAAACGAAAACAGCTTTAATGAAACCAGTAATAATATTCGAAATCTACAAATGGATAGAAGACTATCTGTTCTCCCTCCCCCATTATCCAGAGCATCTTCAAGGATGCTGAAGAGGTGGAAGCAGCTCTATTTTGCTACTTTCCAGGATTAATTCTTCAGATGTGGAGTCACCTCCCTAATTAGTTCTAATTAGATGCATAGTTCATGTCAGGTCACAGCTAACCCAAATGTGAATAATTTAAGAAGGATTCAAAGTCAGTGACAACAAAACCAGCTTCATGGCTCCCTGGGTGAGCGCTAGCCTTCCTCCACGTGGATTGCCAGGTAGCTAGCTGACTTTGAATACAAAACATGGGCTGATCTCAATAGAAAGAGGGCAAGGCAACCATCATGCATTCTATGGGCCTCGGGGAGGGAAGGGGGTGGTAAGGAGTTGTCATTTCCTTCACTTCTGGAAGTGCTTGGCCTATACTGACATTAAAAGTAGATTTTTCCCCTTCTCCAGAATGGCAGACCTCTTTGGAAGTTTTGAGCATCCCTTGAAATTCCCTTCTTTGCCCCTTTGAGAGAATCACCGTCAGAAAGCATGTGACTTAAAAGGAACTGATTAGTCATCTTGTCTAATTCTACCATATTAGAAGGGATAATTGAAGTCTCAAAAAAGAAGGATATTTATCCAAAGCTGTAGAGCTAGTGAGCAGCAGAACCAAAGCTAGAACCTGTACGAAGCTATGAAAGTTTAACAGAGGAAGTAGGATCTTTAGATTCAGTTTTAATTCCAGTCACAGCTCTACCAGTTATGCTGTGTGGCCTTAGGCAAGTACCCAACCTCTCTGAGCCTTAGTTTGCCCATCTTTTAAAAAGGCATGGTGGGGCTTCCCTGGTGGTCCTGTGGTTAAGAATCCACCTTACAGTGGAGGGGACACGGTTCGATCCCAGGATGGGGAAATAAAATCCCACGTGCTGCAGAACAAGGAAGCCCTCGCACCACAACTGACCTGCAAACTGCAACGGAAGATCCTGAGAGCAGCTACTACGACCCAAGGCAGCCAACAAGTAAATAGATAAAAATGAAAAGGCATGGTTTACCTTCCTTGTAAGATCATTATGGTATGGAAATGAGATGCCATATATAAAGTACTTACCAGACTTCCTGGCACGTAGTAGATGCTCAGCAGAAGATAACTATTATGCTAGTCACATAGCCAGCATGGAAATGGAGGTGGTGATAGGAAGTAGAAGCTATGGATATTTTCTAAATAACAATGAACAGGAAATGACTTTTCCTGAAATTCATTCTTGAGGTGTGTCTCTTTAGTAGAATGTTGAGTTCCACGGAGAGCAGAAACTTGGTCTATTTTATTCTCTGCTGCATTCCTAGAGCCTGGATGTGGAGGACAACATCCATATGTTTAAAAGGTGGATGGATTTATTTTAGGTCGGGAGTAATGGATTGTGCAAGTGTGGTTCTTTTCCTTCCAGGAGGTAGGCTAGAAACTCAAAAGATGTCATCAGTAAGGCTTCCTCTCTCATCTTCGTCAAATTAACACGTAAAGAAGACAGGAAGGAACTAATAAGGACGTACCATATAGCACAGGGAGCTCCTCTCCATACCGGTAATGGCCTATATGGGAAAAGAATCTTAAAAAGAGTGGCTATCTGTATATGGGGCTTCTCAGGTGGCTCAGTGGTAAAGACTCCGCCCGCCAATGCAGGAGATGCAGGAGACGTGGGTTCAATCCCTGGCTTGGGAAGATCCCCTGGAGAAGGAAATGGCAACCCACTCCAGTATTCTTGCCTGAAGTATCCCACGGACAGAGCAGCATGGGGTCTCAGAGAGTTGGACACTACTGAATACACATGCGTGTATGTATATTTAAACAGACTCACTTTGCTATACACCTGAAACTGTCACAACATTGTACATCAACCACACTCCAATACGAATTTTTTCTTAAAAGAAGTCAGGCAGGGGACCTCACATCCTAAGCTTTATAGCCTCAGATCAGAGAGTCTTGGATAGGAACTCCAGTTCTATCATCCGTGAGCATGCGATTTCAGGTGTGTTACTTATTTTCTTTGAGGTTCCATCTTCCATGTTTATAATGAGGATGATAAAAGTGCATCTTTCAAAGGTCTGGTATGAGTAACACCAGGGAGCCGGAATGCTTGTTTAGCTTAGAGCTTGACACCAGGTGGGGACATCCATCAGTGGAAGCTCAACACATAAAAATAAAGACAGGACCACACCACAATCTCCCTCTTGGTGGGAGGAGAGGCTAGCCCCTCCCAAGTCTCTCTGCCCCACTGTGTAGCCACATCATCTCTGAGCCACAAAACCCTAGTCTATTATGAAAAAGCCAGTGGTTATAGAGTATTTATAATCCAAGTACAGAAATGGGAAGAAAACTTATCACAATGGGCACCAGTGCTGTGCCAGGCAGGTTCTAGTGTGTTTCATCTCACTGTGGGACTGTGGACCTAAGAAACCATGACACTGATATTTCTTCCTTGCTTACATTGGCCACCAGGAGGCAAATAACTCAATTACGGCCCAATTTTAATGGCTAGTTGGAACTCCTATGTTTGCATATCTATGTTCTTTCTTTCAACCATGTGTCTGGTTTTTTTCCTTCTTTTTGTGTGTGTGTGTGGCCAAGCCATGCAGCATGTGGGATCTTAGTTCCCCAACCAGGAATTAAACCTTCATAGCATCAGTATGAAGGTGAGAGATACACATAGAGATGCATGATGAGCATAGAGCAAACACACAACAGTTACCAGTGCAATTGTTAGTGATATTAGTTCTTTGGGAAAAATAATAACTCAGAATGCTTCTGGAGTCATGCTTTGGCAGGCTCAACCCATCAAAAGGTTTAAAAGGGAAAGGACTCTACTGCCTCATAAATAAATGGAGGGTCACCTTTCAACATGCAGTCGGCTGGGGCTTCAGGCATCACTTGGTCATTACAGATGCCAACTGTGAATGTCGACACCAGTGAAGTTTTGCCCTTGGCTCCCTTCACAGAGTCACAGCCAAATATTGCTGGTGACTGGTGGATATTCCTTCCTCTGCAGGATGTGTTAAATATTTGCAGCTGGTCAGCATTGGGTGGAAGACTTTGGTGGCTATATTTAACTTGTCTGTAGCAACACTAGCAGGATGAAGCTGCCCATGACCTTGGCTACTCATTACCCTCAGTGATTCTCTCCCGGTGAGCCTGCCACTCCTCTTTGCCCCCTGTGCACACACAGAGCAGAGGACAGGCAGGGGGTTAGGAAGGATGGCTTTGCATCTGCATGTAGCCTGAGGGTTCCAGAATGGCCAAGCAGTAAAGAGCTCTGCCTGGAGTCGGCTTTCATTGCACACATAGGGAGTCTGGGGCCCAGAGGAACGCACTCAAGGTCACAAAGTTAGTTGATGGAAGAAGAGGACCCAGGACCTCTGGCTGGTGGCTGTTTTTCCTTCTGCGACCCCGACCTTTGTAAGACTCTGTTCAAATGTGCCCTTCAAGTCATTCTGCCTCTTCTTCATACCATTTCCCCAGTTTGCTCTGGGAAGATCATGTGGAACCAGTCACACTTCTTGGAGACAGAAAAGATATTCACCTTCACTCAAGAAAGTTTATGTTGGAGAAGAATTTGAAAAAGAATGTTGCTGTTGTTCAGTCGCTCAGTCGTGTCCAAGATACTTGTGTAACTGAATCACTTTGCTGTACACGTGAGACTAATGCAACATTATTAATCCACTATGCATGCATGCTAAGTAGCTTCAGTCATGTCTGACTCTGTGTGAACCCCATGGACTGTAGCCCCCCCACCAAGGCTGCTCTGTCCATTAAATTCTCCAGTCAAGACTACTGCAGTGGGTTGCCATACCCTCCTCCAGGGGATCTTCCTGACCCAGGAATTGAACCCATGTCTCTTATGTCTCCTGCATTGGCAGGCGGCTTCTTTACCACTAGTGCCACCTGGGAAGCCCCTTAATCAACTATACTCCCATACAAAATGAAAGAGAAAGAAAGAAAGCTTATGTTCCTCACCAGCTTCACAGCACATCCCTTTTGCTATCGAAGCAATCCTCATGCTTGACCAGCCAAGGCCCCTGCAGCCTGGTCCCCACGTCATGTGGCTGACCCAAGAGACTCTCAAGGCTGACCCAAGCCCCCCACCCCATGCCTTATACCACCTGCCTTGTGCCTCGTGTGCAAGGGTTCCCTGTCAATACTAAGGGAACGACACTTGACCACATGTTTCCATACTTGCTGGCTCCCCCAGCTGGGCCCCAGGAGATGAAGCCTGCAGGTCCCCAGGGCGTGCTGTAGACTTAGGGCCACTCGGCACTCCCATGGGACTTGCTTTCCTGGTGGCTGCCAAGAGGGTCAGGTAACACACCTGGCAGTATGGAAGAACCAACTCCCATTGGGTGACCTTTGACCATTAAGAGATGGGAGACAGGAAGGAGCAAGCTCTTTTCACCCTTGGATGGACTCTCCCAAGCTTGGAGACACACAGGGTCCAGTAGGGGAGAAAAGCCAAGCAGAAAACCAAGGTCCAACATGATAAAGCCTGGAGACAGAGAGCAAAAACTCCCTCTAGAAGGCAGAGATCAAAGATCTTCAGCAGCAAACTCAGATTTACAAGAGCAAAGGGAGTACGACCCACTTTAAGAACCACACTCTCCACAGAAAGCAGCTTTGTGCTTGGGCTTCTGAGACTTCACCAGTGGGACAGCTTATAAGCAGGTGCAAAAGATCATGGGAGGAAAAGAAGTCATATCCTTGGAGTCAAGTGCATGTTCATCCAAAGCATGTTCATCCAGAGCGTTATATGGTTGCCATTGCTATGGTTGATTGCATTAACTAAGCAGATGAAAGTAATACATGAATACATAAGAAGTCATCAAGAGGAAAGAAATCCTCCTCTTAAAGGCAAGGGATGACCCCAGAGACTGAACGAAACTAAAAACTATGACAAACCTAGACAGCATATTAAAAAGCAGAGACATCACTTTGGCGACAAAGCTCTCTAGTCAAAGCTGTGTTTTTTCCAGTAGTCATGTATGGATGTGAGAGTTAGACCATAAGGAAAGCTGAGCACCAAAGAATTGATGCTTTTGAACTGTGGTGTTGGAGAAGACTCTTGCGAGTCCGTTGGACTTCAAGGAGAACAAACCAGTCAATCTTTAAGGAAATCAGCCCTAAATATTCATGGGAAGGACTTAGGCTGAAGCTGAAGCTTCAATACTTTGGCCACCTGATGCAAAGAGCTGACTCATTAGAAAAGATCCTGATGCTGAGAAAGATTGAAGGCAGGAGGAGAAGGGGGTGACAGAGGATGAGATAGTTGGATGGCATCATTGACTCAATGAACCTGAGTTTAAGCAAACTCTAGTTGATGGTGAAGGACAGGGAAGCCTGGCTTGCTGCAGTCCATGGGGTCACAAAGAGTCGGACATGACTGGGTGACTGAACAACAACAAGTTATGATCTCTTTCTTGTAGCTGCTACCAGCTCCTTCATCAGCAGGCTCTCCCTTCCCAGTGACGAGATGGCCAAAAGCGTCAACATCTTCTTCCAGGATCCCAGAGACATTTCAATGCACCTGTTTGACTTCTGTTGGTTCACATGTGCATGGTGTCGCTTCAGTCGTGTCTGACTCTTTGTGACCCCAGGGACTGTATCCCATCAGGCTCCTCTGTCCACAGGATTCTCCAGGCAAGAATACTGGAGTGGGTTGCCATGCCCTCCTCCAGGGGATTTTCTCCTGGCTCACATACCTATTCCTAAACCTATTGGTGTGGCCACCATGAGAGACATTTTCCTGGGGCCCAGAAAACACACAGACTAAAAGTGGATTTAGTTCCACAAACAAAAGCAACAATTTGAGGAGGAAACAGTAGATCTCCAAGCAAAAATCAGAGCCCCTTGCAGAAAGAAGAGGATATGGACAAAGAGCTGCATTGCATAAATGTCCGCTGTCCAAAAGCAAAATGTGAGGATACTTTCTAGCACCTCAGCTTCCTGTGGACAAAAAGACAATTGCAATGAAATCCTTGCCAGGCTTTTTGTGCAGTTTGAAAGAAATCACATAAAAAGCATGGAACTGTGTCTAGCAGAGAGCAGGAATCAAGAATCACATATAATTATTCCCTTTCTTTTATTAATAGATATAGCTTTCTTTTTATGTTACAGGGATTTACTCCCTTTCTTTGCAGAAACTTGTCAGAATTATCTTTATTAGGACACAAATGTGCCTTCTTCTGAGTAAAACAAATATGCTGTCCCCTGCCAAGTTCAGAGGCACCCAAGGTTAGCAGTGTTCTTTAGCGCACACCGTGAAGGAGGGCCAGTCTCCGAGGCTCAGGGAATTTTCCACAGGCCTTAAAGAGCCATCCAAGTTATAAAAAGAATGTTCATGTTTAAAAATTAAATGTTTGGTTTAAATATTTAAATATTCCATTTTTCCCCCTGCCTGGTTGTTAATTCAGTATTAAAACAGAAGAGGAGTTGATTTACAGTCTCTGACATTAGCCTCTAGGGCTTTCTGAGTAGACACTCTCAATTCCTTCTTCAGAGTCATAATCATCTTCACAGTCCATCATTTTCTGAGTACCTACCAGTCATCAGGACAGAGGCCATTCATGGATTGACTATGTTTCCTTGGAAACTTAACTCTGCAAAGAGACTGGGATCCCATGTTTTACAGGTAAGGAGACTGAGGCTCAGAGAGGTTAAGTTAGTTTCTCAAGAAGACCGAGTCAGCCTGTGACAGAAGAGGATATAGGATATTAATCTAGATCCCTATGACATCAAAATGGGTATCATTTCAACCAACAGTCATGGGTCAGGAAATCAGACTCCATACCTACCATGATTTGGGACTGCCCCTGGACGGAGGAGCCTGGTGGGCTGCAGTCCATGGGGTCGCTAAGAGTCAGACATGACTGAGCGACTTCACTTTCACTTTTCACTTTCATGCACTGGAGAAGGAAATGGCAACCCACTGCAGTGTTCTTACCTGGAGGATCCCAGGGGAGCCTGGTGGGCTGCCGTCTATGGGGTCGCACAGAGTCAGACACGACTGAAGCGACTTAGCAGCATCCTTGGGTCAGGAAGATCCCCTGGAGAAGGAAATAGCTACCACTCCAGTATTCTTGCCTGGAGAATCCCATGGACAGAGAAGCCTGGCAGTCCATGGGGTCCCACAGAGTCAGACACAACTGAGCAACTAGTACTTGTACTTCCAGGCTTCTCAGGTGGCTGCTGCTGCTGCTGCTAAGTCGCTTCAGTTGTGTCTAACTCTGTGGGACCCCATAGACAGCAGCCCACCAGCCTCCTCTGTCCACGGGATTCTCCAGGCAAGAATACTGGAGTGGGTTGCCATTTCCTTCTCCGTCTCAAGTGGCACTAGTTGTAAAGAACCTGCCTGTCAATGCAGGAGACATAAAAGACATGGTGTGATCCTTGGGTCATGAAGATCCCCTGGAGGAGGGCATGGTAACCCACTCCAATATTCTTGCCTGGAGAATCGCATGGACAAAGGAGCCTGGTAGGCTATGGTCCATAGGGTAGCAAAGAGTCAAACACAACTGAAGCAACTTAGCACACACATGCATCCCTGAAATATCCACTTTGACCTCCTTGCCAGTTGCTCTAAGGGATTTACAGAAATCTGATTAGGGTCCAACAAGGCACTTGCAAAAGATGAAAAATTGCAAGATTAAAGCGAGTTCTTATTATCAATCATTTTGGAGTAGCTCTTAAAGACACATCATCAGCAAAGTAATGAGATATTTATTGTTTCCCAGATTTACTGGCACTCTAATAAATGCCAGAATTGACATCCGTCAGCGTGGGTGGAGGATTCTGCAGAAAGATGAGTTTAAACATTCCTCTTCACATTTAGGAGGAAAACATGAGAGCAGGTTGTGGCTCACGGGATGTGCTGTTTCTGGTCAATCTGTGGGTCCTTGTCAGGGAGAAATTTCTGCCAGCTTCAAGAGTTTTCAATGTCAGACCAGAAGGGAACCTGAGAGTTCTCTTCAACCAGCCATCTACTGTACAGCAAGTCAGCTGAGGACCAGACAAGGAAAGTCCCTTCCCCAAGGCCACACAGCAGGTCAGGGGTGAGTGGTGAGCCCAACCCTGGACTCCTGGCTCCCCGGGCAGAACTATTGCAACTCTGCTAAAGCTTCTGGAATATGAGGGGCTTAGTTAGTGCATATGCCTTAAACACCTCCTGTGTTTGGATGAATTTTTGAACTGGTAGGTTTCTTCTAAGTCCTTCAAAGACAGAAGAAAATCTTTTCCAGTAAACACTGATTGACAAGAGGTTGGAAGTGGATTCTAACACCAGCCAAAGAGGAGGGGTTGGGAATGAGATGGCTTAGCAGAGTAAGAACAGAGCTAGTGACTCATCCCAGGAAAGAGCAGCCCAAGAACCACCCTGTGGAACTACAGCAGCCCAGGGGGTCTCAGCGGCCCCGGGAATGCAAAGAGGAAGCAGCTGGTTACCTTGCGCACTGACGGCCACGTACAGATGAAAGAAGCCGCACCTGAAAGTCTTCCTCAGCAAGCGGCTAAAGACGGCAGATTCCACACAAACGTTCACACAAGAATGTCCTAGACTCATGGATGGCATGGCCTCCATCTTGTATGCACACACACACACACACACACACACACACGCACATATATACACACCACATACACACATATATATACCCCCACACACACACATATAGCCCATACATATACATACACATATACACACATATGTACACCCTCCCACACACACACCCCATACATACATATACATATATGTACACCATACACATATACCACATAAGATACATTCACACACACCACACATACAGATGTATATGAACCCCACACATATACACACACAGACATATATACACACCCACACAGACATATATATACCCCATATAAATACATACGCACACACCACACATACACACACACATATATCCCACACATATATACACACACATACATATACTCCATACATGTACATACATATATACACACCATACACACATGTATATACCACTTACATATACCACATACATATATATACACACACACCTCACACATACATCCCACATACACATATACACACACTATACACATACAACCCACACATACATATATACCACACACACACCAAAAGGCTGGTGATGAGAAATCTATATTCAAGCCTCTGGAGCAGAATTTCTCAGTCTCAACACTCTCAGCATCAGGGACCAGCCCATTTCTACTGAGGGATCTGTCATGGCCTTGCAAGGTGTATAGCTGCACCTGATCTCTACCCGCTAGACGCCTGCACTCACACCCCTGACAACTACAACCACCAAAAGTGGTTCTTTACCAGCTGGGCTATCAGGGAAGCCCAAGAATACTGGAGTGGGTAGCCAATCCCTTCTCCAGGGGATCTTCCTGACTCAGGAATCGAAGCAGGGTCTCCTGCATTGCAGGCAGATTCTTTACCAGCTGAGCCAGCAGGGAAGCCCAAAAAGTATCTCCAGGTGCTGCCAAATACTCATTTCTGCTGCGAACTACTCATCTAATAGATAACTGGTAACGTCTCATGAGTTTAGCTTTAGGACTTTCTTCAGTGTTGTTTCAGTGGCATCCTTTATTTGACTGGAATCGTACTCAATGTTTGGGCTTCCCAGATGGCTCAGTGATAAGTCAGGAGACCTGAGTTCAGTCCCTGTCTCAGGAAGATCCCCTGAAGAAGGAAATGGCAACTCACTCCAGTACTCTTGCCTAGGAAAGCCAATGGACAGAGGAGCCCGGAAGTCTACAGTCCATGGGGTCGCAAAGATTCAGACACGACTTAGCAACTAAACTAAAACAACAGGTACTCAGTGTTTATCCTTAGTTCCCCTAAAAAGGGAAGGTACATATTTTTCTAATTATAAATCAAGTTACTCCCGTGGTGAACAGGGCTTCTGAGAAGTTCAGCAGTTTCTTCCTTCTGGTCATCACTGAGTCACATCCATCCACCCAGGGCTGACACACCTCTTATTTGAAAGCAGAACCAGTGAACAGATTCAAAGATGTCCAGAGGCTGCTTTCAGAAATTCCATCCTGTCCACTAAGTGAGTGAAATAAGAGGCCAGTTCTCAGAGTCTCCTGAGAAAGCCTTGTAAAGATACATATTTGTGAGTTCTACTCAAGGAATAAGGCCCTGTAATCTGTGTTTTTAAAAAAGAGAGAGAGATATCTTTCTAGGACATTGTGATGATTAGAAAAGGGCGGGGATTACTGTCTGAGTCGGAAATTTTTCTTCTTATTAAAAATCAAAATGGTTCTGTCCTTACTGTCCCCTTAATGACTGCAGCGGAGGGTACCTTACTGGTGCATAGATTAACATGGGCATTTTCTGCAATCATGCATGATACCCAGATTTAGTCACTCAAAGAACCACTTTATAAATACAGCTTGAGAGCCAACTGTTATAAGTCCATGTCTGAACAGCTACAGCTGGTCAGTTCCCACTAACACAACTTAGCCTGGTCAATCATTTCTCCTAACACAATGAATTATCAAGCCCTAAACCAGCAGTCCCCAACCTTTTTGGCACAAGGGATCAGTTTCAAGAAAGACATTTTTTCCATGGACTGGGGTGGGAGTTGGGATGACTCAAGTGCATCACATTTTTGTGCACTTTATTTCTCTTATTATTACATCAGCTCTGCCTCAGATCATCAGGCATCAGACCCTAGAGGTTGGGGACCCCTGCCCTAACCATCCCCTTACCTGGGTTGTACTTAAAACTCTTCCAAACATGCCAGTCAAGTAGGGAGCACCAATCAGGAAATCAGGATAGTTTTCAATTTTCTCTAGTCCTTGCCCTGACACTCATGAGCCCTCTGATCTTGGTCAAGTCACTTCACTTCTCTGAGTCTCAATTTCCTTGTCTGGAAAATCAAATTAGATAACGATGGCTAAAATGAAACTTAAATGGATTATGTAACTTGCCCACGGGTAGAGTTAGTTACAAGCAGAACCAGGGTGGCCACCCGGCTCACCTGCCCACGCTACTCCCCCTCCAGAGACTCAGTGTTGCCCCATCTCACTGCACTGGGCAACTTGCCTGGGCTACAGGCCTCCTGAGATTATTTCTTTACAAGACTGCAGAGGGGCTTCCCTGGCAGCTCAGTGGTAAAGAATCTGCCTGCCAATAGAGGAGACATGGGTTCGATCCCTGTTCAGGAAAGATTCCACATGCCTTGGAGCAACTAAGCACATGTGTCACAACGACTGAGCCTGTCCCCTGGAGCCCATGCTCTGCAACAAAAAAAGCTACCGCAATGAGAAGCCCACGCACTGCAACTAGAGAGTAACCTCACGACTAGAGAAAAGCCCTTGCGGCAACAAAGACCCAGAACAGCCAGTAATAGACAAATAAAATTATGCTTAAACAAAAAAGACTGAGAAGAGCTTGAGCTATATCCATTGATGTGGTCACAGTGATAATCTCTTGCTGATCAGAAGCTCTTATAGCTGCATGTGGCTTTGAGTAACTTGGAGGACTTACATTTTAACCCCCATCTGCTCTTAACTCAAGATGAGACCTTGACCACATCCCTTTTTAGATATCTATTTTCTTCATCTGTTAAATGAATGGGTTTGATTCTATGAACAATGAAGATGTAACGTGGCCATGAGCTCTCGCTATTTTTGGCAGTGGCAGCAGATGCTGTTTGTTGCTCATCCAGAAGCTGCTCTCCCCAGGGTCTCTCTTGCTAATGGGCTCACATTTTTCCTGGAATGATCACATGGCAGGCCCCCGGGGTGGCCCAGGAAGACTCCCAGGATGCTTTGCCAGATGCTCAATTTCCCAGAATCACTTGCAGCTAGAGGTAGCCATGGAATCCAGTTTTGATGAAGGAAACATGAAGTCTGAGGAGGAGTTTCTGAGGAAGCTTCTGATTTCCTTGGAATAGTGACAGAGAGGACAGCCTGCCTGCTCTGCCCTTCACCTTACATGGACATGGTCCCTGGAGCAGCTGTAGACATCTTGGGAAATCCGGAAGGCAAGAAGCTTGAAGGGAAGACTCAGGATGTCAGAGGTAAAGGATGACTGACCTTAATGGTTGACCTGCCTGACCAACCCCAGAGATGTCTCCTCAGAACCTCTTGCTAAACAAACATTATATGTCCTTTTGGTTGAAGCAACCGTTAGTTAAGGATTCTATAAAGCTACACAAATGCAAACATGTGTTTGCTTTGCCTTGGGCTGGAATCATATCCATTGATGTGGTCATGGTGATTATCGCCTGCTGATCAGAAGCTCTTATCAGTA
The DNA here is from genome assembly GCA_917880005.1 of Nanger dama. Taxonomy (NCBI): domain Eukaryota; kingdom Metazoa; phylum Chordata; class Mammalia; order Artiodactyla; family Bovidae; genus Nanger; species Nanger dama. The sequence continues at coordinate 5,057,556 of CAKJTW010000074.1, read as the reverse complement.
GCTGCACGTGCCTTTCAGTTCTAATAAATGGTGAAATGAATTGCTTCATAATAAATGCAGTTTATTTGGTAGACAGAAACCTTTCTAAATGTAGAGCCCCTGAAGGAAGAAGAGAATATTAAAGAGGAATCTGTGGTGAAAGAGAAAAAGAAGGCCACCATTACCCTGCCAGCTATTCTGTTTGTCATATGCATCTGTGTTTGAGCGCTTACTGTATGCCTAGCACTGCGCAAGGTGGCAATGCCAAAGAATAAGACAAGCAAAGCCTTACCCTGGTAAGGTTTAAGGACAGTCGTGTGAAAGGCTATTCAAGAAGGGTTTGTTGTGAATATTAATAACACTTATACCTTCAAATTACACTTAAAAGTATGATAATCTGTGGAGGCACTAGATTTAACAAAGGGGGTATTTGCAAAGTGAAATAAAAATTCCATTGGATTACCAGTTTTAAAAAAGGAATAAAAAGAAATTATAGATGAGATGTTAAGTTACACAAGAGAAAGCAGGGTGTTGTATAGAAGCTCTAACAGCAGGAGTTGACTCATTGACAAGGTCAGGAAGGGCCTTGCTAAGAAAGCAACATTTCAGCAGACAGCTAGAAAGTAAATAAGTGTTAAGCTGGAGTGCAGAAGGGAATATAAAGTTCCAGAGAGAAGGAAGACTTCCATTCACTTCTTAGCACAATCCTGTGCCATAGTTGTCCCATGGCACAGTTGGTAAAGAATCTGATTGCCAGTGCAGAAAATGAAGGAGGCACAGGTTCAGTCCCTAGGCTGGGAAGATCCCCTGGAGAGAACACGGCAACCCACTCCAGTATTCTTGCCTGGGGAATTCCGTGGACAGAGGAGCATGGCAGGCTACAATCCATGGGGTCACAGAGAGTCAAACGTGACTGAGCAACTAACACTTTCAGTTTCATGATATGTTCAAGGTCACCCAGCTAGGAGGTGGCAGTGTAGGAATTTGGGATTAGGATTTCCAACTCAGTCTAGAGCACTTTCTGCTGGAGATGAATTTGAAATACCTGGAAAAGCTTAGAAATGCTAAGCTAAGAAATGCCAAGGAGAATCCCACACTTTCTGGGCATGCTGGACGCCATGTACTGGCCACTCTAAGCAGGCTGGCAACCTCAGTGGCCATTCAGAGACATTTTCTTCCAGCCAGCTCAGCTGGCAGAACAGAGAATGTGAGCTCCCCAGCCCTATCTTTATTGTTCTGAGGCATTCAGCTCTTCTTCAATCTGCCGCTTTGAAATGCAAAGACATTTGAGGCTGTGTGCTGCCAAGATGGGCCCCCCACCCCTTCCACGGGCACCTTCTTCTTGGAACAACAGGCATTTCTGCACGGAAGGCTGCCGGCACCACCTCAACTTGTTCCCAGTGTGCTTCCTGGCTTCTCACCTCCTCAGAGGGGAGCTACCACTTCAGTTTCCCAGATTCTGACAGTATCTGCTCGGTCTCTATCCCTGATCCAAGTCCAGACCAGGTGAGAGTCACACACACACACTTTAGATCTTGGCTTGCAAGCCAAGATCTTGGCTAATGTGTACATCTCTGGTAGTAAGTTACTTCCTCGTATAAATGTAGCTCAGGATGATCAAAATATCTAAAGATCACCTGCAAAGACACAGCAAGATACACCCTAACTCTTTAAAGCTTTCACCCAGAAGTGTCAGAGTCACTTTTGCACACTTTCATTGGTCAAAGCAAATCACATGATCACAAGTTCCTCCCTGCAGGAAGGGGCATCAGTTATGAATGATCAGTGCTGTATTCTATTACCTGATCCTTAGAAGGATCACCTGAGTGATCCCTTTAAGATGGCATGAAGAACACTTCAAAAGTCATTTAAGTCCATTCTGTTATTGAAGTAAATTCACTATTGCATCCTGCGTTCAGCTGGTCAGAAAATTCTATTGGTTCCACTTTCAGAATGCATCTCCAATCTGCCCACATCTCACCAGCCCACCAGACCCCAGGTCCAGGCCACCATTGTCCCTCCAGTGGACTCCCTGTCTCTTCCTGTATCTGCCTCCCTAAACTTTATTCTCCACGTTGCTTCAAAACACCAGATGGAGCGAGTCATTCTTCTGTAGCACAGCTCCCCATGGGCTCCGTCTCCCCAGAGTGGAAGCTGCCGTCTGCAGAAGGGCCTGCTGGCCCCGCGTGTCTGTCCCCGTGGCCTGCCTGGCCTCATCTCCTGACAGCCTCCTCTGTCTCAACCCCCAGCCAGGCTGGCATCCCGGCCGACCTTGAACACTCCAGACGCAGCCCTGCCAGTGCCAGGGGCTCTGTATTCATCCATTTTTCTGACCCATCTTCCCTGTACATAGTGTGCACACCTCCTCTCTGAGCCGTTGTACACATGCTGCCTTTTCTGTGGGGTGTGGGAGAGTGCCTGTCCTCCTTACTTAAAATTGAACCACTGCCCCCAACCAGCCCCGCCCCTATGCTCTGGGCCCTTTCTCTGCTTTATCTTTCTCCAGTGCCCTTGACACCATCCAACACAGACAATGTCTGCTGTGTAGTTTCTTTCCTGTCTCTGCCCCTTCAGGCAAAAGCTCCAGGGGACACTGTTATTCGTCCTTTTGTTGTTGTTGTTAACAGGTATAAGAACACTTATCATGAAACAGCTACAGGCACCCGGTTTGTGCATGTGTGCTAAGTCGTTTCAGCCGTGTCCAACTCTTCGCAACCCTATGCACTGTGGCCCACCAGGCTTCTCCGTCCATGGGATTCTCCAGGCAAGAGTACTGGAGTGGGGTGCCATGCCCTCCTCCAGGGGATCTTCCTGGCCCAGGGACTGAACCATGTCTCTTATGTCTCCTACATTGGCAGGTGGGGTCTTTACCACCAGCACCATTGGTGCCTAGCACATATCTGTTAAATAAAGGAATTCCATGACAACCTTAAGGCTTCCCAGGTGGCACCAATGGTAAAGAACCTGCCTGCCAATGCAGGTTATATGTGAGAGCCATGGTTCAATCCCTGGGTTGGGAAGATCTCTTGGAGGAGGGCATGGCAACCCACTCCAGTATTCTTGCCTGGGAAATCCCAAGGACAGGGGAACCTGGCAGGCTACAGTCCATGGGGTCACAGAATCGGACACGACTGAAGCAACTTAGCACATGACAATCTTATGGCAATCACCTTAATCACAACCTTTTCTGAGCCTGAAAAGAAAGAACACTGCCTTCTCTCCAACAATGGGAAACATGGGTGTTGGAGGGAAGGGGAGATAAGTTCAAATCCTGGCTCTGGCACTTGCTGCCTGTGATGATATGGGAAAGTTACCTACTATCTCTGAACCACCACGTCTCTGCAAAATGAGATGTTATTTCTCAAGACTGTTTGGAGGAATCAGTGAAATGATGCGTGTGAGGCATGCAACACAGTGTCTGGCCCAGCATGCACACTTGAGAACTGGCAGCAGCTCTTCCTAATTATTGCCTGACAATGCCTAGATGCCACGTGGCTGGTGGCTCGCTCACCAGCTCAGCCTTCGCCCTGGTGAACTGGTCTCACAGCTCTGGAAATTCAAGATTCGCCTCAACAAAGTCACAAATCATCATACGACTTGGGTCTTCAGAGACTCTGACAAATAGTCAAAATCACAAGGTGAAGTTTCAAACACCAAGGTTTCCTGAAATATTAAATAGCAGCTGAAAAAGAAGCAATGTTGTGGAAAACGGTGAGAAAGACTTGGATGAGACTTGTAGAAATAGAGAACTTCAACCAGCAGGGGCCGCGCAGAATGTAAATACTTGAGTCAATGCACAAATTATCAACAGAGTCCAGCAGATCTTGGACGAGTGAGGCTCACCAGGCCCACACCCCTGAGAGCAAGCACCTCCTTAAACCGTGCTCCCTAAGTGCGCGGCTTGCCTCTGGTCCCAGCCCTACAGTCCGGTAAGCAAAGAATCACGGGTGAGACGTGCTTCTCACAGCGTTCCCAGCATGATGATAAAATACAGGAGCTCTGGCTGGGACTTCCCTGGCGGTCCAGTGACTAAGACTCCGCCCTCCCAATGCAAGAGCCCTGAGTTCCACCCCCTGGTCAGGGAACCAGATCCCATATGCCACAACTAAGACCAGTGCAGCCAAATAAATAAGGATACAATTTTCTTTTAAAAAGTATATGGAATTTCTTTCCGAGATGATGAAACTCTACTGGAATTAAGTGGTAGTGATGGTTGTATGACTTCGTGAGTCTACTTAAAAATCACTGAATTGTACCCTGGAAAGGGCAAATTTTGTGCTATAGGAATTATATCTCAAGTTTAAACTTCATGTAATATAACTTTGCTTTAGGATTAATCTGTATATGTTGAAGTACTTTCCAATATTAAAGAATCTCATCAAAACCACCATGTGATTGCCACTGAAAAAAAAAAAAAGAAGAAGCTCCAGCTCATCTCTTCTCTATGTTTTTTTGAAATCTGCACTGTTTTCAGGGTACAAGACTCGCAGCTTCCACTCCAGCTCACAGGGGTCTGAATCTGCATGACCATTCAGCTTCAGGTTGGTCACATTTGCACAGCCTGTCCTCGGTCAGGGCAGACCAGACAGGGAGAGATCCTCTACCCAGCCGCTGTCCTGGGTAGGTACTATCACAGACCTTGTCCCTGGCACTCCTCTCCCATACCAGTGGCATAGATTACACTGCAACCTGCCTCTTGCCCTCCAGTGAGCTGGCCTGGCACCCACATGCCTGGCAAAGCTGTGACTATTCTGTCATTGTACCCTGGAGTTTTCAGAGGCACGATGAGGCCATCAGATCAGCATCCATGTCAGATGGGAGGCTCATAGGAACGTGCATGGCTTTAAGGCCAGATGTCCCCGGATTAGTAGACTGCCTCTGCTCTCACTAGCTCCAGATTTGTAGATTATTCTGGAAGCCTCTGCTTCTTTATGAGGAAATACAGTGTTGAACACAGTACAGGGATGTTATGAAGAACAGAAACAGGGGTATAAGAGCCTGGTACAGAGTGGACAATTGAAAAAATGTAGCATTTTTATCACCTAAAGCAGCTCTTGCTTCTGTACCTTCTTCTTCATCAGGAACTTGGACTATTGCAGTATCCACCAGGGGGAGCTCCCTGACAATAGTCTTCCCCTTCCCATCCTTCTTCCAATGTCACCAGAGAGATGCTACCTAATTACTTTACAATATTGTAGTGGTTTTTGCCATACATTCACATGAATCAGCCATGGGGTACATGTGTCCCTCATCCTGAACCCCCTCCCACCTCCCTCCCTATCCCATCCCTCAAGGTTGTCCCAGTGCTCCGGCCCTGAGCACCGTGTCTCATGCATCAAAGCTGGACTGGTGATCTATTTCAGATATGCTAATATACATGTTTCAATGCTATTCTCTCAAATCATCCCACCCTCGCCTTCTCCCACAGAGTCCAAAAGTCTGTTCTTTACATCTGTGTCTCTTTTGCTGTCTTGCATATAGGGTCATCATTACCATCTTTCTAAATTCCGTATATATGTGTTATTATACTGTATTGTTGTTTTTCTTTCTGACTTACTTCACTCTGTATAATAGGCTCCAGTTTCACCCATCTCATTAGAACTGATTCAAATGCATTCTTTTAATAGCTGAATAATTAAAATAAATTAATTAATTTACAAAAGAGAGAGAGATGCTACCTAAAACCTAGACACAATTATGCTACTTCCCTGCATGAATCTCCACAACAGAAAATAGAACTCACTGTGTGAGTGAATATGAAGAGGTGGACATTAACAGAGAATGCAGAGCCAAGGGAACCTGGTCTTCCAAATTCCTTCCAAGGATTTGCCCTCAAGGGCCATGCCAGAACTTGCCAGAATTCTGTCTCCTTCCATGGAGTATTTGATTCAACAAACATCCAATGAGCTCTTAGCCCCCAGGAGGCACTGGACAAGGTGCCAAGAATACAGCCATCCCCTAGATAATCTGCAGTTTCACTTTCCACGGTTTTAGTTACATGAGGTCATAAAACACCAAATGGAAAATTCCAGAAGTAAACAATTCCTAAGTTTTAAATTGCACTCCATTGTGAGTATCGTGATGAAATCTTGCACATTCCACTCCACCCCACCTGGATCCCCATCCATCAGCATCATCTGCTCTCGACGTCCAACCACTGCCATCATCCATGATCCAGGGTCACCTGGAACAGATGACCTTCCCTCTGACACATGGCCAGAAGGTCACAGCAGCCTCACACTGTATCACAGTACCTACGTCAGTCACCTCACTCCCACCATGCAGGCGTTTTATCATCTCACATCATCACAAGAAGAAGAAGGGTAAAATGCTGTTTTTCCTCCTCTGATTCTGCCACCTCTGTCTATGTTATCTACTTATTGATGAGATTTTGTGCAAATCTTATGGGTTTATTGATCAGTTAACACTCACTGCATTTTGGGGGATCTGTATATACTAGCCACAGATTTTTCTATGCAGTAAGCATTGCTCATATATGAATTGTAAATTTATCCAACTAACTTGTTGAAATAATTCCAATGAAACTGAAGACTAAGGATACCCAAAATTTATAGTTTCGAGTCCAGAGTAAAATAGATTTTCCTCTATTATGTAGACAGGATTTCATCAATCTTATCTACAAGTGTTTATATGGATATATTTCCTAAAACTGTATAAATGTTACATTTTTATTCTTTGGCAATATGATGTTGCAAAGAAACTGGCTTTTCTTCTGTTACTGTTCAGTCTGTCATTTCATATATGCTTAGTCCTTACCAGACTCTTGCATTATTTCATTTTGCTCTGTTTTTTTTTTTCTTTCATTTTCCTTGGTATATCAATGTCTTAGTGTAGTGCAAATGAGCTATCATGTTTTAATGCTGTCAATTTACTGTGTTTTGTATTTTGGTTGTGTATTAAAATATAATCATACTAAAAAAGAATTAAGTAATGCCATTTGCAGCAACATGGATGGCCCTAGAGAGTGTCATACTGACTGAAGTCAGACAGAGAGAGATATCCTATGACATCCCTTACATGTGGAGTCTGAAAGGAAATAATACAAATGAAATTACTTACAAAACAGTTTCACAGACTTTGCGAGCGACTTATGGTGGCCAGGGGGAAGAACTAAGGGGAGGGATAGTTAGGGAGTCTGGGATAGACATGTCCACACTGCTCTACTTAAAATGGTTAACCAACAAGGACCTGCTGTACAGGACAGGGAACTCTGCTGTGTTATGTGAGAGCCTGGATGGGAGGGGGCTTGGGGGAGAATGGATGCCTGTGTATGTATGACTGACCCCCTTCACTGTTCACCTGAAACTATCACAACTTTGTTAATCAGCTATAGTCCAAGACAAAATTTAAAAGCTTAAAAATAAAAAAGAAGAGTGAGCAGAGTACTTACAAAATACTTGGGAGAGACCATATTCACATAAGTTTTGTTACAGTATATATTGCTATAATTGTGCTATTTTATAAATAGTGATTGCTAATCTCTTCCTATGTCTAACATAAATTAAACTTTATCGTAGGTGCGTATGTATAGGAAAAACATAGTATTACGTACAGGGTTCAGTGTTATCCCCAGTTTCAGGAATGCACTGAGGGTCTGGGAAACATCTTCACAGATAAGGGGGAGGGCTACTGTACCGGAGTAAAGAAAATAAATTTGCTGCCCCCAAGTGTGAGCGTGTAGAGGTCCACAGGTGAAAGTCAAGGTGCCCCGATGCACCCAACTGTAACAGATGAGGAGATGGAGAGGGGGTCAATCTACATGACCCCCACGTGCATACACACTCAGTTGTTCAGTTGCATCCGACTCTGCGACCCCATGAACTGTAGCCCGCCAGGCTCCTCTGTCCATGGGATTCTCCAGGCAAGAATCCTGGAGCGGGTTGCCTTTTCCTTCTTCAGGGGATCTTCCCTACCCAAGGATCAAGCTCCCGCGTCTTGCATCTCCTTCACTGGCAGGAGGATTCTTCACCACTGCGCCACCTGGGAAGCCATCGTGGATCCGCTAGAGATGCTCAACAAGCACGTTCATGGACGTGATGCTCCACGGTTGTAGGTGACATCAGCCCCCTCCTTGAGAAAACAAAAGATTCATCAGAAATGCATCTTTCTCAAAGAAGAGACTCAGGTTTTAACTAAAAGGAACCTATGTGGCAAATCTGAGATTCAAAGCACTTTGTTATTCAGTTGCTGAGCTGTGAAATATTTTAGGGCATGCTGATAAGGAAGCAAGAAATGCTTTTGGCCATTTCTAAAGCTAAAGCAACAGGGAGCCCTGTTTCTATTTCAACACCTCAATCCGTGAAGGATGGATGAGCAGGTGTTCTTACACAGACAAAACAGGGAGGTCAGCGGTTCTAAATCCCTAGGTTGCTAAGAAGCCTCCATCGTGTTTGCCAAAAATCTCAGCTCCTCAGCACCAGCCCCCAAAGAAAGATGCAGCAGGAATGGGTTGGGCTCAGGCTTTCAACTCCCAGCAAAGTCTCCAAGGCTTTCGGAGGCTTGGTACACAGCTCACCCTTGGAGAATCTCTGGAGGATGGGCAGGGTGTAGTATGAGTGAAGGCGAGGACATGCGGGTCACCCTGGTGTCTTCAAGGGATGGCAAGCCGTTCCTAACGGCAGACCAGGAAGGTAACGCTTCTGTGTGTGTCCGTGCTAAGTCGCTTCAGTTGTGTTCGAGTCTTTGCAACCCCATGGAATGTAGCCTGCCAGGCTTCACTGTCCATGAGGGTTCTCCAGGCAAGAATAGTGGAGAGGGTGACCATTTCCTACTCCAGGGGATCCTCCCGACCCAGGGACTGAACTTCAGTCTCATGTCTCCTGCTTTGGCAGGCGGGTTCTTTACTACTAGCGCTACCTGGGAAGCCCGCTGGAGATCAAAGCTGGACAGGGTGGGGATGGGAGGGAGGAGGGGAACCAGGGCATGTGCACACCACTGACAAAAGCGGCCTGCCACGGAGGAGGATGGAAGATACCTGCCAGCTCCATGATGAACAGCGCGCTTCCGTCCGTCCATTAACACCACACACGCTGTACTTCTGCAGATCTCTTTTAAAATCTCTATTTATTTATGCATATGTTTATTTTTGCCACCACTAGTTCTGATTTTTCACACACACCCCCACCCCCATCATTCATTCCCCGGAACAAAGACTGAGACCCTCATGCCCCCAGCCTTTCCTCCAGCATCCTATCTTTCTGTCTCCAGCCCCATCAGCCCCTTCTCAGGCAGGGTAGGGTTCCTCCTCCAGCCAGGGGAACCCCTCTCCCAGCAGAATTCTAATCCCTGATCCTGTGAGGTTTCTTGCTGGCTCTTCAGCACACACACCACCACCCCCACCCTGGCATTGTGACAGAAATGTATGTGGTTCCTTCTAAATCAAAAGCCTCTCTCCCTTCCAGCCCTCCACAGTCCTCTTTCCCTGGATCGATGGGATTAGAAGCGGCTGATTTAATTAGTCCAGTTGCAGCTTCGCTTTATTACTTTCTCATTTACAATGAAATAATGGGGAGCAAGCCAAAGGAATTTGTCATTATCTAAGGAACGGATGAGGCTGGGGAGGATGCCAATTTCTGGACTCAGCTGCAGCCCTTGGCTCCAGGCAGCAAGGGAAGTCGCTGCCTTTCCAAGAAAATCAGGATTTGTGACAGTTTGTGGAGTCCAGCAGGCCGCTGGGACCAATAGCCCGGGACCTCCGTGTTTCTAATCATCACCCAAGGGACCGGAGTGGGAAATCTTCTGCCGCTTTCCGTGTGATGATGGACAAGTCCCTGACCTCGCTGGCTGAACCGCCAACCCATCTCATTTCATCTGGAGGATTTCTACAGCCTGTCACTGTAGGTGCCAACCGATAGGTGCCAGCCCAGCAATGTTGATTCCTCAGGTCTGAATGGGGCCCGGGAGTCTGCCTCTTAAAACAATGCTCGGGTAACTCTGGTGCGTGCTGGCACTGAAGACTCCTCAACTGGACAGACATATACAGCCTCTGGTCCCAATGGACCACCCTGGCCTTACTGCTCACACGTACCCTCACATACGTCATATGTGTTGGCTGCAGAGAAATTCTCACCGGTGCCCAAATGCCCCATCTTTTCCCACCTCCATATTCTACATGTGCTTCCCGCCCCCTCCCTCCCCCAAGAATTTCTTTTTCTTCCTCTACCTCCATTTCTTTCTCCAGCTGGCAAAGTCTTTCTCCCTATAAAAGGCCAAACAAGTATTACCACCTCCGTGAAGCTCACCCTGATTCTCAGACATAAAGCCTCTCACACTGACCCCCTAGGCACACAGCCCATTCTGTACAAGCCTTCATCAGTGCACACACTGAATTATATGTACTTTTGTCAAATCTTTCCCACCAAACCGATAATGAGATTGGTGGAATTATATTCTGTTTATCTCAGTATACTCAAACCCTAGATAAAAGTGTCTGACACTCAATGAATATTCAATCTGTCCATACTACTGTATTTAAAATGAATAACCAACAAGGACCTCCTATAGAGCACAGGGACCTCTGCTCAGTGTTATGTGGCAGCCTGGATGGGAGGGGAATTGGGGAAAGAATGGATACGTGTGTACGTATGGCTGAGTCCCTTCACTGTCCACCTGAAACTACCACAACATTGTTCATCAGCTATGCTCATCATGGACTGCAGCCTACCAGGCTCCTCCATCCATGGGATTTTCCAGGTAAGAGAGCTGGAGTGGGTTGCCATTGCCTTCTCCAAATACAAAATAAAAGGTTAAGAAATAATAAAACAAATTAAAAATAGATTTTTTAAAAAGAGTTTTTAAATTGTATACCCTGATGAGAGAATCAATCAATCAGTCCATAATCAATCAATTAATTTTGAGCCAAACTCATTGTCTATGAAGTCCCAGCTCTCAGCTTAAGAATGATAAAATGTACAGTTGTCTAAGTGATGTGATTTCAGAGAGATCAATAACCCACTCTCTGCCCCAAAATACCTTCCCTCAAATCTCATTATGGTGCATGAAATTCTCACCATTAATTTATACTCATTTCATTCAGCAAATATTGATTGTGACAAGAACTGTGTGAGATAAACTTGAAATTGCATCTGGACCCTGTCTAGCGCACCCATCTGAGAGAAGCATCAGAGAAGCTACTCTTTGTATGGCGGGAAAGACTTACCTGTGGAAGGTTTTCAGGAATAGTTTTCTGGCTCTTGGAGAATCGGTGGCCCTGCTCTCTGAAAGAAGGAAGAAAAATGGGAGGAGAAAGAGATGCAGTGGGTAGAAGGAAATAAGGAGCTCACTTGGGGCCATCTTGAACTGGGGAGTCTCGAGGAGGCGGCCAGTAGGAGATGGATGCAAGCAGCTCACAGGAAAAGTGTCCCAGATTACTGCGATTGGCACCCAGACACAGGCAGGTCCAGAGCACGCCATGGAGGCGATGGCACAAGGAAAGGATGCAGCGTGAGAAGGAAGAACCACCGAATAAAAGAATTTCCTAGTGGAGAGATAGGGCACCAAGCACCTGGTTGCTGTTGTGCAGCTGCTAAGTCATGTCCGACTCTTTGCAACCCCATGAACTGTAGCACGCCAGGCCTCCCTGTCCCTCACGATCTCCCAGAGTTTGCTCAAACTCATGTCCATTGAGTCAGTGATGTCATCCAACCACCTCATCCTCTGCCACCCTCCTCTCCTCCAGCCTTCAATCTCTCCCAACATCAGGGTCCTTTCCAATGAGTCGGTTCTTCTCATCAGATGACCAAAGTGTTGAAGCTTCAGTTTGGTGGCTCAGTGGTAAAGAATCCACCTGCCAGTGCAAAAGACCCAGGTATGACCCCTCAGTCGGGAAGATCCCTGGAGGAGGAAATGGCAACCCACTCCAGTATTCTTGCCTGGGAAATCCCATGGCCAGGGGAGCCTGGGGGGCTACAGTTCATGGGGTCACAAAAGAGCTGGATGCAACTTAGCAACTAAATAACCTTACGTCTAACTAAGCTCTTACACATAATCTTCATCTTGCTCAATCATCATTTGTTGATAGCAAATAAATAAGTGAATAAATGCATTCACTCTCTCCTCTCTCTCCTCTCTCTCTTCTCTGTGTTGTAATACCACTATTTGTGTTGTAAATATCAATTGTGTTGTAAATACCACCATTTCCATTTTCTTTTTATTTACTTATTTGTACTTATTTTTTAAACTCAAGTATAGTTGATATACAATTTTGTATTAGTTTCAGGAGTACAGCAAAGTTATTCTATTATATATACATATTCTTTATATCTGTATATGTACATATTCTTTATATCTGTATATACATATATTCTTTTACAGAATCTTTTCCTGCTCAGGTTATTACAAAATATTGAGCACATTTCCCTATATGGAAGGTCTTTGTTATATTATTTTCATTTTCCTGGCAGGGAAACTAGAGTTTATGGAGCAAAATGACTTAACCAGGATTATACAATAGAGGCAGAGCGCCAATCAAACTTAGTTTTGTCTGATTTATCCCTTGCTTCTTTCTCACCTTCCTTTGTGCTAAGTAGATATTCTCTAACCTAATCTTTCTTAAAATCCAGCTTAGGCTTACATCGCCTCCACGTGGAAGACTCCCAGCCCTGTCTTTAATTTAGCCCATAGTAAAAGTGCAAGTGTCAGCCGTTCAGTCATGTCCGACTCTTTGCAGGTCATGTCCAATTCTCTGGAGCCCCACGGATTGTAGCTCACCAGGCTCCTCTGTCCATGGAATTCTCCAGGCAAGAATACTGGAGTGGTTTCCCATTTCTTTCTCCAGAATCTCTCATGCCCCTGCCCGAAATGGAAGCCATTTGCTAGGTTCGCCAAAGCAGAAACAACTCCAGGCCACCAGTTCCTCAAGGGCAGCAAGCTTGCTTTGGTCACCACTATATCCTCGCATGGAGCCTGGCTCAAAAGGACTTCAATAAATGTTTGGCGTTTTTAAGGGGTAAAGGCAATGGCACCCCACTCCAGTACTCTTGCCTGGAAAATCCCATGGATGAAGGAGCCCGGTAGGCTGCAGTCCATGGGGTCACTAAGAGTCGGACACAACTGAGCGACATCACGTTCACTTTTCACTTTCATGCATTGGAGAAGGAAATGGCAACCCACTCCAGTGTTCTTTCCTGGAGAATCCCAAGGATGGAGGAGCCTGGTGGGCTGCTGTCTATGGGGTCGCACAGAGTCGGACACGACTGAAGCGACTTTGCAGCAGCATGAAGGGGTAAAGATTATAAGTAAACAGACAATTACAATTTTGAGTTCTGAGTGCTAAGATGGGAAAAAAAAAACAAGGTACTGAAGAACCACAGGGAAAGATGGTTCCAATTCAGACTCAAGGTCAGGGCAATCTACCTACGGCTCATCAGATGACTAGCAGTTAGTCTATCAGGAGAGTGGTAATAATGTAATAGGAAGGTGGATCTACTGTAAGGATTCCCAAAGTTGGGAGGAAGTATTACCCCAGAAGATAATTTTAGACCATGTGGGAAGAATCTGTTTTTATTTCAACAGTTATATATTTATTTTCATGTGAACAACAAAAAAAAATGGAGAAGGAAATGGCAACCCACTCCAGTGTTCTTGCCTGGAGAATCCTAGGGAGGGGGGAGCCTGGTGGGCTGCCGTCTATGGGGTTGCACAGAGTCAGACACGACTGAAGTGACTTAGCAGCAGAAAAAAATTATGCATATACATGTGTCCAGTACATTAAACCCATGCTTTTGCACCTATTGCAGCTGAGTTGAAACTTATATTTAAGTAACAATCTTTAAAATAAATATTAACAAAATAGTGGTACAGATGGGGACTTTCTGGGTGGGTCAGTGGTTAGGAATCTGCCTGCCAGTGCAGGAGACACCAGCTTGATCCCTGGTCTAGGAAGAGTCCACGTGCCTTGGAGTATCTAAGCCCATGTGCCACTACTGAAGCCCACACTCTAGAGCCTGTGCTCCATAAAAACAGAAGCCAAAGCAATGAGAAGCCTCTGCACTGCTACTAAAGAGAGGCCCCAGCATGCTGCAACTAGAGGAAGACCTCACACAGCATCAAAAACCCAGTTCAGCCGAAAGTAAATAAAAATTTGTTTAATTTTTAAAATAATGGTATAGGTGGTATGTGAATATGGCAAAACTATGAAGGTGATTCTTGAGCACCTGAAGCTGTGGAAGCACTGAGCAAAGGCAGGGAGGTGTGGACGGCATGAGGCAAGCAAACGATACGGGCAATTTAAACTGATGAAACTGGAAACTGCATGCAGGGACACTGCGGTGACAGGTCTGGGAGGGACCACATCAAACACTTGCCAGATAGCTTGGGACTTCGGAGGGCTAAGCACCAGGGAGATGACCGAGTCGAGGAGGTGGTCAGGGTTCTGTCCAAGCAAATGGGACACTCAGCCCCACACTTCAAAAGTCTTAAAAAACACCTGCCAGCTCAAACAGTCAGAGGTGTGAGCCAAGGTAAACCTGCTGGGCTAATTCAGGGTAGCATCATCTATGATGGCAGAAAATTACAAACTAGCTAAATGTAAGACAAAAGATTGAGTCCAAAGCAGCAGATCCATGCATGAAGGGTGCAGCCGTCAAAGTCGTTTTTAAAATACACAATAACGTGGGAGAAACGTTCACACATAAAGTTAAGTGAAAGATCTAGATACAAATCTGTATATACAGCAGAATATATACATACATATTCATTATAGGAAAAAAATTGGAAGGATACACACACACACAAATGCACACATATATATTATAAATATAACAGTGTTTAGAGTTGATGACAGGCTTACAACTTTTAGACTTTCACAGTCTCTAAAATTTCTACCACAAATAGTATTTCACTTGTTTATTTTTCTTTCATTTCTTTGACTTATTTTTGTTGAGGAAAAAAAGCTATTTTTAAAGAAAAAAAAAAAAGACTTTTTCACCAAATGGTGCTAAAAGAAAAGAAGAAAGTTTTGGTCCCCAAATCAGAAGCCAAAGCAGAGTCTCTGAAAGCCAAGAACGTAGTGATAAAGGGCGTCCACTCAAAAAAAAGGCCCACATGTTACCCACGTTCCAACAGAGAAGACCTAGCAGCTTGCAAGCTAACCCAAGTCTAAAAGAGCAGCACCAGGGGGAACAAACTCAGCCATCATTCTGCTATCAAACTCCCCGATGATGGAGCTGGCCACGAACAAGATCGAAGACAACAGCATGCTCAAGTCTACTGCAGACATCCAGGCCAACAAGCACCAGATCAAACAAGCTGTGACGAAGCTAGATGACCTTGACAGGCCAAGGTCAACCTCTTTCTCGTGACTGGATCTGATGGAGTGAAGAGGAGGACATTTGATTGTCCCCAGTCTACAACACTTGGGATGTTACCATCAAAACTGGGATCATCTAAGCTGGCTTTGTCACCTCCAAAGGCAAAGAAGGAAAAAGAAGTCACGGAGGACGATTCATTGCTGCCCCGTAATAATCTCCCCAGGAAAACGAAAAGGAGCGGATCTTGTGACTAATTTTAAAACTCAGAGGATGTGTTCAAATCCCCTTTTATATTCACTTCCCTTTTGTCTCCTGCCAGCTAATACAAGGCACTGAGCTTTTCTTCCTTAACCCTGGGTTTAGCCCTCATCAGTAGCAGTGTGCCAGACTCTCTTCTGCCTCAAAACTGGTGCCGTGGAAGAGGAGGGTTTCTGCTTAGGCCCCAGTGTTTGTCCTGCACAAATGAACTTTCCTTGGAGGGAGTGGGGACAGAGGGAAATACAAATACAATGTAAAGGAAAAAACTATTTATACTCCAGCTAATTATTTCAATAATCTGATCCTACTTTAGCAATGGACTAAAATGGAGCTAAGGCTTGTTTTTGTATTTTTTAATGCTGTCCTTTTTCTCTACATTCATTATCTGGATCATAGAATCTCATGGTTGGGAGATGCCCACAAGTTCATTGGGCTCAGTCCTTTCACTTTGCATAAAGGAAATTGAGGCTCAATGCTGGGTTGACTCAGGATTCAGTAGTATAATACAATGACAAGAATGAGGAGGAACAGCTGGGATGTAGTGAAAAATAGGACACGGTTTGAAATTAAGCAGAATTCCAATCTTTATTAGCCATGTAAGCGTCAATAAATGTCTATCACCACTGAGACTCAACTCTGCAAATATAAATAGGGATAAAATCACGCTAGTGAATGTCTGGAAAATTGTGTGCTGGGCCTACTGCTGGGTCTCAAAACTGGCCCCACATCCTACAAACACGTGGCACACATGTCACACATCACTGCATGTGGAGCGTGAGCTTGGCAGTGGCTCTCACCATCCTCTGTTACAGACTAAGAAGCCAAGATTGCAAAGCTAGAAAGGGGCAGAGTCAATATTCACACACATTTCTCAAAATCAAGTAACAGGAGCTGGTGAAAGTGAAAGTGTTAGCCGCTCAGCCGTGTCTGACTCTTCAGCGACCCCATGGACTGTAGCCCACAAGGCTCCTCTGTCCATGGGATTCTCCAGGCATGAACACTGGAGTGGGTTGTCATTCCCTTCTCCAGGGGATCTTCCCTACCCAGCAGTCAAACCTGGGTCTCCCACATTGCAGGCAGATTCTTTACCATCTGAGCTACCAGGGAAGCCTTGTTTGCCTCAATAAGTCCTATTTCATTACACTTTTAAAATCAATAGTGAAAGCACTTCAAAAACTGCCAAGTGCTCAGAATTTAAGGAATGACCCTGTTTTCCCTAAATATCCAAAGTGGTTGGGGTCCTTAAAGTTGAAATCTACCTGAATCAGCAGTTTCATCTCTAAGAAGGAAGGCTCTGTCGGTCAAGTGATAGCTCAGGCTCATTTCAGGTGGTTTCTAAAGGTCCTTTGATTACAGTTCTCAACATCCAGATCATCTGCTTGCCCTGGAGTAAGCACATGCAGGACCAACGAGGTTCCATAAACGAAATAGAAAATACAATTTCCAGAGATGCTGGATAGGAATCAGGACCCCACAATCTTATTATTGACTTCACTGCTTATAACCCTCTTAACCAAGGACATGATCAACAACTGTGCTCACTTTCTGCACCCATAAAACTGGGTTGTGGTGTTGTTGTTTAGACACTAAGTCATGTCAAATTCTTTTGCGACCCCATGCACTGTAGCCCGCCAGGCTCCTCTGTCCATGGGATTCTCCAGGCAAGAATACTGGAGTGGGTTGCTGTTTCCATCTCCAGGGGATCTTCCGACCCTAGGGATCAATACCACCTCTCTTGCATTGGCAGGTTGATTCTTTACCCCTGAGCCACAAGGGAAGCCATAAAACAGGGACTGATATTCAAATAAGGGCAACACAGTACTGTCCCATGTTTCTCAGCCAGATACTGACACGTTTAAATGGGAAATCCAAGATTCTCTAGTCCAGGAGTCACAAGCTCAAATGCCTACAGGTGCCGGGCAGATAATAAAGTGAGTGAAACAAATTTAGAGTCAGACAATAGGGAGAAGAGGGGATTGCAGTGAACAAAGGATACTCATTGAGAGAACGGCTAAATTTCAGCTGTGTGTGGAAATGTGGACTCCAGAATTCTAGATTTCTCCCATTATGAAAGGCAGAAATTTCATTTAAAAGATTTTTGAAATATGGTTGATTTACAATGTTGTGTTTCAGGCCTACAGTAAAGTGATTTAGTCACACACGCACACACACACACACACACACACATATATATTTCCACTCTTTTGTAGATTCTTTTCCCATATAGGTCATTATGGAGTATTGAGTACAGTTCCTTGTGCTGTACTGTAGGTTTTTGTTAGTTATTTATATATAGAAGTGTGTATACGGGGCTTCCCTGGTAGCTCAGCTGGTAAAGAATTTGCTTGCAATGGGGGATCCCTGGGTTAGGAAGATCCCCTGGAGGAGAGCATGGCAGCCCACTCCAGTATTCTTGCCTGGAGAATCCCATGGACAGAGGAGCCTGAAGGGCTACAGTCCATGGAGTTGCAAAGAGTCAGACACAGCTGAGCCACTGAGCACAGCACAGAACAGTGTGTATATGTTAATCCCAGTCTCCCAATTTAACCCCCTTTCCCCTGCTGTTATCCATAAGATTGTTCTCTGCATCTGTAATTCTTTCCTGTTTTGTAATAAATTTCTTTGTACCCTTTTTTTAATTTCATGTATAAGTGGTATCATATGATATTTGTCCTTCTCTGACTTGTCACTCAGTATGACCATCTCTAGGACCATCCATGTTGCTGCAAATAGTGTTATTTCTTTCTTCTTTGTGGTTAATATTCTGCTGTATATATGTGTTACCACATCTTTATCTGCCCCTCTGTCAATGCACATTTAGACTGCTCCATGTCCTGGCTATTGTGAATAGTGCTGAGCGAACACTGGGGTGCTCGTGTAAAGCCTACTCTGAGTTTTAAATTCTGGAAATTAACTTGGATTATTTTAGGGACCATATAGGCCAAGCAGACATTTCTGAGGGCTAGATTAGGCCAATGGTTCACGACCCTTGAATCTAACCCATCTCCCTCCCATCCCAGCCAAGGACACGGAGCTTTATGAGGTGAATGGAGTGGCCCATTACCAGGGCCAGAATCCACGTGTCCTGCCACCCAGTTCAGGATTATTCCACCACCCCTTGCTGCTTCTCCTTTCATTCCCTGGAGTGGACTGGAAAAGGAAGATACAAATTCAACACAGCAGCAACAAAACTCAGATCATTCATCCTCTACTCTGGCCGGGTGATTTGGCCACAGAACAAAACAGAAAAGAGATGATTTACTTTCTGACCATGAGGTAAGCAACAGGAGGAAAAAAACCCTGGACTCAGGTCAAGGTTCATAGCGACTTCATTCATTCCAGTCATTCATTCATTCATAGCGACTTCATTCATTCCAGACACTGATGTATCTGCATATTCACAAAGTCTCAGTCATCATTCTAATCATGTCCACCCTTGCTGCTCTGTTTCCTCAGGTGTTACCTCTTACCTGTTGAGCAGAGAATATCCCCAAAGGGCTGCCCTTCTTTCTCCCCCAGAAAGATACGCTTTTGCCAAGAGAACCAGCTTCGAAAGTCAGAACCACAGAGAATAAAAGGTATCAGGTTACACAAAAACAATCATGCCCCAGACCCTAATTGGATTATTAGCAGTCCAAAATTCAGCTTTAAACAATTATCTACTCCATACCCATGAAAAAATAAAAGCACAAGTCATTTCTTAACCGTCCTTCCTAGCAAATGAGAGGAATAGATTCTTCTTGCCTTGTGTGAGAGAGTTTCTATTAATGAGGCAGAATATAAATTCTTGGAGGAAACAAAATTGCATACATCCACACAACCCACTGGTGACTTTTCTTCCATTATTAAAAGGTTTTCTAAAAAACTGAAGAAAGCTAGTAATTTAAATCTCTATACATAGCCCAGTTATTTCTGTATCAGGGCTTGCAAAGGATCTGATAACACTTTTCAAATTTCCCAAATGATTTCTTGTCTCCTGTGAATCACCAGACCTTCAGTTCAAGACCGCATGGATGGATAGATTTCAGACCGGCTATGTGCCAACCCCTGTGTGGGCTCCAGACTTGAGCAGGGCTAACTGATAAGACCTCAAGGAGCCACCTGAGGGCATTCCAGATGGTGCTAGTGGTAAAGAATCTGCCTGCCAATGCAGAGGATGCAAGAAACACGGGTTCAATCCCTGGGTCAGGAGGATCCCCTGGAGTAGGAAACGGCAGTCTGCTCCAGTATTCTTGCCTGGGAAATCCATGAACAGTGGAGCCTGGCAGGCTACAGTCAATGGGGCAGCAAACAGTTGGATACCACTAAGCATGCAGATACATACATATACAAGTAGCTGTGTCTTCTGAACTCAGAGTCACGGGGTAGAGAAGTGAAGTCGCTCAGTCGTGTCCGATTCTTCGCGACCCGCGGACTATAGCCTACCAACCTCCTCCATCCATAGGATTCTCCAGGCAAGAATACTGGAGTGGGCTGCTATTTCCTTCTCCAGAGGATCTTCCCAACCCAGGGATCGAACCCAGGTCTCCCGCATTGCAGGCAAACACTTTAACCTCTGAGCCATCAGGGAATGTAGAGAAGCTGACACCAAACCGGTTCTTCATGGGACAATGTAACACGTATGAGTCTGAACATCTACACCAAGCTCTGTGGAAGCAGAGGACTGAACAGCTAGCAGCACCTGGGAAATCAAGGAAGGCTGCACAGAAGAGGTGGCATTTATGGGCGTCAATGGATGAGTAGGAGTTTCCCAAAGAGGCAAGGTAGTAGGTTGTCATTATGAGCAAAGAAGACAAGTAATATATGGTTACAGTTATAAAAATCCTCTGCAAGGGCTGGGAGCCTGTGTAATTGATGATGGGTTCTCTGATGCACAGGGTGAGCTGAAGCACTTATGAATTTCTGCAAAGTGTTTTCAATTCATTATTTCATCTGAACCTTAAAATTAGCCCAAAGCCCATGAAGTCATGTCTTGGAAAGAGCCAAGCACTTGGGTGAGTACTCTGCATTTATCATTTAATTTAATCTTCCTATCAGAACTTTACAGAGGGTATCCTTCCTATCCCCATCTTGCCAACCAGAGTCCAATCAGTGGGCTATTAGTTACCTAACCTGCGTCATAAAGCAGAAGAGATAGGATTCAGTCCAAGGCATGCACCTGCCACCCATGTGATGCAGGTGGTTAATAACTAACCACAAAAGTCCAGAGAATACAAGGCAACTTTTGAATTAGGGGCTAGATCTGGATCTCTGGCGTTCTGGCTCTCCCAGCTCCAGAGTAGCCAAAGGTGACCAGTTTCCAGCAAATTTGTGCAGCTTACCATCTATGGAGAGCAGGCATTTAGGCAAACAGGTGTCAGATAGCACCAGTGGCTGTGATATTTCACATCACTGGCTTCCCCTCTCCTGCACACAGGCTGGGAATTGCATATCCACCTGCACAGCAGCACTGGCGGAAATTCTCCTCGTCAGCATAGGAGAGACGCCTTCACACGTGCACTGATACAGTCTCCCGAGACGTTTTAATTTCATTATTTATTCCCCACCTAGGCTTCCTCCTCCCCCACCACACACACCACCACCACCACCCATCTTTAAATCTCTAAAAAGTGAAACGTGAGCCAGCTCAGAAGCAGAGAATGGATTTGAATCCCAACGTTGCATTTTATTACCATCCTGGGAGTGGAGATCCCTGGCTGTAAATGGGATTTATCCATTCAATGTGTATTTATTGGGGACCGGTAATGTGCCAGACACATGGAATTCATGGTCAGCAAAATGAACCTCTTCCTGCCTCGTAGAATCTACCATCTAGCAAGAAGGAAAAGCAATGAAATCAACCATTGCGATCAGTTTGATAAGCATTCAGTCAGAGGAAGCAGGACTCTGAGAGCCCGGAGGGTGGTAGTTCCAATTCTCATCCAGGTGGTTGAAAGCAGCCCTCCGTCCAGTGCCTGGGAGCATTTTGGAAGGAGCCTGATCAGAATCAGGAGGCCGTTGAAAGAGAAGAGACTTCAGATTCAGACAAGATCAGGTGCCACAGTTCATGGGACACACTTTTCCTCACCTGTAAAATGGGTCTGGGGCATCCCTGGTGGTCCAGTGGTTAAGAATCCGCCTGCCAGTGCAGGGGACAGGAGTTCGATCCCTTGTTGGAGAACTAAGATCCCACATGCTGCAGAGCAACTAAGTCTGCCCTCTGCAACTGCGGAGCCCGTGTGCTCCAGAGCCCACAGCTAAAGGTCCCAAGAGCCACAACTAAGACCTGATGTGGCAAAACAAAAACCTAAACATTTTTAATAGGTCTATTAGCAAGATCCACCTCTCACATTTGTTTCCT
This sequence comes from Nanger dama, assembly GCA_917880005.1. Taxonomy (NCBI): domain Eukaryota; kingdom Metazoa; phylum Chordata; class Mammalia; order Artiodactyla; family Bovidae; genus Nanger; species Nanger dama. The sequence goes on along the minus strand of CAKJTW010000074.1, from coordinate 5,035,710 downwards.
TTTTTTTTTTTTTGAGAACTAAATGAGATAACGTCTGTTCTATATCTGACATAGTAGGCCTTCTACTTGTCATTCCTGTCGTCTGGGCCCATGCAGGCAGCTGACAGCACCTGCCTTGCCCTGCAAGGTCTGACTGGGAGAGATATCAGGTCACACACCATCACTGAGTCACTCTTTCAATCAGTCCCTTGTTTGCATAGGAAACCCAACAATGTGCACAAAGTAGGATGAGGACCAAAGAGGCCTGAATGAAAACAGAAGGAATCTGGTTCCAGCCACAACCAGGGGACCGACTCCCCAGGGGGTCCTGGGCCTCTTCGGTCAATTTTGTGTTCACCTGCTAACAGGACAGTAGTGTCCACACCAAATGTCCCGTGGCAATTAATGGTATAAAGATCAGAATCTGGTGAAACAAGTGAATGGCAAGCAGTGGAAAGCCATCCAGGCGGAACTGAGAGTGCGCTTGTAAGTGTCATGATTCTCTTTGTTGAGAAGCCTGGCCATGCTCTTAAATGGAGCTTATCATAAACCATGATCTCCATGTGCCCGCTTGCCTTACCATGGGCGAAACAGAAAGATCATGGTCTTCATACTCAGAAAGGCCATGGTCTTCATACTCAGAAAGGCTGAGATCAGAATCCCATCTCAGCCACTTGCAGCTGGGGATGTGAATTAACCTCTCTGAACCTCCATGACCTCTTTCTCCAAAATGGGGATGAGCAATACCATCCCCATAGCATAGTGTTCTGAGGAGGAAAAGAGCCGATGGCAAGTGCCTGAAACATCACAGGAACTCCACTGATGTGTGAATCCAGGTGAGCGATGTTAGCTTTCCTGCCTGACTTCCCAGCTTCTTCGCGATCCCACATCACTAAGTGATCCCACATAGTCAAGCCTTTCCTGATCCCCAAAGCATGCTCATCTCCAGGGAACATGCTCTCTGAGATTCTGCCAGCATCCCGAGGGCTCTAGGCCATCAACAGCTGGCCTTCAGTCTCCTCCCTTTTCCCCTCAGCATCCTCCTTTCCCATTCCAGAAAAAGGTTTTCCTTCTCTTGACTCAGCCCAGCCCCTCAACCCACAACTTCAGGTCCTACCTGTCCAAACATGTTCCCCATTCCCCTCCTCCCATTCCAGCAAGGCAACAACACTCTTTGAAAAGTCCCTCTCTCTGCCGAACCAGCCTCAGAGGGTTTTTCCTTCTACCTTCTTCTGAATGCCTCCATCACATCTTAGTCTTACCTGTTGCTAATGATAACCCACTTCTAGCCCCTCAGCCCAATTCCTAGGGGTTTGTGCCTCCAAACTGCTCCTTTGTCTCATCCCTTGATCCTAGCCATGATGCTTGAATCCCTTATGGCTGCAGGAAAGCACAGGCCTGGCCTGCCCACTGCCCACACACAGCCATCAGTGTGGTCCTGCTCCCCCTGCAAGGAGAGCTCTGACAACTCCCGCGTGTCATCTGGGGCCCTGCTCCTTCACCAAGTGTCTTCCACTCACAGCCTAAGCTTGCTGATTATTGTGCTTCTAATTACTTCACATCTAGCACACTGAGGATTTGCCTCAATTTCCCTTTGAGAGGTCACCAGGAATGCTCATCTGAACCCAGAAACCATCCTGTCTGTGGAAGATTCCGTGGGGCTGGGAGGCTGACAAGGAAACAGTTCCTCCTATCCAGAGCTGCTGGCAGCTCTGAAATCAAGAGCTGATTCAGAGGCGAACAGAGACTGGACCAGAGCTCTGGGGTCCAGAGGAGAGTCGGCCTGTCTGAGCGCAGTAGGCAGGGCCAGGAGTAGGTATCAGAAGCCGTCTTGCTGGTCTAAAACTCAGCGGTTCGGGCTGGGAATTCAGGAGCCAATTGCCAGGAGCAAGAGGCCAGACCTCTAAGTGGCCAAGTGGGTCTGAACCAGCCTGCTGCCCACATGCCTGCCTTGGTGTAGGGCCACAGAAAAAAGCTTCATTTACGAGGTCAGACCCGGTGGTCACTTCCCAAGACTCTTTCTCCTCAAACGCCACACTGCTTGATGTCACACACACCACACTTTCCGCTTGAAGCTCTCCGCTCTTCGCGTGCTCCCAGCTCTCGACTTCTCCCGGTTCAGTTTCCATGTCCTCTCTCTCCCCTTCTCTCAGGGCTTCCCTGGTGACTCCGCTGGCAAAGAATTTTCCTACCATGCAGGAGACCCAGGTGTGATCCCTGGGTCAGGAAGATCCCCTGAGAAGGAAATGGCAACCCACTCCAGTATTCTTGCCTGGAGAATTCCCTGGCAGAGGACAGAGGAGGCTGGCAGGCTACAATCCATGGGATCACAAGAGTCAGACATGACTCAGGGACTAAACCACCACCTCTTCTTTCTCTATAGCTGCCTATTGTTTGTAAAATCACCAGGCTAGTAAGTAGAAGAACTGGGACACAGCTTCCCAATACCCAATGGCTTTACTCGTTCTGAATCTGTCATAGTAGAGACAACAGGCAGCCGAGAAATGAAGACTGTTTACTGTTTCAAAATTCATCAAGCACTTACTGTGGGGCTGGATCTATGCCTGGTTGGAGTGGAGGGGTGTAATTCTAAGGCCCTCAAGGAGCTTCAGATGAGAAGGTGACTGGATGGTGGGGATTTCACACCAGAGACAAGGCTCCCCACCCTCTCTGATCTGGAGTTATTTTAGACCAGCTAGAAGGCATCACTCCAAGGTCCTGACAAGTATGTGGTTACCCTGTAATTGTCCTCGCGTGCATTTGCACCAGAAGCTGGACTTTTCTACAGCTGCTGCACGCTGTATCTGCAAAACCATCAGCCTCACCATCAATCCCCAAGCTTGTATGGTCTCTGAATTATTTAATGCTACATTCCAAGAGGCTGTGAATAATGGAATGGGGTGTAAATAATCTTATCTTCGTCTCTACATGCAGAGGTTGTGAAGGGGCACCTAAAGAGGTACTATTCTGCCAGAATCTTACAACACCTGTGCGTGATTAAAAACCAAACCAAATGCCCCCTAAGATAACGGCTGTTCCCTAGTGGGGGAGAGAAATGAGCAAGCGTCTCATCATATTTCATAGAGAGAGAGAAGCAATTATATATCAGGCTTCAGGTTCAAGTGCACTCGGATAATTACAGCACTGCTTTAGAGTTGTATGGAGGCTGACAGATCCCCCGGTTCTTCCCGCCTTACAGGGATAGGCAGGGGGCCTTTCCTAATTGACAGACAAGGACACTGATCCCCAGGGAAGTCACCTGGCTCACAAATAGAGTTGCAAGGAGGAAGACACGAGCCCGGGATTTGGGTCTTCTGCCTTCCTTTGCAGCAGTCTCTCTTTTCCGCCTTTCCACTTGATTATCAGGGCAGCAACCAGATGTGCCTTGTCACGTGTGATCATGTCACCCACCCACATGTCAGGCTCATCTTCACATCAAGAGGATTTTTGTGAGTTCATAGGAAGAGATCCCTATGATTTTCATGCACTGTACTGAGTGTCAGACACTTGCCCTGTCTACTCAGCTTAATAAGCCACTTAAGTCAAGGAAGGAGAAAGATGAAGACATGAACAGGAGGAAGGGCTTTGTTAATGACCCCACCCCACTACCCCCAGGGCTAGAGTGTGAGAGCAACAAGCTTTGTACCAAGAATCAAGAAATCTAGAAACCAGTTCTGATTCTGCCTCTACCAGCTGTGTCATCTTGGAGAAGTCTTATCACTCTGAATATTCAATTTCTTTCTCAATAAAATGAGATAAACAGCAGTTGAGACCCCACAAGTTTGGAAAGCGACCAAAATGGAAATCGTGTACAGTGGTGGAAGTGTGATCCCCGTCTATGACTGCATGCGCCTCAGATTCTGAGGATGATGCAGGAAGGTAAATACTCATCAGTTTTGGGGGTAATTTGGAACAATTTCCAATCTTTTTAGAGGTAAGGGACCAAAACAAAGGCAGAAATATGAGTCTCTCAAGCCTAGTTCTCAGGAATAGTCCATGTTAACCAAATGATTGTAACCATCCCGCATCCTCACTCACTTTCAAAATCTCTGTCATGGAAACCTACCTCCCTGGACAAGGATGGAGGAGAATATGGGCAGAAATGATAGAAGCAGTAAACACTCCACCGTAGTCTTCACCCTCATTTCAGAAGTGTTCATCCTCAAAGGTCTTTCTTCTCTTAGGAGCTCAAAATTTCTTGTGACTGCTATTGCCTAACCATGTGACCCTAAAAGACCATTTGAGGCACAAAGGTGTCTCAATGCACACCTAAGGTCGACCATCTTAAGTGGACACCTGACCTCCAAAATCACGTGGACATCAACTAGGAGGGAGGTGAACAGCATCTCTAAGGAACGCAGCTTATTATAAACAGGCTCTATTTCAAAAAATATAAGAAAATCCGGGATGACAGAGAGCCGAAACATCACCTAATTGGGAAAACAATTGGGAAGAACTATTAACCAGAATAGATTTACTTCCAGACACCCCACTGCTTAAGTGTCAAGACCAGAGTAACTTCCCCAAGTCTGATCGATGACTCCACTTCTTTCCCAACGCCGTGAAAGAGCGTCGAGGTCGGGTGATAAAAGATTATACAAAAGACGAGCCTTGTTCTACCTGCTCTCGCCCTTCCTCCTCTTCTCCTCCCAGCTTTATTGTGCACTGGATTCTGATTATCTCTCTGATACTTCTGTGAGCATCCTGAAGGGAGAAAACTGTACCTCATTTTTCTTTATTTACTCAATAATTTGCTGAACGTCTCCACACAGGTGGTCCACAGACATCTTTAAATCAAAATGTCTAACAGTGAGTTCCTTACCTGCCCCTCAGATTTCTCCTTCCTTCTACTACTCTGCCTCAACGGATGGCACTGCAAACACCTTCGTCACCAGGCAAGAAGGTGAGGAGTCCCTCTGGACCCCAAAACTCCTTTGTGTGCTACATCCAACAGCTCTAAATCTGATTAGGTTTTGCCTTGATCGTCAGTTAACTCTCTGATATTTGTCAGATTCTTTATATTGCCATATATTTTTCTACGTAGCTCCAGGAAAATCAGGGTAAACAAAATGATCATAAAACCTGTCCTCATGGGTTCAAATCCAGCCTCCTCCCTTGGGCAAATTATTTTTGATTTCTCCTTATCCCCTGTCTAAGTCAGGGTCCTCATCTGAAAAATGAAGATAAAAATAGTTTCTACTTCTGGATGGAAGGATGGGTTTGTGAATGAATGAATGAAAAATTGGTATATACATTTGGTGGGATAGTGTTCATCCTTAAAAATGAAGGAAATCCTATCTTGTGCTACAACATGGATGAATTTTGAATTATGCCAAGTGAAACAAGTCAAATAAAAAGGACAAATACTGTTGATTCCACTTTGATGAGGTTTCTAAAGGAGTCAAACCCATAGACTCATGCTGGGGGCCAGCGTGACGAACTCCACCCATGGCAAAGGTCATGAGGAAGGAAGCTTGGCATACGCAAAGGCGTGATCAAGCCTCAGGAAAACCCCTGTCCCCAAGCACCTACCCCCAAAACCAGAGCACTTTATGGGGAGCTCTCCTTCATAACCATATCTCTGGGAGAAGGAGTTAACTTGCAGCTCCAGTTAATAAAAATTCCTGGGTGAGACAAAGAGTGTTTCAGCTTAACAAATTCTGAAGTTTCTCTGGCCTGCCTGATCAGGTTCGTCTGGCCACATGTGATTGTTTACAGCCTCCCAACTGTGAGAAGCACGGGATGCTTTAAAACTTTCTAAATACAGACTCTTTTGAGAAGTTAGAAGGTCATTAGTATAGTATTAGTGGGTTGATTAGGAATTATATTGGTGAAGGGTTTCTTCATTTGTCCTGCCAATAATTACTGCTACTTCCCTGCCCTGGGTGTGACAAGGGTGTCTCAGGTCAAACCTCTCTGCTGACAGACTAGCTTGTGTGACAACCTCTCAACCATAAACAGCAAGAGAGTTTGGAGTATTAGCATAGGGCTTTTCTCATTGTTGAATCAATGATTGCCGCCAGGCCTTCATATCCTTAGGCACCTGGGAATATATTAATCAATGTATTTGGAATATAGAAAAGGAAATATAGTAGTTTTTGATGTTAGCAATACTAGACTTTTTGAGTTAATGAATTTTCTCTTTTGTTATAGATCACTGTACTTTGTTATAAATCACTATGTCCTTGCTATGCAAAAATGTAACTTTATCACTATCTTAAGACTAAATAGATCGTAAAGGGAACGGTTTTCATTTGTTGGGCTGATGTTTGCTGCTAAATCTCCATATTCCCTGCCCTTATAATGAATATAACTAGCATATAGGAGAAATAAGTATTAACCTTTAAGATTAATCATGTTAACCTTAGGTTAAGTAAATTCCTTTCCTACTTGTAACTCACTACACCCTCACCCTATAGGAATGCAACTTTGTTTGGAGGGTGGTGCCAGATTTAAGAAAAAATCACCCCTGGAAAAATAAGTTTTCTGGTTAACTGACCGGTATCAGAAAGGGCCATAAAATGTCAGCAGACCTCATGGCCAGAAGATGATGTAAAAAACCATAAGAGCTTTGTATAATTTTATATGAAGGCCCTAATTGTGAAAAAGTTCAGGTCTGCTGACCCCTACGTGACTCTGTATTCATCCCTATGTATAACAAAAGGTATATAAATAAACCTGAAAAATAAAGAAATCAGATCAGTTTCTTGAAAGACTGATTCCCCCATGTCATTTCTTTCTTGCTCCCCGTTTTCCTGGCTGAATTCCCATCTGGTACAAGGGTACGCACCAAGCCTGCTAATTCTGCCTGGGCTGCTAAGATCAGACCGGGGAGGCCTCAGTGCCTCCTCTCCTTCAGGAAAATGGAACGACGCCTGTGGCCTATGTAGGTGGTGATTAGTATTCCACGTAAACCAGTTATTCAGCCTCTTTTTCTCCACTAATTTTCCTACTACACTATCCATTTTTAATCTCCCTCTATATCTGTAATTAAATAAGTTTTTTCCAGGATGCTGATTCCGTCCCCACCTTCGAATTAACCTGGATCCAGCAGGGCTGGTCCCCGGCAGACTTAGACGATAGAATGGTGGTTGCCAGGGATTGGGGGAAGAGGGCTCTGAGAAGTCATAATTTAATGGGTAGAGTTGCAGTTTTGCACGATGAAAAAGTTGTAGAGCATCACTATGCAACCATGTGAATATATGTAAGACTGCTGCACTATACATGCTAAAATGGTTTAGATGATAAGCTGTGTGTTACATCTTTTTCACCCCAATTTAAAAAATTTTAAAATCAACCTACATCCTTCACTACAAGTTCCCATTTACGTACTGTCTCTCACCTCACCCGCCATAAGCCATGACCTCCTTAAAGGCAGGAATTGAATCTTGCTCATCTTCATGCCCAGTGCATAGTTGGTGATATTATACACACAAACACACACACACACACACACACACACACACACACACGGGCTTCCCTGGTGCCTCAGACAGTAAAGAATCTACCTGCAAAGCAGGAGATCTGGGTTCAATCCCTGGGTCAGAAAGATCTGGAGAAGGGAATAGCCATTCCCACTCCAGTGTTCTTGCCTGGAGAAGTCCATGGACAGAGGAGCCTGGCAGGCTACAATTTATGGGGTCACAAAGAGTCAGATACGACTGAGTGACTAACTTTTTCATTTTTCCATTTAATCATATATATGTTAAATAGATTTATATACATACATATATATATATATGTATATATAGAGATAGGCAGTTTCCCAGTTTAGAAAAATGATACCAATATGAGTAGTGCAGGAAAGACTCCATCAACATATCCCCCAGGGAAGTATATCCGCTTATAATTTTATTCCATTTAATAAGAGGATATGTGGGGGCTTGTTTAAACCCTTTTCTTTAAAAACAGAACACAATTGGGAGTGCTTGGAGTTCCCGCAGGAAGAGACAGCTGCCCTGCTCCGGGCTCCCTTGGGGAGCTGCCGCAGAAAGTTTGCTGCTGTCTGAGTTGCTTTCTCTTCTGAGCTGTCAGCTCGACTGCTTCTGAGGAGCCCTCGGAGAGGTGGGAGGAAGAGGAGGTGGCTTTGCTGGCGTTTAAATCAAGAAAAGGAAGTCTTAATTAGCTGGAGACGGGGCCAGTCCCACCACCTCAGGGAAGGCACAGGAGAGAGATGGGTGGAGGTAAGGAAGGTCCACGCAAACATGGCATCGAGACACCGGCCCAAGGATGCTGGTGGGGGAAGAGAGAGGCCCAGCGTCTCACTCCCAGCTCCCCGGAGCCACCCCAGGTCAGGGCCTCTCCTTGGCTGAAGCCATAGGTGGAGCCAACCCCACCCACCCTCACTCCCAGCTGGGAGGTTGGGCTTCACTATGCTGCCATCCTGGCTTTGCACTGAGGCTGCACCAATTGCCAGCTGCATGACCCAAAGCTAGCCAATGAACCTTGCAGAAACTCAGTTTCCCGTCTAAAACGAAATGGCAACCCCAGCCTCAAAGCGTTGCTGAGATACTTAAACAGTAAATGTGCACAAAGTCGTGAAGAGATAAAATGATTTTAAAACGTGAGTTCCACATCTCCCTGACCACTTTCCAAACACAGCAGCCACCTGAACCCAGAGGAAAATGCACTGAAGGAAAACAAGGATAACTCGGATGAGAAAACTTGGAGGTGAGTAAAACCCCAGTGTGTAAAGTGTTCATCACCATCCTGATGATTGAAGAAAACAAAATGAAACACAACAAATATTGCATGGAGGCAGATCACAGTGGCCAAAAGCCCTGCGAGTTTGGGCTTGCCTGTGGACGGGGGCATGGCACTGGGGAGGCTGAAATGCGTAGTATCTCCTCTGCCCCTCAGACTGTATGCGGTTTTCAATATTGCCTCCATCAGACAAATGAGGACACAGGTTCTGCTATCACAATGGCCTCCCCAGAGAGCCCTCAACTAGGGCTAAGGAAGATTGGAAACCCACTCCAGCTTCCCAGGATCACGTCCTCTCTCTGCCATTCCTCCATGGGTTCTCTCCATGAGCATTCCAGATGATCCAATCCCTCACCCCGTGTGTTCCCCTCATCGCAGAGACATCTCACACCCTCTCCTGGTCTCTCTCATCATTTCTAAACGATAAGAAAAAACTCCGGTTGCACAAAGCACAGACTTAACTCAAACAGGAGGAATAGAAAGGACATCCATTGACTCCAATGCCTGGGATGCGCCCGGGGGTGCTCAGGCTTTCGGGGTAACTGGGTCCAGTGCCCTGTGCGTAGATTCAGTCAGGTGGAAAATATAAGATATCACCAGCTTCTACCAGGCCCTTCTTTTCCAGCTTCACTGCCTTCGCCTCTGAAGCCTGTACTCCTCAAACCTTCCCTCCTAGACAAAAACGGTTCACAGAGCACCCCCTCCAATCACAGGTGGAGCACCATGCCTCTGAGAATTGCCTCAAAGAAGGTGGGACACAGATCTGTGTCCTGTCCGTCCCTAACCCACCTTGCACTGAGGTGCCATCTCAGTCCTTCCTCACAGCAACACCCCAACATCTCCACGTATGATGCCCAGCGTTTGGGATAAAGAAGAGTGAAGAGAAGCCAAGCAACTAGCCCAAAGTCACTTGGCCTATGTGGAAGCACCGGGCTTCAGGCTGGGTCACCATTCTGACGGTGGCTTCCCACGCAGGGGCTGCCAAGGTGGCATGTGACACCTGACTCTGCCTTGTCATGTGTGAGTCCTGTGCTTTTCGAGTGCATCCTGTGCTGTGCTGTGCTGTGTGACTGTATGTGTATGTGTGTGTGTGTGTGTGTGTGTGTGTGTGTGTGTGTGTGTGTGTGTGTGCTCAGTCATGTCCAACTCTTTGAGACCCCATGGATTGTAGCCCACCAGATTCCTCTGTCATGGAATTTTCCAGGCAAGAATATTGGAGTAAGTTGCCATTTCCTACTTCAGTTTCATTGGCTGAAGCCCAGTAAAAGAATAAACGTCTTTAAAAAATAATTTTGCATATAACACTTGCCAAACTGCTTAAAGAAATTAAATTCACAAATCAATTTTTGTTTTAGCATGAAGGTAATCTTGTCAATACTCAGATCTTCTAGGTTCTTCCCTCTCTTTGAACAAATTGAAAGGAGAGGCTGAGAGCAGTGAATTTGCCCTGGGCTGGGCTTACCTGCCCCTGTACAAAGCTTCCCCCTGCCCCGCGGACCAGTAGCCAGGATCTCAGGGTACTCAGCTCAGCAGGGATCCTCAAGCTCCCAGCACTCTTCTGCATCCCCATGGGGCAGTCAGCTTCCTGTTTCTCCCTGGGCTCTTTCCCAGTCTTGGCATCTCCACTTTCTCCATCCATTTTCCCCTCCCCCTGCCTCTCTGCATCTCCTCCCTGTGTATACACATAAACTCACTTTATGCTTTATATCAAAGCCAGTTTCTTTCAAAGTGGGAGAAAAACTGTCCTGAGAAAACTAGATATATTTTCGTCAGTATTGCCAGGTAGTGGTAGCTTTCCCCAAAGCCCTTAATATCCCTGTTCTCTTCTGTGTCTCCAGGGAATCGTCCCTGAAGAGCAAAGGCATCTGTTCACATAGGCACCGAGGCCCCCATTCTTCCTCTGGGGATTTCTTGATCTGCACTGCCTGCCCCTGGGGGTCCTGGACCTCCAAGAGACCTTGGGCAGGAGCCCCTAGAGTGACCAGCAGATGCTCAGCACGGCCCCTCCTGTCCTTCCTTTCGCCTTCCTGCTCAGGCCGAGCTCCCTCAGCCAGAGCTCTGCCTGTTGGTAATGCCTCAGCCCAGGACACCCAGTGGAGGTATGGAGGCAAGGTGGGCAGGGGGCATCCCACACTGATTGCAGGGCTATCACTGCAAAGATCAGCTGGTTTTGAGGGTCCTCTATCACAATGGATGATGCACATGTAGGGCCGACCCTGGGTAAACCCCTGGGAACGCCCATCTCAGAACTCAGCAGCCTTCTGAGGACGGAGTGAACGTAACAGACAAGACACGACAGGCTGTGAGTGGCAGGCCATCTGTCACACAGTCCCATTGAGGCCCTCTCTGTTTTCCCCTAAATGATTACTTTTCCCGCTCTGATTTCACCTAACAGCATGTCAGATGTAGACAAGAATAGGAGACCCTTGGGGACAGTGGTCTTCTCTGGCTAATCAGCCTGCTAACGGCTGTCCAGCAGAGGACAGACACGAGTCCCATGGTGTCGTGGAAAGAGCTTCAAGTGAGGCTGAACTTCAATTCCAGCCTCATCACTTCTAGACATGTGACCTTGGGCCAATTACTTGGTTTCTACATCCTGGCAGGGAAAAGTGGCCACTCAGAATGAGAACTAGTGGTGGAGTTTAGCAGAGAACTATTCAGAAGGGAAGGTGAGGATTTGAGAAAAGCTAAAGGACCAATAACACGAAGCAACCCTGAGCAGCCCAAAGTTTGAAGAGTGGAAGGAAAGAGCCTCTGCATGGACAGGAGTTGCAGCCTTCAGTAGAGGGATGCAGCCTTCAGTAGAGGGATGCAGCCTTCAGTAGAGGGATGCAGCCTTCAGTAGAGGGATGCAGCCTTCAGTAGAGGGATGCAGCCTTCAGTAGAGGGATGCAGCCTTCAGTAGAGGGATGCAGCCTTCAATAGAGGGATGTGGCTTTCAGTAGAGGGATGCAGCCAACCACAGCAGAAACAATAGAAGCTTCCTCTCTTCCCACCTCCCACTGCCCTGTGCCTCCTTACCAACACACCTAACCAGAAGCCAAAGGCAAGGGGCCTATGGAACTAGTCCAGCCTGTTCAGTCCCAGGAGAAGAAGAAACACACCCAGAACATGTTAAGCCGCAGTAACCAGATTTACAGAATGGAAGCAGTAATAACCACAGGATTATCAAGACAATGCAACAAAATAATAGCCTCTGGAACACAAATCAGGACTAGAGAAGGAAATGGCAACCACTCCAGTATTCTTGCCTGGAGAAACCCATGGACACAGGCGCCTGGCAGGCTACACTTCATGGGTTGGCAAAGAGTCTGACACGACTGGGCAACTAAACAGCAAATCAGGATACATCCCTTCACCCAGCAGCTCCCCCAGAAACAGTCACCAGCATCACAGGATGTCCTCTATTTAGAAAACAGTGACACCCAAAGTTTAGACATCAGTTTACACAGCTCTTAATCTGATTTGATGCTCACAGCAGCCCAGGCAGGTACACGTGTTTGTTCTTCCTTTACCGATGAGGAACTGGGACTCAGATTAATCACTTTGCCCAGGTACATGTGCAGAAATAAGAGAGCCATGACTCCAAGACTCTTCCCCACCTTCTAGGTCTGTGTTTCTTTACATTTATTCAACATTTTGCATCTCACGCCTATAAAGGGAGTAAAGTGTGTATCTCCTTCTCAATTTTCTGACCCACCCAGAGGAGACCAGGGTGTGTCTGTGTGGCCTGACTCTGCAGATCTCTTCTGAGTGCACTTTTGCTTTCAGCTCCAAAACTGAAACTTTTCACAAGAGAGAAGGAAGCTCTGGAGGCTGAGGGAGGGTACAGAGGCACTTCTCCAAATCTGGAGGAGAGAAATCAGAGAACACTTTCTGAAAGATATATTGTCTGGGTTGAGGCTGAAAGAATCCATGGGCCTTATCCGCAGAGAAGGGAAGAAAAAATATTTTCCAGATCAGTGGTCAGCAAAAGCTGGTCTTATCGCAAGACTGCAAGTTGCCCAGCATGACTGGCACTGAGAACTGGGTGGCCTGACCACAGAGGGCACCAGGTGGGGCCGGTCACCCTCCCCCCCGCCTCACATCCATGCTATCTCTTGTCCTGCCAGCAGGCAGCATGAAGTTCTGCCGGCAGCAAAAGTCGGCCCTGAGTCCTGTTGCAGACAGACCCACATGCAAGGACCCCCAGGGCCATCACGCCCCCTCCTCCATCAGGCCCTCCAAAGTGACTCCCTGCCCCCGGCACTGACACAGCCTGCTGCCAATTACAGGGGAAGAGCGACTCCTCACCACAGAGCTTTCGGATCGGTGCTATTATCTTTATGTAACATTTATATTTCCTTTTGTCCTCTGCAGCCTCAGGACTTCCGGCTCCTGATTAGTCATGGAGTGTGACTTCTGCTGCAAGGAAAAAGGGTCTGGATGGCTTTATTCTGCTCCCTCTCAGGTCCTTTTGTTAAGATGTCCCCTGTTCCCCACCCCACACCCCCTGAGACGGCTGACACCCCATGACAAATTGAGAAGAAGAGAGAGCAGCCAACTATATATGCTAAAGTGTAAGCCTCTGCCCATTTATTACAGGGCAAGAGAAAATCAACACAGGCTGTCAGGAAGAAATGGACTTGATGTTTAGAGGAGGAAGGCAAGAGGAAAGGAAAGAAGGAGGGAAGGAAAGGAAGGAGAGGAAGAGAGAGAAGGAAGGAAAAAACACCAGAGGGGGCAAATATATTCAGAGAAGTCAAGTGCAGTATGAGATGAGGTCAAAGGTAGGATTGGGGGCTGGAGGGAGATTTCCCTGGTAGTCCAGTGGCTAAGCCACTTAGCTCCCAGTGCATGGGGGCCGGGTTCAATCCCTGATCAGGGAGCTAGGTCCCACATGCCACAATTAAGTGTCTAAATGCCACAACCAAAGATCCAGCATAGTGAAGTCACTCAGTCGTGTCCAACTCTTTGCGACCCCATGGACAGTGAGTGACCTGCACCAAGCTCCTCCATCCATGGGATTTTCCAGGCAACAGTACTGGAGTGGGTTGCCATTTCCTTCTCCAGCATACTTCAACTAAAAAAAAAAAAAAAAGATCCTGCAAGCTGCAACTAAGACTTGGTACAGCCAAAAAAAAAAATATTAAAAAATAAAATGAACTCTTTTGCCTACAAAAAAGAAAAAAAAAAACAACTAGATGGGGCCAGCTCACATAACAACTTGTTAGGCATGGCAAATAGCTTAAATTTAAATGCAAGTGGGAATTTTGAAGGTCCTTGCATAGATAAGTGATGAAATCTGATTTACAATTTTCAAAGAACACTCAGTGTTCTATATAAAGACAAAATTCTAAGAAGCAATACAGGTAGCACAGAGAACTGTTAGGAGACTGTTACAAATGCTAAAGGAAGAAACGGTGGAGTTGGGGGCACTCAGAGCAGCACGGGAGATGGAGAGAGGTGAACAGATCCAGAGTCTCTCTTAAGAAGAGCCCCCACAAGGCTCACTTACGGCCTGGATGTTGGGGTGAAATGCTTAGATGAACTAAAGATGGTTCCCAGGCTTGAGTTTGAGCCACTGGGGAAAAGGTGGTGACATTTACCAATATGGCAAACAGTAAGGGAGGAACAACTTTGGCAGTAAGGTGAGAAAATTAAGCCGATTTTTTTTTTAATGTATTAAGTTGAGATACCCATTAGTCACCTAAGTGGAAATGTCAAGTTAGCAGGATATATGAGTCTGCAGCTTTAGGGTGTTAGTGCTGGAGATGTAAATTTGGAAGTCATTATCATGAAGATGGTATTTAAAGCCACGGAAGTGGATGAGGTCACCTAAGGAGAGTGTGCAGGTAAAGAAGAAAAGGGAATCCACAGCTGATCCAACATTTGGACCCAGAGCAGGGGAGGGTGATCCAGTGATCCATCCAAAGAAGACTTTGTGAAGACAGGCTGGGAGGCGGGAGTGGGCGCTGGAGAGAGCGATGGGAGTGAAGCCAAAACCAGCTGGCAAACTTTGGCTTCAAGAGGCCAAAGGAACCAGACTGGAAAATAGACTTGATGACAAGGAAGAGACCCTGGAACTCGCCAGCTTAGAGGCTGATGATGACCTGACAAAGCAGTGGCTGTAGCGGAGTGGGTGGGTCAGCCCAGATGGTGACAGCAGAAACCAGAGTGGTGATGATGAGGTCAATGGACATTGAAGACGAGACCCCGTGATGCGAGCAGAGGCTAATGCCCAAAGCCACTGGGTCCATGGTAAAGGCGGGAGATTTCAGAGCATGAACCATCCCAGCAGAGGATGCACCTGTGATGGAGACCGCAAGTGTGAGTTCCCTTTGATGGAAGCAGGAAGCATCACACATTGAAACAGGAAACGAAAAGAGTACAGAAGAGGATGCAGCAAGGATTCCCAACCTAACTGCTTCTAACTGATGCCGTTTGGGTGCTGGGCCACCTCATGGGCATTCTAGAAGGATGGGCAGTTATAGCCAGACAGCACGATCTTCTTTTTTTTCTTTTGGTGTTCCAGCATTGATCTTTATTAGCAGCATAGCTTAGGTTCTCTGTCTTTAAGATAAGGCTTAGATAGGATCCATCTAGTTCTAATATGCTGACTCTGAAAAACTTCACAAGATACACATTTATCAAGTAAAAGGTATCTTGCGTATTCTTTGGCGAGAGATGTGGTACTTGCTTACATAAAAATTGTGTTTTTTTTTTCACCCATAGTTACCTCTGGGTAACTATGAATATAATGTATCTTTTTATATATATAATATAACGTATCTTTGCATTATCATCCTAGCAATATCCATGACTTGAATGCATTTATGGCACTGTAGACTTCTTTGTGGACCTACATACAAAAGAATTAAAAGGAGAGGGTGTGATGAATTAAGAGAATAGCATTGACATACATACGCTACCGTGAGTAAAATAGATAGCTGGTGGGAAGCTGCCGTAACACAGGGAGCTCAGCTCGGTGCTCTGTGATGACCTAAAGGGGTGGGATGGGAGGAGGAAGGACCAAGAGGAAGAGGAATATATATATGCATATATGATTCACTTCATTGTACAGCAGAAACTAACACAATTTTGTAAAGCAATCATGCTCCAATAATAAAATGAATCCATAAATAAGAGTAAGTCTGTGAAGTTCCCAACCAGTGACCATCATGTGTGACCTTCCCTGCCCTCTGGATGCTCCATCCCCCTACTCTTTCTCTCTTACAGCCTCCAAGGTAGACGCATGGGGCGGGTGCTTGAACATTCGTTAAAGTATAAAACAGATGGAGGTGGGATGTAGAGAATTAAAAACAAACAAAAACCCAGAAATGCTGTCTTTGCAATCAGGAGACCTGGGCTCGTGTCCCAGGTCTGAACCTGACTTTCTCTTTGACCTTGTAGCACCTCCCTCCTCGCCTGGCCTCCGGACTGTATCAGTTTACCTGTTAAAGGTAACAGTTGGACTAGATCTGTGGTTTTCAAATTAGTAGGACTTCTTTGACAAAATCTGATTTGAGGTATAAAAGAGATAAAGAGAGGCTGGTCTGATTAAAAGGTTGAAGGAATCCTGCACTGCATGGTTCAGCCACCCCCAGGTCCCCAAGGTTGGTGGCTTGGTAGTCCCAGGGCCAGTGACCCCCAGGTACACAGCCTGAGAGGCTGGTCCAGACTCCAGCTGCGTGTGCCTCCTTGGCACCTCCTGGTGGAGACGCCCAGCAGGTGCAGCCCCATATGGGCCCCTCGCTTCCTGGCCCTGGAGCTCACCTGGGCCTCAAGGCCTCTCTGGCTGGAATACTGCTCTGTTGGTGATCTTGATGGATGATTTCCCTGTAGAAAGATGGGAACATTCATTAAGGACTTCATGCTAGGAGACAGAACACAGCCCCGAATTCATTACTATCTAGGGCTAGCAAGCCATCCCAATTTCATTGAAAGGTGAAAGGGAAACCCAAACTTCATAAATAAGGGGCTATGAGGACCGTCTAAATCTTGGCTTGCAGTGAAGTGGAGTTTCTGTCTCTCTAATTTGCCGTCTTATGTCCTGGGCATGTCAGGGCTGATACTAGGCTGGGCCAGGGTGGCAGAGGATGGGGCGGGGGCGGGGGGTGGTTGCTGTTATCAAGCACCTGTCAGGGGGAAGCTGGTTTCACAGTCACTGATGTGGCCAAACCAGCCATGGGCAAATATCCAACAGGAACCGCAGCTGCAAGGCTTCCAAATAGGCTGCCCCCTCTGGTACCCTAAAGGTTTGGGGTCTTTTAACAAACCACATTATGGCTCTTAGCATATCAAAATGCTGTCACTTTGCTTTTGTCTTTCATCTCTCATTCTCGCTTACATGGGTGGTTTTGAGTTCATCCATGGATACACACTGAGCACTTTCTATGCAGTAGTCTGTGTGTCAGACGCTCGGGACCTGGAGCTAAGTATTCCTGTCTAAATGGTCCCTGCCTGCAATCCCCTCAGTCTACCAGCGGGGAGACTGTTAACTGTCCCCATGCACCCACCCTGCGTTCCCTTCATCTCTCTACCTAAGGATGTGCTCTGGCCAAGAGGAAGTCTAGACATGCCAGGGACTCAGTGTCCAGGAGTCAAGGACCAATCAGGGAGGGAGACAGCAGATGAAGACCCCAGTCTCCTTGATCTGCAGAGGGATGGTTCTGGGTGTGTCTGAAACCATCTCTCAGAGGTCCCCAGTGAAAACAGTTTTTGTGGCTTTCCTTCCTCCCCGGGGCCCTTCCCACTCTCATGCCAGTGCTTCCTGGGACCACATCTCTAATAAATTAACTGCACCTAAAGTCTTTTCTTTGAGAGGCGCTTACCATGTAGTAAGAGGATACATGTGATAAAAACAAGCTCCTCATTTCACACTGGAAGAGAAAGAGTAAGATGCTTTGAGACGTTCACTTTGTCTCCGTGCCTGTAGGAGAAGCTTCCCAAAGGCTGAGATGCTGCCTGTCTTCTGTTCCCCCTTAGTGTTTTGGGGACACCAGATACAATGCTGGGTACATGCTCAGAGCCAAAGAGACACACACTGAGTTGAATTGAATCATAAATGCTGTGAGCTTCTCCCCCAGCCTTGATGGGTACAGCAGGGCTGTTTCCCAGCGTGCTGCTCCACCCAGACACGAGAACCTAAATTCCATTCATTCTCCCCGTCCGGAACGCAGGGAAATGAGAACATCCAGCTTCATCTCAGGGCAAAGAGACCTAAGTTTAAATGATGGTGTCTGACACTAGGCCAGTCACTTTCCCCGTTAATTCCACAAGGCTTTTCTGAGCACCCGAGAGAAACCAGTGGGGACACAGCCGTGAATAAGATAAATAAGGTCACCACCCGCTTTCAGAGTGGTGTTAAAGGGTCAGGACATAAATCAGCTCTCATTTCTCTGCTTTTAGAGAGTCCAAAGGGGTCAGAGCCAGGGTCAGCTCTCAGCAGGGCCCTCATCGCCACTTCCTCTTTCCAGCAGTTGGTCTCTCTTTCTCAGACAGGCGACCTAAACCCACTTGGAGCCAGACACTGCAACCCACAGCCCTCTCTCTGCCTCTTTCTCTCTCCCGGGTTTCTTTTCCTCCGAGGATGGGAGCTTTCTCTATTCCAAGCTCAGCTCACTGAGGCAAGAAAGCAAAGAGGTTAAAGTGATAAACTCTGGGGCCAAACTGCTAGGCTCCGCCATGCACCACAGCTGTGTGGCCTCAAGTAAACGAGGGAGGCTCTCACATCCAGATTCTCTCAGCCACCAAATGCGTGCCCCAGGAGGGATTTTCATCTCTTACAGTCCTGAAGCGGCAGGTGGAGGGCTGCATATTATGTAAAGCACTGGATGACTCCGGGCTATTTCCACTAGTTCAGGCCAAGGAAGAGTTTTTTTGGTTCTTGAGACCCAAACACCCTTCATTTGCCAGCTTTCTGCACCAGGCCTTGTGTCTCAGCGCCCCTTACATATTGCATTGTACAGAAAAACCCAAATGCACTTTTTGGCCAACCCATTCATGATACTGGGTTGGTCCCTGGTGGCTCAGCTGGTAAAGAATCCGCCTGCAGTGCAGGAGACCGAGGCTCAATCCCTGGGTTGGGAAGATCCCCTGGAGAAAGGAATAGCAACCCACTCCAGTATTCTTGCCTGGAGAATTCCATGGACAGAGGAGCCTGGTGGGCTACAGTCCATGGAGCTGCAAAGAGTCAGAAAACAACTGCACAGTAACAATACTGGGTTACTCTCTTTCCCTTTTCTATGTCGGTGATCAGCCCTGTTGTTTATTCCTGGATCCCCTGGCCATATCATCAAAACTCACCTAGTATCACCCCACCATCTCACACAGACCCTTCTCTGTGATTGCACAGGTTTGGCTGCGATTTCTTCTTGTGCTGAGAAGACTCAGAGGAACGCTTTCTCCCACCAGCCTTCACCCTGACATGCAGCAAGACAGAAAAACCGCTGCTTACCCCTTCCAGGCAAGGCCCCCAGCGCTGTTAGGAACTGCCTCCCCTTCACTCCCCTCTCCTTGTGGTTTTCCCCAGGCAGGAAGTAGGTGGTGGGGAGGGGGAATCTTCGACTCCTAGCCCTCCTCGGAGCACGTCATCCACCGAATTAATCAGAGAGGCGGGCTGTGTCCATCCAACCTGAAGGCCACCTGTGTTCCAAATTTGAAAATCCATTCACTTGGGAGAAGCAGAGAGTCCCACGGGGAGTCAATAGATTTCACTTCAATGAACATTGCTTTGGGCAAATAAGCAATTTTATTTCCTCTTCCCTACCCCCTTAAAAACATCAATGAAGTGTTTTGTGGTGTTGCTGACAGCACATGTCACTTCGAAGCTGGAAATAAAATCTTCTTTAAGCTATTTATAACCGACTGGCAAATGGAAGGTAGTGAGAAGGAAAGGGAGACCAAAGCAGGAATGGTAGGGGAGCTGAGTGCCAGCCCCTCCAGCTCCCAGCTGCATGGCTCTGCAGGCATCACTCAGAATCCCTGAACCCCACTCTTCATCTGTGAAGGAGGCTGGGGGACCCCTATACCTGCCTACAAGGGGTATAAAGCAAGCGGTTGAAGGAAGGGCTCTGGGATGCTAGCATGACGACACCGCAAGCTCTCCCGGGAAAGGGGGTGTGCTTTATAAACTGTAAAGTGCTTCTGACGTTTCAGAGACTGCAGGATCCATTTTTTCAAAGCAGGGCGCTTCAACCTAAGAACCAGGTTCTCAGCAGCTTTAGGGGTTCTGGAAACCACCTATAATTTATGCAAAAGTTTCAAATGGAAGATGTGTCTCTCTGGAGAGGTCTTTAATTTACATTAAAATATCAAGAGGATCTCTAACCTAGGAGAGGCTAAACCCAGCATCCCAGGTGCAACATGGGGCTGCAAAACCAAATGCCCATGGATCCAGGCAGGTGACCTGGAAGAGAAGCTGAGTGAGTCTGCAAAACTGACAGACCCATGGGGACCGTGGCAAACTGGGGGGGTACCAGTGAAAAGAAGGGACCTCCACTCAGCTCCAGATGATGGCCAATCAGGAATGGGGTGCAGGGGTGCCCCAGTTTTTGCTTTTTAAGAAAATAAATCAAAATCCAGATTTCGACTTATAATCCTGCACTTTTTCCCTTCAGCTAATTCATAGCTTTCAGTTTTCTCTGGGTTCAGCGAAACACATCGAGAAGCTAGGTTCAGCCTGAAGACCAGTTCTGTCCTAGAGTCTTCCTGTGTGTTCACAGCTGCTGGGGAAGAAGCCACATCCAGGGTCATGACTGCTCCAGCTGCACAAATGAGTGACCGTGGCCCCCTCTCGAAGCCACAGATGCTCCAGACATTCTCCTAAGCCGGGGAACCTCCACTCCAGCTCTCCCGCCTCAGGCCCTGGCTGGACCATGTCTGAGTTCCTGCCCATCATTCTTCAGAGTCTCTTCGTCTCCTCAACTCTGCCTGGTCCGCACCCATCTCCATCATCACCACAGCCGCCAACTGTCCCCAGCCACCAGCCTCTCCTTCCTTTGCATCCAGGAATCAGGAGAGGTGCATTCACCTCTAGTCTCTGCCACACACAAGGACAGAGGAGGCCGAGTCACTTCCCTTTCTTGAACTTCAGGTCCCAACAGGCTCTAATTCTCCCTGGAGTCCCTATAACTCATCACGAACTCCGTTTCCTATATAGCTCCTTCCTCCAAATTCATTCATTGAATCAGAATCACCTTTTCTTCCATGCAGAGAAATTAGTGGGTCACAGGCATAGAGAAAAAAACATCAGCAGTGCTCCTCCCAAACCTTTCCCTCTTGGAAAGCAGGACTTTCCTTCTCCTTCTGGAAATGCAAGGAGTTGGAACTAAATGTCCCTGAACAACACAGCCATTGATTGTTTACAGTGAGATGGGAAAAAGGGCATATCCTTTTCAGACAAAGCCCAAAAGCTCTTAAGAATAACCCCAACACTTCTGTCATCGTTTGCAGGGGCTTTGCCAAGCTTGAAGGAGAGAAAGTAGCTGTGTATTTAATACCCTCATCTCTCCTGCTGGACTTAGGCCTCATGAGGCCGGGTCTGTATTTGTCTGGACACGTCTGTAGCTTAGTTCCCAATGTCCTGGCGCATTGCTCTGTGTGTGTGTGTGTGTGTGTACACGCAGTCACTCAGTTGTATCCGACTCTTTGCAACCCCACAGACTGTAGCCCACCAGGCTCCTCTGTCCATAGCATTTTTCAGCCAAGAATACAGGAGTGGCTTGCCATTTCCTCCTCCAGAGGATCTTCCCCACCCAGGGACCAAACCCACGCGTCATGTATCTCCTGCATCTCAGGCAGATTCTTTACCACTGAGCCACCGGGGAAGCCCTGGAGCATTGCTAGGGCTCGAGAAATGTTATTGAAATGAACTAAATCCAGTAACAGTGATACTCAAAATGCCACCCCCACCCACTTGCCAAATCTCTTTGCCCTGCCAAACACCATACAGTCTTCAGCAACTCTGGACCCCAGACTAGGAGCAAGCCTGCACTTTATAGGGCCACCCCTACAACACAATGTGTCATGCAGGGTCCGAGCAACCCAGGGCCCCCAAAGCTGAACCAGCTTCTCTCTGTGGACAGTCTCCTGCTCCAAATGTGCCTGAGACATGGTTTGCGTTTCTGACAGTGCCAAGGGAGCTCTGCTCAGAAGAGGGACTGGAGTCGCCTGCAAACTGCTGCCAGAAAGACCCCGAGTCCACTGCGCACAGGGAGAACTGGCTCTCTTTACAGATGAGCAGACAAATATCTGGAAAGAGACGTGTCATCCCAGAAATGGGGGTGGAACTGATCGGAAAGAGAGAGTTCCCCAGAGGGATAAATGGTGAGCTGAGTTGTTGAAACACTGTGGTTTGAAAACAGACAAACCTCCAGAAATAGAAAGACAAGGTCAGAGCAAAATGAGACATTGGTGCCCAGAAGGCTACCTGCTGGAGCTTTTCATGAGCTCTGCCTCGGTGACAGTGTAGAGTAATGAATGGAGAGGGAGCCTGGACTCAAAAGACACAAGTCCTATGAAATCCAGGAAAACAACCCTCTTTTTCCCAAACCTACGTTTCCTTCTCTGTTGTGACAGATTGAATTAGGTCCAATTCTTCACACCCCAGTAACAGTCTCTGCATCTCTCCCCGCTTGCGTACCCTAGCTTTGGCTTAACCACACGCCAGGATAGGAGCAGAGATGTGAAACTCAACTGGGCTTCCAGTGGACTTGCTTCTGTGCTCTGGTGGTCTACTGTGACCTGGGGAGCTTCTGTTCCTTCAGCCCAGGACCTACGTCTGAGCTCCAGCTGCAGTCAGATCCACAGTAAACGAGTGCCACTAGGCGAGCCAGCCCATGTCAGCCTGGATCTCACAGATACCATCACCAGGAAGATCCATGGCATTGCTCTATCCCGCTGGAATTCTGTGGATGTGTGCTACATAGCAAGAGACTGCAGTGCCCATCAAATGGGGGCAGCACCATTTCTGATGAACGCTGCACTGTGCTATGAATCAGAGACCAGCATATCAGTGCAAATCTCTCATACGGTACGCTGTTGCTCAGTCACTCGGTCATGTTCAAATCTTTGCAACCCCATGGACTGTAACCCACCAGGTTTCTCTGTCTGTGGGATTTCCCGGCAAGAATACTGGAGTGGGCTGCCATTTCCTTCTCCAGGAGATCTTTCCAACTCAGGGATCGAACCCAGATCTCCAGCATTGTAGGCAGACGCTTTTACCATCTGAGCCATTAAGGAAGTATGTGGTAAAGGTAGGTGGTAGGTAGTGTTAATGGGTAAATAATCCATGCAAGTCTTAAGTAAGGTGAAAAGAAGAAAACGATTGAATGCAAACATTAAAAACAAAGTGACTATATTATCTCACATCCCAATTCAGCCTTCTTACAGAGATCAGCTCACGTCATTACTCTGTAGGGAGAAATGACCCTTACAGACCCTCCCCCCAGTACAAGCCTCCATCCCCAGCCGAGAGCTGCAGGCATTCTTGGACCCAAGGCTGTCTGCATCAGTCACTGTAAGCCTGTGCCCATCCTAATGTCTGTTTCCCTGGCTCTGCTTCTCCCGCCTCCCTCTTCCCTTGTAAGGGTCCTTGTGCTGATGTTGGGCCACCTGGATAACTAGGTCCTCCCCATCTCAAGATCCTTTATGTAGTCATATCTGCAAAATTCCTTCATATATATTCACAGCCCCTGGGGAGGAGGACATGGACCTCTTTGGGTGGCCAGTACTCTGTCCATCACAGTTAATTTCTAACTTCTATCCTGGAAAAGTAGAATCATCTGGTGGTTCAGCAGTAAAGAATCCACCTGACAATGCAGGAGACGTGGGTTCAATTCCTGATCCAGGAAGATCCCAAAGACCCCAGAGCAACCAAACATGTGTGCCACAGCTCTTGAGCCTGGGAGCCACGCCTCCCAGGAGCTGCTCTAGAGCCTGGAGCTGCAACTACTGAGCCTATGTGCCGTGACGACTGACACCTGTGTGCCCTAGAGCCCGTGCTTCACAACAAGAGAAGCCTCTGCCATCAGAAGCCTGGGCATCACAGCTAGAGAGCAGCCCCCCACTCACCATAACGAGAGAAAAGCCCACAGAGCAACTAACACCCGGCACAGCCAAAAATAAAATGAATCAATAAAATTACTTAAAAAAAAAAAAGTAGGATTCAGAAACTAGAAAATTCTCTAAAATCAAGAAGGTATATGATGACGGTCATTGACATATAGACGCTCACATAAATGATAGTTCTCTCTCCTGGTCACATGGTAATACTTCCTTCCTTGCCCCCCTTGGAAACGGTCATGCCTATGCGACTTGCTCTGGCCACTGGAACAGGAAAAGAGGCCAAGTGCTTCTGGGTAATGTCTTACTACAATCTGTGTAAGATGTACCTGCTTTTCACCGCCCTCCCACCAGGGTCGCTGGCAAAAGGTGGCCTCTCTATCAGCCCAAGTCCTAGACTGACTCTGACTCCAGCCCCCTAGATGTCCCTTGATGGACACACAGCACTAATGAGAAATAAATTTTATTATTTTAAGCCACAAAGATTTGGGGGTCTAAACTAACGCACCCCAAAGGCACTCAAAGGTTCAGGGCAACCAAAGGCAGGTCGACTATAATAGTACCTTGTATGGGTTGGCCAAAAGGTTCATTTGGGTTTTTCCATAAGAGCTTCTGGATTTTTTTTTGCCAATTCAGTAATTGCTTATAACCCCAAGAACTCCCACCCACTGGCCTCAAATGAGCTGTCAGGGCCAAGGTGCAGCAACAATGGAAGAATCTGGAGAGCAAGCTAAGACTTTCTAAATTCAGCTATGCATCCTTCTATTACTCATTGAGTGCGTGCATGCGTACACACACAGAAAGACACACAGAGAGAACCAAGCTGTAAATTCTCAGAAAAATTGCCCCTTCCTTACCTTCTTCTGGGTTCCCAGTTTCTTGCATAACGCCTGGCTGGGAAAAAGCCAGCGGCATGGAGAATGGGGCTGCAGAGGGAAATGTCAGTGCTGAGTCTAATGCGCTAGGGCTATGCGAAGCCTAAATGGGGATAAAGAGCCAGGTCGACTGACATGGTCGAGAGATGCCCAGCTGAACAAATAGAGTCGACAAGCTGGTTATGATTGCATCTGCCCCAAGTCCTCACTCCAGGAAATGCGAGGAGACAGAAATCCAGACAGCATGTGTCCTGGCAAGGCAAGCTAGTGAAGGAAAATCCTCCCCTACACATGTACTCACTAGAAAGGGCTTCACGGGTGATGGCCATTTGCCAGAGAGCCAGGCCTGGAAGACAGCTTGAAGGCGAAGGAGAGAGCTGCGGTGTGGGGGGGTGTGACTTGGGGCCCTATGGATGTCAGTGTGGGGGTTGGGTTGGGTAGGGAAAACAGAACACAGTTTGTCTTAGAAATAAACCCAGGAACTTTCCTCCCAGAGTGTGTCTGGTACGAAGGTGATTCTCTGACTGAGGAAGAGAGGGGCTCTGAAATTTGGGGGAGATTAAGTGGTGAACATGGTTTTGGAATCAAGCACACCCAGCTTTAGACCCTAACCACTGGGCAGGATGGCAGAGGCGGAAGGAGGCTCAAGACGGAGAGGATACACGTATGTTACTGTTCTCTAATTGCTTCAGTTGTGTCTACCTCTTTGTGGCCCCATGGACTGTAACCTTTCAGGCTCCTCTGTCCACGGAATTTTCCAGGCAAGAACACTGGAGTGGGTTGCCATTCCTTTCTCCAGGGGATCTGTCTGACCCAGGGATCGAACCTACATCTCCTGCACTGGCAGGCAGATTCTTTACTACTCATCCACCAGGAAAGCCCAGGATATATGTATATTTATAGCTCATCCATGTAGTTGTACAGCAGAAACTAACAGAACGTTGTGAAGCAATTATCCTCCAATTAAAAACAAATAAATTTAAGATTTAAAAAAATCTTAACCACTGAGAGTATGCTTACGTCTCATCTACTTAATATATATATCACTTGTAATTAATATTACTTTTTAAATTTTTTTAAAAGTTAACATATCAATTTTTCTTTTCTTTGTTTTTAGTATATAGATGTCATTTCTCCATCCAATCATGTATTTGCTCATTCATTCATTCTGTGTTGTGAGAAGCATGAATAGAGCAGTAATCTTATACTCATGGAAGACATAAATAAGACACAATCTCTGCCCTTAAAAATCATGGAGATAATATGAAGATGCAAAAGCTAACCATATCGGAGACCAGTGGTCTCCAAAGTGGGAGAAGGGACACACTTACCAGCAGTGACCAAGAAAACCACTAGGAAAGAAAAAGAAAATATTAGAACTCCTATTTCTGTTTGTTCTTATCTCATATTTTCTGAATGTATATTTTGTCGCTTTATAACATATGATAAAGCAATACAATGGCACTTGTAACTAATACATAAATGAAGGAACAAAGAAGAAATGTTTTGGAGAATTGTGTGCTCAGTCATGTACTACTCTGTGAACCCTCTAACAATAGTCCACCAGGCTTCTCTGTTCTTGGAATTTTCCATTCAAAAGTACTGGAGTAGTTTGCCATTTCCTTCTCTAGGGGATCTTCCTGACCCAGGGATCAAACCCACGTCTCCTATATATGACAGGAAGATTCTTTACCACTGTGCCATGTAGGAAATATATGTTGTCAAAAAACGTGTACTGATGAGACACATAATCAAGAATTTAGGGGCAGCCATAAATTTTTGATTTCCTAGTTAAAGAACAGCAAAATAATAGCACTTGTTTCATCCTTATCCACCTTCCCCATTGAAATTCTTTTTGAAAATATACCCTGGAGAGCTAAAGGTGCAATAATACTGAAAACCAGAAATAATGTTCCATTATCTACTGGAGCCCAAGAGGAATTCTACTAAGTGAAGAACTGAGAGCTGCTATGAAGCAGAACTGCTACCATGAAATCAAAAGATGCTTGCTCCTTGGAAGAAAAGCTATGACCAACCTAGACAGCATATTAAAAGCAGAGACATTACTTTACAGACAAAGGTCCATCTAGTCAAAGCTATGGTTTTCCAGTAGTCATGTAAGAATGTGAAATTTGGACTATAAAGAAAGCTGAGCTCCGAATAACTGATGCTTTTGAATTGTGGTGTTGGAGAAGACTCTTGAGAGTCCCTTGGGATGCAAGGAAATCCAACCAGTCCATCCTAAAAGAAATCAGTCCTGAATATTCATTGGGAGGACTGATGCTGAAGCTAAAACTCCAATACTTTGGCCATCTGATGTGAAGAGCTGACTCATTGGAAAAGACCCTGATGCTGGGAAAGATTGAAGGTGGGAGAAGGGGATGACAGAGAATGAAATGGTTGGATGGCATGACTGACTCGATAGATATGAGTTTGAGCAAGTTCCAGGGGTTGGTGATGGACAGGGAAGCTTGGCCTGCTGCAGTCCATGGGATTTCAAAGAGCCAGACACGATTGAGCAACTGAACTGAACTGATGAAGCAGAATGGGCTTCCCTGGTGGCTCAGTCAGTAAAGAATCTGCCTGCAATGTGGGAGACCTGGGTTTGATCCCTTGGTTGGGAAGATTCCCTGGAGGAGGATATGGCAACCCGCTCTAGTATTCTTGCCTGGAGAAATGCATGGACAGAGGAGCCTGGCAGAATGCAGTCCGGGGGGTCACAAAGAGTCAGACGTGACTGAGCAGCTAAGCACAGCACAACACATGAAGCAGAACAATAACACCAGCCATAAGAAGACAGATCTCCAACATCGCCACTGTCTGCCCCTGCCTCAGGGACAAGAGCATCTTTCCCAGCAGGAAGGACAACAGGAGAACTGTTTCAAGTGTCTAATGCTGTGTAACAACTAACCTGGCATGTAGTGGCTTAAGGCAACAAGACCCATGCTTTATCTCCCCCAGTTCTGTAGACCAAGGATGCAGGAGCAAGTTGGTTGGGCAGTTCTGACTTAAGCTCTCGCAGGATGCTCTCTGTTGGGTCTTAGCTGGGGTTCCAGTAGTCTTCTAAGTGATGGACCACAGCCAGGAGATCCACTTCTAAGGAGGTTCACTCAAGTGGCCAGCAAGTTGGAACTGCCAAGCTGGTTTCTCTTCTTGTGAGCTGTCCACAGAGCTTCTTGGGTGTCCTTCCAACATGGCAGCTGGCTTCTTTCAGAGAAAATGATCCGAAAGGCCAAGGAGGAAGGTGCAACACATTTTATTACCCAGGCTTGGATATCACACACTGTCACCATATTTAATGGATCACATAAGCCAGCCCAGATTCAACACAGAAAAGGACTACACAGGACATGGGTTCCAGGAGGCTGTAGTAGAGGCTCGCCACCACAGATGCACACCCACCAGGGATCGTTTCTGAGATAGCCAGGGCCCTTTTCTGTCTCTTTTTCTCTTTCTCTCTCTTCTTGTCCTTACTCTCTTCTTCTTTATCTCTTCTTCTATCCATCATTTCTCCTCTATTCATTTCCATTTCATTTTCAAGAACTACAATATCCACTTATGAAAAGATAAAATCTTTATTGATCTCACAACCAGCAGCAATGAAGGACTAATGTAAGCATGAAAGGAACATACACAGCTCAAAATTATCTCTCAGAAGAGCGAAGAATGGACTCTGAATCTCTCAAATGCAAACACACTTGTGCGGATTCTCTAACAAAAACATCACAACTGTCACTATGTAGCAAGTGTAATGACCAGGACTGGATGACAGAAATTCTACCAGCCCTGCCCCCAAAGAACCAGACAACTCCACCATTTTCTGGACGAGGACCTTCCCCAGGCAGACTGAAGCCTCACATGGTTCACCTCTGATTCCAAATCTCAAGCAATTTCATCTAATTATAGGGACGTAGGTCCCCTGCTGCTATATTGGCTGAAAACAAGCCTCAGGATGAAAATTTTCTGGATTCTACCTTGAGAAGGCAGGAATCAAAATGTGAAAAATAATAGGATAAATAATAGGATATACAGAGGCCATTAAAGAGATATTGGACAGCTGCAAGCGACATATGTCAACTGTGGAGATAAAATTAGCACAAAGAATATAAGCTAAAGAGAAGGAACAGGAAAAACAAAGGTGCTTCCCACCTATGGCTGCCCACCCATAGCCTCCAGGAAAATGCCCAGGCAGTGTTGTTGATTGTCACTGGAAAGGTGAGTACCTTGCATGCATGCTCAGTCACTTCAGGCAGGTCCAGCTCTTTTCAGCCCTCTGGACTGTAGCCCACCAGGCTGCTCTGTCCATGGGGATTCTCCAGGCAAGAAGACTGGGGTGGGTTGCCAGGATCTCCTCCAGGGGTCGAACCCGCATCTCTTATGTCTTCTTCATTGGCAGGCTGGTTCTTCACCACTAGCACTGCCTGAGAAGCCCATGAGTACCTTAGGGTTGTAGATATTCAAATCTATTATCTCACTTAATCTCACAAAACCCCAGTGAAGTTAACCAGCTTGGGGTGATGAGCTCAGAGAAAACAGACAAGACAGTCTGCCGGAGCTTTCACTAAAGCTAGACGCAGAAACATGAGCCTCCCTTGGCACTTGAATCTGTGTCTCTTCAGAGGGTCCCCATTACTTGTCTTGGCAGAAAACCTCAGCTTTTGCAGACTAGAGATGGGTCCTCCTTCATCTACAAGCACCCTGTTGTAATGTCTTTCACATGGTCTCCAGGCACAGAGGTGTTTTTCTCTATCGAAATACATGTGTAGGTTTGTCTTCTCATTGCCTTTCACCGAAGCCAGCCATAACTACTGAAAAGAGCTGCCGCTGAGTGCAGCAGGGCCAGAGGAACAGGTGCAGTCGTCCTTTATCATTTTGAGTCCAAAGTTTCTTCCTGTTTGGCAGAAATCCCCAAATCGTGCGATAATCTTGGTGATGGACAACATCCATGGAAGCCTAGAGAAGCTAGATAATTCCCCTCCCCCACCCAGCAGCTGGGCAGTCACATGTCTGCCCAGTAGGACTTTCCATCTTGAACACTCAGTCCCACCCGGGTTCTCAAACGCCTTGCCTCCTATGGTCTCCATCATTTTTTTTGAGCTTGGTTTTCACTCTTTTAACTAGCCAGCACCCTTCTCAAAGATTCCTCTCCTGGGACTTCCCTGGCCGTCCAGTGGTTAAGACTCCACACTTTCAGTGCAGGGAACATAGGTTCAGTTCCTGGTCAGGGAACTAAGATCCCATACGGCTCGGGGCACAGCAAAAAGAATAAAAATCCCTTTCCTGCCTTTTCCTTTTCTATACAGTGTTGGGTATGCAGAGACAATTTTACATCTGTAATGCAATGCTAGCCACTGAAGAAACCAAGGTTTTTGTTAGTCTTCCCAGCTTCATCAAGGCCAAAGGACAATTTTTGTGAGGCTTTCTGAAAGGCCTTATTATTTCAACAAACATTCATTGTTTGCATCTTTTGTACCAAATCTTCTTCGATGATGGAGAGTCAGGGTTGACAAGGCAACAATCACTTCTAAGAGTTTGTAATTAGAAGGATTCCAGAGCTGTTTTAATGCTCTCCTCTGCTGGTGAAGTATCTGCCTGCAGTGCATGAGACCTGGCTTCGATTCCTGGGTCGAGAAGATCCGCTGAAGGTATAAGCTACCCACTCCAATATTTTTGGGCTTCCCTGGTGGCTCAGCTGGTAACGTACCTGCCTGCAAAGTGGGAGACCTGGGTTCGATCTCTGGGTTGGGAAGATCCCCTGGAGAAAGGAATGGCTACCCACTCCAGTATTCTGGCCTCGAGAATTGCGTGGACTTTATTCATGAGGTCACAAAGAGTTAGACATGACTGAGTGACTTTCACTGTCACTTTCTGGCTCAGCGGTAAAGAATTCACCTCCAATGCAGGAGACTTTCAGGAGACAGGGGTTCAATCCCTGGGTCAGGAAGGTCCTCTGGAGGAGGAAATGGCAACCCACTTCAGTATTTTTGCCTGGAGAATATAATGAATAGAGGAGCCTGGCTGATTACAATCCATGGGGTCACAAAGAGTCGGACACAACTGAGTGTCTAAAACAACAGCAACAAAATGCCCACCACTATCTTTTCAGACACCGAGAAATCAGGTTAGAAATCACTGACCCAACCAAAACTACTTCTTTCACATTAGGAAAAAAAAAAAACCTAAGATCCAGAGAGATAAAGAGATTTCTCCAAAGTCATAACAGCAATTTCCCAGCACAGCTAGGAGCAGAAGTCAACTTCCCTGAATCCCAGGCTCGAAGCTCTTTCCACTTCATCACTTCACCTGCAGGAGATTTAAACAGCAGACATCATCTGCCCTTTGGTTGGTTTTTGCCAAATGGTCAACCCCGAGATGCTGGCAGGCAGACAAGTGAATGCCCAGTTAAGCCCAGCTGGGGTCATCTGCAAAACGGAACACTACCTGAGGAGGGAAAGAGTCTCTCGAGGTCCCAGGGAGACACTGTGGAGGACAAGCTTGGAACCGGCAGCCCGAAAGAGAAATGGGAACAGCATGGAGACGTCCAAGCGCGCCAGTCTGCACTTCCAGCACACCAGCCCCGGGAGCATATGGCCTATAATTAACCACCCAGGAGCCGGTTATTGAGCCACAAATGGAGAATTATGGCTTCAGGTGAGGATCAACAGCAGGATGCCAAGCCCTCAGAAGGCCAAGAAAAACGCGTTTTCATGCAAAAATCTTCAGCAGTCATAAACGAAAGGGAGACAGACAGGGGCCGAGGGACGATGGCAAAGCACAAGGCCACTGCTGCTGCTGCTGCACGGGACGCTGCATACATACTTCCGGAAGGGCTTTGAGACCCAGCGGAATCCCCCAGGCATTCCTCACGGGCCCTGGGAACCGCCCTTGCTTTACTGCAGGACAGCAACCTGAACATCCCCTCAGGGACTCAGCTGAGCTTGGGCTTCCAGTGACATGCTTTTTCTGATTGGGAAGATCCACCTTACACCTGAGAATTGGTCGAAAAAGAAAGTGAAGTTGCTCAGTTGTGTCCCACTCTTTGGGACACCATGGACTGTAGCCTACCAGGCTCCTCAGTCCATGGAATTTTCCAGGCAAGAGTACTGGAGTGGGTTGCTATTTCCTTCTCCAGGGGATCCACTTTCTGACCCAGGATTGAACCCAGGTCTCCCACATTGCAGGTAGATGCTTTACTGTCTGAGCCACTAGAAAATCGGTTTAAGTTCCTCTAAACAGGATTCCTCTGGACTCTGCTCACCACATGTCATTCCTTTCCAGACCACTTGGAGGCGGTGAAGCGAAGCAATCAGGAACAGAGTCTGGTGGTG
This sequence comes from Nanger dama, assembly GCA_917880005.1. Taxonomy (NCBI): domain Eukaryota; kingdom Metazoa; phylum Chordata; class Mammalia; order Artiodactyla; family Bovidae; genus Nanger; species Nanger dama. The sequence goes on along the minus strand of CAKJTW010000074.1, from coordinate 5,003,780 downwards.
AAACGCCTGAGGCACCCCACCTGGCTGTGTTATCACAGGCTCCTAGTGCACTTCGTGTAAAATGGGGAAAGTGTTGCTTGGAAAATATAAGTTACTGCACCGAAAGCTCTTACGAGAGTATTTAGCACATCATACACATTCAATGAGCTTCCCAGGTAGCACTGTGGTAAAGAATCTACCTGCCAATGCACGAGACATGAGACTCAGGTTCAATCCCTGGGTCAGGAAAATCCCCAGGAGGAGGGCATGGCAACCCACTCCAGTATTCTTGCCTGGAGAATCCCAGGGACAGAGGAGCCGGGAGGGCTATGGCCTGTGGGGCCACACAACTGAAGCAGCTTAGCTTGCACGCACTCATTCAGTCAAGATTGGCTGTTCCTATGAATAGTCCTGTTAGTAGTCACAAATCAGCAATTTCCCTGATGGTTCAGTGGTTAAGACTCTATGCTCCCAAGGCAGGGGGCCTGGGTTCAATTCCTGGTCTGGGAACCAGATCTCACATGCCATAGCTAAAGATCCCACATGTCGAAACAAAGAACTGGCACAGCCAAATAAATAAATATTTAAAAATAAAAACAACTAAAAAAAAAATTTTTTTTAATGGAGGAGAAAACAGTGCTCCTACCATAAGAGGCAATCAACCAGGTCTGTCCTGGGGGCTGGAGTTTGCTGGACCCCAGGGTTGAGGGACAAGCACTGAGCTCGTTATCACACAGCCATATCCCAGTCCTGCTTCCTCACCCGACCTTCCTGATGGCGGCAGATTATTCACTGTCTATGGGTTTGTTTCCTCTTTGGGAAAACAAAAAAAAAACACAAAAACTGGAAAAATAATAATGAGCTTCTTACGGGATTATTGTCAGTCTTCACTGAGATATAGCATAAAATGGCTTTGGACACAATATCCCAAGTAATGAATTCTAAGTTTGGATAGTGGTGACTCTTTCTTCTCATGGAGGAAGAATCTGGCAGCTGGAAAGTGTGAAATAGTCAGGGAGAAATCAACTTGGGAATCGAAAAAGCCCTGGGTCCCACTCCTGACTCCATTGCTTAGAGTTGTGTGGACTTGATTGAGTTCCTCAAGCTCTCTGAGCTCCAGTCTCCTCATCTATAAAACATGGATGATACCCTCAACCTCACACTATATTTCAATGGTATAAAAGTACTTGACATATAGCAGACCAAAAGAAAAGATAGCAATTATTTATCGCAGGGCCATCTTGATATATTTTTTTCTATTTCAAATTTCTTTTTTTTGGAGAAGAAACCAACGTTTTTCATCAAAAGCCTGCCTCCTCTCTGCCTCCAAAACATCGCTTTTGATCATTCCCCTGTGCTCCATCAACATAGCGGGCTCCTGCCTCCCAGGGGAAACCTTGTTGCAGGAAACTGGGGCAGCCCTTTGAACTGGCATTTTTTTCCCCCATGCTGAGAAGCAACATTGCGTGGCGTGCTGGGGGTTGCTTGTTTCCTCCCCTTCATCCTTGGACTCGCCCTTTCTGGGTCTGAGGCTGACAAGGGGCTGGTCCAGGGAGGGGCACTCTCTGCCCAGGCCTGGGACTGCAGCCGCAGGGGCCCAGGGCCCTCTGAGCTTTGTGGGCCAGGATGAAGGTCTATTCCCAGCCCGACATATCTCTGATCTCACATCAGCAGCCCTGACACAGACCAGGTTCTCGTATCTCTGAAAAACTTTTCAGGTGGAGGCCTGTTTAGAGCTGGAAGCTGGCCTGGCTGAAGGAGCCAAGATGGCTGAGGAGAGGGAAGGTGGAAGACAGCCTCCTTCTGGCTGTCTGGTTCTCCTGCCTCTCACAGGAGATGGATGGGCTGAGCTTTGCGTCCTGGAGGTCAGAGCCAGGAGAGAGGCCAGAAACAGGAGAAGCCAGGGTGAATGTGAGCCCAGAAAAGTTGGGAGGGATGGGGGACAGAAGGCTGGGTTTAGTCAATGAGTCTGATGAATGAGGACAGAGCCTGAAATCAGGACAAAGTCAGAGTCAGATGCCTTCAGTTCTCTTGTGTCGATTCCTTTCCCTGAACCAGACACTGTTATGTGCTACTCTCTGGGGAGACAGCAGAGAATAAGATGAAACTCCTGTTCTCACTGGGTTTATATCTGGTGTAGATCCATAGCACTTGTGCCCCTACAGGGAAATCTGAGCTCAGAGAAGTGACGCAACCCATTATAAGCCACACAGTATATCTGTGAGATGCAAACCCATGCCTCTCTGTCCACCTGGGAGTGTTCATTCCTTGCAGACGTCCAGAAAAAGGGTGGTTTTCTCCGTCCTCTCTCAGAGCCATTGACAGAGCTTCTCACTCTTTCTCTTTAACCACTTGTTGTTTAAAAACATCCTTAATGGCAGTTAATCCAATTGCAACGGTAACCACTTATTAGCATCTAAAGAGCAAGTTTTAAATCATGGTTCTGATTAGATTTTGTGGGTTGCAAGCAACAGAAAGTAGCTCTAGCTAACCTGAGCCAAAAAGAATCTTGTGGAAGGATATCGGGTAGCTCCAACAACCAAAGGCAAAGCTGAACAGCCAGGCTTCAAGAAAAGCAGCAGTGAGAGTGGCCCGTGGGTGCTGGGTACCACCACCAGGAGAAATTGGCCACAGCCGGTTCCTGTTCCTCGGTTCCTATTTCCTCTTTGCACTGTGTATATTCTGCTTCCCACCACTTCACTTCAGGACTCAAATTCTTGGGGGAGAAAATGTGACTGGCCAAGTCCCATGCCCATATCTTTGACATTCCCACTGACATTTCACCTCCTGGGGAGCAACTTTCTCAAATGGGACGCATGCTTCTGCTGAGAGGAGGAAGTAGAATGGCTACAGGGCAGGAGCCTACCATCCTTCTGTGATGATAATCACTAGAGAAGCTGTGGGGTGGCAAAAAGAACAACGGACAGGAAGATGGACTCTTTGGTTCTAATCTTGGCTTTGCCTCTATGGCGTCCCTCTTCCTCTCCTAGGTCTGGCCTGCCATACAGGAGGTGTACTCTAACTGTGATAGTTCATGATTCTTAAGACTTTTACTCCAGTTTTTCACTTGCATTTCAGATCATTCATATAACAGTTCTATTCATGTGCTTGGAAACTTGCTGTACAGTAGACATCACGATCAATATTTTCATGTATGTGTTTTAATGCTCTTAATAACAGGTGAGCTAGGTAGCATTATTCCCATTTTACTGAAGAGTATTTGAGACAGAGAGGATAAAAGAGCTTCCAGGATTTACAGCCAGGTCCTCCTGACTCCCAGTCTCTTGAATCTTGTCATCGGCAGCTCTGATTCTCTGGTGGTTCTTTCTGTTTTCCGAAAACACCCCACCAGTGGAGGCTTGGGTTGGCAGTGGCCTGCTGCAGGGCTAGGGGCACTGACCGCAGCAGGGTATGCATGGGACCTTTTGAAGGAAGTCAACGTTATCTTCATTACCTCCACTATAGTTTAGCCTCAGGTCAAACAACAAGGAGAGAACATAGCCCCGCCCATTAACAGAAAATTAGATTAAAGATTTACTGAGCACCGCCCAGCCCATCAGAACAAGACCCAGTTTCCCCCTCAGTCAGTCTCTCCCATCAGGAAGCTTCCATAAGCCTCTTATCCTTCTCCATCAGAGGACAGACAGAAAGAAAACCACAATCACAGAAAACAAACCAATCTGATCACATGGACCACAGCCTTGTCTAACTCCATTAAACTATGAGCCAGGCCATGTAGGGCCACCCAAGAAGGATGGGTCATGGTGGAGAGTTCTGACAGAATGTGGTCCACTGGAGAAGGGAATGGCAAACCACGTAAGTATTCTCACCTTGAGAGCCCCATGAACAGCATGAAAGGCAAAAGATAGGACACCGAAAGATGAACTCTCCAGGCTGGTAGGTGCCCAATATGCTACTGGAGAACACTGGAGAAATAACTCCAGAAAGAAGGAAGGGATGGAGCCAAAGCAAAAACAAAACCCAGTTGTGGATGTGACTGGTGATGGAAGTAAAGTCCAATGCTGTAAAGAGCAATATTGCATAGGAACCTGGAATGTTAGGTCCATGAATCAAGGCAAATTTGAAGTGGTCAAACAGGAGATGAACATCAACATTTTAGGAATCAGTGAACTAAAATGGACTGGAATTGGTGAATTTAATTCAGATGGCCGTTACATCTACTACTGTGGGCAAGAATCCCTTAGAAGAAATGGAGTAGCCATCACAGTCAACAAAAGAATCCGAAATGCAGTACTTGGATGCAATCTCAAAAAACACAGAATGACCTCTGTTCATTTCCAAGGCAAACCATTCAATATCACAGTAATCCAAGTCTATGCCCCGACCAGTAATGTTGAAGAAGCTGAAGTTGAACGGCTATGAAGACCTACAAGACCTTCTAGAACTAACACCCAAAAAGATGTCTTTTTCATTATAGGGGACTGGAATGCAAAAGTAGGATGTCAAGAAACACCTGGAGTAACAGGCAAATTTAGGCTTGGCGTACAAAACAAAGCAGGTCAAAGGCTAACACTTTTGCCAAGAGAACGCACTGGTCATAGCAAACACTCACTTCCAACGGCCACAGGAGAAGATTCTATACATGGAACATCACCAGACGGGCAATAATGAAGTCAGATTGATTATATTCTTTGCAGCCACAAATGGAGAAGCTCTATACAATCAGCAAAAAGAAAGACCAGGAGCTGACTGTGGCTCACATCATGAACTCTGTATTGCAAAATTCAGACTTAAATTGAAGAAAATAAGGAAAACCACTCAACCATTCAATTCAGTTCAGTTCAGTTGCTCAGTCGTGTCCGACTCTTTGTGACCCCATGAATCGCAGCACGCCAGGCCTCCCTGTTCATTACCATCTCTCAGAGTTCACTCAGACTCACGTCCATCGAGTCCGTGATGCCATCCAGCCATCTCATCCTCAGTAGTCCCCTTCTCTTCCTGCCCCCAATCCTTCCCAGCATCAGAGTCCCTTCCAATGAGTCAACTCTTCGCATGAGGTGACCAAAGTACTGGAGTTTCAGCTTCAGCATCATTCCTTCCAAAGAAATCCCAGGGTTGATCTCCTTCAGAATGAACTGGTTGGATCTCCTTGCAGTCCAAGTGACTCTCAAGAGTCCTCTCCAACACCACAGTTCAAAAGCATCAATTCTTCGGCGCTCAGCCTTCTTCACAGTCCAACTCTCACATCCATACATGACCACAGGAAAAACCATAGCCTTGACTAGATGGACCTTAGTCGGCAAAGTAATGTCTCTGCTTTTGAATATACTATCTAGGTTGGTCATAACTTTTCTTCCAAGAAGTAAGTGTCTTTTAATTTCATGGCTGCAGTCACCATCTGCAGTGATTTTGGAACCTCCCAAAATAAAGTCTGACAATGTTTCCACTGTTTCCTCATCTATTTCCCATGAAGTGATGGGACCGGATGCCATGATCTTGGTTTTCTGAATGTTGAGCTTTAAGCCAACTTTTTCACTCTCCTCTTTCACTTTCATCAAGAGACTTTTTAGTTCCTCTTCATTTCTGCCATAAGGGTAGTGTCATCTGCATATCTCAGGTTATTGATATTTCTCCTGGCAATCTTGATTCCAGCTTGTGCTTCTTCCAGTCCAGCGTTTCTCATGATGTACTCTGCATATAAGTTAAATAAGCAGGGTGACAATATACAGCCTTGACGTACTCCTTTTCCTATTTGGAACCAGTCTGTTGTTCCATGTCCAGTTCGAACTGTTGCTTCCTGACCTGCATACAGATTTCTCAAGAGGCGGGTTAGGTGGTCTGGTATTCCCATCTCTTTCAGAATTTTCCACAGTTTATTGTGATCCACACAGTCAAAGTCTTTGGCATAGTCAATAAAGCAGAAATAAATGTTTTTCTGGAATTCTCTTGCTTTTCCCATGATCCAGCAAGTATGACCTAAATCTAATCCCTTACGACTATACAGTGGAAATGACAAATGGAGTCAAGGGATTATATCTAATAGAGTGTCTAAAGAACTATGGACGGAGGTTCGTGACATTGTACCAGAGACAGGGATCAAGACCATCCCCAAAGAAAGAAGTGCCAAAAAGAAAAATGGTTGTCTGAAGAGGCCTTACAAATAGCTGAGAAAAGAAGAGAAGCAAAAGGCAAAGGAGAAAAGGAAAGATATACCTATTTGAATGCAAAGTTCCAAAGAATAGCAAGGAGAGAGAAGAAAGCCTTCCTCAGTGATCAGTGCAAAGAAATAGAGGAAAAATATAGAATGAGAAAGACTAGAGATCTCTTCAAGAAAATTAGAGGCACCAAGGGAACATTTCATGCAAACATGGGCTCAGTAAAGGACAAAAATGGTATGGACCTAACAGAAGCAGAAGTTATTAAGAAGAGATGGTAAGAATACACAGAAGAACTATACAAAAGAGCTCTTCATGACCCAGATAACCACAATGATGTGATCACTCACCTAGAGCCAGATGTCCTGGAATGCAGAGTCAAGTGGGCCTTAGGAAGCATCACTACGAACAAAGCTGGTGGAAGTGATGGAATTCCAGTAGAGCTATTTCAAATCCTAAAAGATGATGTTGTAAAAGTGCTCAATATGCCAGGAAATTTGGAAAACTCAGCAGTGACCATAGGACTGGAAACGGCCAGTTTTCATTCCAATTCAAAGAAAAGCAATGCCAAAGAATGTTCCAATTACCACACAATTGCACACATCTCACACGCTAGCAAAGTAATGTTCAAAATTCTCCAAGCCGGATTTCAACAGTACGTGAACCATGAACTTCCAGATATTCAAGCTGGATTTAGAAAAAACAGAGGAACCAGAGATCAAATTGCCAACATCCATTGGATCACTGAAAAAGCAAGAGAGTTCCACAAACATCTACTTCTGCTTTGTTGACTATGCCAAAGCCTTTGACTGTTTGGATCACAGCAAACTGTGAAACTTTCTTCAAGAGATGGGAATACCAGACCACCTGACCTGCCTCCTGAGAAACCTGTATGCAGGTCAGGAAGCAACAGTTAGAACTGGACATGAAACAACAGTCTGGTTCCAAGTAGGAAAAGAAGTACGTCCAGGCTATATATTGTCACCCTGCTTATTTAACTTATATGCAGAGTACATCATGTGAAATGTTGGGTTGGATGAAGCACAAGCTGGAATCAAGACTGCGAGGAGAAATATCAATAACATCAGATATGCAGATGACATCACCCTTATTGCAGAAAGCCAAGAGGAAATAAGGAGCCTCTTAATGAAAGTGAAAGAAGAGAGTGAAAAAATTGGCTTGAAAGTCAACATTCAAAAAACAAAGATCATGGCATCTGGTCCCATCACTTCATGGCAAATAGATGGTAAATAGTGAGAGACTTTATTTGGGGGGCTCCAAAATCATGGCAGGTGGTGATTGCAGCCATGAAGTTAAAAGACGCTTGCTCTTTGGAAGGAAAGTTATGACCAACCTAGACAGCATATTAAAAAGTAGAGACATTACTTTACAAACAAAGGTCCGTCTCGTCAAAGTTATGGTTTTTCTAGTAGTCATGTATGGATGTAAGAGTTGGACCATATAGAAAGCTGAGCACTGAAGAATTGATGCTTTTGAACTGTGGTGTTGGAGAAGACTCTTGAGAGTCCCTTGGACTGCAAGGAGACCCAACCAGTCTATCTAAAGGAAATCAGTCCTGAATATTCATTGGAAGGACTGATGCTGAAGCTGAAACTCCAGTCCTCTGGCCACCTAATGCGGAAGAGCTGACTCATTGGAAAAGACCCTGATACTGGGAAAGATTGAGGGCAGGAGGAGAAGGGGATGACAGAGGATGAGATAGTTGGATGGCATCACGAATTCAATGGACATGAGTTTGAGCAAGTTCTGGGAATTGGTGATGGACAGGGAAGCTTGGTGTGCTGTCATCCATGGGTTCACAAAGAGTCGGACACAACTGACAGACTGAAATGATGTTGCCTAGTGGAATCAGCTCTGTTTTCTTGGAAAATCAGGGTTAAGACCTAGCTCTGCCCTGAAGTCACCATGTGAGCATGACCCTCTGTGCGACCGTTTAGTCACCGGGAGGAACCACAAGTCTGGTTCTGAAAACTTGCAGTGGGGGTGGGGGAGATCAGATGTGCTTCCAGATAGAAAAATGCCTTATAGACGGAAACCTTCCAATCAATATAAGATGGTGCTTATCCTGCATGCATCAGACCTCACTGAGAGCAGAATTCTGAAAGTGTCGGAATTCTCTAAGCATTCAGAACTTGTGAAGAAGAAGAAACAAGTGTGTAATTTTTGTGTTACTGGAAGCTCGAAGAGGGACTGGGAAATCGTGACTTCCAAATCTCACAGCTCTGAGTGTCTGTGGACAGCTGGGCCTGGAGATGATGTCATCTGGCATGAGTGAGAAAGCCTCCCTTTAGCAAAAAGCGATTTGCAGGAAAGGAATTTCTGAATGCAGTGTGTGGGCACAGGACAGCCAAATGTTCCCTGGCATTCACACTTCATCACTGGTGAAAATGGGGTCCCATTCTAACTGTCCACGGGGAAAAAATAATATGAAACCACATAAACTATTTCCACTCTAATGTAAAACTGAGATCCTCCGCGTGAACATAGTTTGGAAAGCAGAATATAATAATCTGATGTGTACTCGTTACATCACGATTGGCAGTATGAAAGTGTACACAGGGGTTAAATCACTTCTTTTGTATCTGACTCTTTGTGACCCCATGGACAGTAGATCACCAGGCTCCTCTATCCATGGGATTCTCCAGGCATGAATACTGGAGTGGGTTGCCATGCCCTCCTCTAGGGGATCTTCCCCATCCATGCATTGAACCCACGTCTTTTACGTCTCTTGCACTGGCAGGGGTTCTTTACTACCAGAATCATGTGGGAAGCCCTGGATTTCACAAGAGTGAACTGGTTAAATCAATTTTATGGTAGACCCACTTATTAGAATACTGTGATGCTCTTAAAGGGATGTTTTCAAAGACTTGTTAACGGAGTGAGGATAAGTTAATAGTGTGAATGTCCACATGTCCACAGCCGATCTCCAAAAGATACACGACTAACTGGGAACAGTGCTCTGGGAAAAGAAAGTGTGGCCCAGCAGACAGGGTTAGGAAAGAGACTTTGCGTTGTTCCTGTTCTCAGAACTTTCAAATCTTCAAATGGAAAAGGGCCATAAATGCTCAGCACAGGAAGGAAATAGGACCCACACTAAGACACTATTATAAGATCCTAGCAACTTCCAGACAGAAAAAAAAAAAAAGAGAGAGAGAAAGGGTCCTATACAAGGAAACAGGAATCAGAACACCATCAGGCCATTTCCAACTGAATAAGCTAAATAAAGACATTTACAGATAGTTGCAGAGTCAAAAATTATCTTCTCTGTATCCCTTCTTGGGAAGTTACTGGAAGTTGTGCTTCAGCGATTCATGAAAGTAAGTCAAGAAGAAGAAAGGAGATCTAACACAGGCCAAGAAAAGATGTAGAGAGAATAGCATTCTAGCCCAAAGGACCTTCACTCCAGAGCAGAGAGGGGCCAGGGTACTCCTGGAGGGAGGTGTCCAGGAAAATAAAACAAACTGAGGACCTGTGTGATGTTAGGTCCCTTGCAAAAAAGTAACTCATAGCTCCTTATAAAGGTAAATAAACGAAACCCATGAAAAGCCTTTTTATTATAGGAAACTAGAGTACACCATTTAACTCAGGGGTGGAAATCATCCACAGTCATCACAATGGATGTGTTAGTTTGGGTTCTCTGGGAAGCAAATACTGTAAGACGCACATAATACTTAACAGAGGAAACACCAGCAAAAGACAAAGGGAGGGAGCCGGCGGCAGAAGGCAGAGCCACCACCTGGGAAGGAAAGAAAGTTAAGAAAAACTTGGCCAGGCTGTACTGTACAGAGTGAAGAAAGCCGGAAGGAGAAAAACTAATAACATCGTATATCAACGCATATACGTGAAATCTAGAGAGACGGCCGTGATGAGCCTATTTGCAGGGCAGCCATCAAGACGCAGACACAGAGAACAGACTGGTGGAAGCTGGGGAGGGGGTGTGGGGGCCGGGAAGGAGAGGGTGGGACGAATGCAGAGAGTAACATGGAAGCGCACATGTTACCATACACGAACAGAGAGTTGGTGGCGTTAGCTGTATGACTAGGGAGCTCAAATCCAGCGCTTGGGGGGCAACCTCGAGGGGCGGGACAGAGCGGGAGGTGGGAGGGAAGGTCAGGGGTGGGGGGCATACGTGTACCCATGGCAGATGTATGTGGCTCTGTGGCAGAGGCCAACACGATATTGTGGAGTCATTGTCCTCCAGCTAAAAAATAAATAGTATTTTTTTCAAATTTGCCAGGCTAATGGGGAGCCTTCTAGCCATGGTCCCCCACTAAAGGAGTCCCATACCTCGTCCACTCGGCACCCCTTCTGTGCTCCAGCTCCAGGTCCCGCTGCCTCGGTAAACCACTCACCTTCTCAGTGGCCCAGGAATTGCTACGCTCTTTCGCTGGAACTGTTTCCCTGTTTCTTTCCTTTCTGAAGATTCAGCCTCCGCCCCCAGCTCCACCAAGAAAGGACTGAGCCTTCATCCACTGGTCAGTTCCACCCTGGGGCAAGGGATGCCCGTCCCTCTAAGACACGAAGCCTCCTACTCTCTCTTAGGAAGGGGAACATACTCTCCTCCCCCCGCCCAGAGAGAGCCAGAGCCCCAGGGAGCTGTTGTACAAGTGGTCCACGGTACAGTGCTCCACCGTGTTGGCCCAGGAGGTGCCATTCATAGCAACAGCCATCCTCGATGGAAGTGCTTATTAAAGGCCATTTCTAGAAGACCAAAATAAACTGAGGAAGGGGGGAGGACTTTCTCTTGGGCTAGAGGTGGGGTTGAGAAGAATCCACCCCAAAGCAAAGGGGGGAGAACACAGTACACCCATCAGTCTCTCAGTGGCTCATCCTGTGAACACTGAGCACCACCCTATCCAGGTACGCCTCTAAGTACATTCACTGTGTCACATAATCTCCAAAATGACCCTATGAAGTAGACCGCATGTCATCGTTGTGCTCAGTCACTCAGTCGTGTCAGACTCTGTGACCCCAAAGACTGTAGCCCACAAGACTCCACTGTCCATGGGATTCTCCAGGCAAGAATACTGCAGTGGGTTGCCATTTCCTCCTCCAGGGGATCTTCCCCATCCAGGGATCTAACTTACATCTCTTGCATCTCCTGCATTGGCAGGCGGATACCTTACCATGAGTACCACCTGGGAAGCCCAAGACAACATTAGAATCCTCAGTTTGCAGGAAAGGAAATCAAGAATGGGTTAGGTAATTGGTCCAAAACCACACACCTAGTAAGTAGAAGAGCTGGGTTTTATTTTTTTATTTTTTTGGCCACACCTTAAGGCATACAGGATCTTAGCTCCCCAAACAGGGAGCAAACCCTTGCCTCCTGCATTGGGAGCGTGGAGTCTTAACCACTGGATCACCAGGAAAGTCCCAAGAGATGGGGTCTGAAACTGTGTCTGCTTGACTTCCCAGACTTCATTTTTTCTTAATATGTATATTTTATTGAAGTATAGTTTACTTACAACGTTGCAGGTACACAGCAAGGCGACTCAGTTTTACATATAGACACAGATTATTTTTCAGATTATTTTCTATTATAAGTTATTACAAGATATTGACGATAGTTCCCTGTGCTATACAGTAAAACATTGTTGCTTGTTACATATCTATTTTTAAAAATAGATATCTAGCATTCTATTCATACTAAGTCAAACAAGTGGAATCAAAATGTCATAAGTGTTTTAGTTAGGCAAAAATTCTTAAGTTTTCTAATATATATATATTTATATATTTAAAATATATGTAATCAAATGTATATATGGTATGTATGTGTGTATGTATATATATATATATATATATATATATATATACACACACACACACACACACACACACACACACACACAGCTAGGCTTGAGAAAGAACATCAGAAAAAGAAGAGATGGATAAACCATAATATATAAACTAAATAAAATGGGAGCACTGAATATGAAATAGGAAAAATGAAACAAACCAGATAAAAGTAAAAGATCATCATATAGCCCAGGTGTTTTTAAACACAGCTGCTCGTTAGAAACATATCTGGAACTTTGAAGAAAAGAAGCAATACCTCCCAGCCCTCACTCTTAACCTCTGTGGGTGATAAAGTTATGCCAAGACTCAGCCTTGAGCAATAGGGAATCAAAAGAAACCTACAAATGTGAGATGAAATCCATTTTTGCACAAAAATCCTGCCAATGTCTCTTCCCAGAGTTCCACAATGATGGGATCACACAGAGTGAGGAGGGGTCTGCATTTCAGAAATCTGACTGGAGTCCAGAAACAGCAGCAGCCTGTGCAGCTTTGGGCATTTTGCTTAAGGTATCAGAGTCTCTTGGTAAATGTCACATTGCTCTTGAAAATATGGGGGTTATTTTCAAAAATCTTTTGATATTGATTTCTAGTATAATTACAGACCCTGTATGATTTCAATATCTTTGTGTTAGTTGCTCAGACATGTCCAACTCTTTGTGACCCCGTGGACTATAGCCCACCAGGATCCTTTGTCCATGGGATTTCCCAGGCAAGAATACTGGAGTGGGTTGCCATTTCCTCCTCCAGGGGATCTTCCCAACCCAGGGATTGAACCCACGTCTCCCACACTGCAGACAGATTAAATACCTTTAGACCATGAAATTTTTGCACCATGTTTCATGCCCCTGGATACATTCCAGTGTCTCCTAGTTTACAGTCTATGGGCACTTGAATAGAATTTGTATCCTACTGCTGTGTGAAAGGAGAAGGTGATGGAAACCCACTCCAGCACTCTTGCCTGGCAAATCCCATGGATGGAGGAGCCTGGTGGACTGCAGTCCATGGGGTCTCGAAGAGTCAGACACGGCTGAGTGACTTCACTTTCACTTTTCACTTTCATGCATTGGAGAAGGAAATGGCAACCCACTCCAGTGTTCTTGCCTGGAGGATCCCAGGGATGAAGGAGCCTGATGGGCTGCCGTCCAAGGAGTCACACAGAGTCAGACATGACTGAAGTGACTTAGCAGCAGCAGCTGTATGAAAACTGTACAAATCTTAATTATGTTGAATTGGATCATAGTGCTTTTCTACTATATCCTTCTACTTCTCTGTATATTCATTCTATTAATTTTTGAGAGTTTGATATTGAAATTCCAACTATAAAATCTTCATTTATCTACTTTTAACAATAATTGTAATGTATAGTGGAACTATATGTAACCTAATTCAATATTTTCCAAGTCTCCTTTAAATGTGTTGTCATAATTTCATAATTTAAAAAAAAAAATTTTTAATTTTAAAAGATATCAGAACCTCAAATTCTCTCCCTGCAAAACTAAGGCTGATGCTAACTGCTTTGCGGGAGGGAGGTTAAGTGATATATCCTATATAAAGTACTTAGGATGTCTTCTACGTAAATATGATATTCTCTTCTTCCAGCTACAGATTGGCACTTGCCATCTACTTCTACAAGGATTAAATCATGAACTGTTGGAGCTGCTGACCTTCAACATCTTCTGCAAAGAGTTCAGGGTGGAGATCAGGAATGAAGGAGGCAGTCTGTGCTCTGAGAAAAATGGCAGAACAGGTCTGCCTCGATAGTTAAGATATTTTCAGGAGGAGATTTTACAGAGCCCAATTTTTGCATCTCCTCATATCTAGAAAAAGCACTAAAATCATTAACAGTGACATCTGCTCCTTGCAATGAGCAGTGAGCCTCTATCAAAATGTGTACTCGGCTGCAGGTACCCCCTCACTAGAATCATATATGACACTGACCTTCTGCCTACCTCTCTGGAGCTCTTTCTCAGAGCTATCTGAGATGCTAGCTCCCAGTCTATAGTCCTCATTTTGCCCCAAATAAAACTTGACCCACAACTCTCACATTGTGCTTCTTTTTTGCAACCAACACTCCCCATCACCAATTTTCCCCTTTCCTAAACTCCCCACCTCTGAATTTCCAAGGAACCTGCCTTTTCCATGAAATTCCTGGAGTGAGCTTTTAAAGAGAGACTTGAGCTGGGTTTTATTATCCGATGCAGATAACTTTTTTGATGTGTATCAATCATTTTCATTTGTAAAGTGGATGGATTTTATATATCTATATCTAGCTGCTGCGAGAAAAATCTTTAAAGCTTCAAGATGGGATTTTAAAACATCTTTACAGATGAAAAAAAGCAAAAGTTTAACCTTCAAGGAAAATAAAAGAGAACGTGAACTCTATACTTGAACACACACAATACAAAAAAAAAGACTGAGCCTGGGATTGCAAATGTATGACCTTGACATCCATCGTTCAGGCAGCAGAAAAAAGTATTTTTTTCATCTGACTTGGTAGAAGAGGTAGCCCAATGCATCAGATGATTCCTAAATCCATCCCCATCCACAGCATGGCCAGGGACCCTGAAACCCATGATTAGAAATACCTCATTCATTTATTCATTTGTCAGTTCTCTCTCTCATCTACTCTCTCCACTCATTTATTCATATACAAATCTCTTCTCAAGCAATTACCCTGTGCCAAACCCTGTGCTATCTGTTGAGAGCTGAGAAATTATTGGCAGCCCTGTTACAGATGTCTGCTTTACAGACAGACAGGTATGCACACATAATCATAAAATCAAATGTTTTATCTAAAATATGGTATGTTGATGCTTTTGAATTGTGATGCTGGAGAAGACTATTGAGAGTCCCTTGGACAGCAAGGAGCTCAAACCAGTCAACCCTAAGGGAAATCAGTCCTGAATATTCACTGAAAGGACAGATGCTGAAGCTGAAGCTCCAATACTTTGGCAATCTGATGTAAAGAACCAACTCATTGGAAAAGACCTTGATGCTGGAAAAGATTGAAGGCAAAAGGAGAAGGGGGCAGCAGAGGACAAGATGTTTACATAGTATCACTGATTCAATGGACATGAGTTTGAGCAAACCCTGGGAGACAGCGGAGGACAGAGAAGCCTGGGATGCTACAGTCCCTAAGGTTACAAAGAGATGGACACGACTTAGCAGCTGAACAACAACAACACCGTGCCACAAAGGCAATAAAAAGTAAGATTCAATTTAAAGACATACATGTGTCTTGAGGTGCAATGAGCATTCATAGAATCAAAAGGCTTCACATTGCCTGGGGATATTAGAGAAGGCTTGGGGGCGAGGGGTGGTGGTTTCTGAGCTGTAATGATAAGATCAGCAGACCAGGAAAGGAAAGGATCATGGATATTTTTGTCTCCTGGTAAAAACCAAATTATATAAGAGGAATAAGCCAGGCATCCTAGTTACTCATTCATGTATTTGCTTCCATAATTCCTTAGTTGCTTTCCAGGTCAAGGCTGTGAAAGTGTAAAACACAAGACAGGTGGATTTTATAAAAGGTTGGAATGGAAAAGGTTTAAAGCATCACCAGTTCCAACCTTGTCTTTTACAGATCAGCAATTTCAGGTCCAGAGAGATCTGCCCAAGACCACGCAGCAAATTAAGACCTAGAACCTGGGTTTTTCTAATCCTCTAAATGCCTCCCACTGCAAAGGCAGATCACAATTATATGCAGAGCCTTCACACACTCGATAAAGCAGGTATTAACTCTCCATTTTGCAGACGAGGAAACAAAGAGTGTCTAAAGGACAGGATGCAACTTGCCCCAAATCACACAGCAGAAATTCTAGGCAAAAGCAGCGTTCTCTAGAACTCCAGCGCCCTGACGCAGGCTCCAGAGTGCACCTGGTTATGCCATGCTGCCCCCTAGGGGCGAGAGCTCAGAGCAAGGCCCCCAGAGGGAGGCAGGCTGTCTGGGCGAGGGCAGGACCACAGAGGGGAAGCAAGGATGCTGGAAGCCGACTCAAAGTCCCCTTTCATCCACCGCACACCGAAAACTTCCAGCACATCTCTCCAGAGGGGACTGTTAGAAGTTACACAATCTAACGTTGCTAAACTAAAATCCAGACTGGAAATAGGTGCGGCTTGCAGAAAGTTCATTTTCCATCTTCCTCATGATGAGCATGTGGAGCGAGGAAGGCCTATCCCTTTGAAATAGTTTTGGCGGCAACCTGTGGGTTTTCATAAGGAATCTGTGAATCTTTCAGAGCGTAGACAACGCGATGTCGACCCTGCAGGTACCATTCCTGCCCAAAAAATTAAAAAAAAAAAATCAGGTACAAGGGAGCCCGGGTGCAGCTAATCGCCTGCCCCACCTCATTTGTTACTGATCATTTTTATGTGACGTTTTACATTGTAAGTCTAACTGTTGGTAGCAATCATCTGTTTGAATGATGCATTATCACAGAGCAGATGGAGACAATGGAGGAACCCAACTGCGGGCCAATAGCGCCGCCTAGTGGTGAACTAGAAGACGACACCTTCATCTCCCCTTGAGCGGAGACTCAGAAAGCACAAGAGACCGACCTTATTTTAGATGGGAAATCGAATTTTAGAGAAAGGCCCGCTGCTTTCCAGATCTAACAATTTCACTAACATATTCACATCCCTGCTATGTACCCGACACCAAGCCACGCTTCATAGAATCTATTATGAGTAGAACTCTGCCCCTGTCTCATGGGGGAAGCGCCATATGACACAAAGGATTCAACACGATCTGATAGCTGCTAGAAAAAGAGAGAGCGTGGAGCCCGACAGTTTGTATCAGGTCAGTTTAACCTTTAGCCAATCCTGCCCCCTTTTTTGCCACATATTCAAAATTGTTTTCTCTCTTTGGTAATTCTGGGGAATAAATTATATCCATCAGGATAATTCTTGACAGAGCCAGTTTTAATTGTCTGAAGCCGTTATTCTTAGCTTTTCGAAATCCACATACTTAGAGTCTGGTGAAGTCTGTGCATTTGTGCTCCCAGAAGGTGCACCAGTGTTGTAGGTAGCAGCATGCTATATGCATGTCAGTCTAGAATTTTTCCTCCAAGAACCCAACTAAGAGTTCCTGATCTCAAGAATCTTCCCTCCTGATCACTTGGAAATTTGTGCTTTAGAGCAAAGTGGTAACTCTTCCTACCTTAGGGAACTATGTCATTGACTTAAATGCAAGAGATCAGTGAAATAAGAGAAATTATGGAGGGCCCAAAACATATGCAAAAAAAAAAAAAATCTCTACAAGTTGGCAAAGTACACAGAAATACAACCTGTAGCCCTTCCCATTGAGAGTTTGGACACCCAGATGTTCAGGGCCCAGGCTTTGGGTTTACATACTGGCTTCAGCCTCAGGACAATCACCTGACCTCTCTGAGCCTCAATTTCCTCATCTGTCCAATGGGAGTAATGACTGTGAGTTCCTTACACAGCACTGGTGGTTCAGACAGTAAAGAATCTGCCTGCAATGCAGGAGACTTGGGTTCGATCCCTGGGTCAGGAAGATCCTCTGGAGGAGGAAGTGGCAGCCCACTCCAGGATCCTCGCCTGGAGAATTCCATGCACAGAGGAGCCTGGCAGGGGTCACAAAGAGTCAGACATGACTGAGCAACATACATACTAGTATGTATGTAAACATATGCACACATACAGCACTAGTTAGAATTAATATAAATCACAGTGACTGACAGATACCAAGAACACAAATGCTGGCTTTTATTACCAACTTTATAATTAGGTTGAAATAATTCATTAATCCATCCAGTGAAAATTTAGCTACTACCCACTGTTTACCAGGTGACAAGTACTGGGAACAGATTTGGTTAAGTGCATGATTATGTAGCTGGTTTCAAAGTTCCATCCAAAGACAGTCACCAAAAGCATCTTCCAGTAGCTTATTGGGTTTCTTTCATGTCTTGGTTATTGCAAATAGTGCTGCAATGATCAGTGGGGAGCATGTATCTTTTTGAATTGTGGTTTTCTCAGGATATATGCCCAGCGGTGGGATTATATGGTAGTTTTATTCCTAGTTTTCTAAGGAACCTCCATATTGTTTTCCATGCGTGCTAAGTTGCTTCAATCCTGTCCAACTCCTTATAACCCCAAGAACTGTAGCCCCCCAGGCCCCTCTGTCCATGGGATTCTCCAAGCAAGAATACTGGAGTGGGTTGCCATGCCCTCCTTCGGGGATCTTCTCGACCCAGGGATGGAACACACGGCTCTTACTTTTCCCGCTTTGGCAGGCGGGGTCTTTACCACTAGCACCCCCTGGGAATCCCCATTGTTTTCCATAGTGGCTGCATCAATCCACCAACAGTACAGGCAGTTTCCTTAACTCCACATCCTCTCCAGCATTTATTAGACTTTTTAATGATGACCATTT
The DNA here is from genome assembly GCA_917880005.1 of Nanger dama. Classification (NCBI taxonomy): domain Eukaryota; kingdom Metazoa; phylum Chordata; class Mammalia; order Artiodactyla; family Bovidae; genus Nanger; species Nanger dama. The sequence continues at coordinate 4,985,474 of CAKJTW010000074.1, read as the reverse complement.
TGGCCAGTGGGGTTGAGGGGCGTGGCACCTCACTGTAGGTTTTTTTTTCCTCATGGCTTGCAAAAGCTTAGTTTCCTGACCAAGTATGGAACTCAGACCCTCAGCAATGGAAGCACAGAGTCCTAACCACTGGACCACAGGGAATTTCCCTCAAGGTAGTTCTGATCTGATTTGCATTTCTCTAATTACCAGCAGTGTTGAGCATCTTTTATATGTGCCTGTTATTAACCCAGTTTTTCCAGGCGTTCCCATAGCAAACAGCAGCACACAGGTCCGCCTGGAAAGCCCCTCACCTTTGCTGTACCATGTAACGCTCATTTTCTGTATGAGGGTTGCTTTTTCAGCTTATTGTGGGGCCACATTTGAAGACTAACTCAGCCATCCTGTGTGTGTACGACCCTGGAAGATGTGCATGGATGCCCTGTGTAGACCCTTCATGCCTGGGAGGTGAGAGCCGACAATGAAGACTCTCATTCTTATCTCTCAGGCTAAAAATTCCAGAATGCATTCAATAGAGTTCTCCTGAGGGTCCTCAGCGAAACTGGGCTCCAGGTGTCTACAGCCTCAGCCAGCTCAGTTGCTCACCTGCTTGCTTTCCTCCCCTTCCCTGATTCCCTCTTCTAAATTCCCCCTCTGCTTCCTCCAGGTCACTTTTTAAAGAAACCACACAAACACATGCTCAGATCAGGTTCTGTGGTGGGAGAAAGTCTAAGGCCAAAGAAAACTTTCAAATGATGATGAACACGTGCTCCTGAGTCAGTGTATTATTATCTTTCATCAGAAAGATCTTCCGAGGTACTTGTCGTATTCAAAGGCCTGGTTATTGCTGGGGATTTTTGTGCCAGGTTCTAAGCTGCTCTGTTTCCCCAGTACAAGCAGTCTGCAGGAGACCTTGAGCAGACATGTCCAAGGAGGAGACAGAAAAGGCTCGTTAATTCTGCTCCCTCTGCCCAGGGGCATCTGTAAACAGTGGCCCTTTCCTACGTCACTAGCCTGGAGTAGCCTCTAGTCCCTACTCATGTAAAACTCAGCCTCATGATAACCTCAGCAGCATTCCCCAACAGGCTTTTCACCTGAGTTCCCTAACCTGCATAATGCAGTACCCTGTGCAAAACCTTGATGGGTCAAAGTGAAAAAAATTGTCAGTTTACCCTACCATAATGTTGAAAGTGAATCTGATCAAACTTCTAGTTCTATTACCAGCTTATAGTAAATATGGAAGACAAAGAAGTATGTTGTCTCCATCAAATCGAGAACATGGAAAAATCTAAAAGATAATTGTCCTAGTTTCTTTAATAAGAAATTGACAAGTAAGAGAGAGCAAAGGAGTGAGAGACTGAGAGAAATTATCTGAGGTTAAATGAAGCTTAGAAACACATCAAGTAAATACAATATATGGACATATTCAAACCAAAGCGATTGTGAAAAGAGTTTTTTGTCAATCAGGGAAATTTGAAAACTCTCTGTCTATTTAATGATATTAAGGAGTCATTTTTAAGTTTTAGGAGTAATGATGGTGCCATTATCATATTTTTTAAAGACTTTGTTATACATACTGAGTCATTTGTAGATGAACTAATTTGATGTCTGGGATTTACTTTAATATATCCCAGCATGAGGTGAAAAACACAGAGAGGGATGGAGCGCAGATAAATGAGATTGACAAAATTGTGATAATCTGTGCAATTGATTGACGGATCCATGGGAGTTCATTATACGTCTCTCTCAGCTGTCACACAGGTTTAGAAATTTTCCATATTTAAAAAAAAAAAAAGGAATCATAAGCAGGAGGGAGAAACGGATAGAGCAATAAAGAGAGACTGAGAAAGTTGCCATTTTAAAACTATTTAATAGGAAATTCTCTGGCAGTACAATGGTTAGGACTCCACACTTTCAGTGTCAAGGGTGTGGGTTCAATTCCTAGTCAGGGAACTAAGATCCCACAAGCCCTGTGGCACAGCCTATATATACAAAATTTATACATATACAAAAATTTTATATGTGTATATTCATATATGCATGAAAAGTGGAAGTCAGTCGTCTCCAACTCTTTGTGACCCTGTGGAATACACAGTCCATGGAATTCTCCAGGCCAGAATACTGGAGTGGGTAGCCATTCCCTTCTCCAGGGGACCTTCCCAACCCAAGGATCAAACCCAGGTTTCCCACATGCAGGCGGATTCTTGACCAGCTGAGCCACCAAGAAAGCCCAGGAATGCTGGCTCGTGGGGAGCCTATCCCTTCTCCAGTGGATCTTCCCACCCAGGTCCAGAGCATCACAAAGGGTCTCGGACAGGCCTGAAGCGACTTAGCACACAAGCTCAGAGATCTGTCACAAGGTGGGGATGGTGGAGGTGGAGACCTTCCCGGCTGGTAAATGACAAGGACATGACTGCACAGTCATAGCTAGGCTCCTGTCTTTCTTCGTCTCCAGAGTGAACCGCCCCGGGGAACACACTCAAGCTTTGGAACCAGATTTTGAAGACATGGGGGAGTCACTGAAGGATTTTAAACCAGGAAAGGAGGGTTGAATATCTTTTCTTTCTCTCTTGCCTTCCCAGGAATTGAACCAAGGTCTCCTGCATTGCAGGAGGATTCTTTACCAACTGAGTTACCAGGGGAATACTTATACAATGCATGGATATATAAACATATACATATTTTTATATGTGTATATTTTTTTGTCTTTTAGCTTAGAAATAATACAATCTAAGCTCAGTCGTGTCTGACTCGTAATGACCCCATAGACTGCAGCCTACCAGGCTCCTCTGTCCATGGGATTTTTCAGGCAAGAGTACTGGAGTGGGTTGCCATTGCCTTCTCAGGGGATCTTCCCAGCCCAGGGATCGAACCAGGTCTCCCGCACTGTGGACAAAGGCTTTACTGTCTGAGCCACCATATACATATGTATATGTATATACCTATGTATAATTATTGGGCTTCCCTGGTGGCTCAGCTGGTTATGTGTCTATCTGCAATGCAGGAGACCTGGATTTGATCCTGGATTGGGAAGATCCCCTGGAGAAGGCAATGGCAACCCACTCCAGTATTCTGTATATATATATATGTGTGTTTGAGGGGCTTCCCTGGTAGCTTGGCTGGTAAAGAATTCCCCTGCAATGCAGGAGACCTGGGAGACTTGGGTTCAATCCCTGGGTTGGAAAGATCCCCTGGAGAAGAGAACGGCTACCCACTCCAGTATTCTGGCCTGGAGAATTCCATGGACAGAGGAGCCTGGCAGGCTACACTCCATGGGTTCACAAAGAGTCAGATGCAACTGAGCAACTTTCACTTTCATACATATATACAATTGTATACATATGTAATTACATATAATTGTATACATATAATTTATATGTATATAAAACATATATAAACTTATAAATATATACACAGAAATTATGTTATTATGTTTATATAATATAAATGTAATTATAATTATGACATATAATATAATTTATATGTATATAAAACAAAACAGAAATAGACTCACAGCTACAGAGAACAAATTAGGGGTTACTGGTGGGGAGAGGGCTGGAAGAGGGGCAAGATAGGAGAAGGGGGTTAAGATGTTCCAACAACTAAATACAAAATTCAAAACCACAATGCACAGCCCAGGGTATACAGCCAGTGTTTCATAGTAACTTTAAACTGACTATAATCTATATCAAATCAAATCACTAAGTTGTACACTTGAAACTAATGCTGTAAATCAGTGATACCTCAATTAAGCAAACAAATGGATCTTTAAATAAAACTACAATAAATTTAGTTGTTGCTTCTCCAAAGATGGCATCTTGATAGTACTGGTAATAGCAAACCGCTACCAAATGATAGCAGCAATAATAATCACAGCAATCACAAGGGTGGCGCCTGTGCTCAGGTGGGACCGACACCTACAGATGCTGGAAGAGACTGGGTGGGAGAAGCCAGACTGCTCCCGTGGTTGTCCTCATCAGGAAAAGTGTCGCACCTCTTCTGGTCCTGTCTGTCTGCACCGGGACCCCACTGTCCCTGAAAGGGTTGTTTGGCAGAGGTGTCTGTGTACCCTCTTCACAACAATCTCTGTAGAAGACGAGGGAATACAGAAGATGACGACAGGGAGGCAGTGGTTATAGAGGGCTTCTGGAGGGCCTCTGAGCTTCCCAGATGGTATGAGTGGTAAAGAACCCACCTGCCAATGCAGGAGACGTAAGAGACACCCAGGGTTCGATCCCTGCATTGGGAGGATCCCCTGGAGGAGGGCCCCTACCACTCACTCCAGTATTCTTGCCTGGAGAATCCCACGGACAGAGGAGCCGGAGGGGCTACGGTCCAGAGCATCGCAGACACGGACATGGCTGAGGCGACTTAGCATACAAGCTCAGAGATCTGTCCCAAGGTGGGGACGGAGGAGGTGGAGACCGTCCCAGCTGGTAAATGACAAGGACACGACTGGATCCTCATAGCTGGGTTCCTGTCTCATTTCCTCTCTAGAGAGAACTGCCCCGGGAAACACGCTTAAGGTTTTGAACCAGATTTTGACATGGGGAGTCACTGAAGGATTTTAAGCAAAGAAATGAGAGCTGTGTATCTTTCCTCTCTCTTGCCTTCAGCACCTTGCATCTTTTCTTCCTTCTGCCTAGAATGCTAATCCTCGCACTCTCCACCTCTTCTCTCAACTTCCACTCATTCCTTAGGAGCCAGGTGACGCCTCCTCCAGGAAGCCTCCTCTGACCGTTAGCAGCACTTAACATCTACACTGTGTCCTAAGCCCATGCTTACTCGTCTCCGCACAAGGCTATGGATCCATGAGAACTGGGACCATTTGCCCCCTGAGTCCTTGAAGCCTGAGCCTTAGCTCCGTGACACATCATAGTGCTTGATTAATCATCTTAGTATGAATTACTGAGTTGACTCTGTAATATCCCAACAACGTGTACCAGGATGGAGCTGGGTCCTATACCAAGAAGGGTGGACAGGCGGTGATGAGGCAGGCAAAGCAAGCAGAACGCCTCCACCAGCAGGCGATCCATCAACACCCACCTGGAGTCTGGCTGCCTTTCCTTCAGTTGCTGCTCCAAGAATCCGCCACAAGCTTCTTCCTCAAAGAAGATGCCCTTGAACTGACATCCATTGTTGTTGCTTAGTCACGAAGTCGGGTATGATTCTTTGCAACCCCACAGGCTGTAGCCTGCTAGGCTCCTTTGCCCATCGGATGTCCCAGGCAAGAATACTGCTGTGGGTTGCCATTTCCTTCTCCAGGGGATCTTCCAGGACCAGGGATTGAACCTGCATCTCTTGCTTCGCCTGCACTGCAGGGGGATTCTTTACCGCTGCGCCACCTGGGAAGACCTGACATTCATTACGCCTATGAGAATCTTCTGGTGTTTGGAAAACAGATGGTGATGGAACATGATTTTGCTGTCAAGGGACAGTCTGGTGGGAACAGGGATACACTGCAGTGGGTGGCGACCTTCCCAGTCCACTTTCTCACCCCATTTGTGATCCATTCATTCATCCAAAAGTCTTTACTAAGAGGTACCATGAGTCTGGTTTCCCAAGTGGTGTAGTGGTAAAGAACCTGCCTGTCAATATAGGAGATGCAAGAGATGCAGGTTCAATCTCTAGACTGGGAAGTTCCCCTGGCATAGGAAATGGCAGCCTTCTCCAGTATTCTTGCCTGGAAAATTCCATGGACAGAGGAGCCTGGCGTGCTACAGTCCATGAGGTTGCAAAGAGTCCGATATGACTAAGCATGCACCTGGCATGATTCTGAATTCCGGAGTTAGATCAGGAGACAAAATAGGCAAAAATCCCCACCCCGTGGACCTAACACCTGGTGGAATAGACATGAAATGTGAAGTGTTAGTTGCTCAGTCGTGTTCCACTCTCTGTGACCCCGTGGGCTGTAGGCTGCCAGGCTCCTCTGTCCACGGGATTCTGCAGGCAAGAATCCTGGAGTGGGTTGTCACTCCCTTCTCCAGGGAATCTTCCTAACCCAGGGATTGAGCCCCATCTTTCTGCATTGCAGGCAGATTCTTTACCATCTGAGCCACCAGGAAGCCCCTCTCTTTCATAGCACCTGCAACATCTCCCTTAATCATACATCTTTATGTCCCCCCACCCCAAACTCTGAGATACTCAAGAGCAGACTCTGTTTTATCCATCCCTGGATACCCAATCCTGGACACACTATATGCTCAGTAAATGTTCTTTAGGGACATCTCAGATATCTGCCTTATTGTGAGTTGTTTGAAATGTAAATGAAATTATTTTGAGCCCCACATCAGGACAATCTCCCCCCAAGAATTTGAGAGAAGAGGCAAGACAGAAAAATGAGAGAAGGGTGGCTTCTATTTTCTTCTTGTCCTTGTGTTAAATCCTCTTGCCCCAGACAGAACCCTAGACCCTTCTTGCCTTGTATTCCGCACAAAGAAACCTTCTAGCAGAAGGCCTGGGGGTTTCTTGCAGAATATTTGAATGTGTGAGGAAAGAAGAAAGCAGTGATTGGTCCAGCACAATGCAAATAACTTAGATTAACTGCTCCTGAAATGGCTTGGGAGGATGGTGTCATCGGAGATGGTGAAGGGGGAGGGAGCACCTCCAAAATCCACTCCTCCATAAACGCAACAATCTGGGGAACATTTGTTTAAGGAAAAAAAAAGCTTAATCTGGTTCTTTTAAAAAAAAAAATAAACCATGTGGCATCTTAACTTGCTTGTTCTCCTCCTTCTTCTCCAGCTCCATAATAGGCTTGACAACCACAACCCTAAGTCACAGTGGAACCCAGGAAACCACATGCCAATGGAGCGGGGCAGAGAACTATAGATCAATGAAAATCTTTAAACATATGTAAAAAAAGAAGTGTCTATACCCTTTGGTGTAAAGAGTGTTACACACACCCCTCTTGAAAGTACAAGTGGCCACATTTGGTTTGGTTCTAATTCATGTTCATCCCCTCTCTCAAACACAGAGAGACTCAATTTGATTCTCCACCTTCCAGAAGCTTCTGTTGTGTCTGGGAAGACAGAGAAACGCTCACAGGTACCTCAAATGCAGGGCAAGTTGAAAAGCCCAGCATATAGTTTCTCAACCAGTAAGTAAAAATGCATGGATGAGTAATATGGACGGGGTAGGCAAAAGCAGACATTACTTTGCCGACAAAGGTCAGTCTAGTCAAAGCTATGGTTTTTCCAGTAGTCATGTATGGACATGAGAACTGGACTATAAAGAAAGCTGAGTGCTGAAGAACTGATGCTTTTGAACTGGGATGTTGAAGAAAATTCTGAGAGTCCCTGGGACTGCAAGGAGATCCAACCAGTCCATCCTAAAGGAGATAAGTCCTGAATATTCATTGGAAGGACTGATGTTGAAGGTGAAGCTCCAATACTCAGGCCACCTAATGCGAAGAACGGACTCTTTGGAAAAGATCCTTATGCTGGGAAAGATTGAAGGCAGGAGGAGAAGGGGACGACAGAGGGTGAGATGGTTGGATGGCATCACCAACTCGATGAGCATGAGTTTGAGTAAGCTCTGGGAGTTGGTGAAGGGCAAGAAGCCTGGAATGCTGCAGTCCACGGGGTCACAAAGAGTCGGACACGACTGAGCAACTGAGCTGAACTGAACTGAGGTAGAAGTTATTGCCAATGTAAATATAGGAGAACATAATGAATGAGACGACGCTGGCCAGGTCTGCAGATGGTGGGTGCATGAGTTTGAAGCACAATAAATACATTTATTACTAAGCAAACAGTAGAGAACAATCGGACCAGCGGGTTTGTCATTTCACTTTGCACCACCAGAGGGCACTATAACACGCATTGGGATTTATGGAAGAAAGTTGGTTTGGTTTTTCTTTCCCAGGTCCAGTTGTCAGCAAGGTCTTTGTAAGTTTATAGCTGCTGGGAAACTTGGCTAGTTCTGAGCATTGCTAATGCCCCTCCCCATAAGAAGGTGTTATCTGAAATGTGAGGCTGTAACATTTGTAGGAAGGGATAACAGGAATTTTTACCAAATTTGACCTCAACATGCTCTCTAGTGTGTGCGTGCTCAGTCGGTCTGACTCTGCGTGACCCCGTGGACTGTAGCCCACCAGGCTACTCTGTCCATGGGATTCTGCAGGCAAGATACTTGAGTGGGTAGCCATTTCTTCCTCAGGGGATCTTCCCACCCAGGATCAAGCCTGCATCTCCTGTGTCTTCTGCTTTGCAGGCAGATTCTTCACCACTGAGCCACCAGGGAAGTCAAGAGGATCCAGAACACCTGGGCCAAGTACCTTCTTCTTTCTGCTGAGATGGCCCTCCCCAAACCTTTTCTCCTCCTCATCTCCAAGGACCGCCTTCTCTCTGAGTCCCCAACATCGGACAAACATAGTGGTTCTGTTAGTATTGATTCCATTGGATTCCAAGGATTCCTGTTATTTTAATAAGGTTTCTTAACAGTCAGAGAGTTCAAGGGACTAGATCTGATAGACAGCGTGCCTGAAGAACTATGGACGGACGTTTGAGACATTGTACAAGAGGCAGTGATCAAGACCATCTCCAAGAAAAAGAAATGTAAAAGGCAAAATGGTTGTCTGAGGAGGCCTTACAAATAGCTGAGAAAAGAAGAGAAGTGAAAGGCAAAGGAGAAAAGGAAAGATATACCCATTTGAATGCAGAGTTCCAAAGAATAGCAAGGAGAGATAAGAAAGCCTTCCTCAGCGACCAGTGCAAAGAAATAGAGGAAAAACAACAGAATGGCAAAGACTAGAGATCTCTTCAAGAAAATTAGAGACACCAAGGCAACATTTCATGCAAAGATGGGCTCAGTAAAGGACAGAAATTGTATGGACCTAACAGAAGCAGAAGATATTAAGAAGAGCTGGCAAGAATACACAGAAGAACTATACAAAAAAGATTTTCATGACCCAAATAACCACAATGGTGTGATCACTCGCCTAGAGCCAGATATCCTGGAATGCGAAATCAAGTGGGCCTTAGGAAGCATCACTACGAACAAAGCTAGTGGAGGTGACGGAATTCCAGTAGAGCTATTTCAAATCCTAAAAGATAATGCTGTGAAAGTGCTGCACTCAATATGCCAGCAAATTTGGAAAACTCAGCAGTGGCCACAGGACTGGAAAAGGTCAGTTTTCATTCCAATCCCAAAGAAAGCCAATGCCAAAGAATGTTCAAACTACTGCACAATTGCACTCATCTCACACACTAGCAAAGTAATACTCAAAATTCTCAAGCCAGGCTTCAACAGTACATGAACCATGAACTTCCAGATGTTCAAGCTGGATTTAGAAAAGGCAGAGGAACCAGAGATCGAATTGCCAACATCTGTTGGATCATCAAAAAAGCAAAAGCATTCCAGAAAAACATCCACTTCTGCTTTACCAACTATGCCAAAGCCTTTGACCGTGGGGATCACAACAAACTGTGGAAAAATCTTAAAGAGATAGGAATACCAGACTACCTTACCTGCCTCCTAAGAAATCTGTTTGCAGGTCAAGAAGCAACAGTTAGAACTGGACATGGAACAACAGACTGGCTCCAAATTGGGAAAGGAGTATGTCAAAGCTGTATAATGTAACCCTGCTTATTTAACTTATATGCAGAGTACCTCATACGAAATGCTGGTCAGGATGAACCACTAGCTGGAATCAAGATTGCCGGGAGAAATATCAATAACCTCAGATATGCAGATGACACAACCCTTATGGCAGAAAGTGAAGAGGAACTAAAGAGTTTAGTGATGAAAGTGAAGGAGGAGAGTGAAAAAAATTGGCTTAAAGCTCAACATGCAGAAAACTAAGATCGTGGCATCTGGTCCCATCACTTCATGACAAATAGATGAGGAAACAGTGACTACTTTATTTTGGGGGGCTCCAAAATCACAGCAGATGGTGACTGCAGCCATGAAACTAAAAGACGCTTGCTCCTTGGAAGGAAAGTTATGACCAACCTAGACAGCATATTAAAAAGCAGACACATTACTTTACCAACAAAGGTCCATCTAGCCAAGGTTATGGTTTTTCCAGTGGTCATGTATGGATGTGAGAGTTGGACTATAAAGAAAGTTGAGCGCCGAAGAATTGATGCTTTTGAACTGTGGCGTCGGATAAGACTCTTGAGAGTCCCTTGGACTGCAAGGAGATCCAACCAGTCCATCCTAAAGGAAATAAGTCCTAAATATTCATTGGAAGGATTGTTGCTGAAACTCAAACTCCACCTGATGTGAAGAGCTGACTCATTGGAAAAGACCCTGATGCTGGGAAAGATTGAAGGCAGGAGGAGAAGGGGATGACAGAGGATGAGATGGTTGGATAGCATCACCGACTCGATTGACATGAGGTTGAGTAAACTCTGGGAGTTGGTAAAGGACAGGGAGGCCTGGAGTGCTGCAGTCGCAAAGAGATGGACACGACTGAGCGACTGAACTGAACTGAATAGTCAGAGAACTAGTCCATTTCTAGTTTGTCTTGGGTGCATCTTGGGAAAGACCTCTGTCCTGTGCCTTTCCCAGAAGCTGACTTTTAACCTCTGCCACCCAGCCTTGGGCTGACTGTTTCCTTGTGTCCCATAGCAGGAGCTGCTGGAGGCCAGGATATACCCAGGCCCCTCTGTATCCTCGGTGCCAAGCAAAGTGCTGGGTGATGATCGAATGAAGAACAAGAGGATGAATGGAATAGCCATTCTCATTGTGTGACCCGAGCTCCATCGGGCCACACTACTGGCCTGGGAGGCTTCCAAGGGCACCCTAGTAGAGGGGCCAGTGTCTGTGAAATGCTAGCATCTTATCTGACCCAGCCCCACAGTGTTCACAGCCTCCATGGCTCCCTCATGCACCTAAATGAAATTCCAGCTCCTCGCTGTGACCTGCAAGGCCCTGCACCCCCATCTCCCCACCCCATCTCTGCCACACTCTCCACCCCTCCCCCTACTCCACCTCTGGTGCACACACACCATCCCAACCCCACGGTGGGGCCCTGGCCCACGTGCAGGTTCCTCTCCCTGGAACAGCCTTCCTTCTTTCTGTTTTTGTTGTTGAATAGTATCCGTTAATTAAGAGCAAAAGAGTAAGAGCATCTTAACTGTATAGCTGAACTAACAAAATTTGATATTTAGGCTATTAAAACCTAAAATCCAGGTCAATCATTGAAAATAAAATTAGATACACACAGAAATCAAAAACATAACTTAGAAAATGCGAGTAGCTACACAGAGAAAAGAAGGCATTAGGTTCCCTGGATTATCTTTCTTGAGCTAATTATGTTGAATAAACATAGGTCTCTTGATTAAACCCGGGATGGTTTTGGCATTTGCAGGGGATCAAAGAGGGAACTGGGCTTCCCTGATAGCTCAGAGGTAGGGAGGCAGTGCAGGAGACAACTGGTTCGACTCCTGGGTTGGGAAGATCCCCTGGAGAAGGGATAGGCTACCCACTCCGGTATTCTGGCCTGGAGACGGCATAGTCCATGGGGTCGTGGAGTCGGACACGACTGAGCACCTCACATGCCCCAGGTAAATGGCTGGATCCTAAAGGCCAGGTGAGTGACAAAGAACCGGCCTGTCAATACAGGAGGCATAAGAGATGCAGATTGGATCCCTGGGTCGGGAAGATCCCCAGAGGAAGAAATGGCAATGCATTCCAGTATTCTTGCCTGGAGAATCCCCACGGACAGAGCAGCCTAGTGGGCTGCAGTCCATAAGATCACAAAGGATCAGACACAACTAAAGTGACTGAGCAGACGCACGCAAAGGCCAGGGACATCCCCAGAGCCCGGCTCAGAGCAAGCTCCCAGACGCCAAGCCAAGCTCCCAAGCTCCCAAGATGCTTCCACGATGAAGCCCACGACGAGCCCTGGACCAGACGCTCTGCATTCTCACTGCAGACCCTGCCCTTCAGCGGGAGTGAGGTGACTTCATACAGAGGAAGAAGGGCAAGGCTCAAGAAGAAGTGATCTGCAGACACAAACTTGTGGTTACCAAAGGGGAAAGGTTTAGGAATAAATGAGGAGGCTGGCATTAACATATGCATACTATTATGTATAAAACAGATAACCAGCAGGGACCCACCATAGGGCACAGGGAGCTCAACTCAGTACTCATAATAACCTGTAAGGGAAAAGAACCTGGAAAAGAATGCATATGGTTATAGCTGTATGAAGTGAAGTCAAAGTTGCTCAGTTGTGTCCAACTCTTGGTGATCCCATGGACTATACAGTCCATGGAATTCTCAGGCCAGAATACTGGAGTGGGTAGCCTTTCCCTTCTCCAGGGGATCTTCCCAACCCAGGGATTGATTGCATAATTGTAAATCAATTATATATCATAAATCAATTATATTGTAAATCATTTTAATTATATAAAAATATAAATTGTATATTATACATTATAATTGTATATTATAAATATCCAAATTATATATTGCAAATCAATTATATATTGTAAATTATATATTATAAATCAATTATATATTGTAAATCAATAAATTATAAATTGATTGTATAATTGTAAATCAATTACACTTCAATTAAAAATTTTTTAAAAAGGAGTCTGGAGAAAATACAAGTTCACCAAACAGGGATCTGGGATTTAAGGACCAGCAAACATGCCACTCACTTACAGCTCTGGGAGTTGTCTGGCTTCCCAAGATGAGCAAGAGACAGAAGCAAAGAGCGTTAGGAACGTGAACGTGAACGTGGGTTCCAGAGAGCGTGGGTTGAATCTGGCTCCTCTTCTTACTAAGAGATGACCTTGGGCAAGTCACCTCATTGCCTTGTGCCTCAGTTTTCTTATCTGTAAAATGGAGACGAAAGAAGTATGGAAGTGTCAGTCACTCAGTCGTGTCCGATTCTTTGCAACCCCATGGACTAGCCTGCCAGGCTCCTCTGTCCATGGAATTCTCCAGGCAAGAATACTGGAGTGGGTAGCCGTTTCCTCCTCCAGGGGAGCTTCCCAACCCAGGGATCAAACCCAGGTCTCCTGCATTGCAGGCAGATTCTTTACCATCTGAGCCACCAGGAAGCCCCAAAATGGGGATGATAATCATAAAATCTACATCATGAACTTAAAGTACCTAATGCTTTCAGAGAAGGCAATGGCACCCCACTCCAGTACTCTTGCCTGGAAAATCCCATGGATGGAGGAGCCTGGTGGGCTGCAGTCCATGGGGTCGCTAAGGGTCGGACACGACTGAGCGACTTCACTTTCACTTTTAATGCTTTTAAAGCATCAGCGTCCAGCATGTTGACCAGTGGTATCCCTCTGGTCTCCGATGAAAACCAATGGCTCCTTGATCAAGGGGCCTGCCTGTGCACATAGAAGCGCTGGGTTCTGTTTGCATGAGCTTCTGTTTCTCTTTGCATCCTTACCTTTAACAAAGCTGTTTGCAAGTCCTCTTATTTTCCAAAAGGAGCCACTTCACAAGAGTGGGCTGGACCCATATGCAGGAGACACAGCTCTGCAAAAAATTAAAATAGATGCCTTTCCCTTTAGGTTATTTCTGCTTCCCCACACCCCCTCGTGAGCAGCATCGCTCCATCCTGAGGCGCCCTGGAAAAGCTCTCTCTCTGCAGGAATGTAATGGATGTCCCGTGCAACTGCCAATACTGCAGCCGATTTCGCGGGGAAATTGCCTCTATCCATCACAGCAGCCTAGAGCCAGATGTGCATTTACTGGGAAGACCCCAGGCCAGCCTCTCCCCAGGGCTTTCTCAGAGGCAACGAAAAGAAGCCGCTGCTGCAACAAAATAAAATGAGAGAAACAAGGAAGGAAATGAAAGCCACTGGAATGTATAGCTGTTCCCCCCTCCAGGTAGACTCCTTGCCCACCATCTCCGAACCTGGGACCAGAGCGCAACTTGGCATCCCCAAAAATGAGTTTCCCAACCCCCTCCTCAGACACGCTGGCAGTGGAGACCTGGGTCAGAGTTTGGGAGGCTGTGCAACCGTGGCTGAGTGGGTGGCTGTGCCCAAGGGCAGCCTCCTTCCTGCAGGGAGACCCACAGGGCAGTCTGCCCCCCTCTCATCCATCAGCTCCATGCCTGCCAAGCGGGCAAGGCACGCATACCCCTGGGGAGGCTAACGATGAAGAGCTCGGGCTGCTAAACCCTCTCCTCTGGGATCCATGCAGGCATTTCCCCTGGGGTGACCGAGCCCAGTTCTTGAACAGAGCAGATAGCAGCGGAGAGGCAGCACCTAAGCTGGCCCCCACGGGGCTGTCTGACCTGCAGGAGTACAGAGGATGCTGCCCTGAGCATCCCAGCCTTGGGGTCTCCATGAGCTCATGGCTAGCTGAAGGCTGAGCTCCGAGACGCTGCAGAGAGCACCCATGGTCACAGGCAGAGGAAGGGGTGAGGACTGGGTTGGAAGCCAGGTCCTGGGGACCCCGCCACCTCCCCGTGCTCTGGCCTCCACGTTTCCTACTGGATTTCTGTCCGTGCAGCTGGGAGAACAGCAAGGATGGGGGGTAACACAGAGACATCTGACCCAGGCCCCCAACCCCCCTTGTGAGTTCTCCAGCATGTCTTTCCTGCTCAGCCGCTCGAAGAGAACAAACACTTCTGTTTATCCTGGCTCCTCCTCGGCTGGTCACCGGCCAGAGTTCGTCCTCCCTGGAGAAGACTCTCCTGGCCATCTCTGTGTTCCCGCCACCCTACTCAGGGGTTCAGACATGGCGGACACACAGTCAGGGCTTCTGGGGCTGAACTGAATTTGCTGGACCTACCATAAGTGGGGAGGGGGCTTCCCTGATGGCTCAGACGGTAAAGAATCTGCCTGCAATGTGGGAGACCTGGGTTCTGTCCCTGGGTAGGGAAGATCCCCTGGAGAAGGCAATGGCTATGCACTCCAGGATTCTGGCCTGGAGAATCCCATGGACAGAGGAGCCTGGCAGGCTATGGAATCTGAGAGTCTGAATGATACGACTGAATGACTAACACACACACGCCCCATGAGTGGGGGAAGGTGATGAGGATGAAAGCTCTGCTGAGACACATAATAATAAAACCCAGGAGGCTTCCCTGATGGGCCAGTGGTTAAGTCTCTTCGCATCCAATGTAGGGGGCATGGGTTCGACTCCTTGTTGAAAACTTCAGATTCCACATGCCACGCCATGCAATGAGGCCAGAAATAAAAAGATAAATAAAAGAATTTTTTTTTAATGGTGGATGCTTACCAATTATACACAAGATATTTCTGATTTTTTAAAAATAAGTAAAGAAATAAGACCCAGGTCTCTTCAAGCCCAATAGAAAAATGAAAATATGAACTCAAGGAAGATGCTGGTCCCAAAGCTCTTGCTCTGACTCTCTCAGGCTGCAGCTCAAGACACATTTTCTCTCTTTGCTTTGGGAAGGAGACAAGCAATTTGTAGTTTGGCTGGAATCAGGGGCTTCTCCACTTACTTGCTTATCTGGATGGAAAATTTGGAGCAAAGCTGCCAGACCCCTGTGAGCCACCTCTGCAACGACTTGAGAACACAAGTGATGGAAGCCCTCCAGCCGTGAATACCCATGACTGGGTGTTGATGATGAAAGGCCGTAAGCACTTCCTGCCATCACCCAGCAAAACCCCAGGAAGACGAGGAGAGGTGTTCACACTTCTCTCCATCATGCACGACCTCAGCTTCATTCAGGAAACTCTTCAGGGCTCCTCGTCCAAGCCAGGGTCCAGACTGAGTTGCCGTAGGGAATGCAGAGGCTAGGTTACAGCCGGAAGGGCAAATGCTAGAACCTAGTGCTTGGGGATGGATTCCAGCCCTGGTGGCTAAATGGTAAAGAATCCACCTGCAATGCAGGGGATGCTGGTGTGACCCCTGATTGAGGAACTAAGATCCCACATGCCGCAGGGCAGCTAAGTCCATTTGCTCTAACTACTGTGCCCTAGCAACACAACCAGGAAACCACACGAAAGCATCGAAGATCCCCAGTGCTGCAACTGAGACCCGATGCAGCCAGATAAAGAAAGACTTTTAAATAACAATAACAGTCATTGAGAACAGAACACACAGTGTGATGAACCGTATGCAGTGTGTAAAACAGTTAACACAGAATGTTCGGAATTACTCAGGCAGCATTTTACAAATAACAAAATATGTGGGATGCACTCCACCCCCTTCTCCGGACGGAACATAAAAGCCCCAGCTGAACATGAAGACGGGAACTTCATGCTGTCCTGCTTCTGCCCGGGTCCTTTACTGAGAAGGCGTGACCAGAAGGATTGCTTTCTGAAAGATGGAGCTGTCTAGGATAGCCCTGCAGCGAGGCATGTACATTAGGGACACTCAGACAGTAAATGACCTGTAAATCCAGATCCAGCACGAGCCACAATTATCTCATCATGTTGTTGTTTAGTTGCTAAGTCACGTCTGACTCTTTGCAGCCCCAAGGACTATAGCCTGCCAGGCTCCTCTATCCATGGAATTTCCCAGGCAAGAATACTGGAGTGGGTTGTCATTTCCTTCTCCAGGGGATCTTCCCAACCCAGGGATCGAACCTGCAGCTCCCGCCTGGTTTCCTGCATTGCAGGCCGTTTCTTTACTGCTGGGCCACCAGAGCAGCCCATTAAATGGGCATAAGCATACCTAACTCACAGAGCTGTAGAGAGAATTCTAGGAAATACACTGAAAGCGCTCAACACGTAAACTTCCTCAATAAATGAAAATTAATCTTCCACTCTGTTAGTGGAGAGGCCTTCCAGGGGCCGACTCTGCTTACCTTTGTGGAGTCAGAAATCTGATTTTTGTCAGTCCGTGGAGAGTTTAAACCACATACACTGAGATGGAAGCATAAATCAAAATGCCAGTTTATTCATTTACGTCGAGAAATCACTGCCATGGTGTATTAGTTTCCTCTTGCTGCTGTAACAAATCACCACACATTGAGTGGCTTAAAACAACAGAAATTTATTATCCTACAGTTCAGTAGGCCAGAAGTCTAGCCTCCAACTCACTGGGCTAAAATCAAGCTGTTGGCGGGCTGCGATCCCGCGGAGGCTCCAGGAGAGACTCTGCTTCCTCGCCTTTTCCAGCTCCTAGAGGCGGCTGCACTCACTGGCGTGCCGCCTTCTACCTCCATCTCCAAAGCCAGCAGCACTGGCTGAATCCTTCTCACATCTCGTCATTCTGACCTCAGGCTGCTGCCACCTGCCTGTTTAAGGTCTTTAAGGACCCCCTGTGATCTCATGCAGCCCACCCAGACGATCCAGGATAATCTCCTTCTTCTAAGTCCAGTTTAATGCCATTTGCAACCTCATTTTGCATTTGCCATGTAATGTAACTTAGTCATGGGTTCTAAGAATTGGAACATAAATATCTTGGGGGAGAGATATTATTATTCTGCCTACCACACATGAGAACAGAAATACTTGAGTTCAATAGAAGCAACCAAAATATCCATCAACAGACGAATGGATAAAGAAGATGTGGTATGTACATGAAGTAGAACATTACTCAGTCACAAAATGGGATGAAACTGGGTCATTTGTAGAGATGCAGACGGACCTAGAGAGTATCATATAGAGTGAAGTCAGAAAGAGAAAAATAAATAGCATATATTAATGCATATATGTGCATTAACAATAATCTACAAAAATAATAATAATCTAGAAAAAATGGTACAGATGATCTCATTTGCGAAACAGAAATAGAGACACAGACATAGAGAATAAATGTGTAGATGCCAACTGGGGAGATGTGAGGGTGGAAGGAATTGGGAGATTGGGAGGGACATACACAGACTGCTGCTGCTGCTGCTGCTGCTAAGTTGCTTCAGTCGTGTCTGACTCTGTGCGACCCCATAGATGGCAGCCCACTAGGCTCCCCCATCCCTGGGATTCTCCAGGCGAGAACACTGGAGTGGGTTGCCATTTCCTTCTCCAATGCTTGAAAGTGAAAAGTGAAAGTGAAGTTGCTCAGTCATATCCGACTCTTCGCAACCCCATGGACTGCAGCCTACCAGGCTCCTCCATCCATGGGATCTTCCAGGCAAGAGTACTGGAGTGGGGGTGCCATTGCCTTCTCCTACTACATATAAAATAGATAACTAATGAGAACCTACCCAGGGGATTCTACTCAGAGCCTTGTGGTGACCTAAATGGGAAAGAAATCCAAAAGGAGGGCATACATTTGTATGTATAGCTGATTCACTTTTTCGTACGATAGAAACTAACACAACATTATAAAGCAACTATTAATAAACGAGAATAAAAATAAATTTCCAAAAAATAAGAATACTTGAGTTCATACAACCAATACATTATTTCCCTGTATATAGGTCTGTGAAGGAGGTTTGGTGAGCACGGAAGTGGAGCCACAGTGGTGTCAGACTTACACAGTCTAGCGTGTCCACCTCCACCATGGATATGGGTTAACTAATAGACCCAGGCATGACTCCTTCCCTGATGAGAGGTGGGCTGGTCCTGACAATATTGGCTCCGTGACTCTGTTTTCCATACCTCCAAGACTGAGTAAACACCACCACAACCTGTAGCCAAGGCAACCTTCTGATGGACATGCTTTTCCTTTAGGGGATGGTACTGAGGTCTGCAAAATCGCTGCAGAGAGCAACTGCTGCCATGAAATTAAAAGACACTTGTTTCTTGGAAGAAAAGCTCTGACAAACCTAGACAGTATATTAAAAAGAAAAGATACTGCTTTGCCAGCAAAGATCTGTGTAGTCAAATCTTTGATTTTTCCAGTACTCATGTACAGATGTGAGAGTTGGACCATAAAGAAGGCTGAGTGCAGAAGAACTGATGCTTTCAAATTGTGGTATTGGAGAAGACTCTTGAGAGTCCTTTGGACTGCAAGGAGATCAAACCAGTCAATTCTAAACGAAATCAGTCCTGAATTTTCACTGGAAGTACTGATGCTGAAATTGAAGTTCCAATACTTTAGCTACCTGATTAGAAGAGCTGACTCATTGGAAAAGACTCTGATGCTGGGAAAGATTGAAGGCAGGAGGATAAGGGGGTGATAGTGGATGAGATGGTTGAATGGCATCACGGACTCAATGGACATGAGTTTGAGCAAGCTCTGGGAGATGGTGGAAGGAGAGGGAAGCCAGGCGTACTGCAGTCCATGAGGTCACAGAGAGTCAGACACAACTTAGCAACTGAGCACACACCCACTCAGGTCTTAGGTGGCCTGGGTGTCTTCATGCTTACATGACCATATTTTGTAATCCACTGTGGGTGGGGTTTACAGTTGAATACTCAAATTGTTGGAGTGTGAAGAAAGCTGAGCACCAGAAGAATTGATGCTTTTGAACTGTGGTGTTGGAGAAGATTCTTGAGAGTCCCTTGGACTGCAAGGACACCCAGCCAGTCCATTCTAAAGGAGATCAGCCCTGGGTGTTCTTTGGAAGGAATGATGCTAAAGCTGAAACTCCAGTACTTTGGCCACCTCATGCGAAGAGTTGACTCATTGGAAAAGACTCATGCTGGGAGGGATTGGGGGCAGGAGGAAAAGGGGATGACAGAGGATGAGATGGCTGGATGGTATCACCGACTCGATGGATGTGAGTCTGAGTGAACTCTGGGAGTTGGTGATGGACAGGGAGGCCTGGCATGCTGCAATTCATGGGGTCCCAAAGAGTCGGACAGGACTGAGCGACTGAACTGAAGTGA
This sequence comes from Nanger dama, assembly GCA_917880005.1. Taxonomy (NCBI): domain Eukaryota; kingdom Metazoa; phylum Chordata; class Mammalia; order Artiodactyla; family Bovidae; genus Nanger; species Nanger dama. The sequence continues at coordinate 4,965,873 of CAKJTW010000074.1, read as the reverse complement.
ACTCAAATTGTAAACATATCCCCTAGCATTTAGGGAACGCCTGTGTCCTGAAAGTGCTCACGACAACATGAATCTAATCCTCTGCGTGCTCAGAAAGGCCTTCTTTGCGTCAGCAGGACAGTGACGTACTAGAGGGTGAATCAGCCCCTGGTGTCAGATGTCAGATCCCAAGGCCTTCAAGAAGGGCTCGGGGCTTCAGAGAGGAACAGGGCCTGTAAGCTGGACAGAGCCAAAAGAGGATCCAGGGCTGGGGCTTGGCCGCTTCCACACAAATTGAATTATTTGACTGTGGAAGGCTTTGTACTGTGACCCATTTTCATCATGCCCAGACTTGATTGTGGGCAATTTTCCCTTAATTTTGAATACTAACCCAAAGGGAAAAGAACAAGTTGTTTGTTCTTATGATCACACAGTAGGTATGAAACCATATGCTGTGTTTCAGTTGCCAAGATTCTTAATTATGTTCTTTATGTTCCGCATAATGATGAGTATGTATCGGGTGTTTTTTAGGATCACTGGGTAGGTACTATCTTTTATCAGGTACCAACAACAGCTGACATTTACCGGCTGCTTCCTCCTTGACAAGGCACGAGTGCTCAGCACCTTCCACGTGTCCCATCCCTCAATCCTCCCAACAATGTTAGAAGCTGGGTCCTATTATTATCCTGGGTTCTGCAAATATGGCAACTACAGCTCAGGGAGCTTAAGTGGCATTGCTGAGAGCTAACCACTGCACCACACAGCTAGAGCCCGGATCTGAACCCATCTAGTCTCCCATCAGAACCCACGAGCATAAGGTAAACAATGCCTTGTTTACCCTTGACGGAAGGTTTGTACTGCAAGCAGGTGAGACATAATCTTAAATTGTGGGAAAAGAGACATAACATAAAATTTACCACTTTAAACATATGACTTAGTGCCACCAAGTACATTCCCATTGCTATCCCCACCCTCCACCTCTAGAACATTTTTCATCTTCCAGAACTGAAACCCTGTTCCCATTGAACACTAATTCCTGGGACTTCCCTGGTGGTCCAGTGGTTAAGTCTCCACTTAACTTTCAATGCAAGGGGCGTGGGTTTGATCACTGGTTGGGACACTAAGATCCCACATGAGGCAGACAACCGGGATGAGGCACACACCGTGTGCACCATCCTGCCCAGCACCAGCGGGGTTTCCCACCGCTGGCAGCACTCTGTCAATGTAACATTGAAACACCACGATTGCACTTTCTGCAAACTTGGATCAGCCTCACTTTCCAGGTTTGTATGTGTAACGTTTCTATGCCGGCAATTGCACATGCAAAAAAAAAAAAGTGAAGTTGAAAGTAGGATCAGTCTAATGAATAAGAGCAAGAATTCTGGAGCCAGGTATCACGGGGTCAAGTCCTAGCTCTCATATCTGTCAGCCACATGACCCTGGACAACTTCCTCAACCTTGAGCTCAATGACATCAGTTGAAAAGATAACAGTATGATCTTAGGGTTGTTATGTATATGGAAATTATGTAAGTAAATATACAGCAGGTACTTAGAACAGTGCTGGGGATCTTGTAAATACCGTGTAAGTTTGCCACGTTATTTTAACTTTTTGAAAATTTATTCATTTATTTATTTTTGGTGGTGCTGGGTCTTTGCTGCTGCCCATGGGCTTTCTCTGTTGCGGTGAGCAGGGACTACTCTCGTTGCAGAGCACAGGCCCTAGGTACACCGGCCTCAGTAGCTGCAGCACACAGACACAGTAGTTGTGGTGGATGGGCTTTAGTTTCCCACAGCATGGGGTCTTCCTGGACCAGAGGTGGAACCCATGTCCCCTGCATTGGCAGGTGGATTCCTATCACTGTACCACAAGCAAAGTCCCTATTCTAACTTTTTTAAATGGCCAGTCAACGTAAAGATTACAGTCACTTCAACAGACTATCCAACTAGGGAGAAACTCTGTTCCCTGGTACAATACTATGCATAAACTGACATTTTTTAATCCACTCCAAAACTCCTATAAATACAAGATGTATAGAAAAGCATACCACTAAAATAACTTGATGTAAAACATACAACCTTTACAATGTCATGTAGAGAGGAACAAGAACTAAACAAGAAAGTACCTCATTTTCACAGTAAAGTCCTTGCAGAACTGTAAGCCTCATAGAATAATCCTACTTTATTAAGATGTCTTCTTGCATTTGGAATTTGTCATGGCACTTTAACAAATTCTAGTTCTTGCCTTTTTATTTCCAAGGAGTGTATTCCCTAATGTATAGGTTTTATAATGCTGTAACAAGGCACATAATAACCTCAGCTTCACAAGTCAAGGTGGGAATCCTGGATTTTTCCCTTGTAACTAGGTCAACCAGCCAGGCTTCAGAAGGACACATAGTGCCCTTGGTGACAGAGGACCTGTAGTCAAGTTCTGGCCCCACCACTTACTACTTGACAGGCCTGCGATGCCTGGCCTTAGTTTCCCCTAGACACATGGACAAATCCTGCTTCATGAGAAGGAAATGAGGACCAGGGGAGAAAAAGGATGCAAAAGGGCTTTTAAATGATACTTGAAATTAAGAAGTAGCACAGCAGAAACTAGAGCTTCCCAGGTGGTTCAGTAGTGAAAAATCTGCCTGCCAATGCAGGAGACACAGGGAGACAGGTTCAATCCCTGGGTCAGGAAGATCCTCTGGAGGAAGGCATGGCCAAACCACTCCAGTATTCTTGCCTGGAGAATCCCTGATCCCGTGGACAGAGGAGCCTGGTGGGCTACAGTCCACGGGGTGGCAAAGAGTCTGACATGACTGAACGCACACAGCAGAGACTAGCACAAGATGGTCAAGCAACTCTGTACGTGTTCAGTCGCACAGTCTTACCTGACTCTTTGCAGCCCCATGGACTGCAGCCCACCAGGCTCCTCTGCCCATAGGATTTCCCAGACAGAAGCAACTCTACCCCAATAAAAAAATGAAATAAGTAGAAGTAGTACGTCTCAGGGTCTCATCAGCAGACAGAAATTCTACCAGTCACTTAACAGGGAGATGCTAGTATAAAGAATCATCAACCAAGTATGAGAACTGAAAGAAAAAAAGGGAGCGGGGGTGGGAGACACTGAGACATCACAGTCACAGGCTGCAGAAGCAGCCCACCCAGAGCTGGGATATAAGTGGAGGCAAGAGTTACCAACACTTTGAAGCTTCTCGGAGGGCGAGGAGGGGCCCCATAGGGCTGGAACACGAGCGTCTAAGGAAAGGGCTGCAGCTGGCTTGTGGGGGGCCTTTCTTTGTTGAGGGTACACTGAGGCTGCCCCTGGGGTGTGGAAACTGTCACCCGAACCCATGTGACTCTTGGGGCCAACTGTTGTGACAGCTTCAAGATGGAACAGATGAAGGATACCATCTTCCTGTATCTTCACCAATGCCCTCTGGTACCTGCTGCTGAAGAACTTAATCTGGAGCACCCAGGAAGGGGCAGGAGGTGATAGAACTGTGCTTTCAGCATCCCAGAGCAGAGAACAAAAGGCTGGGCTTAGGGCCAAGGGCCAGTGTGTTAATGCCCAGTGCTAGAAAGTGGAGAAAAGGCATTAAACCCGTCATCAGGGGCAGCCCCTTCCAGATGGGAGTGGAGCCCTGTCCCTCTCTGCACCAGGATTTCACCTGTAAAACTGGACCTTTAGACTCGGGCTCTGGAGGCTTCATCCCTGACTCTGGAGTTTCTGAGCGTGGAATGTTGTAAAGACTCCAGCAGCCTCTTCTTACAGAAAGGGCCCTTCCTTGGTTTCTTCTCCTTTGAGAGAGAGAAAGGTAGACGGACTGAGTTTCCTGGAGGTGGAAGGTGGGGGTATCTCTCAGAGAAAGAGAAACTTGAGCTGAGATCTGAATTACAAGCCAGGCTCACAAATGTCCTTAAAGGGGATTCCAGACCGAGGCTGGTGTCAAGTGTGCGAGGCGGGTGTGCGCTCGGAGAGCTTGAGGCTGAGGCAGGAGGTTGGGGAGCTGGATGGTGGTCAGCCAGACATAGGGACCGGAGGCTGTGAGGGCCAGCCCCGTGGTGGGCTCAGGGGTGCAGCCGTGACGTCTTTAGATGCCAGTCCCTGGCAGTGCCTGGTGGGTACCCACAGGACTGAGGGTAGGCAGTCAACTGAAATCATCCACGAGAAGGACTGAGTGTGGTGACTATTCAGTAAAAGTACGACTGACTGCGAATAGGTAAAAATAAGAAAGATTAGTATGGCAGGCAGAAACCTACACAATATTGTAAAGTAATTGTCCTCCAATTAAAACTAAAATAAAACTTAGAAAAAAAGAAAAAGAAACAGGAAAGATTAGATAAGAAGTCCACTGACTGGAACTCCCTTGGTGATCCAGTGGTTACAACTTCACACTGGACACCATACTTCCAATGCAAAGGGCTCACATTTGATCCCTGGTCAGGAACACCATGCAGTGCAGCCAAGAAAGTTAAAAAAAACAGCAACCACTGATCTTATCTGCAAAGTACAGGAGATGGCCCAGAGTGAGGATGAGGTGGGAAAGGCAGATCCTTGAGGGTGAGTAAAGACCCTCATCTTCCTCTTGGTACCTATAGACACCCATCCCTCTGTGTCCTCCTATCTGCTTGTTTTCCTTTCCAGATCTTTCTCCCCATCCTGGACTGTGACCTTCTTGTGGACAGGGACTGTCTTCTTCACCCTATGGAGGGAAAGAAGACCTATCACAGTGCAAGGGAGTCACTCCTTGTTTGGCACAGAGTAAAAAGCAAATGGGTGGTTGTTACAGGGGAAATCCTACAGAGCCAGCTCCACCAGGCCTGCTCTCCTGTCTCGAGACTGGAGTGGGGTTTTTTTTCCCTCTTGGCCTCGCCTCAAAGAGACCCTGAGGACCCGTGTCCAGTGTGGAGCCTTGAGATGGACATGGCTCTGTTCTCAGCCAGGACCTCCCTTCCTCCTTCCCCCTCAGTCCCGTCACTGCTTCCCGCCTCCCTTCACTTCATCATTTATTTACACGTCTCTCCTAGATTTTAGACTCTGTTAAGAGCTATTAAGATAATGTCATCCACCCTTGTAACCGTGAGATAAAAATGAAACAGAAATCAGCCCAAGAAAAGAATGGGTGTTGGTTCGTAATTCAGTGTAAGGAAACACAAATTGCTAAGTCTTTCAACAGAATGAAGGGCAGCCATGGGAGACAGTAAGCCCCGCCCCCACGACCTCCCACCTTCCTCCCCTCCCCCACCCCACCCCACCCCTGGGAAGTTTGCAAACAAGAGCTGCAACCTGTTGGAAAAGTTTCAGTGTTTCCTGCAGTGAAAGCCAGATGTGACCTTGGTGGGCACTGCATGGCTTCCTGGGCTCCTCCACGGAAAACGACCTGGGCCCCAAGGTGTCTAAGCCCTGCTCTGAAAACCCAGTCCCTCAAGTCTGGATGGAAATGGAGAGAAGTTGGCCAGCAGCTATTCCAACTCAGAGGGTCCCCGTGGACCCTGAACGTTGCCCTCCTCCAGCCTGGCTGACCCACTCTCTGGACGCACTCCGAAGGCCCGCTCCACAGAAATGCCAGTGCCAGGCTTGCAGTTCTTAATTGGATACTTGGCAGAGAATGAGGACAATTCATCAGGTCCACTGCCCAAGGCTGCATGTACGCAGGCAAGGGAGAAAGAGTCCCTGGCCAGAGCACAGGATGCCAATTTCCACTTGGCAAAGGGGAGGGTGTTTCAGCGAGGATTACAGGGCAGTTCTAACCAGCTGTCACAAGGGCCAAGTGTTGTTCTAACCAGCTGCCCCCATGTGAACCCAACTCTCCAGTCAGGCCAGTGTGCCCTGTCCCCCGAACACGCAGTGACCTGGCCCCTGCCTCACCCCTGCACACATTGTGCCCTCGGTGGCTCCCCCCCCAAGACCCAGCTGAAGCCCATCTCCTTTCTGAACCCTGTCCAGACCCGCAGACAACGGGGCCCTCTAGACTCCCCATTTGGGTAGTGGGATAATAATGACCACAGCTAGCATACCTTAAGCTCCTACTGTGTGCCAAGATGTTGCCAAGTATGGTGCTAATTCCCAAAACAGGCCTGCAAGGAAGGAAGTTGTCTTAAAGATGAAAACACTGAGACTTCACACTGCTAGCTAAGCTAGTGGACGACAAGCCGGGCTTGTCTGCCTCCAAGTCTCACGTGCTTTCCACGCAGAAATCAAATGTAACTACCTTTCTCATGGGCTCCCCTTGCTTGCCCTTCAGACTGAGCATACACTCCTCGAGATCAGAGCCATAATCCCATGTTCCCCCAAATTTCTTACCCCGGGATATGAGCAAAAGTCTTTCTAATACATTTTCCCCTGTGCCTGATCCATTTCATGTGGCCTTTCTGTCACTCATCGCCAAAGACAGCAGTTCGGAAATGTCGTTCTCAGTGAGCAATTATAGATCTCTGAAGGAGAGTGAGAACTCAGAAGGTCACCTGCAGCAGGTAAGAAGGCCACATCCTGGGCATCCTCATACAGTGAAGAGCTGTAACTAAGCTTGTGTATGAATTGCCAGTCCACATTCCTCAAATTTGAATAATCTCAGGAGACAAACAAAATCTTCCCAAACCCTTCTTTTTTAAACAATATATTTTCTTAAAAAGTCTTTATTGAACTTGTTACAATATATTTTGGATTTTTGGCCCCAAGTCGTGTGGGATCTTAGTTCCCCAACCAGGGATTAAACACACACTCCCTGCTTTGGAAGGCGAAGGCTTTAACGCTGGACCACCAGGGAAGTCCCTTCCCAAACTCTTGAAGGGGTCGAGATGCATATTCAAAATCATGTCCCATAAGAACTCCTGGGAGAGAAAATGAGAGAAAAGTTATTTCAGTGCTCTCAAGGCTGGGAGCCAGCAACCGACTAGAGAAGGTGGTCCTTCTTGCGCCCCCCCCCTGCCCTGGGTCAGCCCCAGCCCTGTGCTCACCCTACTCCAACACTGCTCTAGGTCTTGGAGTGTTGCCTCTGAGATGCACATAAGTTACCTCACTCCGGCAGGTAATAGAGAAGCGGCAATGACAAACATGTCACTTAGGGCTGCCTGGTGGCCGCCTGCAGGCTCTCTGCCACAGAGGAGAGAGCCCATTAGCTTTGGCCGGCTGCCCTGGCCACCCAGTAAAGTCAGGCCCAGACTTGTTAGCCCTTTGCAGTTTCTCATAGAAGCCATTTTTTTTGTGAAATCTATCCACTGTTTTTTTTTGTTGTTGTTGTTTTTTGTTTTTGTTTTTAATATCAGCCATTTGCTTCTTGTTTAGTCACTAAGTTGTGTCCGACTCTTTGCGACCCCATGGACTGTAGCCCACCAGGCTCCTCTGCCCATGGGGTTTCCCAGGCAAGAATACTGGAGTGGATTGCCATTCCCTTCTCCAGGGGATCTTCCCAACCCAGGGATGGAACAAACTGCTTTTAAAATTTTTCAGTTTAATTGACCTGAATCAATTAACCCCATTGCAGCCTGGATCCTACCTACCAATGGCCACTTGCTGACCCAACCTCTGAAACAAGGGCTGAGTCCAGAGAGGTGAGGCAACCTGCCAAGGGCACACAGCCTGTTGGTGGCAGAGATGGAACAGGGACCAGACCTCCCCGACAGCCAGGCTCCAGTCGAGCCCTCCTCCTCGCTCTGCAGGTCTCAGTGGGTGGGGATCCCTGCCAGGGCTGTTCTGATGAGACACACCTGCAAGGTCATGGGGAGCCCACACCTTTGCCAAGGTCCCTACGAGTCACTGCCACATTCACCTCCCTAATCCACAACTCTTCAAGGATGCCCAGTTATTTCTGAGACTCACGTCCACTCTTCTGGGCTGAGTATAATATTCTTTCTTTTTTCTTGCTTCCTCCAAGGTCATCCTGGGAGCTTTAGAATTTGACTCATTCATACACGTGCATGTCCTGAGTACCCACTGCGCAGGGCACAGGGTCTAGCCATGGGAACACAGAGTCAGGTGAGATTCAGGGTTGACTTTGAGGAACTTCGAGGGTCAATCTTACGAATCCACTTGGCTGGGCCATAGAGCCCAGATGTTTGGCCAAACATCAATCAAGTTGTTGCCGTGAAGGTATTTGTTAGACGTGCTTACGATTCAAATTATCAGACTTTGAACAAAGTTGATGACCCTCTGTAATGTGGGTGGGTTTCATCCAGTCCGTTGAAGACAGAGAAAAGACTGAGGTTCCTGGAAGAAGAGAAACTCCTCCAGATGCATTTGCACTCAAGCCACAGCATTGACTCTTTCTTGGGTTGCCAGCCTGCCTGCCTGTCCTACACACTTTGGTCTTGTCAGCCTCCACAATCACATGAGCCAATTTATTAAAATAACTCTCCGCTTCCAGAAAGATAGACAGGTAGGCAGGTAGGTAGGTAGACAGATAAAGCCAGAGAAATAGATAGGCAGAAAAATAGAATGATAGATAGATAGACAGCTAGATAGAAATAGATGAATGGGTGAATAGATATACACACATACACACACACACCTTATTAGTTGTTCCTCTAGAGAACCATGACTAAGATAGGGACTCAGGAACTCATAGTCTAGTGGGAAGTATACTATGTTACTTCCTTCTATTATACTAAATTCACACTTGAGGTGAAGGCATGAGGAAATGAGGGACAGGGCAGTTTTTCCCCCAGACTTATAAGCAAAAATTTGTGTATCTGTGTTATGTGCATTTTTTTCAGAGAAAAGTGTCAAAGAATTTTGGAACCCCTCCCCAGAACTCAAGGACCACTAAGTTTCCAGTCTGATCTGAAATTTGGTGGGATATGAAGCATCTCTGTGGTCTGTTCTGTTCTCATTAACCAGGGACCTAACCTAAAAGGTTTCCAGTGCTGATTCCAAATGAAACCACTAAGTAATAATAGAAAGTGTCTTAAATCCAGAATCTGACGTTTGTGGATCCAAACCCCATCTCTGTTGTTTATTATCTCCATGATCTAGGATATGCCACTTAAACCCCCTGAGCCTCAGTTTCCTCATCTGTTAAGTGGAAGGAACACCATCCCACAGAGTCACTGTGAGTCTTAAAGGAGGAGGCAAACGTGACTGAGTGGTGCAGGGCCTCACTCACAGAGACTGCTCAGAAAACGTCTATTTATTAATAATTCATACAGTTAAACTCAAAGCCCGAGAAACCACCATCCTCAGCTTGCAGGCCTTCAGAGTAAGTCAACCAAGGTCCAGTTGCTTTCCTTTCAGTCACAGACACACTTGCCCACTGACTGGATTTGAACCCAAACCATAAGGAACAGCGTACATGATGCACCTGCTCCTTGGAATCCAAACTCCCAAGATGGGACACGTACTTTTCTCATGTGGAGGCAGCTTTGCTTTTCTCAGCTGCCAATCAGAGATAATTATACCTCCCTCAAAAAATTGTCACAATGCCAAGACGTGAGCACTTTACAAATGCCTGTCTGTCATTCCTCAAACCCAGAAGGCAGAAGAGTGGAAGCCTGGAGCCTTGGGTTTGAGAAGCCAGCCTTGCAGCTCTGTCTGATGGCATTCTGGTTATAAGGCTTTGGTTGACTCCAGTATTAAGTAGGATTGATAAAATGTGGTATCTCGTAGTTTACCAGGATTTAATGAGGTAAGTTATACAAGGCTTGAGCTTCCTGTCTAGTAGGAACTGGAAGCAAATCCTATCATCATTATTATTATTATCCTAATTTTTTTTGGCCATGCCAGGCAGCATGGGCTCTTGGTTCCCTGACCAGGGATAGAACCCACATCCCCTGCATTGGAAATGCAAAGTCCTAACCACTGGCCAGCCAGAGAAGTCCCAATTATTATCCTAACTTTTGCAGGGAAAGGTTCTCACTGCTAATACCAAGTTCTTGCTGTAAATTTTCCCTTTACCTAACCTCTTTTGTTTTGGGGTTTTCTTGTTCTGTTTTCGTTTGTTTACTTTTCAGTATCTATTTTCTTAGGCTGCTCTGGGTCTCTGTCACGGCACGTGAGATCTCTGTTGCTGCATCGAAACTCTTAGTTGCTGAATGTGGAATCTGGTCTCCCAACCAGGAATCGAACCTGGGCCCCCTGCACTGGGAATGCAGAATCCCAGCCACTGGACCACCAGGGAAGTCTCTGCCTAGCCTCTTTCAAATGGGCATTCTATCACCTGCCGGCTGAGGAGCCCAGGCAAACGCATTTTGGGACCGTACTCTCACTTTACATGTTGGATCACTGAACTGGGCGGGCAATGACCTCTTATCCCCCTTTCCAGATGGGCCATCTGAGGTCTGAAAGATGAAGCCACTTGCCCAGTGGGCCATGGTTAGGGAGCAGTGGAGGAGTTTTATTCACCCCTGATGTTTCTGCCTCATCCTGCTGACTGCATGGGGGTCAGAAGGTTGATAGAGCAGCCAAGAAATTTGGCAAGAACTTCTCAGTCAGGGGGTCACAGAGCAGGAGAAAGCATGGAATTTTGCCCCTAATTACGTCCTGTTTAACTTGGCTTTCCCGGTAGCCGACAAAGCCAGACTGTCAGCTGAGGTCTTGTCCTTGGGTAGCCATCAGGAACTCTGGCTTCTAATTTGGGCTGATCACTCTGGACAAGTTGTCCAGCCTTCCTATTCTCATCTTCCCATTTATAAGTCTGGGATAATAATAGCTTCTTCTCTTTGGGGAACGTTTCAATGGCTTTTTTTTTTTCCTGAACAGGGTTACATCATTTGTTCTCCTTAATTTGCTTTGTTTGGGTAGGCAGGAAATTATTTTCAGCCAGCAGCCAGTAATTACTAATCACACTGACAATTTGTTAAAAAAAAAAAAGAACCACCAAATATATTTCAAGACTAAATCTCTATTTGCTAATGAAATAGTCCCCTGGGGGTGGGTTTTAGATGACATTCAGCCACCACTTAGCTGTGATTCCAGGCTGGACCGGGCTAGAAAGTGCACTGGACTGAGTGTTAGGGAGCCCCGGCTGAGGCTGGGAGATGCTGGTGAAGTCACTCTACCTGTCTGAGTCTCTGATTCTTCAACCATAAAAGGAGGGCATAGGACTAAAAGATCCTTAGGGTCCTCTTTTGCAAAACTGCTCTGATTCCACCAACAATAATCATGTAATAAAAGTAGCTCTCAGTCACCCTGGTCCCTCCCAACCTGCTACCACTCTCTTGACAGCTACCAGCATTAATCTAATCATGCCATTTCCTGTTCAAAATTGCTCTGATAGCAGAGGAATGGACATGAAGATCATAGCATGTCCATGCAAATGTATCATAAGCAGTCATTGAAACTGAAACATAAAGAGGAGCCTTTGGGACTTCCCTGGGGTCCAGTGGCTAAGAGAGACTTCTCCTTCCAGTGCAGTGTGTGCAGGTTTGACCCCTGGTCAGGGAACTAAGATCCCACATGCCTCTGGGCCAAAAAAAAACACAAAAAACAAAAAAACAGAACATAAAAAAGAAGCAATGTTGTAACAAATTCAATAAAGATTTTTAAAATGGTCCACATAAAAAAAAAAATCTTCAAAAAAAAAAGTTTTCAGTGACATGGAGACACAAAGAGCTGAATTTAAGTGAGAAAGGCAGGATGCAAAATTATGCAATGATATCTCAGTAATGAAAATGCATAAGACAAAGATTAGAAGGAAGTATCACAAGATGTGAACAGTGGCTAACTGACTCAGCCTACTAAGTGCCAGAGCTGGGACTCAAACCCACATCTCTGAGTAGGCATCACATGCACAGTTCAGTTCAGTTCAGCCACTCAGTCATGTCCGACTCTTTGAGACCCCGTGAATCGCAGCACACCAGGCCTCCCTGTCCATCACCAACTCCCGGAGTTCACTCAGACTCACGTCCATCGAGTCTGTGATGCCATCCAGCCATCTCATCTTCTGTCGTCCCCTTTTCCTCCTGCCCCCAATCCCTCCCAGCATCAGAGTCTTTTCCAATGAGTCAACTCTTCTCATGAGGTGGCCAGAGTACTGGAGTTTCAGCTTTAGCATCATTCCTTCCAAAGAACACCCAGGGCTGATCTCCTTCAGAATGGACTGGTTGTTAGAAAAATGGCATAAACGGTAAATATCCAGTACTTTGAAGACTTCAGAGACAAGAGTACCAGAATTGTGTCATGGACGGAGAGATCTTATTTAGAGAAGTCATCACTGTTTTCTACCATGGACATTACCATGGATTATAATCAAAGCTAGTTAATGCATTCCCCCACCCCAGATCACTCACTTTATTCTCTTCCTTCAGCAAAATTTCTGCACACATTAAGAAGCCATATTTTGTTCACTCTTGAGACCATCCTCTAAATATCTGTAGAAGCTGAGCAACAATTCTTTTGGCAACTTAAATAGTGAATCTTTATTAATTTCATTAGATCATTATTGTATGTGTTAGTCGCCCAGTGGTGTCTGACTCTTTCTGGTACCATGGACTGTAACTCGACAGGCTTCTCCATCCATGGGATTCTCCAGGCAAGAATTCTGGACTGGGTTGCCACCGGTACTGTACACAAAAATGTCTGATGTATCGTCTCACATATTTTTGCTGTTTGAGAGATTTGCCCAATCGAAACAAACAAAAACTACCCTATCTCTAAGATGAGGAACAAGATAAAAGGCCACTGTCACTAGAAAAACAATTTCACTTAAATGATCAAGAAGGGAATAGTCATTCAAGTTAAGCAGTATTCGATAGGGCAAATCTCTCAAAACAGTGAAAATATGTGAGATGAGACATCAGACATTTTTGTGTACGGTACTAGTGGCAACTCACTCTAGAATTCTTGCCTGGAGAATACAATGGACAGGGGAGTCCATGGGGTCTCAAAGGACTGAGCAACTAAGCAACAACAAAAACTATACGATCCATGGTTGGCTGAATCCATAGATGCAGAACCATGGACACGAGGGCTGACATGGGACTTGAGCATCCGAAGATTTGGTACACATGGGGGCTCCTGGAACCACATCTCCGTGGAAACCAATGGGGATGACTGGAGATACAGACATAGACAGAGATAGACATAAATGGAATATGATTCAGCCACAAGAAAGAAGGAAGTCCTATCTTTACAAAAAAGATGAAGTAGAGGGCATTATGCTAAGTCGGGCAGAGAAAGACAAAGTTGTATGATATCACTGTGGATTCTATAAAAACCGTACTCACAGAAACAGAAAGTTGAGTGGTGGTTACCAGGCACTAGGGATTCGGGGCAGGGGTGGATGCTGGTCAGAGCAGTCCAAACTTGTAGTTATAAGATGAATAAATTCTGGGGAACTAATGTGCAGTAATGTACAGTATGGTGCTTACAGTTAATAATGCTATAGTATACACCTGAAAGTTGCTCAGAGAGCAATCTTAAATGTTCTCATCACAAAAGGAAACAGTAATTACGTGCTGTGATGGAGGTGCTAACTAACGCTAGGGGAATAATCATTTCCAACATATAAGAGTGTCAGACCAACACACCGGACTTTAAACTTTAAACTTACGCAATTTGATCTGTCAATTACATTTCAATAAAGGTAAAAAAATTTTCAGAATTCAAAAATTCTCTTTTAATAATATAATAAATAAGTTTACCCCCTGTGCTTTTCTAGACACCTACTAACTTTGACTAGGCTCATTTTTCCATCACCCTTTGGAAATGGTCCCACCCTGCCTCCACTCCATTCTTCTGTTACAGGGACTGTGGTGTGTTATGACTTCAACTCAAGAAGCATGTGCTAATCCACTCCGTCTTAGGCAGCAAAAGCTTCCATAATAAAATACCGTATACTGAGTGGTATCAACAACAGCCATTCATCTTCCGGTTCTGAAGACTCGGAAGTCTGGGTTTCTGGTGAGAGTTATTTTCCTGGCTTTTGGAATCACTTTCCTGCAGTGACTTCACGTGAAGAGAAAGAGGGAGAAGGGGTGGAGTGGGGACTGGGAAGGTGGAGTCAGTGTCCTGGTGACTCTTCTTAAAAGGATATTAATCCTGTTGAGTCAAGGACCCATCCTTATGACCTCAAGTAACCTTTTCTACTTCCTTAAAGTCCCCATGTTCAAATACAGCCACACTGGATGTTAGGGCTTCAGGGTATGAATTTAAGAAGAGACACAAACATTCAGTGTACAACAAGCTCCATGTGAATGTCTGAGGATGGAAACGATGAAAAACAATATCAATCAGTTCTAATGAGATGGATGAAATTGGAACCGATTATACAGAGTGAAGTAAGCCAGAAAGAAAAACACCAATACAGTATACTGACACATATATATGGAATTTAGAAGACAGTAATGATGACCCTATATGTGAGACAACAAAGAGACACAGAGGTATAGAGTGGACTTTTGGACTCTGAGGGAGAGGGAAAGGGTGGGATGGTTTGGGAGAATGGCAATGGAACATGTATATTTTCTTGTAAGAAACGAAGCGCCAATCTATGTTCAATGTAGGATGCAGGATGCATGGGGCTGATGGCACAGGATGATTCAAGTAGAGGATGTGGGGTGGGAGGTGGGAGGGGGCTTCGGCATTGGGAGATTGTGTTCACCTATGGCTGATTTGTGTCAATGTATGGCAAAACAAATACAGTATTGTAATTAAAAAATAAATAAATTAATTAAAAAATAAATAAATTTAATTAAAAAAAGAAAAACAATATCAAAAGGAAAAAAAAAACAGTTGAAAAATGGGAGACTCCCTGGTGGTCCAGTGGCTAAGACTCTGAACTCCCAACACAGGGGAGCTCACTGGGTTCAATCACTGATTAGGGAACTAGATCCCACATGCCACGAAAGATTCTACATGCCACCGCAAAAAAAAAAAAAAAAAACAAGCCATATGCCACAGGGCTGCCCAGGTAGTGCTGGTGGTAAAGAACCCACCTGTCAATGCAGGAGATATAAGAGATGCAGGTTCAATCCCTGGAGGAGGGCATACCAACCCACTTCAGTCTCTTGCCTGGAGAATCTCACGGACAGAGGAACCTGGCGGGCTGCAGTTGATAGGGTTGCAGAGTCAGACAGGACTGGACCAACTTAGCATGCACCCACACATGCCACAACTAAGACCCAGAAAAACCTAATAAATAAATAAATTTAAATAAGAAAGAAAGGAAAACAAGCCAACAAGTAAATAAGATAATCTTAGGAAGTGAGAACGCTATGTGAAAATACAGCAGTGTAACATGCTAAGGGGAGCCTGGGAGAAGGATTCATATGTATGCATTAATGTACAGTATTTGACACCTCTGATGGGTGTCCATGGATGTCCTCTGAGCAAGCTATGTCTGAGCGGAGACTTGAGGGCAAGGGGCCAACCTTGAAGAACATGAAGAACCGGGAAAGAACATTCTAGAAAGAGGAAACAGCAAGGACAAAGGCCCTGAGGGTGGAATGAGCTTGGCTTATTTAAGGGAAGGACCATGTGCCAACATCACTGAGCAGAGTGAGCTCAGAGAACAGTGGTGCAACAGGAGGCTGGAGGCCAGTGTTTCTTCTGTTCCGTGTCTTACATTTTGGTGCCCAGTTTCTCCATCTGTGCAATGGAGTTGGTGATCATCGGCAGCTTTTACCTCCTAGGATCTCTGCAAGAAGTCTCTGCCAAAGTCAGGTATTAACATTCTTGGCTTGATGGGTGAGGGAACTGAGATTTGACAAATGACTTTTTCCCAAATCACACACTTTGATCCAACAGAATCAGGACTCAAATTCAGCTCTCCTGATAGCTATCACAAGGCCCTCTCCACTCTGTTATAACCTCCTCCATCTCACATGTGCATCTCAATAACAGCCACCACAAATTCTGAGATGGGTCTTTATAACCTCCACTTCTTTTCAGAGAAGTTTAGCCCCAGTGTTGTAAGAATAGATAAATTGAATTCTTCAGCCTGCAGCATGGAGCCACCCATGGGTTCATGAGTTTTATTTGCTGTTCACTAAAGTGTGAGAGGTCAACATGCTGAAATGATCCATGTGGTAGAACTTGGGTAAGCAGAGTAGTTGGTGATGGAAGATATGGTGAGGGGCACAGGATCCAAGCTACACACTCAAAGTCACTCAGCTTTTAAATTGTGAGACCAGCTCTTGAGCTGATATCTATCCAAATGGAAGTGGGTGCTCTTCTATTTACAATAGCTAGGACATGGAAGCAACCTAGATGTCCATCGGCAGATAAATGGATAAGAAAGTTGTGGTACATATACACAATGGAATATTACTGAGCTATAAAAGAACATATTTGCGTCAGTTTTAATGAGGTGGATGAACCTAGAGCCTATTATACAGAGTGAAGTCAGAAAGAGAAAGACAAATATTATATATTAACACGTAAGGTCTGATGCTGTAAAGAGCAATATTGCATAGGAACCTGGAATGTCAGGACCATGAATCAAGGCAAATTGGAAGTGGTCAAACAGGACATGGCAAGAGTGAATGTCGACATTCTAGGAATCAGCGAACTAAAATGGACTGGAATAGGTGAATTTAACTCAGATGACCATTATATCTACTACTATGGGCAGGAATCCCTCAGAAGAAATGCAGTAGCCATCATGGTCAACAAGAGTCCCAAATGCAATACTTGGATGCAATCTCAAAAACGACAGAATGACCTCTGTTCGTTTCCAAGGCAAGCCATTCAATATCACAGTTATCCAAGTCTATGCCCCAACCAGTAATGCTGAAGAAGCTGAAGTTGAATGGTTCTGTGAAGACCTACAAGACCTTTTAGAACTAACACCCCAAAAAGAAATCCTTTTCATTATAGGGGACTGGAATGCTAAAGTAGGAAGTCAAGAAACACCTGGAGTAACAGGCAAATTGGGCCTTGGAATACAGAATGAAGCAGGGAAAAATGCTAATAGGGCGAAGAGAACACACTGGTCATAACAAACACCCTCTTCCAACAACACAAGAGAAGACTCTACACATGGACATCACCAGATGGTCACCACAGAAATCAGATTGACTATATTCTTTGCAGCCAAAGATGGAGAAGCTCTATATAGTCAGCAAAAACAAGACCGGGAGCTGACTGTGGCTCAGATCATGAACTCCTTACTGCCAAATTCAGACTTAAATTGAAGAAAGTAGGGAAAACCACTAGACCATTCAGGTATGACCTAAATCAAATACCTTACGATTATACAGTGGAAGTGACAAATAGATTTAAGGGACTAGATCTAATAGACAGAGTGCCTGATGAACTATGAACGGAGATTCATGACATTGTACAGGAGACAGGGATCAAGACCATCCCCATGGAAAAGAAATACAAAAAGCACAATGGCTATCTGAGGAGGGCTTACAAATAGCTGTGAAAGGAAGAGAAGTGAAAGGCAAAGGAGAAAAGGAAAGATATACCCATTTGAATGCAGAGTTCCAAAGAATAGCAAGGAGAGATAAGAAAGCCTTCCTCAGTGATCAATGCAAAGAAATAGAGGAAAACAACAGAATGGGAAAGACTAGAGATCTCGTCAAGAAAATTAGAGACACCAAGGGAACATTTCATGCAAAGATGGGCTCAGTAAAGGACAGAAATGGTATGGACCTAACAGAAGCAGAAGATATTAAGAAGAGCTGGCAAGAATACACAGAACTGTACAAAAAGAGCTTCATGACCTAGATAACCACGATGGTGTGATCACTCACCTAGAGCCAGACATCCTGGAATGTGAAGTCAAGTGGGCCTTAGAAAGCGTTGCTACGAACAAAGCTAGTGGAGGTGATGGAATTCCAGTAGAGCTGTTTCAAATCCTAAAAGATGATGCTGTGAAAGTGCTGCACTCAATATGCCAGCAAATTTGGAAAACTCAGCAGTGGCCACAGGACTGGAAAATGTCAGTTTTCATTCCAATTCCAAAGAAAGGCAATGCCAAAGAATGCTCAAACTACCACACAATTGCACTTATCTCACACGCTAGTAAAGTAATGCTCAAAATTCTCCAAGCCAGGCTTCAGCAGTACATGAACCGTGAACTTCCTGATGTTCAAGCTGGTTTTAGAAGAGGCAGAGGAACCAGAGATCAAATTGCCAACATCTGCCTGATCATGGAAAAAGCAAGAGTTCCAGAAAAAATCTATTTCTGCTTTATTAACTATGCCAAAGCCTTTGACTGTGTGGATCACAATAAACTGTGGAAAATTCTGAAAGAGACAGGAATACCAGACCACCTGACCTGCCTCTTGAGAAACCTGTATACAGGTCAGGAAGCAACAGTTAGAATTGGACATGGAACAACAGGCTGGTTCCAAATAGGAAAAGGAGTACATCAAGGCTATATATTGTCACTCTGCTTATTTAACTTCTATGCAGAGTACATCATGAGAAACGCTGGACTGGAAGAAGCACAAGCTGGAATCAAGATTGCCAGGAGAAATATCAATAACCTCAGATATGCAGATGACACCACTCTTATGGCAGAAAGTGAAGAGGAACTAAAAAGCCTCTTGATGAAAGTAAAAGAGAAGAGTGAAAAAGTTGGCTTAAAGCTCAACATTCAGAAAACTAAGATCATGGCATCTGGTCGCATCACTTCATGGGAAATAGACGGGGAAACAGCGGAAACAGTGTCAGACTTTATTTTGGGGGCTCCAAAATCACTGCAGAGGGTGACTGCAGCCATGAAATTAAAAGAAGCTTACTCCTTAGAAGGAAAGTTATGACCAACCTAGATAGCATATTGAAAAGCAGAGACATTACTTTGTCAACAAAGGTCCATCTAATCAAGGCTATGGTTTTTCCAGTAGTCATGTATGAATGTGAGAGTTGGACTGTGAAGAAAGCTGAGTGCCGAAGAGTTGATGCTTTTGAACTGTGGTGTTGGAGAGGACTCTTGAGAGTCCCTTGGACTGCAAGGAGATCCTATCAGACCATCCTAAAGGAGATCAGTCCTGGGTGTTCATTGGAAGCACTGATGCTGAAGCTAAAACTCCAGTACTTTGGCCACCTCATTCGAAGAGCTGACTCATTGGAAAAGACTCTGATGCTGGGAGGGATTGGGAGCTGGAGGAGAAGGGGACGACAGAGGATGAGATGGCTGGATGGCATCACCAACTCGATGGACATGAGTTTAAGTGAACTCCGAGAGATGGTGATGGACAGGGAGGCCTGGTGTGCCGCGATTCATGGGATCGCAAAGAGTCAGACACGACTGAGTGACTGAACTGAACTGAACTGATGTGAAATCTAGAAAGACGGTACTGACAACCTTATGTGCATGGCCGCAAAGGAGACACGTATAAAAAGCAGATTTTGGACTCAGTGGGAGAAGGAGAGGGTGGGATGATTTAAGAGAATAGCAGTGAAACACATACATTACCATATGTAAAGTAGACAACCAGAGGAGTTTGATGTGTGACGCAAACCCAGAGCCAGTGCTCTATGAATACCCTGAGGGATGTGGTGGGGAGGCAGGTTGGTGGGGGTACAGGATGGAGGGGACACATGTATGCCTATGGCCGATTCATAGTGATGTATGGCAAAAACCATCACAATAATATAAAGTAATTATCTTCCAACTAAAATAAAGCTTTTTGAAAAAACGTGGAAATAAAGTGGGTGCTCTTTATAATAATTGGGATGATGCTGCGTGCAAAGGACACGGCAGAGAGCCTGACGTGGTAACAGCTCAGTCAACTGCAGCGGCTCTTAGTGTATTGCGGTGTCTTCTTCAAAGGCTCTCTCCCGAGTCAGCAGTCATCCGGCCTAAAGACAGCAAAGCCTCCACCCGGAGATGTTTGGGACTTGAAAGATCGCCTTGTGAGGATTCCAGATGATTCCAAGGGCTGTGAAACCTCCCTCCATAATTCACACAAAAGCCTGACAGTCTCGCTTCATTTCTCAGAACAGAATCTGCTGGGGACTGAAAGATTAATCAGACTTCATTAATTCTGCAAAATAAACCGTGGCATGTTTACTCGCGCACTCAGAGGCATTATCATAAATCACTAAAATTAAAGCTCACCTGTCTTTGGCCTGCACTGGGGCCCTGTGAGCAGAAGGTCACGGCATCAGTGGTTTTCCCAGTGGCTTCATTTCTTCCTGAGCTTCCATGTGACCAGCGAGACCAGCTGCACGGTGCTCCAGTTTGATCATTAACAGAATCCTGACCGCTTGTCCAGCAGTGAAGGGGCTCTAAAGCGTGTGTATTTTTGCTCAGAGTAAGTAAAGAGACTAAGCTACATTGAGAGGAGATTAGAGTTTGAGGGGCAGCAACTTGTTTTTTCAAGCCATAGCTTCTTAAGCCCAAAGCCTGAAAAGGTTTCAGAGGTCCGGAAAGGATTAGTAGTGTGTCCAAGGTCACACAAACCATTGAACAGCAGATCTGGGCCCAGAACTCAGGACTCCTGATTCTCAGTTTAGTGTTTGTTCCACACCAATGCATCTGCCTACAGGCTTGGAGGAGATTAAAATGCATTCCAAAATATTTACTCCCTTGTGGGACAAGTCTACCGCTTACCTTGGTTTTGGTCACACGACTTTCTTTGGCCTTCAAATAGAAGCTGAACCACTGCAAGCAGGGGTTGGAATGTGCTTGAGGGTTGGTCACAAGACCTTCACAATCTCATAGGCCCAAGCGTTACTGAAAGCTCGGCCTCTTCTCGCACCTGTGCCAAAACAAATCCCAGAGATAGAGTAGAAAAGGATAGCTTTAAAGAGGGCTGAGTGCTGAAGAATTGATGCTTTCAAACTGTGGTGCTGGAGAAGACTCTTGAGAGTCCCTTAGACTGCAAGAAGATCAAACAGGTCAATCCTAAAGAAAATCAACCCTGAATATTCATTGGAAGGACTGATGCTGAAGCTGAAACTCCAATACTTTGGCCACCTGATGTGAAGAGCTGGACTCATTGGAAAAGCTAGGAAAGATTGAGGGCAGGAAGAAAAGGGGACGACAGAGGGTGAGATGGTTGGATGGCGTCACCAACTAAATGGACATGATTTTGAGCAAACTCTGGGATATAGTGAAGGACAGGGAAGCCTGGCATGCTGCAATCCATGGGGTCGCAAAGAGTTGGACACAGTGACTAAACAACAATTGTTTTGCCAAGAAAAGGGGACATGGCAGGCTCCTGCCTTAAAAAAACTACGTGTCCCAACTCAGGAGGATTTGGTGAGTTTTATAGCAGTACTTCCAGGATGGGATTTTGGACAAGATTAGGGTGTGTGCAGGGCCTCAGTCTCCTAATCTCCATGAGCTTCTCAGGTCCCTTTAATCTTGCCTTGTGGTTTTTGGCTTCTCCTCCTTTGATTAGCGGCTGTTTGGAACTCACCCTTTGGAACTCAGGGAAGTCCATGGAGGCTGCAGCCTTGCCTACAAGAAACAGGAGACAAAAAAAAAAAAAAAGCTTTCATGCCCAGGAGCCCACAGCTAACTCCCCACCCAGTTTAACTAGTGTGATTTGGCTAAATGACCAAGCCCTTCTCAAGAAAGATATAAGTGGAAATGCCATGGACTTCTGGAACACATCCTTAAAAAGGAGTGGACACATCACCTTCATTATTCCTATTGACTTGAAAGTGGACACAATGGCTGGAGCTCAAGCAACCATCTTGGAACAGGAAACTGCATGCCATGTACAGCAGAAAGGAGACAGAAGGAGTCTAGGCTCTGACACCACAGTACCAGCCCCGAATCAGCTGCCTAAGAATTTCTTTAACATAAGAGAAAGTAAACCGTTAACTTGATTAAGCCACGATTTGTTGTTGTTGTTCAGTCACTAAGTTATGTTCAGCTCTTTGTGACCTCATGGACTGCAGCATGCCAGGCTTCCCTGTCTTTCACTCTTTCCCAGAGTTTGTTCAAATTCATGTCCATTGAGTAGGTGATACTGTCTAACCATCTCATCCTCTGCCACCCCCACCCCCTTCCCTTTTGCCTTCAATCTTTCCCAGCATCAGAGTCTTTTCCAGTGAGTCAGCTCTTTGCATCATGTAGGCAAAGTATTAGAGCTTCAGCTTCGGCATCACTATTTGCTGCTGCTGCTGCTGCTAAGCCGCTTCAGTCATGTCCGACTCTGTGCGACCCCATAGATGGCAGCCCACCAGGCTCCCCCGTCCCTGGGATTCTCCAGACAAGAACACTGGAGTGGGTTGCCATTTCCTTCTCCAATGCATGTAGGTGAAAAGAGAAAGTGAAGTCGCTCAGTCGTGTCTGACTCTTATTGACCCCATGGACTGTAGCCTACCAGGCTCCTCTGTCCATGGGATTTTCCCAGGCAAGAGCACTGCAGTGGGGTGCCATTGCCTTCTGCACTATCTCGACACAGATTCTCAGTCACCAGTACAGAGCTGCTCTAGGGCCCGGGAATCTGTGTTTTGACAAGCTCTCCAGGTAATTCGTATACTCAATAAAGCTTGAGAGGCACTGGTTTAGAGTTTCCCACCACATACACCTAACCTGATAGCTGATAGAGTAGTCCTAAATTGCAGGTTTTGTCAAGGGCCTGGTGAAAGCTTAAAGGCAGGTGATGTAAAGCCAGGAAAGATGGCAAAGGCAATAACTGACAATGTCAAGATTTAAAATGATTTTGACAGAGTGGAACGCTGGACCAAAGCCAAGCAGAGGAATGCAATAGGGATATAAAAAAGCAAGTCTAAATGTTCTTTTTTCTCAGAGCAAATATAAAATGTTCTATCTTTGACTTCGTAAATTAAAAAGAAGAAATGTAAAATTACTTATTTTGAAAAACTACAAATAATGCTATAAATCAATGCCAATTACAGCTAGTAATTGAAGGAAAGGAAGGAAAGGCGATCTGGAAAGGGAATGAGAACAAAACCCAACATCATGAAGAGATGTAGAGTCAAGGACAGAAAGGAAGAGAATGGGGACCCCAGTTTAGCATCACTCTGTGGATCCTTAGACAGTCTTTGCATCTGGAGGTGATCATGATAAAGCATCAGATTATATTAAAACTCACTGTGCACCAGGCATTGTGTGTTATGCAAATGTATCCTTTCAGGAACTCTATGAGATAAGATCTATTATTATCATTGCTTCTCCAGATGCAGAAACGGAAGCAGAGAGAGGCTGAGTCATTTTCTAACAGCCACACAGCTAGTACAAGGTAGAAGCAAGCTTGGAACCCAGGTGACTAGACTTCTGGTCTGTGACCCTCAGCAACCCTGGCATGGATCCTATCCTTTGGTGCTGCTGCACACTTCTCATTGATCAGTTTCTACTGACTGATAGCCTGGCATAAAAACAGGGAAATGCATTATGTCCTGAACTGTAAAGCCAGAAGTTGAACGGGAATCTAGATGCAGTCTGATTACAAGCACAAAGACAGCGTCACAGACACACTTTGTTCCATTCCTATGTGCTACAGTCCTCAGCGTCTGCGCTCAGCCTAAGGCTGGTGCCCCTCATGGTTCCAAGACAGTAGGCAACAGTCCTGAAGCTTCGCGCTTTCTTCTTCATGGCCAGCAAGGGAGAGACGTCTTCAGTCCAAACACGGAATATACTGGAATATACACTCCTTAATTCAGTTTATTGTACCGATGTAGGCAAGTGACCATCCTTAGACAACAGAGGTCACCTGTGGGAATACTACAAGTTGAGTGGGATAGATAACTCCTTGTGGTCAGAGATGGTCTCGCCAAGTCAGGGCTTTGTACTACTCAGGACAGATGGGTGTCGCTATTAGTTGTGATTCTTTTTTCCTTCTAAAGCAAATGAGTTTCTTTCTGTGATCAAATTCTGGCAAAACAACAAGTACTGAGAAAATTATACACTATTCATTAAAAAGCATCTTAGGTAGAAATCAATAAACCCCTCTTACCAACTAGGTGGTGGTAGCAGGTGATTTAGGAGGAGAGAGGTGCCCGATGTGTACTAGACACCAAGAATGATGCCTCATGCTTTATTATTTCTTTTAATCATTACAAGGAAATCATATTATCCCCATTATGTAGATGAAACAACCAAGGCCCAGAATTTGTTTGGATGTGAATTGCTCAGTGCCATTCAGCTTGTCAAGTGGCAGAGGTTCAAATTCAACCCTATAGGATTCTACAACCCAAGTTATTTCCATCCTACTATACTGACCCAGTACAGGGTCATTTCCATTTGTGAAATTATTAAAATTGAACCTTTTTTTTTCTTTTTCATTTTTGACTGCACACTGCAGCAATGTGGGGCCTTAGATCCCTGACCAGGGACTGAACCCACGCCCTTCAGCATTGGAAAGCAGAGTCTTAACCACTGGACTGCCAGGGGAATGCCAGCGTTGAATCTTTTAACTGAGATTTCTTGGCTATTTCTTATCTTTTGCTAAATGCTTTATGTGTACAATCTCAGTTTATCCTGCCAATAAACCTATAATGCAGTTTATTATAGAAAATGCTTTTAGTTGCAAATGATAAAATCCCAAATCAAACATTATGTGCCAATGGCCACATCCCCAGTTCTTTTCTAGTTATGATTCTCTCTAGACTTAGTTGCAAGTATTTTGAGTTTATTTTTTCTTTGGTGGCAGAACTACACTTATAATCTCTTTTCCTGGAGTCATTTTGTCCAGTTGAAAAGATTTAATGGGTGCCACCTTCATCTATTGAGAGATTTTCATAGAGGGACCATACCTTCTATTGGTCCTTGGTACAAGACTGAATTTTAATCAACCTTTGTCACTTAATCAAACCAGTCAATCCTAAAGGAAATCAACCCTGAATATTCATTGGAAGGACTAATTCTGAAGCTAAAGCTCCAATTCTTTGGCCACCTGATGCAAAGAGCTGACTCACCGGAAAAGATCCTAATGCTGGAAAAGATCGAGGACAGATTAACAATGCTGTGACGGTTTCAGGTGAACGGCAAAGGGACTCAGTCATACATGTCTCCATTCTCCCCAGAACTCCTTCTGCAGCCACAGTGCCACGTAACACTGAGCAGAGTTCCCTGTGCTATACAGTAGGTCCTTATTGGTTATCCATTTTAAATACAGCAGTTTATACAGACAACCATAAGTCTATTCTCTAAGTTGACAGCAGATATTTTTGAGCAAATGATACAATCTACCCAGTAGTGTTCTGGTGAATGTTTAACAACTACCTCTTGGGGAATAAAAGTTCTGATTTATAGCATTTGCCAATTTACATAAGGTAAATACTCCTGCAATGGCTGATTTTAAAATACCAATGCGATGTCACTAAATGCAGAATTAGGAAGCGTTGTGTGCAGTCAGCTTTGTGGACAAGTATGAACAGGCTGTAGCACGGCTATGATCTTGCCCCATTTTAATTAAATCAATTACCATTGACCTCCAGACCTCCTTAGCCACAGATTCTGAATCAGGGATTAAACCAACCATATATTGAAAATATTTTGAAAAAAAAAAAAAAAGAAAAACATTTCAGAAAGCTCCAAAAGGCTAAAGTTGAATCTGCCAAGCACTGCACTATTTACATAACATTTACATTGTATTTGCAACTATTTACATAGCATTTACATGGTATTAGATATTATAAGCAATCTAGAGATGATTTAAAGTATGTGTGTAGGTCAAATGCAAATGATATGCCATTTCATATATGGGACTTGAGCATTCGTGGATTTTGGTGTCTGTGGAAGTTCTAGTCCCCTGGGATCCTGAAGGACTATTAAGTGTGTGTGCTTAGTCGCTCAGTCGTGTCTGACTCTTTGCAACCCCATGGACTATAGCCCACCAGGCCCCTCTGTCTATGGGATTTTCCCAGCAAGAATACATAGTGGGTTGTCACTTCTTCCTCCAGGAGATCATCCCAGCCCAGGGATTAAACCTTTGTCTCCAGAGTCTCCTGCATTCACAGGCAGATTGTTTGCCACTGAACCACCTAGGGAGCCCTAAGGACCACTATACTAAACGTAATTTATCTGTACTTGTTCCACAGCTGGACTATGAAATCCTGCTGTGGACTAGAGCTATTATATGGCAGCATATACCTGCATAAACCTGCCTTACGCCTAAATTAAGGATTTCCAGTAGGGCAAGTAGGACCTAGACAACTCAGACTTCATCTCCACATCATTTGCTATTCCTGCGTTAACTGGCAAATTCAAGAGGAGAGTAAGACTGTGAGGTTGAAATAAAAATAACCCCTTGCCTCTATAAATAAGATTCAGCCCCAGGTTCCTCTTTTGCAGACATGCTTATTAAGAACTTGGCTCTTCTCTAAGGAAACTAAGGTAGAGCTCATTCGAAAACCCTTTCATTCCAAATTACTCATGGTAGGAGTTGCTTAATGAAGCTACCTCTTGATTTCTAATCTTTACCATCATAACTTTTTTCCCAGTAAAAAGTTTGTTTAAAATATCCCTGAGCTTGTAACTAACTTTTACAAACAGAAGTTTTATTTGTTTATTTTTGGTCATGCTGGCTCTTCATTGCTGCACAGACTTTCTCGAGTTGCAGTGAGCAGGGACTACTTTGCATTGAGGTGCAGAGACTTCTCACTGTGATGGCTCCTCTTGTGGAACTTAGGTTCTGGGTGCATGGGTTTCAGTAGTTGTGGTTCATGGGCTCTAGAGCATGGGCTCAGTTGCTGTGGTGTCCAGGCTTAGCTGTCCACCGCATAAGGGATCTTTGCAGATAAGGGATCAAATCTGTGCCCCTGAAATGGCAGGCAGATTCTTACTCATTGTATCACCAGGCAAGTCCCATGGAGAAGTCCCGAGTTATTTTTTTTCCAAAGAATATACTTTAATCAAATTGATATCACCACTGCGGTGGCATTGAGCAAGTTGCTTATGTGCCCTGAATTTCCCTTTCCCCATCTATCAGATGGGATAACAACTCTTATTTCTGGCTACTCCTTATAACCTTGCAAGGTTGTTATGAGACAAGTATCCTGGCACACCTAAAGCACTTGCAAGAGAACCTTGCTTGTGGTAGTCAATCAATAAATAATTACCATGCATTACGGAGGATACTGATAAGAATTTTCATGATTACTATTCAGGCATGGTACTAGAGGGTTGGAGCTACCATTTAAATAGTACAGGGCTTTATTCAGTAGCTCAGAGCATTTGGCAGGAGTAATTTGGCTGTTGATTTTGAGTACATCTGACAGGAATGACTTTTGCAGCTTCCCTGGAAGTGTGGATGTTATTGTAATTTAACAACACTCACCTTCCTAGTTTTTAGTCCATTATGGCTGTTGGCCCCTGCTGCTGCTGCTGCTAAGTCGCTTCAGTCGTGTCCGACTCTGTGCGACCTCACAGATGGCAGCCCACTGGGCTCTGCCATCCCTGGGATTCTCAAGGCAAGAACACTGGAGTGGGTTGCCATCTCCTTCTCCAATGCATGAAAGTGAAAAGTGAAAGTGAGGTTGCTCAGTCATGTCTGACTCAGCGACCCCATGGACTGCAGCCCACCAGGCTCCTCCATCTATGGGGGTTTCCAGCCAAGAGTACTGGAGTGGGGTGCCATTGCCTTCTCTGCTGTTGGCCCCTAGCTTCCTCCAATTGCCAGCCCAACAGAAAGACTGAGCAGCCTGTCTCAGGACAAAATTGTGGCCTGGGTGGGGGGCGGGGGATGGGTGGGGAGTATGGTGGGGAACCCTGAGCCCCATCCCCTGGAGAATGAACAGTTCACTCAGCCCTGCTGCAGTCTTTCATCACGACACACACAAAATCCCAGGAGCAAACGCTGCCTCCAGCTAGCTCCACATTAGTCCTGGAGGAGCTGGAGGGCCATGCACACACAGAAGCCTGGTTCAGTGCTGCATGCCACCTGAGGTCACAAGACCATCAGTGCAGAGAGACTGAGATGACAATCCACAAAGAGGCTACCCCCTCCCTTCCTGGGGTCACCTCATTCATTCTTCCTGAGTTGCTGTGAATAGTCAAGATCATTATTTCTTCTTTAAACCTCTTGACTTAAAAAATAATGATGAAGGGACTTCCCTAGAGGCACAGTGGATGAGAATCTACCTGTCAATGCAGGAGACACAGGTTCGAGCCCTGGTCCGGGAAGATTCCACATGCGGCAAAGCAACTAAATCCATGCAATTGGGCTTGAGCCTGTGCTCTCAAGCCCAGGAGCCACAGCTACTCAGCCCACGTGCCCAAACTACTGAAGCCTCTCCGCCCTAGAGCCCATGCTCTGCAACAAAAGAAACCACCGTGAGAAGCCCGCGCACCACAGCCAGAGAGCAGCCCCAGCTCTCTGCAACTAGAGGAGGGCCTTTGCAGCAGGGAAGACCCAGCACAGCCAAAAATAAATGAATACATAATTTTTAAAGATAGCTCTAAAAAAAAAGTGCTGATGTGGATAATGACAACAGTTAAAACGGTAAAAGTTACCTGACAGTCTACATAGTACTGTGTGTGTGTTCTGTGTGTGTGACACTATGTATGTATGTGTGTGTCTACTGGTTTCTCCTGAGTGGCCTAATTATCAGCTTCTGGAATTGAACATAATGATTTTTTTTCTAGCAGTGACAGTCACACATAGTTAGGCCATCAAAAACTTGGAAGCAAGGATACAGAGCCATTCTTAACTGGGTTTTGGAGAATGTAATGTTATTTGTATGAGCAGCTCAATAAATTTGGGGTGTAAATATGGCCACATGATCTTTTCCAATGAAGCCATAGAGTAAAGCTCACTGTTAAAACAAATAACTGCCCCCCCCCACAACATTTTCATTTATTTCTTGCCCATCTAACAGTCCAAAATGTCTGTAGTTGAAGATCAGCATTCTTCCACAGAGTGATTCAGGAATCCAAGTCTGATTATACCCTTTTTTTCTGGACAATGTAGTCACAAACTTATTCTACAAAAGGTGGCTTCTCCAGTACTCCCAGGAGACGTTTAAAGAAGCCAACTAATCTTTCTGGCCCTTCTCTTGATAGAGCTAGGAGTGGGGAAGAAGTAGGTTAAAGCTTTCCATTCACTGGGGCATAGTATATTGGATTTTTGAAATGCAAGAGTTAGATGTCATTTCAAGGTTTTAGTAGATGAGTGTCTATCTACTGAAGAGAAATAAGGAGAATTTGGAGACTATCTTCATATGTAAAGGGGCATAAAGAAACTGAAAAATGCATACATTTTTATTTAGTTATTTATTTAATTATTTAGCTTTGCCAGGTCTTAGTTTTGGCCCTCAGGATCTCTAGTTGCAGAATGTGAGATCTAGTTCTCTGATCAGGGATCAAACTCTGCACATTGGGAGCTCAGAGCCTTAGCCACTGGACCACCAGGGACCACCAAGGAAACCCCTATAAACTCTTTATTTTTGAAGGACTCAGTTAATATTTATAGTTTTTATATAAGACCTATAGTTACTGTTCAACACATTTGTTGAATTCAGCCTTTTGAATCATGCCTGGAACTTGGCTGCTCAATTATTGCTTATTAGAATTAATAAATGAATGGTAATGTTATTAGTCTAGTAAGTACTTCAAAATATGTACAGATCATTATATAGAAATAACTCTATACAATAAAAGTTATTTAAGTTTTTGAGATGAAAACTGGTGGGCATTCAATAAATAGTTATCTATTTGTATTATCAAAAGTTTAATTGGGATCCTTTAAATTGCCAAAGTAGACAGAGATGTGCCTGGTATATATCACAATCAGGACGGCTACATGTTGAGTACACTACAGAGGAAGTCATTCGTAGAGACACCCATGGAAACAGCTTCCCCTAGGGTTGTGCAGTATGCATTACCCGCACAGTAACTTCAGTCTATCAGTCCGAACAGGTTATGAAGGTGCGACAGCGAGTTCCCCTTTTCGCCACCAGGACCGACTGAGCTTCTCGGCTAACTGGGTAGTCACGGCCTCTCACTTCCCACTTCTTTCTCATTCACCACCTTTCCCTACAAGTCTATGTTCTCATCAAAGATGCTGACTCTCCCAGAGAGAGGGGGTGTCCCCGCAGTAGAGAGTGTGCTTGCAACTCTGCAGGAGCCCCACTCCACCTACAGGGGCCTCTAAAGCCTGGAGCAAGAGATCCCTCCACATAGGAACTGAACGTTCTTCTCACTTTCTAATGAGGTACTTACCCAACATCTTTTTTCCTAACCCAACATTTTTTTTTTTAATGTGGTTATTTATTTGGCTGCACCGGGTCTTAGGTGTGGCACAAGGGATCTTTGATCTTCACTGTGGCATGCAGGATCTTTAGTTGCACAGAATGTGGGATCTAATTCCCTTACCAGGGGTTGAACCTGGGCCGCCTGCATTGAGAGCTGGGAGTCTTAGCTACTGGACCACCAGAGAAGTCTCCCTGGTAGGTGTTAGAGTTACATACAGGAATGAAATATGCCAAAACCCCTGCCCTCAAGTAGTCACAGTCTAGTGAAGATAAGACGTGAACACATAAGGTATACTCATACCACTGAATAAGAGCCATGCCAGAGGGATGAAGCATGGCTGTCCTCACAGACATAGCAAGCACACATGCAATTAACTTGGTGGAGAGGGCGTGGACAGAGAATCCTAGGCAGGTGAACCTTCGTATACACAGAACAAGGTATGTATGAGAAACTACAAGTAGTCAACATTCCTGGAGCAAAAGAGTTCTTGAAAAATCAGTGGGAGACCTGGCTGAGGATGAAGCATTAAAAAAAAAAAAAAATGGATGAATTTTGATCATTTTTCCTAAAGAGGAACAGAGGAGCCATGGAAGATTTTTAAGCTATTTGATGACGTGGTCAATTCTCTGCCTTTCAGAAAAGTCTCTCTGAACTCTAGAGTACAGTCAAAGTTGGCTGGACCAGTCAAGATGAGGTGAAGACACCAATTAAGGAGGGTTTTGTCTAGATGAAGGATCCTGTGAAGGCTGAGGGCATGAGGAGCAGTTCATGGCTATCCTCGTCATTGGAAAGGATGACTTTATGGAATTCAGAGACTAACAGGATGGAGGTGGGGATAAACTGAGAGTGACTTGTGCTACTGGATGCTTCCCAGGTGGTGCTAGTGGTAAAGGACCTGCCTGCCAATGCAGGAGACATAAGAGATGTGGGTTCATGCCCTCAGTGGGAAAGATCCCCTGGAAGAGGACATGGCAACCCACTCCAATTTTCTTGCCTGGAAAGCCCCATGGACAGTGGATTTCCTGGCAGGTTATGATCTCTAAGGTCACAACGAGACACTACTGAAGCAATTTGGCATGCACTGGGTGTTTGGGCTTCCCCGGAGGCTCAGACAGTAAAGTAGGAGATCCAGGTTTGATCCCGGGGTCAGATGATCCCCGGAGAATGAAATGGCAACCCAATCCAGTATTCTTGCCTGGAGAATTCCATGGACAGAGGAGCCTGGCGGGCTACATTCCATGGAGTCACAAAGTAGGACACGACTGAGCGACTAACTCTGGCAGTGCATTCACGTGAGGAATAAGAGGAGTAGGCTTGGTAGGGATCCACTCACACACACATATAGGGAGTTAAACAATACAGCAAAGGAGACCAGGACTACACATGGAACAAATGCGACCAGTACAGAGTAAGTAAACACTGCTTGATCTCTTTTTCAAGACTCCTCTTTGCATAACTTTCCTCCTTTATGGGAGCAGTATCACTTGGAGGAATCTGCCTGTTATCCTTAACAACATTGAAAATCTCTCTAGGTCCACAGCAGCAGTTAGTAAGAAATCACGACCTCTTCTTTTCTTGATTTCCTACTTCTTTGGAGGTTTTTGTTTGTTTTTAAGTTATTTTAGCTACGTGCAGGCTTTCTTTAGTTGTGATGAGCAGCGGCTACTTTCTAGTTCTGATGCTCAGGCTTCTTCTTGTGGTGGCTTCTCTTGTTTCATAGCACAAGCTCTAGAGGGTGCAGGCTTCAGTAGCTGTGGTTCGTGGGCTCAGTAGTTGTGGTGCATGGGCCTAGCAGCCCTGCAGCATGTGAAATCCTCCCATACCAGGGATCGAACCTGTGTCCTCCCACACTGGCAGGCAGATTCTTAACCACTGGACCACTAGGGAAGTCTGTGAACTTCCTACTTCTTGCTCTGCTCAGTGTCTTCTGCTACTGCCAAGGCCTTCCTTCATTGCATGTGTGACCATGACATTTCTGGTGCATTTTAGAGTAGTCAAAGATTTATAACTTTCCAGAAAATATTTGGTTCTGAGATATATACAGAAAGTAAAAGCTGCCCCTAAGAACTTTATGAAGTAGGCAAGGAGCCATTCAGCCATTCAACAGCTAGTCATTCTGTGAGTTACGGTTCTGAGGTTAATGCTGGAAATGCAAAGTGGAACTAAAAACCTCTTACAATTTCAGACTTTTACATTTGATGGAGAAGGTGAATAAATCAAACCTTAAAGGAATGGGTAAGGTGTGATTTATTACAACATTAAGATGCTATGAGAGCAAGGAATAGGAAGAGCCAATTCATATGTGGATGGTCCAGAGAAGTTTTCTCTAGGTGAGGGACACAGGTCACAGAACACAATGTCTACCAGGAACAATGTCCCAAGCAAGGAATGCACCAAGTGCTCAGAAAAAGGCATTATTTCATTCTAAGTAGATTCAGCAAAACTTTTTGGACAGAAGTACATTTTAGTTGAAATTTGAAAGGCTCCATTGAATTGAGTTCCGGAAACTAGGGAGCATAAGAGCATGTTTGAGAAGCTTATGATGTCCTTTACCCAGATCAGACTTAGGTATTTTGGGGGACTTGAAGACAGGGAGGGAGACAAATACTTTTAAACACTTAACAACAAATCTAGTTAAATAGTACTATAGCATTCAAGAAATACCACGAGGCAGTTAGTGATTAAGAGTGAAGTCAGAGAAAGAATGGAACGATGAGGTCACCAGTGTGTCTGAATCATAGGGTACCGGCACAGATCTGAGGTCACAGGTCTTTTGTGGGCTAGGAAGGCATTCTTGCCTACTCATTGGATGCAGGGTAAATCTTGGTTAACTGAGTTAATCTTTCCTCTGGTAGCCAGAAATTGTAGAGGACCTTGCTACTGTGTTTACACTTTAACCACAACTTTAGGAAAAACTGAGGCTCCCCAAGGAAACTGAGGAAAGCGCCATTCTGGTGCTTATTCAGGCAAATTCATAGCCAGAGAGCTGTCCTCCAAAAACTGCACCAAGGCTGTCCAGAGGGCATTGGTGTGGATTAAAAAGAGATTCCCAGAGAGCAAAGGAAGTTCTTCACATGCTTTTCTTAGTGGTCCACCTCCCCTCGACCCCCACCCGGCTTCCTTGAGGGAAAGCCATGTAGGCAAGAATATTGGACTTGAAGCCTGGGTCTCTGCCTCTACCTGACAGTGAGCAGGTCACTTAATCTCTTCATCTCTCTGTCCTCATTCATGGCTGTGGGCTCCATACCATTTAGGGTCTACTTAATGGCACCCCACTCCAGTACTCTTGCCTGGAAAATCCCATGGACGGAGGGAGCCTGGAAGGCTGCAGTCCATGGGGTCGCTGAGGGTCGGACACGACTGAGGGACTTCACTTTCACTTTTCACTTTCATGCCTTGGAGAAGGAAATGGCAACCCACTCATGTGTTCTTGCCTGGAGAATCCCAGGGACGGGGGAACCTGGTGGCTGCCGTCTATGGGGTCGCACAGAGTCAGACACGACTGAAGCGACTTAGCAGCAGCAGCATATGAAAGGTGACGCGTTTCCCACGCTCTCTTTTAATCCTCACAACCACTAAGGTAGATTTCAGTAATCCCATTTGACTCAAGACATTCAGTTCAGAGTGTGTAAGTAACACGCCCAAGGTCATACAGCAACAGTGGCAGGGGCCAGATGGCAATCCAGGGTTGCTGGAGTCTCTCACTGCGCAGTCCCAGCTCGGCATCAGTTGAGCAGCCCTAAACTGGTTCCCTGGGTCCCCCATTGCTGGACTACAGGACCGCCTCCCCTCCTCCCACGTAAACCCCCAGGATAAGCGCCCCTTTCACCACCGGGCATGCTCAGTCGCTCAGGAAGAGTTTTCGCTCTGCCTTGGGAAATTTTTCACGCCGCTCCGGCAGCCGA
This sequence comes from Nanger dama, assembly GCA_917880005.1. Taxonomy (NCBI): domain Eukaryota; kingdom Metazoa; phylum Chordata; class Mammalia; order Artiodactyla; family Bovidae; genus Nanger; species Nanger dama. Next base: position 4,931,995 of record CAKJTW010000074.1, on the reverse strand, counting down.
ACCCGCCCCGCCCACAGCTTCTCCTCACCGGATTGGTCGAACTCAGGGAAGCTACAAGGAGGCCCCAATGACCTCCCAACTACCCCCTCCCAACGATCTGGGCGCGCGCGTTCCGAGCGTGCGTGCGTGCGTGCGTGCGTGCGTGTTAGTGAGCACGTGAGGCCCCGGAACGTGCACTGGGGGAGGGGGGCGGGACTGGAAAAACCAGAGGCAAGGGGCGGGGCTGCCGTTGCCATAGCAGTGACGTCAGGCGTCGCGGAGCGAACCCGGCCCCTTCCCCACGCGCGCGCGCCTGCGCGCGTACTCACCAGAGAGACAGGCACACACGCGCGCGCACCGCCGCTCTCCGTCAGACACACTGGAGGGAAAGGTCAAACTAAAGGCGAGGGAGCCGTGAGGCCGGAGGGAGCCGCCGCTGCGCGCCATGACGGACGCGGCCGAGGCGGCTTTCTTGCCGCCGAGCCGCTGCTCCCGCCGCGCCCCCCGAGCCCCCCTCAGCGCCCCGCGCCCCCTCCCCCGGCGCTCGCGCGTCCCCGCGCCCCCTCCTCCCCGCTGCGCTCCGGGCGCGCGTCGGGCCACGGGCGCGCGCCGGCTGGAGTGGGCGCGGGCCGGTGGAAGGCTCCGCGGCCTCCGCGCCAGGACCCCCCCGACCCCTTCAGCTGGTCCCTCGGCCGGAGTCCGCCAGGTGAGTGCGGTGGGGGGCGGGCGGCGGGGAGAGCGGGTGTCAGGAGCGGCCCGGGCAGCCGGCGGGCTCAGCCCGCTGCCTGACCCCTTCCGGGGGTGCTGACAGGCGCGCGGTCCCCGGCCTCTGGGGGCGTCGCGGGGTCGGCGTCTCTCTCACGGGGTTGGGGGGCTGCAGGGGGACCCCGTTTGGCGTCACTGCCCTTCGGGGTCGGCCGCGGAGCGCCGGGGCGCTCGGGGCTGGGGAAGTGCCGCCGCCGGGCGGGAGTTGGTCGGGCGACCGGGCCGTGGGGACCGGCGGCGGGAGGGCAGGTGGGCCCCTCTTCGGGGGTGAAGAGTGGGAAGGGGGCGAGGGGCCGGGCCAGGTGCGCGCGGGGCGGGGAGTCCGCTGAGCTCTCAGGAAATGTTTGTCGGGCAGTTGGGAGAAACTCCGTCCTGGGAACGAGGCGCCTTGCTTTTTGCCCCCGGGGCAGCGAAAGTGGAGGATCTTTACAGCAAAACTCGGGGGAAGCCTCGCTGGACCGGACTAAAGGGAGAGGGGGACCCCCCACCACCACCTCTGCATAAGGACCGGAGACGAACAGACCTGCCTGTGGGTAGCATTAGGGTATGAGGCGTGGACGTTGCCATGCCAGTTTGGATGTTTGTTGCTGATGGTTATTTTAGGACTAAACGTTAAAAAAAAAAGTTACTTGGGAGAGAGGGAACTGCTTGAATGGTCAGGAGTTCTTCCCTGTGTGTGTATGTGCGGGAAATGGGTTAATCTTTCACACCATCACCACCACCCAACTGAATCGATGCCCAGTGGACTTTAAAAATAATAAATACGAAACCCTAAAGCCCTGAAACGAAGTGGTGTTTGTCTGATGAGTTTCAGGTGTCAGGGCTCCGGGTTCAGCGAGAAAAACAGAGAGTCAGGACACCCGAAGTACTTGATATGCTCCAGCAGCCGTCTTTTTTTTTTTTTTTTTTTTTTTTTGTAATAAGCTTTGGAGCCCATCAAAGTGGAGTTTAGTTATAACTGCCAGGGTTAAGTAATCACATTGACCCCGTGCCACCCACCAATCAGGAGCTTCCTGAAAGTAACTTGGAAGCGAGCTATCAGTGCAGTCCTCTGCTGATTGCGAATAACCACTGCTTCTGCTCATTTCTTTTTCCCTCTTTAATTTTCCGCTGTTGTAATGCATGCAACCTATTTACCAGACGTTGGAAGGAATCATCCATAGTTGAGTTGCTCTCCAGTCACTTTTGGAAAGCTCAGGTTCTAGCTGTAACATAGTTTCTTTCAGGTTTGAAAGTTGTTTGGAAATTTCCATTATAGTAATTTCACATGATAAAGATTTTTTGAGTGGAAGTCTAGCTTAAACAGATGATTACCAAGTGAGTAATGTGCTTTAGAGTTTAAAATCTCATCCAAGAAAACTTCTGGTTTGTAAAAGGTGCAGGATTGTGACCGCTAAGGAAATGTCTTTGGTAAAGAATCAGGAATGCCAGGACACCTGGTGCATTTCATGTTAATTGGCAGGCTCCGCATATGTTACACAAACTTTCTTCTTACCTAAGCATTTCTAATACATGGGTGCTGCTGTGGTTGTTTATGGATCTTTGGTTATTGATCATTTTCAAAAAGTTCTATGAAGAGAGAACTCTCACTTTGAAATTGAGTCCTAGTAGCCGTAGCCAGGATACCAAAGGTTTTCAGTACAAGATGTGAGCGAGGATTTTTCAGTGTACCATCTTAATTCTTTCTCTGCAGCTATTTTTGTACCTGGTTCTGTGCTCTGATGCCCCTTTTAGGCCTTACTCCTATGGGAGTTGCTGACATATGTCTGTATACAATCCTGTAATGGGGTACTTAAATGTTACGACTTAGAACATCATTTCCTGTACTATATAAATAAATTTTTGTTTGTCTTCCTTCCTTCTCTGTATCTAAAGGGAGCTGTAGAACTGGGCAAATCAGTACTTAATCAGCATATCCCCACCTCCTGTAAGTTTCAGCTGACCTTGGTGCCATCATGGAGGTCATGTGTTCATGGAGATAAACAGTTCTTGAATAGTTTCCTCCAGGTGACAAAGGCATATGGGAAAGTGATTTGAGATATGAGTTTCTTGATTTTTTTAAATCATTTAAATCAGGCATTTATTTTGATCATTGACAAAAATAGTTCATTGACTTATCTTTAGGAGTCCATACATTTCTATTTCACATTTTAAAGAATCACTTAGTCTTTTGTGACTTTTCTAGTGTTGTATATTCTACTACAGATGAACAGCTGGTTTTTGGGGTGACATTTTTAAAACTCGGGAGAGAGAGAGAGAAGCGCAGTAACGCTGGGAAGAATTTGGCCCTGAAAAGCTGTTGTGCTCAACTTGAAGAAATTTGATGTTTACAAGTGTAAGATTACAAAACAAACAGTGGTTACTTATGTTATATATATGAAAATTCTAAATTTTAGAGAAAGGATTCCCCTAAAGGGTGCCTTCAAATAATTATCCCTTTTATATGTTATTTACCAAATGTGATTTGATTTTTGAAAAGATAGTTGACATACAACAATTTAAGAACAGATTTTTGACATAATGTTAAGATTTATCGGTGTGTTCCTTGAATTGTCCCTTTCCCCTAAAATGTTTTGGGGCAAAGTTAATATTTATGGGTTTCCTGAATTCAAAGTTGTGCCACTTATATGCTGCGTATTAAGTAAAGTTTTAACTGAATGGAAAAATTGCCATCTGATTTGTGCTGTACCGTTTACACAGTACATTGAAACCTAATTAAAATGCCAAAATTTTATGGTCAGGTTTGTCTGGAACTCTACCCAAGGTTGTTCAGTTACTCAGGTATCAAAAGCAGCTTGTTGTAAGATACTCTCACTAGGACGGTGGTCCTGCAGCAAAGGCCAACAAGTGGTTATACCCAGACTTCAGCAAAATCCAAATAAATAGATTTGGTCTAAAGTCCACATGCAGTGAAAACCATTACGTGGAGTTTTTCTCTAGGTGCAAATTATTTTTCAGAATTAAAGGTCTGATATTCCTAAGCTGTAATTCTATTTGGGTCACTTGTGAAAAATCTATTTTGATAAAAGAACAACTGCATACTCTTGGAACTTTGAAGGGAGCTTTTTTTCTCTCTCTCTCTTTTGTTAGTGCAGTTGGGTTTTATTTGGAATCCCAGGAGATATTGAATGAAGTCCTTGGGGAGTTTTCATTCCAAAATCATTTGCTTTGATGACTTTTTTTTTTAAAAAAGGAATGTGAGTTAATATGAGTAGAACTTGCTTATGGGTTAGCTCAGACTTTATGTTGGGATAAAGGGGAAGGGAGGAACTGGACACAAACTTAATTAAGGATAATTAATCAAATTTGTTTTAGGCTGTTCATGCCTGGCTGTGTAAGAGTCTCACCCTTCCTCCACAGCTTTAGAGAAATCTTATTCCTAGAGAAGGGATTTGAAGGTTAAGAGCTAAGCATTGAGTATATAAGTGTTGTTGGAGTATCTTTTGAGCACTTTAGTACTTTTTGTCTTGTTCTTGTGCATTAGACAGAAAGCAGGAAACTATTTTCATGCTGAATATAGATTGAGAGCCCAACTTTGGGATGATAGGCACAGTTTTATTGCTCTTAGCATAATTGAATATTATAAAAATTAAGGGAACAGCTTGAATGATGCCATTAATTTTTTAATATAGGCTCTTAGTTCCTCTCCTGAACAAATGAATAAAAATGAAGATTGAAATTGTGATGTTAAATGTTTTCAAGTTTTGTTTTGCTTTTTTAATCTCAAAGGACTGTCTCAAGGATTGCTAATTTAGAACATAGGTAAAAATTTCATTACTTGGGTTTATCATAATTGAGGGCATGTTAATTTAAAAAATTTTAAATACATGCAAAAAAATAAGTAGACTACTGCATTTTAAAAATATTTGTGCCAAGATCTATGAGAATAGGGGTAATGATTAGAAACTTTAATTGGGACTTAAGGCTGGTTTATGTTTTTAGTATCGTTATTTAACCTTTTGAAATGTCATTTAATTTTTCTTTTCTGTAAAATGCAATCGGTGGAACATACTTTACATAAAATTGGGTTCTTAAATATTTGGTAGACTTAAGTATAAAATATTACCTAATATAATAAAGATGTTTAAGTCTATAGGATTTTTAAAAGATTTTAGACCTTGTAATCTGCAGAAATTTGGAGAAAATTTTTTAAAATAAGAGAGGCTGAGTTCAGATTTTTAGTCATAGATGATCCCATAAATTGCATTTTACTTGTTCTCCTTAAAGGGTTTTACTGTTAAGTGTTTATATTTTGCAGACTCTCGTCACACTGGGTTTTTTTATTTTGATTTTTTGGTCGCACACCAAGTGGCATGTGGAATCTCAGTTCCCTAGCCTGAGATTGAACCTGTGTCCCCCCGCAGTGACAACTTGGAGTCCTAATCACAAGGCCACTGGGAAAGCCTCTGGTCACACTGGTTTTTAGTGTTGGTTTATCTTATCTTTAGCATCAAAGTTCTTTTGTAAAAACTGGCCTCTATTTTCTCTCAGCTCCTCCATCTGAGAGATTGTTTGAATCTGTTATTGAATGTTGTTTAATCAGAAGTTAGTCTAAATAGAAGGGTTTTTGCAGTTTTCACAAACTTGGGAAAAATACAGATTTATTTTAAGATAATTTATGAACTTCTTTGTATTAATACAAGGACAATTAAACATTGTATATAATTTAATATTCCTAACTATTAGCCTTTATTCTAAGTTAACTTTATTCGATGTATTGTTGAAATCAACATAGTAGTTGTATAGTCTCTAAAAAATATCTATTTTGTCTGGGATAGTTTTCAAAACACTTCCCTTAAGTGGGAAAGAGATGGAAATTTTACTCTGAAACTTTCTACTTGAATATATAGTTAAATGTTTGAGATCGGGTGTTGTTTTGATTGTTAGTTACATGTGAGGATTTTTTTGTACCTTTTTGTGGGATTACTTTCAAGTATGTTTTCATTTGTAAAAAGCTTTTTTTTTAAAAAGGTTATTTTGTTCTTAATGATTGCAAATTCTCCAGCTTTTATATTTGAAAGAACTATAAGTGAGTAATTTATTAAACTGTTTATGTAAAATGCATGTGGTAACATTTATTTTACTATAACAAAGAGAGTTATCTTCATCCCAAACAAATTTATAGCAGAATAGTTGGCTATTTTTGCAAATTTAGGGAGTGTTGAGTGTGCCCAGAAATGGTGCATTGAATGCTAGGTTTTGGACTGAGTTTATCATATGGAGAGGGTGTTTATCTTATAAAGACGTTTATATTTCTGTTTAAGGACCGTATCTTACATATGCTTGAAGTGACTGTGCTGTACATGTTGGTCGAATGATTTATGGAAGAATTAATTGGTATCCTGAACTTCCGTCCCCTCTTCCTCCTTTTACTAATTGTCACTGGTTGGCTTTGAGCCAGGTGCTAGGAGGGAACTTTTAATGCTCGATAGATAGAGGATGGTTGTTGGTTTCTTCCCAGTGTCATATCCTGTAGAGAAAAGTGAGGTTTAACTTTAACTTTCTTTTAATATGTGTTAAATGTTGTTTTGAACATTTGTTTTTCATCAGTCTATTTATAAAGGGGATGATACTTTAAAAATTTTCGAGACTGTTTAAGTGGTTAATGTTCCCCACAGCCGGGGAAGGAGAGGGTAGAGAGGATTGTAGGGATTTGATTAAATTGTGTAAAGCGAATATAATTATTTTGATATAAAACATGTTAAATTAATTACTATATACCTTTTCTGTAGGATGTTAATCTTGCTTTTTAATGAGCATATCTCACTGTGAAGAATCAGGAGTAGTGAATTGCTAGGAGAGGCATATGCATATCATTAGTCAGTTTTACATGTTATTGCTGGGGACATTTTAGATGGCCATGAGAAAGATAAGCAGTTTCACTGAAGATCATTTTCAGAGCTGTCACTTGGAGTTCCACATTTTAAAAAGTGGGAGAACAGATTCTCAAGTGATGCAGGGAAGTATTTTCAGATACAAAGTCACTACTAAGAAAACAAATGTACCGATCTTTAAAAAATTACATTATACCAATTACAATCATATATCCTATATTTTCCAAAACTGTACCAGTTTTTAATATCCTGTGGCCATAAATACACTAGTATTTGTCCACCCATAGTCCTAACTTTGAGTTTAGAAAGGATAGTCACTTACATTATAGTTTAACTCATAAAATGAAAAAAGCTGATCATTTTTCTCTTCCTTTTCCTATATTATAATTTTGCCATTGATTTTTGAAGGCCTAATGTTGTTCAGTTGCTCAGTACTGTCCTACTCTTTGCAACCTCATGGACTGCAGCATGCCAGTTTGCACAAACTCATGTCCGTTGAGTTGGTGATGCCATCCAACCATCTCGTTGTCTATCATCCCCTTCTCTTGCCTTCAGTCTTTCCCAGCATCAGGGTCTTTTCTAATGAGTCACCTTTCACATCAGGTGTCCATAAGTGTTGGAGCTTCAGCTTCAGCGTCAGTCTTCCAATGAATATTCAGGGTTGATTTCCTTTAGGATTGACTGGTTTGATCTCCTTACTGTCCAGAGGACTCTCAAGAGTCTCCAGCACCACAGTTGGAAGGCATCAATTCTTTTTGATGTCAACCTCTGTCTAGCTCTCACATCCATACATGATTACGGGAAAAACCGTAGCTTTGACTATATGTATGATGGTGTCTCTGTTTTTTAATATGCTGTCTAGGTTGGTCATAGCTTTTCTTCCAAGCGTCTTTTAACTTCATGGCTGTAGTCACCGTCTGCAGTGATTTTGGAGCCCAAGAAAATAAAGTCTGTCACTGTTTCCATTGTTTCTCATCTATTTGCCATGAGTGATGGTACCAGATGGCATGATCTTTGTTTTTTGAATGTTGAGTTTTAAGCTAGCTTTTTTTTACTCTCCTCTTTCACCTTCATCAAGAGGCTCTTTAGTTCCTTATCACTTTCTGCCATTAGGGTGGTGTCATATGCATATCTGAGGTTATGTAACCTCAGATTCTATGACTGAAGAGAAACCAAGAGTGAATACTGACACCTAAGACGTTAGATTCACGTTGGTAAAGAGAGGATGAAGTAAATAAAACATATCTGTGTGGCTATATTAATTCTTCCGAAAAGCAGTGGTTCATTCTAGGCAGATTCATTCCAGTTTCAACCAGTGCAGTTTTATGTTGATCAGTTTTAAATGTGGACGTTTGCATAAGAGTTATGAAATCGGGGTGCTATTGTTTAAAATAGAAAGTGTGATAGCTAGCATGTTTGGTCTTATCAGTGTCCTGCTTAAACCCTTGCAATGTTTGAGTCTTTATTATGACTTACACAGCTTATTTATTAGCTCCAGCTTCATCCTTCATCTCTTATCACTGTTTTCCTTGCTTTCCTTGGAACCTTGCATTGTAGTCCTACTTAAATTGCTTGATAATCCCTAAGAAGGAAATGCTCTTTCCATCTCCATGCCTTAACACGTGGAGCCACCCTCATTCTTGTCGTGCTGAGAACTCTGTCTTTGGAGTCTTGGTCATTGCTCCACAAAAGCATTTGTTTCATTATTTTGTAACTGTGGTTTCCTTGAGAGCAGAAACCATCTAATTTATCTTTATCTCCATACTACTTGGTGTTCATTGAGTATTCATATGTCTGTTGAATAATTGCATTCAGGACTTAAGAAGTAGAATTACTTTAATGCGTACTCATGTTAGTAAAACATCACAGATCTAGTCTGTGCAAAAGTACGCTTAGTGACATTTTGTCAGGCACTATGCTAAGTATATAAGAAGTACCCAGATGCACTTATCAAGAAGTATAACAAAGCCAAAAGATACAGTAAATGGAAAGTTAGATTAGATCAGGTACTAGTGATTTAAATGAAGTAATGTATTGGCTTCAATCATCTAATCCTGAAAGCTGGTTGTAGAAGCATTTTAATGATAATTCCATACAGTCCTGAAAAAGTTTCTTTCTATGTGACTAATGCTAATAGATTCAAAAGACCTTTAGATGTCAAAGTTTAACATAGTGTTGTGCGCGTGTGTGTGTATGTGCTCAGTTACTAAGTCGTGTCCGACTCTCTGTGACCCCGTGGACTGTAGCCACCGGGTTCCTCTGTCCATGGATTTTCTCAGGAAAGAAACTGGAGTGGGTTGCCATTTCCTTCAGGGGATCTTTCTGGCCTAGGAATCAAACCTGCTTCTCCTCCGTTGGCAGGTGGGTTCTTGCCACTACTTGGGCAGCCCCTAACGTACTGAAACCCATCCGTAAGAGTGAGCCCTGGAGCTGTCCTGCCTGAATCTCAGTCCCTTTCCTAGCTTTGTGATCTTGTGCAAGCTGTCTAATCTGTGGCTCCTTTTTCTTATCTGTAAAATGAGGATTTCAGTCATACTACCTTATATGGCTGTAATGAAGGGTGAGCACAAGTTAATGTATGTTGAGCAGTTAGAAGAATGTCCAGTACACAGAAAACATTCAACACATATTGGCTATAATTTCTAGCAGCTTCTTAAGCAGTTTTTAAAATTGTACATCGTTTCCATCATTTAAAGACAATTTCTTTAATACATGAGTATCTAATTTAAAATAAAAATAACACTTTTATTTAGTTACTGTTCTATCTCCTTATGGCCTTCCCCTTAAGGCTCAGCTGGTAAAGAATCTGCCTGCAGTTCCAGAGACCTGGGTTTGATCCCTGGGTTGAGAAGATCCTCTGGAGAAGGAAAAGGCTACCACTCCAGTATTCTGGCCTAGAGAATTCTGTGGACTGTAAAGTCCGTGGGCTCACAAAGAGTCAGACAGGACTGAGCGACTTTCACTTTCACTGTCTCCTTCCTGCCTCATTCTCCCACTTCCCAGTGGAGTATATGCTGTTTCTTTCCTCTGGTTGACATGAGATACGAAACTGTTCTGATTTCTGCAGCAGAGCATTTTGTTCCCATGACCTGTGCGGTTTCTGATGGTGCCGACAGGAGAGGAGAGGGAGGAGCAACAAGTGTAGGAAATCCAGTGACAGGTTCCTGACCAGCTTTAACCTGTACCAAGTTAGTCCTAAACTTCCATCCTTCTTGGTAGAGGATAGGTATGCAACTTTTTCCTTTACACTTTCCCTAACTTTTTGTCTTGGAAGAATAGATTTTTAAAAATCTGACTTTATATATGCATACTGGTGTTAGTTGCTCAGTTGTGTCCGACTGTTTGCGACCCTCTCGGCTGTAGCCTGCCAGGTTCCTCTGTCCATGGAATTCTCCAGGCAGGAATATTGGAGTGGATAGCCATTCCCTTCTCCAGGGGATCTCCTGACCTAGGGATCAAACCCAGATCTCTTGCATAGCAAGCAGATTCATTTACTATCTGAGCCACCAGGGAAGCCTGTGGACAGAGGAGCCTGGTGGGCTACAGTCCATGGGGTCGCAAAGAGTAGAACACCACTGAGAGCTAACACATATATTCCAGAAAGGCACATACAAATTTAATAAGTCAGTGAACCTGTTTTTTAAGGTCAGTGTTCACACATGTACCTGTAGTGAGGACAGGAAGTGGGACATTAGTAACTTGAGTCAGTACCCTGAAAATCCTGTATGCCTCGAAATCCTGTCCAGTGTGCCCTTTTATGATGCAGAGAACACTTCCAAGGAAAGAGAAATCTGTTTCCAAGATACTCGGTAAAGAGTGGTTATCCACTTCTCACTGTAACAAGAACATAATATCCAGTCTATCCTTACAACCTAGTGTGACTGCCTCTCTTGTGTAACAATTAAAATATAATTAAAAGCTCATTGGGTTTTTTTTTTAAATATTTCATTAAAAGGAAAGAAATTTAACCAGTAATTTTGAGCTGACTGTGAGTGATTTGAAGGTGAGGGGCCAAGATATAAAGATAAGTTGAGCACTTATCTTTACTACTTATGATCTATTAGAGAGATCAGAGTACTTGGGAGTAGAAAGCTGGCAATGAGATTGAACAAGTGCTGGGTTTTGAACAGATTAAGGAAACAAAATAAGACATTAACGAGGGACCATTTTTAAATGCCAAGTGGCATCCCGTGTGATTGTTCACCTTAAGTTTGAATCCTTATACAAGTCTGTCAGTAATGCTAGTAGTGTCTTGTAAATTGAACACTAGTTTAACGTTAGCAAATTTTTGCTGAAGGGCCTTTGTAGGAACTGTCAAATCCTTTGCACCTTCGTGTAATTGATGAGTTAGGTCATACAAGAAAAACCAACTTCTAGAACAAATACAGTTTTGACTAAACATATTTCTTCTGTACAGACCTAGACGCTGTGTCCATGTTTAAATGGTATGTAGCCTTGAAATTTCATTTCCTTCAACAGCATGCCTTTCTGTATTTGTCAGGCCAAAGAACTTCTTGTTTTACTTCTTACCTCAGTTGTTGTTCTTTGTTGTTAGTAGTATTGACAGTATTATTTAATCAGGAAGGAGAAATACTGTTAGGACATTTTCAAATGCCTCAAAACTGTTAGGTTACCTAGAGGAATTAGTAAGATTTGCATGACTTCCACCCAGTTGGATCACCTCAGGAACATCTCTGTGCTGTCATCCACCCTTCCTTGTTTTAGGTTTCTGAGTGTTGGAAATAACTTCTTATTGAACTTGATTTATTTCCCCTCTTAAGTTTCACTTACTTGTCTTTGGCTGTCTAGGGTACTGTATACATGAAACTTAACTCTTTTTACCCACAGTAACTCTTAAAATGATTGGAAGTGACTGTTAAATCCTGCTTGAGTCTTTTGCCACAATAAGGGGGCAAAAAGCCCTAATTCTCAAACCATATGCACATGACATGGTTTACAGACCTTTCTCCGTGCACATTGCTAAACTCATGACAAAGTCTGTTTGTCAGAAACCTCTCAAAATACAGTGGCCAAAACTGACTGACGGCCTCAGATGTGGACTGCCCATTGCTGCAGACAGTGAAGCTATTATCTGGATACTGTGCTTCTGTTAATACAGCCTGAAGTTTGTATCACATTTTTTGGCGGCAGCATTATCCTTTGATCATATTTAGCTTATGGTCAACTAAAACATTGTTTTTCATGTGGACTGCTTGAAGTCTGGCTTTCTCAGTCTTTACTTGCAAATTGATGCTTTGAAAATAAATGCAGGATATGATGTATTACATTACCCTGAAAGTTTAAGTGAACTTTTTAAAATCAAATTTTATCTCATTTAGACTATCCAGAGATACAGCATTTGTATGAAAGAGCACAGTTTTCATGGTGCGCTCTCATGTATTTCTATTGAATCTTTGCAGCGACCATCCCAGAATCAGAGGAGGAAAGTGGCTTTCTGCCGAGTCAGCTGCTGGCAGGTGTGGCACTTGGTCACAGGGGTTTTGGTCCCAGAGCCCTCGTTCATCTGAACCGCTGTCCACTTAGTGAGCGTTTAGCATGTTCTCTACCATGTGGAGGAGGCAGTGGCACCCCACTCCAGTGCTCTTGCCTGGAGAATCCCATGGACGGAGGAGCCTGGTGCGCTACAGTCCACGGGGTCGCAAAGAGTCAGACATGACTTCACTCACTCCAACTGCCACGTGGCCGGCTCCGCGCGGGGCTGGAGCGTTAGAGAGCGAGACCAAGGACAGCGTCCACCCTGTGGTGTATGCGGCTTGCTGTATAAATAGTTGCTGCTGGTTCCTGAGCACCTTCTCCTTCACAGGTCGCTCTGGTGGACTGTGTGACCATGTGTTACCTCTCTCCTGGGTCCTCTTTGTCAGAGGATTGTATTTCCCACTCTTGCTGATGTCAGGTTTGGACACTTGGCTTTCCTAGACTGATACAATGTTAGAGGAAGTGGCATGTCCCAAGTTTGAGCAGATGTTTTAGATTCTGTTTTGCGGTTCTGCCAGTGGCTCTCTTCCTTCTGTCATGGAACCAGCCTGCCTTAGCTGGGGCTGGTCCCAGAACGATGGAGCTTCAGACAGAATTCCTGAATGATGGAGCAGAGCTGAAGCCGATTCACGGTTGACATCTAATGTAAGTGAGAAATGAACCCTTGTGTTGGAGGCACCATGATTTTGGAGCTGTTTGTTAGCATAGCATCATGTATCCCAAGCAGACTGTGATACCAACATTCAAGGTGCTGTTTGTTGATAAATAAGACTTAAGCCTTGTTCTCAAGGAATATGCAGTCTTGGTAGGTGCAGTAAATTTCTATCAGTTACTGTAGATGAGGAAGCAGAGAGTATGTGTATGGAAAGGTCTTTGAAGCTGATGATCTTTCCTGACTTTGCTTCATCTCTAGGCTGAATCAGTCAATATGTTTTAAATTCGGAGTCTAAGGTCCAGCTACTCACAGTCACAACTTCTATCCAAAATTTGATAAGCATGCTTTGTCTGTCTTGGTTCAAATCACCTTTTTAAAAACAAATGTTCAAGAGGATGGGCTTTGACAGAATAGTCATTAGAAAGTTCCTTCCTAAGTCTTATTAGTTAGCATTCACTAGGTAGCCTAAGAACCTGCCTAGTTGAACTATTTCCCCAACATATCCATGAGTGTATCATGAGATCTTCGGTCCTGTTGGAATTTTATTTGTTAGCATTCAGAGTTTCCATTGCCACTGCCGCATGTACCTGGTTTTGCATGGGTTTTCATTTAAAAATGAAGCCCAGGCTGGGATTCTGTGAGGAATTTCCTTACCTGAGAAGCTGAGGATGCATGGCCAGGGTTCAGGGGAGCTCTTGAAACCTTTGAAAAAATTACACAGAAAATTTTCTGTAAATATACCTTGTTCTGAGCTGTAGCTTTCATCAGATTATCAAAGAAAATTAATGATTCCCCTTAGAAGGTTGCAGCCACTGTTGTGCCGTGAGAGGAGAAGTGGAACGAGGATTGAGAGGGCGTGAGTGTGTAAGGGATGGGTCGAGAGGGCAGGAGTGTGTAAGGGACGGGGCCAGAACCCAGGAGGAGGGCCGAGAAGGGAAAGGGAGCGGGGCTGAGGACCGTGAACACACGCAGTGTTTCAGAAGCCAGTTCCTCATTAGTCAGGTTGTTACAAATCTGTCCTAAGATTTTGCATGGATTCTACTTCCATTCTCACTGCACTTATTTGTGATTCCTTGGAAATTACCCAATTTTCAGATACATTTAATGTTTTATGGTGTAATTTTTCTCAAGCTATAAATATTAATTTAAAGCATTTCCTTCTTCTGTTCCCATCTCCTTCCTATCTTCAGCTTTGACTTTTTTCTTTCATTCTTTTTAAAACTCCCCCCCCTTAATCCTTATTTACCCTTCTCAGATTAAAGATCATTCTTATTTAAGAAGGCTGACTCAAGATAGAAACTGTTCCTTAGGTTATCTGTTGATAATTGACCCCGAGTCAGGAGATACAGCCTTTGTTATTCTTTCTTGTTGGGAAGGCTTCCCCCACCTCACCCCACCTCAGGATCTTAGTTCCCCAGCCTGGGATCAAACCCTGGGCCACAGGACTGAAAGCACAGACTCCTTTAACAGCTGGACTGCCAGGGAATTCCCGAGGAAGGCATTGTTAAGTTTAAAAATTTTTAACACTTATGACAAATATCTTTAAAAAATGTATTGAGATATAATTGTTATAGTTAACTGCACATATCAAAAGTGTATAATTTGATAAGCTTTGACTTAGTGTATACCCATAAAACCATACCTGTAGTCAAGATACTGAGCATATTTGTCACCCCTCAGTTTTTAGTCCCTTTTGGTAACCTCCCCCATTTATTACCCAGGCAACTACTGTTTATTTTCTTTTTCTTTAGTTTAGTCAGCGTGTCCTAGAATACAGGATGCACTCTTTTTTTAATTTAACTTCTTTCACTCAGCATGATTATTTTGAGATGTATCCATTTTGTAGTGTGTATTAATAGTTTATTCCTTTTTAGCTAAGAAATATTCTGTTGGATAGATACATACTATAATCTGTATCCGTTCACATCTTGATGAGGGGTGGTGGTTCTAGGTTTTGGCTTTTACAAATAAAGCTGCTGTGAACATCCATGGACATACCTTACATATGCCCTCATTTCTCTTGGGTAAATTCCTAAGAGTGAAGTGGCTGAATAATATGGGGTTCGGGGGAGGGAGGAGACAGGGAAGAAGAGGTTGAGAAAGCAAGAGAGGTTTATTGTAAGAAATTGGCTCACAGGATTGTGGGGGCTGGCAAGTCCAAAATCCATGGGATGGGCCTGCAGGCTGCAGCTGGCAGGAAAGTTGTTGTTGCAGTCCTGAGCCCAGCGTCTATAGTACCCGCCCGGAGTCTGGGTGTTCAGGCAAGATTTCTGTCCCTGTCTTGACATAGAATCCCTTCTTCCCAGGAGGCCTCAGCGTTTTGCTTTGGAGGCCTTCAACTGATTAGATGTGGCCCACCCACATTGTGGAAGGCAATCTTCTTTATATAACATCAGCTAATTGTACATGGTAATCACATCTGTGGAATACTTTCATAGCAGCCCCTAAACTAGTGTTTGACCAAACACCTGGGCACGAAGCCTAGCCAGGCTGACACAAAATTTAACCACTACAGTCCCTAAATACTTCATATTTTTAATGCTGTTATAAATTTTTATTCATATTTTTAAAAATTCAGTTTCCAGTTGTTGCTAGCTCACTAGCATGCTGTTGGTGTTTTCTTTTTGTTTTATTTAAATTTATTTTTTGGCCGTGCCACACAACCTATGGGATCTTTGTTCCTGGACCAGGAATTGAACCTGAGCCTCTGCAGTGAAAGTGCAGAGAACTGTACTGCCTGGGAGTTCCCTGTTGTTTCTTTTAACTGGCCTCCTTTATACTATTCTTAAACAGATAAATGTCAGTTTTTTCATTCTAGTTTAGGATTACCTTCCATCTTTTTAGACATATCCTTTAAAAACAGAGATTATTTTAGACACTTCATAATGTCATTACTTCTCACTTCTCTTGTTTATTGGAATCATCTGACAAGAATGGCAAGTTCATTTTAATAATCTTGTCTTACCTTATTTGAGTCATCCTTTTATTTTTTTAATCATAGGATTATAACAATTCTTAAATATTTTAAAGATTTAAAATATAGGTGGATTTAGTGTAGCTGTTAGTTGGCCGAAGGAAAGGAGGGCTGGGACTGGGGAACTTGTCAGCTTACGTTTTAAAAAATAAAAAAATAAAATGTAGGTGGATTTAGAGTCTAGAACCTAGAAAATTTCAGAGCAGAGGCACTGATACCCAGAAAGGAAACAGAAAATTTGGGAGAGAAGATTCAGGCTCATGTTTTAGTCATCATCTTTATGCCATTCTCTTTGTGACTCACTTTTTGAGCCTCAGGTCCTCATCTGTAAAATGGAATAACATCGATTTTCATGGAGCCATTGTGAAGTTAAGTGAGCAGTTTTGTGTGAAGAGGCTGGAATCGTGCTTTTACTATTAGCATTTTATTCATTTTGCTACTTCTATTTTTAGAATGAATTTTGCAAGAAGTTTGTCAGGTTCTCCACCAAAAGCTTGCAGACACTGTTCCATGCTCTAGAACTGTAGGAGTTAAAAGGATGAGCAAGGTTCCTGCTCTCGTGAAGATTCAACCTCTCAGGCTCTGACAGGACAGTCGGACAATAAACAAGTAAAGGAATGAGCAGAGGACAGCATTTCAAGTCATGATAAGAACTGTGAAGAGCAGTGGGCAAGATGCAGTGGCGTGGGTGGGGGGGCAGCCCCGTCAAAGTGGGCAGGCTGGGAAGACCTCTCTGCGGAGATGACATTGAAGTCAAGACCCCATCTGAGGAGGGTGTGAAGGAACCAGGCATGTGAAGGGCCGTGTAACAACTGGGATGGTAGAGAAAGTGCAGAGCCTCTGCAGTGGGAAGGATTGGCAGATGGGAAGAAGAGAGAGGAGCCCCAAAAGCTGGTGCAGAGGAATGGGGAATCAGAGAGGAGACACGCCTTCCATGCCAAGCACAGGGGAAGGCCTTGGACGGGTTCTAGGAAGGAAGTGACCTGATCAGGGGGCATTGTTGCCATGGTCCTGTGGGGACATGAGCCCAGCCCTGAGGCACCAGCTCGCTGCATATTTCAGTGTGACTTGGATTTCCAGTTGCCTCAGAAACATTAAACTACATGTTTTCCTGATATAAAGATCCCAGCCAGACCCTGTCAAAGCCAAGTGTGTATTGTCTAAAGCAAATTCTGTTTTATATCTTCTCAATTTTACTAAGATTTATTATATACTCTCATGTATTTTCAAAAATAGTGTTCTGGGGATTTTTTTTTCCCTTTCAAGCTCATGTGGCAATTGACTGGCATCGTAGTTAAGGCTCAACCTTGGTGTCAGATATCAGCATAATTATTGACCACATGGAAGCATTTGGCAAATATTAATATCAACAGACCTTTATTACTAGAATATGATTCCTCGTAGAATCATGGAACCAGTGAACTTAAGAATTTGTTGGTCTCGATTCCTTCCTTTTATAGAAGAGACAGCTTGCATCCAAAGAGGTTAAATGGTTCGCATTACATAAACATAAAAAAAATAAGCCTGGTTTATGTTATCCTCCCCGATCTAAGGTGAGAGATTCTTGAGGCAAAATATGGAGCCAGTAAAGACGCAGACATTAATTTTCTTTATGTTTGCTGCCTTCTCTCTTGCTTATTTTATACCTGTGCTATTTTACACTTAACCCTGGACTAAGGATATTGGAATGAATCAGACAGCCATTCCGTACTGGGGAAATAGGGGAACAGACAAGTAAACAAGCAGTTGCCATATAAGTCACATGGCACAATAAAGGCAAGCTTAGCCTGTGGGAGCATAGCCTGTTATGATGGCCGTATCTGTGAAGTGTGACCCCAGGTTCAGACTCTGTTCACCTACAGAGCTGGAAGTGCTTTGGCCCACCTTTTAATACAGTGTGCATTATATTGCCTTAGCTGTTTGACCTTTCTTCTGGTTTCTTGCCTCCCATCCATAGCCCTGGGCTAAATGTAGTGAGTTCCGAGGTCAGGCTGTGTCTGACCAGTCCATATCTGACCAGTAAGACTTGTCTTGATACAGCCCTGCTCTGCCCCTGCCACTTGAGAAGCCTGAGGCCTCAATATGGACCCACAGCCAGTGGTAAGTGACAGCTTGCTCTTATTTTAAATAGAAACCCATTTAGAGACTAATTTAAGAATAGTTGAACTTGATGTAGTTCCTCTCTCAAGTGATGCCGATTTTGCTCTTTATTTTTGAAAAATTCTTAAACAGAAACAATGACTTTTCTTTTTTTGGTTTACTCTGGCTCATTTGCCTTTTTGCTGTGTTTTCTGTGGGGAGAGTGGCCATTCCTAAGAAAACTAGCACATGAAGTTCATTGTCATCTTACACCATATTCTCTGTCTTAAAATAAGGCTCCAGAAATGCACTCAGAGAACAGGTAGAGAAAGCAGCACTTCTCTGATTGTGAAGAAACAGTAATTTCCTGTTAAGCCTTTCTCATTCAAGAGCTTATAATTTTCTGGAAAAGCTAAACATTATCCCTTGGGCGGGTATGTTTTATTCTTGGCTCTGATTCTGTTAGAAAGTTTGATTTAAAAGGGAAGATATTAGCTTTTTGTCTCCCACACAAAGAATGTTCTTATTTGTCTTTATTTTTGGTAAGATTCCATTTCATTCTCCTGAGCAAGGACTTCCTTGGCAGTCCAGTGGTTGAGACTCCGTGCTTCCACTGCAGCGGAGTGCAGGTTTGATCCCTGGTTAGGAAACTAGGATCCCACATGCCACACAGCGTGGACAAAAAACTGAAAACAAAAAAATACCCCTAGCCTGCCTTAGTGAGAAGAGTAGTGTCACTATCTTTTATCTGCAGAGAGTATCTTTGCCATCCTATGTGTGTATTTGTGTGTGTGCGTATAAAATCAAAACCTGCAAATATGGGATATATTGTTGAGGGTATTAATGAACTTCTGATGACTATATTGTATTTGCACCAGGTGTTAGATGACAACCATTTTTGACAGTCCAGTGTAGTAGGTGATATGGCATTCTCCATATGGGGATAAAATCCCATCTCTATTATCCATCTCCTTGATTATGCTCCTTGTCCCCTAGATGGGAACTAGAATTTTAGATGTGTGGACTGAGAAAATGGAACTCAAGTCGGGTAGCTCAGATGGTAAAGAAGTTGCCTGCAGTGAAGGAGACCTGAGTTCTGTCCCTTGCTTGGGAAGATCCCCTGGAGAAGGAAATGGCAGCCCCCTCCAGTATTCTTGCCTGGAAAATCCCATGGACAGAGGAGCCTGATGGACTGTAGTCCATGGGGTCACAAGAGTCAGATGTGACTTAGTGATTAAACCACAATAGCAGCCTAAAAACAATAAAACCAAGTTGTGTATGAATAGTAGTTTGTCCTCCTTTATCTTGTGCACGTTGAGAAACTGAGCTATAGGGGTATTTTAATGACTGGAAGAAGCTGTTTGTAGTGAATGATTTTAGCTTTGTACAGAAAAAAAAAAGTCTCCAGGTATACTAACTCTAATGCTGTCAGCTCTGAAGGTCTCTGCAGTGATTACTCCTCCTCCTTGGTGACAGCAACAGCACCGTGCTGTTCCAGAGCCCAGGCCCCAAGCTCCTGTGTAGCTCTGGGCAGACCGCTCTCTGTCTCACACTCCCTTCTTTCCAAAAAGGGGATAATACTAGTACTTCCCTCACAGGGTGCTAGGAGAATTAAATGAGTTAATATATGTGAAGCACTTAGAACACGAGGTAAGTATTAACTATTTTTGATGCTTTTCTACCATACATTTTAAGTGGCCAGTTTTCATAGAGAGTTTGGCATTTGAACTGGGCCTGAAAGAATAAATAAGATTTCCAAAAATGAAATGTAAAGAATTTAAAATGGGGAAAGCTGTGGGCGAGGGGAGATGCTAAGAGGAGGTAAAAATCTTTTCCCCTCCGTTTTGTCTCCTGTTTATTGTTTACTAATTTTACACCTGCCGCAGAGCTCAGCATTGATGAATGTTACATAATCTTATTCAGCCCTCATGAAAACCCTTGCCAGATAGGTGTTTTAAAATCTCATTTACAGATGGGAGAGTAGCCATAGAAAAGTCAAGTCACCAGGTTAAATGCCTGGCCTAGTTCTGACTGTAAAGCTCAGGCTCTTAATTATTATCCAGTCCTTCCTTCCTAAGAGCAGGCTATTAGAAGACGACTCCAGAAAATATTTATAAAATGATGAGTGCTCTGTGGTTGGAGCACAGAATGGTGCTGTCAGGGCGCACGTGATCCCTTTGTCCCAGCGAGAGACATGAGACTGTGTGTGCGATCGTCGCAGAAGATGGACGAGAAGCTAGCGTGCCCGCGCGTGCTGCCTGCGTCGCCGTGCCCGTCATTCCAGCAGCGTGGAGGTGCGTGTTTGATTCCAGCTGAGAATGGCAGCATTGGGTTGTTGAGGTCTTTATTATTTTCTCATGAGAAATTGCACACGTTTCCCCCGCGACATCCCGATTGACCCCTCGGACTCAAGTGCTCTTCACTTCCTTTTGTTGCCTCAGATTGACTGTTGTTTGAACACCCTTTTCAGTTCCCTACCTACATCTGCTTCCCAGCCTGGAGCACTTTTGGTTTCATGCCCCCGTGAGGTCTGTTGGGAATACAGTGAGGACGACCGTAATTCTGTTACCGTTATTCCTTCTGTCCCCTGATTGTACTTTGTCACACTGTCTTCCTTTTGAACCTTTAATGGAATCTGTCATTTCATCCTCAGACTTTCCTCTCAAATAGCTCACTGGCCTTGACTTGAATTTTAAGTTGTTCTGTCCCCACGTGCTACTTCCTTCCATTAATTAGCTGATGGCTCTTTTTTTCCCCCTTTAGTGTTCATGCCTTTTTTTTTTTTAATTGTCTAAAACTCCTCTTTCCAGAAGTCACAGCCAACAACTCAGGACTAGGCTTTATAAAACTAGATCAGACTAAAATGAACTAGAATCCTGGTAGCTAGTATCTTTCCCTAGAATTTATATCTTTTTCTCTGCTTTTAAGGGATAGAAAAAAAGAACATTTTCTGAAAACCAGCCAAAAATTTCAAAGAAAAAGGAAAAACATTCAAGATTTATCATTGAACCATTAACATCTGTTACATAGCCTCCAAGAAACCATGAAGGTTTTTACTTACAAGTCAATCTCATGTCTATACCTTTTACTTACTTCTTTTCATCATCATGAAACAGGCCTTCATGACTTGTCTGGACTGTGACAGCAGTCTTAACAGCTGGTTCCCGTATCCTTCCCACCTCCCCAGGTCGTCATCCATGTCAGCAGCATTCTGATGGTTCTTAAACAGGGATCTAATCTCGTGTCTCAAAGTCTCCTTTGGCCCCTCCTTGCCTGCGCTCGTATTTAAATCCCTAACATGCCTCATGCAGCCTTGTAGCCTGCTTTGGAGGTAGTGCTCCATGGAAACAGGTATTTTATTCACCGCTCCCCCACACCTAGATCAGTGCCTGAAACAGCCCCTCATGACCTGAGTTCACTAGGCCGGGGCTTCCCCAAAACAGGTCCTAGGTTTGCCTCTCACAGGTCACAGGTTTGTTGAGAGGTGCTGGTCGGTGCCCTCCACCTTTGGGATGGCCAGGTGGAGCCTGGTCAGCCAGGACTCAACTGAGTAATAGGAATCTCATGTCTGCATGATGGCAGTGACGTGCCGAGCGCAGGTGAGGAGGTGCTCTGCCACCTGCACAGCTACGATAGCCGCCCGCTGCAGAGCGTCCTGCCGTGGGTGAGGGGCCTGGGGCTGCTGGCGGATTTATGATCCAGGGGCCTGAGCAGCTCAGCCAGAGGTGCTGCTACTCAGAAGCAGGGGTGGGCTCACAGGAGGCCAGTCAGGGCATCTCCTCTGTCTTCTCTCCCACGGGATACATTTCGGTGCTTCTGTGGGTGCTGTCCCCATTTAGTAGCATTCAGGTTAGCCACGGGCTGACCAATCCACTAGCCATGAAAAATATAATTAAAATCAGGCTTATCTTTTATACCTTTAGGAAGTCTTTCCTAACCTATAAGTGAAAACTAAGAGTATTGTTTATAGTACTATTGTCCTCCCGATCACTGATGGATGGGCCCAGTTAGCCTGTTTGGTGTGAAATAGGCCACTGTTGTTGGTGCTCTTTTGTTTTTATTTTTGCCCAGGCCAGTGAATGTCACATCAAAGAGAATTCTGTAGAACCCTGTCGTGTTCCCACAGACCATGATCCTCATGGTTGTCCTGTCTTTCAGATGCATACTTGGGAGGAAGGTTTGCAAAAATGTAGGTGCAAACCTGAAACTGCTATCAACATCTATACAGTGCTTTATTATTTCAGATATGCTTTTATACTCACATAATTTTGTTTAAACTTCACAACCATTCTGTGAGAGTTTTTCTCTTTTTTTTTTTTAATTTCACATGATAGGATTTTCTAGTTTTGTAGATTGAAAAACTCGTTCTGAGTAAAGTAACTTAAAGTCACACAGCCAGTATATCAGTGGAAGTGCAAAGATTTGACTGAGCAGGTGTGACTGTCGGGACACAATGTAAGCAGACTTTATGGAAGATAATGACCGGGAGAGTCATTCATACCTCTTGTTCTTAGAAGAGGATTCTTTTTCTCAAGTAGAGCTTTAAGTAGATTTCTTATTAGAAAAGGGAAAATTGAAAACAGTATTTAAAACTCGATAGATATACATGGATCATCTCCAAAGACTGAAACAGCTTTGACACTAAGACACGCACAGGGAGATGCATGGCATCCACTTGTGTTTCACGTGTAGAGATGTCTGATATATAAGTGTGTGGATATATATTCTGTGTCACTAAGGTTCACAGTTAGGGTCTTAGATCCTTATTTGCTGAAATCTCCTTTTGCTTGTATGTCGAGGCCCAAGTTGGCAATTTTCCTTCCAGGTGTGGATTTTGAAAATAAAGTCGACTTGCTGAAATGTGACCTGCCTCATCATGATACATTCATATCCAAGATTATGGGAAATTTTCAGTGTCATAGTTTGGCTGATGGTATCCATGAGCCACGGAAAGCACTCTCAGACTAAGTGAGTTAGCAGTTTTGGGTGCAGTTCATGGTGTTTATCTGAGTCTATAAAGCAGAGTCCAGAGCCTCTTGCATCCTGTTGGCTGAAGAGACTCTGCCTTTCAGCACTTAACCGAGCGCTGTGGAACCACAGACTTGCTCAGCTTATCCTGATTCAATTGGTCTTAATGCTCGGGGTCGGTGCCGTGTGTCACTGGTAACTGATTTTTGCCCCGTTTATGACCTGGGACCTTCAGTGGATGGGATTTTGAGACTCTAAAAGATCCTTAAAAATCGGGAGACTCTAAGAAGCTGGCTGGCATCAGTTCACTGACAGTGGTCAGAGAATTTTATTTTAAAAATACAGGGAATTCCCTGGCAGTCCAGTGGTTAGGAATTTGAGTGCCCACTGCAGGAGGTAGGGGTTTGATCCTTGGCCAGGGAACTAAGATCCTACATGCTATGTGGTGCAGCCAGAAAATACTGAAAACTTTTTAAAAATTAAAAACAAACTTGTGATTGCCCTGTAGTTTAATACAGTGTTTGATCATTTTGTCCAAAACACTGCCCTCCCCCTGCCTCCCCAGGTGGCTTTTTGTTTGTTTTGTTTGCCTGTGCTTCATGGCGTATGGAATCTCGGTTCCCTGACCAGGGAGCCAACGTGCACCATCTGCATTGGATGCGCAGAGTCTTAACCACTGGACCTCCAGGTCGCTCCAGTCCAGGTTTAAAGCATTCCTGGGCAAGCTTTTTTTTTTCCGAGTAAGTACATAACAAATCAGTGGTTATATGTAGATATATGGCACCCCTCTCATGGAAAGCTCTCTTTGTTCACAACAGTAATGGAGAAAATGCGTAATTACCCTGAAATGGTAAACTAAATTAGCCATTAACACTTCCTGGGATTTCAATGTAACCTTCTTTCTCCACCCAAAAGGCATCACGAGTTCAGTCCATAATATCGCTAATTCATTCCACCCCCCCTCCTTTTTTTCCCATTTTTTACATGAATAGTTTTTTGGGCTTTGATCTGTAATAGCGATTAGGGTAACAGATTAGTCTTTGCCTGCCCAGGACTGTCTGGGTATTAAAACTGATAGTCCCTTTCAGTCCCAGACAAGCTCTAACACAGGGCTGTGTTGTCAGTGGGCTTTGGCTATGTTATTTGAACTATGGTACCACCTAGATCAGTGGTTAGGCGAATTTAGTGTGCCTCAGAACAACTTGGAAGGCTTGTAAACACTGATTTCTGCATCTGATTCCCCCTAATTCCTGATCTAGTGGGTTTGGGTTAGAAGCCTGAGAACTACTTTTCTTACAGTATCATGGGTAGTACTGATGCTGCTGGTTTGGGGTTGAGCCGTGTATATACCATGTGAATATATGATGATGTTTTATTAAGCTTTGTGGAGAAAGGAACTGGTTCTCTGCCTTACAAGCCTAAGCACTGACTACCCTAAATGGTGTTTGTGTGTCTGAGCAGTGATCATGCAGTGCAAAAAAACAATCCATCCTGTTACAAGTGACAGAAATGGGGGAAAAGTTAAAAAAAAAAAGTCAAATTAAAACAGGTCATTTTTACACAAACATGTATCTGTATATACACACACATATATTTTATAGTAAGTTTTCTAGGTAAACTTTCACTTGATAATCAGTTTGAATCTCATAAAGTATCTGACATGGGTAATTGCTTCCAGAGAACACGTAATTCATTATTATAGCAGAACCAATGTAAGCTGAGTGGAGTAGAGATAATGATACCCACAATGCCTGCCCCTCGGAGCTCACCATGAAAACCCACAGGGGAGGTGTGGAGCACGCCATGCAGACGTCAGATGTCATGGTGACGATTTCCGTGCTTTTCAGCGCTCTCCTCGTCATCGTCTCACTGGTTGTCTGGTGTTCAGTTTGCCAGGCTGGTCTGTCCTCAGAGGTGGTCACCTTGTAGATGGTTCCTTGAGAGTGGCTCACAGTCAGTGAGTCAGTGGCTGAGCTTGCTTAGACCACCTGTCCAGTTTGTACCGTCTTCCTCATCTGTAGACACCTGCTCTACTACTAACCTCAGGACTCTAGTTATATGGCTAACTTGAGAAATCATGTGAAAGCACGTTCAAGCCTCTGTTCCCAATGGCAATTGGCAATAATGAGTAAATCATAAATAAGCCTCATAGAACAAGAAGCATATTGTTTTGTGCTAATGCCAGGAGTAAGAACAGTTTGCTCTCAAATATGAAATAGATTTGTGTCAATTATGGAAGTCGTTATGCACACCAAAACATGTTCATCTTTAGCCTCAGCTATACCTTCATTAGATTCAATCTGCTTACTCTGTCTTTAATGATGAATACAAGAGCGAAAAGAATATTTGTAAAATACAAATTACATATTGTAATTACAATTTGTGTCTACTTTGTAATTATAGAATATTTCATAATTTTATTATACCATACTTATTCAACTTCTGTACATTTAGTTTTCACCTGTCTTCAAGAACACATCATAAACAAATTACAGCATTTGACAAAATTCCCTAACAACCCTGAAGAAAAGATTCTATATATTATATATGAGAGTTAAATATAGTAGCTCTGATAAAGATGTCAGTCTTTTGATCAACCTTTAAAGAAAAAAACAAAACAGGGAAATTGTTTGGAAGGAGAGACTTGTAATCGCTGGTTCATTGCAACTCAGTATGCAGCATCCTAATTAGTCAAATATTGTGTGCCTACCTGGGCATGAAATAACTTTTTTTCCCTAATTTAAATCTGGAAATTTTCAATTGTAGAACAGCTTGAATAGCCTTTGTTGGAAATAGCCACTGGGTTCTTTTTAAGTATTTATCTTCAGAAACAATGAAGGTCATCTTGTATCCATAGAGACCACATGCACTTTCCTCATTATTTCTAGCATTGTTTCTGTAATGGGTAGTTATTTATGACATTTAAAGCAAAAAAAAAAAAAAATAATCACAAAGCAACATCAGATATTACCTCAGTAAGTATCAATGACCGAAATCACTTTAACTCCATAGTTTCTCAAAGAAATTAATTAGAAAATTAGTAGCCTTTCAAAATTATGTGTATTGATATGTTCAGTAGTTATCCTGTAGGGTGTCTGTGTATGTGTGTTCATTTCTTGGAAATCACTGGAACTTAATTGTATACTCCAATTTTTTAACTGGGTTTTTTTTTTTTTTTTAAGAAACAGTAACTTCACATACTTTAGATGAAAGCAGCTCTTGGTTTTGGTGGAGTGCTGATTTTTTTATATGTCACCTAATCTTCCTTCTGTCTTTCAGGAAAGTGGTGTGGTAACAAAACAATTTTAGCGTATTATGGGTTTGATCCCTGGGTTGGGAAGATCCCTTGGAGAAGGAAATGGCAACCCACTCCAGTACTCTTGCCTGGAGAATCCCATGGAGGGAGGAGCCTGGTAGGTTACAATCCATAGGGTCACAAAGAGTCGGACACAACTGAGTGACTTCACTGCTTTATAAACAAAGCCAAGGTCATGAGTTCATTTGCTTATTACCTGCCTTGCTTTGTTATCTCCATGGACTGTATGTGCATCTCTAACCTAATTCAGCTGGGGACAGGTGAAGAAAGTATTAGAGTCTTAGTACAGATCCACTGCCAGTGAAACCCACTGTATTAGTGACCTAGATTAGGATGCTTTTGTTAATGAAAGAGTCACTTTTAATAATAGCATCAGGGCAGCAGGCATTCCTTCAGACTGTTTCAGGCAAATGTATGGTCTGTCTGATTATTCGGATTGTCATTCTGGTGTGTTTATTATTAATTCTGAAACTGTGGGTTCCGGGAGAGAGAACTTCATTTTTGCACATATCAAATAGAAAGTGTGTCTTCGTATAGAATAACTGGGTCATATCTTTAATGTTACTGATTTGCCAAGATAACTTTACAATGCATATTGTCTTTTGTAATTATTTAGGAAAAATTGCTGTTGATAAACCACTTATCTCTTGCTAATGAATTTCATTAACCATATCATTTTTTTGTCCCAAAATGTCACAGATAGTATTTAGGACTGAAAGGCCTACCAAGCATTTAGAGATGGTGACTAGCAGTACTTGTGTCGATGCCTTCTGTTAACTTGTGCAGAAAGTCTGTTGTTGTAAACATCCCCGACTGGAAGCTGTACCACACAGCTAAGCTTTCAGTCAGATGTTTGCTGCTACCGGCTATTCGCAGACGTCATTTCAGTGTAATTACATCTAAGAGGTAGAATTGGAGCGGGGCGGGAGGTGCCTGTAAAGTGTGTGGATGAACACCAGGAATCTTTGGGGTTCTGCCTTCACTGCGCTCTGTGTGAATGCGTGTTTCATGCCGAGTAGTGTGGGATGCTCTCCTCAAAACAGGATATCCTGGAGCGGATGCCAGCCGAGCTTCCAGACTTTAAGATGCTGCTGCTGCTGGGCCTTAGAGAATTCTGTTAAAAAAAATTTTTTTTCCACTATGGGTTCTTATTTCTGTTTTCACCCTGTCAGTGAACTCACATTCTTTATTGCCTTTCCAACTAGGCTAGAGTTTGACTTCCCAGCAGTTCAGAAGACTGATTTCCTCCTTTAGAAATTCTGTAGACGTTCTTGAGAGTAAATTTATCACCACTGCCCCACCCTACCGCCTAGCAGTATATAACCTAGAAATTTTCAGTTTTCTCTGTAGTGAAGAAATGTGTATATAAACTTTGTCTCTTGCCTCTCAACAGTACCCACCCCCCAGCTTCCTGTTCTCCACCCTGAGTGACGTCACAACTCCTAGTCAGAACTGTCCTCTAAAAACTTTTGCAGGACCTCAAACTACTGAGCCTTTTACAGCATTCACTGTTGGTTATATTTGTCTCCGTTTATTGAGTATGTTTTCCTGTGTATTCTCAGGTCACTGCTTGGCTTTTCTCTTCCTCATTCGCATGTCGCTGCCTTGTGAGCAGATGCACTGAATCTATTTTTTTTTTTTTGGTTTCCCCACCAGGGCTTTTCCCTTACAGCCGACATTCAATGCACACTGTTGATAATGTATAATTTTACAACAGCTCTTTCTCTGAGTTTTGAAAATTTGCTTTCTTACCTCTATTTGTCTTGTAGACACTGGGAAACATTTCTGTTTTATTGAAACCTTTCTTTTCAGTAAAGCTTTAGTATTTTTATCATGTATTAATATTAAACAGCTGAACATGTTACTGTATAGGGCTCAGAGCATAATTAAACCAAAAGGTAAAGGCCTTGGTAACTTTTACATGCACATCTTCCTTGATTGGATCATAAGCTTTCTGAGGGTGAGGATATCATAGCCTTATAATTATCCATTTTCCTAGCCATCAGCACCAAGTAGGGCACCTTGCGTGTGCATGGCTGCGCCAGCGATTTTGTTTTGCTGCAGGGGCTACTATGTCTTTTCACCTTTCTGCAGAGGAGCAGGTGACAGTTTGGGGCATCGTGTAGCTGCCCAGATGTGTTCCTGCAGCAGCCCCACTTCTTAAACACTCCTTCGCCAGAGTGTTAGTTTACAAGCCTGACGTGGCCAGCGTGGAGGAGTGGGGAGGATGGTGGTGAGCTGCTTCAGACACAGGTGGCTCTGCAACTTGAAGTATAATTTTCAAGCTTGATGATTCGCATGCAGCAAGTGTCCCTTCCTGCTGAACTCTTAATAAAGCAGGTTTCTTGTGTACTCCTTGACCCTCCAATGTAGGCCTCAGAGTCCAGATAGCAGCAAATGGATTGGGCCATTTGGGCTCTGAGAGCCCGAGGCATGTCCCCTCGAAGGGTAGAATGAGTCCTCTGCTAACAGGGTTGTTCTGTTAGACAAGGTGACAGTGTTTCCTATGAAAAGTTGTGTTACACAGCCTTGAGATTCAGTAAGATGGATAGAAACTGCCCAGTTTAATAATTTGCCTGGCTGGATTTGAGAGGCTTGTTAAAATGAAAGCCCAGATCTGTGCTAAAAGGAGGATGTGTGCTTGCACAAAGCTGTCACCCTCTGCCCAGCCCCTCACCCCTGGCTGCAGGATTAATGTACAATCTGTGTTACATAACATTTGTTCCATGTTATTCTGCCGTGATGAGGTGAATCAGAGGCCATGTCAGCTTTAATTCTGGATGCCCTTGCCTCGGTGTACTGGAATACCACCTTATAAAAGTCATCTGCAGATGACTTCTTTATGCTTTAATTTGGAAGAACTGCAGACTTCCCAAATGACCTGCCAATGTAGCAATTGACTGTATAGGACAAATGCTTTAAAATGTTTGAGCATTAGTGTTTGTTAATAAACCTATAAGAGTTTGTCTCCCCACATTTTAACTTAGTATTGAGGAAGAAGTGTGTGGTCTTTATTGACAGGTCCTAGAAAGCTCAGAAATTCTTTCCTAAGAAGATTATTTTGATTGAAAGTAAAACATTTTTAGTTGCTGAGTAGTATTCTGAAAATGACAGGCTTTTTTTCCTTAGCATTTGCTTTGAGATTTCAAAGGGATTACTTTTTAAAAGCAAAACTGAAAAATTGTTTCTGCCAGTTCATTTCCAATTAGACACATTTGTGTGCAGATATTCTCTGTTGAAAGCACACTGTTCGACAGGTCCTCATTGGTCTTGGTGCCGGAGTCCCTTTTACTCTGACTGGCTCCCTCCATTCCTCTGGATAAAGCTTTATTCATTGAGTGAATGTACCTCTATTTGTGGTGCATATTCAGGGGGAAGAAAAGTTTCAAGTGTGAGTCCGAACTTTTCAAAACTATGCTGTTTCAGGTTCTCTCTGCCAATTTCCCTAGCCTGGTTCCTTACAGGTGGACAGTGTGGTGGGTGTTTTGATGTTGGGTGGGTTTCTTTTTTCTTCATTATGTAGCATATTACAAACTTCCTAACAATTTGATGTTTACTGCTGTCTTTGCTCTGGCTCTCTAGCATGTTTGGTAACACCGTGATTAGATTAATGCGTTGATTTTCAAATAATAGCAGGTATCAGAATTACTTGGGAGAGATTGTTAATTAAAATACTGATTGCTGGGCCTTGCGAGACTTTCTCATTCAGTAGGTCTGCGGTGATGCTTGCTTCTCCTAAATGCCCACGTGCTGCCGATGCTGCTGTCCTAAGTCTAGGCTTTCAGAACCATGGAGCTCCTCTTCTGTTCATCTTCCTGGTCAGTGGTGGTGGCTGTTCAGTCATGTTTAACTCTTTGTGACCTCATGGACTATAGCCCACCAGATTCCTCTCTGTGTGTGGGACTTCCCAGGCAGGAAGACTGGAGTGGATTACCCTTTCCTTCTCCAAGGGATCTTCCTGACCCAGGGATTGAACTCATGTCTCTTGTGTCTCCTGCACTGACAGGTGGTTCTTTACTACTGAGCCACCTGGGAACCCCCTCCCTGTTCAGTATCCATGCCCAATTAGCAACTGAAGAGAAATACTCATACAATCTCTAACTTAAAAACATATAGTAATCCAAAAATTTGTTTTGAAAAAGATTTGTTGGAAACCTGAGACCCACTTTTCTCCCAGAGAAAGCATCATATTCATTGTCTAACACACAAAACCTATTTGAATATATTTGCAAAGAAAAGCAGAAGGAAAAAAACAGTGTTGTGGTGGAATACTTGAAGCAAAAAAACAGTATATTTGTAGAGGAAAAAAAAAATTTGTGTGTTTAATCTTGAGAACTTGAGAATTTAATCAGAATTCCTGATTTAATCTTGGATCCCGAAAAGTGGCCTGAAGAGACAGGAGGCTCCAAAGGTCCTAGAAGGGCTGCGAAATTCCAGAGATCACTTTAGTTTGCTGGCAATAATTCTGTTATTTAATTTTACTTCCAAGTTTGAGGATTTTCTCTTCTTCGCGGCAAGTGTATTGATTGGGCTGCTTAAAGTGCTTGCTAGAGGTATCAGTGGTAGTATTTTCTTAATCAGAGGAATCCAGAGAGACGGCGGATTCCTGGGAGGCGACTTAGCAACACTCGGGCAGGAGGAGGAGGACCCGGGTCAGTGTATGGGAGACGTGTTCCTGAGG
Organism: Nanger dama; assembly: GCA_917880005.1. NCBI lineage: Eukaryota > Metazoa > Chordata > Mammalia > Artiodactyla > Bovidae > Nanger > Nanger dama. The sequence goes on along the minus strand of CAKJTW010000074.1, from coordinate 4,901,248 downwards.
TGAACATCCTGAGGCAGAAGCATGGGGAGGAGATGGGGAGAGGCTGGGGGCAAGAAGGCTGCCGCGGGGCCCTGAGCTCCTCACAGGTGTGCTGCTAACTTTGTCTTCAACTCGAAACAGGAATCTCCTTCCTGAGGAAGAATGGGTGCCTGATGCGCCATCCCGGCCATCAGGCAGGTTCCTGTAAACACAGGTTGGCTTGTTTGGAAGGGGAAGGCTGTAAACCCAGCCACATTTAGGTCTGGAACATTCATGAGATGTCTGCTTATATCATCACCAGTTACAAGAAGAACATCACTTGTGCCTTTTCCTCTGGATTCTAAACCTTGTCTCAGAAATACCTGTTGATTGGACTTTTGCCTCATACATGTTAATCTTTGTACCTCCTGTTCTTTTTCAACAGATTCTACAAAGTTACCTTTTTTTTAAAAATCGTATAAGTTATTCATCATATATCCCTTAATTTAAATTTGAGTCTCAAGGAAAGGACCAGTGCAAATACAGTAAAGGATTGTGTAAGTCCTGCTTTAAACCAAGTTTTCAGTTCATGTAAACATCCTACACTCAGCTGTAACACATGAGTCGGCTGGGAGGTGGATGTTTACTTCAGCTGACTTGGGCTGTCTACCATTAACACGGATAGATGATTTGGCAAAAATAGTACACAGAGGCTTGATTTTTTTTTCTTTTAATGTAATTACTGTAAACTCTCATTACTGTCATGTCTTTGCGGTTGTGCTGTTGTATCTCTAACATGACAGGAGACTCGGGGGATTGGGCAAAGGAATGTCCTCACTTGGGTGGTGGTGTGTTGGCCGTGTGGAGCTCGTGGTATGCACCCGACAAGTAGGGCCTCTGACATCAGACCCTTGGAGCCGCCTGGGCTGTGCCGGACAGTTTGCTATGTGATTTGGAGGAGGGAAAGACACTGCTTCACACCTCAGTGCTTTTCTCATCTGCAAAATAGGTATGGTATCCACTTCACAGGATCGTTGTAAGGACCGACCTCTGTGATGAGTGCAGAGTGGTTCATTAGTCAGTGCCTGTCACATTAAGTCCTGATAAATGCTAACGCGCTAGTTGTTGTTCTGCCAGCTATAATGCCTAATAATAGTACATAGCCTATTTTAAGTGTTCAGTGAATAATTGCTGTTCTGTTTAAAGTAGATCAAACTCATTTTTATTTTAGCAATAAAGACAATACCAGCTTTCCGATTTAATGGAAACGATTTGAAATCACTGTGATTTAGTGGTAGGGTTTTGAAGCCCAGCTTCTTGAACTCATATCCTGGTACTACCACATACTAGGTGTGTTACTTTGGGAAAATTATTTCTCCATTTCCCCAGTCTGCTAAATTGAGATTATAACAGTTCCTCCCTAATAGGATTGTTATGAGATTAAATGGGTTAACGTAATAAATAAGTTAATAGCAGTCAAATGTTATAATAGTTCCTTGTACACACTAAGCTCCTGATAAATGGTAGCTGTTACTATTGTTATTTTAAAAACATGTTTGTCATCCTTTTTTTCAGAGCATAGTTGTGCCAAACATTTATAGATAATTTAAAGATAAGCTAACACCTGATAATTAGTCCTAGATATATGTTGTTTGATTTAAATGACACTCTCATATTTCATACTCTTATTGAAAACACTACTTAAAATTAACTTTCTGTAACTTTGTTTTTCAGCCCCATGAAATCACCTTTGCTCTTCATTTTTGATGACACATTCACATTCTATATAGGTGAAAAACAAAGCAAACAACAGCCACAAATCAAGAGTAGTGAAGAAGGACATATTGTTTTAACAGCTTGACAAGTATCTATAAGCTTACCTATGCCTACATTCAGAATTAGAGTTCACATTTGATGCTTGTACTCAGGAAGACGTCTATGTTTATGAAAAAGTCACAGTTAAATAAAAACGTGAAGTCCAGGCAGGGAGACTTGTTCTTGAACAGGTGAGTGCTGTCTTTCTAATTGTATTCTATTTGTTGAGTAAACTAAAGTTTTGTGTTTGTGTGTGTTTTTAAATTTCTTTTTATTAAGTGAGAGTTATTCTGTTATGTATTTGGATGTAAAACATACTTCAGTGAGTTTCACATTTTCATTTGAAACTTGTGAAATGCTTAAGTTATTTAATAATTTATAATACTTCAAGAGAAGTATCACAGTGCATTATGGAAGCATCATATAACCTAAGATAGTTTTATGAAATGTATTCTTTCATATTTTAAGCATATTTGGAGGTTCCCCATCAATTTATCTTTGAACCTCAGTGAATATAAAATTTTCCTTTCATATTCTCCAATATGAAAAAGTATTCATTTAGCATATCATTGTGGTTTAGGCTTCTAAACTCCTTATAAGTTAAATTCCTAATTTATAGTTTTTAATTTATTGCTTTTTATTTTGTTTGATAGTCCTGTGTTTGTATCTTTATATTACACACTTTCCTGATTATATAGTACTATCATTTGGGCTATCAGCTTTGTCTCACTTCAGCCCTTAGAAAAAGCTCTATGTGAAAGTTAAGTTATAGTTGAGTCAAAAAGTTTTTCATTTTATCTTGTTTTAGTTAATACTATAAGGCATTCTGTTATACTGAGCTGTCTCTCACCTTTAGATAATACATGCCTTGATTTCTTTGAAAACTGTACATTTATTAAAATTTTTTCTGATGAACATGTGCTTATAAGTTTTAAATGTTACAGAATCTGGGTAAATGTTAAAATGTTCCCATTTTCCCCCATTATTTTCCAGTTGTCATTTTTCATTTCATTGATTGATAAAGAACATAATATAGTTGGATTTTTTTATAATATTTGATATGTTCTGAAATTAAACTCCAGCTGTTTTCTATCAAGTTTAAAGATTCGTTATCTCTCCTCATGATTATTTGCTATGCATTTGGCTTAATTATTTAGCTTCTTCCTGTTTCATTACATCTTTCTCATCTCATCAGTTCCCAATAGTAGGATTTCATGCTCCCAAACAAATGTCTCCTATAGACTTCAGTAGTTGAAAACTGTCACTTATAATAGGGAATCTGATACACATGAGTTTGCCTTTTAGTTCTATTTGTTTCAGTTTTGTTTTTTTTTTTTAAAGCAGTTTTACCTTTTGATAAAGGTAGGATTTTTATAACTATATAAATTAGGATTATTTATTAATATTAGCATTAACTTCCTTTAACTTTATGGAAGAGAACCTGTCCTGAGGATGTTTGTATAATTTTATGCATATTATTCCTGTGAGGCTGAGTAAAACTGTTCCATCAATTAAAATCTTAGTAGTAGAACCTGTTCATCTACTTAGCTGTCTTTCTTGGGATTACCAGATGCAGTTATAAGTGGCTTTTAAAAGTTCCAACCTTTTTTCCTTGCTTATTTCAAAATGATTCTTTAGAACTGTTAAGCTATATGGTCAGTATTTGTCGTGCTGTCTAAAGCTACTTAAATATAGGATTGGGGCTGTTTGTTTTGTTTTTAAAAGTAGTTTGAAAAAATTTCTTTGCTACTTGTTCTTCATGCAACTTTTATAGGAGTGCAGATTCTCTGGAAAAATAAGGGTTTTGTAAGATTTCTTTGACTGAAGAAGTATAAAGGTTGCTAAAGGTATATAGTTGTCTTAATGTTGACATAAATTTTCCTTATTCTTTAGATATCTCTGAAAATTATTGTTTTAGGTATCCTATTTATGTATAATAATCATTGTTTAAAATTTTGTAGTAACATAGGAGCACAAAAAAATACCATATTAACCAGAATACTGGGTTATTTCAAGTAAAAGTATGACTTTGAAAGAGAAACAGAGTTTGGGAAATAGGTACTGGGAAATCCTGCATTCTGAGATAACTTTCTAAACATGTGGTCATTCTGTATTATTTAGACTAAAGTGAAGAGTATATAAAAATATTCTCTTCACAGTCACATACCACTGGCTGCCTTTTTCGTACACTCTGCAGTATTAACAATGGTGATCCTTCCAGGCTCTTGTGTTTTTACACACAGATATGTTGGTGATATATGTGGGATTTCTTATACCATGAAATCATACCATATCTTGTACTTTTTCCATGCTTTGGAAAACTTTCCATATCTATGTCTCAAGGGTTTTTTTTTAGTTCCGTATATAAATATACCAGATTCCCTGTTGGCAGATGCAAAGGTTGCTCCAATGCTTCACTGTTGTAAGCTGTCGTGCAAAATACAAAGTATTGTGATGCATATTTTGGGTGATTATTTCTGCAAGACCATTTGTAAAGGTATAATTGCTGTGTCAAGGAATACATCTATTTGAAATACTTAAGGGTACTGCAGAATTGTTCTCTCAGGAGTCTGTGCCAAGTTACCCTTGGCCTGGCAGTATAAGAGAGTGCCTGTTCCCTCACACGCTTGCCCTCAGGGCATTACCATTCTTGACCCTTTTTTTTGCTGATCTGATAGCTGCAAAAAGTACCTCTTTATTTTCATTTCCTTGTCTAAGAGCAAAGTTAATATCTTTTCACATTTCTGTTGGTTTTCTTTCTTTGATTTTTATTTGTTTGATCATCCCCTTAGCCCATATTTCTTTTGATTTGTTAATTTGTTCTCATTGTTTTCTAGGAACGCTATATATTTTGGATTGGGTTACTATATGTGTTACAAGTACTTCCTCCTAATCTGTCATGTGTTTTTTAAAACTTTATTTTAAACCATTACGTAATCTTTCGTAACTTCTGGTTTTTGTTGTCTTAGAAAGGCCCGTTGCCCCCTCAGTATTATAAATGCATTATGCTGAATACATTATCCTTTAATCTTTTGAAACTGTATTTCATCAAAGCTAAGAAATACTGTCGTTGATTACATGACCCAGTATTTTATATACTGAGAGGGGACCAAATCTTGAGGAATGCACAGAGTATTTTCTAATCATTTCAAATTTTATTTATAGTTATGTAAAGATTTCTTCTAAGACATTTATTCTGATCAATTTTTTTTCTAACTCTTACAAAAAGGAACGTTTGTTCTGTCAGTTCTTTATCTTTGTATCAGCAATCCTCAGACCTTGGGTGTTCCCCTCAATTTGTCCCTTATTTTAATACAGCTTTCATTATTACTGTCTGAGTATTCATCAGACAGTAATAATGTATATGGAACACCTTTTATGGTACAAGTATTTTATTAGATACTTTCATAATGTTCTCATCTAACCCTTGCAGCAGCCCTTTAAGTGTTATTAGTGTACTTTACAGTTGAGGAAACCGGGACTCAGAAAAGTTAAGTTGCTTGTAATCACGAACAGTTAAATTGATAGAGAATCCTGAGCTCAGAGCAAGCACCCTGGGTACTGTACGTAAGTGGTTCAGAGATGCAGGCTGTGGGTCTGAGACATTTGTAGAGATTGGAAAACTAAATACATGGGAGAAATTGACCCTCAGGTATACAGTCAGTCTAAAATGGAGCACGTAGAGTGTGTGACTAAATGTGTGATTCTAATTTTCATACCTTTCAGTACCATGCCTCCAGATAAATGTTCACTTTTGCCCTTCTCTTGTTAATAAACTTTGCTGATACTCCGGCTCTTGTCGGTTTTCCTATTGTTATAGTTCTCAAATCAGTAGGATTTATAACTGGATCTTCTGTTTAATGTGGGAAGTAAATGCAGTGGTACCAGCAATGTTGCATAACCACTCTCTCCATCTGTGTGTTAAACCTAAACCAGAACAGGAGATGAGAATTGTACACTAGCATGAACAAAGTCATTCCATGTGAATCACAGTCAGTCTCAATAGTCATACTCCTTGAAACTTTAAAGTATATTTTTAAAACTGCATACAAGATAAGAATGGCAGAGTTTTATTGTGACCCTTGGCAGAGTTTTATTATAACCCTAAGGAAGTTATTTAAGCTTTTTATTTCCACACAAGCATTTAAAGGTTTCTTTTCAAACTGAACAAACAGAATGAACAGTCCATACTGTTTGCTTGTGTATAAAAAATGATTGAACAAATCCCAGGCATCTCGGACAGGGCAGGTAGAAGAGTCCCGGGGCTCATGTTAGGAACACTAACTCAAGTGATTAGAAAACCTGCTGTCGCCACGCCATACAGGGATCTGTGGCTGTACGGGCTGGAGGCAGAGCTCTGGGTAGACAGAGTGCAAGTTTCTTCTGGAGTCCTGTGGCTATCTAGGGTTTTAATCCATGCCTTGCAGTTACTTCTGTGTGTAACTGGTTGAATGTGTGAGAAGCAGTGCTCATAAAAGTTGGCAAACCTGTTTTACTTGTTTCTCAACCTTTGCAAATCATTGCTTATGAAACACTGGTATTTACAGTAAATATCTTGTTTTAGATGTAGGCCAGCCCCATCCATTCGTTTGTCCTTCAAAAACTTCACCCCTTTGGTAAGTTGGCGTGTGGTTTGAGGTGGCCTTTGGTGATGGGAAAAAGGGAAAAGCTAAAGGGATGGAGCTAAAGGGAAAAGCAGTAAGACAGTAACATTTCCAGGGAAACATGATCATACTGGGGATGGACGAGCCCTTGAGAGGAGAAAGGGTTATCTCTGTCTGTGTTATGTGACCTTTGGCTAACTCCTGCAGCATCCTGGCTTCATAGCCTTTTGTGTAAATGAGAACATTTGGATGTATACACCCCTGTATCCCTGTGACTCCATCTGGTGATCTGGTTTACTGTGCATTCGTGTATGTCATCTCACAGTGTTAATATTTAGCAGATTGAGTCCTAGATTAAACCACCTGAATTCATCTGTAAAACGGGGTTACCCGTCTCCTAAATTGTAGTGGTAATTTAATTAGATAATCCAGATAGTCCCTTAGCAGATACCTGTATCTGGCCCTTAGTATCTGGTCCATACTAAGCCCTCAGGAAATAACTCGCTCTTCAAAACTCTGTTCAAATGTCCTAATGTTACCTGAATCTTGGGCCTCCCAGGTGAAAGAGGGGAGAGTTCTCGTTGTGCCATAAACATGTCTTCCGCTGTCTTCTTGTTTAGCACCATGTCATGGTGCTAGCAGTGCTATTTCGCACTGGCACTAAAATCATCAGTTTATCTACGTGTGTAGTGCTCCACTTAGATTATGAGCCCCTTGACAGAAACAGGCTTATTTGTCTTCATAAATTCAGTATCTGGCATGATAAATTTTGTTGGAGGAAAAAAATTTATTCCTGTTTAAATAAGGTCCCCTCCTCTCTCAGAAGAAGATAATGTTGGAACAAAGGTGTCCAGTAGAAATATTCTCCAAATTCCTGGGCATGGGGACTTCCTTGGTGGTCCAAGGGTTAAGACTCTGTGCTTCCAGTGCAGGGGCTGGGGTTCAATCCCTGCTCAGGGAATTAAAGAGTTCCCATGCCGCAATTAGAGTTCTCACATGCTGCTACTAAGAGCCAGCGCAGCAAAATTTAAAAAAAAAAAGTTGTTTGAAAAAAAAATGTTGGGCGTATTCTCCAAACACCTTTCTTTCTTTCTTTTTTTTTTAGTTATTTAATTGCTACTCTACTCCCAAGGATTCAATCAGTTTTTTACTTTGATTCTTCACAGTGTTTTCCTTATTAAAAAACTGAGGTAAGAAAATGACTGCCTGGTGAAGAATAAAGCATCAGAGTGGCAGCACCAAAGAGTTGCTCCTGGAATCAAGGCCCTGGGCTCATGTTACAGCATCTGCTACTTTCTCGCCAGATGACAGTGATTGAATTATTGTGTCTGTCTGACTCTACAAAGTGGGCATGCTTCAGTGACTTTTAACGGTAGAAACACAGACTCCGGGATGTGCAGGGCTAGAGTCCTCAGGTGGTACTCTGGTCTCTCAAGTTCTAAGTTCCTATAACCTAATCGGAGGTGGTATTCATGTAGTGCCAGCCCTGGACCTGCTTACTAGAACACAATTACTTCAGGAGTGGAGTTAGTTCAGTTCATACCATACCCTTGAGGGGAAAAAAGCCTATTTTACCTAATACACAATTTTTTATTGTTAAAGGTGTTTAAATTAGTTGTGCCCTTGGTTCCATGTTGGAAAACAGAACTAAGATGTAAGTAAGTGTTGATCAAGTAATTATTCTTCCATCATGCCAGTGTTGTAGGGAAGAATGAACAGCAAAAGCATACCTGAAAATTAAGTTGTACAATTAAAGGTTAATATTTTCTCAACACAAACATGTGGGTCTGTCCTTCATCCTGTAACTCTTACAGTTAATTGTGATAACTTGAGACACACAAAGCATTAAAGCCGACTAGGTCTTCGTTGATTGCATGTTCCTTAGAAAAGATGGAAGTGTAGGGAAAGTTATTCTTAGTACTGCTGATACAAAGAAGGCTATTAGGTGCCTTTCAGCATAGTGCATATGGTATCTGAACCTTTGTCACCTATGAAATTTTTGTCCAAATCACTTCGCAGTTGCCGTGTTTTAAAGGAACCCCTTAAAATCCCCGACTGGTAAGTTCTCCTTTCCTGTTTTACTGGCTTTGAACCTCATACTAAATAAACATTTTCTCCCAACTCTTCAGTTTCTGTTTCCTTCATTTGTTCTGCTTTTCAGAGTGCATCAGTGAGTGAGTGAATTTTTGGCAGTGTAATAGAAAACTGCTGAACTGTGGCTTAAGATGGCGGTTTACTGTTCTACCCTCTTACATGGTTTGTTTCCAGGAATCTCGATGGAAGGGCTGACTGAACTAAGATAACCATCCCATAGCTCCAAACTCAGATGTCAAATAAAACATAACCTGTGCATAGCCAACAGCAAAAGGAAGGAGAGAAAGTCCCAACTGCCGGAAGTGAAGAGAACAGAGCAGTACAGGGAAGAACTGGAAAAGCCACTGACCTTCAGGATCGTCATCTGGGCTGAGACGTTGAACTGTGGGGCTTTTTACAGCTAGACAGAGCCTGACAGTTGCGGGAAGGGGGCCCAAGACCCCCGCTGGCGCTGCAGCCTCCAGGACTCGAGGTGCAGAGCTCTGCACAGCAGCCTCTGAACCTGACCCTGGGGGAGGGAAAGGAATGGTCCCATGAGAAGAGCTGAAATGTCCAGTGCAGTCTTGCTTTCCCAGCATCCAGGCTCAGCTCAGGAATTACTGTGCGTGCCTCCTTAATGTGTGGGTGCAGTGGGGTGCTGCTGGTGAAGCACCAAAGAAAACAAATGTCTGCCCTCTTAGGGCCTCTCTTCCCTATGCCACTGGGAAGGAATTTACTGTTGTACAGATCAGACACCCTTGATAATCTTTGAAATGGCAGGAATAAGAATAAGCGTAAAAGAGATGGGGAAAAATGATTCACACAAGGAAGATCCAGTGCACATATATATTTTGGGGGTTTTAAGCAGGAGAAAATAGATGTGGCAGTTGTGGAGCTGACCTAAACCTGTATATTCATGTACCACCCTTGGTAGATAATAGCACCCACTGAAAGCCCACTTACCCCCCACACACTCTTCTGCCCTCCCATCAGCCCCTAACAGCCAGGTCATAAGAAAGACAGTTTCTTAGCGACTTAATGTCACCAACACAGATTAAACAGTTCTTACTGCCTCTTCTGCAGGCTTAAGGAAGTTGTTCTCTGCCTTTGAGATGCCCTGACTACTGCCTTGCCTAAAAATCCCCTTCAAGAAGCAGAATTCTGTTGCCCTTAACAAAACCTTGTTTGTGGCTGGACAGAGGACCTTCCAGGGGCCTGTATTAAGACATCTTCCCAAAGGGTGAGGGTTCAGACCAAGCTGGATTCTTTGACCTGTTCTTGCAGGGTGGATGTGCAACTCCACTCTTGGCCAGTCCATGTAATCTTACAGGCCACTAATTTCACCAATGAAAACTTCTGACATTTAGTATGTAAATTAGCAAAGCATTATATCTTGGTCAGGAAAAGCACAACAGTACTTAGGAAAGTTTCTTAAAGATTTGACAGGCCACGTAACATGGGGAAAAGGATTGAAGCTAACCAAATCCCATGGACAAAAGGCTGGCAGGCTGCTGTCGATGGGGACACAAAAGAGTGGGACACAACTTGGAGACAGTGGTGACAGAGTCAGGATAGAGTTTATACTGGCAAATTTCAGTGAAGCAAGCTGATACAAAAGAAGCTATGAATAAGGGTATAGTTAAGGTGGTTATATAGATAAGGGCTTCTCTGGTGGCTCAGCTGTTAAAGAATCCGCCTGCGAAGCAGGAGATGTGGCTTTGATTTCTGGGTTGGGGAGATCTGGAGGCAGGCATGATGACCCACTCCAGTATCCTTGCCTGGAGAGTCCCATGGGCTGAGTAGCTTGGCGGGCTACAGTCTAGAGTCACTAAGTTGAACACGACTACAGTGAGCACACACGTGCATAGTTGTGGTTTTTTTTTCTTTTAATGACAAAGCTATTGTGAATATTTGTAGATAAATTTGAAGTTTTAGATATTTTTAAAATGTAGATCATTGTAAAAAAACACGCTGAATCTAAGTCTCCCAAGTAATCCACCAGAACCAGATGATTTATGATATGGTCTGTCAAACATTCAAGAAACCACCTTTATAAATACTGTAGTAGAAAAAAATTTTAAAGGAGGGGGGAAGCTCAACTGTGATGCTGAAGTTAAATGGGATATGTGAAGGGAAAGTAATATAGTTCAGTCTCTCATGAATATAGTTAAACTAATCTAAATTGTAGAATTTCACCAATTACAATACACTCATTGTGGCAAAGTAAAATTGATTGCCAGAATGGAAGATGATAGACACTGGAAAATCTTTCCATGTAACATGCCACATTGATAAAGAAAAATAGCATCTCAATGAATGCAAGAGGAAACGGGCCGCAGCACTCATTTTAAAAATCAACAAAATGAGGGCCTCCCTGGCATTCCCGTGGCTAGGTGCTTCCACTGCAGGGGGCACACATTGGATACTTGATTGGGGAACTAAGATCCCAGACGCCACTTGATGTGACCAAAATATAGGGGGGAAACAATCAGCCAAATGAGAATCATCCATTCTCTTGATGGATTATGAATAGACAGAAGCTTCCTTAATATGGTTTTGATACGGGCTTCTCTCAGGGCCCAGCTGGTAGAGCATCCACTTGCAATTTGGGAGACCTGGGTTCGATCCCTGGGTTGGGAAGATCCCCTGCAGAAGGGAAAGGCTACCCACTCCAGTATTCTGGCCTGGAGAATTCCATGGACTGTACAGTCTATGGAGTCACAAAGAGTCGGGACACGACTGAGCAACTTTCCCTTACTTCCTTAACATGGTAAATGGTAACTGGCTCAGTGGGTGAAGAATCCACCTGTGATGAAGGAGACAAGGGTTCAGTCCCTGGGTCAGGAAAAATCCCTGGAGAGGGAAATGGCAACCCACTCCAGGTTCAGTCCATGGAGTCACAAAGAGCTGGACACAACTTTAAGCGAGTTGATAACACACATGCACACCAAAGGTTTGAGGCTTCCCTGGTGGTCCACTGGTAAAGACTGCAGCATTACCAAAGCAGGGGGCCTGGCTCCGATCCCTGGTCAGGGAACTTGATCTCGCATGCCGCAATAACATGATGAGTTAATGGTGTAACTAGTAACTAGATATGTCAGCAGTGGGACAGGGATGACTATCGTGCATCTTGCTCCACATTGCGCTGAGCGCCTGGCCAGCACAGGAAGATTAGAAGAAGAAATAGACATAAGGATTGTAAAGTAAGAAACAGTTGTTATTAGTGGGCAATATAATTGTTTATTTGAAAGTCCCACTGAAATTGCAAAAGTATTGTAACTAATAAGAAAGTTGAGGGTTTGGGGCTAGAATATGAAATATACAAGAATCAGTAGTACTCTATTTAAAGTGTAATATTTAAAAGAGTTTCATTCACAGTAAAAACTATAATACAGCTAGTAAAATGCCTAGTAAAAAATGTGCAAAAATTATATAAAAGCAGAACCAAAATAAATGAAGCAATATTCCATGTTTCAGGATGGGAAAAGCTAATATATTAAAGTGTCAGTTCTTGCCAAAGTCATCTAGAAATTCACTGAAGTTCCAAACAAATTCTCAACAAAATTTTTCATGGAATACAGTAAACCTGCCTAACTTAATATGGAAAGACAGAGAGCCAAGACAGTTTTTTTTTTTCTTAAGCATAAGAGGGGAGGGGAGTCTATATCCTAGGCAAGACAACGGGACATGGTGATTCAACAGCCCTGGTGGTGCAAGTTTGGGATGTATAGGTCTGTTGTGCAGAATAAAGGTACAGATATATGAGAACTTCATACGACAGAAAGTGGGGAAATAAAGTTCTTTTGGCTTTATTTGCTGGGTTTTCACTACTGCACACGGGTTTTCTCTAGTTACTGTGAGTGGGGGCTACTCTCTAATTAAGGGGAGTGGGCTTCTCACTGCAGTGGCTTCTCTTGTTACAGAGCACTAGGTGTGCAGACTCAATAGTTTTAAAAGAGTTTTCAATAAATGGCTTTAGGACAATTGCATGTCCATGTGAGAAAAAATTAATGTACCTTTCTCATACCATATACAAAAAAATTTGGTAGGTTGAGAACATTCTAAAGTCTACAAGCAATAAATGCTAGAGAGTGTGGAGAAAAGGGGATCCTCTTACACTGTTGGTGGGAATGCAAACTAGTACAGCCACTATGGAGAACAGTGTGGAGATTCCTTAAAAACTGGAAATAGAATTGCCTTATGACCCAGCATTCCCACTGCTGGGCATACACACTGAGGAAACCAGAACTGAAGAAGACACGTGTACCCCAGTGTTCATCGCAGCACTGTTTATAATAGCCAGGATATGGAAGCAACCTAGATGTCCATCAGCAGATGAATGAATAAGAAAGCTGTGGTACGTATACACAATGGAATGTTACTCAGCTATTAAAAAGAATACATTTGAATCAGTTCTAATGAGGTGGATGAAACTGGAGCCTATTATACAGAGTGAAGTAAGCCAGAAAGAAAAACACCAATACAGTATACTAACACATATATATGGAATTTAGAAATGTAACAACCCTGTATGCTGCTGCTGCTGCTACTGCTAAGTTGCTTCAGTCATGTCCTACTCTGTGCGACCCCATAGACGGCAGCCCACCAGGCTTCCCCGTCCCTGGGATTCTGTGTGCGAGACAGCAAAAGAGACACAGATGTATAGAATAGTCTTTTGGACTCTGTGGGAGAGGGAGAGGGTGGGACGATTTGGGAGAATGGCATTGAAACATGTATAATACCATAGAAGAAATGAATTGCCAGTCTAGGTTCGATGCAGGATACAGGATGCTTGGGGCTGGTGCACTAGGATGACCCAGAGGGATGGTATGGGGAGGAAGGAGGGAGGGGGGTTCAGGATGGGGAACACGTGTACACCTGTGGCAGATTCATGTTGATGTATGGCAAAACAATACAATATTGTAAAGGAAAAAAAAATACTTTGGGAAGACATACAGAAAAGAAAAATACATAGAAAAATATCATGACCTCCTGAAAAGAAATAGTTGAATGTGACAAAAAATGATCCATAAAAGATAAATACATCTGTTTGTATTAAATGTAAAAACTTAAATCGTGCAAAAGACACTAAATATGAAAAGGCAATCCACAAACTTGCAGTGTACTTGCAAAGTATCTATCAGTAACTGACGAAGCGTCCAGATTATAGAAACGATGAATTAAGGGGGAAAAATAATACATGAAAGATCCAAAGGTCAATTAGCACAAAAATATTTTAGGTCTCTAAATGTAAGATCAGAAACTATAAAACTCCTAGAGGAAAAGATAGGTAGAACACTCAATGACATAAAGCAAGATCCTCTATGACCCACCTCCTAGCGTAATGGAAATAAAAACAAAAGTAAACAAGTGGGACCTAATTAAACTTAAAAGCTTTTGCACAGCAAAGGAAACTATAAGCAAGGTGAAAAGACAACCCTCAGAATGGGAGAAAATAATAGCAAATGAAACAACTGACAAATGATTAATTTCCAAAATGTACAAACAGCTCATACAACTCAATAACAGAAAAACAACCCAATCAGAAAATGAGGAAAAGACCTAAACAGACATTTCTCCAAAAAAGACAGACAGATGGCTAACAAACATGAAAAGATGCTCAGCATTGCTCATTATGAGAGAAATGAAAATCAAAACCACAATGAGGTATCACCACAAACCAGTCAGAATGACCATCATCAAAAAGTGTACAAGCAGTAAACGCTGGAGAGGGTATGGAGAAAAGAGAACCCTCTTGCACTGTTGGTGGGAATGTAAATTGGTACTACCAGTTGGTACAGCCACCATCCATGGAAGATGGTATTGAGATTACTTAAAAACTAAGGAGAAAAAAAAATAAAACCACCATATGACCCAGCAATCCCACATGAGTTCAATCTCCTAGTTGAGGAACTAGGATTCCACCTGGTTTGGGAAAACAGCCCTCACGTTGCACCTATGCAGCCAAATAATTAAATAATTTTTAAAAAGAGATGTAATAAAATAGTTCATACATCCACATAAAAACAGAGCAAAGTTAATATCTCTTTGAGACCTTTGCATTAATCTCCATATCTAATATTTTATATTTAGTTCACTGGTTGTAAAATCGCTTTCCTTATTAAGAAAGGCTGAGATTTTATAGTCCTACGTATAAATACATAATTTTTAAATTCTAGTGACTAGCATTATAGAATGATTTCTAAAGAGAGTCACATATTTCTAACTTCATATTTTTATTTTTGGAAGAAGTTACTTATGTCGTTGTTCCCACAATATATTGTGTGCTTATTTGGGCTTCCCGTGTGGCTCAGACTGTAAAGAATCACCCACCAATGCAGGAGACCCAGGTTTGTTTGATCCCTGGGGGAGCAAAATCCCCTAGAGAAGGGAATGGCACCCCACTCCAGTATTCTTGCCTGGAGAATCCCATAGACAGGAGCCTGGCAGGCTACAGTCCATGAGATGGCAAAGAGTAGGACACGACTGAGCAACAAACACTTTCCCTTTTTTTTCATTCTTTAAGACAGCTACAGGGACGTGTCTTAACAGCAATGTCTGAAGTAACAGGGGCAAAACTAGCCGACTTACATGCTAGCAGCAGAGCCTCCAGTCAAATCCAGTCTATAGCCCTAAGCTAAGAATGGTTTTACAGGTGTGCAGTGACGGGCTTAGTGAGTCTGGCTTTCTCAATCCTGCACATTCCAAAGGCAAGTCTGACCCTTGGCCAGCTTCCCTGGGAGATAACCTTTAAGCTCTTGAAATAACCCACCTTCCTTGAGTGCCTGTGTCTACCTGGGGTCTGAATCACATCAGACAGGTTATCCTAATAGTGGTTTCTGGCAGGAGGGGCCTTGTGAATGGCAGGATCAGTTTGCTCTCCAGAGGATTTAGAAGCTGCGTGACTTAAGGTCAGCCATGTGGGTGCTCCATGCCTGTGAGAACTGACCCTCACTGACAGCCCTGGACATGAAGTCTTAGGCAGGTTTCCCTGGTTGACAAGTCTACCTGTGTGCCCCACATCACTCTGGGGAGAATTAAATGCTGTCCATGTGGCTTCTAGAGAGGACACCTGGAATCTGGTACCTGGTCTTCTGAACTCTTCGCTATGTGCCTTTTACATTCACTGATTTTAAAACTGTCTTTTTGCTATAGACTGTAGCTGTCAGCCACTTTTCTGAGTTTTATGACACTGAACCAGAGAGTGATATTGGGGATCCTGATACAACATATTTAAAGAAAAAAAATTTTTTTAAGAACAGTAGAGACCATATGTGTCCTTGTGAAGCTTAAAATATTTTCTGTCTGGCCCTATACAGAAAACTTTTGCTAACTCATGCAGAAATGTAGCAAATAAATAACCTATGTTATTTTCATACATTGAAATCAGATCAGTTAAAATGGATGAATAGAGATATAAATAAAGCTCCAACTGTTTTAAGTGAAAAAAATAACAGAAGAATAAAACAGAATGATGCTATTGGTGTAACTTAAGCTATCAAGACTTCCTTATAGCTCAGATGGTAAAGAATCTTCCTGCAATGCCGAAGACCTGAGTTCCATCCCTGGGTCAGGGAGATCCCCTGGAGAAGGAAATGGCAACTAATACACACATGAGTAAATGTACAGCTTGTTTATTTGCTATGTCGTGTCCCATTCTTGTGACCCCAGGGACTTGTAGCCCATCAAGCCCCTCTGTCCATGGGGAGTCTCCAAGCAAGAATATTGGAGTGGGTTGCTGTTTCCTCCTCCAGGGGATCTTCCCTACCTAGGGATGGAACCCGTGTCTCTTGCATTGGCAAGCGGATTCTTTACTACTGAGCCCCTGGGAAGCCCAACAGTACAGGTAAAACCTAAAAGATTACTACGGAGGACATCTCGAACTTTAGGATTGTGGTGAGCTCTGGGGAACAAATGGAATGGAAGGTAAGATTTATTTGTCAGATTTTCATTCTTAAAAGGAGAGATTCAAGGGGCGGGGGCCGGGGGTGGGGGTGGGAAATGGGTGTCTCCCATCCAAATGCTAGCTTCCCAGATCGGGTAGGATCGGGCGCATTCATGGGGCATGGTACAGACCGAGTCTCGTAAAACAAATGAAAAGGTTTTACTTTATTGATACTAATATATATGTATATATGAAGTGAAGTGAAGTTGCTCAGTCGTGTCCAACTCTTTGCGACCCCGTGGACTGTAGCCCACCAGGCTCCTCTGTCCATTGGATTCTCCAGGCAAGAATACTGGAGTGGGTTGCTATTTCCTTCTCCAGGGGATCTTCGCAACCCAGGATCGAACCCGGGTCTCCTGCATTGCAGGCAGACGCTTTATCCTCTGAGCCACCAGGGAAGCCCAAACATATGTGTGTGTATATATATATAAATTTCACCAGGGAAGCCCGAATATATATATATATATATATATATATATATATATATAATAATTTCACCAAGTCTGCTTATCTTGGAATTTTAGAATGATTGTTCTAAAGACCTCAGCTGCTTCAAATTCCTCAAGTCCTCAGTTAAGAAACAGGCCTTGGTAGATGAATTGCCCAGGGTCATGCTAAATTCTTGTTTAACAGGCCCTCTGTGGGGAGTATGGTCATGCTGGTAGGGTCAGTTATTTTAAACTGTGGAAACTTGAAAACTGATTGTCATAAAGATATGAGGGCTGTGGTATACACTCCAGAGACATACCAAGTTCTCTTTCAATTTTGTCAGTCTAGAAATTAACATTGCGCAATTAGATGAGTAAGGAGAGAGAGGAGCATACATTCTGAAAATTCATAAAACCAGCTCTTTTACAAATAGTAAGCCATGTCCTTCTTGAGGGTTAATTTCCTTTCTGCTTGGAGCAGGATTCTGAGCCCATTTAGGTTTACAGTTGAAGCAATGTACATAATTTGTGTTTTCTTTTAAAAAAATGTTGCTCTTTGAAGCAGTTATAGAGATCATGCCAAGTTTATTGTCTGCGGATACCTGGATGATTTTAAAGGTATTAAAAGTTAAAAACTAGTAGGATCTTAAGTACTCATCAAATAAGCAATTGGTTTTTAAAATGCTTTGTAAACTGTAAATTAGTGTAAAGTGGTACTAATGTGAACATACTGAATTCAGACTTCTAGTGTATAAAATTTAATGATACCTACCCTACCTACCTTAAGGACTTCCCTGGTGGCTCAGATGGTAAAGCGTCTGTCTGCAAGGCAGGAGACCCGGGTTCCATCCCTGGGTTAGGCAGATTCCCTGGAGAAGGAAATGGCAGCCCACTCCAGTATTCTTGCCTGGAGAATCCCATGGACCGCGGAGCCTGGTAGGCTACCGTTCATGGGGTCGAAAAGAGTCAGACAAACCTGAGCGAATTCACTTTCACTTCCCTACCTACATTCAGGGAGTTACTGGGAGAATCAAATGAGATAATAAACATTTTAAAAGGAAAAAAAAGAAATCTTTTATAATACTATGTAAATGTTAAAATACTATGTGAATGATTACCATCATTACTGTGATGACACTCATGGGGGCTGATTTTGACTGTGAAGGGAAAAGAAAGAAAAACATGCTTGTTTGGTTCCTGAGACCAGGGGTCAGCTGTCAGCTATGAATAAGGAAAAGTAATGAACACTCATTTAGCTTTTCCTTTGTTGTTCACACAGGGTTACATGAGAGATGAAAGAAGAGTACAACACAATTCATGCCATTTTCTCAACATTTACTGAACACCCACTGTGTGTTAGGTGTGGGGTCAGACAGCTGAGAACTTAACTGTATTAATTGTCCTCAGATTAGTCTAATGAGGTATTCCCCTTGTTTCTCACAGGGAAACTGAAGCCCAGGGAAGTAAAGTAACTTAAAATCGGATGGATCCAGAGCTAGCCTTCAAACCCATTGTTTCTGGCTTCAAAACACATGTTTCCAAAAATCACCTACAATACAAGAAAGCTAGGATCCAAACGTTAAGCAGTCTGGTGAAGGGAGGCAACAATAGAGGAGGAAAGTGAAAGAAGACACTGGTGTAGGGGGCAGGGGAGCAGTTCAGGGAGACTTCTGGAACCAGGCAGGACTTTTAGGAGGCCCTGGAGGATAGCTGGCATTAAGAAGATGAAGAAGAATGAACGTTATCAGCAAGGGAAGGTGGTAACTGTGGTTACCATTTGCCAGGTTCCCTACCAGATGGAGCCAGCAGTGTGTCCTGGGGATGAGAACATGCACTAGGTGTGCTGCCTCTGGTCAGTTGATCCCAGGGCAAGAAATGGGCTTGAGTAGATGGAGAAGATACTGAGGAAGCAGGAAGCAAAAGATTCTTGTTTCCCTAAGGTCAGAAGAGAGCCTGTACTGTAACACTCATCATTTGGTCAACACGCCACATCGGAGAACCATCGGGGTGGCAACCAACTTGTGTGTTTGGTTAAGTCTGTCATTTTATTTTTATTTAATTTTTTTCTTCCAGGTTTATTGAGATATAGTTGACATTTGTTGCTGTTCAGTTGCCAAGTCGTGTCCATTTCTTACAACCCCGTGGACTGTAGTTCACCAGGCTCCTCTGTTCGTGGCATTCTCCAGGCAAGAATACTGGACTGGGTTGCCATTTCCTTCTCAGGGGATCTTCCCAACCCAGGGGTCAACTTTGACTCTTGCGTCCCCTGCATTGCAGGCAGATTCTTTACTACTGAGCCACTAGGGAAGCCCAGTGTATGGCATAGTGACTAACATATACTGTGAAATGATAACCACAACCAGTTTGTTTAATACCCATCGTATCATATAGATGAAACAAATATTTTTTCCTTGTGATGAGAACTTTTAAGCATCTACGGTCTTAGCAACTTTCAAATATGCCATACAGCAGTGCTAGCTAGTCTGCGCGCTGTACATTATGTCCTCAATATTTGTTCACCTTATAACAGGAAGCTTGTACCTTTTGAAAATCCTTTATAAAATAGTTGTTGATGTAAGGTGGAGAAGGGTTGAGGTTTTGAAACATGGGGGTAGAATTCAATAGACCTGGGTGCAGTGTAGAATTCAGTAAACTTCTTCCCTTAACACAATGCACTGTATATGCACTTATGCATTTTCATTATTTTTAAAATTTTCTTCTTATTTTTGGCTGTGCTGAGTCTTCGTTGTTGTCTCTAGTTGCAGCGAGCGGGAGCTACTCTTGGTTGGGCTCCCAGGCTTCTCACTGCGGTGGCTTCTCTTGTCACAGAGCACAGGCTCTAGGCATACAGGCTTCATTAGCTGCAACACACAGGCTCAGCGGTTGTGGCACTCAGGCTCTACAGCACGGGCTTAGCATTTGTGGCACACAGGCTTAGCTGCCCTGCAGCACGTGGGACTTCCTGGACCAGGGATCGAACCCATGTCCCCTGATTCTTAACCACCGGACCACCAGAGAAGTCCACTTACGCATTCTTAAACTGTACGAGTGTATTGAACCTCAGTTACATCTGTCCTACCTTTAGGGTTATGGGTATAAAATAACCAATGTGAGAACACTTTGAGAAATGTAAAGACTGATGTAGATGATAAGTTTTATGTTTCAGCAGCACCAACTTCATTCCTACTGTAAAGCTGAAATAAAGTTGAAAACGGGAAGTTTATCTTAACATGTGCTCTAATATGGTTTTAAAGGCTCCCCTGCGCGCCCCCCGCCCCCGCCAAAGTTTATAAGACTTGTAAAATAGATGTCTGTATATTTCTCATTTCTTTCCACAATGGTTTTTAAAGAGAACTAAATCATGTTCTGGTAGCCCAACTTTCCAAGTACAAGTGGTACTCTGAGCCAAGGGAAACCTCATTCTGGACATAAGGCACTGTGAGTGTTGTAACTGCTCAATTTTCATGTTTTTCATAAGACTAATGAAAGTACAGATGGTAAATTCCCCTGTGCTGCGCATTCTCTGCTGGTTACCAGAGTGAGGAGGGCGCGTGAGCTACCAAGCAGGTAGATTTCGGCACCTGCCTTATATCCTGCCTGCACCTACCTGTCCAGCGGTGCTTTGTAACATTTTAACTTGTATTCTATCAGCCAGTTTTCTCTGCGTTTTTGATTTGTTGTTGCTGCTGTTTGTTTGCTTCTTCTACCAGCCAGTTTTGTCAGATTTCAGTTCTTGTAGTGTGTATTGTTAAAACAGCCCATAGGTTTTTCCTGAGCTAAACATCTGTTGAGACCCACTCCTCCTGTTGAGAGTCACAGTCCTGTAGAACATGAGGCAGAAATGAGACAGTCTTTATTACTCAACCTTCTCAACACTGGAGGACAAGGATCATGCCCCTCGACTTAGCACAAGATGCTTCATTATCTAGGCCGGGATTTTCAAACATTTCTTATAAGGGAACATATCCTTTAAAAAGAAATCTTGTAACATTGAAACATATACATTACCATATGTAAAACAGATAGCCAGCGGGAATTTCCTGTATGCACTTGGAACTCAAACCCAGTGTCCAGTCTCAGCCGAGAGGGGTGGGATGGTGAGGGAGATGGGAGGGAGGTTCAAGAGGGAGGGGACATAAAGTATACCTGTGGCTGATTCATGTTGATGTATGGCAGAAACCAACACAATATTATAAAGCAATTATCCTTCAATTAAAAATGAAATAGACAAAGAAAGGAAACCTTCAGGGACCCCCCGGCAGTCCAATGGCCACGTTTCCACACTCCCACCGCCCTTGGCGCATGTTCTATCCTCTGGTCAGGGAGTTAAGATCCTGCATGCCACATGGCCAAAAAATAAATAAAGTAGAAGTCTTTCATCAAAACCCAACATAAGTCACACGCCTGTGAGCCCAATAGCTCGGCTGCTCCCCGAATCTAATCCCTGGAAGCATAGGAGGAGCCTGACTTGACTGCCACTAACAGAAGGCCGCCTTCCTTACCCTCCTCATCTGTGGCCACTGGCCTCAGTGAACTCTCCAGTCTAGCCATTCCTACCTAACCTTGTCTGCTTCTGCAGAGTCCTGTTTTGCAGTTCCGTGCCTCTGCATACGTTATTCTACTGGGAATCTCCCCCACGTTCCGGAGTTTTTATGTTGATGACATTTAATTATCCTCGATCTGAACTTTTCCTAGAACCCTTCCCTGACATCCTTGTCTGGGCCTCCGGGCCATTCATTTGGTTCCTCTACCAGAGAAGTGACTTCACGGTAATGGTTCACCTATTTGTCCGACTCACCCACGTGGCAGGTATGTTCTTTTTAAGGGCAGAAACACATTGTTATTTGATATTCTGCTTCCTGTGTTAGGAAGGTGGTTGGTAAAGTGATGAATAATGTCTACTGGATGGATGGATGGGCAGGAAGATGGACAGATAAAAGAAGGAATTTACCAACAGACCGCGTGAATGAAGGGTCCCAAGACGAACCCAGCAGGCGAGCAGTCGGAACAAAGAAGAGAATCCTCTTCAGAGGGCCGACTGCCTTGGAATGCGCCTGTAGGTTAGGAGTGGACCTGCCGCCACTTCCCAGAATACAGTCATCACCAGGGTGGCCCTGGGCAACAGTCCAGCATGAGTCATATGCCCTCTCTCCCATATCTGGTGCCGTGTATTTATAGCTAATGCTGGTGGCTTGTCACTTGTTAAACAGCACAAGAAAAATGACTGCATGAAGGCCAAGCAAAAGACTAATGGAAATGGTTTTAATAATTAATTTTTAAAAGGCTTACGAATGACAATTCAGCTGGGAAGCTATCAAAACATTTAAGCTGAAATTTCAGCTGAAAGATGCTGCTCTTTGGATTGTTCTTCTGGGGTTAAATGGGGGTAATTTGAAACTGGCAGAAAGAAGGCCAGTGACACATCATTTTGCTTGCCTTTTTTTCCCCCTCTTAAACAGCAAACCATATCCATGAAAGGAAGAATGTTTTACATTCGAGTGCTCAAGGATGAAGACAGACTGTGAAACAAACTGGAAGCTGTGTTCAAAACAGTTTTCAAAATTACTCAGATAATATTTAAGCTTCACTGTCCTCTTAGCCTAACTGGCACATTATTTCCCCCAGCTAATTATCACAGAGCAAAAAGTCCTGGAGAGATTTTCTCCTTAAGTTTTCCCTTTCTGTATGGAATTCCATCAATGAACCCTCAATAAAAGGTTAACAAAATTAACTTCATAAATGCAGCAATTCCCTTCTTGGAAAGAAAGAATGGAACTTGCATTTATTGAGCATCTACAATATCCAAAATACTCTTAAATTTTCATGAGATGTCTCAGGAAATCTTCACTATTACCCCCAAAAGAAGTACTGCTTAGACAGTTTTCTCTCTCTGTGCCTGTGGCACAGATAAAGCTGGACCAGACCTGTGCCTGCATGCTAAGTCACTCAGTCATGTCTGATTCTTTGCGATCCCATGGACTGTAGGCCCTCAGGCTCTTCTGTCCATGGGATTCTCCAGGCAAGAATACTGGAGTGGGTTGCCGTGCCCTCCTCCAGGGGGTCTTCCCAGCCCAGGAATGGAACCCAAGTCTCTTGTGTCTCCTGCACTGGCAGGCAGAGTCTTTACCAGTGCACCAGCTGGTAAACCTATTACAGGGAGCAAAAGAAGTGCCCTAAACCGTTAATTTCCTTTCTCTACCTCTTCTTTCCTTCCTTTGGAGATGAGCAAAGCTGCACCCCTGATTACACTCCCCCACCCCCACCCTCCATCACTAATCTATTCAGTGTCTAGATTGATGTTATAAAAAGCTGATAATTTACATTTGAATAGTATTCCAGAAATTTACAAAGAATCTGCAACATCTCATTTCATCCTCATTGTCCAACAGAGAAAATTAAATTCCAAATAAGTTTGCGACTTTCCTAAAGTCACATAGCTAATTAATAGCAGAGGACTTTAACTCAATCCAGAATTTCTGTGCCAGATACTGTTTCTACCACCTCCTTGAATGAGAACGTGTGTGAGTGTTTTCTAAGGATGAAGAGATTGCACTCTCCAGAGCTCCACTTGTTTCTTCTCTTATCTTAAGAAAAACTTATCTAAGACATAAAATGTATTAGCCACATAACAAACCTCACTGACAAACCGCTCCATATCCTGCTGTCATTATCTGGATGTGCAGACACTAACTCTCTGTCAAAAAATGTCAAAACATTCCGCAAATGGGCGTAGCAGAGAACATGCAAATAGTTAAACCATCATTATTTATTCCAAATGATATGAGGGCGGCCCCAGCAGAGAAGGCTCAGATTAGAATTCCGCCCACTGAAAGAGAGTCCAGCCCACGCCTCTGCCTGTGCCTTCTTATGTAACTGCTACAAAATCCAGCTAAACAAGCCCAGAAGATATCAGAATAAAAGGGGGACGGTAGTGGTTGTATGGTCTCACCTTCACATTTTCCTTAAAGGTTTCTTCTTCTTCTTTTTTTTTTTTGCTGTGGACCATTTTTAAGGTCTTTATTGAAGTTGTTACAATATTCCTTCCATTTTTTTTTTTAAATTTTTTGTCCTGGAGGCGTGTGGGAGACATGTGGGATCTTAGTGTCCTGGCCAGGGTCAAACTCAACCCTCTGCACTGGAAGGTGAAGTCTTAACCAGTAGACCACAAGAGAAGTCCCTTCATATCTGACTTCAAGAAAACGAGGAGGAGGGGGTGGCCTTGAGCTGATTTACCCACAGTGAACAGGTAAAATGACAGGATGGGAACAACCCTAGATTTGGATTCTGGAGCTGGAATGAGAGCAGTCTGCTTCTTTACGCCTCACTTTCCGTGTCTATAAAATGAGTATTATAAAGCCACACAATGCTGTTGAGCATCTAAAGTCGGATGGTAGGTAGATAAATTTATGTTTATACATAAGAAGACTTAGGGGTAACAATTTGAAAAAATAGCTGGTAACAGCGTGTATATAAATAAGATCAGGAAGTGTGATTTTGAACTATCTATAGCAAAGAAGGGGGTACTGTTAATAAAGCCTAGGGAGTGGTTTAGGGATTGCCATTTTTATTGGAAAGTATTTGTTAGTTATTTGGAATATTGGACTTTGAAGTAAACACGAGAAAATATTTGTTAACCATAATGCTTTATTCACATCACAGCTTTTGCAATTTTATTATGATGATAAAGAAGGCAAAATGAGGCAAATCTAAAATCTCCCTTTCACTTCTCTTTGTTACTCTCAACATTGAAGATGCATGTTTTGATGTATTACTAGAATAGAGAAAAACAGTTCTTTATCCTGTCAAAGAGTTTTAACCATCATGAGCTCTGGGAGGAAGTAA
Source organism: Nanger dama (assembly GCA_917880005.1). Taxonomy (NCBI): domain Eukaryota; kingdom Metazoa; phylum Chordata; class Mammalia; order Artiodactyla; family Bovidae; genus Nanger; species Nanger dama. The sequence continues at coordinate 4,876,583 of CAKJTW010000074.1, read as the reverse complement.
TGATAACAGAGGGATTTTCTTCTTCTGATGATAGAATATTTAAAGCTGCTGCTGCTGCTAAGTCGCTTCAGTCGTGTCCGACTCTGTGCAACCCCATAGATGGCAGCCCACCAGGCTCCCCCGTCCCTGGGATTCTCCAGGCAAGAACACTGGAGTGGGTTGCCATTTCCTTCTCCAATGCATGAAAGTGAAAAGTGAAAGTGAAGTTGCTCAGTCGTGTCCAACTCTTAGCGACTCCATGGACTGCAGCCCACCAGGCTCCTCCATCCATGGGATTTTCCAGGCAAGAGTACTGGAGTGGATTGCTTTCTCTGAGAATATTCAATAATTTATACCTATCCTCCCACAGAAGACAACAAAAAAGCCTGGACCAAATAATCTTTTAAGTCAAAGAAGAACTACTAATATAGTGAAGAATTGCCAGCAGCATCCACAACCAATTTTTTGGTTTTTTTGGCCACGCCTTGCCGCATGGCATGCAGGATCTTAGGGAACCTGTACCCTTTGCAGGGCAGGCTCAGTGTCCTGACCACTAGACTGCCCAGGAATTCCCCACCAACATTTCTGCACATTCATGGCATTTGGGCTACAGGAAAAAAAGTCAATGTTTAGGACTTACCTAGGTGGGAACCTTCCCATAAATCACCATTTGGGTCTGGAACCCAAAAGTTAATATCCTGAGAACCAGAGGGTGCCAGAACTAAGCCAGTCATCAATCTATATAACCAGGCTTCATGTCACATGGGTCATTGAGAACATGGAAAACCTTGAAATCTGTAAGCACCCCGCCCCCACCAGGTGTCTATGAGAAACAAACAAAAATCCTCTTAGGCTTCAAATTATTTCTATAAATAAATTTTCAATTACAATACACTGCATACAATCAGAAACACAAAACAGAGCCACAGAGGTTTCAAATATTAGTATCCCCAAACACGAGAAAACAAGTGAACTCTGCTCTAAGTAGAATTCTAGGATTCACTGGGAGGATTTAGCCCCAGATGAGACAGTAAAAGACACAGTTAAAGAGAGCTCGTGAATGAGAAGATAGATTAGAAAGAGTCATACAGAATCAGGACGGGAAAGCCATACAGGGGGAGCGGGGAATAAACAAAAGAGAGGAAGTGTTTTGAAGAATACAGTGAGAAGACCTACCACCTGTTTACTTGGAGTCCCAGAAGGACAGGAGAGAATAGAGAGGAGTCAGTTTTGTGTGGGATAATACCTGAGAATTTTCCAGAAACAGAGAAAAGCTCTAGTCCACAGATTCAACAGACCATACAAATGTCAAGAAAGATAAAGTCATGGAAATCCACAATGTAATGAAACTAGAAAACTAAAGACAATGAGAACAATCTTAAGGGAGGGCACTTACCTTTAAAAAAGTGAGAAATAAACTTCTCAGCAGCAAAAGGAGACGCCAAAGACAGGGAAGAAATATGCTCAAGGAAGGTCAGAGTCGGAGTTCAGTGCTTAGGCTTTCACTGCCAGGGCCCAGGTTCTGTCCCTGGTCCGGGAACTAAGATCCTGAATGCTGCGCAGCGTAGCCAAATACATAAAGACATTTTCAGATGATAAAATCACACTTTATCACCAATAAACCTGCACAAAAGAAATTCTAATGGGAATCCTCGAACTGATCAAAGTTCAGTGAGGCGGGAATGATTAGAGAGTAAAGAAAGTGATAAATGTGGAGTTAGAACTATTTAGGGCTGCCGTCTATGGGGTTGCACAGAGTCGGACACGACTGAAGTGACTTAGCAGCAGCAGCAGCAGAGAGAGAACTAAAATACACGCTAGCATACAAATCACAAAGCAGGTAAATTCTGTTCAGGTGTACTAAGTGCTCACATTGCCTGAGAAGAGAGTAAAGGTGTCATTTCACATTAGACTCTGGTAAGTCAGCAGTGGATGTTTTGCTTTTGTTGTTTAGTTGCTAAGTCATATCCAACTCTTTTTCGACCCCATGGACTGTAGCTCTCTAGGCTCCTTTGTCCATGGTTTTGTCCAGGCAAGAATACTGGAATGGTTTGCCATTTCCTTCTCCAGGGGATCTTCCCAACCCAGGGATTAAACCCATGTCTCTGGCTTGGCAGGCAGATTCTCTACCGCCGAGCCACCAGGGAAGCCTGTGTTTTGCTTTGTGAGACCACTGAAAGAATCAAAATGTATTATTTTCACTAATAGTGAATCCGAAATAGAATGACTGAAAAAGACAAACCTCTAGAGGGTGGTGGGACAGAGGCATGACAGACAGTAAACACAGTAAGAGTGGATTTAAATCTGTCATTAAGATCAAATGTAAATGGAGTAAATGCTCCAATTAAAATACAAGAATTGTGAAACTAAAAAGTCCAACTGCATGCTACTTACAAGAGACACATGTACAACATATGAATACTAATAGATTGAAATAATGGAATTAAGTTACACCATGGTGGCTATTATTACATAAAATAGAATTTAAGGCAAAAAGCATCACTAAGAAGGTCATTTATAGTGGTAAAAGTTCACATCACCAGCAAAATACACTAATTCTAGCTTCTATTTAATATGACTTCAAAACACATGAAGCAAAAATAAATACTTCTACAAGGAGGAATATATCAATCCACAATCATCATGAGAGATTTTAACACAGTAAGATCGCAGAGGGCAAGCTTACCTACTAGGGGATGAGAAACAGTAGAAAAATACTCATCAAGTCACCCTCAGGTGGCTGATTCTACATGAATCCTCAGTCCCCAGAAAACGCTCCAGTTCCTCTCAGCAGTGATCAGCTCAATAAAGCACCCTCTGAATCGGATTGTCCTCTTTCCTTGTTTTATTCTCCCCAGATCCCATTCTTTTCCCTTGAAATCATATTCCAAAATAAACCCTTGATGGCAAGTACTTTTCTCAGCCTCGTTTCTTTGGGAACCCAGGTTAAAATACTTGATACCACAAGCAGCTCTATAAACAGACATTCCAAGTGGATTCTAGAATTGGACCAATTGAACAGTGATAAGGATCCCATCTTTGCTGATAAGTGGGGTGATCTTAACCCCTGGTATGTAGCAGCATCACAGTTACTGAGATTTTCACCAGCAGTGAACTGGAATCATGAAGATGGAAGATGAAGCATCTTTTATGAGTCAAAACTCATTAAAAATAAATATATGGTCCGTGTTCATGACCAGGAATGTAGAACTGGCTGACTTTGGTTGCTGGTCTTTAGAAGACTTGTAAAAGGAAAGGAAACTGGCAGACTTGGCTAGCCAACTATCAACCTCAAGGAATGCTGTGAAACTGGGAATGCCCCCCAGTAACTCAGAGAGGGTCCCCTTCCTGCCCATGGCCTCAGGAAGATGGCTGAAACTCAGTCCCGGGGTTTAATTGTGAGCACAACACAGTTACCACGGAGAGCAAACACAGCCTTAGCAATCTCTGGTGTCAGTGTCAGGACCCAGATAAGGAGACGGTAGACCTTCAGACACGGCATGGGAGTATTTGAATGGACAAACCTGAGAACCTTTAACCCCAGAAGCAGTGCTCTCCCTCTTCATAGAGAAGAGTGGTCTGTCTTGCCTGCACACCCTGCAATGATACCACCAAAGGCAAGAGCCACACAAGACGGTGTTTGTCCTTAGATCTGCTTCTGTCTCCCTTATTTCCTCCAGATCAGCAGAATTGGGTCACACACAGCCCGAGAAAGGTGATCCAACTCCTTCTCTAGGAAAAATACAGTATAGACCCAAAGAACTGCAAACTTTGGTTAATATACACTCATGTGAACTGAGAGACCTCATGAAATCGAGAAACTTCATGTTGGAATTGGTCTTAATGAAATGCTGAGAAATAGGACCTCTTTATATTTCAGTTTCTTCATCTGTCACATCTGCTTAAATAGGGCCTGTCCAACCTACTTTATATGATTATTCAGTAAATGAAGATATTAATATGTGTAGTGAATTCTGCCAAGCACTGTATTAGGCACATTGCATATATTTCATTAGGATATAAATGGATAAGTGTAAACACTTTTGGGGCTTCTCAAGTGGTGTTCGTGGTAAAGAACCCACCTGGCAATGTAGGAGACATAAGAAACATGAGTTCGATCTCTGGGTTGGGAAGATCCTTTGGAGGAAGGCATGGCAACCCACTCTAGTATTCATAACTGGAGAATCCCACGGACAGAGGAACCTGTTGGGCAATAGTCCATAGGGTCACAGAGAGGCAGATACAACTTAAGTGACTTAGCACTTAGGCAAAACATTTTAAATTCATAATCTTGTTTAGAAAACTTTTAAAGTTTTATTTTAATAGCATACCCTAGGAGAAACTCAATTCTAAGATTCATGAAACCTAATGTGTAATAGTTGAAAGAAGAAGAAAGGGAAGCTGATATTTCAAAAGTACAAATAGAACATGGCTTTGGTAAGTTACTTTGTTTGGGAAAGTTGGACCACCCAAAGAGTCTTTTTTTTCTCCCCCTTAACTTTTTGGCCATCCCCCAAGACATATAGGATCTTAGTGCCCAGAACAGGGATCGAACCCAGGCCCCTCCATTAGAAACATGGAGTCTTACAACTGGACCTCCAGAGAAGTCCCCTGAAAGTCTTTTGAGGATGGCTTTATTCATTGATCTTGGGAAAAGCAGGACAGGAACAGTTTTAATGCAGAAGCTCTGGATAAGCAGTTTAGTGTCCAGTGGAGCAATGAAAATTCCTGTGTGATACTCGGTGGTATCTGGGTAAAGGCATGGCCTCCAAAACCAGACTGCCTGCATTTGAAACCCAGCTCTTGTGCTTAACCCACTGGGGAATGTGTTTCAGTTCTTTCATCTGCAAAATGGTAGTATCTGTTGCATAGGACTGTTGGAAGATTAAATGGCTTAACTTACAAGATGAATGGTGGCAGTACTACAGGAGAACTGGAAAGCCTGCTTGCTCTGATGGAATTATGTACGTGGTACACAGTATTTAGAATAGAGGAGATGCTTAAGATAAGGTACATATAAACTGGATAAATGAAATGGCCAGATATCATGGCAGGAGGTATAATACATGAAACACGATTGGCTGTGAGTTGAAAATGGTTAAGGCTGACCAGTAGGTACATGGGGATTTGTTATACTGCTTTCTGTACTTTGGCATACCTTCAAAATTTTCTTTACAAAAATGCTTCTAAAAAATAGCCTTTTTTTTTTTCCTGTCATCTTTGTATTTAACCACTTGTGGTCTGGGAGGTTGAGAACTCTCAGATGTAATGGTAAAAAATGTAATGTGATGTAATGGTGAAATAAAAAGTACTGTTCAACTTATATTCACATTTTAGAGAACATATGATGATTAAAAATGTTGAGCTGAGTCATGTTAGAAATAGTTTGCTCTAGCTTCTGTTCTCAAGTTGTGGCTGAGTGCTGCTGCTGCTAAGTCACTTCAGTCGTGTCCGACTCTGTGCGACCCCCATAGACGGCAGCCCACCAGGCTCCCCCGTCCCTGGGATTCTCCAGGCAAGAACACTGGAGTGGGTTGCCATTTCCTTCTCCAATGCATGAAAGTGAAAAGGAAAGTGAAGTCGCTCAGTCATGTCTGACCCTCAGCGACCCCATGGACTGCAGCCTACCAGGCTCCCCCCGTCCCTGGGATTCTCCAGGCAAGAGTACTGGAGTGGGGTGCCATTTCCTTCTCCAGTGCACGAAAGTGAAAGTGAAGTCGCTCAGTCATGCCCGACTCTGTGGCTGAGTGCTAGCTCCCCTCAAAGTCCTTTCTTTCCTTCTTCTTGAGCCTGGAGCGCCGAGTCTCCCGTGCAGCCAGGTATGCCATGTGCCGAAAGGGTGGAGGCAGAAAGGGTGTGCACTTCTCCGTACAACCTGAGCACGGACACGCCTGCAACTCTTCTTCAAACAGACAAACAAGGCAACACTCTCAGGAACATCAGAACAGCACATGGAGACACCTACGTCTCTGAGTGACCACATAGAGCAGTTACTCTGCTAACTGATTGGCCTGACTGTTACTGGAGAGAGAAATAAATCTCCATTTTTTGGAAGCTACTGGATCTTTGTTCTAACAGCCTAGCCCTCACTCTAATTCGCGAGATAATAGTTTGAGGCTCAAGTATTAATAGGAGGAATTTCTTCCTGTTCAGGGTCACAGAAAGGAAGCAACTGAGTCAGAACTTGAACCACTCTCTTCTGGTATCCTCTGCACCGTGTGCCTTCCCTCACTGAGCTGATAAATGCACAGTGTAACCCCTGCCAGGGTAATCTCACTCAAGTGGAATGTGCCTACACTTGTTTCTTTGGTGCAGGGCCCAGTTACCATTTCTTTGGCCACAGAGACCCAGTGCTATCTTGAGGTTCCGTTTATACTATAAAATTAGTGATTCTAGGGTCTGAATGTTTGAACTCTCCTCCCCAAAATCTTATGTTGAAATCCTAACTGCCAAGGTGATGGTAACTGGAAGTGGGGCTTTGGAGAGGTGATTAGGATGTGAGAGCAGAGCCCTCACAAATGGGATTGATGCCCTTATAAAAGAGGCCAGGTGGTCAAGTGGGTAAGACTCCATGCTTCTAATATAGGTGGCGTGGGTTCAGTCCCTGGTCAGGGAACTAAGATCCGACACGCCACGTGGCATGGCCAAAGAACAACAAAAAAATGGCCCAAGAGGGACTTTCCTGGCAGGCCAGTGGTTAGGACTCTGCGCTTTACTGCTGAGGGCCCAGGTTCAACCCCTGGTCAAGGAAGTAACATACCACAAGCTGCACAGTGCAGACAAAAAATCAAAAATAAACAAGAAACATAAGTGCACTGGTGGTGGTAAGGGAAGAATTGTTAAGTCTAAATGATGTAATTCACTTCTACTGCTAAGTCATTTCAGTCGTGTCCAACTCTGTGTGACCCCATAGACAGCAGCCCCCCAGGCTCCCCCGTCCCTGGGATTCTCCAGGCAAGGACACTGGAGTGGGTTGCCATTTCATTCTCCAATGCATGAAAGTGGAAAGGGAAAGGGAAGTCACTCAGTCATGTCCCAACTCTTTGCGACCCCATGGACTGCAGCCCACCAGGCTCCTCCGTCCATGGGATTTGCCAGGCAAGCATACTGGAGTGGGGTGCCATTGCCTTCTCCACTTCTAATTTTTATCAAAGTACAAGGTCTGAGACAGACCTAGATCTGAATCTAGCTTCTTCACAACCTGTCTGAGCCTCATTTTCCTCATTTGGAAAGGAGAGATAACTCCAGCCTCCAGTGAACTGGTGAATGGGTAACAACTGGTTCTCGGGGCAGAAAACAAAAAAATCCTGTGTTTAACGTTTGCTAATTTTCATGGTATAATTATTCCTGCGATGGCTTATTTCAAGCTGCCAGTGTGATGCCCCTGAACAGAGAGAGGGAAATAAATGGCCTGTGGAGTACAGTATTACATAATAATCTCGCCACACGGTAAATGTTGTCACCTCTAGGCCCTAGGTGATGAACAGATTTCTCCCTGGTATCTGTCGCAGGATGTGTGACTGGCCTGTGACCCAGCATTCTGGCAGCCTGTTCTCCAGAAGGGCCATCGCAGCTTACCTGCCTTCCCCTCGGTAGCCTGAGGGCTTCCAAGTCCCCCTCCCAAGGTACGTCAGTGCAGGATGAGTAAGCTCAGGGCAGACCCTGCAACCCCACACAGCAATCGAAACATCTATCCTGGAACATGGAACCATTGTATAAGCAGACTGCTTAGTGATAAAAGGTAAAAGCAGGAGATCCATAAAATAATACTATTTATTTGAAAGTGAAACTGTTTATAGTTTAGTCGTGTCCAACTCTTTGCAACCCCATGGACTGTAGCCCTCCAGGCTCCTCTGTCCATGGGATTCTCCAGGCACAAATACTGGAGCAGGTTGCCATTTCCTACTCCACGGATCTTCCCGACCCAGGGATTGCGCCTGGTCTCCTGCACTGCTCACAGATTCTTTATCATCTGAGCCACCAGGGAAGCCCAATGCATACAAAACAACAGAGTTTCAAGAACATACAAATAAAGTGCATATAAGAGACTTCCCTGATGATCCAGTGGCTAAGACTCCATGCTCCCAATGCAGGGGGCCTCTGGTTCAATCCCTGATCAGGGAGCTAGATCCTGCACACCGCAGCTAAGATCTAGCACAGTCAAATAAACATTTTTTTTTTTTTTTTTTTTAGGGCATTACATGGGATCACATATCTACAGCCGTCTGGCATGGTACTTGCCACTTCATCTCTTCCCTCACCCTGGTCATAGCGAAAGCCATGCTGACTTTATGAGCCACATTCAAGGCTGTATTCTTATTGCCTTTAATGAGCTGTGCAAAGTTGTACCTTGAAATGATTCTTTGCCAGAAAAATACATGGATCCTGTGTTTACTACATCTCCACAGTACAGCAATATTTTCTTAAAAAAAAAAATTGTTTTATTTGTTTGGCCGTGCAGGGTCTTAGTTGTGGCTCCCAGGATCTTCGATCTTCGTCGTGACATGTGGGATCTAGTTCCATGACCAGGGGTCTAACGGATCCTGAGCTTGTTGCATCGATAGCCCGGAATCTTAGCCACTGCACCACCAGGGAAGCCCCAGCGATATTTTCTATGTAGGAACAACACGGCAGTCATCAAAGCATACAGCATCATGGCCCGTTTGTCTGTCTGTGGCCGGTTTACATCGTAACCACTGCTGAGCCACAATCAATTTCAACCCTGTATTATGTATATTACCCCACTTCACCTTCCTGGGAAAGATTTGAAGCTTAGAGAAGGCACACGTTTTGCCCAAGAAGCGAGACCTAGCAAGAGCAAGGGCCGCAGCTGTCTGGTAAACCCAGGAGTGACTGGGTCCCCTGCCAGGCAGAGCAAGAGAGGCCCAGGTGGACTCTGGAGGTGACGGTGGGACCGATAACTGCACACCCACATTCGAGTACTCTCCCTTGCATTCTGTTCCAAGGCAGGAAGCAAAGATGGCAACAATGATCAACTGGTAAGTGTGAATTATTTGATAAATAAAGATAAATCTGGTAAAGACCTTGGAGGTTAAAAACAAAAACAAAACAACAAAAAATCTTGCGTTTAGAATAGCAGGGTTTAGAAAATTCAGCTTTTCTAATTTGCCCACAAAAGATCACACAAAACTGTCTATAGAGCCAGGACAGGAAGCCTGGTTTCCTAACTCTTAGACTGGGTGTGGTTTGATACAGTTACATAGATGGGAACGCCAGGAAATCTGCTGGGTGATTGATTAGCTAGCTATAAAGCTTAGACAAGCTGCTGGACATTCCCAAAGCGCTGTTCCCTCCATCATAAAAGGGGCAGTACCTAATACATGCACATGATTCATATGGCTGTTGAAAGATCATTCATCCATCTTTGTATTCCTTCCGCAAGAGGCACCTTCTCTGTGCCAGGCAGAAAGGCACCTGTTAGTATATCAAAACTTCTGCATTTGTGGAGCTTACATCCTAGTAAATGTATATTTGAGTAGCTAAATAAATAGATATGTCAATCAATGAACACCATTAAAAAAATACTAAGAGCAAGGAGAATGGTGGAGAAGGTTAAGGAGGTCAAATATAAGATATGAGCAGAGAACTATGTGACATGAAGGAGCAAGCCATTCCAGTGTCTGGAGGAAGAACATTCTTAGGAAAGAGATCAGCAAGAAAAAAGCTCCAAGACAGCAATACACTTGGCTTGTTCCCAGCCTCCAGTGCGACCAAGGGTGAACTTGTAACCCGATCCTGACCAATGAGACCTGAAAACACATTCACAGAAGGGTACTTGAAGCAAAGCTGCCTCTAGATTAAACAAGGGCCCTCTTTCCACTCCATCTCTTTCGTCTTCCTGTCTTGAACATGGTTATGTGAGGACTCAACAGCCAGAGCGGTGAAAAGCCATCTTGCAAACATTAGGCAGCAAGCAGCTTCTCTACTCTCCACCGAACAGAATCAAAAATCGGCTCCAGGAGCCTGAGGTGCTTAGAGCTCACTTCTAAAACAAGCACAGAGAGGGCAAGTAACTTCCCCAACATCACACAGCTAGTATGATGTAGAGCAGGGACTTAATTCCAGGTTATTTTATTCCAAGTTGGCTGCTTTTATTTTTTCCACTACCTCCTTTTCCTTACCTAGAGCCCGCCTCTCAACTCTCTACTCATCTCACACTCTTCCCAGGGAGTCATATCCAGGACCATGCCATCAACCATCTCTTCCAGGAGGGAATTCAAAATCTACATTGTTAGTCTCAGGCCCTCCAGTAAGAGCCAATCCTTCATCTGCAGATTTCTGGTGGATGGGACCATGGATGGTCCCGTCTTACTCCTTCAGCTGGCCACATTTCCTCCTCCAGCTCCCTCCAACTACGTGTCCTTCCCCTGACACAGTTCATTTTAGGTCCTGAAAGCTCAGTCTTTCCAGTCACCATGTGGGTGTTGAAACAGAACATAGGTTTTGAAATCAGACAGACTTGGGTTAGACTTGACCAGCGTTTGGCTGCAGAATCCTTGAGAGGGCTGGAGACATAGCTCTGACTTGAGCTTCCAGGAGCAATAACCAAAGTCACAACTTTGCTGACCTGTCCTGCCCAGGAGACCGCCGGCTCCAGAGCATCCCCATGCCGCTTTCCTGCTGAAGGGGGAAGCAGCACAACCAGGAAGCAGCCACAGCAGCTCCAGCCCCACAGCCAGTCCGCTGAAATTCACTCTGCACAGCAGGGGCCCTCTTCCCCTTCTCTCATCCTGAGCCGTCTTCTCTTTCTATCAGATCAGTGGTGCTCTGCGATAGCCATTGATTCCGCTCTTTCTAGCTAACATTTTCCTCACGCTTCTCTACTGCCAGGAATATTACACCAAGAGGCTGTCCCCCGTCACTAGTACCCCATCCCAATTCACAACCAGCGACAGTTTTGCCAGCTTCCCCTCCCTCCTTTCCTTACACATGTGTCTCCTGAAAACACTTTCTGACTTTCAGTGCTTAACTCTCTCCTCTCAGAATCTGTCTGCCAGGGTATCAGTCTAAGGCAGTTGGTACTAGAAGTGACCCTGGGAAGTCAATTCTGAAATGGATTTTAATTACTCAGTCATAGAAAAGAATGAAATAATGCCATTTACAGCAGAGGTGGACATAGGGATGATCAGACTAAGTGAAGTGAGTCAGAGAAAGACAAATATATGCTATCACTCTATGAGGAATCTAAAAAAGTGATACCAAAGAAGTTATTACAAAACAGAAATAGAGTCTATGGCCATACCACCCTGAACACGCCCGATCTCTGATCTCAGAAGAAATAGCCTCAAAAACACGGAAGACAAAAGGCTTATGGTTACCAAAGGGGAAACGGGGGGACGGGGGGGTGGGGGGTGGAAAGGAGGGATAAGTTAGGAGTTTGGGATTAGCAGATACAAACCACTATGTGTAAAACAGGGCTTCCCAGGTGGCTCAGTGGTAAAGACTCTGCCTGCCAGTGCAAGAGACTCAGGAGATGATGGTTCAATCCCTGGGTCAGGAAGATCCCCTGCAGGAGAAAATGGCAACCCATTCCAGTCTTCTTGCTGGGAAGTCCCATGGAAAGGGACATTTGGCAGGCTACAGCCCATGGGGTCACAAAGAGTTGAACACGACTGAGTGAATGAGCATGCACATATGTAAAATAGATAAACAACAAGGACCTATTGTATAGCACAGGAAACTTTTCAATATCTTATAGTAAACTATAATGGAAAAGAATCTGAAAAATATGTACATAGCTGAATCACTTGGCTGTACAACAGAAATGAACACAACATTGTTCATTTGAAGTACAGTAAGTCAACTGTACTTCAATTAAAAATAGAAAGCGATTTTAGACATGGATGACTCGCTGGCCAGCGGGCAGTGAAGACCCTTCATCAGTGGCTGGGGGAGGATGACAGCCCCGGGCATATCGCAGTGGAGTCGTGATGTGAGGGAGCCCATGACTGAGACATAGCTAGAAAGTGAAGCTTCCAGGGTTTGCAACTTGGTCCCTGTGACTCTGAAGTAAAGTGAAGTGAAAGTCTCTCAGTCGTGTCCGACTCTTTGTGACCCCATGGACTATACAGTCCATGGAATTCTCCAGGCCAGAATACTAGAGTGGGTAGCCATTCCCTTCTCCAGAGGATCTTCACAACCCAGAGACTGAACCCAGGTCTCCCGCATTGCAGGTGGATTCCTGTGACTCTGAAGGCTGCTTCTGTTTCAATGCCGTATACCAACTGTGTGACCTCGGCTTAATCACCTAACCCCTTTCCTCGCTCTGAAATTCTACAGCTCTACTTTAGTTGTCATTGCTTAGTCGTTAAGTCACATCTGACTCTTTGCAACCCCATGGACTGTAGCCTCCCAGGCTCCTCTGTCCATGGGATTCTCCAGGCAAGAATACTGAAGTGGCTTGCTATTTCCTTCTCCAGGGGATCTTCCCAGCCCAGGGATCGAACCTGCCTCTCAGATCTCCTGCATTGCCAGGCAGGTTCTTTACCACTAGCACCACCTGGGAAGCCAATGACCGTATCATTGACTCTAATTTTCCATGATCCCAGTCATTCAGGAGATAAAGTCTGAATTGACTTTTGCCTGTCTCTCATTTCTCACACTCCTCAGTTTTCCATTTCTCTTACTTTCACCCAAACAAAATATAGATTTTTAGGTGCAGAATACCTTATTTTGCCTCTTTTTTTTCTGCACCATGCGGCATGTGAGATCTCAGTTCCCCATCCAGAGATGGAACCGTGCCACTGCAGTGGGAGCAGGCTTAACCACTGGGCTGCCAGATAGTATCCTTATAAGGAGAGAAACAAGAACTCTCCCCACTATCCCTGTGTCATGTGAGGACACAGGAGGAACATGGCCATGAGTAGAATATGCAGGGGACTCTGGGAGTGCTGCTTCTTGGTCCAGAGGTGACTGCATGGGTGTTCACAATAATTGATTCAACTCTATACGGACATGTCATGCTTTGTCTACAGAGTATGCTTTAAACTTTAAAATGCTTTTTCAAAAAACTACCCCCAAAGCCCAGATATTTCTAAGATGAAATGAAATATGATATTATAGTAAAATGGACAACCTTAACTAGCCCAAACACACTAGGTACATTCATTATCAGAAATAAGCTTTGACCATTGTTATCCATCTTTGATTAACTCTGGACTTCATCAAGACGGTAGCCCAAGAGGCTTTCAATCAGCATCAGAGACCAGGGATGCTTCAGGCTAATTTATGTCTCCTTTGGTTTACTAAAAATTTAATATAATGATGATGCCTTCATTATGATTAAAAAACAGAATTAGAAACAAAATTCAAGGTCCCCATAGTCAGGAAAAGATTAAACTCAAAATAAGAAGAAATACAAGCAGCCTAGATTCCATCCCTGCCAACTGGAAACTGTGAATTACCTGTTTGGTTCTTCACAGTTTCAAGTTCCATAAATTTATTTCAAAAGCATGGTGTGTGTATATATATATATATATATATATATAAGCACACACACATATATATAAGCATGATATATTTAGCTGTCTTTTGGAGGTATGTGAGTTATAAATAATAGCAGTTGGGAAACTTTATAAAGACTTTGCCAGTTTGGTGTTTTGGAGAGAAGTATTGAATTTTTCAGAAAGTCTATTAGGAAAAAGTATTCATATACACCAATTATTTAAACAAACGAAATTTCAGAAAGTGCCCTTAAACAAGTTTCCAATCAGTCTAATGATGTTTAGAAAAGTGAAGAAGATATACTCCAGGGCCAAATTACAATAGCATGGATTTCCCAAAAGCAGTCGACTATGAATGTTAGCGAATGGGCTGTGATCATTAGCAATGTTTAAGAATCAGCACAGTTTTTCTAGGGACAGTTTTTCTCATTAATCTTATTTCATTTTTAAGAGCGTTACTAGGTTCATGGATAAAGAGAATGTCATTGACATACCTCATCTCAGTGTTCACAAGGCATCGATGATGGTTCAGTTAAGAAGCTAAAGTTTTTTTAAGCTGTCAGATTAATAAAATCATCATGTCAACCTCTAAGAACTCAGATTTCAGCCTGTCCCTTATAAAACTTGATTAGCATCTGGATTGAGAGGAATAAAATGTACTTATCAACTGTACAGGTGACCTAGAACTGGAAGAAGAGTTTATACCTTGCATTGCAGACTCACATATAGAAGCGTTTAAACATGTTTCAAAAGAGGAATGAAACTACTGAAAAACAGTAGAAAAAGTTCAGCCACACAAGGTCAGGATTGAGATGATCTGACTTGACGTCAGTGTAGTTGGGAAAGACCCAGGGTTTTAGCCAAGAATACTCTACATTTGGAGAAGGGCATGGAAACCCACTCCAGAATTCTTGCCTGGAGATTCCCTATGGATAGAGGAGCCTGGAGGGTTACAGACCATGGAGTCACAGAGAGTTGGACACGACTGAGCGAACAGCACAGTACTTTATATATTTGAGCCAACCATGTGATGAGGCCACTTGAAAAGCTAATATGATTTTAGGATGTATTGGGTTGGCTGAAAAGTTCATACAGGTTTTTCCTATGATGTTATCGAAAAACCCAACGGAACATTTTGGCCAGCCCAATATTAACGCAAGCATAGTGTCCACATCAAAGTGGGCAATGATCTCACATGTTCTAGACTCACTAGACAGAGCAGAAATGCTCCTCAATTTGGAGCACCTCATTTTGAGAGGGAAATGATGAACCAGGTAGTGACCAGTGGACAGGTGGGATTAGGGTATTACAGAAATCCAGCCATGTGAGAAGACCTTGGCAGACTTCACCTTAGAGGGAACATGGAAGCAGTGACCGAGGTGAAAAGAGGCGACACCTCACAAATGGTAACCAGCAAGGGCTTCAGAGCCAGACAGACCTGCTACTAGTCACACCTTTCCATGCCTAATAGCTCTGCAACTTTGAGCAAATTACTTAACCTCTCTGAGCTCTGGCTTCCTTATTTATAAAATGAGAAGAATAATGGAAATATAACCATCTCACAGAATGTTTTTGACAATTAAATAAAACAATGCTCTTATTGATAATCCTTGAGGAATTTCCTTCAGTGGAATGTTAGATCTCAAACCTGCAAGACAGAAAAAATTTTACCCCTGATAAAATCTCGTTTGCCTAGAAAACACGTTTGCCTGTGATGAATTTTTCTACAAAAATTGGGAATACATGGCACACTCATTATCCGTATTAGGCAAAAAAAGTTGTGATTTCAAGTTATCATCAGCTCCCATTTTTGCCATTTCTGTCATGGAGACAGTAGTAAGGTTCACAGCCTTCTTTCACACTTATCTCAGCCCTCTCCCTGCTGGAATATTTGTTCAGCTGTAGACTCGAGGCAGAATCTTCCTGCACCCATCTTCATGGCCAGGCAAGCTTGGCAGACTGCACAAGCCCCTGCAGCAGAGTGCAAGAGCCATGAGCGTGACGCCGGGTATGGCTTGGCATTGCATGGCATGAGGAATTCAAACAGGGAGATGTGCTGGGCAGAATTTCAAGGTAGCTCTAGACTCTCGACCCCTGTGTATATTCTTGCACAATCTGCTTCCCTGGAGTGTGGGGTGGACCATGAATATGATGGATTTCATTCTGGTAGTTAGGTAAAATGAGGAAGAGGTTTTGTAGATACAGTGAAGGTCCCAAATCAGTTGACTCTGACTTACTCTAAAGGATGTTTATCCTGAATGAGTCTGACCACATCAGGAGAACCCTTTAAAGACACCTGGGTCTTTCATAAAGAAGAGATTTAAAGCACTAAAGATTCTCCTGCTGGCTTAAAAAATTTTTTTTTCTTTGGCTGTGCTGAGTCTTAGCTGTGATATGCAGGGTCATCAGCTGTGGCGTGCAAACTCTTAGTTACAGCCTGTGGGATCTAGTTCCCTGACAAGGGATGGAACTGGGCCCCCTGCATTGGGAATGCAAAGTCTTAGCCACTGGACCACCAGGGAAGTCCCTCTCCTGCAGGTTTTGAAGAGGTAACCTGTCATGTGGGCCAGCCTAGGGAGGGAGCAAAGTAGCAAGGAACTATAGGCCTTGAGAGTGAAGTGAAGTGAAAGTCGCTCAGTCGTGTCCAACTCTTTGCAACCCCATGAACTGTAGTCCACCAGGCTTCTCTGTCCATGGGATTCTCCAGGCAAAAATTCTGGAGTGGGTTGCCATTTCCTTCTCCAGGGGAACTTCCCAACCTAGGGATCGAACCCAGGTCTTCTGCATTGGAGGTAGAGTCTACTGTCTGAGCCACCAGGGCATAGCCAGCAAGAAAAAGTGAATCTCAGCCAAACAGTCGTGAGAAAAGAATTCTTCCAACACCAGTGAGCTTAGCATACAACCCCTAAGTCTCGGATGGGACCCCAACCCAGATGATACCTTGATTGTAGCCTGGTGAAACCCTGACCCAAGAACCCACTGAACCCATGTCCAGACTTCTGACCCATGGAAGGTGTGGAAATAACAGATGTGTACAGCTTTAATTTTTTCTAAACTTGTGGTAATATGTTTTGCAATAACTACATGCAATAGAAGATGTGTGCAAGAGCGAGAAATCCATTTGGCCCATCCTTGTCATTTTCTCTTTAGAGTCTGCATTCTCTGTGGCAACACAATAAAAAACCAATGCCCTTATTTTTAAAATTGATTTATTTTTGGCTGTGCTGGGTCTTCACTGCTGCTCAGGCTTTCTCTAGTTGCAGCGTGCTGGCTTCTCATTGCAATGGCTCCTCTTGTAGCAGAACACAGGTCCTAAGCTCATAAGTTTCAGTAGTTGTGGCATGCAGACTCAGTAGTTGCAGCTTGTGAGTTCCAGAGCTCAGCCTCAGCAGCTGTGATGCACAGGCCCATTTGCTCTATGGCACGTGGGATCTTCCTGAACCAGGGATTGAACCCATGGCTCGGGTGGATTCTTCACCACTGAGCTGCCAGGGAAGCCCCTCCCCCACCCCCTGCCCCGCCGAAACAAATGTCCTTCTCACCTTGTCAGCTCAGAAGGGAAAGGCAGTCTGAATTCTGGCAGGCCCAGGTGGAAATGTGTCTCCCCAGGTGCCTGATGAGTAGATAAAAGCTGGTTGTCAGTTCTACTGTCTTCACCAGAAGGAGAAGCAGACTCTGCGGTCCAGTCCCACATCCCTGCCTATGAGTCTAGATCTGAAAGCTTCTGGGCCTTATGCTAAGAAGAGCGATCCAGGCTGGATATTGGTTTAGAAAGCGTCTGCCTAGGGATGGTAGCCAGATTCCAGTAAATGTTTCCATCATCAGGAAGAGTGTAAATGGTGAGAACAGAAGATGTGGGCAAGAATCTTGGAAAACACCTCCATTTAAGAAGCAGCCAGAAAAGAGCAGACTGGCAAAGTTGACTGGGGTGGAGCCGTACACCCGAGATGGAGAGGGTGTGATGTTACAAAGCCAAGGAACAGAGGAGAGGGGAGAGGAGAGTCACCAACCACGGCGGAGAGGCAAGGTCAGTGCAGATCTGGGAAGGCCTTACTCACTTTCAGGTCGATGAGGTTGCTGGAGCTCTTGACCAGAGCAGTTGCAGAGGAGCCCTGGGGCAGGGGCCGGAAGGAGGTGATCTGAGGGGTACACTGGTGGTACAGTGGATGGGAGTCCACCCGCCAGTGCAGGGGACATGAGTTCAATCCCTGGTCCGGGAAGATCCCACATGCCTGGGAGTGGCTAAGCCACTAAGCCCAGGCATCACGACTACTGAAGCCTGTGCTCCTAGAGCCCCACTCTGCAGCAAGAGAAGCCAGCACATCGAGAAGCCAGCGCATGGCTGGAGGAGAGCAGTCCTCCCTCTCCGCGACGAGAGAACGCCTGCTCACAACTGTGAAGACCCAGCACAACCAAACAAAAAATTTTTCTAATTAAAAAAAGTTAAAAATAGGTAAATAAATACAGCTGAAATTAGGGACTTCCCTTGTGGTCCAGTGGTTAAGAATCCACCTTCCAATGCCGAGGACACAGGTTTGATACCTCATCAGGGAACTAAGATCCCACATGCAATTAAGCCCAGTGAGACTGCAAGCACCAGAGAGAAGCCTGAGAGTGTCACAACTAATACTAGATGCAACTAAATCATAGCTAAAATTTAAAAATATGAAAAAAGCTGAAATTAAATTTATAGAAAATGCAATTTAGGGGACTTCCCTGGTGGTGCAGTGGCTCAAACTCCATGTTCCCGAGGCAGGGGGCCCATGTTCCACCCACAGGCCACAGCTAAGACCTGGTGTAGCCAAATAAATTAATTGAAAAATAAAAGAGATTTAAAAATACAATTCAGAGTAAAGATAGAGGATTGTTCTTTCAAGAACTTTGTGTGGGGTGGGGAGAGACAGGAGAAGGAGGATGGTGAGAGATTGTGTGTCGAGGGGAAAGAAATTGGTTTGAATTCTTTGGGGAAGGAGTTGATATGGATGGAGGAGACCTTCCACCATGAAGAACTTTTGTTCCCTAAGCCCAGGTCTTCTACAATATCTGCAAGCTTGTTGAGATGACAGGGGAGAATTTGGGATTGGTAAAGAAATAGGCAGGCTTTCCATTGTTTCTAGAGAGCCACATTTCTGTTCTTGGAAAGACTTGATTTGTAAGACAGTAGAGTTGCTTTTAATTTCTCAGGAAAAAAAAAAAAAAACAACCTGGGTGGCAATGGAGATCCAACCAGTCTATTCTGAAGGAGATCAACCCCTGGATTTCTTTGGAAGGAATGATGCTAAAGCTGAAACTCCAGTACTTTGGCCACCTCATGCGAAGAGTTGACTCATTGGAAAAGACTCTGATGCTGGGA
Organism: Nanger dama; assembly: GCA_917880005.1. Taxonomy (NCBI): domain Eukaryota; kingdom Metazoa; phylum Chordata; class Mammalia; order Artiodactyla; family Bovidae; genus Nanger; species Nanger dama. Next base: position 4,857,788 of record CAKJTW010000074.1, on the reverse strand, counting down.
GGGATTGGGGGCAGGAGGAGAAGGGGACGACAGAGGATGAGATGGCTGGATGGCATCACTGACTCGACGGACATGAGTCTGAGTGAACTCTGGGAGTTGGTGATGGACAGGGAGGCCTGGCGTGCTGTGATTCATGGGGTCACAAAGAGTCGGACACGACTGAGCGACTGAACTGAACTGAACTGAACCTGAATGAAATCAAGGTGCTTACCCACTCATCCAACTACATTATGTGAAATTTGCTTCTTCGTATCAGAGAGAAGGTCTTCAACTAAGATGGAAATCAAAGGGAAAAAAATCAGAACGTATTTTTCTCTTATGTCTTTAGAAACTTCCGCGAGCACCTACTGCACGTACAGCCCTAGCTCTGTTGGTGGTTGTGGTGAGGGCAGAGAAAGGCTGTGCATCCAGTATAATAATTTTCCAGCCTGTTCTCAGAAACGTCTTCAAAGCTGTGCTCACCGGTTGGCTCTGGGAGACTGGTGCCATCAGCTTGCCTCTGATGTCTTTTAGACATTATGGGCTTCCCACATGGCTCAGTGGTAAAGAATCACCTGCCAGTGCAGGAGATGCAGGAGACACAGATTCAACCCTGGGTCAGGAAGATCCCCTGGAGGAGGCAATGGCAACCCACTCCAGTATTCCTGCTGGAAAATCCCATGGACAGGGGAGTCTGGCGGGCTACAGTCCATGGGGTAGCAGTCGGACATGACCGAGCATGCATGCACACACACACTTCTAGACCTTGTTCCACTAATTGGCTTCTCCTGGAGCTGCTTGCTTGGCTGTGCCAAGGGTGATTACCAGGCTCAGCTGATGTGGCTCCTAGCCCTCCTGAGGGGCAGCATGTGAGCGGGAGCCCTTGGAAACCTGGGGGCCAGAGGGGGTCCTTCAAAAGGCCAGAGCACTCCATGGTTCCAAAAGCCTGAGGCTAAATTCCATGTGAGGGGCCTTTGTGCTTTATTTCTTCTCTGGGTTGACCTATCCTGGGAAAGACTTGGGACAAAGCACTGTTGTTAGCTTGTGGACACAAGAAACAGAAACAGCATGGTTAAGAAAGGAACCGGGCATTCTAAACTTGGGCTTCTCGATGAACTGTAATAAAGGTTCGTTTTGTTCAATTTCTTGATGTAGACTAAGGCTTACTCTCACTTCCTGTCATTGGACCTGTAACACATTGTTCGTGGACCTGCCCTGGATCAAAGACCAGGCTTTGGTCAATTTTTCCTTGACCAAAGATGCTGAATAGGATGCCTTACTTGTGTCTGGAGATTAGGGGTGGTCAACTAGGCTTCCCTTCAGAGACCCAAGAGCTCAGGTCAGAGGTTTCATTCCAGAGACTCTGTCTCCCCCTTCTTCCAGGTGGGTTTCCCAAGAAACAGGTTCCCAGACAAGGATTTGAGTGCTGGGGAACTATTGGTAAGTGACCGTAGATAGTATTGTTAGGTTATTGGAAAGTGAGGGGCTTCCCTGGTGGTCCAGTGGTTAAGACTCTGCCTACTAATGTAAGGGACATGGGTTTGATCTCTGGTCTGGGAGGATACCACATACCATGAGGCAGCTAAGCCGGAGCATCAGAACTACTGAACCTGTGTTCTAGAGACTGTGCTCCCTAGCAAGAGAAGCCACTGCAGTGAGAAGTCGTGCACAGCAAGGAAGAGTAGCCCTCATCAGTTCAGTTCAGTTCAGTTCAGTCGCTCAGTCATGTCCGACTCTTTGTGACCCCATGAATCACAGCACGCCAGGCCTCCCTGTCCATCACCATCTCCCGGAGTTCACTCTGACTCACGTCCGTCGAGTCAGTGATGCCATCCAGCCATCTCATCCTCTGTCGTCCCCTTCTCCTCCTGCCCCCAATCCCTCCCAGCATCAGAGTCTTTTCCAATGAGTCAACTCTTCGCATGAGGTGGCCAAAGTACTGGAGTTTCAGCTTTAGCATCATTCCCTCCAAAGAATACCCGGGGCTGATCTCCTTCAGAATGGACTGGTTGGATCTCCTTGCAGTCCAAGGGACTCTCAAGAGTCTTCTCCAATACCACAGTTCAAAAGCATCAATTCTTCGGCGCTCAGCCTTCTTCACAGTCCAACTCTCACAACCATACATGACCACTGGAAAAACCATAGCCTTGACTAGACAGACCTTAGTCGGCAAAATAATGTTTCTGCTTTTGAATATGCTATCTAGGTTGGTCATAACTTTTCTTCCAAGGAGTAAGTGTCTTTTAATTTCATGGCTGCAGTCAGCATCTGCAGTGATTTTGGAGCCCCCAAAATTAAAGTCTGACACTGTTTCCACTGTCATGCTGCTGCTGCTGCTAAGTCACTTCAAGTCACTTCAGTCGTGTCCGACTCTGTGTGACCCCATAGACGGCAGCCCACCAGGCTTCCCCATCCCTGGGATTCTCCAGGCAAGAACACTGGAGTGGGTTGCCATTTCCTCCTCCAATGCATGAAAGTGAAAAGTGAAAGGCAAGTCGCTCAGTCATGTCCTACTTCTTCGCGACCCCATGGACTACAGCCATAGTTCCTCACAATTAGAGAAAACCTTCGAGCAGCAACAAAGACCAATATATTTATTGTTATTATACACTTATTAATGATAATAAATCAATAATGTATTAATTTATAAATAAACTATAAAATAAGTAATAAATAAATAAAATAAAAATATTTTTTAAAAGGATATGTTGAAAAAGAGAGAGATTGGGAAAGTGAAATGAAGCAAGGAAGGAGTCACTAACAGGGGATGTGATAAAAAATCATCATGGGGGCTTGTTCTGGGGAAAGTTATGAAATCAGGGGACACCCACCTCAAAGTTAGCCTGATCAGGGCACAAGGTTTGGTGCTGATGCAACACTGCCATGCATAGGTTGAGAGCTGCTGGGGAAGGTGGTTATCCCTCCTCACTTCCTGCCTGCAGGCTCCAGTGGGCAGAGAGAGCCTCAGGCATGAATATGCAGGAGCTGTGGCTGGAGCAGCTGGACAAAGGCAGGGAGTCAGCAGCCTCTGCTACAAGTGCAGCCTCTATCCACAGTCCCATCACACCTGCATCTTTCTTTTGCTCAGTGCCCATCACATTGCATGTAGTTATCTATTTCCTTGTTTCTTTGTTAACATCTAGGACCTAGACTATGAGCAGAGGCTGTTGCCTGATCTCTGAACCTCACTGTAGGGTGTGGTCTCTAGTACCCAGAAGATGAAGAATGTGTGACTCTGACCCTCAAGAACTCCAGCGTGGGAATTCTCTTACCCACATTTTACAACTGAAGAAACCCAGGCTGTGAGGGCAGTCACCTGCGCTAGATTATTTAGGTAACCAGTAGCAGACTCCGATCTCCCAGTTCCAAAATCAGGTTCTTCTCCTCTAACTACAGCTATCTAGAAATTTTCGTCTCCATTCCTTACCCCATCACTGCACACACCGTTGACTCCCATACCTTTTTGCAACTAGGCACGGCTTTCTTAACAGAAGAGAAGTGATTTTTGACCTAAGCCATTTTGTAATGTAAGCCTGCCACAAGGCTTGTGCTGGAATGGGTCTCAGTAATTAATGATCTGAAGGGAACAACAGAATGCAGGAACAAACCATTGTCACCAGGCCAGAGAAGGAACAATAGCAAAGATAAAGTATCAGTTGTGAAGACTCTCAGTCTTTCTCAGCAGTAAAGATCAGCCAGAAGCGCTCAACCACCAGATCAACTGGAACCTAAGAGATGCTGATGTTGACATTTTCTGACCCTCAAGAGTCCGGTCAACTAACCACCCACGCCCCTTTGTGAACATGCAGATACCCTTAGCTTAAAACTCCCCCAGTTCAGCTGTTTGGAGCTGCTGAACTGGGGGACTTTAAAGCCCCCTGTATTTTAGGTTCCCCTGTATTTTCCTTACTCACTGCAAGTAATAAACCGTTCCTCATGCTACTCCTGGGCTTGGCTGTGTCTTTTAGCTTGACACCCAACAAGAAGTGAACCCAGTTTTGGGGTAACAAGAATATTCTTTAAAAAATTTTTAAAGTATTTGTTTATTGTTGGCTGCTCTGGGTCTTCGTTGCTGCGCACAGGGTTTCTCTAGCTGGAGAGAGAGGAGGCTGCTCTCTGGTTGCAGAGCTTGAGCTCTAGGCACATGGACTTAATTGGCCCTTGGCATGTGGCATCTGGAGCAGGAGTCTAAGCCGTGTCCCCTGCACTGCAAGGGGACTCTTAACCATGGATCACCAGGGAAGCCCAATGAGAGTATTCTTTGTTTTTCTTTTCTTTTCTTTTTTTCTGGAAATTTTATTATGTGTTGTAAAACAATGACAATAAATATTTTATAAGATAATCAACATACTAATAAATCGTCTTGTGCCTCCTTAATTTTCCTATGTGAACCCATGTATCTTTTTTGGGGGAGGGGCTGAGGTTTTATAATTTTTGAACTTTTTCTTCTGTATTGGGGTATAACCCATTAACCATACTGTGATAGTTTCAGGTGAGCAGTGAAGGGACTAAGCCATATATGTATACGTATGGCCATCAAGAATATTCTGATAGATATTTACAAGTTGCAAACCTGGCTGGGGTCTATGGACTTGTCCACCCTGAGGCTGTGCAGAATGGCCCTCGATAGACTTCACAATCTGCAGGAAAGGGTGGTGCCTTCAGTTGTGGCCCCCTCAAGCCCACTGAGAACTATCACCAGAGTCATACCCACCCTGTGTCTCCTGAAGGTGTTGCTGGTGTCAGCAACTCTTAGCAGGCTCAGCTGTGCCTGTCCCCTTGGCTGTTTTTCTAGAGGGCTTCTGAGGCTTGCTTCTGAGCTTAGGCCCTGTGCCTGGTCCTACCACTGTGTCCATCCCTCTGCTCTCCTGCTGTTGCCAAGTTCAAGACCACTCTGCTCACTGCACGACAGTCCAGGTAAGTCAGGAGACAAGGTGTTGAGGCAAAGAATGATGACTTTATCTGGAAAGCCAACAGGCTGAAAAGATGGCAGACTAATGTCTCAAAATAACCATCTTATCAGGGTCTGGATGCCAGTTTCTTTTATAGAATGAAGATGGAGGAGGAGGTGAGGAAGTCTATCAGTCTTTTTAGTTTCTCCTTGCAAGACTGAGCTCCATAACTCTGCCCTGGGTTGTGGGCGGAGAGTGTTTCTTCTTTCTTGAAGCCGTTCACAGGTGGACAGGGTCTGGAATGTTTCCCTGAACAAAGGCACTTTGGTTTAACATTCAGGCAGAGGGTCAGGGTTTCCCCAGGCAGGCCATTCTGTATAGACAGTATCCTTTTAGTGAATAAAAGCAACAGGAAGCAAGCATTAAAGTAAAAGGAACAGATCCAACATGGAGTCAAATTTCATTCTTCCCTGGAACACTACCACACTGGGCTTCTGTGAATTCCTCAATCAGTGTCTTAATGTCCCCACCCACCCCAGGGCTTTTGCACATGCTATTCCCTCTGTCTGGAATGCAATCCCCTTGAAAGTAAAAGTGTTAGCTTCTCAGTGGAGTCTGATTCTTTGCGACTCCATGGACTGTAGCCTGCCAGGTGCCTCTGTTCATGAAATTCTCCAGGCAAGATTACCAGAGTGGATTGTATTTCATTTCCTTCTCCAGGGGATCTTCCTGACCCAGGGATCAAACCCGGATCTCCTGCATTGCAGGCAGTTTCTGTCTTGTTGCTTCTGCCTAATTCCTTCCCCTTCTTCCTTGTCTTCCTCTCCCCTCCTCCCCCTCACTCATCAGCTCAGGTGTCTTCCTGAAGGAAGAACTCTTGCTCAGCCTCCCTGTCTTGCCCACCCCAAACACCCAAATGAACTCTCGTACCCCTACCTGGAAATATTAACATATTACTTGCTTCTTAGCCATTATTCCAGGGTGAAAGCAGACACTCCGGCTTCCTTAGTGGTTTAGCAGTGAAGAGTCCACTTTCACAGATTCCATCTCTGGTCAGGGACCATGTCACGGGCTGTGGAGCAACTAAGCCTGTGCACCACAAATACTGAAGGCTGCGTGCCTAGAGCCCAGGCTCTGCAAGAGAAGCCACAGCAATGAGAGGCCCGAGCACCGCAACCAGAGAACAGTCCCCACTCACTGAGACTAGAGAAAAAGCCCGTGCAGCAGCAAAGACCCTGCACAGCCATAAATAATTTTTTTTCTAAAATGGACCCTATTTATTGGCATCATCTGTGGGCAGGACAACTTCCTCTTTTAGGGTCTAAATTCCCTGAGAAGAAGGAACAGTGTCTGGGTTTTGCTCAGCACTTCATCTCCAGCAGAGCTGGTGCTCAGATATTTGAAATGCATGAATGGATTAATGATCAAATTAAAAGCTAATCCTCACCAGATCCTCCCAAGATAACTATTATTAATCTCGTTTGAGACAGAAACTCAGAAGGCTTGGGTTTGTCCAAGTCTAAATAGCTTTTCAGCATGACAGCTCAGCATTTGGATTGACAGCTGCCTGGTTTCAACACCTTGGGGACCTTGGGGAAGGAGGCTCGGTGGAGTCATCTAGGGAAATAGGAGTTCTACCTGTTTATTTTCTTTGTCGATGCTCCTGAAATGATCCTATCTCTGTATAGGATAGGAAACTGAGATACAAGCAGCACTAGACAGGAGAAATGGAGACCATGCCAAACAGATGCTCAGCCTTGGACTGTCCTGGGAATGAATGAAGTGGGGTGCCAGGTGTTTATGCTCACAGTTATACCAAGAGACTTGAAGAGCAACCCAATGCAGAGTGATTTCCTTGCACAAAAATTGGTGAAAGTTTGGAGACTTCCCTGGAGGTCCAGTGGTTAAGCCTTCATCTTCCAATACAGGAGGTGCTGGTCCCTGCATCCACCACTCATCACCTTTGGTGTATCAGCTGCCCCCTTCCCAGACCCATTCTGACTGGAAACTAAAATGAACTAAACAGCTCCAGCGCTTCACTATCCCGCTCAGGTTTATCCTCACCTCCACCCCTGCCCGAGCTGCCCAGTCCCAACTTGCATACGCAAAAATATGCCTAAGGCAAGGGCTAAAAACCACCTGCCAGAAATGAGACTGTTTTGCTTAATGATTTGTTACTTTGTAGACAAGATCTTTGACATTGCTTTGTCCCCAGAGTTTGTATCTGTTTAACTTTGTTTATCCCCAAGGACAGAACACAAAGAGCCCCACCTTGAGTCTGAAGAGTTGTCCCTACTTGTCTCCTTTTTTTTTTTTTTTTAAAGTACTTATTTAATTGATTTTTGACTGCACCAGGTCTTAGTTGCAGGACGTCAGACCTAGTCCCCTGATCAGGAATCGAACCTGGGCTCTCTGCCTCAGGAGCATGGAGTCTTAGCCACTCAACCACTAGCGAAGTCCCAACAAAATGCCGCTTTCGACCTGCTCACTGCGACTGTCACTGCTTGCAGTGCCTCATTCCACTTATCTTCATGGAATAAAAATTACAGACAGATCAATAGAAGTATTGATCAAATAGTTGTAAAGATCAATAGAACTATTTTAAAATTAACAAAAAAAGTTCTAACAGCAAAACTTTTTTTTTTTTAAGTGATACCTTTTATTTAATTGAGCTTCCCTCATAGCTCAGAATCCGTCTACAATGCAGGAGACCACAGTTAGATTCCCGGGCCGGGAAGATCCGCTGGAGAAAGGATAGGCTACCCACTCTAGTATTCTTGGGCTTCCCTTATGGCTCAGCTGGTAAAGAATCTGCCTGAAATGTGGGAGACCTGGGTTCGGTTCCCTGGGTTGGGAAGACCCCTTGGAGAAGGGGAAAGGCTACCCACTCCAGTATTCTGGCCTGGAAAATTCCATGGACTATATAAAGTTCATGGGGTCGCAAAGAGTTGGGCACAACTGAGCGACTTCACTTATATTTAATTATTTTTTTATTTTGTGGCCTCACTCCCCAGCATATGGGATCTTAGTTCCTTGCTGCTGCTGCTGCTTCCGCTGACACCAAGGGTGAAACCCAAGAGCCCTGCATTGGAAGCACAGAGTCTTAACCTCTGGACCATCAGGGAAGTCCCACAAGGGTTGTCTTACAGGGGTACTCTATGTGGGCACAACAGCTTATGTTGAAGGTTTCAAGGGACCTGGAGGCCAGCGAGGCCCAATGCAGCTCTAGGAGCAGTGGCCACGGCATCGCTCTCAAACAATCACGAGTCCACCTGCAGCAAATTTCGTAGAACAAAGACGTCTACTCTGTTGAAATCGCGTTCAGATGGCAGACAGGGCACTCTTGTCCTGCCCTGAAATGTTCATATGTGGTCCTTAAAACGTCTGATGTGTGAACGTGTCTGCTTTTGCACATGAATAGTGGTCACGAGGGTCATATATAACTCATGAGAAAGGACCCATTAGTGCTGGAAAAAAATACAAGCAAAGGCACCTGCAGTAGGTGGCCAGAGAGTGGTCACTTTAAATTCTCAACCCACACCCTCTTCTCTCCCTACCTGACAGGTTCCATTTATTATGATTACTTTAAATGTGCTTGGCTATGCCACATGGCATGTGGATCATTGTTCCCCAACCAGGGATTGAAACCACGCCCCTTGCATTGCGAGTGGAGTCTTTACCACTGGATTGCTAGGGAAGTCCTATGTTCCCACTTTGATAACTGGGGTTCTGTGGCCATGGTCTTCTCTCACTCCCATGACCCTGTTAATGAGCTTCAGTTCTAACATCTAGGGTCAACAGAGCCCTGGTCCTGGCTCCCCATTCTGTGTCTCAACTGCCTGAGACTCCAACTTCCAACTGAAACTGGAGGCTGGACCTTATCCATCTCTGCCCACTGCCTTGGAGCCAGTGCCCCACCTCCTGAATGGTTACAAAGTGCATGAATCAGGGACAGACTTAGAGTTGGCATTCAATATCATTTGCCATTTTTTTACTTTTTAAAAATTCTGACTCATGTTCTATTTTGCATGACACTGAAGCCAGTGAAAAACACGTTTCACCCTCTTGGGATCATGAGGTCAGCTTTAACGGTAATGGCATGACATGTCATAGTCATTCATATGCATTTAATCTCTATTTCAGGCCTCATGAGGGATTTATTGATCTTATTTTAGAGCAAATGAACAAAGCCCCATACTCTCAGGTTGCTGTGATCCCTCAGTATTTCATGTGCAGATTAGGGCACCAAAAGAAACCCCTTAATAAGTAAAAAGATAATAAAATATGAAAAACACACAAACACAAAAAAGTCGATCAGAACTCCTGTGATAATGGTTACACTAAATAGTCAAGCGTTGTCAAAGATCGCAACTTTGGGAGTTGCCTGGCGGCCGAGTGGTTAAGATTTTCCCTTCCAATGCAGCGGGGCACAAGTGTGATCGCTGGCTGGGGAGCTAAGACTCCACATGCCTTGGGCCCAGAAAATCAAAAACATAAAGCAGAAGCAATATTGTAAAAATTCAAAAGACTTTAGAAATGGTCCATATCAGGGCTTGCCTGCTGGCTCAGGAGTAAAGAATGCAGGAGATGGGGTTTGATCCCTGGGTCAGGAAGATCCCACATACCACAGAGCAACTCAGCCTGTGTGACCCAACTATTGAGCCTGTGCTCTAGAGCCTGGGAGCCGCAACCGCTGAAGCCCCCTGTGCCCTGAAGCCCACGCTCTGCAGGAGAAGCCCGAGAACCACGACTGGAGAGGAGCCCCAGTCGCCTCAGCTGGAGAATAGCCTGTGCTCGCAGTGAAGATCCTGCACAGCCGAAAAACAATAAATAAATACATACATGATATGGTCAATAAATGCCCCATATAAAAATATATTTTTAAAAAATGTAAAAAGATCACAAAATTTGCTTAATTTTGAATTTTAGTAACTTAAAGTATTTTAGTAAATTAAGTGTTTTAGTCTTCCCTGTAGTCTGAACAGTAAAGAATCTGCCTGCAGTGCAGGAGACCCGGGTTCAATCCCTGGGTCGAGAAGATCCTCTGGAGAAGGGAATGGCAACCTACCCCATATTCTTGCCTGGAGACTCCTATGGACAGAGGAGCCTGGGGGCCGCAGTCCATTGGGTCACAGAGTCGGACAGGACTGAGCGACTAACACCACTACTACCTATTTACTTGATTGGATGTAGGATCAGCTACAGCCTCTGTCCATTCAGTGCTCATCTCAAAGCTGCCTCTCCCTCTTCTTGTGCTCTTGGGAGAAAGCATAGGTTTTTTTGGTTGTCCCTCCAGCGTAGGGGGTCTCAGAAACACTTTAAGGCTCGGATAAAGCTGGGGAGCCTTTCCCTAGGAAAAGGAATGCCCCGCTGATGGAATTTTGTGTATAATTTCAGGATGATCATGTCCCCGAAGCATGGACAAAAACGGCTCTGAAATCTTTCCAGCACCAACATTGGAAGATGACGATGAAGTTGATATATGGAGAAGCACAAATTGGAGAGCTGACCCTCATAAATCATAGAAGAGGAACAGGTGACAAGCACGCATGTACCCACGTGGCTTCACTTCTACCAGCCCAGCCAGCATGGGACAAGCGGCAGGTGTGGCTCACCCGCCCCCTGGTGAGCTGCTGACACAGTGGGAGGGTGAGGCTACAGCCAGGGAGGCAGGGCTGGGCTGAGATGATCTGATAAGAGGATTAAGTTTCGGGCACCCCTCCCACCAGCCCTAATGCCCTCAGGCTAAGCAGCTGCCCCAGCTCGGCTCTTTCTCAGATGGAAAATGTTTCTCTGCTGGGGCAGCTGCTGTGTGCCCACTTACAGAGCCGCCAGCCATTCCCGAACACACGTGTTCTATACACTTCTGCCCAGGTTGTGCCCTCTGCGGGCGATGCCCCGCCCTCCCGTCAAGTACAGGCTTGCTCTTTAAGGCCGGCTCAGGTTTCACCTCTGAGCTGTTGCCCTGGTTCCAGCGATGGGCTCAGCAGCTCCGTCCTGAGCTCTCCTGGCCCCACGCCCACCCCCTCTCTCCCTGCGCTCACTACCCTGTCCACGTGGGACTCCTACTGCAGTTATTCTTTCATATGATTGTCTTCCTGATCAAGAGGATGAGTTTCCTGAGGACCAAGACCAGCTTCCTACACAGCCACTGGCACTGAACTTTATAAACATGTCTGGCTGGGACTTCCCTGGTGGTCCAGGAATTAGGACTCTGAGCTTCCAATGCCGAGTGCCAGGGTTCGATCTCTGATTGAGGAGCTGAGATCCTGCAAGCCTGGCTGTGTGGCCAAAAAAAATTCTTAAAAGTTTCTGGGATACTACCATTGATAAATAAATGATCAATTTATGAAAAGAAAGTGACCAGGGGCTTCCCTGGTGACTCAGCAGTAAAGAATTCACCTGCCAATACAGGAGACTCGGGTTTGATCCCTGATCTGGGAAGATCCCACATGCTGCGGAGCAACTAAACCTCCGTGCCACAATAAGAGAAGCTTGCACACCACAGCTAAAAGGTAACCCCTCTTCTCTGCAACCAGAGAAAAAGCCTGCGCAGCAACAAAGACCCAGCACAGACAAAAATAAAACTGTCTACAAAAAGAAAACACCCAACATGATACAAGATACATGCAGGACACAGACACCCCTGGAGAAGCACCAAGCTCATGAAAGCTTCTTTTCTAAAGGTAAAGACTACTAATCACAAGGGTGTATAAGAGCAGCTGAGCAGAAGGAGCCGAGTGATACATGAGCAGCTCAAAGCAGACATGGGCGGTGCAGCTGGCAGGCCAGAGGCTCGGAGCCTGGAGCCTGGAGCCTGGAGCCTTCCAGCATCTTTTCAGAAACCCTAAAGGGCTTCCTGGAGTAAGAAGACCTTCTCTACGCTCTGCACCCTGTGAAAGTTTTCATGCAGGGATCTCATTTTCCTAGTGCATCTCACAGACCTTCTGTGTATCGGGCCTACAAGCTTTTGTTTTCTTTTAATTAAATCCCTGGGCCTGAACACTGAACTGAAAGGGTCTGGGAGGAGTGGTGTGGTAGGAGGACGAAGCTGGTCCAGCACATGAGCATACCTGAACAGACAGGAAGGGACACTCCATCAGCAGGAAACGGTCCTTAGAACAAGTCACATCAGAAACAGGTGACGCCAAGATGAACTGCCAGTGATGAGACACGCACGAAAACAGAGGGGTCTGATGGGGGGCACTTCAGAGGGACAATCAAGAGCTGGAGCACCAGGCTTCCCTGGTGGTCCGGTGGATGAGAATCTATCAATGCAGGGGATGTGGGTTCGATTCCTGGTCCTGGAAGATTCCACATGCCTCGGAGCAACTAAGCCCATGGGCCACAACCACTGAGCCTGGGAGTCTCAACTACTGAAGCCACTGCAATAAGAAACCTGCACACCACAGCTAGAGTGTCATCCTTGCTCACCACAACTGGAGAAAATCCCTCGCAGCAACGAAGACCCAGTGCAGCCACAAAGAAATAAGAGAGATGTAGCCCCACCCACCTCTGAGCAGTCCCCTCCAGCCCTTCGGACACTGCTCTCTGCAGCCTCAGTTCCCCTGGTCATTGGGCTAGTCCAGCATCTGCACATATATTTACCCACAGACCACTCTCTTAGAGTGCATCGTATACAGTTAAGCCCAACAGGTCCAGCAGATAAAGGAGAAGCAGCAGTGAGGGGCGCAGAGCCCTCCCCACAACCCCCTCCCGCAACCTTGTCTCCTCCCCAGACCCAGTACCCCTGGAGGCAGGAAGGTCTGTGAGGAACCCAGTCTGAAACCCCTTGCACTAAATTATGGTCTTATTCCAGGCATCCCAAACTCCAAAGACCCCAAAGTCCAGATGGAAAACAAAAAAGTGACGTTGGTTTGCTTTGACTATGGCAAAACCAGTTCAGTTCAGTTCAGTCACTCAGTCATGTACGACTCTTTGCGACTCCATGGACTGCAGCACGCCAGGCTTCCATGTCCATCACCAACTCCCGGAGCTTGCTCAGACTCATGTCCATTGAGCCGGTGATGCCATCCAACCATCTCATGTCCTAATACCTGCTGCTGCTAAGTCGCCTCAGTCGTGTCTGACTCTGTGCGACCCCATAGACGGCAGCCCACCAGGCTCCCCGTCCCTGGGATTCTCCAGGCAAGAGCACTGGAGTGGGTTGCCATTGCCTTCTCCTGTCCAAGTAGAGGGAGCCCCAAAGGAGAAGCTGTGCTTCTTCCATGGGACTGATTGTTGCTGGAGTCTGGCAGACCTAGGAATGCAGCAGGCTCTGTGTTTACAGACCAGGTTTTCCCAGGGAAGCCAGAAATCCAGGTTTTTCCATGAATTCATCAAAGTTTTTTTTTTTTTTTTTAATAGACTATTTTCTAGAGCAGCTTTAGATTACAAAAAAAAAAAAAAAAAAAAGGCATGGAAAGTACAAGGAGTTTGTATATACTCTCTTCCTGATCCTCACTCCAGTTTCTTCATTTATTTACATCTTGCATTAGTGTGGTACATTGGTTGCAACTGATGAATCAATACTGATACATTAAGTATTATAAACTCTAAGGATTAAAAATATTTTTATTTATTTATTTTTGGATGCACTGAGTCTTCATTGACTTTTTTTTTTTTTTTTGGCGTGGACTTTCTCAGGTTTTCTTTGGTTTCAGCAAGCAGGGACTACTCTCTGGTTGTGGTGTTTGCGCTTCTCATTGTGGTGGCTTCTCTTGTTGCAGAGCGCGGACCCAGTAGTTGGGGGACGCGGCCCCAGTTGCCCCATGGCATGTGGGATCTTCCCGGACCAGGGATGGAAGCCATCTCCCCTGCTTTGGCAGGCAGATTCTTATCCACTGCACCACAAGGGAAGTGCCAATTCTATGGGTTTTGACAAATGTACAGTGACATGTATCTGCCCACACAGCATCAGACAGTTTCTTCACCGCCCTCAAGCAGTGTTGGAGGCAGGGGTTTGGGGAGACGGGGCAAGTCATCTCGGAAATGGAAGCCGTGAGAGAAATGGCTCCTGAAGGAAGCACGGCTTCCAGTTGCCAGTTTGGTTTCTGGTTTCAGGTTCAAGCTCGCTCAGCTTGGGACGAGCCCCTCCAAGGTCAGCGTGCCTGCCTCCTCCAGTATCCACCTTGTTCTCATGCCTTCCTCTTTCTCCCTCACTCCCATGCACTCTGCTTGCTTCAAGAGAGAAAGCGCAGTGAAAATACCCCTGGAGATCTGGTCTATGTACTCCCTCTCGGCTGTGACTGTGGCCAAGGTTTGCCCAGAAGCAGCCAGCATAGCCATCCCCTAATAGGCCTGGCTGCCCACAGTCAAAGCCAATGATACCTGGACAATATTTCTTAACATGGGGCTTACAGTTTACTTTTATGCTCATACAATGCTCGTATAAGGAGAACCATGTTTGCATTTAAAACCCGAGGAGCAGTTGAAGAACAGGGGGTCGGAAATCAGACAGTCCAGGGCTCAGATGACATTTCTGGTGCCTCTAACTAGCTAAATAAAACCCCCTCTGGGTCCCAGTGTTCTGCACTGCAAAAATGAGCCCAATAATTCCTTCTCTGAGAGTTATTAGGAAGACTGAATGTTACAGGTGGCATGCACACAGAAGTGTTCAATCCTTGTCTGCTCCTTACTGGGAGCTGGAGTCATGGATTTCAGTTCCAGCTTTGTTATCATCCAACTTTGTGACCAGGGACTAGTCATAAATCAGACATACAAGCCAACAGTTGCCCTGCTCCTATTTATTTTTAAACTTTGTATTGAAAACCTTCTTTTTTAAAATTAAAAATTGAAGTACAGTTGCTGTATATTATGTATTACAGGTGTACAATATAGTGAGTCACAATTTTTAAAGGTTATACTCAATTTATAGTTAATTGTAAAATATTGGCTATATTCCCTGTGTTGTACAATATATCCTTGTGTGTGTGCTCAGTTGCTCAGTTGTGTCCAGTTCTCTGTGATCCCATGGACGGAAGCCCATAATGCTCCTCTGTTCATGGAATTTTCCAAGTGACAATTCTAGAGTGATTGCCATTTCCTCCCCCGGGAATCTTCCCGACCCAAGGATTGAACCTGTGTCTCTAGTGTCTCCTGCATTCGCAGGCAGTTTCTTTACCGCTGTGCCACATGGGAATCCTTGTAGCTTAGTTTATACCTAATAGTTTGTATCTCTTACTTCCTTACTTCTATTTTGCACTTCCCTCTCCCCAGTGGTAACCACTAGTTTGTTCTCTATTTCTGTGCGTTTGCTTATTTGTTATATTCACTAGTTTGTTGCATTTTTAGATTCCACATGTAAGTGATATCGTAAAGTATTTGTCTTTCTCTGACTTATTTCACTTAGCATAATGCCCTCCAACTCAATCTGCATTGCTGCAAATGCAAAACTTCGTTTCTTTTTGTGACTGAGTAGTATTCCATTGTGTGTATTTGTAGGGGTGTGTGTGTGTGTGTGTGTGTGTGTGTATACACACAGATATATAAGTTCAGTTCAGTCACTCAGTTGTGTCTGACTCTTTGCAATCCCATGGAGTGCAGCATGCCAGGCTTCCCTATCCATCATCAACTCCCAGAGCTTGCTCAAACTCATGTCCATTGAGTTGGTGATGCCATCCAACTATCTGATCCTCTGTCATCCCCTTTTCCTCTTGCCTTCAATCTTTCCAAGCATCACGCTCTTTTCTAATGAGCCAGTTCTTCACATCAGGTGGCTAAAGTATTGGAGTTTCAGCTCAGCATCAGTCCTTCCAATGAATATTCCAATGAAAATATATATGTATGTATGTATATCAGTTCAGTTCAGTTCAGTCGCTCAGTCGTATCCGACTCAGTCGTGTCCCATGAATCACAGCACGCCAGGCCTCCCTGTCCATCACCAACTCCCAGAGTTCACTCAGACTCACGTCCATTGAGTCAGTGATGCCATCCAGCCATCTCATCCTCTGTCGTCCCCTTCTCCTCCTGCCCCCAATCCCTCCCAGCATCAGAGTCTTTTCCAATGAGTCAACTCTTCGCATGAGGCGGCCAAAGTACTGGAGTTTCAGCTTTAGCATCACTCCTTCCAAAGAAATCCCAGGGCTGACCTCCTTCAGAATGGACTGGTTGGATCTCCTTGCAGTCCAAGGAATTCTCAAGAGTCTTCTCCAACGCCACAGTTCAAAAGCATCAATTCTTCGGCACTCAGCTTTCTTCACAGTCCAACTCTCACATCCATACATGACCACTGGAAAAGCTATAGCCTTGACTAGATGGACCTTTGTTGGCAAAGTAATG
The DNA here is from genome assembly GCA_917880005.1 of Nanger dama. NCBI lineage: Eukaryota > Metazoa > Chordata > Mammalia > Artiodactyla > Bovidae > Nanger > Nanger dama. The sequence continues at coordinate 4,841,637 of CAKJTW010000074.1, read as the reverse complement.
TCTCTGCTTTTGAATATGTTATCTAGGTTGGTCATAACTTTTCTTCCAAGGAGTAAGCGTCTTTTAATTTCATAGCTGCAGTCACCATCTGCAGTGATTTTGGAGTCCAAAAAATAAAGTCTGACACTGTTTCCACTGTTTCCCCATCTATTTCCCATGATGTGATGCGACCAGATGCCATGATCTTTGTTTTCTGAATGTTGAGCTTTAAGCCAACTTTTCCACTCTCCTCTTTCACTTTCATCAAGAGGCTTTTTAGTTCCTCTTCACTTTCTGCCATAAGGGTGGTGTCATCTGCATATCTGAGGTTATTGATATTTCTCCTGGCAATCTTGATTCCAGCTTGTGCTTCTTCCAGCCCAGCGTTTCTCATGATGTACTCTGCATAGAAGTTAAATAAGCAGGGTGACAATATACAGCCTTAACGTACTCCTTTTCCTATTTGGAACCAGTCTGTTTTTCCATGTCCAGTTCTAACTGTTGCTTCCTGACCTGCATATAGGTTTCTCAAGAGGCAGGTCAGATGGTCTGGTATTCCCATCTCTTTCAGAATTTTCCACAGTTTATTGTGATCCACACAGTCAAAGGCTTTGCATAGTCACTAAAGCAGAAATAGATGTTTTTCTGGAACTCTTCTGCTTTTTCCGTGATCCAGCGGATGTTGGCAATTTGATCTCTGATTCCCCTGCCTTTTCTAATACCAGCTTGAACATCTGGAAGTTCACGGTTCACATATTGCTGAAGCCTGGCTTGGAGAATTTTGAGCATTACTTTACTAGCGTATGAGATGAGTGCAATTGTGCAGTAGTCTGAGCATTCTTTGGCATTGCCTTTCTTGGGATTGGAATGAAAACTGACCTTTTCCAGTCCTGTGGCCACCGCTGAGTTTTCCAAATTTGCTGGCATATTGAGTGCAGCACTTTCACATCATCATCTTTCAAGATTTGAAACAGCTCCACTGGGATTCCATCACCTCCACTAGCTTTGTTCGTAGTGATGCTTTCTAAGGCCCACTTGACTTCACATTTCAGGATATCTGGCTCTAGGTGAGTGATCACACCATCGTGATTATCTTGGTCTTGAAGATCTTTTTTGTATAGTTCTTCTGTGTATTCTTGCCACCTCTTCTTAATATCTTCTGCTTCTGTTAGGTCTATATCATTTCTGTCCTTTATCGAGCCCATCTTTGCATGAAATATTCCCTTAGTATCTCTAATTTTCTTGAAGAGATCTCTAGTCTTTCCCATTCTGTTGTTTTCCTCTATTTCTTTGCATATTTTCCTCTATTTTTTGTATGTATGTATGTATGTATGTGTGTGTGTATATATATATATATGTACTCTTTACCATCTGAGCCACCAAGGGTAGTTAAATATACATATACCACATCTTTATTCATTCATCTGTTGGTAGACACTTAGGTTGCTTCCATATCTTGGGTATTGTAAATAATGCTGCTATAACAATTGCGATGCATGCATCTTTTCTAGTCAGGGGAAGTCTTTTTTTTAAATTGAAAATATTTTTACTTACGCTTAGAGAGTACACATATCAGGGAGTTCCCTGGTGGTCTAGTGGTTGGGGTTCAGCACTTTCACTGCCATGGGCCAGGTTTAATCCCTGGTTGGGGAACTGAGATCCCATAAGCCTCCCCAGCATAGCCAAAAATAAAGAAAGTACATGAACATTGCGCATAACTCTGCACACTGATGAATTTTGAAAAGCTGAAGACTCTACATACTCAGAGCCCAGATGGGAAAAAGCATCTTGAGAGCCTCCTCATCCCCCCTTCCATAGGCTCTACCTGTAAAGGCACAGCTACCATCTTGACCTCCAACACCCTCCACAATAGCTCTGCCTGTGCTTGGACCTTATAAAACTGGCATCACGAAGAACGTGCTCTTGGGTCTGACCTATCTTGCCCAATACAATGTTTGTGAGATGCATCCAAATTGTTGGATATGGCTGTGAATTGTCCATTTTTACTACTGTTTTGTAACGTTGGCATTCTAGGGCTGGTAGCCCAAATTCAGTCTTCCATCTGGTTTCATAAAGTTTTTTTTTTTTAAAGCACAGCCATGCTGGTTCAGTTCTGTACATGTCTAGGGCTGCATTCTACACTGTACTACAGCGACAAGAGCTGAGAAGACCATATGGTCCACAAAGCTGGAGATGCTATCTGCCTCTTTACAAAAAGGGTTTTGACTTCTATATAGAATTCCATCACGTGAATACACTGAAATTCATTTGCTTATTTTACTGTTAATGGGCAGTTTTGTAGTTTCCAAGTTGGGGCTCTTAAGAGTAATGTGAGAAGAACTTGTATGTCTTTTGGTGAAACAAGCAGGTCCATTTCTATTGTGTCTGTTCCTGGGGGTGAACTTGTTAGATTACAGGGCAGATGTAAGGTTATCCTTGTCAAAAGCCATCAACCAGTTTTCCAAAGTGGTTGTGCCATGACTTGTCCCATGAGCAGTATCTGAGAGCTCCAGCTGCTCTATGTCCTGTCCCACTGGTATTCTCTGTCTTTAGCATTTTCCCTGTCCCTGTTCTGATTCTTCTCTTTATAAGTTATTTCTCAGTTTCATGGTAGTGCATTTACAGGGTTAAGAACATTCACCAGGTCTAGTGGTGACTGTTTCATCTTTGGACACTTTGTTCTCTTTTTCCTTACTTTCTTGTTTTTGGCCATGCCATGCAGCATGCAGGATCTTAGTTCCCTGACCAGAAACTGACCCCATGCAACCACTGAATCACCAGGGAAGTCCCTGCACTTTGTTTTCTTAAGAAGCTCTTCTTCATAGAGTCGCCTTTTGGATATTTAAAGATCAATACGCATGTCCCCACTGAATGTTGTCTTCTCCCAGGAGAGGAACGTTAAACATCTCCAGCTTCTTGAAAGTGGCTTGTAACACATGGTTTGCATACTTTCACAATCCTGGTTGCCTGAACAACAGGCTTAGCATCTCTGGGCCTCAGTTTACCCATCTGAAAATAAGGAGGTTTGATGTAAAAATGTTTAGTCATTTTAACCCCAGCATTCCGTGTTAAACCTTAAGTTGGGAGCCCTCACAGAGATGCCCACATGCATGTCTGAACAGGGAACTCCCGTCCCCAGATATTCCTGTTAATGTTTATCTGCTGACAGTAGAAAGTGGAGACATTTATTCATTCCATTTCTCTTCCTTCTGACAAACAGACAATAGTTTCTGAGAGCCAAGGATGTCAAGGGTGAGGCAGAAGGTGCTCGGGAAGGTAAGACTGATCTAGGTTTCTCCCGGTAGACACACAGCTTCAGCGGGAGGGAGAGGTGGACTGCGTACCTGGGGGACCCAGTATGGTCCATGGAATGCATTTTAAGACAGTAAGAGTCCTGGGAAATGTTGGCACTGATGAACGTCATCACCCAAGGCTGGAAGGTGACTGGGGGAGGGAGGAGCTGATGGTTGTCTGCATCTGCTCCCTGGAGGAGGTGGCCTGAGGCATTGCTCCCTCTAGAGGCCGGGGAATTCTGGTTTCACCCTCACTCTTCTCAGGATACATTTTGTTTGCAGCAAATGACTCCCAGGCCAGATTGCTCTTGGCTTCCTCCCTGACGTTAGTGTCAGTGGTGTGTAAGGACCAAAGAACCAGTCAGCAAGCCTGGTTAGCAGGCCCCTCTGATATTCGAATTTTGCAGAGACCAAACACTGCCAAAATATGAAGGCAAGGTGGAGAAAATGAAAATACGAATTAGGTTTTTGAGATATCAAATTCCATAGAGTCTCATAGGATCACTGCTTTGAATTTTTAAAAGAAAACCTAGCTTTTGTATGTTAATTCATTTAAGCTTCACAATGTAAGCCCATGCAGTGGAGATAATCGGCCTTATTTTCTGAACGGGGAAACTGAGACACTGTTTTAGAACTTGCCCAGGGCACCAGTTTGTAAGGGTGAAGCCTAGTTGTCTTGCTTTACAGACATTGCTCTTTATCACAATCCTTTAACAAGCACAGTGGCAGGGCTTCATGCTTGCAAGGAAACCTTCGCTGGCATGTCAGGATTAGAGGCTTGGCAGCTTGGCTAACTAGTGTTGGAGTGGTGAGTTGATGAAATTCCACTTAATCTAACTCTCCCCAGTTTTACTGATGGGCCCATGAATGGGGATCTCAGGGTCACCGAGCTCAGTAGTGTCCATTATACCATCAATAATAGCGACAAAAAAAAATCACTCCACCAGGGCAAGGAAGTTCCTGGAGGGAAGCTGGGTGCTGTCACTGGGAGAAAGCAGACCAGGAGAATGAACGTTCACTGTGGACTGAGTGTAACTCGCCCAAGGTCACACAGGCAACAATGGCAGAATCAACCCTGAATTCAAATCCATCTCATATTGAAACTCAAGGTTAAAAATATATCCCTTGTTTATACCAAATCCTGAATGACCAAATCTTTTCTTCTATTCAGCCAAGCACATGGTCGGCTGGTTTTTAGAAAATGAATTACTGGGTACCCTTCTTTAAAAAGTAATTAATTTGCTTTTCTGGTCTTACCATGAGGCTTGTGGGATCTTAGTTCCCCAACCAGGTATCAAACCCTGGACCCCTGGCATTGGAAGCACAGAGTTCTAAGCACTAGACTTCGAGGGAATTCCCCTGAGTGCATGTTTATGACTTTTTCCCTATGGGTTCATGATGGAATGAATGGTTGTGGTTGTTGTTTAGTCCTATTGGAGGAATCTTTGTGACCCCATGGCCAGAGGAGCCTGACAGGGAGAATCCATGGGATTTTCCACAAAAGAATACTGGAGTGGGTTGTCATTTCCTTCTCCAGGAAGGAGTGGTATATTATATTAATGGTTCCATCTCTTCACTCTACCCTAAGGAGATAGTCTTTGTACTGGGAATTTCTCTTCTCTTACCAAAATGGTGAGTACATTTTTCTTCTTGTTGATTCTGAGTTTGATCATGTAACTTGCACTGGTCAGCGTGCTGGTAGAAGAGACTTGAAAAAGCACTTGACATTTCTACTTGCCCTTTTTGGTTCCTGCCATTACCATGAGCAGGGCATCCCTAGGCTAACTTGCTGTCCTGGAAGGAAGCTGGAAGCCACAGGAAGCAGAGACGCTGCAGTCCTTAGGTCAGCAGACTTCCCAGCCAACTTGCACACGCAGGCTCTCCCCAGTGTTCATCCCTTGATCCATCCTCCATCCTTCCAATCCTCTCCCTTCCTTCAATAACTGTTTACTGGGCCTCCGTGTTGGGTGTGGTACTCTTCTAGTCTGTGGCTGCTGCTGCTGCTAAGTCGCTTCAGTCGTGTCCGACTCTGTGCAACTCCACAGAGGGCAGCCCACCAGGCTCCTCTGTCCGTGGGATTCTCCAGACAAGAACACTGGAGTGGGTTGTCATTGCCTTCTCTAGTTTCTGGCAACCCTCCTGTTTTACCCTCCTTGCTGCTGGGATCCAAGGCCACTCTTTCCTTTTTAAAATTAAATTTTTTTTTACATTGCCCAGTTACTACCAATTGTGATTGCTTTACAGAATATTTATTACACTTATAAATCTATTAACTTGTCTTGGGTAAGCTATTTAAACACAGCAGATAAACTTAAAACTTTGTGAATCAAATTTCCTTAAACATTTATCCACTAAGTCAAATTGCCCTGTTTCACTATGAGTCTAACATAACTTCTCCTGAATGCTTCAACCACCTTAACAACACAAAAGTTTTTACTGTACCCATACTTAAATTTATTTGTAAAAATCAAGAACTATTGATTCGACCAGTAGGTTAGCTTACAAAAGATAAGTTTTTGTAGTTCTCCAGGACTGCAAGATCAGACACAAGACAGAACGATTATCTCTTTCCCAGGAACATAGACATCACAGCCTCTGGGTCAATGATTGATGGATTCTTAGTGGGAACATTGAATCCTTCAAGGAGACTCAAGTAGCAGCAGGTATTTGCCAGTTGGGATGCCCTCCGACCAGGTTCAACTGCTAAGTCAACAGGACTTACAAGTAAGTTCTCGCAATCTCCATGTCCATTGAATTTTGAGTACATGATGTTTTGCCTCAGTTTACAATTAACTTGATTATGCCTCATTAGCATTCATTATAATCAGCAGGACCATAGCGCAGCTTAATCCATCAACCATTCTGCTAGGACATCTGGCTAATTCATTAACTCACAGCGCCAATTATGAACACTCCTTCCACCCGGTTATTTTGGAGGCTGCTGGTCTTGACCTGCCCTTCCTGGTTTTGGTATAGTTCTTACTCTTCCTGGAAATTTTTGACTTATAGTACAGTTATCTGTTCTTCTCAACTTGCACAGATACACTGTTTTCCAAACAGACATACTGAACTTCAAATAAGAAACAAGAGTCCCATATATGCCAAACTCAAAATGCTGTTTTTATACTTTGAGTTATAACTAGCTTTGTCATTACATATAATATTAACTTTTCCTTTTTGATTGCTAAGGACTCATGGCTTTTCACAGACTCAACTTATTCTTGTAAATCAGCAACTGTAGACCTAGTTACTCTTTGTTATATCTAAGTTGTTACAACCTGACCTGAGGGACCCTCTTTCCCTTTCACCTGATTCCTTTGTCCTTTCAGCAAAAGCTCAGCACTTTTAGCAGCAGCCTGGTTTTCTGGCAATAGTAAGGTGTCTCAGGACATTGCAATTTCTTTTTGCTCCCAGACGTGAACTCGGGTTCTCTGAAGGAGCCCTGGGTACTGCTAATGAAAAATGCCATTGAGATCGCTACGTGTGTGCTGAGGGCACACGATGTGTGTGCTGGTGATGAGACGGCACCCTATGGCCGCTGAAAAGAAAGAACGAGAAAAGATGTTGCTTCCTAAGGTCATAATTATGTTCTCAAATTGCTCAAATCGTTTGAATATTACATCTTTTTTATATACAATTTTGAATGGATTCTTCCCTACAATGTGTCTGTTCAGATTTTTAACACTTCACTCAGACTGTGATTACCCCAACCTCTGAATTTTAGCACTGTGCCTCCAGGTCCATTATTTCGGAGCCCCTCTTATGTATCCTTTATCAAAATCTGCATTCAAGAAAACATTAAATTATGTATACTAATTATTCTGGCTTCATGTAAATGCATGTTTGCCATATAGCTATTAGATATAATTATAAAACTATTGACACAAATGTATTCAATTATGTTAATTTATTATTGCATAATGAAATGTCATTTCATGTAATACATTTCTGGCACAAATTCACTCCCGTGCCTGTCTTGAGAGGCTGAAGAGGCCACCAGAGGGTAAGCTGGGAGGCTCAGGCCCTCTAGGCACTGTCGCTGAAGCAGGATGCTATTACTTAGACAATTTTGAGCAATTTATATTTACTTCTATTAATGTGCCTTCACTAATTGAAGGCATTCTGGGACAGTACGCAAATGGAGAGTATAAAGATGGTTACTGACTGAATACATGCCAATCACTCAGCAGGGCCAAGGGCGGAGTCATCTCTCCATTTGCAAATCTGGTCCCGTAGAAAGGGACTGTCTCTTGGTCATTTCTATATGTCTGTGGCCAGTAATGATAGGGGCTCAGTGATCCTTCTTTGAACAGAGAAGAAGGAAAATACCATGAGAATAACAGAGAAAATCATAGCTGTCCAAATCATTAATTCAGGAACATCATTCACAATCCACTATTTTTTTTTAATTTGACTTTATTAATATTCTGAGGCAACTAGGTTTTGAGACAAATTTTAAATTGCTTCATTTCCAAAATTCATTTTGGTCACAACATCCAGGAGTAACCCATTGGCTAATCAATAACTAACATTTAAATGCTGTTGTTAGAGACAACCCAGCACAAAACCAATACTGTCAGCAACTCAGAACAACTCTAATTTCCTGACAGAAATCGATTCACAGCAAAATAGTGGTTATTGCAAATATTTATCCGTCTGAAAGGGAACGCTCATCCGTGCAGCTTTGTGAGCAGTTCATCTCCAAATCAAAGACTGTGACGAGTTCCACTCAGCCATCTATCTGAGACTTGGGAAGCGCTGTGGGAGGCGGTGGGTGTGTTGCAATACCCTAGGATTGCCTTGAAGTGGCCCTGTTGGGGATGGGGTGGGTAGTGTAGACACATCCCACATGTGATGTGGGGACAGTATTGGGCAGAGAGAGTCCAGTTCCACACCTGGGATTTCACTGACCTGCTGCATGAGCTCAGAAAGCCACATAACCTCTCTGCACATTTTTCTCTTCTTGAAAAGGATATTCTTATTTGTCCAATTTAGCCCTCCTATTGTTGTGAAGATAAAAGGAAGGGGTCGGGGGAGGGAGACCTCTTAAGATATATTTAATGGACCGGGTAAATTTGGGGTCTTATAATCTTGGGTCTCTGTTTCCTAAGAACAGGGTTAAGGAGCAAGACAAGGTTCCCGATAAATCAAAGCATCGTTCTCCAGCTCAATGCTCTGTGCTGCTGTTCAGTCGTCATGTCGTGGCCAATTCTTCGCGACCCCATGGACTGTAGCACGCCAGGGAACTGTCCCTCACCATCTCCCAGAGTTGTGGGATGTTCGTGGGAGTTTTACTAACTGTAAAACAAGTGCCAATGAGAACCAATGTGTTCACTGCAAACACTGCAGTAGGAGCTGGGAAACAAAGATAAAAAAATCTGCGTGGCTCCTGTGCTCAAGAAGTTCACGGTCTAGACCATTGGGAGGGGGCTGTGCAAACAGATAAATTCAGTGGGCTTGGGATAGTGCAGGCCCGAAGTGTGAGCCGGAGTGTGGGAACAGACATGAGCTGAAAGAGAATTCCTTAAACGTTCCGCAAAGAGGGGAGGTTATTTCAGGAAAAGGCTTACAACAGGCAAAGGTTAGCATTTCAGGAGAACCAGAAAAACAAATCAGTATTTCCCAAATTTCTCACTTCAAGTTCACTTTCACATTTATTTTACCTTATCTCTGTTACCACATAAACGATTTTAAGTCGACTAATTTTAGAAAATGTAAACAAGTTGGATTTAAAAGAAAACTTTACACGATTACTACCATAAATGAAAGACATTATTTGCCATAAACAAAAGCTAACCTTTTAAAATAAAAGCAACAGGAACTCATTAATTTAATAAATCACTGTCAGGCCGTTCCTAGTTTTGGTGGCCAAAGGGGTGACCCGGACGATATCGGGATAAATTACTGTCAGACAGTAATATATCCTACGGAGAAAAGTTTCCTTTGGATGGGGTGGCCCGGCAGAGCCCGGTACAGTATGTCATTTGAGCAGAGATCTGAAGAAAGTGGTAGACCGAAAGGAAAAGGAGGTCATTACAAGTCAAGCAGATGCTGCGGCTTGCAGAGAGAAGGCTGCGAGCCAGATTCAGGGAGAAGGGTAAGTGATGGGGAGGTGGGCTCACAGCCAGCCGACACTTTCTGCAAGATAGTCTGGAGCGCGTAGAGAAGTCAGGCGCTCGGTCGAGGGCGTTCCAGCTGCTGAATTCTATAAGACTAAATCTAAGCTGGAGCTCCAATCCTTTGGCCACCTGATGCGAAGAACTGACTCACTGGAAAAGACCCTGATGCTGGGAAAGATTGAAGGCAGGAGAAGGGGACAACAGAGGATGAGATAGTTGGATGGCATCACCGACTCGATGGACAGAAGTTTGCATAAACTCCGGAGTTGGTGATGGACAGGGAGGCCTGACGCGCTGCAGTGCAGAGTCGGACGCGACTGAACTGAACTGACTCCTAGCGGAAAGCATCTGCAAACAGTGCAACCTTGGAAAGAGAGAGCGAGCGAGGCCGGCTGTGACCGCCCCGACTGATAAATTAGTAAATAAATGAAAGCCAAGAAAAGTCATATCGCTGCGAACTGGGACAAGAGAGCTGAAACTCTCCTTCGTCCAGCCAGGTGCGGTCCAAGGATGGGGGTGACAGGTAGACGCCGGCTCCGGGCAGAGCAGGGCAGCCTTGCGCTTCTGCAATCCTCACTCCCGGCCTCCAGTGAGCCCCTTTTCGGGAGAGGCTCAAAACGCGGAACCGGCAAATCCGCGGAACCGGATGGCTCAGCCGGGACACCGAGTCGGCGCACGCGCAGTAGCCCGGCCCGCCCGGCCGCTCTCGCCGCTGGGGGGAGGGTCATCCGAGCCTGACGTCCGCGACGCCGACGTCAGCGCCCCGGGAAGAGGAGGGCGAAGACTCCATCCGCCATGTTGGATGCCGCAGATTCGCCATAACCGCGCCGGCTCTTTTCTTAAAAAAATAAAAATAAAAAGCGAAGCATCAGTGGGGCGCCCCGCCTTCTCGGTCGGCGCGGGAGGGGGGCCCGGAAGAGCCCGACGCTTTTTTTCCCTCCGCGGCGGGGGCGTTGCCATGGAGACGCGGGCGGCAGGTGAGCCGGGCTGGGGGTTGGGGTGGGTATGGGGTGGGGGTGGGGCGCGGCGCGGCGCGCGGGGAAGCCGTTGCGAGCTCGGAGTCGGGAAGGAGCGCGCGGGCCGCTGGGCGGCGGAGGGATCCGCGGCCCTGGGCGGAGAGCGGACGTAGCGGCGTCCTTCGACAGCACGTTCGGTCGCTGGCAGTATCCCGCCGCCTCGGGTTTTTATTGAGAAAAAAAGTAACGAGGATGCGCCGGAAGAACGAGCGAAGGAAGGCAGTGCGCGCGCGCGTGCGCGTGCGCGGGGCCGTTTCAGGGCAACGGGTGGGGTCGGGGCGCGCGCCCGCGACCGAGCGCAGGCGTGTAGGCGGGCGGGATGTTCGAATCCCCCGCGCCGCCGACTCTGGCCGCTCTGCCTCCTTCTTGCCTGCCCTCAGTTTCTTTCTCCGTGAATTGGGTAGCTCCTTCAGACCACATTCCTTGGGCTGGATGTGTTGAGGACAGGGTTCCACCGAGCTGCTGAAGGAAAGTTTTCTTTGTGTCCTGAAGAGGGAGCCATAAACGCCAGAGATTATTAGCATTCTGGCTGCCGGTAACCTTGTAACATCCTACCTGCCGCCTAGCACTGCGGGCCCCTTGGTCCTCACCCGTTAAAGTAAGGTGAAATGCCACCTCCTCCAGGCAGCCGTCCGTCTCAGGCTTCCGGGCGAGCGGGAAAGCAGCCTTTCTGCCCCTGGACGCAAAGAGCAGGATGGATCTTCTCTGAACACCTGATCCGAGCCCCTTGACACTGAGCTTGGGGCTCCTTCCTGCGTGGTTAACAAGAAGCGTCTGCACTGGGCCACTGACCTCGCGCTTCCTGCCTCTCCGTTTCTACCAACAGTTCTGATTTGTATGTCGTTTACTGACGAGGAACAAAAGTTCAGAGAGGTCAACTTCATACAGTTTGGAAATGGCAGAACTGAGGCTTTAAAAATTAACTTCCTCCAGCTTGGGATGAAATCCAGACTTCAGGGTGCCTGCACAGCTTGCTCTTCTGGCTCCTGGAAGTTCAAGCGCCTGGCCGCCAGTGGGTGCTGTAGGGTACCTTTATCGAAGGGAAGAGTGAATGCCCGGTTACACTGACCACCTCCTGCCCCTTCCAGCCTGGTTCCCTGGCAGAGCCCAGTGACCAGAAATATTGGTATAAGCTTGGTGTCATATGGTGACTCAGACTGGAAAGAATCTGCCTACAGTGCAGGAGACCCAGGTTCGATCCCTGGGTCGGGAAGATCCCCTGGAGGCGGGAATGGCAACCCACTCCAGTATTCTTGCCTGGAAAATCCCATGGACAGAGGAGCCTGGTGGGCCACAGTCCATGGGGTCCCTAATAGTTGGACATGACTAAGCAATTAACACTTAGTTTCATAGGGCTTACCCTCCAGCATCAACTTCTGAGCCTATAACCGTATTGAAGCAGTTATACTGACTGTCCCTCGTACTGAGGGTTGCAGAAGGCATTTGAGCTTATGTATGGTATTTGGTGCCCAGATGCCAGGGGCACATTTCATGGATTCTTCAGTTGAAGCATTAGTGATACTACTCTCTACATGCCAGGCAGGGATTGGTAAAGAGCCCTTGGACCCTTGGTCCTGCCCTCATACCACTGTGTCAGATTCTGACAAGGAGAGCCAGTAGAGTAAGTGTGTGTGTGTGTGTGTGTGTGTGTGTGTGTGTGTGTGTGTGTGTGTGTGTGTGTGTGTGTGTGTGTGTGTGTGTGGGTGAGATGAAAGAGCTCTTGGACCCTTGGTCCTGCCCTCATACCACTGTATCAGATTCTGACAAGGAGAGCCAGTACAGGAAGTGTGTGTGTGTGTGTGTGTGTGTGTGTGAGAGAGAGAGAGAGAGAGAGGGAGAGAGAGAGAGAGAGATGACGGAGCAGACCCAGATCCTCAGGAGCTGTGAACTATGCCAGGGTGCTTTCTGACAATAATGATGTTACCGAATCCAAAACCTGTACTGCTTGCCACACGATGCGTCAATAAATGAATCAATAGATGAACTGCTGGGCAAGGAACAGTGAGTTTATTTGGAAAGCCAGCAGCTGGAGAAGATGATGGACCAGTGTCCCCAAGCACAGTTGTACCTGAGTTAGAATTCAGGCTTCTTTTATAATAAAAGGGGAGAGGGGAGTGGTTGGTTGGTGCAAACTTCTTGGTGTCTGAATCCTTAGTTCTTGCACCCGTGCTCCTAGGTCTGGTTACAATGTTCTGTAAACCTCCAAGACAAATGTTATTCTCTGTTCTGCAAGTTTTTATCTGTATGAATGGGAAAGTGTTGTACTTTAAAGGTCAGAGCCTTGAGAAGGGGCCATTCTGTATATTTCAGGCTGTAGGCAACCTTTCTCAACTGGTAGCAAAATATAAAGGTTAAAGTATTAGAAACAGATCTGATATGGAGTCAGACTTGATCTTCCCTACTGAATTGTCTTTGTTTGGTGCTTCCCTTCTCCCAAGTATAGATACATGACATGTACCGCCCACTTCTCTTCTGGAGTTTACCTAACAGTTTCTAAAAACAATCCTGGACATTGTTGTAATTGCCTCGATTTTCAGCTGTAAGTGACAGAGATCATGTTTTAGAATATATTGCTGTTAACTTGCCATCTCTAATTCCTGAAAAGAGTCTCCTGTTTTGCTTGGTTGTTGGGTTAGGGCAGGAGAGTCAGTGCAATAAATGATAAGGTGGAGTTGCATCTGGTCTCTAATGCACAGCTTCCAGGTGGTGAGCCTGCTGTGATGGTCACGGCCTTGAACTGGAGATCTGCCTGCTACCACACTGCTCCCTTCTCAGTCCATTCACCTTGTAGAACAATGGTTCCTGTGTTACCTTACAGTTTACCTAACAAGTTTTCAAAGACAGCTATCCTTCAGTAGAATTAAATTTCTGCCTAAGGCAAGGGCAGTCAGGAATTAGATATATTAAAAAGACTCTCCCGTAATTGCATTTCCTTTTATAGACAGTTTCATGCAGGCTGCTTCTGCAAACCTCCCCAGTGAGAGGAGCCGGTTTAATTATGTAGAAGGGATTTAGCCTGGAGTTAAGTTTTCTTTTTGTTCTCAACTGTTTATCCTGTTAAACTTTCACTGTCTTTGCAACTCCTCAAGGGCAGGTGTCAACTTTAAGGGCTGGAAGGTCTGGAGGGTAGAATGAACACGTGCTGGGGCCTGGGATCTGCTCTCACCAGATTCCTGACCTGAGGGGAGTCATGTAACTCTTGGGACCTGCGCCCGAACCTGCAGGAGATGCAGTCCTGCCCACTGCCTGGCCGGTGCCCTGGAGGCTGGTGGTCCTGCCCAGTCTGTCCGCCCTGCAGCCTAGTGCTTTGTCACCAGCTTGCTTCTTGAAAACATTTGTGGTTGGAAAAGTGTGACAGATGTTGACTGATTTTTTTTTTTAAAGAAAAAAAAATCTGAGAGTGAAGCAAATAGTCATATTAAAAACTTATTACAGGTTTGAAGTTATAGTTTTTTTTGTTTGTTTGTTTTTAAGTGGAGTCACTTTAAAAAAATGTATTTTCCTTTGTTTGACTGTGCTGGGTCTTAGCTGTGGCATGCGCGATTTTCATTCTTCCCTGTGGCATGGCACGTGGGCTCTTAGTTGTGGCATGTGAGATCTAGTTCCCTGACCAGAGCTCCGACCTGGGCCTCTGCTGGGAGCACAGCTTATAAGCAGATTATAGGGGCTTCCCCGATAGCCCAGTTGGTAAAGAATCCACCTGCAATGCAGGAGACCTCAGTTTGATTCCTGGGTTGGCAAGATCTGCTGGAGAAGGGATAGGCTACTCACTCCAGTATTCTTGGGCTTCCGTTGTGGCTCAGCTGGTAAAGACTCCGCCTGTAGTGCGGGAGACCTGGCTTTGATCCCTGGGATAGGAAGATCCCCTGGAGAAGGGATAGGCTACCCACTCCAGTATCCTGGCCTGGAGAATTCCATGGACTGGGTCATAAAGAGTTGGACACGACTGAGCGACTTTCACAAGCAGATCATGGTTGGCATATTAATAGGAAAAAAAATGTGGTTATAGACTTTTCTGCTTCTAAATCATGTAACAAACGGAGCTGCAAATTGCTTAACTCTTGAAGCCGGCACCTTTTTGCCCCCGGTGGGTCAGGATCAATGCAGGATGAAAGGGTGGGTACCAGCTTCAGAGGCAGCTGCTGGACTTGTTGGGCTATAGGGGTTGAGGGGACCAGATCAATTATGGCATCTGGAGCCAAGGAGCAGGGTGTTTTGGGAGTGGCATTCTGGAAAATGGGGGTCTTGGATGTCCTGGCAACTTGGAGGGCTTGGTAGGTCAGCCCCAGGACTCCCTGTAGGGCTCTGCTGGCTTCCTTCTTTCTGTTGAATGTTTTCTTCCCATCTCTGCCAGCAGGCCTCTTCTTCAGGGGTTACCACCACTGCCTTGCTCTGTAGGGTCCAGCCTCCCTCCCTCTCTCCTTCCCTCCCTTCTTTCTTCTAAGCAGCTTCCCTGGTTCACCCGAATGTTTGTGCGAAACTTTGTGCGGGAAGTGAGAATACAGAGTCAGATGTGATTCATCGACTCCCCTTGAGGGGCTCATGCAGTCCCAGCAGTGGAAAACAGATCCTTTGGGAGATGGTGCCATACGTCACGATGGAACTAAGCCCCGAGAACTGAGGGCTTGAGGGGGTGGGGGTGGGGGTGGTGGGGGGGTGCAGCTGCCCCTAGCCCAGCCACTTGGTCACCTTGGTCCTCTTGATGAAAAAATATGTGGGTTCATTTCTGAGCTCTTAGGTCTCTTCCATTGATCTGTTTGTTTATCCTCCATCCGCATCCCACTGTCTGAATTACTGTAGCTTTCTAGTCATTTTGAGCTTATAAAGAATAAACAGGAGGGGGCAGAAATGCAGGCAGGAGCTAGACCCGGTGTTAGGTGCTGTCGTGGTGCAGCGGCGGCCCTGGGAATGGAGGTTGCAGGTTTAGAGACGTGGGGCAGAGGAAAGCCCTGTGGGACTGGTGGCTGATCAGGCTTTAACTTAGAGACCAGCCAGTCTTCGTCTGTGTTTGTTTTTAGGGGGAAAGAGCAGTGATGAACCGAACTGGCACGGGGACACGAGAGTTTGCAGTCTCTGTACACATGGCCAGGGTCCATAATTTTTAGGAGGGCCATGTGGCCATACTTCCCATCACTGGGCAGGAGTCAGAGGACCAGCAAAGTTGTGGGTTTGGGGGTTCTGGGTTGGCCGGCGGCTGGCCCACCCTGAGCCGCCCCTTCTCCCCAGCCCTGGATCTTGGATGTTTCTCTAGGAAGCAGGAGCTGAGGGCCTTGGTTAACATTCTTCTCAGGGGTTCTAAGGTGAACATTCTTGAAAAGTTCAGGTCCTTCTGACAAAGGAAATGCAGCATTTCTGTTTAGAAATAAATATGTTTGCTAACCTCATTGATCTCTTTAGGCTTTTTATTTCTCTTTAAGCTTTTAACTGATTTTGAATTAAGTGATATTGATGGTTTTGGAGTTTATAATCTTTTAGAGGAGACAGAGGTTAAACAAATAAACACACCAAAATACACAATTACAAATTGGGGAAATTGCTTCAAAGTGGAGGGTGGTGGGGGAGTGGGCAAGAAAAAGTAATGGAGACCTAATTTGTATTGAAGGGGGTTTCAGAAAAGTCTCTCTGAGAAACTGAGGTTAAAGCTAAACCTAGATTCTGGATTTTTTTTTTTTTTAAGTTTGGTGATCAGAAAGCAGCCCTCTCCACTTTGCAGAATTTTATGATTAAAAAATTTTTAATATTAGACTATAGTTGATTTACAATAGTGTGTTTTAGGTGTACAGCAAAGTGATTTGGTTGTACGTGTATCTCTTCTCCTTCGATTTCTTTTTCCACTTAGGTTATTGCAGAATACTGAGCAGAGTTCCCTGTGCTACAGAGTAGGTTCTTGTTTGGCCATCTGTTTTAAACATAGTGGTGTGTACATGTCAATCCCAAACTCCCAATTTATTCCCTCTCCCCAGTCTTTCCCCTTTAGTAACCATAAGGTGGTTCGCTAGGTCTGCAAGTCTGTTTCGTAAATAAGTTCATGTGTATTTTTTCCCCCCTGCATCACTATCATATGATATTTGTCTTTTTCTTACCTCAGTTAGTGTGATCATCTCCAGAATTTCAGGCAGCTCAGCACTAGCTCGCGGCCCGAGTTCTCCTTTGCCCTCTGTCGCCGCCTAGGGGTCGTGTGTGGGAAAGGACCTGCTGCAGGAGCTCAGGAGACACCTTTGTCTACAGAAGTGGCAGCTGCCAGTGCGGATGTCAGGCACGACTGAGGGACTGGGATGCTGGGCCTACAGGGGAGGAGACCCAGGGGCCACCGGGTAGCCTGATCAGATGCAGTGGGAGGGACTGGTCTTGCCAGGGTCACCCCGAGGCTGCGCTAGCTGGGCCGGATCAGGGAGAAGGACGGGCTGCCAACCTTCTAAAGTTCCCTGCCTCATAAACAGTGGTTGTAGTCGCTCAGTCGTGTATGACTCTTTGCACCCCATGGGCTGCATCACACCAGGCTTCCCAGTCCTTTACCATCTCCCAGAGTTTACTGAAACTCATGTCCATTGAGTTGGTGATGCCATCCAGCTGTTTCATCCTCTGTTGTCCCCTTCTCCTGCCCTCAGTCTTTGCCAGCATCAGGGTCTTTTCCAGTGAGTCAGCTCTACACGTCAGGTTGCCACAGTATTGGAGCTTCAGCTTTGGCATCAGTCCTTCCAATGAATATTCAGGTTTGATTTCCTTTAAGATAGACTGGTTGGATCTTCTTGCTGTCCAAGGGACTCTCAAGAGTCTTCTCCAGCACCACAGTTTGAAGGCATCAGTTCTTTGGTGCTCAGCTTTATCGTCCAGCTCTCCCATCCGTACATGACCACTAGAAAAACCATGACTTTGACTAGATGGACCTTTGTTGGCAAAGTAATGTCTCTGGTTTTTAATATGCTGTCTAGGTTTGTCATTGCTTTTCTTCTGAGAAGCAAGCGTCTTTTAATTTCATGGCTACAGACACCACACGCAGTGATTTTGGAGCCCAAGAAAATAAAGTCTGCCACTGTTTCCACTGTGTCCTCGTCTGTTTGCCGTGCAGTGGCGGGACGGGGAGAGAGGGAGGTAGCTGCCCAGCTAATAAGGGGGTGCAGGGCACTGGCGGCAAGGCTGGACTCTGTCCCTTCTAAAGCAGGAGCTGTGAATTTGGGCCACTAACAAAACCACAGTCACTTTAAATTGTTTTCATGAACAGAATAGAATTATTTATTTATGTTTCTGGAGTTTGTATCTTACTCATTTTAAAATGTGCTTAGCATACATGGCATGTGGTACATCTTAGGCATTCATTAAATATTGAATTGTGTGACTAAGCTGAAAATCTCTTTTTCCCCAGTATAAAACTGAATGACCCAGGTGTGTGGATGTACACATGATGCTTACTCCCTGTGTGAGTTGCCAGGAAGCAAGGACCAGGTGATTCTGGTGACCTGGAACTGGGTGGCGGGTGGGGTTTGGAAAATTCTTTTCCCTGTGGCTCTTGCTTAAATTTAAAGCTCTGCTCTGGAATTTGAACAGGCCTCGGACACATCTGAGTATTAGAGGGCAGTTTGTTCTTCTGGAATTAATTGTCAAGTTCAAAATGCTTGGTAACTGAGACCAGTCACAGGCTTTCATGATAAGTAGAGCAAGTATTTCAAATTTGCCATTGAATTTGTGTGTTTCCCACAGTTCCTGTCGGGCTGTTATTTTATCTCCTTTGATTATGACCTCAGGAGCCCAGAGCAGACAGCCAGCTTCTAGATGATAAATGAAAAGGCCCTTGTCTTCAGCCTCTTTGTCTTTTTTTCCCACTGGAGGCTGGTTGCCTTACAATGTTGCTGGTTTCTGCTGTACAGCAGTGTGACTCAGTCGTAAGCATACACGCCCATGCCACCGCTCCCGGCCATCCCATCCCTGAGCCCAGGCCCAGCCCCCCTGCGCTCTGCGGCAGCTCCCCGCCCGCTGGCGGTTTCACTCCTGCTGGTGTCTGTGTGTCAGTGCTCCTTTCTCAGCTCATCCTGACTCTCCTTTTCCTGCCTTGTCCGTAACTACCTGTTTCTTAACAGTGGACAGGAGTTTTGGTCGACATGGTCTAAGCTTCCTAATTCCTTGTCTCCATTTCCCTATGTCTGTGGGTCTCCAAAGATTTTGGAGTGCTGGAGGCCCTCTCCCGTCCTACTGGCTGCCAGAGAGTGGGCGCTGCAAACCACGTTTCTCTAATCTGCGGTGAAAAAGCTGCTGGTGTCCTGGAGAGAACGTGAAGGCTAGATTTGTGTTCTAGTCCAAACTGTCACGTGCTTGTAAGTGGAAAATACACACCAGGCTGTGAATACTTAGTACAGCAACCGCAATAAAAAAGAATGTTGAACTCTCTCATCTGTTTCTAATCTCATGGATTACAAGGGAAAGAATAATATTTGGATATACTAGGGTAACAAAGTGTAGTATTAGAATTAATTTTTCCTTGTTTCATTTTAATGTGGCTGCTTGAAAAATTTGAAATCACACCAATGGTACTGTTTCTGTTGCCAGTGCTGGCCTGGCTGGGGGTGTTGGGCCTCTTGAGCCCTGGTGGTCTAAGCGGCAGCCCTCGCAGAGCCGCACGTGAGTGTTTCTCTGCGAGAGGCAGTGTCTGTGGGAGCCCACGCCGGCCATCGGCACGTCCGGGAACGTTGTGTGTGCTGAGCCACGCCCACCTGCCAGGTGGGTTGTGTGTGCAAGCCCATCTCACCCGCCCTTCCCAGTTCTGCTCTGCACCTGTGTCACGTGCAGCAGCCCTTTGCCTGGTGTTCCCTCTGCGTGATTGACCCTTGCCCCCACCGTCCTCATGAGGTCAGCAGGGCGGCTGCACTGGTCTCCATGGGTTTCCAGCCACGGACGTGTGGGTTCATCAAGGAGAGACCCTTCCAGCCACGCAGAAGTAGCCACGGTGGGTCTGAGCCCGAAGCCTCTGTCCTGAGGCTCCGTGCCAAAGCCGGCGCCAGGCGGCCCATCACCTTCCAAAGTTAAGACTGAGCCCATAGAAACGCTAAGATGGGCGAGCACTTTGCACACCTTGTTTATCCCGTGGAAATGGCCCCGGAGATATGGTGGTTGGCCTGGGAGTTCTGGAGCCACCTCGCTGACTTGCATAAGAGAAGTGGTGATGTCAGGGGTCCCTGAGGGGGCTCCCACCTCCTTGGAGCCTCCCCACATCTGCTGGGGCGGGCATAGCGCTGCCACTTAGAGAACTGGGTGATGGGGACTCTGTTCCTGTTTACATCAGATTATTTTGTGGTGCTTTCCCACGGAAAGGGCCCCAGGGCTGCTCTTCAGCTGTGATTATGGTAAATGTGAGTAGACTCTATTGCCCAGGGCTCTCACTTTGAGAGTGCTTAAAAATAACTTAAAAAAAATTATGCCAAGTTTCAATGTGAAAGAAATGCGTATGCATAAAATTATAATGCCACTGTTTGGCCCAGGCTTAATTATAGCTGATACTGAGCATTTCTCATTTTATTTTGTTAATCCAGTTTCAACAAAGGAACACCCAGGGCTTTCTCCTTTGCATCTAATAGAAATGTTAACTTTGTGGGCTATGGAAGTTGGCGTGCTCATCAGCATTTCATGAGCTGCATGGTAATAATACTGCAAAT
Source organism: Nanger dama (assembly GCA_917880005.1). NCBI lineage: Eukaryota > Metazoa > Chordata > Mammalia > Artiodactyla > Bovidae > Nanger > Nanger dama. The sequence goes on along the minus strand of CAKJTW010000074.1, from coordinate 4,821,586 downwards.
GAGGGCATGCATTTATCGGAACTTCGCCCACTGAGTCTCAGAGCTGGGGGTCGGGGATCTTGGGGGTGGAGGTGGCAGGCTCGGGAGGGCAGGTGCCTTTTGGGCCCCTGGTGTGGGAGCAGCGGGCCTTGGCTGGGGTTGCCGGCACACCCTGGGTTCCGTCCAGGTGGCTCTGTCCATCTCTCTGTAAATTAGCCTCTGGGTGAGGTTCCGTTCTAAGCCATTCGAGGCCACTTCTCACTAGGGCCTCGGGAGGCTCAGAGACTTAGGCAGACTCCCCCGCCACCGTGGAGGCGGGGAGCGGGGGACCCAGGTCCTGACTCAGGTGGGCGCCCTTTCTGCTGCTTCGGCTGCGGCGGTGCTTCGGAGGAGTCGCTCAGCGAGCTGGGAGCGCCCTGCTGCTCCAGCAGACGCCCAGCAGGTGTAGGCACGGAGGCCCACGAGGCCGGGTCCGCGTGCCAGGGTGCGGGGCTGTGGGGCCCAAGGGGGTTCACGGCCAGGTCTGGGCCTCTCAGCTCACTGTGTGCTCACCCCCTGTTGGTGACCTCGGAGTCCCTGGGCTCAGTTTACTTGTTTACAAATGGGGAGAGCCGCCCCTCCCTCATTAATGTGAAAATGAAGTGGGTGGCCGACCAAGGATGGCATCTGGTGGAGTTAGGACTCGGGGAATGTTCGCTGTATTTTCATGATGGTCTGTCTACCCCATCTTGGGAATGAATGGCTTCACCCCAGGAATGGGGGTGTAGTGCTCAGACTGGCCACCAGAGGGTGCTGCTGGCGCGTGTATGATTCGCACTCTGGCCTGAAGGCCCTGGGTTTACTCTGTGTGCTGGTAATCGTGGTTGGTTTTTTTTTTTTTTGCCAAGGAAAGTTGGTCCACTGTATGTGGTGGTTCTCTGTTCCCTGCTTCAGACCTGGTGCCAAGCTGTGTGGAGGCATGTTTATTAAATGTGTGTTCTGGTGGGTTGGTGGCCCTGCATCTGGCATCTCCCTGAAGAGAGTTGCTGTTGTAAATTGCACAAAATAAACACACAGAGAGTAAAGTTCCCTTTTGGTGTAGCTCCTCTTAGTTGTGATTACTTGTTAGAAATGTCTCTGTAGCCACGAAGCTGGGTATAGGGTGGGGCCCAAGGCTTCTTGTGTTTCTCACAGGGTTCCACTGGCCTGGACCTGTGTTTCTACCTGAGTTTTTTAAGTTCCTTATATGTGGACCGAGTAGTTTTGAAAACATGTAGGCCTGAACTTGATCTTCCCGGCAGGTTACAGCTGCTTCATCTGTAACATGGGAGAGTAATACCTCTGTGGCCAGTTTGTCAGAGCCGCTGTGCACAGCTGTGCATGTTGCACACTGCACGAGAGGAGCATATCTAAGGGCGTCATGTCACACCATGGATTCGTCTATTCATCATGACAGTTTTCTGCAAGTGGTAGCAAAGTATCTTGTTCTCACAAAATCAATATGTTATGACCACTTTCTGACAGGGGAGCTAATGTCTTTAGGAAGTCGCGCCCTTTTTCCTTTCTCACAGAGGTGCCTAGCGGGCTGGCAGCCACCCTGTCAGGATGAGAGGTGACAGGGAGTGTGGCCCTCAGGGAAGGTTTGTCGCTTCCCTTGAAAGCAGAGTTTGAAGTGCTCTCACGGAGGTGAGCCCAGAGTCAGGGCCCCCAGGCAAGTGTGTGTATTGGGGGTGCTGAGTGGGGATACGGGGCCTTCCAGGGGAAGAGCAGGGGTTGTTGGGAGTCCAGGCTCCCAGGCTGCGTCTCCATTGGAACCTGGGAATGTCTCTGCATTTCACTGATTGAAAGACTCACATTTTAACATCTCTAACATCCGGAGGTGTCTTACAGTTGATGTGATAAGACTCCGCATGCCTTGGTTTATTTGATAGCATTTTAATCTTCTTTTAGTCTTATTGTAAAGTATCCATGCATCTGAAGATAGATGCTATCTTAGATTTGAGGAAATACGATAATGAAACCCATTTCACGGGAGTGTCATGCAGATTAGACACGCCTGGCCTGAGCCTTGCATGTTGCCAGCTCTTGGTGAGGGTGTAATTGATTTAAACTTGGACTCTTCTTCTTCTCTTTGATTTCCCTTATTTTGATTACAGTGAGTTCTCAGAAAGTGCGATGGCAACAGCGATGATGTTATATTAGGCACATCCACAGCTCGTTATAAGTTGGGCAAAACAGTCTAAATGGAAGGAAAGTATTTTGATCAAGCCGGGGGCCCCCCTTTCCTGAAGATAAAGGGGAAAAGTATTTTCGATTGCCGTAAGCTGCGCAGCATGAGGGTTTCCTCCCTGCCTTGGGTGTGGCGGCAGTCTGGCTGCATGTTACTAAAATGTTTCCACTCCTGTTGGGATGCTGCCAGCTCTTAAGAGTTTAATAACTTAAGGGCAAGTGAACAACAGGAAGACAAAACCTAACTCCAAAGGAATCTGCCATCCGACTTGGTCGGCAGTTTAATAGGATCTTAGTTTAGTCTGTTGAACTCTCTTTAAAGTTGATCAATCCAACTAAAAGACGGTTAAAAAGGAGAGAATGGCATACTGATCAAGGAGAGGAAGGAAGAGAGCTTTGTTTTTAAACTATAGTTTTTAAATAGAGAAATCTTCATAGTCTGGTAATGAGCATTTTGTCTCCTTATGGTCATCAATAAATATTTAGGCTATTTGTAGTCATTAGCTCACCCGGCATTTATTGAGCGCCTACTGTGTTCCTGGCAGCAGCATGGCTGAGAGGAGGATGGCTGACATTGGGTCCGGTGGGGCTCCCATGGCAGGTGCTGTGGGGGGTGGTGTGTGGGGGTCCTGAGGCCGATCCCTGCCTCCTCCCGGAGGTGGGCAGGGGCTTGGACTGAGCCCTGCTGCCCCCTGGGAACTGCCTCACTCCAGCCCTGCGGGGACGCAGAGACCTCTCAGACGCGGGGCCGCTGCTAACGCCACTGCTGTTAGACAGTGTCCTCTGAGTTTATGCTTGAGGTCCCTGTCAGTGACATGCGATGTCCCCTCTCCCTCCTCTGTGGGGAGCCCAGCACTGGGGGGTGGAGGGAGGGAAGAGGCCTCAGGGTGCTGGGAGCCCCATGGGGGACACTGGGGCTGTGTGCATGGGGTGCCCCTCCCTCTTTCCCTCCCAGACTCACAGCAGAAGCTCTGTGCTCCGGGATGCGCTCCTTCCCAGGGGATGGTCAGGTGCTGTCTGCCCCACACGCTTCTGTGTTATCCGACTGTTTGACAGCTTCGCCCCATGACTCCTGTAATGATTAATAACAGTGATTTTAAACGGGCGCCGAGGGCTGGGAGACCTGGGCCGCCTGCATCCTGTTCTGCTCTTCCCATCCCGACAGGAGATGCCCTTACACAGGACAACAGCAAAATTCTCCTTGAGTGTGGGCTGGGCTGGACGTGCTGGGAGCTGGCCGGAGCCTGAAACTTCAGCTCAAGGCTGGACTGACTGCCTTTGCCGGTTTCCTTGGGGGCCTGAGATGTGGGGAGGGGTCCCTCAGGAGCAAGCCAGCTCCAGCTGCCTGATTCCAAAGGGGGCTGCCTGATTGCAAAGGCGAGGGCGGGGGGGACTCGTGACCCATTAGCGCCGAGGGCGCTCCCCAGGGTCCCAGGGGCCCAGCCACCCTCCCTGGACTGCAGGCCCATCCAGGTTGTGGCCTTCCTTTGGGAGGAGTGGACAGAGGCCCTTGCTCACTTGTCTCTGGTCCCCCAGGCAGGGTGAGCAGGTGGGGGTCAGAGGTCATAGGCAGGACTTGACTCTTAATGGCTAGGAGTGTTTGCAAATCAGGGTTCAGAAACGAGGACTTGTTGACGTGGTTATTTTAAGATTTTCCATTTTAACAGTACAGAGTAGTTTGTTACAAACTGGCAAAAAAATCACAGAAATTGAGTGCTCAAGCTCCAGACTTCTGTGACTTTCCTTGTGCTGAACATGCCGTTTCCCCTCCCAAGTCCTTTTGATAAGGATGAGTGCACAGTAATTGAACCTAAAAATGCAGCCAAATTATAGCATCTTCATCAGAATTAGATGACAACATGACTGTGCTTATATTTCAGGGTATAAGATCCTTTTTTTTTCCCCCCTATGCGTCTACTATGAAAAAATGAGAAGAGTGGCTTTGTTATTTGGGTAGATGAACAGTTCTTCACGTCTGGGGCTGCAGCCTGATGTGCCTGTTCCCCGTGTTTCTACGTCTTGTCTGCGCTGTGGTTCGAGCATGTCCCTGCAGGGTGCATGGCCTCCTTCCGAGTCAGAGGCCTGGGGCGGGTTACAGACACCGTTCCAGCGGGGACATCGCGGACAGGGCAGCACTCGTGACAGCAGAGATGAGCTCATCCACCGGCATGGCTCTGGGGGCCGTGTGGTCCCGCTGGCTGTTGTGTAGCACGGAGTGCTCCCATCGGTGCTGACCCGGGAGGCCGAGTGCTCCCATCGGGCTGACCCGGGAGGCCGCCAGTGCTCCCATCAGTCTGACCCGGGAGGCCAGTGCTCCCATCGGGCTGACCCGGGAGGCCGAGTGCTCCCATCGGTGCTGACCCGGGGGGGGGCGGCTGACCCGGGAGCCCGAGTGCTCCCATCGGAGCTGACCCGGGAGCCCGAGTGCTCCCATCAGTCTGACCCGGGAGGCTGTTGGTCCCCATCGGTGCTGACCCGGGAGGCCGAGTGCTCCCATCGGTGCTGACCCGGGAGGGCCGAGTGCTCCCATCGGTGCTGACCCGGGAGGCCGAGTGCTCCCATCGGTGCTGACCCGGGAGGCCGAGTGCTCCCATCGGTGCTGACCCGGGAGGCCGAGTGCTCCCCATCGGTGCTGACCCGGGAGGCCGAGTGCTCCCATCAGTCTGACCCGGGAGGCCGAGTGCTCCCATCAGTGCTGACCAGGGAGGCTGTGTGGTCTGCTGGCTGTTGTCCCGCTGCCAGAGGCCGTGGTCCCATCAGTGCTGCCCGGCCCATCAGTGCTGACCCAGGAGGCCGTATGGTCCCATCAGTGCTGACCTGGGAGGTTGTGTGGCATGTTGTAGAGCTTGAGGCTGCTGCTGCTGCTAAGTCGCTTCAGTCGTGTCTGACTCTGTGCGACCCCATAGATGGCAGCCCACCAGGCTCCCCCGTCCCTGGGACTCTCCAGGCAAGAACACTAGAGTGGGTTGCCATTTCCTTTTCCAGTGCATGAAAGTGAAAAGTGAAAGTGAAGTCTCTCAATTGTGTGACTCTTAAAGACCCCATGGACTGTAGCCTACCAGGCTCCTCTCTCCATAGGATTTTCCAGGCAAGAGTGCTGGAACTGTAGCTGAGAGCTTGGGGATCACGCGAGGTCGTGTTGTAGGCGGGTCCTAGAGCCAGTCTGGTGCCCTTGGGCGCCCGAGGCCCTTCCCAGGGCCTCTTTCGAAATCCTTTCAGTGCCTCCTCTGGGAAGCCTTCCTAGCCCTTTAGCCCAGGATCTCTGCCTTCCCTCTGCCCAGCGTGTCTGCTGTTTGCAGCAGCATCTCGGCTCTCCGTTCCTTGAACAGCTACCACGGGCAGGCTGGGGGAGGCAGCTTTGGACAGGAGGCTGCCCTGCCTGAGCCACTCAGCTCTCATCACTCGGAGCCACAACCTGAATACTGTGTGTACCTGTCACCTCGCTTCTCAACCTTCCTGATTTTTAAACTCATGTAAACAGGAGATTCAAGAGACTCAGGTTCTGTCCCTGGGTCGGGAAGATCCCCCTGAAGGAGGAAATGGCAACCGACTCCAGTATTCTTGCCTAGAGAATCCCATGGACAGAGGAGCCTGGTGGGCTATAGTCCATGGGGATCGCAAACACTTGGACATAACTGAGAACGCACGCATAGACTCGGTGTAGGAAATCTGTAAGTGACTATAAAAAGAGTCCAGCAGGCAGGATCCTTTCTCCTTGGCCGTCTGTTCTTCCGTCCATCACCTGTAAATCTGTCTCTCCCTTAGGAACAAAGTCACGTGCCTGTCGAGCTGTGGTGCGTCCCGCTCTGCAGAAGTGAACGTTCATCCTGAGCATTTTCCGTGTCACCCAGGGTTCTTCCCACTGGTGGTTCTCAGCGGCTTGCGGGACTGCTCTGGGGACGTGTCCTGGCATGCCCGTTGCGGAGCACGCAGGTGGTTTCTGGACTTGTCGTCCTGAATGACCTCCGTGTTGAGCATCTCTGCAGAGTCCTTGTTTGCATTTTGGACGCTTGTGAAGCCAGATCTTGAGAAGCAGAACCACTGCTCGGAAGTCATGAGCAAGCCTCTTTGGGGCTCTTGGCTGCTTGGTTGGTCCCTGTCAGCATTCAGGGCCCGGGTCCTGCAGGGGGTTCCAGGCTGGCCTCCCGACGCCAGGGGAGGCTTCCCCATCCTCAGTGCAGGTGCGAGCTGCCTCCCCGCCTCTGTCTCCACCCCACGCTGCAGCGTCTCCTCTGTGACAGTCGTCCTGGGTCGGGTGTGCTTGTCTCCAGACCCAGCACTGGACCCTCGGTGGGCATTTGGAAAGTGCCGATTGACACAAATGGCCCACGGCCAGGAGGCCTCCCAGGCCTCCCAGGCCTTCAGGCTGTGGGGGACCCCAGGCAGTAGGTTAGTTACGGGCGGTGCCATCGCTTGGTCACGTACAGACACATAAGTAGTCTTATCTGTGTGGTCTCCAGACAGTGCTTGGCGTGCCTGGGGACTAAGGGGCCCTCACAGGAGCCCTGCGGTCCCCCGAAGTGCTGCTCTGTTACCTGTCTCAGAAGTTCCTTTTCTCCTGAAAGCATAGCAGGAATCAAGAGTAAGTCCAGGCTCCTTGGGTAATAGTTGCAGTGAAAACGCTATGATGCGGTTGTTCTGGGCGGGTCTGTCTCCCCAGTGGGCTGGTGGCTCGTCTGTGGAGGACCCCACGCCAGTTCATCTGTGAGTGCCGGACGCCTGATGTGGGGGCCACCCCGTGGCTGCTGCTCCACAGATGCTGAAATGACCAAGAAAGCACTTGATATATGGTTTGGGGATTATGTTCCTCTCTGGAGTGATTTTCATTTCAGACTCAGTTGACTACAGGGATAAGTGTTTTAGCTTTAACTTGGAGGCAGCTCAGCTCACGGTCTGCAGCCAAACAGAGTTCACTTCAGAAGCAGGCGGCAGAGTCCAGGCTTTGACCTGGGCAGGTTGCTTCTTCTCACAGCTTCAATGTCCTCGGCTGTGGAATAGGGATGACAACTCCCTTTTGCCTACATTGTAGGGGTCATCGTGGGGTCAGCAAGACACACATTGAAAATGACATGGCCTCTTATGAAGAAAGAAATCTATCACTATAATCTCTTCTTGTTTTGGAAGCATTTTGGGTTCCTTAGGAGTGAAGCATTTCTTGGAAAAAATAAAATATTGATTGGCAGTATTCACGAGAGACTTTCATTGATGAAGCAATGTTCTGCTTTGTTAAATTTCCATTTCATGTGTTATTTGGTAAAGAATTCTCGTAGGTCATTATCCTGCCTGCTTGTTGGTGGAGAAACTCTTTCTTTGAAGTCAGAGAGGGACTTGGTTTCTTGGACCCGGGTGCCTCCTGGGCACCACCCTCACTGTGGCAGGGCCGTGGCAGCCCACTGCCTTGTGAAATACCAAAGAAAGAATTTTCTGGCAGCTGGGGCCACATAAAGCAAGAAGTGAGCTGCCTGGCCAGACGCAGCCTGTGGGAGGCTGGCCATTGCTCAGACGAGCAGCCTTCAGTATTTTTTCTTTGGTAGTTGGATGCAACCACTGTTTTCTGTGAAGATGAAATAACATATTCACTTTTGCTTTTGTTTCTTTTTCCTTACAGAAAACCCAGCCATCTTCATGTGTAAATGTTGTAACCTTTTCTCACCAAGTCAGTCGGAACTCCTCTCCCACGTTTCCGAGAAGCACGCAGAGGAAGGGGTTAATGCGGATGAAATCATCATTCCCCTCAGGCCTCTGAGTACCCCTGAGCCCACCACCCCAGGCACACCCGGAGATGGTAAGGAAGCTGGGGTGCTGGGAGAGGGTGCCTGTGGGCGGTGATGTAGCTCATCTGCTTTCAAATACTTTGCTTCTAGGGCTTCCTGGCGGCCTAGTGATAGAGAACCTGCCTGCCAACGCAGGAGACAAGGGTTTGATCCCTGGGTCGGGAAGATCCCCTAGAGAAGGGAATGGCAACCCACTCCCATAGTCTTGCCTGGACAAGGCCATGGACAGAGGAGCCTGGCGGGCTACGGTCCATGGAGTCGCAAAAGAGTTGTGCACGCTGGAGTGACAACAGGGACAAGAACAACAGCTTTGATGTTAAGTTTCTGCCTGCCAGGCGTAGGGCCTCAGTTCAGTTCAGTTCAGTCTCTCAGTCCTGTCCAACTCTTTGCGACCCCATGAATCGCAGCACGCCAGGCCTCCCTGTCCATCACCAACTCCCGGAGTTCACTCAGACTCGTGTCCATCGAGTCAGAGGAATCCAAGTTTCCAACCAGAAGCCACAATAATTTCCATTTGTAGATCTCAAATAGGATTATGTCTCTGAATTCCCTGTACCCAGTCTTTATAGGTTCTTCTCCAATGTCTGGTTGGTTTATGGAGGGATGAATGAATGAGTGAATGAAAGGAGTCAACAGCATCCCAAGAGGGCAAAAACACAAGCTTGTTGTCAGAGAAGTGTGGGTTTAACCCAGTTCCAGCACCAGCTCCTGCTTTACCTGAAGCAGGTGATGTTTTCTCTGAGTCTCACCCTGCTCACCTGAAAAATGAAAACAGACCAGCCTGTTGCAAGGGGTGCTGTGAGGATGAGGTCAGAGATAGGGTGATAGCACCACAGATGATGCCTGGTACAGGGAGGACAAAAGGAAGCCGTTACGATAACATACGTCATGAACAAATAAGTGTAGATAATCTTAGAAACATAGGGATGGCCCATGTGTACCTGGAGCAAGGATTCCCATCGCAGAATCCTTCAGGTTCACAGTCCGTGTCGGACGTGAAATACACTGGGTTGCAGTGTCCAGACACCTCCCCAATGAACGGCATCAGATGCAGCAGGTGGCTGGATTGGAAGAACCATCCAGGCACTGTAATTAGGTCCCCACAGACAAAGAAAATGTATAGTCTGGGAGGAACAGCTGCAAGCCAGAGTCAGAAAGAGCCCCTACAAAACTCTTTTTCTGTGATGAGGGAGGACGGCCAGTCCCAGGTGCCTAAGCTCAGTCTGTGGCAGTAGACTTCTCGTTGCAGGATTCATTAGTTACAGTAATAATCCAATTGCTCTTTCCTGGGAATATTCAGCCTGGCATCTCTGAACGGGCTGGCTTATTGATCATCCGTCTGACACCGTTAACAAGGAGAGACTCTAGACACAAAATGCTTTGGTTAACGAGTCCCTCTGGCCATTTCCAGGGTGCTCAGAGAAGCTTGCCTGACAGAGGATTGAGTTGTTGGGAAGTTAGGAGAAGTTCTATTTAACTCTTAGTGGCATAAGGAGAAACTGAGAGAAGCCAGCGTCTGAAGCTCGTAATGGCAAGTGAGGAGGGGTAGGAGGTGTCTGCGTCACCCTCACTGATCTGGCTGGTGTGTCCGAGGCGTTCCTCCTCCCCTCCCGCCAGCCCGGGAGACAGGGCTGACCTCTACCTGCCAGAGGAAGCTGGAGTGAGGGCGGCGGGTTACACATGATTGCTTTGGGGAGGAAGAGCATGGGGGTGGGGGAGGGTCTGTGTCAGACTCTGAGCATCTGCCCTATGACCTGATGAAAGGGCGGGCAGACAACCTGAGTAGACCTCATGGCTATCAGGTGTGTAAAAACTTGCTCAACGTCACTAATCACTGGGGAAATGCAAATCAGCACCACCATGAGCGGTCACCCACCTCCCAGTTGTGAGAATGGCTGTCATGAAGATGAAAAGAGGTAACAAGTGTCGATGAGGGTGTGGAGAACAGGGATCCCTCCTGCCCTATTGGTGGGAATGTGAATACGTGCAGTCATTGTGGAAAGCAGTAGGGTGGTTCCTTAAACAGTTAAAAAGAGCACCACCACTTGATCCGGCGATCCCACTGCTGGGCCTGTGTTCAAAGGAAACAAAGTCAGGATCTTAAAGAGATACCCCCATCCCATGCCCACTGCAGTGTTAAATCTCTGCTTATCTGTGGTTTCACTTCCCATGCCTTCTCTTATGCTTGGTCAACCATAGTCTAGAAATCGTAAATGGGAAAATTCCAGAAATAAAAATCACATCAGTTTTAAGTTGCACGCTCTTCTGAGTAGTGTCATGAGCTCATTCCTTCCTGAGGCCCCCACTCACTAACATGACATCATCCTGAGGTCCCCACCCACTGACATGGCATCATCCTGAGGTCCTCACCCACTGACATGACATCATCCCGAGGCCCCACCCACTGACATGACATCATCCTGAGGTCCCCACCCATTGACATGGCATCATCCTGAGATCCTCACCCACTGACATGACATCATTCCGAGGCCCCACCCACTGACATGACATCATCCTGAGGTCCCCACCCACTGACATGACATCATCCTGAGGTCCTCACCCACTGACATGACATCATCCCGAGGCCCCACCCACTGACATGACATCATCCTGAGGTCCCCACCCACTGACATGACATCATCCTGAGGTCCCCACCCACCAACATGAATCATCCTGAGGTCCCCACCCATTGACATGGCATCATCCTGAGGTCCTCACCCACTGACATGACATCATCCCGAGGCCCCATCCACTGACATGACATCATCCTGAGGTCCCCACCCACTGACATGACATCATCCTGAGGTCCCCACCCACCAACATGAATCATCCTGAGGTCCCCACCCATTGACATGGCATCATCCTGAGGTCCTCACCTACTGACATGACATCATCCTGAGGCCCCACCCACTGACATGACATCATCCTGAGGTCCCCACCCACCAACATGAATCATCCTGAGGTCCCCACCCTTTGACATGGCATTATCCCGAGGCCCCACCCATTGACATGGCATCATCTCAACAGTCCCACCCACCAACGTGACATCATCCTGAGGTCCCCACCCACCAACATGAATCATCCTGAGGTCCCCACCCACTGACATGGCATCATCCTGAGGCCCCACCTACTGACATGACATCATCTAATCCTGACATCCACCCAGAGTCACCTGGAGCAGGTGACCCTCACTCTGACACATGGTCAGAAGGTTATAGCAGCCTCACACTCCATCACAGTGCCTACACCATTCACTTAGGCATTTCTCATCTCACATCATCATAAGAAGGGGTCTCCTATGGCAGTCCAGTGGTTAAGACACCATGCTTCCACTATTGTGGGTGCAGGTTCAATCCCTGGCTGGGGAACTAAGATCGTGTATCCTGCAAGCCATGCAGTGTAGCCAAAAAGAAAAAAGGAAGGGTGAATACAGTAAGATGTTTGAGAGACTATGTTTACATTTATTATAATTGTGTTTTACTATTAGTTATTATTAATCTCTCACTGTCTGATAAATTTAACTTTTTCTTTGATATGTATGTATAGGCAGAAACATAGTACTTACAGGGTTCAGTACATTATAGGGTACTTACAGGGTTCAAACCACAGTTTGTGGTTTCAGGCACCCGTTGGGGATCTTGGAGAGTGTCCCTCATGGATAAGGAGGGACCTCTTTATTCATAGTAGGCGAGGTACGAAAACAGCCTAAGTGTTCATCAGCAGATGCCTGGATGGAGAAAATAAGGTGCACACAGGCACATGCACACACAGGACGCATATTGAGCTATGGAAAAGGACACCTTGCCATTTTGCTGTGTCGATGAAAGTGGGGGACGTTATGCTAAGTGAAATAAGCCAGACACAGACAGATACTGTATGATCGCACTTATCTGTGGAATTGACAGCAGCCGGATCCATGGAGCCAGGCAGTAGCAGTGGTTGCCTGGGGGTGGGGGAAATGGAGGGCTGCTGGTCAAAGGGCATGAGCTTTCCTATCGGATCTAGGGATCTGACAGCCCGCAGGGCGATTCTAGCTGACAGCACTGAACTGTGTACTTGAAGTCTGCTAAGAGAGCACATCTTAACTGTTCTCGCCCGCACATACAGAATGGTTCTATGGAATGTGGTAGTTGTCTTCATGAGCTTGATGTGGTAAGCACGTCACCGTGTATGCGTACCATCTTGTACACCTTAAAAAACCACACCGTGCAATCTAAATATATACAGTTTTTGTTTGTCAGTGATGCCTCAATAAAGGTGGGGAAAAAAAAGAATCTGCCTGATGTCAGGGCTCAAAGCTCAGCCCCCTGCCCTGTGCCCCGGGTCTGGGAGTGAGCAAGGCTCCCACGTCCTGACCCGTCAGCAGCCCTGCCTTCCCCACGGCCACCTCCCTGCTGAGCGGTTGAGGGGCCTCAGCTTCCCAAAAGTGTAGCTTCACGGGCAGATGGAACCATGACTTTAGTCAAGGACTTCAAATGTGTGTGTCCTTGCCTCAACATCTATAAACTCAGAAAAACAGATAATCTCTTTTTGTAAAATTCCTGTGGCAGATGGTTGTCATACAGATTAACATGCAAAGAACTCAGAAAGGCTGTTAACAAAGCTCTTCATTCTATTTTTATTCAGCTGTGTTTATTAAGAGTTCTCCTCCTAGGGACTTCCCCTGGCCGTCCAGTAGTTAAGATTCCTTGCTCCCAGCACAGGGCACCCGGGTTCAATCTCTGGTCGGGGAACTAAGATCCCAAGTGCTGTGCAGCCTCATTAAAAGGTTTTTCCTTCTCCTGAAATGAAATGTGAGTAAGAGATATAGTAATTTGAATGTTTCATTTCATTTCTAAACAATAAAGGAATAAGTCATAATAAAACGAGTAGAATCCACATGGATATATGCATGTCAGTGTTGGAAGGCACATGTATTCTGACTTCTGCCCCTTCCCTCCTCACCGACATTCGTGAGAGGCGTCCCTATGGGCTGGGCGGCCGTCCTGAGTGCCTCCCTCCTCCTGGCAACGCGTGCACTGGCCCAGGTCGGTGGGAGGCCCTCCTCGGGGCTCCTTCGGCCCCCTGACCCCCACGCCTCAGTCTCTTTCTGGTCCTGTGCTCGCAGGGTGCTCGGAGAGGGCCTCGGGCCGTCCCGGATCCTGCTTGGGCCCTGACGCGGGGCACCTGTGCTGCCGGTTATTTCCTCTCGCCAGCCTTGCTGCTCCTCTCTGTCTCCACGGAGTGTGTGTTCCATTCACCTGTCACCCTCGTTCAGGAGGCTCTAGTGGCTAGCCTTCATCCACACCTCTCAGACCTGGAAGCCCTTCTGACCAGCACGGGCCCCCTTACCTTCTCTGCGGTTCCTCCTCCTCCTCTGGTACCTCAGGCCCCCCGAGAGCCGTGCAGATTCTCTAGAACCCAGACCTTTCTCCTTAGAGCCGCACAGGAACCCATTCCCGTGAGGCCCCTGCACTCCTGCAGGCACACCCCGGGGGCTTCTCCTGGGCCCTGCACCCACCGTGTGGGTAAAGCCGTCAAAGCAGTCACGCCTTTATACTTTTATTTTCAATTAAAAAAGTAATAACACTTTGCTAGAAAAATGTTAAAACAATATACAGGGAGGAAGGTACATCTCCTAACTATCTCTCCGAGATCCTAGAAATACTAAGGCTGAATCCAGTCTCTGAACCCCGACACCGAGCTAAATCTCAGGGATAGAGTTTTGGGTGGAGTAGGAAAGAACAGCTTTGTTGCATTGCCAGGCAAAGGGGACACAGCAGGCTAAGGCACTGAACATTCGGTGTCTCGACCTGAGAGGGCTATTGAGTTCCATAGCAGTGGTTCAAAAGGATGTCAGCAGCTCGTGCACATTCTTTTGATTGGTTGGTGGGGAGGTAAGTGGGCATCCATGTCAACACGTTTATGACTCCAACCGCCTGGGGTCTGCAGTGCTTGTGGGAGCGTACCATTAACTCTTCTCACCTGGTAGGAATGTTAGTTTCTGCAAAACAGCTCAGAGATGCTGTTGTGACGCTGTGCATCCCTTGAAGGGGGACCCAGGACCCTGCAGGAAGGCGGCACTATTGTTTCTTTTGATTGTTCCTCCCTGGTCTGTGCACCTCCTTCCTTCCTCCTGATTAGCAGCTAGCTGTCTGAACATGCCTGATGGAACTCAGGAAAGGTCATGGAACAAAGCCCATTTTCTATAATGAAGAAGAGAGGAAGACAGAGAGACATTTGTGCCCAGAAGCCCCATAGGCCCTGCTCATTTTCAGTATCACTGCTAACAATTAAGTGTGTTCTCAGACATTTTTATATGCATATGTAAGCATATAAACTCTCTGTTTTCTTGTTATTTAGCAGCAGAACTGTCAGCACTGTATGAACAGCCTGCTACTTCACTACCACCATGTCTCCAAATTCTTTTTATTGTCTGTATTTCATTCTATGGGCAATTCTTAATTTACATAACCTTTTCTTTCCTGATGATATATATCTTCTCCCCAGCTTTGGGTCATTATAAACAAGGTCACAGATAAGGTTTACATAAAACCTATCATTTTAAAGTATATAATTCAGTGGTTATTAGTATATTTACATGGTAATGCAACCATCACAGCCACCCAAGGAACCCTGTACCCATTAAGAAGTTGATCCCATGGTTTGCCATTTCCTTCTCCAGGGGATCTTCCTGACCCAGAGATCGAACCCCGTCTCCTGCTTTGATGGGTATATTCTCTACCACTGAGCCACCTAGGAAGCCCTACCAGGGGCTGGGGAGGGGTCAGTGGAGAATGACCATTAGTAAATACAGGTTTTCTTTGGTGGATGATGAAAATATTCTAAAACCAAACAGTGGTGATAGTTGGGCAACTCTGCAAATGGATAAAAATCACTGAATTGGACATTTTTAAATTTAAGGGTGAATTTGATGGTAGGTGAGTTACATCTCAGTAAAGATATTATTACCAAAAAAGGTCACTCTTACTTTTCGTTTCTTCTATACCTTGGCAACCATTAATGAGCTTTTTTTTCTCTTTGGGTTTGCCTTTTTGTAAATTTCATATGAATGGAATCATACAATACGTAGTCATTTGTGCCTGGCTTCTTTCATTTAGCATGTTTCCAGGCTGTAGTCTGTATCAGTACTTCATTTTTTTTTTTAATGGCTGAATAACCTTTCATTGTGTGGACTGGCCACATTTTTTCTGCCCATTGATTTGTTGACAAACACTTGGGTTATTTCTTCTTTCTGACTATCATAAGTCATGCTTCTGTAAAAACCTTGTAGGAGCATTTGTGTAGATGGAGAAGGAAATGGCAACCCACTCCAGTGTTCTTGCCTGGAGAATCCCAGGAACGGGGGAGCCTGGTGGGCTTCCGTCTATGGGGTCGCACAGAGGTGGACACGACTGAAGCGACTTAGCAGCAGCAGCAGCAGCAGCAGCAGAAGTATTTGTGTAGAAGCATTTGTACAGATACAGATTTTTATTAAGTCTATACCTCAGAGTGGAATGGTTGGATCACAGGCTAATTCTGTTGTTTCACTTTTCAAGAAGAGGACTGCAAAACTGTTTTCCAACCAGATGAAGCCCTGGACCCATTCCTGTTAATGTCTGTTCCTGTTAATATACGAGAGATTCAGTTTCTCTGCAGCTTCCCCAGCACTTGTTAGTTTTCTGGTGTTTGATGCTGGCCATCCTTGTGGGTCTGGGCTAGTATCACATGGTGGTTCTGATTTGCATTTTCTTGATAATTAATGATAGTGAGCACTTAGGTCTTTGGGGTATATATCTCATTTTTGTGTTCTATTTCATTGTTTCACTCCCATCTTTATAATTTCTGTTCTCTGCTTGCATTGCATCTAGTTTGCTTCTAGTTTTTCAGTTGGAAGAGTAGGCTACTGATCTCTTTTCTTCTTTATTTAACATTTACAGCTTTAAATTGGCCTCTAAGCACTGCTTTTGCTGCATCTCATTAGTTCTGGTCTGTTGCGTTTTCTGCTTTTCCGTCTCAATGAATTCTCTAATTTCCCTTATGATTTCTTTTTTGACTCATTATTTATTTAGGAGTGCCATTTAATTTCCTTTTTTTTCCCCTGAATTTCCCAAATTTCGTTCTGCTCTTTATTTCTTTTTATTTTTTTAAAAATCATTTATTTATTTATTTAGGCTGCGCTGGGTCTTCATTGCTGCACGCAGGGGCTGCTGCCTAACTGCGATACTCGGGCTTCTCAGTGTGGCGGCTTCTCTTATTGCAGAGTACAGGCTCTAGGGTGCACGGCCTTCAGTAGATCCGGCGCATGGGCTTAGTTGCCCTGTGACATGTAGAATCTTCCCGGACCAGGGATCAAATCTCTGTCCCCTGCACTGGCAGGCAGACTCCCAACTACTGGACCACCAGGAAGTCCTTTTCTGTATTTCTAATTTCAGTCTTGTAAACTTATTGAGACTTGACTTATGGCCAATCATGGTAGGCTAACCTGGAGAATGTTCCTTGTGCACTTGAGAATTTGTATCCTGCTCTTGATGGGTAGGCATGTTGTATGTGTGTGCGTTAGGTTTTGTTGGTTTATAGTATTGTCATGTCTTCTATTTCCTTGCTGGTACTCCAGTGTTCTTGCCTGGAGAATCCCAGGGACGGGGGAGCCTGGTGGGCTGCCGTCTATGGGGTCACATAGATTTGGACACGATTGAAGTGACTTAGCAGCAGCAGCAGCCCAGATTTTATAATTGAGGAACATGTGTTTCACAGAGTAGAGGAATTAAAACAGCATACTCAAGGTCATCTAGTTCAAGGGTCCCCAACCTGAGTCTGATGCCTGCTGATCTGAGGTGAAGGTGATGTAATAGCAATAGAAATAAAGAGCACGGTAAATGTAATGAGCTTGAATCATCCCCAAACCATTCCCCCATCCCCGCTGGACCCCAGTGCGTGGAGAAATTGTCTCCTCTAAACCACTCCCTGGTGCCAAAAGGTCGGGAACCGCTGCTCTAGTAAGTCAGAGAGAGAGACTTGGGTACGCGTGCTTGCGTGTTTGTTGGGCTGCACAGCACAGACCTACAAGCCCTGTACTCGCCCAGCTTCCAGATCCAAGAAAGAGCCTGGAGTCAGCACCAGAGGCATTGGTGGTTTACGCACCAATGTGGGGAATGGATGGGGGTTTACGCATCTGAAGCAGGGCCCTGGAGCGACACGTCCCTGTGTGTGGTGGACAGCGGGCAGGACTTGGGGGCAGTCTTCACTTCTGAGGGGAAGGGAGATGGCCAGTAGTAGGGGAGTTGATGTCGGTGGACTCTTTAGTTACCGGGGCAACTGGTAGGGGGCACACCCCTCACCGTTCCACTGATAAGCTTTCACTAGCTGGGGTGGATATAGATGAGGGTCGCTCACGTCAGGAGTATGTAGATGAAGCTGCCCATTCGGGCAGGGGATGGACAGAGAGCAAGGGAGCAGCCACCTGGGGAGGCCTGGCCACGCACTGCCCCGCTCCACACCCCCGAGCGACCCTCACAGTCCTGGCCAGTCCGTCTTCTGCGATATTCCCAGGATCAGGCGTGCTGGAGGCACTGCACCCAGACACCACAAGCCCAGTGCAGGCAGCAGCAGCCAGGGTGTCGCGAGGAGGGCGTCCAGTCTGCTAAGGACACTCCTTTGTCACGGTGTGGGCAGATTCTGGAGCCAGGTGCTTTCAAGGTCAATGGCTGCCACGCCCTGGCCGGTATAAGGAAAGTCTGGCCACCCCTGGTTGTCTCACACACCCAGAGCCACCCCCATGGGGAGGGGGAGGCCCAGTTCTAATGGAGGCATTCTGGTGCCTCGCCTGGAGTCAGCAGTCAGAGGACAGGCTGCCAGCCCATGTTGTGTGGGGTGCCGTTAGAGGTGACCCCTTAGATCTTTCTAAACAGAAAACAATTAATCCCATTCCGCTCCAGACAGCCCAGCCTGGGGAACTCACAGGCGGTCAGTCGTACGGTGACCCTTACCCGACGGGGTCCTTCTGACGTACTGGCCCCTGGGACAGGAAGGTGGAGGGTCTTTCCCCACCATGACCATAGTCTCCACATTGGCACAGTAGCTGATTGACTTTTCATGGGAGCCCAGAGGAGGCGGATGATTGTGTCTCACTGGAGACCAGCAGTTAGACTCATTTCACAGGGGGTGGGTTGCTGCTCGGTCCTTGAATAGACTTCCTCCCTCAGACGAGGGACGAAATGTAAGACACCCGACAAGTACCGTACAAGGGAGAGCGTGACCATTAAGCCAACACAAGCAGTGACCCCAGCTGAGACCACACCAGCTCTAACTCTCGAACCCGCCTGCCAGCACAGGAGACCCAAGAGACGCAAGTTTGATCCCTGGGTTGGGAAGATCCCTTGGAGGGGGGACGTGGTTGCCCTCTCTAGTGTTTCTAGTGTTCTTGACTGGAGAGCCCCCATGGACAGAGGAGCCTGGTGGGTTGTGGTCCGTAGTGTTGCAGAGAAGCGACTTAGCACGCAGTTTGCAGTATAGTTCAGAAAACTCTACGGTAATACAAGACCATGTCTAAAACCCCATATACAACGGCCACCAATTTTTACCTTGGATGTCTGACCCATGCTGCTTCATTTTGGCTTTCAAATGCATTCCCTTCCTCAGTGGCCAAAGTGACTGTGCAATATATGCCTTAAAGACCACAAAGCAGGCTGCTCTTGTCTGTGAAGGCGAAGTTAAACCGTGTATACGCCAGAATGACTTCCTCATGCCTCAGTACATGCAGATTTTCCATTGTTTCCCCCTTTTGGTCGCAGATCTCCTAGAAGAAAGCACTGATGATCAAAAATATTTGTCCTGTGATGCTGGGGTGCTAGCTCCTACCCCTGGTTCAGATCAGGTCCCCTGGTTCTAGGCCTCCTTCATATTCATCTGGTCATTCATGCTGGGGAGAAGCTAACCAGATCTCGCGAACGGGCTCAGAGGTACGTTATTGGGGAAACACTTCTTTATAGGCTCTACATCGTCTCCCTTATACCCAGTTGTCACTGTGCATGTCCCTTTAGCAGCAGACTTGAAGAAGCAGTGACACGTCATGAGCAGTTATACCCTGTGACAATTTCACTAGATAATTTTCTCTCCATCCCCAGGTGGCTCAGCAGTAAAGAATCCACCTGCCAATGCAGGAGACATGGTTTTCATCCCCAGGTCGGGAAGATCCCCTGGAGTAGGAAATGGAAGCCCCCTCCAGTACTTCTGCCTGAGAGGCCCATGGACAAAGGAGCCTGGACTGCAGTCCATTGGGTCACAAAGAGTCGAACACGACTGAGTGACTAAACTAAACAGCATCATGGCAAAAGTATGGCTAACAAAATAACTTTCATAAATACAGACCTCAGCTAACAAAATTAGAATTTAATATCCACTGAAATATAACACTGTTCTGTCTAAAATGATCATCTCCACCAAGCACAGCCAATTACAACCAATCCATTTGCAAAATAAATCTGGCCAGTTGCCCACATAGGCTCTTCCAAATTGGTTGAGGGGGAACGAAAATCCTCAAGAGTTCTCATTCCCAAGACATGGTTATTTCTAGAGTTTATCTAAAAGCTCTTCTTTTTTCCCTTTACGTTTAGAGATCACAAAAGGCTAACATTCCAGAGAGTCCAGGTAGATCATTTTAATTTTGAAGGCATAATACAAGTCCCTCCTAGAAAGCTGCCTTGGGTGCTGTGTGCTCAGTCCAGTCCCTCCTAGAAAGCTGCCTTGGTCGCTGTGTGCTCAGTCCAGCCCCTCCTAGAAAGCTGCCTTGGGTGCTGTGTGCTCAGTCCAGTCCCCCTAGAAAGCTTCCTTGGGTGCTGTGTGCTCAGTCCAGTCCCCCTAGAAAGCTTCCTTGGGTGCTGTGTGCTCAGTCCAGTCCCTCCTAGAAAGCTGCCTTGGGTGCTGTGTGCTCAGTCCAGTCCCTCCTAGAAAGCTTCCTTGGGTGCTGTGTGCTCAGTCCAGTCCCTCCTAGAAAGCTGCCTTGGGTGCTGTGTGCTCAGTCCAGTCCCTCCTAGAAAGCTGCCTTGGGTGCTGTGTGCTCAGTCCAGTCCCTCCTAGAAAGCTGCCTTGAGTGCTGTGTGCTCAGTCACGTCAGCCCCTTTGCGACCAGGGATCAGGAAGCAAATCCATGTCTCCTGCATTGGCAGGCAGATTCTTTACCACTGGGCCACCTGGGAAGCCCAGAATGCCGTTGATAAGCTTAACCAATGACAAAAGGCTCACTGTGATACAACAGCAGAACTGTGAAGAGGCCACTGTTCTCCAGAGCACTTGGCAGCCCCCATTCAGCAAGATCGGCTCCTGGGATTTCCCTGTAACTTCGGAGCACTGCCCCACCCCCCGGCCCCCACCATGCTAGCGGACAGGCCCCCAGACTTTCCATCTCCCATCCTCTATTTCCTGACATCTTGACATCTCAGTGCTCACAGGAGTCTCCTCAGTTTCCTGGCTGCTACGCTGATTGTTGGGCTGCACCTGCTTGACCCAAGCACAAGCGCAAGACCCAAGGAAGAGCCTGGTGTCAGCAACAGAGACATCAGTGGTTTAACGGATGGGGGATTACACATTGAAGCCGAGTCCTGGAGACACCCCACCACATGCAGCGGACAGTGGGCCGGACGCGGTGGCGGCCTTGGCTCCCCAGGGAAGAGGGTGTTGTCAATTACAGAGGAATCAGTGTCAGGTGGGCTCATTTGTTACCAGGGAAACCAGTTAGCGGTGCGTGCCCCTCACCACCCCTTGGATGAGCTATCATTAGCTGAGGCCTGGGGGCAAGTACTGGGCTGGCCCAGAAGTTCACTGTTACAGAAAAGCCCGGATGACCTTTTTGGCCAACCCAATACAAACGAGGGTAATTCCTGTTGGGAGGGTGTAGACGCAGCAGCCTGTCGGGCAGGGGATGGACAGAGAGCAGGAGAACAGCCGTCTTGGGAGGCCTGACCATGGTGTTCTTGTGGCACTCGGGGCATAATCAGATTCTTAGCACTGAACTCCTTTCAGAAGTTATTTCCTTCATTTACTAATTTACTTTTGACTTAAATTCTTCTTGCATACATTTTCTGTTTGTGTGTGTGTGAGAGAGAGAGAGAGTATATACTGAAAAGTTAGTTGCCTGTGTAATTTAAAAAGTATTTCTTAAGATTTTAATTAGACTTAGACTGTTAACATGAGAACATTTCTTCAAAAGTCATTAAGAGCCCCAAGTCCTTCCTTCCCTCTTTGTCCAAGTCCATAAAATTTGAGACTTCCAGAATCTCAGTTTCCTCTCTAATGATTTTCATTCAGGTTTAACCTTCACAATTCATTTTCAGTTGAAAGATGCTTGAAACGGTTTAATTAAGCCTCTAACTGTGTAGTAATTGATTTATTATTTTGGCCTCCCTTTATAACATGAAGCTTCCTGAGTCCACTGGTTTATTTTATAGCGTTTTAATCTTTGCTCATGTTGGAAGTGGTCTGCAAAAGAACTTTTCATTTTTCCTTCCTTCTTCCTAAGCAAATCTCTGGCTGTGCTCCAGGAAAAAAATTTCCTAATGGACCAAGTTTATTCTTCCTCTTATATGTTTGTATGGGTATATAAAAGAATGTGTGCACATGAATGTGTGGTTGTATCTGTGAGTGTCTGTGGCGGTGAATGGGTGTGTGGTGAGTGTGTGTGTGATGGGTGAGTGTGTGTGTGATGGGTGAGTGTGTGTGTGAGGGGTATGTGTGTGGGTTGACTATATGTGATTGGTTGCACGTGTATGTGATGAGTATGTGTGTATGTGATGGATAGTGTTGGTCTGATGGGAGTGTGTGTGTGTCATGGATGACTGTGTGTGATGAGGTGTATGTGTATGATGGATGTGTGTGTGTGATAGGTGAGTGTGGGTCTGATTGAAGTATGTGAATGTGGGTCTGATGAGAGTGTATGTGTGATGGGTAGGTGTGTGTGAATTTGTGTGTGTGTGTGTGTGTGAGATGGGTGAGTGTGTGTGATGGGTCAGTGTGTATGTGATAGGTGGGTGCAGGTTTGATCGGAGTGTATATGTGATAGGTGTGTGTGATGAGTGTGTGTGTGTGTATGTATGAGATGGGAGTGTGTGTGAGATGGGTGAATGTGTGTGATGGGTCAGTGTGTATGTGATGGGTGGGTGCAGGTCTGTTGGGAGTGTGTGTGTAATGGGTGAGTGTGTGTGTGAGATGGGTGAGTGTGTGTGATGGGTGAGTACAGGTCTAATGGGAGTGTTGTGAGATGGGTAGTGTATGTGATGGGTGAGTCTGTATGTGATGGGTGGGTGCAGGTTTGATGGGAGTGTATGTGTGATGGGTAGGTGTGTGTGATAAGTGTGTGTGTGTGTGTGAGATGGGTGAGTGTGTGTGATGGGTCAGTGTGTATGTGATGGGTGGATGCAGGTCTAGTGGGAGTGTGTATGATGAGTGTGTGTGTGTGTGTGTGTGTGAGATAGGTGAGTGTGTGTGATGGGTGAGTGTGTATGTGATGGGTAGGTGCAGGTCTGATGCGAGTGTTGTGAGATGGGTGAGTGTGTGTGATGGGTGGGTGCAGGTTTGATGGGAGTGTATGTGTGATGGGTAGGTGTGTGTGATGAGTGTGTGTGTGTGGTGGGTCAGTGTGTATGTGATGGGTGGGAGCAGGTCTGATGGGAGTGTTGTGAGATGGGTGAGTGTGTGTGTGCACGCTTGTTCACCCTGGTGGAGGTGGGGACGCTGGCCTTACCCTAGGAGGGGTTTGCGTGGGTCTCCTGAGAGCCGGATTCCAGTTCTCCCGTTGCTCCCCTTTCGGATGTTTAACAGGACCTCTTCTCGCTTTCCTCTCTCCTCCACCTCTCCCCCTCCTCCCGCTTCTTGACCTGTCCCGTGACTGCCCCTGCTGTATCCCCCGCCCCCCTTCTTGACCTGTCCCGTGACTGCCCCTGCTGTATCCCCCCACCCCGCTTCTTGACCTGTCCCGTAACTGCCCTTGCTGTATCCCTGGGTGATGACACCATTCACTGTCTCTTTGTTGCCTGGGCTCCTGGGGACTACATGTCAGAGAGGCTGACTGGCAGGCCTGGCAGAGTCCATGCTCCACAGTTTTCCTGAATTCTTGAACTGGTGTGACCATAGATGGAGCTGCAGAGCGGGAACTGGAGGGCTGGCTTTATCCTTGTTTTTAGGCAGAGTAGAATTTGTACTCCCTACTTCTCTACTGGCCTTTTGGTGTGTGAGATGTTTTAAAATGAAGAGATCGAGGAGAAAGTGCCTTAATGAACAAGAATGTGTATACATCGAGAAATTGCACGATCTCACAGTGGACAGGCTGGGAGGGTAATAGTGTCTTCAGAGACGGCCCAAGTCAGCATATTCATGACTGGAGCTGGATTAAGTAACCGTTGCCGTTTATCCTTCACTTCTTAAGTGCTGTGCTCGGCATTTTAATGGGCTGCTCTTTATTTAATAGCGACTTTTTATAAAATAGCGGTTTCGTGTTTATTTTTCGTGTTAGGCACTGAGGCTGGGGGCTCAGTTTCTTCCCTGGTGGTCCAGTGGCTAAGACTCCACACTCCCAATGCAGGGGGCCTTGGGTTCAATCCCTGGTCGGGGAACTAGATTCCGCATGCCGCAACTAAAGATTCCACGTGCTGCAGCTAAGACCTGGCACAGCCAAATAAAGTCAAATATTAAAATAAAAGGTATACAGTCTTTATTAAAAAAGAAAGAAGCTGAGGCTGGTGAATTTGAACCAGCTCGGCTAACTCCCAGCCACTGTTCTCAGCAGTGTGGGTCTTGATTTCATTTCTGCGTCAGAATGGACCCAAGGGTCACATGGCTCAGCAGAAAAACCCCAGGCCGGGAAGAAGGAACCTAGGTCCCAGCCTCGCCCAGTTCAGTGGCAAGTTCTGGAAAACATGCCAAGTCCCTCGAACCTTTGGGTCCTTGATTTCTTCTCCCATTGAGGAGTTACATTTGCTTCATCTATCTCAAGGTTTTTATGAAGATAAAACTAGATAATAGCTGGGAAAGTGCCTCACAGACTGGAGTGATGTACAAATAAAGGGCTTATGTTATTAGATTTTTGGTAATGTCAAGATTTTTTTTCATAATGCTCACGTTGTCTTTTGATTAAGTTTAAATAACGCCAGCTGGTTCTTTCTGTCCCTTGCTGGTTCGGGCCTTGGATCTGCAAGGGTGATTTTCTAACTGTGAGGAGGTTATCCCCAGACTGGATCTGAGACGGACTCGAGGTGCACCATGGCTTGCCTCTTCCTTCCTGGTGGAAACTTGGGACTTAGGAAATGACTTATTTTCTAACTGCTTCCTTTCTTGTTATGAAAAGACTTTGTTCAGTAGCTCAGTTGTATCCAACTCTTTTCAACCCCATGGACTGCAGCACACCAGGCTTCCCTGTCTGTTGTGGTCCTTTAATGGACTGGAACCTGGTGGTCTGGAGTCGACGATAAAGTGAAAGAGCGAGAGAGAAAGACATGGGGACCCAAGCTCTGATGGAGCAAGGGTGCTTTATTAGCAGAAATGCAGGCTTATATATCTGTAGTAAAATGATTACTCAGCTATTACACAGGATGAAATTTTATCAATAGCCACAATATGGATAGTCTAATACATACAAGGTTGCTGACACTGAAAAGAGTCACTACATGTCTCATCTGATGACCTCAGAATGCGTGCAGCTCTACTTGTTCCCAGAATAGGAATTGATAAGGAACAGAGAATCCTTGAGAAATAGAAAACAGCATGCAGGAATCCTCCTGTTAAATGCTCCTGACACTAGTCCTTCACTATCTCCTGGAGTTTGCTCAAACTCATATCCATTGAGTTGATCGTGGTCCCTAACCATATCATCCTCTGCCGTCCCCTTCTCCTCCTGCATTCAGTCTTTCCCAGCATCAGAGTCTTTTCCAGTGAGTCAGTTCTTCGCATCAGGTGGGCAAAGTATTGGAGCTTCAACTTCAGCATCAGTCCTTTCAGTGAATATTCAGGGTTGATCTCCTTAAGGATGGACTGGTTGGATCTCCTTGCAGTCCAAGGGACTCTCGAGAGTCTTTTCCAACATCACAGTTCAAAAGCATCAATTCTTCGATGCTCAGCCTTCTTTATGGTCCAGTGCTCACATCCGTACATGAGACTGGAAATACCACAGCTTTGACAACATGTATGTCTTGTATGGCGTATGCACTGTGCCTCCAGCACTGCCCCAGATCCTGTGGGACTTGAAGCTGAAAAGGCAGCTCACACCTCAGGGTGTGTGATCGGTGGTGGGGGAAGAGAAGCACAGTCAGGAAACGGTGTAGAGGAGTTTGTACATGTGTGTGCCTCACACGGCAGCTGGGGGATGAACCGTCTCACAGAGGATGTACTGGGATTTCAGCGAGGCCTGAAGTGTTAGGGTTTGCAACAGGATTTGGATTCTGATCGGGATGCAAGATGGGGAGCAGTACAGGTAAGTAAAAAAGAGACCGGTGTCATCTCCGCATATTTAGGGAGGCCTTGGACGTTGCCTCGAGTGAGTGGGTGGTGGGAGGGGAGAGGGAGCAAGCACAATGCTCTGTGTGTGTGTGTGTGTGTGTGTGTGTGTATTTGCACACGTACTTGTGTGCCTGTGCAGGGTTGAACTATGTTCTAAGGGGCCTGAAAAGCCAGGTTTGAGGCAAACTGCTGAGTCCTGGGGCAAACTGCTCAAGGACCATGGAAAGTTCTAGTGCAAGTGGGCAGCAGTGAGACAAAGGATGGAGGCTAAGAGAGACCAGAGGGGAAGGCGGGTGGCTGAGATAGTGAGCGGGGGTCTGGGTGCACAAAGAGGGGGTTTACCGGGCAGACATCTTTAGGACAAAATCCACAAGTTCGGTGGCCCCTGAGTACAGGGATTCAGGAAGGAGGACGAGGAACTGAAGCTTCCTCCGTTGAGATGCCATCACGTGTGCTGGTAGAGGTGCCTGGGTTTTCCTTGCCCAGTTCCAGGATTCTCCGCTTTTTTGTACCATGTGGGTAGCTGATGGCAGCAGCTCATTTTCGGTGCTTAAACTGTTCCAAGTTCATTTATGAAAATTTCATGTTTACTTAGCTAATTGGTCTTGCTGCTGCTAAGTCACTTCAGTCCTATTCGACTCTGTGCAACCCCAGAGACGGCAGCCCACCAGGCTCCCCCATCCCTGGGATTATCCAGGCAAGAACACTGGAGTGGGTTGCCATTTCCTTCTCCAATGCATGAAAGTGAAAAGTGAAAGTGAAGTCGCTCAGTCGTGTCCGACTCAGCGACCCCATGGACTGCAGCCTACCAGGCTCCTCCATCCATGGGATTTTCCAGGCAAGAGTACTGGAGTTGGGTGTCATTGCCTTCTCCGAACTGGTCTTGAGGATCTGAATTATGGACATGGTCAGATGTAAGATTAGCTTCGTCACCATCATGTTAGAGATTTCCCAAAGCTTTTGGGGTCAGTTTTATGTTTTCTCCTTGACAGCAGATTGCACCTTGCTAGTTGAGTTCTTCACCAAGGTTTGCGGGGCACCTGCTGAGTTGGGACACCCGGTCAGTGCTGGGGGATACAGACCACTCTCAGGTCTGGTCGGCCGGGCTATGCTACCACTGCACTGGGAGGGGGTGGCACCCACGGGTGGTGCGGCTGCAGCGTGCTCTGCACGTCTTCATCAGGGGACTCTGGGTACCCTGCAGCGATGAGTGCTGAGCCTGAAGCTGAGATGGAGGGCATGGCTCCCATAAGGCTTCTACATCTGCTCAGGATTGCCAATGCCGGTGGTACAGTGGATAGGAATCTGCCTGCCATTGCAGGGGACACAGGCTCGATCCCTGGTCTGGGAAGATCCCACATGGCATGGAACAGGTAAAGCCTGGGAGCCACGTGTCCTGAGCCCAAGCTCTAGAGATGGAGAGCTGCAGCTCCTGAAGGCAGCGCGCCTAGAGCCTGCACTCTGCAACAAGAGAAGCCACCGCCATGAGAGGCCTGTGCGCCCAACACTGCCCTCAGCCGGAGAAAACTGCAGCAATGAGGACCCAGCACAACCAGAAAACGGGCTTGCTGGCACCTGGCAAATCCGGGGTTCCCAGGGCCACCCACACTGTTTCAGTTAGGCACAAACTGGGGGACCCAAAGGACTCCCTCGGGTTCACTAGTCCTCTAGAATGACTCACAGAACTCAGGAAAGCTCTGTACTTGGAAGACAGTTCTAAATAAAAGGGTGCAGGTCAGAGCAGGCCAAAGGCGGTGATGCCAGAGTGCGTTTGGGGGCCCGGGGTTCCAGACACGGGGCCTTTGGTCCTCCTCCACCCCCCATGGTGTCCTGGATGCCGCTGTCTTCTTGCAGCTATGTTATACAGCAGGACTTAGGAGTGTCTCCAGCCAAGGACATTCACCCAAGTCCTTGATGTCCAGAGTTTTTATGGGGTTTGACAACGCCCACCTGTGTGACTGGCCCCCAGTCTCTAGCTTCTCCAGGAGGTCAGACTGTGTTCAGAGGTCAGACCTGACCTCACCTGTCACAGAGCCCCCAAAACAAACCCCCATGTAGACAGTCCTGCGGCTAAGCCCCCAGTACACAGGCACTGCGGTCAGACTGGGGCCTGGGGGCCACCCCTTGTGTCCAAGGGTGGAGGCCAGACCTCTGTACGGATGAAGCCCCTTTTCCACTGCACAGCTGCATCCTCAGGGCACGTCAGAGGAGGACTTCTGTCTGCAGGGCAGGGGCGCAGGGCAGTAAACTGTCCTGTAACACATTTCCCGAGCTCGGCGGTTGTGACATGCAGTGGGCAGTTTACAGCCTCTCTGCTCATTCTGCTCCTCCAGCTATTAACTGCTGCTTCAGTAAGCTGCTGTTGTAAAGAATAATCAGAAGGAGAGTTTTAATGGCTCTGAGGTGAATGGTTTGTCCTCACTCGGCACGTTCCTCTCCTCACCTACTTTCCCAGCCTTGCATACGTACGCGGTGGCTGGGCCTCCTGTCCCTGCAGCTGTTATTTCCTGCTAAATTCTCGGGGCTGACAGGGGAGCCCATTCCCCAACAAGCCCAGCAAGATGGAGGCAAGCAGTGACGGTGTATCAGGCTGGCTACCCTGGCCATGGAAGGCTCTGGCTTGGAGCTCTAGGTCAAGGAGGACCTGCCTTGGCCCTGCAGCTCAGTGGAAACCCTGCTCCTGCAAGAGCTCCCCTGTCTCAGCCCCCCCTCTTGAGTTCCTGGGGACCCCACGTCCGAGCAGGCGCCTCCATCAGAGCCCACGTTGTCTCTCTGCACTTGCCCTGCAGAGCCTTCCTGCCCTTCTCTCCTGCCCATGTGGCTTCTCTGTCTGATTTGGGAGCCCAGGTGACCTCCTTAAAGGGTCCTCACGGTGACAGCAGGGGTCACTGTGGGTGATGCTTTCTTGGGCACAACCACAGGAAGAGCAGGAGGGACCCCGAACACATAATTGCATAGATGACCATTCCCCCAAGATGGTGCTAGAACCTAGGACCCTTCCTCTGCCCTGGTGTTCAGATGCAAAGACAGCTGGCTGCTGACATGCCATGCCTTAGCCAGACAGATGGCTCTCCAGAGATGGCAGGGCAGCCAGGCTGTGCCGACCAGGGAACCCCTCAAATCACATCACCTAAGACGGCACTCCACCTGCCTACAATGGCAGGAGGCCCCCTCAGCCCGCTCACCCATCTTAATCCCCACCTTCCTTTGGAGATGAATGCCTTAAAAATGAATGCTAATTAAGAAATAAGAGGTGAAAAATGATTTGAAACTTGCTCCAAAGCAGCTCTGATGATGACATTTAAATCCTCTGGTCTCCAGGAAACTTGAAAAATATTGTCTCTAGCCCTATAATCTTTGGCTTTAGATTGCAATTATTTTTGTCTCTTTTCCATCAGAACAATTTGAATCTAATAGTCATGATGGCTTAAATAGTCGGAATGGTTGTGTAACTCATTAAGAGCGTGAAAAGCTAAGCAGCCTTTGAGAACCCTTTGCAGAGACAGCCCTTAGCAAGTTTCTGAGAACTAGTTTTCGGTGGAAATGGTGGTTTCTAAGGAGCCTGGTTTATGAGCTGGAGCTGACAGTCACTGCTTAAGACCCTCCCCACTGTATGGAAGAGGCAGAATGCACAGGTTCTGATAAATTAATCTTCGTAAGTCACATGATTACAGAATTGACTGTGTAATAGCACAGAGATGCTAGCACTAAATGATCGTTGGCAGCTGTTCATTTCTGGAACTGCTTCAAGCTTTCCTTTTTTAATAAAATGTGGGAAGCGAAAGTGTTAGTTGCTCAGTCCTGTCCGACTCTTGGCGATCCCATGGACTGTAGCCTGGCCAGGCATCCCCCGTCCATGGAATTCTCCAGACAAGAATGCTGGGGTGGTGGGTAGCCATCCTCTTCTCCAGGGGATCTTCCCCACGTGGGGGTGGAACCTAGGCCTCCCGCACTGCAGGTGGATTCTGTACCATATGAGCTCCTTGTGGAAACAGACATGTTTCCACGCTTGGAAACCGAGCACATGGCCCACCTTGTCGCCTTCTGTGACCCCACGGTACCCTCTGGTTTCCTCCGCAGAGTTTTCAGTCATGAAGAGGAAGAGAGGCAGGCCCAAGGGGTCCACGAAGAAGCCCAGCCCCGAGGAGGAGCTGGCGGAGCGCAGCGCCCCACCCGGGCGGACGGGCGCGCGGGCCCCCGAGGAAGGGGGCAGCCTGGAGTGCAGCAAGTGCTGCCGCAAGTTCTCCAACCCACGCCAGCTGCGCAAGCACATCTGCATCATCGTGCTGAGCCTGGGCGAGGCGGAGGCGGACGCAGGTAAGAGCGCACCCCCGCTTTTCAAACCAGCTGTCTCATTTGAATTTTTTTTTTTTAAGATTTAAAAAATTATTTTATTTACTCCTTTTGGCCGTGCTGGGTCTGCATTGCTGCGCGGGCTTTTCTGTGGCTGTGGAGAGCAGGGACTACTCTCTAGCTGGGGTGCAGGGGGCCTCTCATTGCGGTGGGGGGCTTCTCTTGTTCTGGAGCCATGTTGTTGGGCTCAGTGAGCAGAAAGGCCGAGGTTAGGATGCTTGAGCCCCTGTGAGTGACCTTGATGACCTCGACTGTGGCTGGTGCTCTTGAAGAACATACAGGATACCAAGTGCTGCCTTCAGGTGAGAGCTCGGCAAGGCTTCGGCTCTCAAAGCAAGGCTTCTGAGAGGCCGAAGAGAGCGTGCGCGTGAGCGGGACAGTCTCCCAGAAACCTGTCTAGGAGGAGGGAAACAGCAAGGGCCTCTGCCTTGGGCTCTGTTGTCGTCGTTTGATTCTTGCAACCAGTTTCAAGTTTCCAAAGTATGTCTAAGAAGGTAGAAAGTTCTTACTGTTTTGTGCCAGGCTAAGTATTTTACCCCTAGAGTAGGAAATGGCAACCCACTCCAGTATTCTTTTCTGGAGAATCTCATGGACAGAGGAGCCTGGCAGGCTACTGTCCATGGAGTTGCAAAGAGCAGGACACTCCTGAGCAACTGAGCACACACGCATGTCACGTGGACTCTGGTTCAAGGTGTGGGCTTTGGACTTTGGCTGCCTGCATTTGAATCGAAGCTCCAGTACTTACTAACTTTATTCTACTTTATTTTCCTCCTCTGTAAAATGGGAATAGAAACAACACTAGCTAATTTGGTTGCTTGGCGGATTCAGTGACAGGACTTTCTACAGTGCTTAGAAGAGCACCTGCCATTTCAAACGCCCCTGTGCATGTTAGCTGTCACTGTTCTTCTCAGCCCTGTGGACACAGTGGGGCTGCTGTCCTTCCTGTGCCACAGCTAAGAGCGCTTAGACACTAAGGAATGAAGCAGTTTACCCAGCGTCTTTTAGTTGGAAAGGGATCCTCCTGGTCTTTGAACTCAGACTGTCTGACTCTGAATCCCAGTTCTTCAGTCCTAGAAGCACCTCCCAACAATGAAGCAAGGCCCTTGGTTTGTAAAATCCTAGCACGTTAATGCTGGGAAAGATTGACAGTGGGAGGAGAAGGGGACAACAGAGGATGAGATCTTTGGATGGCATCACCAACTCGATGGACATGAGTTTGATTTGAGCAAGCTCCGGGAGTTAGTGATGGACAGGGAGGCGTAGTGTGCTGCAGTCCATGGGGTTGCAAAGAGTGAGCGACTGAACTGAACTGAACTGAGCACGTTATTGAGGGGATGCACCACCTAATGGGCCCCCCAGGTGGCGCTAGGGGTAAAGAAGTCTGCCAAGGCAGGAGACTTGGGTTTGATCCCTGGGTCAGGAGGATCTCCTGGAGGAAGGCATGGCAACCCACTCCAGTATTCTTGCCTGGAGAATCCAGTGAATAGGAGGAGCCTGGCGGGCTACAGTCTGTGGAGTCGCAGAGAGTTGGAAAAGACTGAAGCGACTTAGCATGCTCGCACGCACCACCTAAGATTCATCAGACATCAAGTTGGTGGCCAAGGCTCATTGCCAGCACCTGTGCCAGTTGTAGAAACCATAAAGTGCTCTTTCCTTTAAAGAACTGCTCTCGGGGTGACCACATGAACTCTTACTAGGCTGCTGTTGCAAATAACAGACAAGGATCCGGGCGAAATGAGGCAGTGGGGTGGCAGCTGTCCTAAGACAGAGTGTGAGTGCCCGCCGTGTGGGAAGTGGAGGCGGGGAGCCCAGTGGTTTGGGGGAAGCAGTGTCTCGCTTCAGAGCCTCAGGTGCCCTGGCAGACATGCAGAAATTCAGCAGTGAGATGGCCCGGGAGGGAGGGGCAGGGGTTCACGGCACTGTACCCAAGGCGCTGGTCCCCAGCCCACTTGTTCCTACGGGGTGTGGTCATGGAGGGGCTCCCCGTCCTGTCACCTCACCGAGTCCCCTCCAACCCCCGTGGCCCTCTGAGTGTGTCTTACACGTGCACACATGCACCCCGCCCCCTGCGTTTCCTGCACTGACCCTTGGTGGTTGTCACGGCATAGTCAGAGGGGCCAGCTCTAGCCCCGGTTGAGAATCTGTTCTGATTTGGTGCCTCCCCGTGGCTGGCTTGTCCTGTCAGCCCCCTCTGGGAGACCCCGGGCTTTCTGCACAGCCGTGGTTGGAGATCGGGAATTTCCCTCTTTGGCGATGCCGGACATTCTGGCTCCCTCTTCCCAGGCCTAGGAGTAACTGAGAGGCTCAGTCCTGTCCATGGGGGTCCCCTCCCCTCCCGCCCCCAGGCTGTGCTGCCCCCGGGGTTTCTTCCTGAGACCCACTCTGGTGTCTCGCTCGCAGAGTGCAGGCTCTTCACCTGGGTATTCACAGGTGTCACAGAGGAGTCTTCCCTGGAGCTCAGTGGCATCATTTTTCCACGCACTATGATACGTTTTCCATTGCTGGTGCTGACGAACAATGGTGCATCTAATGAAAGTTAGATTGTTTCCTTTTTTTGTTATAAATATTACTTGAATAAATATTCCCTTATGTACATGTGTGCATTTGTATATGTATGTATGTTATTTTTATAGGATAAATTCCTGAAAGTAGAACTACTGGGCCAGAAAGTATATTACATTTTGCCAGTTTCCCTCCTAGAAATCACAGGCCAGTTGAGGTTCCAGGTGTCCAAAAGTACCAATTGGGTGTTATCATTTGTTTTCTTTTTTAATACCTGTAATGATATAAAAAATACTAAGAAGAAAGTAAAAATAGTGCACAATTTCACTGCCCAGGTATAATTTCTATTACACTGTATATAAGAGTGAAGAGAGACCTACATTCTATGTCTGTTCACATACATTTTTCAGTAACTGAGGTCATACATAATGTTCTGTGTTCTTTTTTCATGCAGTTCATGGAGCGGATAAATTTTTCACGTCAGGTATTTTTCCTTCAACAAGCTGTTTGTTGCACTTTCTGTGTTGCAGACATTGTCCTCTGTACTTGTACGACTCTTTGCTCATTTCCTTCTCACAGTGGCACTGTAGACGCTATTATCATGCCCACTTTATAGACAGGGAAACTGAGGCGGCGCCATCAGGAGTCTGCCAACGTCACACAGCCCGTCAGGGCCGGAGCTGTACTCTGAACTCACACAGTCTGGCTGCAGGGTCTGTGCTTTTGATTGCGATGCTCTGCTTTCTGACGAAAGAGAGTCAGTAAATGGAGATTTTCATTATTTTTAAAGGCCGCACAGCATTTCATTGTGTGTGGGGGCCTTACGTTTTCCTTCTTCGGTCTCCGGTTGATCGACATTGAATACTGTTTAAAATTTTTCTCCCTGATTAAAAAACAGAAAACAGAAAAACTACTCAGGTGTATAACCTTGAGCCTACAATTTTATTCTATTATTATATTTTGTACTTGTGCCTTTGTTATCTTAGGTAAATATCTAGTGATGTAATTCCCAGACTAATAGGGCATCTTTTAGGTCACATATTGTATGATTCCATGTATATTCAGAACAGATAATCCATAGAGACAGAGGACAGTTGGTAATTACCAGGGGTCGGAGGAGAGGGGAAGATGGGGAGAAACTGTTTAATTAGTTTTATTTTTAAATGATAGGAAAGATTTTGTATCTAGATAAAGGTGGTGGTTACATAACACTATGGATGCTCTCAATGCCACTGGACTGTTCATTCTACAATGGTTAATTTTATGTTCTGTGAATTTTATCTGCCTGGTCACTAGTAGACGATCTTGTTGCAGATATTCAGGTTTTTGTCTTGTGTGTAATTTGGAGCATTCCTTGCTCATGCTCTTTACTTACTACACTTTTGGATTGCCATATATTCTGAAGATATTTTCCAGTTTTGTCATTTGTCTTTTCATGTGCAGAATTGCTTTTTTCTTTCCTTTTGCATTTTACTGAAGTTTTAAATATCAGCATTTGTCACTACTGCCACATCTCAAGCCCTTCTTATCGCAGCTTAGGACACTCACCTATATACCCCAAATAATAAAAACAACCTTCTGTATATTCCTCTGTTATTTGTATGCTTTCATTCTTTATCCGTATTTTTGATCCCTCTGGAAATTGTATTTTTGTGAAAGTTGTGAAGTAAGGCAGTCATACATATTTGATCAGTAAATACGGGCAAAGGGATGTTCTTCATTAAGTGCAGTTTGCAGATAAACTATTTCAAATCATAGGGTCCACAGAGAAGAAGGGTCTGATTCCAAGTCAACTCTTGAAAAAGTAAAACACTTCATATTTTAAAAACAATTAGTGGGATAACAGGGAGTTGCAAAGATGGTACAGAAAGATCTCAGACCCTTTACCCTGCTCTCCCCAGTGGTGCTGTCTTGCGGAGCTGTAGCGCGGTGTCGGATCAGGAGCCCTGGCAGTGAGGTACCGTTCGCGTAGCTCATCACGCGTGTAGGGTTGTGCGGCCACCACGGCAGTCAGGAGGGAGGACTGCCCATCACCATGAGGGCTCCCCGTGTTCCACTTCACGGCCACCCCCCACCCCACAGCCACTGATCTCTGACCCTGTGACTCTGTCATGTCGAGAATGTTACACCAGCCAAGTCACACTATGTGTGATCTTTTAAGATTGGCTTAGAAACCCCCCCTTTTCAAACCTATTTCATAATTTTATACTTCGGGAAGTTGAAGTGCAGAGTGACGGTTCTCTAAGAGTCGCACAGCTCCCTGGAGGTGGGCTGCATACCACCCTGTGACTCCCCGCTTCTCCCGTGCGGATGGCCCAGCTCTACCATTCGCACCTTAAAACCAATCTTTTTTTCTTCTTTGTGGATGTTGATTTTGTTCATTTCAGTGTACCACTCTCAGCTTTTTCTCTAACCTCATGTGAAAGGCAAGTTCCACCCTGGGCAGTCCCCACCTTTATTTTCTGTTCTGTAATTAATTAGGCAGTCTCTTCAGCAGCGGCAGACAGCCATCGTCCTTCCTAATACGATTATCAGCTTCCTCTGGTGCTAAGCTGCATAGAAAATAGCCTTGTAGTCCATTGATTTGAATGAGCTAAGTGGACTCTAATTTAACAAATACCAAATGGAAAGGTGGAAGCTCCCGGTGTTTTTCCCTTTCTGGCCACTGCTGAAGCCTCTAAAATATATAGAAATGACCTAACGCTCAGCCGCCGCCTAGCAGCTGACATACCTGTGATGATTGCTTCACGTTCCTCAGTTTGCCAAACACAATATTACAATTTGGAAAATTCTTGCATAATTATTTTAATATATGCTCGGTAAAGAGCAGTTTAGTGACATTTCAAACAGTTGACCTTGACTCTTTGGCTTGTTAAAACAATTAGGAGAAAACAAAATAAGCTTTTTCCCTACACTGAACCATAGCAAGTTAAAATAACAGTTTTGTTATGTATTCACCATTTATTTATTTCATTCTGCATCTGAATAGTAAAAGAAACCAGGAAAAAAGATTTTTTTTTTTTTGCCTAATGCTGTTATGTGGAACAGCTCGTGTTTTTGAAAAACATTTTACAGCCTACAGAAATCAATGTGTCAAGTTTATAAAAGTGACTTCTGAACCTTTCTAAGCTTGTTATTTCTGGGATCATTTTATGCAAGGAGAGCTGCAAAAATTTGCTTTATACTTGTTAAATCCTCCCTAAAGAAGACAAGGCATTTATTCTAAGATCTTACCTAAGATGCACCTGCAATCTTTGTGAGGATTTCACACAACAATATTTCAGGTGTCTTCTGCTATCTTTGTGTAAGCAAAAGTGCTGACTTGATCAGTAGCTGCGTAGGCTGAAAACTGCTTTGCAGGAGTCAGGTTTGGAAGTCTGCAGGTGGAAAGGCAGAGCGGTGTCAGTCCTCTGAGCGTGGCCTTTTCTCCATGCAAAGATGTGGAATGGGATGGTGACGTTCTGTTTCCTCTTGCTGCTTTGTGAACCCTCGCTTCACCTCTGCTCATCACGGAAACGCAGCGGCCTCCAGCTGTACGTGGTCTGAGGCATGCTTAGAAATGTGAGACTTGGGGACAGTTAGTATCACTTTTCTGTGACACCCCTGCCCCCCACCGCCTCCGCTTGCCTCACTTCGCTCCCATCTCTCCAGCTGCCCTGTGAGGTCGGGTCCTGCTGTTAAGCCCTTCAGTATGGTGGGTGCTGCTGGTGTGTTCCAGGTTACCCCCTTCAACCAGCCTCCCTCATTGCAGTGGGCTCACAGATCCGGCTTTCCTTCTCATTCTGCTGCAGACCCTCAGGAGGCTCTGCTCACTCAGGGATCAGGCGGGAGAGCGGCCACCGCCCTGAGCATGTCTGGTCATTGGCGGCAGGGAGGAGGGCCCGAGGCTTATAGTCGGCCCAGAAGTGGCCCCCCGTCATTCCTGCCCACGTGGTTCATTGACCAGAACTGACCTCATGGTCCCACCCAACTTCAAGGGGGCCGCGCAGTGCGACCCTTGCTGTGCCTGGGGTGGGCAAGGACTGGACATGTTGGGTGGCTGTCACTAGTGGCAACCGCATGACTCCTGCCATTTCCATGGATTTGCCCGCAGCTGTGGTCTGGGGACTGGCATGTGTCCTCCTTGCCCCAACCCTGTCCTGAGCTCAAGGCCTGCGTCTCTGTCTGGGGTCCCAGAGGCTCCATATAAATGTCCTCCCCACCCCCACACACAGCCTCTGACCTGGTGACTGGCCACCCCATCCAGGTGTCTCATCCAGAAGTTTCTCCCTCACCTGTCACATCCAGCCACTTGCTGGATTTTGCCCTCTAAATGTTTCTTTGATTCTGCTTTGCATTTCTGCTGCCGTTCTTGTGGGTCAGATAACTATCACAGGCAGACCTCAGATACAGGTGAAAAGAATGGCAGCAGGAGCCTGAGATGTGAGGACCAGGGTAGAAGGAAGAAAGAAGTGCCCGGAGAGTCAGAAGCTGAGCGGGAGCCTGTCTGACGGCTGGAAGGTCAGCAGCAACAATCCTGGGGCCTCCACCGTGTCACTTGACCTGCTGTGCACACTTCCCTCCTTTGCTGGTGCTGTGCCGTCCTCGGAGCTAGAATCTGAGTTGTCCTGGAGTCCTCCTCCTGCTCACCCCCAGCCTGCTGGGCCCCTCGGCCCGGTGCCCTGCTTCCCACAACTCCACCTGCGGTCTCCTCTCTGGCCGTCCTCCCTGCCCCTGGTCTGGCCTTCTCATCTCTCCTGTGGACTCTCTGCACGGTGGACTGGCCACTCCACTTCTGGACTTGCTCCCCATAAGCCTGATCTTCACAGAATGATGTCAAATGCAGTGGTGACATGCCACATGCCTGCTGAGCCTTCTCTCCCTGTCATGGAGAGATCACCCCTTTATCATGGGACACTGTCTGCTTTCTAACCCCCACTTGTCCCATGGAGCTGTCTCTTCTCAAAAAAACTACCCTCCACCCTCTAAGGCAGCTCCCCAGCTCCTTTTCATCCTTGAGACTGGCACGGCGCCCCAGTGCAGGCAGCCCTGGTAAGCTTTCCCTGAAGAAAATCACCTACACGTGACCATTCTCTCTGCAATAGCGTCTGAGACTTGGAATAAAAATTCAGGTACGTGATACCGGGCTCCATTGTCAGAGTTGCCTAGGGAAGGAATGGAATGTGTGATCCACAGCCTTGAGTCCCCGGGAGCCCCGACAGCCCCTGGGTGAACTGACTGGTGTGGGGCAGGCTGCGAAGTCTGGCAGGCGTTTGCTTACCTGCTTCCAGGATTCCAGAGGCGAGCGGGTCCAGAGCTTCCCCGTAGGTCCGCAGAATCCCAGGCCCAGGTCCGTGGGGCCTCGGTGGTGATGCCGCCTCTTCTTCCCCTGAGCACACCAGTGCCAGCTGCCATCAGGGCACTGAGCGTCCACTCTCACCTCTATGCTGGGAGCCGGGGTGGGGCTGTCCCCTCCTCGTTAGATGAAGAAACAGGCTCAGGCTCTGCCAGACGGAGGAGGCTGCCTGAGGCCAGCTTGTAATTACATGAACCCTGGTCCCTTTGATTTCTGAGCTCTAGTTTTTGTCACGGGTATCCTGGCCCAGAGTCACCTGAATTAAACCCCCAGGCCCTTTGGCCACTGAGCGTCCCGACATGAGGCCTGGGATGCGGAGCTGGTCCTGGGCGCCCGTGCTGTCTGCCGCAGACTTGCGTGACTCTTGGGGAACCAGAGGGAGCTCACGACCCTTTCTTCATGGAGGGGAGCAGAAGAGAAGAGGAACTACCTAAATCCCACCAGGCAAGACTTTCAGTTGGGACTTATATATTTTTGGCCATGCCATGTGGGATCTCACTTCCCCAACCAGGGATAGAACCTATGCCCCCTGCATTGGAAACTCGGAATCTGAACCACTAGATCAACAGGGAAGGC
Source organism: Nanger dama (assembly GCA_917880005.1). Classification (NCBI taxonomy): domain Eukaryota; kingdom Metazoa; phylum Chordata; class Mammalia; order Artiodactyla; family Bovidae; genus Nanger; species Nanger dama. The sequence continues at coordinate 4,783,396 of CAKJTW010000074.1, read as the reverse complement.
CTATGCTGGGGCTCTGAGAGGAGGCCCTTCCTGTCCAGCGTCTTGGAGGCCAGCTAGGGGCTGGGCAGCAGGCAGCCCTGTTGCATCGAGCTGTCAGTGTTTCCGGGGCTGCCTGCGTTCTGCCTGGAGGGACGTGATGGGGTGGGGGAGTGGGGGGCTGGAGCCGGTGACACAGTGGGCCTTTGCTCCAAGTGACGGCTCTCCAGACGAGTGGCAGCGATGCCTTATGACCCGTGAAAAGGAGTCTTGAAAAGGAGTCTCCTTGACTGTCAGAGCCTGACTGCTGAGAAGTGCTGCAGGGAAGGGCCTGCGGCCCAGGCCCAGCAGCCTTTAAAGCTGGACTCGCTGCCGCGCCTGGTGCTTCCCAGCTGCCGAGGAGCCAGATGGAGACGAAGGCTCAGGAGGTCCTTGCAGAGGCCAGCTCTCGCCTCTCTGTTTCCCCTTATGGGACTTGTGCTGTGGCGTCTGGGCCCTGAGCCAGACTTTGGGGATCAAAGCAAATAAGACGAGTCTGTTCCCTGGAGCAGCTGAGCCCGGGGGACGAGGACCAAATAGATACAGGATGATGTGGGGGTCAGCCCGATGCAGGGGGCCACGGCAGGACCACACTGCAGCGGGAACATCCTGGAGGGATCCCTGGAGACAGGGGCTGTGAACGCCCTGTCCAGGGCTGCCGTGGGGGGCGGGGCCGGGGCTGGGACAACATTTCCCTGCAAAGCCTGCAGGTGCAGAGGGATTGGGTGAGGAAGGTGGGCTGGTTCACTGCAGTGAGTGTGTGGCAAGAACAGGGTCAGGAGGAGGCAGGCTGCCTGGTGCTCTGCGTGTGCTCACGGTCGTTGTGGCCCCTCTGTGGGGACCCCTCTGTGGGGACACAGTGCTCAGAGCCTGTGCTCACCTGGCCTCCTCTTGGAGCCAGAGAGACAGGAAGACGCGAGAAAGCCCGAGGGCAAGACAGAAGGCAAGAGGGATGCATATTCAGCAGGTTTGATAGAATAATCGTGGGCTAATAAGTTCCTTAAACTGCTGCATTAGCAGCCTGGAATGAATTGGTGGCAGAGTCCCAGAGTATAATCCCTTATCAGTCTGCTGTTCTGACAACTGTTCTGGGCTCTTTTTTATTAATGTGGCTGATAACACTTGACTCTCTGGGGCGTTCTGAGATTTAATTAGTTCTGGGGCAATTTGGAATAGGTACTTTAGAATATTAGTGCTGTTGTTAATTATAAATGAGTGCACATGAACTAATTTCTACAGATGTATGACCGCCCGTACCGTTAACTCTTCATGGGCCCACTACCAGGTCAGCTTGCCTTGCCTGGATGCTATTATGTGTCAGGGACCCTGAGAGGTTCCCAGAGGGGAGTTAGAGGGTGAACACAGACACAGATCCCCACCCCCGACCCGCTGAGAGTGTGGGGTTTGGCAAGTGGAGTAACATCCCTCCGCGAGAAGCTCCTCTAGAGGACAGCAGGGGCTGCTGAGTGAAGAGCAGGGAGATTCTGAGATCAAAGGAGCTTAGTTGAGAGCTTTTGTATCAGATGAGCTTCGTTTTTCTTAGTAAAGTCAGACAGGCTCATCCAAGTTAAGGGAGGATGTGTGTGTGTGTATGTGTGTGTGTGTGTGCGCGCGCACACTTCTGTTCCATCCCAGCCCCTCGTGATCACCCACTTGTGCCCTCACACACAAAAGGCCCACTTGCAGACCCCTACTCAGGTGGATAACAGCTCCTTGGAACCCTACACCCTACCAAACTCACTATGTGACCAGAACTAACTCATCCACTCTCCCCCAAACCTCCCCACCTCCCAGCTGCTGGTGACTCCACTGGCCAAACCCCGTGGGAAGCCAGGAGCAGTGGAGCCCCTGTGTGACCTATTACAGGTCAGCCTCCAGGAGCTGGTGGAGGAAGATGAGGGTCAGCCTGGAGGGACAAGCGGGAACTTTGTGGAACACGGGGACCCTGGATTTTTGCTCATTACCCTTAAGATGGGGTCCATGCCCAGTCTCTGCTCCTGAAGCTGTGCCGCCTCCGTCTGAAGTCTGGACACCTTCCTGCATGTGAGGACCCTGGGCACTGTCATAAGAGGGGTCTCTGCACCCCCCCTGGGAACTCCTGGAAACTCCTGCTTCCATGCTGTGGCATCAGCGGTTTTTAAATGCCATCTTCTCAAAAGGAGATGAAATATAAAGAATTAGGTCAGTGTGCTGGGGTTGAAGAGCAATGATGCACAGACGTCAAGAAATTAAACATTGTCTTTCCCGAACGTCAAGGACTCCATGGAACACGCCGGGCTGGGGGTGCAGCCCTCCCTGCGCCTCTCCTGTTCACACAGACCCGATGAGACCCCCTGGAAGCTGTCGTCCCAGCCCGGCCCGAGCCACACAAGTGTGTCTTCAGGCATGACGTCCCCACCCCAGACGTGGCGCCGGGGGCGGGGGAGGGGGGGGGGGGGCAACAGCATGACTCCCCACGTGACAGAGGGCTCTGTGACCTTCCCAGGCCTGAGCCTCACAGCCACTCACTTTGTGGATTCGGACCCTGGATTCAGAGAGTTCCGAACCGGTCCAGCTGAAGGCCGAGGCTGGAGTGTAGCTCATACGCTCCACAACTCAACAGTGGCGGCTCAGAGTGGTGACTGCGCTGCAGGTGGTATTGGACACTGTCCCTCCTGCCTCCGCATCCGCTCCTTTTAAAGCTGTTTCCAGGGCTCTTGGAGGCACCTGTGGCTGAGGATTGGAGGGCTGGGAGTACCAGGTTGTGGTTGGGGGGCTGGTCTGGACCCTACCCACTGTAACCAGAGAAGCCACGCCTTTTTATTAGGTATATTGAAATTGCTTAAAGAACTCATGCAAAATGTCCTGCTGCTAAGATTTAAAAAAACACTTGAAAAGCACATCCTAGTGCAGCGAGGGTCACGACTGGATTCGGTTGGTGATGCGGCGCAGTGTGAAGTTTGACAGATGAGGGCACTTCACCCAAGCACCTTGTGTTCTGAAAAGCACCCTTGTTAGAGCCTTTTGGCTGTGCTGGGTCTTCATTGCTGCGAGGGTTTTTCTCTAGTTGCTGCAAGTGGGGGCTACTCGCTAGTTGCAGTGCGTGGACTCTTCATCCCAGGGGCTTCTCCAGTGGCAGAGCACAGGCTCAGTAGTTGTGGCGCATGAGTTTAGTTGCTGTGTGGCACGTGGGATCTTCGGGGATCAGGGACTGAACCCATGTCTCCTGCACTGGTGGGTGGATTCTTTACCACTGAGCCACCAGGGAGGCCCAAGCAGTTCTCTTTTTAAAAAAAAGAAATCAAACTTGTTTATCTTCCAAATGCTTGTGCTCTTTCACTGGGCACAGGTAAAATGAGAAATGTTTAATTACCTTCTGATATATTATGTAATTGACTTATTATGTTTTAGCTGTATTGTCTGTCTTTTCCCACCAGCACATAAACTCCGGGAAGCAAGGGTCTCTGTCTTACACCCTGCACTATCCCAAATGCTTAGAACAGGGCCTGGCATTCTGCACGTATCTTTTGAATGAACTGTGGCCAGTAAAGAACAAATACATTCTGCAGTGCTGGGATAATTTCCAAGTAAATATTTCTTTCTTTTGTGTGGAAATGATGTTTTGTTTGAAGATGGACCTTGAGAAAAATAGGAAATAGGAGAACAAGGGGGAAATAAAAGCTTGCAAAGAGAATGTTTTATTAAGTACGAGGGGATCATTGTTGAACTTGATGTTAGAGAGAGAATTCTGTTTCAGAAGAGCGGTACTTGACATGAGTACTTCGTCAGATGGAGGAGAGGGTCATCACAAGCAAACAGGCAGAGGAACTGGAGAGGTGGGCGTGGGGTCAGGCCCAAGGTAGACCTGGCCTTTCTGAGCCACATGCAGTAAGTGTCTTACAGATACTTTTGTAAGCATGTCCACAGAGCCTGCGGGGTTAACTTGTCTCGGGTTCCAGCAGGGCCAGGTCTCCTCGATCCTTCACCCTCTTTCTCCTGCAGCTCCATTGCCCTGTCGGGAGGGTCTCAGAGTTGAGAGATGCAGGGCTTGTCTGATTGGACGCCCCACCCCGCCCGCTGCTGTGTGGTCCAGTTTTCTCAGGGCATCAGGATTGTTGTGTGAAGCCCCTTGAAACCCTCCTGAGAAACGCGTCTCTAAAGCCACCCATCCCTCAGGAGATGGCTCGGCTTGTGTGCATGCTCAGTTACTTCAGTCATGACGTACCCTTTGTGACCTCAGGGACTGCAGCCCACCAGGCTCCTCTGTCCCTGGGGATTCTCCAGGCAAGAATACTGGAGTGGGTTGCCATGCCCTCCTCTGGGGGATCTTCCCAATCCTGGGATCGAACCCAGGTCTCAGCAGGTGGATTCTTTATCTACTGAGCCACCTGGGAGGCCCTGGGTGGCTCTAACAGATGTTTCTTCCTCTGGTGAAGTCTGTTGCTGATCTCTACCCATCGGTCCGTTGCTTCATGAGCAGAGCAGGTCTTTGTGTTGTCAGGTTAGGTCCTCAGGCTCAGCAAAAAGAAGACACAGGCCCAGGCTCCCAAAGGTCACGGCATGGATGAGGCTTCGCGACAGATGATTGCAAAGCAGTGTGGGGAGTCCCACTGTTGATACGTTGATACCGTGGCGTGTGTGTGTGTGTCCTGTGATTTGGCCCTGACTGGGGCTGGGGCTGTGCTGTGTCCCCACCCCCCCGCCGCCAGCCTCACTCATTCACGCTCCTGGGTGGTCTCCACGGGCGTTGGAGTTCACCACCAACCCCGCTCGTTGAAGGACAGCTCCCCGTGTCCTGTGGGCATTCGAGGCCCTGGATTTCACTCCCTCCCCTGGTTCTGTTCCTCTCTGCCGGCTTCTTCACCAAGTTCCCCCCCGCAGGGTACCCAGCTAGGCGTTCCTCATAGTCTTCACGACCCTTCCTTAGCACTGAGGCCACCACTCATCCCCACACCACTGTCTCCCTGTGCCCTCCGCCCCCACACCTCCTCTGCCCCTGTTCCCTGCAGCCCCGACCTCAGCTTCACAATGCTTGCTGTTTACACTGGCTGAAGGGCTGCCTGCCCAGAGTGGCTTGTGTGACCCCTCGGGTAGAATCTTCTGTCCCTCCCCTCGGTCATCCAAGACCCCTTCTCGCCTCAGTGGGCGCACAGCAGACTGCCTTGTCCATCTCTCCCACCAGACAGCAGGGCTTTCGAGGGTGGGCTCTGGGTCTGTGCCCCGTCAGCCTTGGTGTCCACCATGCCTGGCACACGGAAGACACCTAGTGACTGGATGCTGAGCATGTCAATGCTTTCTTCTTAGGCTGTCTAAAGAAGACCACCATGTTTTCCCCACAGTGTTGTTGACTGATGACTCTGAGGTCTGGTGGGCTTCTGAGAGCAAGGTGAGGGGCCCGTGCCTGCTGTGTCTGCAGTGGTCCCTCAGTGCCCACGTGGGCGCCTGTGCCGGGGAACGGTGTTTACTGAGTCAAAGGGAAGACTGAGGAAGCGGAGGTGACCCGAGTGACAGTGTCCACTTCGCTGGGGATCAGTGTTTTTTTTTAATAAATGATTTCTTGGTTGCACTGGGTTTTTGTTGCTGTGTGCCTTTCTCTAGTTATGGAGAAGATCAGTGTTTGTTTTTTTTTTATAAATTGCTTTCTTGGTTGCGCTGGGTCTTTGTTGCGGTATACCCTTTCCCTAGTTACGGAGAAGATCAGTGTTTTTATAAATTGCTTTCTTGGTTGTACTGGGTCTTTGTGGCTGTGTGCCCTTCTGTAGTTATGGAGAAGATCAGTGGTTTTTTATAAATTGCTTTCTTGGTCGCGTTGGATTTTTGTTACGGTGTACCCTTTCCTGGTTATGGAGAAGATCAGTGTTTTTTTTTTTTTATAAATTGCTTTCTTGGTTGCGCTGGGTCTTTGTGGCTGTGTGCCCTCTCCCTGGTTATGGAGAAGATCAGTGTTTTTTTATAAATTGCTTTCTTGGTTGCGCTGGGTCTTTGTGGCTGTGTGCCCTCTCCCTGGTTATGGAGAAGATCAGTGTTTTTTTATAAATTGCTTTCTTGGTTGCGCTGGGTCTTTGTGGCTGTGTGCCCTCTCCTGGTTATGGAGAAGATCAGTGTTTTTTTTAAATTGCTTTCTTGGTTGCGCTGGGTCCTTGTGGCTGTGTGCCCTTTCCCTGGTTATGGAGAGTGGGGGATACTCTTCAGTTGCAGTGCATGGCTTCTCTCTCAGGCTCTAGGTGTGCAGGCTCAGTTGTGGTGCATGGGCTTAGTTGCTCCGAGGCCTGTGGAATCTTCCCCGGCCAGGGATGGAACCCGTGCCTCCTGCACTGGACAGGCAGATTCCTATCCACTGCACCCCTGGGAAGTCCAGGGACCAGTGTTTCTACCACACAGGTGTAGCCCCTTTGCTGTCAGCCCACAAAAAGGGTTCTGCATGCTCCCCGACTCCATCACTGGTATAGAAAGGGGATTTTATACATCCTGATATTTGCTCCTTAGGTAATGAATCTGACCTTGAACTGGAGAAGAAGTATAAGGAAGAGGATCGAGAAAAGGCCCCGAAGAGGCCGCGGGCGCAGAGAGCGGAGAAAATCCAGAAGGTCTGCTTGGGAAAAGAGGCCCCACAGATGTCTGGGGCCAAGAAGCCCATCATCAGTGTGGTGTTAACGGCACACGAGGCGATTCCAGGTGTGCACGGTGGCGGGGGGGGGGCTGTGGGAACCTCTGGCGCGGGCTGTGATCACTGTGGGGCTCTCGGCAGAGTTACCTGGTGACTTGGGGCCACAGTGGATGACCGCATCCAGAGGTCAGGGCTCGAGGGCTGCTCCCACTGCCACTGCCAACAGCCTGTGCGGCCGCGACCTGTGCTCGCATGTGAGCAGCTGCTCAAAGGAGCAGTGGCCCTGGAGAGCGGTTCTTTCCTTGGAGCCCCCAGCCCCCACAAGACCCTCTCCAGGATGTCCTTGCTCCTTCTTCCTGCCCCGCCTGGAGTGTAAGACCATAATACTAGAGATTTCTATCTCCCTTTCTTTTCACACAAAATAGCCAGTGGATATATTACCCCTTTTGAAAAAGGCCTTTTCCAGGAAAAGATACCTTAGACAAAGAGCAGTTTAGGATAGTAGATGCTAAAGTATAATAACCTTTTTTTTTTTTTTCCCTGTGCCTTTGGAGTGACAGCTGTCAGATAAAATTTTTAAAAATCAAGTTTAGGATTTTGAGGTCAGCTAGAGCCTGGCATCGGAGAAGGCAATGGCAACCCACTCCAGTACTCTTGCCTGGGAAATCCCATGGATGGAGGAGCCTGGTAGGCTGCAGTTCATGGGGTTGCTGAGGGTCGGACAGGACTGAGCGACTTCACTTTCCCTTTTCACTTTCATGCATTGGAGAAGGAAATGGCAACCCACTCCAGTGTTCTTGCCTGGAGAATCCCAGGGACGGGGGAGCCTGGTGGGCTGCCGTCTACGGGGTCCCACAGAGTCGGACGTCACTGAAGCGACTTAGCAGCAGCAGCAGCAGAGTCTGGCATGCTGCAGTCCCTGGGGTCACAAAGAGTAGGCCACAACTGAGCGACTGAACTGAATTGAGAGCCTTTTAAAGCATCTGTTTTCAGTGTTAATGATAACTGACTATGCAAAATGAAAACGCTAAATAAATGCCTCTTTATATTATATACATATAATACTTATATTTTATATCCCGTAACATGTCATGGAAAACCCCGAACGAGCTTTTTGGCCAACCCAGTACTTCACTGTAGGGTGAGGTGCTTAGTAGAGAAAAAAGCCACATAAGATTATGTGACATGAAGTGGTTTCACCATCAAGTGATGGTCATGACATCCTGAGATTTCTGCTCACCATTGAGTCCACTGCTCCTGCTATTTGACATTTACTCAAAGTTTAACACATGAGGAGCTATATGTAATCTTGCAGGGAGGCATATATGTATATGTGTATCTGTCTTGTGTTTTGGTTTTTCAATAAAGAAAAAGAAAGTTAGTCTCACAGTCATGTCCGACTCTTTGTGATCCCACGTACTGTAGCCTGCCTGGTTCCTGTGTCCATGGGATTCTATAGACAAGAATACTGGAATGGGTTGCCATTTCCTTCACCAGATCTTCCCGACTCAGGGAGTGAACCCAGGTTTCCTGCACTGCAGGCAGATTCTTTACCAACTAAGCCACGAGGGAAGCCCTTTTAATAAAGAGATTGAGTGAAAATGTATCTCACAAGAAGGTTTTGGTAGATTATTGGATAACTTCCCTGAAACACACATACAGACACACACAAGTTACATGTGTGAGCTGAAGGAGCACTAGCCCCCTGCACAGGTGCCACACAGTGAAGAAACACGCTTCCCAGGCTGAGCTCCCTGCACTGGGGTGGGGGGTGGGAATCAGGGACCTCGAGGCGCCTCTTTATTTCTCACTGAGTTGTGCCTCCCTCTCCAGGTGCTACCAAGATTGTTCCAGTGGAGGCCGGGCCCCCAGAAACAGGAGCTGCAGACGCTGAGGCCACAGCAGCTGACCTGGCGCCCGGAGAGGGTACCAGGAGTACGCCATCCAGCAGACAGCCTACGAGCAGCCCATGAAGTCCAGCAGGTAAAGCATCTTCTGTTGTGTGTGACCCCAGCCACCACCTCAGAAGGTGGGAGAGTAGAATGTACACTTAACCAGGACTCTGCTGGCTGAGCTGTAGTTAAGGTGTTCTGGTTTCTTGACTTGAACCTATGAACCAGCCTCTCCATGATGGCCTCGTGGTGTGCTGGCTGAGCCCAAGCAGCCTCTGTGGGATGCGAGGCAGACCAGCTGGCTTGGGAAACTCAGTGCCAGTTGGCTTAATGAAGTTGGAGCATTTTACTCAAGGTGAACGTATACTTCACCTGAATAAAAAGTGGTGTGAACAAGGCCTTACTTAGTAAGTCTGCTGGTTTTTATAGCTACACAATTTATAATGAAAAAGAAGATCTTTATTTCCCCCTTAGTTTCATAACACAAGCATCCTGTAGAAACTTCCAGAGTCTGTATAACACGCAGCTGCAGTAAGCATCTCACCTCTTCTGGTTAAGGTCACATCTACAGACAGCTTGGTTCACTGGCCACCATAATTTTTCACGATGCTTCCCTGGTGGCTCAGAGGGTAAAGTGTCTGCCTACAATGTGGGAGACCTGGGTTTGATCCCTGAGTTGGGAAGATCCCCTGGAGAGGGAAATGGCAACCCACTCCAATACTCTTGCCTGGAAAATTCTATGGACTGAGAGGCCTGGTAGGCTACAGTCCATGGGGTCGCAAAGAGTCAGACACGACTGAGCGATTTCACTTACTTAATTTTGTTATTTTTTTCCCAACACAAAACACCAAAGGCACTGTTATCAACCTATTTTTTTTTTTTAACTGACCATGTTTAGCTTTTTCCTTTTCAGTAGATAATGTTTTTAAAGTGCGTTTGCTGTTGTGTGGATTCTCTACTTTACCAGAGTCAGTTTTTGCTTGGCAGGCAATGCTGTGCTCAAGGCTCTGGTCCCTCCCTCTTTCAGTACTTCTTCAGGACTTCTTCTGGGATGAATTGCTAGAATTGACATTGCTATTTTTTTTTTTTTTTGAAAAAGATATTTATTTGACTGCAGCTGGTCTTAGTTGCTACATGTGGGATCTAGTTACCTGACCAGGGATCAAACCCTGGCCCCCTGCATTCTAAGATAACCACCTGAAGTCTTAGCCACTGGATCACTGGGAAGGTCCCTGAAATTGCTGTCTTAAAGGATATGAGCGTTAAAACTTTATAATCTACATTGAAAACTGCCCTCCAGACACACTGGGTGAACTGAGGCCTGACCCCTACACCTTTCCCGTGGTCACAGTCTCGGCCATGGTACGTACCTGCTGACGTGGATCAGCAAACTCCCATCGCCCGAGCTCTGCACACATTTTCCAGGCTGAGAGGAAAGACAAAGAAGATGCCAGACAGGGGTTCCCTGTTTCCTGAAAAGGGGAAAGAAGGCGTTCTAGGTGAGAGCGTGAGATTCAGTGCCAGTCCTGGGTTGGTTCTAGATCCTTTTGTGTGTGCTCAGTCGCTGCAGTTGTGTCTGACTCTTATGACCCCATGGCCTGTAGCCCTCCTCTGTCCATGGGATTCTTCAGGCAAGAGTACTGTTGAGGGTTGCCATGCGCTTCTCCAGGGGATTGTCCCAACCCAGGGATCAAACTGGTGTCTCCTACATTGGCAGGCAGATTCATGACCACTGAGCCACCTGGGAAGCCCCTAGATCCTTCTACTGGACTTCACTTCAACAGCTCAAACACCTGCTGTGTTCCAGGCACTGTGGGGGGTGGGGTGGGGAGGGAGATGAGGACAGATCGGAGGCTTCTGCTCTGCTGGGACTGGACACAAGTGATTTTGCCTCTGAGCCTCTCAGCACCACACACAAGACTGTCTGATAGAACCTGACTCAGTTTAGTGGTGGGCTTAAATGATCACATCTTTGGAAAGTGGTCTTGTTAAATTATAACATCGTGTCATCTGGGGTGTCTCATTAATTTCTAGCCTCAGTCTTCTCTTCTTGCAAATGTGAGCAACTGAATGTATCAGCGAAGTTGTAAAAATGTGGACTCCTTTGGCAAAACTGAGATACAATTAATTTTGAAGACCATCCTTGTCTCAACACAGCTTGATTTGTAGACTCTTCATAATATTTCAAGGTCTGTTGGGGAGGGTTTTAAAACTCCATGCTTATCTGGTTACAGGTAAATATACTCAATATTTAATCACTAGATGGAGGCTGTTGTCAAGCATTCTATTAATATTTTATAGTCTAAATTATAAAATAGTTATGAAAGAGGCTTTTTATATGACGAAAGTCAGGAAAACTGTAAGGAAAAAAACAGTCATAATCACACTCCCCTAAGATAACTACCATTAATATTTTTAATATATTTCCTTTCAGCCTTTTTTAAGCCCATATATTTTATAAAACTGAGTTTATAATATTTTATATGCAATTTTGTATCCTGCTTTTAATACTTAACCACATTATACTTACTTTCCTTTGTTACTCAAATTATTCACAAACTATGCCTTGTAGTGACATGCAGTAATATCATGAGGCTCTCCTGTGACCCCTACTCAGCTCTCCACACTGCAGCCAGTGCGCTTTTTATAAAATGCCCATTTGGTTGTAGCTTTTAATGCTTCACATTATTGTTAGGAGAACTAAGCCTATAGGGCCACCTCTCCCTCTGGTTCTCTGTGCTCCAGCATCTGCTCCAGCCATATGGGTCCTTCAAAAAAATTTTTATTTATTTTTAATCGATGGATAATTGCTTTAGAATATTGCTTTGGTTTCTGCCATACATCCATATAGGACTTCCCTGTAGCTCAAACAGTAAAGAACCTACCTGCAATGTAGGAGACCTGGGTTTGATCCCTGGGTCAGGAAGATCCTCTGGAGAAGGGAATGGCAACCCACTCCAGTATTCTTGCTTGGAGAATCACACAGAGAAGACTGGAGGGCTACAGTTCGTGGGGTGGCAGAGTTGGACACGACTGAGCAACTAAAACTTACTTTACTTATACATCAACATGAATTAGTCATAGGTAAACATATGTTCCCTCCCTCTTGAACACCCCTCCCACCTCCCACCCTTTCCCGTCCCTCTAGGTTGTTACAGGGCCCTGGTTTGAGCTCCCTGAGTCATACAGCAAAATCCGCTATCTGTTTTACATATAATAGTGGATACCCGTCCAGGCCACTCTCTCCATTCATCTCACCTTCTCCTTCTTCCCCACCACTCATGTCTGAAAGTCTGTTCCTGGGTCTTTTTTTTTTTTGAAGCTGCATCATGTGGCATTTGAGATCTTAGTTTCCCAGCCAGTGATGGAACCCTTGCCTCCTGCAGTGGAAGCCTGGAGTCTTAACCACTGTACCTCCAGGGAACCCCCATTTGGGTGCTTTCTGTTTCCCTGACCTCTCCCGACCTCTTCCTCTTCCTGGATGCCACCCTTTCCCCTCCCATACCTGGACTGGGTTAACTCCTGTTTATACTTCAGCTGCCTGCTCAAATGTCCCATCTCAGGGCAGCCTGCTGTGTCCCCTGGACAGCTCGGTCCTCCTTGGCCTGGGCTCCCAGAGCCTCCTGTCTTTTCCACCACAGCAGGGAGCTGGTGGTCCTGTTTGCTCATATATGCTTATCAGACTGGCACAGTGCTGCCTCTAGAAGGTGAGCTCTGAGGGAGCATGGAGTGTGTTTGTTTTTGTCCCCATTGTGTCCCCAGTGCCTGGAACACTTTTTCAAATGAATGAAAGAATATGTGAAAAAAAAATGTGCAAATTAGTTCCGTGTGTTGGAACCTGCAAGCAGCTTTCCACTCCTATTGTGAAAATGGCACAGTGAGCACCTTCACTTGAATTTTGTATTCTTCCTTTTGATAGATTCCCAGCAGATAGATTCCAGTGGATAACTGGATCAAGGGATCTGATCTTTTAAAACTCTGCCTGAATGCTTTCAAGCAGTGAGTGAGAGTGCCTCTTGAACTGAATAAGGGGACATTTGGGATGAGATAGTGTGATAGGAATCATACGACATCACAACTCATCGAGTCAGCCCGTAGATGTAGGCCCACACCTGGGAGCCCAGCACAGGTGGGCCAGCCACTTCTTCTGACTCATCCCCCTTGGTGAGGGCCAGCACTGAGGGCCTGACCAGGGATCCGTGTAATAATACGAAAGAAATCAGAGCCAGAGATTCTCTTAAGACCATTTAGACCTTGCATTTAGAGAAAGAAATGCCCATGATTTGTTTATTTAATTAACACTATGAACCCAGAGTTTCTTCCACTAAGTAAAATGATCACCTTCTGGATATCTCTGTCATTTGAGAAATATCCAGATTTGTTTCCTTAAATTAGCCTTGGGTTTAGCATGCAGATATACTACAGACTTTCAGATCTGAATGTCTTAATTACAACAGGAGACTTATACCCTCTGGTGTTTACAGGCTGCAATCTGTTTAAATATTTTTCGTTTAAAACATAGAGGAACCTGTGTTGGTCAAACATAGTTGTATGGTTAGTTCCATAAATAGACTTTACAGTTACAGTGTGAGTTTTGTTAAGTTGCTGCAGTCCTGTCCTACTCTTTGTGACCCTATATGTAGCCCGCCAGGCTCCTCTGTCCGTGGGATTCTCCAGGCAAGAGCACTGGAGGGGGTTGCCAGTGCCCTCCTCCAGGGGATCTTCCCGACCCAAGGATCGAGCCTGTGTCAGCTGCACTGGCAGACGGGTTCTCTACCACTGAGCCGCCAGGGAAGCCCTGCAGTTACAGAGGGTACAGCTTAATGGTGTCTGGTTAACGGGACTAAATGATCGTTCATGTTTCTGAGACCTGCCTGGAGAACCTGGACAGAGTCCCGAGGGAGCAGTTTGGAGGAGAAAAAGCCTCACCCACCCCCTGGGCTCACCAGGCAACTCCTGTCCCTGGTACAAGGTGCAGCCCTTTGGTGACTATTATTTGTGGATTGCAGATCTTCTAGTCTTGCTTGTTGATGAATGAATGCCTCCCCCATCTCAGCCCAGTGTCCAGCTAGCTCACCTTTAAGCCTTGGGTGTTTTGGCACCTAGAAGGAAGGGGGTGGGAGGCATGGGGAAGGTGCAGGGTCTCCATCCATAACCATGCTGCCCTCTGTTCCCAGGCTTGGGCCCACCCAGCTCAAGATCTTCACCTGTGAGTACTGCAACAAGGTCTTCAAGTTCAAGCACTCGCTGCAGGCCCACCTGCGGATCCACACCAAGGAGAAGCCCTACAAGTGCTCCCAGTGCAGCTACGCCAGCGCCATCAAGGCCAACCTCAACGTGCACCTGCGCAAGCACACGGGCGAAGTTTGCGTGCGACTGCTGCTCCTTCACCTGCCTGAGCAAGGGCCACCTCAAGGTACACGTGGAGCGCGTGCACAAGAAGATCAAGCAGCACTGCCGCTTCTGCAAGAAGAAGTACTCGGACGTCAAGAACCTCATCAAGCACATCCGCGACGCGCACGACCCGCAGGACAAGCCGGTGCAGGAGGCCCTGGATGAGCTGTGCCTGATGACGAGGGAGGGCAAGCGGCAGCTGCTCTATGACTGCCACATCTGTGAGCGCAAGTTCAAGAACGAGCTGGACCGCGACCGCCACATGCTGGTCCACGGCGATAAGTGGCCCTTCGCCTGCGAGCTCTGTGGCCCACGGCGCCACCAAGTACCAGGCGTTGGGCTGCACGTCCGGAAGCACCCGTTCGTGTGCGTGTGCGCCCTGTGCCCCAAGTTCGTCAGCTCCATCCGCCTGCGTGCGCACATCAAGGAGACGCATGGGGCCGCCCAGGAGACTCTGGTCTTCACCAGCTCCATCAACCAGAGCTTCTGCCTCCTGGAGCCCGGCGGAGACATCCAGCAGGAGGCTCTGGGCGGGCAGCTGCAACTGGCAGAAGAGGAGTTCGTGTTCCAGGGGGTGAACGTGCCCAAGGAGGCAGCCAGCCCCAGGGAAGTGCGGCCTGCAGTGGAGCCCGGGGCCCCTGTGGAGGTGCCCACCCCGCCCGGTGCGCTCGGCTGCTGCCCAGCCTGACAGCGCTGCCCAGCCCGGCGGCACTGCCCCAGCCCCTCCACCCAGCGAGCTGGCAGCCTCTGCTGTGTCCCCAGACCTCCATCCGCATGCGGGGGCTTTCCAGTGAGTTCTTGATAAAGAGTGATCCCCCCACAGCCGAGGATCCCGCTGCTGCTCCTGAGAAGACTGGGGACACCCAGCAGGGAGGCACCACCCTGACTCAGGGCCAGGATGTGCCACCTCTGTTGTCCAAGGCCAAAGGCATGGAAGCAAACTCTGAGGCCCCAGGCACCGAGAAGCCCCCCGGCCGAGGGGCAGAAAGTGGCAGCCTCTTCATGCGATAGCCCAGATCCCAGCAGAGGTCTCAGGTCCAACCCAGCTCAGGCCTCAGACCCTCCACCGGGAGCTGGTGGGAGGGAGGTAGCCCTGTGTCCAGCCTGCCTCTTGCACGCCTGCCCCTGAGCACCTGGCCGGCCTCACTGCCTTCATGAAGATCCTGGACAGTTTGCAGAAGAGGCGGATGAATACCAGCCTGTGTGAGAGGATCCGGAAGGTGTACGGGGACCTGGAGTGTGAATACTGTGGTAAGAGGTGGGGTGGGCACGAGGCTGGGGGGCTCTCTTCCCTGCAGCCCATCCGGCAACCTGCCTGCGGGTCTACCTCCTGTTTGAGTTGAGCTCATGTCTCTTTGCAAAGAACACCTTCTAAGTGAGCTCGCCGTCCTGGGTAGATAGCAATGGTGCCACCGTGGTGTAGTAGCCCGTGAAGTCTGTGAAGGCAGCTAGGATGCTGGGACAGCCAAACCTGCTGGCTCAGCCAGGCCTGCAAGGTGGAGGTTTATCCTATGGCCCCCGCCTGAGCTTTAGTCAAGAGGCACCTTTCTTCTGGCGCATGAGAAGTTTAAAAGTTGAGCTTTAGTAAGTTGTGGCCGATGCATAGATGGGCAGAGAGATGTTAAGGGAGTGACTGCAGCTCTTTGTAGGGAGATGCTGAGTGCGTCCTCGCAGCTCGCGGTGGAAGCGTGGCCTCGGGGTCTCCTGAGAGCGGGCAGGACCCATGGGAGATGGCCCAGGTGCCTGCCGGAGCTTAGAGCCTGGTGATGTCACCCATGTGCATAAACATACGTGGCACCATAACTGGTCCTCGATAAACGCTCCTTTACTCCTCCTCCCAGCACTGATGTCATGCAAAGGAGTAGCAGCACCCTTAATTTTTGCCACTTGCCACCTTTGAAAAGTCATTTCCAGACAGAGATGTGGTGCAAAGTGTGAAGGGTGACCTGGACAAGCATGAGAGGGAAAGGAAGATAGTCCTTACAAAAATAAAATAATAATAATAATAATTTAAAAAATCAAATTCAGGATAAAAAAAACTTCCTTGTTCTCATGTGAAAATATTTTTTTAGGCAAACTTTTTTAGTACCAAGTGCATTTTGACATGCATGTCCGCACCCACACCCGGGAACATCTGTATTATTGCTCCCAGTGTCACTATTCTTCCATCACCAAAAACTGCCTTAAACGCCATGTAATTCAGAAACACAGTAACATCTTGCTGAAGTGTCCCACTGACGGCTGTGACTACTCGACTCCAGATAAATATAAGCTGCAGGCACATCTTAAAGTCCACACTGAGCTGGTAAGTAGCCCGCCCTAGTGGCAGCCCCATCTCCCCTGGGTGCTCCCCACTTCCTCTCGGCGATGCACACGGAGGTGCCCCTGCTCCTTCGGGAGCCCAGTGTGTGAGCATCCACCCTGGAGAACAGAGAGGCCCTTCTCACGACACAGGCCCTTCACGCTAACAGAGGCCTTCCTTCACCCCAGGGCCCTTCTCACAGGGAGAGCCTCGCGTCTGTTGGGAAGACGATCCCGTTGAAAACATTGGCTTCCTCTGCAGATTTTTCAGCGTCAGAGAAAGCCTATAGAAGGAAGATCTACAGAACAGAAAGAAAGCAAAGGTTTCTTAAATCAGGGGTCCCCACCCCCCCGGGCCTGTTAGGACTGGGCTGCACAGCAGGAGGGGAGAGGCGGGCCAGGGAGCCAGGCTTCATCTGTGTTTCCAGCTGCTGTCCCTCACTCTCAGGACCACTGAGCTCCACCTCCTGTCAGAGCAGTGGTGGCATAATAAACGTGATGTGCTTGGGTCATCCCGAGACCATCCCCTGCTCAGCTCCTGTCCGTGGAAACTTTGTTTTCCATGAAACCCATCCCTGGTCCCAAAATTGTTGGGGAACTGCTCTCTTAAAAGACGGTTTAAAGGACTGTTAATAACAGGGCTGATAATACTAATAGCCACCACTAAAAGCTGTTGAGAGATTAAGTTAGATGATGCCTGCCGAGTGCTAGACACACTGTTTGAGTCATAGTAAGAGCGCAGTCAACATTGAAGATCACGGATGGTATTATCGCATTATTCCTTGGAGACCCTGCGAAAGAACGTCTGTAAAGCATTTTTTTTTTAAAGTGATATGTTAATTCAAGGTGCTGTTAAATAGTCTCATGGTGGTACCTGATTCTCCGGTGGGTGATCCTGTAACAGTGAGTGAGTGTTTATTTTAGCACATGCTCCTCTACCTTGAGAGAGTGATTCGAGACTCTCCAAGTGGTAAAGGAGGCACACCTGTCCCAGGTGTGCTTCTGCTCCGACCGCGTTCCTTTCTCTGCGCAGAACAAGGCTTCAGAAGCTTGATCTGGCATCTCTGTTTCCTGGCCTGAAATCACTTACACTTAGGAAGTACTTTACCAAGGGCAAAGTCAAGGTGTTTTGGGTTTAGTGGGTATAAAGAGCACGTGCTTTGGGGTTGGATAACTGGATTCAGATATTATCTCCAGTAATTGCACAGGCTGTGTGACACTGGACAAATCGCTTGTCCTCTCTGAGACTCAGTAGCCTTCTGTGAAATATGTATTAAAAAGCATATTGGCTCTTAACACACACACACATATACATGTGTATGCACAGACATACCCACACATGCATTATGCACACCCACACATGTATTACACACACCTCTATATGCAGAATATACATTACACATACATATGTCTTTGTGTTTGTACACAGGTCTCTTGGATTATTGGGCCGTTAAATGGAGTGCTCTGGATAAAGAACTTGGCTCAGTGCTTGTGCAGGTGACTGTGTAGCTGCTTCCCTCCATCTCCCTCCCATCAGTGACCAGGCAGTGTGACTCAGAGTCAAGGATGTATTGCCATCAAGGAAACATGGGGACATGGTCGAGGAAGTTAGTCAATGACATTTGTGAACTCTTTTTTTTTTTTTTTTTTAACAGCACTGGGCAAACACTGTGAAAGGGAAACTTGAGAAAACCAAGTTTGGTTCTAGCAGGTTAACGTTCAGACCTCATAGCCACCTCTGTGATCTTGGGCAAATTGCTCAGCATCACTGACCCTCAGTATTCTCCTCTGTAAAATGGAGACGTGGTACTTTCTTTGACTTCTCAGGATAGTGAAGATTAAGCTAGAAAATAAGTGTGGAACACCCAGGTCAGTGTTTTTTCAGCCCCCAGGTCATGATCCATTAGAGGACTGTGAAATTAGTTCAGTGGATTACAACTCAGTTCAGTTCAGTCGTGTCCCACTCTTTGCGACCCCATGGACTACAGCATGCTAGGCCTCCCTGTCCATCACCAACTCTGGAGCTTGTTCAAACTCACGTCCATTGAGTTGGTGATGCCATCCAACCATCTCATCCTCTGTTGTCCCCTTCTCCTCCCGCCTTCAATCTTTCCCAGCATCAGGTCTTTTCAAATGAGTCAGCTCTTCGCACCAGGTGGCTAAAGTATTTGAGCTTCAGCTTCAGCATCAGTTCTTCCAATGAATATTCAGGCCTGATTTCCTTGAGGTTTGACGGGTTTGATCTCCTTGCAGTCCAAGGGACTCTCAAGAGTCTTCTCCAACACCACAGTTCAAAAACATCAGTTCTTCAGTGCTCAGCTTTCTCTATAGTTTAACTTTTATACCCATACATGACCACTGGAAAAACCATAGCTTTGACTCAACATCTTTGTTGGCAAAGTAACGTCTCTGCTTTTTAATATGCTGTCTAGGTTGGTCATAGCTTTTCTTCCAAGGAGCAAGCATCTTTTAATTTCATGGCTGCAATCACCATCTGCTGTGATTTTGGAACCCCCAAAATAAAGTCTGTCACTATTTCCATTGTTTCCCCATCTATTTACCATGAAGTGATGGGACTGGATGCCACGATCTTAGTTTTTTGAATGTAGTATATCTTAAAAATGAAATAGAATGAAGTAGGATTTAATCAGCACTCTTTACCCATAACAAGGTGATAGGTATTGTTTTCTGAGACCTTTGGTTCCATGTTTCAGCGTGTTTATATGCCAGTGTGTGCGCACGTATGTTCTTGGTGGTAATGTCAAAGGGTGACCTCCTGTGTAGGTCCCATTAGAGGAGTTTGCAAGTCATTGACCCTGATGATGTAATTTATGACATCCTGAATCAGCAATACTTGGAGGTAATTGTTACGAATGAGATTCCTGGCTCATACCTCCACCATAATTTGTGGGGGGGACCTGGGAACCTATTTTTAAATCAAGTTCATCCCGACACAGACGTGTGAAATAGCAGGAAGTCAAGCTTCCAGGAGATATTCAGGATATATCAGTCTCTCCCTCTTTGTTCCTGGCTTGTGTGCCTTCACAGGAGCCCTTGCAGGCACCCGATGCTCAAGGCACTATGTCTGTTACAAGCCTTCACCTGGGAGGAGTGGACTCATTCTGGTCTTGCATCCTGACTCCTCCACTTGTAAGTGGTGTGGTCTCACTATCTAATGTCTCTGACCCCTCGTCTGCAAAAGTGGAGTGACAGTCCCGGCCTCCAGGGTTTCCGTGGGGACATTTGTGAGGGACCAGGCACAAGTCCAGCCATGGGGGAGGCAGTCTATACTAGCTCTTCCTTCCTGTTTCTGGTGGTTGGAGGGGAAGCATGGCAACAGTGGTGGTGGTAGCACTTCCATCCAGGGCATAGTGGCTTTTCAGCAAACAGTTCAGATCCGTGCCTGTCTTGGAGAAGTGCCTAGTCTGTACTTGTCCTTATTTATTATTATTTTTTCATATAAATTTATTTATTTTAATTGGAGGCTAATTACTTTACAACATTGTATTAGTTTTGCCATACGTCGACATGAATCCGCCACGGGTGTACACATGTTCCCCATCCTGAACCCCCCTCCCTCCTCCCTCCCCATCCCATCCCTCTGGGTCGTCCCAGTGCTCCAGCCCCGAGCGTCCTGTATCATGCATTGAACCTGGACTGGTGATTCATTCCACAT
The DNA here is from genome assembly GCA_917880005.1 of Nanger dama. Classification (NCBI taxonomy): domain Eukaryota; kingdom Metazoa; phylum Chordata; class Mammalia; order Artiodactyla; family Bovidae; genus Nanger; species Nanger dama. Next base: position 4,763,532 of record CAKJTW010000074.1, on the reverse strand, counting down.
ATGATAATATACATGTTTCAATGCCATTCTCCCAAATCATCCCACCCTCACCCTCTCCCACAGAGTCCAAAACACTGTTCTATACATCTGTGTCTCTTTTGCTGTCTCACATACAGAGTTATCATTACCACCTTTCTAAATTCCATATATATGCGTTATTATACTGTATTGGTGTTTTTCTTTCTGACTTACTTCACTCTGTATAATAGGCTCCAATTTCATCCAGCTCATTAGAACTGATTCAAATGTATTCTTTTTAATGGCTGGGTAATACTCCATTGTGTATATATATCACAGCTTTCTTATCCATTTGTCTGCTGATGGACATCTAGGTTGCCTCCATGTCCTGGCTATTATAAACAGTGCTGCAATGAACACTGGGGTACACGTGTCTTTCAGTTCTGGTTTCCTTGGTGTGTATGCCCGCAGCGGGATTGCTAGGTCATATGGCAGTTTTATTTCAAGTTTTTTAAGGAATCTCCACACTGTTCTCCATAGTGGCTGTACTAATTTGCATTCCCACCAACAGTGTAAGAGGGGTCCCTTTTCTCCACACCCTCTCCAGCATTTATTGCTTGTAGACTTTGGATTGCAGCCATTCTGACTGGCGTGAAATGGTACCTCATTGTGGTTTTGATTTGCATTTCTCTGACAATGAGTGATGTTGAGCATCTTTTCATGTGTTTGTTAGCCATTTGTATGTCTTCTCTGGAGAAATGTCTGTTTAGTTCCTTGGCCCATTTTTGGACTGGGTCATTTATTTTTCTGGAATTGAGCTACAGGAGTTGCTTGTATATTTTTGAGATTAGTTGTTTGTCAGTTGCTTCATTTGCTATTATTTTCTCCCATTCTGAAGGCTGTCTTTTCACCTTGCTTATAGTTTCTTTTGTTATTAAGAAGCTTTTAATTTTAATTAGGTCCCATTTGTTTATTTTTGCTTTTATTTCCAGTATTCTGGGAGGTGGGTCATAGAGGATCCTGCTGTGATTTATGTCAGAGAGTGTTTTGCCTATGTTCTCCTCTAGGAGTTTTATAGTTTCTGGTTGTACGTTTAGATCTTTAATCCATTTTGAGTTTATCTTTGTGTATGGTGGTAGAAAGTGTTCTAGTTTCATTCTTTTACAAGTGGTTGACCAGTCTTCCCAGCACCACTTGTTAAAGAGATTGTCTTTAATCCATTGTATAATCTTGCCTCCTTTGTCAAAGATAAGGTGTCCATAGGTGCATGGATTTATCTCTGGGCTTTTTACTTTGTTCCATTGATCTATATTTCTGTCTTTGTGCCAGTGCCATACTGTCTTGATGACTGTGGCTTTGTAGTAGAGCCTGAAGTCAGGAAAGTTGATTCCTCCAGTTCCATTCTTCTTTCTCAAGATTGCTTTGGCTATTCAAGGTTCTTTGTATTTCCATACAAATTGTGAAATTATTTGTTCTAGCTCTGTGAAAAATACCGTTGGTAGCTTGATAGGCATTGCATTGAATCTATAGATTGCTTTGGGTAGTATACTCATTTTCACTATATTGATTCTTCCAATCCATGAACATGGTATATTTCTCCATCTATTAGGGTCCTCTTTGATTTCTTTCACCAGTGTTTTATAGTTTTCTATATATAGGTCTTTTGTTTCTTTAGGTAGATATATTCCAAGTATTTTATTCTTTTCGTTGCAATGGTGAATGGAATTGTTTCCTTATTTTCTTATTATTAATGTATAGGAATGCAAGGGATTTCTGTGTATTGATTTTATATCCTGTAACTTTACTATATTCATTGATTAGCTCTGGTAATTTTCTGGTGGAGTCTTTAGGGTTTTCTATGTAGAGGATCATGTCATCTGCAAACAGTGAGAGTTTTACTTCTTTTCCAGTTTGGATTCCTTTTATTTCTTTTTCTGCTCTGATTACTGTGGCCAAAACTTCCAAAACTATGTTGAATAGTAGTGGTGAAAGTTGGCACCCTTGTCTTGTTCCTGACTTTAGAGGAAATGCTTTCAATTTTTCACCATTGAGGATAATGTTTGCTGTGTGTTTGTCATATATAGCTTTTATTATGTTGAGGTATGTTCCTTCTATTCCTGCTTTCTGGAGGGTTTTTATCATAAGTGGATGTTGAATTTTGTCAAAGGCTTTCTCTGCATCTATTGAGATAATCATATGGTTTTCCTTTTTAATATGTTTATGTGGTGTATTACATTGATTAATTTGTGGATATTGAAGAATCCTTGCATCCCTGGGATAAAGCCCACATGGTCATGATGTATGATCTTTTTAATACGTTGCTGGATTCTGTTTGCTAGAATTTTGTTAAGGATTTTTTCATCTGTGTTCATCAGTGATATTGGCCTGTAGTTTTCTTTTTTGTGGCATCTTTGTCAGGTTTTGGTATTAGGGTGATAGTGGCCTCATAGAATAAGTTTACCTTCCTCTGCAATTTTCTGGAAGAATTTGAGTAGGATGGGTGTTAGCTCTTCTCTAAATTTTTGCTAGAATTCAGCTGTGAAGGCGTCTGGTCCTGGGCCTTTGTTTGCTGGAAGATTTCTGATCACAGTTTCAATTTCTGTGCTTGTGATGGGTCTGTTAAGATTTTCTATTTCTTTCTGGTTCAGTTTTGGAAAGTTGTACTTTTCTAAGAATTTGTCCATTTCTTCCAAATTGTCCATTTTATTGGCATATAGTTGCTGATAGTAGTCTCTTATGATCCTTTGTATTTCTGTGTTGTCTGTTGTGATCTCTCCATTTTCATTTCTAATTTTATTGATTTAATTTTTCTTCCTTTGTTTCTTGATGAATCTGGCTAATGGTTTGTCAATTTTATTTATCTTCTCAAAGAACCAGCTTTTGGCTTTGTTGATTTTTGCTATGGTCTGTTTTTTTTTCCTTTGCATTTATTTCTGCCCTAATTTTTAACATTTCTTTCTTTCTACTAACCCTGGGGTTCTTCATTTCTTCCTTTTCTAGTTGCTTTAGGTGTAGAGTTAGGTTATTTATTTGACTTTTTCTTGTTTCTTGAGGTATGCCTGTATTGCTATGAACTTTCCCCTTAGCACTGCTTTTACAGTATCCCACAGGTTTTGAGTTGTTGTGTTTTCATTTTCATTTGTTTCTATGCATATTTTGATTTCTTCTGTGATTTGTTGGTTATTCAGAAGCATGTTGTTCAGCTTCCATATGTTGGAATTTTTAATAGTTTTTCTCCTGTAATTAAGAAAATCTTACTGCATTGTGGTCAGAGAAGATGCTTGGAATAATTTCAATTTTTTTGAATTTACCAAGGCTAGATTTATGGCCCAGGATGTGATCTATCCTGGAGAAGGTTCCATGTGCACTTGAGAAAAAGGTGAAATTCATTGTTTTTGGGTGAAATGTCCTAGAGATATCAATTAGGTCTAACTGGTCCATCGTATCATTTAAAGTTTGTGTTTCCTTGTTAATTTTCTGTTTAGTTGATCTATCCATAGGTGTGAGTGGGGTATTAAAGTCTCCCGCTATTACTGTGTTATTGTTAATTTCCCCTTTTATACTTGTTAGCATTTGTCTTACATATTGCAGTGCTCCTATGTTGGGTGCATATCTAATTGTTATATCTTCTTCTTGGATTGATCCTTTGATCATTATGTAGTGTCCTTCTTTGTCTCTTTTCACAGCCTTTGTTTTAAAGTATATTTTATCTGATATGAGTATTGCTACTCCTGCTTTCTTTTGGTCTCTATTTGTGTGGAATATCTTTTTCCAGCCCTTCACTTTCAGTCTGTATGTGTCTCTTATTTCAAGGTGGGTCTCTTGTAGACAACATATGTAGGGCATATGTTGTCTACAACATATGTCTCTAGAAGAGACAACATATGTCTCTAGAAGAGACAACATATGTCTCTAGAAGAGACAACATATGTCTCTTGTAGACAACAACATTTCCATTCAGCCAGTCTTTGTCTTTTGTTTGGGGCATTCAACCCATTTACATTTAAGGTAATTATTGATAAGTATGATCCCAATAGTGTAAGTTGCCATTTACTTTATTGTTTTGGGTTCAAGTTTATACACCATTTCTGTGTTTCCTGTCGAGAAAAGATCCTTTAGTATTTGCTGGAGAGCTGGTTTGTTGGTGCTGAATTCTCTCAGCTTTTGCTTATCTGTAAAGCTTTTGATTTCTCCTTCATATTTGAATGGGATCCTTGCTGGGTACAGTAATCTGGGCTGTAGGTTATCTTCTTTCATCACTTTAAGTATGTCTTGCCGTTCCCTCCTGGCCTGAAGAGTTTCTATTGAAAGATCAGCTGTTATCCTTATGGGAATCCCCTGTGTGTTATTTGTTGTTTTTCACTTGCTGCTTTTAATATTTGTTCTTTGTGTTTGATCTTTGTTAATTTGATTAATATGTGTCTTAGGGTGTTTCACCTTGGGTTTATCCTATTTGGGACTCTCTGGGTTTCTTGGACTTGGGTGATTATTTCCTTCCCCATTTTAGGGAAGTTTTCAACTTTTATCTTCTCAAGTATTTTCTCATGGTCTTTCTTTTTGTCTTCTTCTGGGACTCCTAAGATTCGAATGTTGGGGCATTTAACATTGTCCCAGAGGTCTCTGAGCTTGTCCTCATTTCTTTTAATTCATTTTCTTTTTTTCCTCTCTGTTTCATTTATTTCTACCATTCTGTCTTCCACCTCACTTTTCCTATCTTCTGCCTCCGTTATTCTCCTGTTGGTTCCCTCCAGAGTGTTTTTGATCTCATTTATTGCATTATTCATTACACATTGACTCTTTTTATTTTTTTTAGGTCCTTGTTAAACCTTTCTTGCATCTTCTCAATCCTTGTCTCCAGGTTATTTATCTGTAACTCCATTTTGTTTTCAAGATTTTGGGTCATTTTCACTATCATTATTTGGAATTCTTTATCAGGTAGATTCCCTGTGTCTTCCTCTTTTGTTTGGTTTGGTGGGCATTTATCCTGTTCCTTTACCTGCTGGGTATTCCTCTGTCTCTTCATCTTGTTTATATAGCTGTGTTTTGGGTGGCCTTTCTATATTCTGGCAGTTTGTGGAGTTGTCTTTATTGTGGAGTTTCCTTGCTGTGGGTGGGGTTGGACGGGTGGTTTGTCAAGGTTTCCTGGTTAGGGAAGCTTGTGTCGATGTTCTGGTGGGTGGAGCTGGATTTCTTCTCTCTGGAGTGCAATGAAGTGTCCAGTAATGAGTTATGAGATGTCAGTGGGTTTGGTGTGACTTTGGGCAGCCTGTATATTGAAGCTAAGGGCTATGTTCCTGTGTTGCTGGAGAATTTGCGTGTTATGTCTTGCTCTGGAACTTGTTGGCCCTTGAGTGGTGCTTGGTTTCAGTGTAGGTATGGAGGAGTTTGATGAGCTCCTGTCGATTAATGTTCCCTGGAGTCAGGAGTTCTCTGGTGTTCTCAGGATTTGGACTTAAGCCTCCTGCCTCTGGTTTTCAGTCTTATTCTTACAGTAGCCTCAAGACTTCTCCATCTATACAGCACCAATGATAAAACATCTAGGTTAAAGATGAAAAGTTTCTCCACAGTGAGGGACACCTAGAGAGGTTCACTGAGTTACGTGGAGAAGAGAAGAGGGAGGAGGGAGACAGAGGTGACCAGGAGGAGAAGAGGGGGAATCAAAAGAGGAGAGAGCAATCTAGCCAGTAATCACTTCCTTATGTGTGCTCCACAGTCTGGACCACTCAGAGATGTTCATGGAGTTATACAGAGAAGAGAAGAGGGAGAAAGGAGACAGAGGTGGCCAGGAGGATAAAACAGGGAATCAAAAGGAGAGAGACAGATCTAGCCAGAAATCAGTTCCTAAGTGTTCTCCACCGTCCGGAACACACAAAGAGATTCACAGAGTTGGGTAGAGAAGAGAAGGAGGAGGGGAGGAGATGGAGGCGACCTGGTGGAGAAAAAGGAGAGTCCAAAGGGGGAGAGAGCAATCAAGCCAGTAATCTTGCTCCCAAGTAAAAATGGGTACTGAAGATTGGGTTCTTAAAGGTACAAAATTGATAAAGACCAAAAAGCGGAGAGATTAAAAATCTACAGTAGAGGTTGGATTCTCAAAAATACAATATTAAAGAAAAACAAAGTCACAAAAATTATTAAAAAAATATATATGAAGTTTGCTTTAAAAAACAGGGTCTTTTTGCAAAGTAATAATAGTTATAAAAATGAAAATTAACGGAGTAATAGAGGACTTAAAAATTAAAAAAAAATTTTAATTTAAAAAATGATAATAGTAAAAATATATCTAGAACTTTCTCTGGTGTTGTTGTGGACAGTGTGGGGTCAGTTCATTTTCAGATAGTTCCTTGATTGGCTTATACTTCTCAAGGTCTGTAGGCCCCTTCCTATGTAGTCGGTGCTAACTACAGGGTTTTAAATCTATTGCACCTGTCATTTCCAAGGCGGTTCCCTCTGTTTTAGCTTCTTTTGTTTGCTGGTCTCTTCAGTGTCTAATTTCCACCCTGACACAAGGAGGCAGTGGTGGACACTTTTTAGGCTCTCTTGTTCAGTTGTGCTGTGGGAAGGGAGAGACGCTGCAAACAAAAAACACTGGTGTGTGGTCTCAGTGTCTCAGCCTCACTGGGTTTGCCCCCGCTCACGGCGTGTGTGCTTTCCCTGTCTACACTGCTTAGGCTCTAGGTTGCTCTGCCGGGAACTGTCTGAGGCTGGCCCTGGGTTGTATGCACTTCCCAGGTCTAAGCCGCTCAGGTTCCGGTACTCGGGTAGTCCTCAGAGGTGCAGAATCAGTTGGGCCTGCGTTTTGTGCTCTTCCCAGGTCCGAGCAGCTCAGGTGACCAGGTGCTTGCCGAGTGCGGTCACTGAGACTTATTGCCTCCCCTGTCCCTGCCGCTTGGTTTTCTGGGTGTAGAACTGGCGCACCTTCTCAGGTGTGCCATGTGTCTCTTCTGGGGAGCTGATCTCTGGCTGCGACCTTCCCAGCCAATGTCGCCTGTCCAGAATCCCAAGAAGTCTTGGTTAGCCACGAAGCCTGCTTGCAATTTGGTAGATGATGCCTCTCTGGGGCCATGATTGCCCTCTTCCGGCCTTGGCTGCCCTCGCCTGCCTGTCTCCAGCGGGGGCAGGGGGGCAGTGCAGATGGGCGGGTCCGCAGCGGGCTAGCTCTGCTCAGTCCTTTGTTCTGTGAGCGGGCCTGTCTTAGGTTAGGGCTTTTCGTGGGGTAACTATCCCACAGTCTGGTTTGCTATCCTAAGTTAGGTCCCTCAGATTGCCATCAGGGCATTCAGGCCTGGTCCTTACTCTAAGCAATGCAGCCCGCACCTCCCTGGCCAGCCCCCGCTTGCTAGTGGCAGATGCGGGTGTCTTTGCTGCTTCTCTGCTGGAAGTTACTGTTGGGCACATAATCTGTGGGTTTTAATTATTTATTTTTCCTCCGGGTTATGTTGCCCTCTGAGGTTCCAAGGCTTGCCACAGACTCACCAGTGAGAGTGTTTCCTGGTGTTTGGAAACGTCTGTCTTTTATAAGACTCTTCCCGGGATGGAGCTCTGTCCTTACCTCTTTTGTCTCTCTTTTTATCTTTTATATTTTTTCCTACCTCCTTTAGAAGACAATGGTCTGCTTTTCTGGGTGCCTGATGTCCTCTGCCAGCATTCAGAAGTTGTTTTGTGGAATTTACTCAGCATTCAAATGTTCTTCTGATGAATTTGTCGAGGAGAAAGTGGTCTTCCCGTCCTGTTCCTCCGCCATCTTAGGACCACTCCCCCTGTATTTGTCTTTAAAGATACATATATAAAACTTCACCTATTACTTTCTGGAAGTAAACTAAAATAATATATTGCCAACAATGCACAGAGAAGTAGAGGGAGCTACCTTTTTTTTTTTTTTTTTTGGTGGTGAAGTAGAGTATAATGATATTGAACTAAAGCAATTACACAAAAGTCTTTTTCCTTTCCATCGACTGAGAGAGTATATGGTCTTTTCATCTGTTACCACAGACCATCTGTTTCTGTGCCTCCCTGTATGGAGATTTGTCCCCTGGGGACCTCAGACTGCAGAGTTTCCTGCGTATAAAGCAACTGCCCATAAGCAAGCCCAAGAACTGGAAGTGATGGCCTAAGTGGACAGGAAGAGACTGGAAATTGAAATCCAGGCTGGAGCACGTTTCTGGCTCTTTCTTGTTAACTTAGCCACAATGTTGTGTCAGTTTTCTGGTCTTTGTCATACTTTCTCCATTTGTTTTTCAGTTGCTCAGTCATGTCTGATTCTTTGCAACCCCTTGGGCTATAGCACATCAGGCTTCTCTGTCCTTCTGTCTCTCCTGGAGTTTGCTCACACTCATGTCTGTTGAGTCAGTGACGCCATCCAACCATCTTATCCTCTTGCTCCTGCTCTCAGTCTTTCCCAGTATCAAGATCTTTTCCAGTGAGACCACTCTTTGCATCAAGTGGCCAAAGTATTAGAACTTCAGCTTCAGCATCAGTCCTTCCAATGAATATTCAGGGTTGATTTCCTTTAGGATTGACTGGTGTAATCTTCTTGCTGTCCAGGGGACTCTCAAGAGCCTTTTCCAGCACCACAGTTCAAAAGCATGAATTCTTCGGTGTTCAGCCTTTATGGTCCAACTCTCACATCCATACATACATACATGACTACTGAACATGACTGTTATCTCCTTGTCCCGTGATAGCTCGTGGCCTCTGTGTGCTGGCAGCGTCCATGAGCCCTGTGAGGGCAGGGTCAGAGTCTCCCAGCTCTGTGCCCAGCATCATGCCTGAGCCAAGAAGGGTGGAGGAAAGGTTGAGTCCGTTGAGGTCAGCATCTGCTAAAACCATGGGCTTTTTATTCCTGAGAAATTGTTCAGAGTGGAATCTCCCACTTTATTTTTTTTTACCTTAATGTCAGATACTTTATAGATGTGCTTATGTGATAGGTAATACACTTAATGGCCGAGTGGGAGGCAGGTTTGGTATTTTCCACCACTAGTTTCAGACTTGAGAATAGCCCATTTGCTTCAGGGGCCGAGGCTTAGGCCAGGGTGGGGGTTCACTCATCGCTGTGAGCTGGGCTGGGAGCTTCACCCCCAGAGTTGCCCCTATAGCCCCTGGCCCCTGCTTCCCTGCCTTTAAAGAGCCCTGTGGTGCTTTGAAGGCATTTCCATCAGAGCAAACAAACTCCGGGGACTGGGCTCTCGTACCGTCATTATGGCATGGAGCTCTCACTCTCCTCTGCGAAGAACTCTTTTAACCACTCTTCTTTTCAAGTTTCCTGTGTCAGTTTGGGTTTTCATCTCTGGCTGGGAACTGAGGTTTTTTAAAAAGAAATAAATGAGTCCTTAGAGTGCACCCTTCTCCCAGCACCCTTTCCCACTGCCTGTGTCCTTCCATCAGTCTTCAAAGGCATCAAGAAATGAGGGGCCCTGATAAGCTCTAAGATAAATTGCTTTCAGACTATCAGAGATTAAAAGGAAAAATCAAATAGCAAGGGCTCAGGAGAGATCACTGTAAACTCCTTCAAAGCCCTTCTGAATGCCTCCATCAGCTCTGATGATGCCCAAGCAGCAGTGGGTGGTGACAGCCCCCTGCAGAACGTGTGCGGTGTGTGCCCAGGGCGTCTTTCAAAAGGGCACGTGAGCACGAGTTTGTCTGCAAGCACTAGGAGTGATGGCATGACCTAGAAGGTCAAGGGCATTGGAGGGCAGTGACAAGCCTGGACGCTGTGATGTAGCCTGGAAGTCCATGGCATTAGCTGAGCAGAAAGCTAGGACTGTTTGATGGGAGCTTCCTGGACCCCTTAGGCATCTGGGCATGGCACACCTTGCTTGGAACCCAGATGCTTGGTGGGAAGTGCGTCCAGACTGGTTGTTCAGAAAAAATTTTCATTTTTGTTTTTGAATATCAAGTACACGTTTCTTGGGCTTCCCAGGTGGCACCTGCCAATGCAGGAAATGCAGGTTCAATCCTGGGTTTGGGAAGATTGCCTGGCAACCCACTCCAGTATTCTGGCCTGGGAAATTACGTGGACAGAGGAGCCTGGTGGGCTACAGTCCAGGGGGTCGCAAAGAGTCAGACACGACTGAGCGACTGAGCAAGGGAACAGCATGCTTTTCCTAAGTGTGCGTCAGGAACCCCAGCCTCAGGAGACACTCTGCAGTAGTAGCAGTCCACAAAGGAATTTAGAGGAATGGTCACTCAGGCCCCTTTGGGGATTCCCAGTGTGCCTTAGCCCGTAAGAAGGTCTGTTAGCTGAGTCTGAGTTGCATCACCAGCAAAACTAAAACCACAGCAACAAAGTCTTTCAGATTTATTGGGCTCTCATTTTTACAGGCTAAGCTCTGTTCTCAGCACATAGTGTGTTTTCTTTTGATAAACCTTTTTTAGAGCAATTTTAAATATGTTGCAAAGCTAAACAGAAAGTAAACAGAGATTTCCCCATATACCCCCTGTCTCCCCACATGCACAACGCTCCTCCTCTTGACGTCGTATATCTTAGCGCTGCCTTTACTACAGTTGATGAACCTGCATTGACACCTGGAGTAACGCCCAGAGTCCATAGTTTGTTAAGGCCCAGTCTGGGTGCTGCACATTTTTGGGGTTTGGACAAATGTGGAATGATGCGTATACCTCATGAGAGTATCATGCAGAGAAGTTTCATGCCCTAAAACTCCTCCTTGCTCCTCCTCCTCATCCCTCTCTGCCTCTGCCACCTGGCTACCACGGATCCCTTTATTGTCTCTATCATTCTACCATTTTCAGAATGTCTTCTAGTTGGAATCGTATAATATGTAGCCTTTTCACATTGGCCTTTTTTTTTTCATAGTTATACATTTAAGTTTCTTATACATCTTTTCAAGGCTTCATAGCTCATTTTTTCTTAGAGCCGAATAACAGTCTGTTGTTGAGATGTACCACCATTTGTCCGTTCACATATCGAAGAACATCTTGGTTGCTTAGTTTTGGTGGTTATGAATAAAGCTGCTTCATCTGTGTGTAGGTTTTTGTGTGGACGTGAGTTTTCAGCTCATTAGGGTAAAAAGTAAGGAGTGCAATCGTTGAGTCTTACGGAAAGAGTGTTTTAGTTTTGAGAGAAACTGCCAAACTGTTTTCCAGAATGGCTGTATCATTTTGTATCCCCATCCGGAACTAATGAGAGTTCCCACGGCTCCGCGTCCTCTGGCACTTGGTGTTGGCAGTGTTGTAGACTTGGACCATTCTGTAGGTGTGTGATGGCGTCTTGTTTTGAGTTGGATTTCTCTGATGACATGTGATGTGGAACGTCTTTGCACGTGCTTACTCGGCATTTATGTATCCTCTCTGGTGGGGTGTCTGTGGAGGTCTTTGGCCTGTTTTACCAGATGTGTCCTTTGAAACTATTTTCTCTCAGTCTGTGGCTTGTTCTTTCATTCTCTGGACAGTGTCTTACCCTGTCTGTCGATTCTTTTTCTTTTTTCATGGGTAACGCCTTAGGTGTTGGATCTGAGGTCATTGCCGTACTCCAGGCCATCCAGGGTTTCTTCTGTGTCTTCTAGGAGTTTTAAAGTTTCGCATTTTGCTTCTAGATCTGTGATCCAATGTGAGTTAATATTTGTGAAAAGGTGTCAAGTTTTTGTCCAGATTCACTTTCTTCTTTTTGCACATGGCTGTCCAGTTTCAGCATCATGCTGAGAAAATTGTCTTTGATCCACTGTGTAGCATTTGCTCGTATGTCAAAGATCAATTGACTGTATTTAAGAGAGTTTATTTCTGGACTCTGTTCTGTACTATTTGATCTATTTGACTTTTATTTCACCAAGATCACATGCTCTTCATCACTGCAGCTTTATAGTCTGTTTGGAAGTTGAGTAATGTCAGTCCTCCAACTTTGTTCTTCTCTAGCATTTTGTGTAGGCTTCTGGGTCTTTTGCATCGCCTTATAAACTTCATAATCAGCTTATCAATACCCACAAAATAACTTGCTGAGATTTTGATTGAAATTACATTGAATCTGCCCATCAGGTTGGGAAGAACTGTTGTCCAGACAACACTGAATCTTCCTATTCTTGAACATGGAATAGTTCTCCATTTATTTAGTGCTTTGATTCCTTTAATCAGTTTTGAAGCTTTCCTCATATAGATCTTGTACATATTTTGTTAGATGTATTTATACCTATTCATTGTAAATAATGGATTTATTTGTCCCATTTCATTTTTTGTGTGCTAATGTAAATAGTTCTGTGTTTTTAATTTCAAATTTCACTTGTTCATTGCTAGCATATAGAAAAGCAACTGACTTGTATATTAAACTTATACCTATAGTTTGCCATAACTGCTTATTAGCTCCAGGAGTATCTTTGTTCTTTCAGAATTTCTTCTTAGGTGATCATGTCATCTGCAGACAAAGACAACTTTAATTTCTTCTTTCTCAATCTCCGTATCTTTTATTTCCTTTTCTTGTCTTACTGCATTAGCTAAGACTTCAGGTATGATGTTAAAAAACAGTGCTGGGGGGGACATCCTTGCCGTGTTTCTAATCTTAGTGGGAAAGTTTTCGGTTTCTCACCGTTAAGTGTAATGATAGCTATAGGTTGTTTATGGATTTTCTTTATTGACTTGAGGAAATTCTTCTCTATTCCTGGCTTATTGAAATTGCTTATCATGAATAGGTATTTGATTTTGCCAAATTAATTTTCTCCCTCTATTGATGTTATCATGTGACTTTTATTTCTTAACCTGTTGATGTGATGGATTATGTTAATTTTAGAATGTTGAATCAAATGAGATAAATCTCACTTGGTTGTGATTTATAGTTCTTTTAAAACATTTTGGGTTTTATGTGCTAATATTTTGTTGAGGATATTTGTATCTGTGTTCTCGAGAGATACTGATTTGTCATTTTCTTTTCTTGGGCTGGGCTTGGGTATTTTCTTTCTCCCATGAAGACATGGCATTCTCCCTTTTGCAGGTCTCTGTCCAAATTTCCCCTTCTCCTAAAAACACCAGTCATATTGGATAAGGGCCTGCAATCTCATCTTCAAACACCTGTAATGACCACATTTCCAAATAAGGTCACATTGAGATACTGCAGGTTAGGAGTTCAACATGTCAATTTGTAGGGGACAAAATTTAACCCATAACATCCACTCTTTGAAAAGTTTTCACGTGGAATGGCATTAAAGTGACCATTAAAGTGAGAGGAAACGTGGATGAACTATACAGCGTGACCATTCACCAAAGCTTCTCCCTAACTGAGGATGTGGCGCCGCAGGCAGATGGGTTGGTGGCAGTGCAGAGTGAACGCCTTCCCTGCAGCCTGGATGGGACATGGCCTGGGAGTGGCCAGGGCCTGCCGTGGGCACCCGTATGCACGAGTTCCAATGCCTTCTCTTCCTCAGAGTCCTGGGGCTCGTCGCCCTTGGCCTTGTTTCTTAATCTGTAACAAATAATAATGCCTGTCCTTCAAGAGCGGTTGTGAGTCTCAATAAAGTAACTCACGTGCACAAGTGTCTTGAGCACTGGAGGGCGAAATGCACTTCAGGTCTTGGAGATCATTGTATAGCATAATGTCTGTAACAGTACGTGTTGTACACCTAAAATCTGCTAGAGGGCAGACCTTATACTAAGTTTCTTATCACATACATGATAATGTTGATAAAGGAAGGAACTTTGGGAGATGGAAATGTTAACGACCTTGATGGTCTTAGACCCTGAGGCTGAGCTCTGCTCTCCACTGGCCCAGCTGCATCCACAGGACTGTCTAAGGCCAGTCCCTCCCTCCTGAAAGGGAGACGAGGCCACTGCCCTGCTACCCTCGAGTCCCTGGGCCGTGCAGGGCCAGCTGCGGATGCTGGGAAAGGTGTCCGTGTGTCTTGCTTTGGTGGTGGTGATGGTATTTTTCCACAGACCCTGAGTTTAAATGAGACACTCCATTGATTATGCTTTCTTTCTGTTAAGGACAAAAGGAGTTATTCTTGTCCTGTGTGTGAAAAGTCTTTTTCAGAAGATCGATTGATAAAGTCACATATCAAGACCAACCATCCCGGTAAGGTTATGCATCTCAGAGTGGGAGACCGATTTTTAAAATGCTTATGTTTATTTTAAGATACAGCGTTGAATAGCAGCTATGTTAAATGAAACTAAAAGAGGGATGAAGATATGAGTCAATTCAAGGGGAGGAGTTATCTTTACTTAAGACTCAGGTGTTTATATAACGATTTGCTTTATTTTATCATTTTATCTAGTCTTCAAAGGCATCTGGCCCCAGTCTTGTGGCTCTCCTCCCTTTTTAAAACTGTGCTGCCTTCCCAGGTGGCGCTAGTGGTAAAGAACCAGCCTGCCAATGCAGGAGACTTAAGAGACATAAGAGATATTCGATCCCTGGGTCAGGAAGATCCCCTGGAGAAGGAAATGGCAGCCCACCCCAGTATTCTTGCCTGGAGAATCCTATGGACAGAGGAGCCTGGCGGGTTGCAGTCCATCAGTTCGCAAAAGAGTTGGACACAACTGAGCAACCTAACAACAGCAACAACCAGTTGACACAGACTTTCTTTTTGCAGTTGGGTTGTTTGAATGAAGTTGTCATGTCGCCTCAGTTCCTTGTGTTCCTCAGGACACCCCCACCCCAGGACGTTGATTCACTGGGGAAGCCCAGTCTTTTCCCCGTATTTCCCATATTCTGCTTTTGTCCAACTATTGTCTTGTCATACTGCTCTCCATTGCTCACATTTTGTGTTAACAGGAGTCTAGGTCTGAGAGACTTGCTTTGAAGAAAAAAGAGCTTTTTAGGCAAAAGTTCTCTCCCGTGACCCCACAAGGCACAACTTAACTTGCTGCCTCAGAGCTGCCAGGATTGACTAGGGTGGGGGCCATCCAGGCTCAGTCACGAGGCCCACTTACCTCTCACTGGAACCATGGTTCTTTGGCCGCTTCTGGTTGTCATCTGCTTTTCTTCTAGAGGTTTCCATGAGCACCATCTCCGAGGTTCTCGGGAGGAGGGTCCAGCTGAAAGGGCTCATTGGCAAGAGAGCCATGAAGTGCCCATACTGTGATTTCTATTTCATGAAGAATGGCTCAGACCTTCAGCGTCACATCTGGGCTCATGAAGGTGCGTATCCCTCTGTCAGAACGGAGCTCGTGTGTGGTTTTAGAGCTGCCTTTGAGAGTTCTTGGGGGGTTCCCTGGTGGCTCAGTTGGTAAAGAATCCGCCTGCAATGTGGGAGACCCAGGTTTGATCCTTGGGTTGGAAAGATTACCCAAGAGAAGGAAATGGTAATCCACTCCAATATTCTTGCCTGGGAAATCTCATGGACAAAGGAGCCTGGTGGGCTACTGTCCCATGGGGTAACAAAGAGTTGGCCACCGTTGAGCAGTGACTAACACTTTCACTTGGAGTTCTTTAGGAGGAAGCCCTGTGCACACCCTCTGCAGCTAGAGTTCTCTTTACCTACTGTCAGCCAGCTGAGACCAGTGGTTTCAGCTGTGCGTGACTCAGTCGCAGTGAGCAGAGAGGTGCAGTCTTCACGGCCTGCTGGGAGCTGTAGTTGAGCAAGTCACCATGATTGCTGTGCGGGAAGTGAGCTTCAGGGGAGCAGGGACCAACGCGCCAGCCTGGTCATGGTGGTGACCCTGGTGGTCACCCCGGTGCCCTGCGTGTGGGGGGTGTTGAGGAGGTTCTGGGGTGCTGGGTGAAGGAATGCCCCGAGGACAGCAGATCCTCCTCCGGCGGGCGGTCGAGACCTGGGTGGGGACCGAGCAGGGGAGGAGGGAGGCAGCCCCTGCCTTAGGGCGCTCGCCTGTGCAGGGAGGCGTGGGCCGCGTGTGGGCACTCGGGGAAGCTGATGGTTGGGCCGTCATGGGGAGACAGTGGGGCTCTGCTTCTCCCCCTGGGAGGGCACGTGGCCTTCCCAGCGAAGAGGCTCGGAGCCCTGAGGATGGGGCCAGCCTTCCTGTGAGTTGGGAACCCACAGTGCTGCAGTCAGGAAAGCAGGACAGCTCCCCAGGGGACGGATAAAGTATTTTCTACAATCTGTCATCAAATGAATGATTCAGAAAAGAGAGCAGGAACTGATGGACATCGCAGAAGGAGCTGAGGCCAAAGCCAAGGTTGGGAGATACTTTTTCATGGGCCCTGGCAGATAGTTGGGGAACGGAGGAGGACCAGCCCAATGGTAAGAATGCCTCGGCAGTGGAGCCATCAGCCCTGCAGCAGCTGCGAGCGTCGAAAAGCTCCGCTTACTTATGAGCTGAGACACGCTCTCACATGTGGTCCCTGCGTGCCCGGGCCTGGCGAGTTTTGCCAAGGCCCTCAGTTAACGCTTGTCAGTGTAACTCAGTTCAGTGGAATGAACGGCCGCTACTTCCCGTGCTCAGCATCTGTGCCCTTGGAGATCCTAGACCATTGTGGGGGGTGCGTAAGGGACATACTGTCAACTGCGGTGGACGGTGCAGCAGTCATGACAGGGGATTCGGGGGCACTGATTGGGAGTCCAGGAGGAGTTCTGCTGCAGGCCGAGGTGGAAGGGCATCGTGGTTGGAAGGAGCAGCATGGGTCGGAGAGAGGCCTGGGGGAGCGTGCGCTCTGTGCACTTCTTTATTCACAGTGGACAGGGGGATGTGTGTGTGAGGACACATATGCGTATACCTTCCTTCAGATGCACACACACACATATACATCTGTTTCTCTCTCTTCACAGGTGTGAAGCCCTTCAAGTGTTCCTTGTGTGAGTATGCGACTCGTAGCAAGAGCAACCTCAAGGCTCACATGAATCGTCATACCACTGAGAAGACCCACCTGTGTGATATGTGTGGCAAGAAGTTCAAGTCCAAAGGGACGCTGAAAAGCCACAAGCTCCTTCACACCGCAGACGGTGAGTGAGTGACTCCACAGCGAGCTTTCTCCCCTAGGACTGTGGTTTGAGGCGGACCTTCCAAGTCCGGCCTACACTGTGGTTATGTGTGGAGCCGGGAGGAGCCAGGGTCTGGAATTTCTCTTCTGAAGGAGGGCAGAGTGACCTCTCCTGCTTCCTCAGTGCCCCAGGCTCTGCTGACCCCACCTGTGCTTGCCGGACACTTGCTGCATGTGTGTGTGTGTCTGTGTGTGTGTAAGCATGTGCATGCATTTATGGGGGGTGGGCGTGGAGAGAACTCTGCCCCAGGGAATAAGGCATCCTCAAGAGACCTTGATCTGGAAGTTTCAGTCCTGTTCAACCGTCCCTCCCCGCCCGAGCCTGATGACCTTGAGGAGCAGCCGTGACTCCACCTGGTGTGTGTCCCAGTCACCAGGAAAGTCATCCGGCAAGGAGCCAGAGAGACAGAGAAAGGCAGAATTGCACAGTTGTTTTAGGAAAACAGGCAGCTGTACGGTAAAAGAGCTATCACATTTAAAATTCTCCTTTAAACCGCAATCATATGAGGGTCTTCTCAATATTCCATGTAATGAGATTAATAAACTGTACCAACGAAATGTTATTTTAGCACAATTACGTACAAAAATCGGAGTCTGCTGTAAAAAGTGAAGTGGTGTCAACGGAGATTTTTTACTTCAGTGCACAGAGGATCCTGCCAGTCTGTCCTGCCTTTAATTTGAGGTGGTTCTGGGGGTCTTGTGTGCTGCCAGTGAGCCCGAGGGGCTCCGGGAGAAGCTGAGTGCTTAGCCCGGGATCCCTCGGGACTTAGGATCAGGTTTGCCTCAGGCTGGACCAAAGCCAAAGCCCTGCTGTTCATTCATACTCAAGCAGTGTGCTGTAAATTAATAAATCTGTAATCAAAATAATTAAAAATACAATGACAGTAAAGCCGTCGTATCCTGAGTAATGGAAGCATTAAGTCGTGTAATTATTCATGAATTCTCACACCTCCGCCAGCAATAAGCCTCTCTGATGTTTCTTGACAGGGTAAGCATATTATTCCCTGAAGTCCCCAGTGATGCCCCAGTTATGAGACGCGCCGCCCCCAGAGCCAGGGAGATCTGGCGTGTCCCTGGGCCCTTGGGGTGGGGTCTGGAGGGCCGAGAGGGGCACCGTGGCCTCCGCCTGGCCCCAAGCTCCAGACTTGGCACGAAGGGCGTTGAGACGATGGCACTCACGTCTGATCGGGCACCACGGACAGGCCGTCGGGGTCTTGGGAGGATGGGATCAGTGTGAGCAGCCATGTCCCAGCCAGCATCCTCGGGACACTCAGCCCGTCCCTCCTGTCTCCCCACCCGCTTCCCCGAGTTCATCGGCAAAGAGGGGAATTCAGATGGACAGAGATGTTTTTCTCATTTAGTTGTTGTTTCTTTGGGTAAGCTAGGGGAGCCTCATGAGCTGTTTGGCAACTTCTGAAACAGTCTTTGAATCCTCGGGAAAGTGTGCTCATATAGGGCCTGGCTACCTTGATGAGGCTCCCAGCCTGTAGCCATAGGGTTCCCATTTTACTCAGAGCCACGCATGGCTTTAGAGCTGGCCTGAAATGATTCGGTTATCAGTGCAGTTGTTGTAGCAGTGATAATTCCGTAGGTTGCTCCACAGAGAAGCTACGTTGGAGCAGACAGAGCTGGAGAGGTGTCAGTCTTGCCCGCTCCCACCTGGTACAGTGACCAGGATGCACTGACCTCTCTGCACCTCGCTTTCCTTCTAGGTAAGTGGGGATAGTTTTGCCTCCCCTGTCTTCTGGGTGTGAGGGTGAGCTGTAGGTGATGCCCCGCTCCTCGCCCAGGCCTTCTTGCGGCCCCTGACTCAGTCTCCTTCCCAGTGCCTCCTCAGCCCTGATCTCCACGCGGAGGACTCTTCTGTTCTCAGCTGCCCCCTTAGCGGTCCTGTCTGCTGCATGGCCTTACACACAATTTTTAAAAATTATTTTTCACTGCGCTGGGTCTGTTCCTGTTCAAGCACTTTCTCTAATTGTACCGAGTGGGAGCTACTCTCCAGTTGCAGCTCACAGGCTCTCAAGTTCGGGCTCAAGGGTTATGGAGCTCGGGCTTAGTTGCTCCTTGACAGTTGGGATCTTCCTGGACCAGGGATCAAACCCATGTCCCTTGCACTGGCAGGCAGGTTCTTATCCATTGTACCACCAGGGAAGTCCCTGGGTCTCTTTTAATGAATTAAAAAGGAACTGAGTAATTATCCTTTTCTTTACCTGCTTGTGGCTCTTAATTTTTCACGTGTATTGGCTTCTTTAAAGTGATCTAGCCTTATTTATTCATTCCTATTTCCCAAAGGAGCTCATTACTGTGCCTTAGAAGTGATAGGCTGGAATGGGTGACAGTTTTAGTTAAAAAGATTTGCCAGTCGACATGTACAAAGAGAGATATTGATCTATAAAGGGCCCGATTAAACCCTTTGCATGTATGCCAACAGGTACAAGAGTTTAATGCAGAAATCGTGCCGGTAACACATCTCCTCACTTATGACTTTAAAGAGGGTCTAGACACATGTTTTGTGGTCTAGAGGTTTGTACATGATTCTGCCCACCCAGAACTGATAGGAAAGGTTCTGTGGTATAGTGCCTTTGTGTTATGTAATCAAACAGGAATTCTCTAATCATGAAATGAAAAGCTCTTTGAAGTTCAACTCTGATTCCTTTGGGTCCCCTTCTTCCCCCAATCTAACCTTCCCTCTTACACTGGAGATGAAGAAGTTTCCTGGTAAAATTTGCAAAGAGGAATTACCCAAGCTTCAAACACTCTTGTGTGTGTAGTAATTGGACAAGTAGAGAGTTGAATATGGAAATGAGGTCTGAGCAGAGGAAGTACCACTTTTCCCCTTGCTTCTTCAATTTATAATAAGAGATCCCATGGCTTCACATTGAAATATTCTAGGAGATTTAAGTCCGGAGTTTTTGCAAGGTCCTGTTTCCTCTGAAAAACCACAGTCATTTGAGGATAAAGTAGCCCCACTTATCTGTGTCCTCTTTACTTCAAAGAACATGCACTTTAGAACCAAGAAGTTAAAAGAAGATGGTACTTGAGCAGCCATTTGGGTAATCTTAGCAAGTCCACTGACTAGGCTGCAGTGAGCCTGGCCTCTCCGAAGCATCCATCTCCTGCTCTTCCTCTGACTTCCTGCTGGAGAGAAGGTCAAGGGTCATGGGTGGGAGTGGGGCAACAGCGTCAACGCAGTGGGTTTTTTTCTGTGACTTATCTTCACGGGCTGCGTCCTGGTGATGGGCAGGAGAGGGGAGGGCTAACTCCAGGATCCAGGACACCCACTTCTCTGTGCACCCTGCCCAGGGCCGCCCGAAGTTCTTTTTCTGAGGTTTTTATGAACCATAAGGGTAACTGAACTCATACTCTAAAATGAACCGCTGAGCTGACTGAAGTTAGCTTAGACTAACACACAGATTTAACTGTTGAGTTCGGCTTGGTTACCTGCAGTCTCACCTGGGCAGAGGAGTCTCAGCTGAAAATACCTGGCACAGTGTCTCGAATTAAATCCAGGTCTGGTGCCACGTCCTTCCCTGGTTTTTTATCGCACTCTGCCTTCTGTTTCTCTCCCTGTCTAATGCTGATCCATTCCTCCTGGTATCAAAACCAGTGTACTAATTACAGAGAATCATCCGTCCCTCGCTATGGTTGCTTCAAGTTCAGCTACTAAAATGCAGAGACTTCTTAAACGGCCTTTTTATTGCTGTAGCTATTTCTGTTCTGAGTTGCCATTTCACAAATTACCACAGATGCCAGAACTGGAAAGACATGTTTCGCTTTGCAAAACGCCTGCTGCACAATGCCTGCCTGCGATGCCTCCCGCAGGGTGCATTTCTCACTTGAGGCAGCCGACCCGTGTGTGCCAGGCTGTGTGGAGAGGCAGTGCAGCAGAGTGGGTGAGACCTTGGGTCCCTGGGGCAGTCCTGGGTCTGAACCACTTCCTGCCTGAGTGCCCTTGAGCAGGTGCCTCATCATCCCTGTTTGTAACTTGCAGTCGATGACTATTCCTACGTGTTGCGGGTACATTCATTTCCCGTGGCTGCCGTAACAGACCGCCACACGTGTAGCGGCTTCAGACAATCTAACATCGAGGGGTTAGCAGGACTGCCTTTCTTCTGGAGACCCCCGGGGAAAATCTGTTCCTTTAAGCTCTCTGGCCTCTGGAGGCTGCCTGCATCCTTTGGTTTGCGAGCCCTTCCTTCATCTCAGCCAGCACACAGCTCTCACTCCCTCTCTCCCTGTGCTTCTGTTGCCAAGTCTCCTCTCTGAGTCTGCCCCCTCCCGCCAATAAGGACCCTTGCTGTTTCATTGGGCCCGCCTGTATAATCCAGGATCCTCCCCTAACTCAAGATTTTTAACTTGATCCCATCTGCAAAATCCCTTCTGTGTGTAAGGTGACAGTTACAGGCTCTGATCCACTTGCCAGTACAGGAGACACAGGTTTGATCCCTGGGTCGGGAAGATCCACTGGAGGAGGGCATAGGAGCCCACTCCTGTATTCTTGCCTGGGAAATCCCATTGACAGAGGAGCCTGGCAGGCTACAGTCCATGGGACTGCATAGGTGTCAGACAGAACTGAGCGACTAAGCAGCACTTTTGCCGGGAGGGCATGATTGCCTTAGCACAGTGGGGTTGTGGGAGGTTAGCTGGGCCCCCACACCGAGTGTGTCCGCTCAGTCTCAGTGCTGGGCCTGTGTGCCTGCTCTCTTAGCGATCAGTATTCCCATGTACCCAGCCACCTCAGCACAGGGTGGGCTTCAGCACAGGGTGTACTTGACACAGGGGGCACCTCGACACAGGTGCAAACAGATATTTGTGGTGATTAATCTGGATCACCTGTATCATTTAGGAAAGACCAAATTCCTTTTCTTTCAAATATTCCTTCACTAGGAAGGCACAGTGCAATAGTTAATATTTGAAGAGTATCAGTTTTGAAAAGGGTAAAGGCAGTTTTCTGAAAAATTTGCTTATGCAAAATACCACCTTTTTCAGTAAGACTGGATAAACAGTCATAGGAAGGCATTTTCGCTTTTATGCCTCCTGGTATTTTTATAGTTTATACAGATTTTTTTTTCTCTAAGTATTTTAGTGCTTCTTCAAGTTTAAGGTACACACGAAGCTTGATTTGGCAGGAATTGTTTAACTTAGCAGATATTTCAAACATGCTGCCTTAAAGCATGTTTTCCATCTCTGTCTTTGTGTTCTGATGGAATCCAAATGCCAGAAGACAAGGGGACAGTTTTATTTTCTTCTGACAGTTTAAGGTTTTTCTGCCATTCCATTCGTCCCTGGTTTTATATAGAGCTCTATTTAAAGTAACTAAGCAGCTGGAGCCATCCTCGGGGAAACTCATCAAGCCAGATGAGAGTGTAGTAAGAAACAAAGAAAGACAGCAGGTGTGTGTTTCTTTTCCTTTTTTTTTTTTAAAGAATTTTTTCCAGTTTTATTGAAATACAGTTCACATATAATGTTGTATTAGCTTAAGGTGTACAACATAATGGTTTGATACACGTATACATTATGAAGTGGCTGCCATAGTAAGGTCATTTAACATCTACCACCTAGTTATTTGGGGGCAGAGTATGGTTTTCTTTTTTCCCTCTCATTATTACCACTTACATTGCAGGGAACTTTTTCTTGCATATAAACCTTTCCTTCTTTCGAATTAATTTCCTAGGACATATTTCCAGGAGCAGGAGGGCTGTTCCACTTTGGTTCTTTTAATCATGCACCGCACTTCCAGCTTACTTTTCAAAAAATTACATCAGAAACTTAGCGGTGTTCCCGCTGAACTCTTCATTTGTAGCATCGCATCTTATTAAAGATGTTCAGTTTCTTAGTTCAGTGGCTATCAAATATTATCATTTCATTATACTTTTTAGCGTTTTGATGACTCAGGATATCAGTCAGGTGAATTAGAGGAGGGGTCCCCAACCTCTGGGCCGGGGACTAGTACCTCCTGTCAAATCATTAGATTAGAAATTAGGTTAGAAATAAAGTGCACGATGGATGTAGTGTGCTTGAATCATCCCAAAACCATCCCCCATCCCCAATCTATGGAAAATTTGTCTTCCACGGAATCAGTCCCTGGTGCCAAAAAGGTTGGGGACTGCTGAACCAGAGGATATGATTGATTAAATCAGTAATGTGCGTGAGGAATTTGTAACGCTGACTGGTTCCTAGCACTGTGTGTAAACTTCTTTGCGGTCATTGAACTTCTTTTGATTAATTAAATTGGATTTAATCCTCTTGAGTGCATTATTTGTTCATGCCCTTTCTTCTGTGTTTGCTTTGAGTTCTGGTGTTTTTTATCCTTGCACTTGTGGATTCATTTAACATCTGTATTTGCTGGGCCTCTTTTGGTTGCTGTTGACAGAAGCTCACTTGAGGTCACTGAAACAGAAAAGGGACATTTATTGTATCCTGCAGAGACTGTCCCTTGGACTGCAAGGAGATGAAACCAGTAATATTCATTGGAAGGACTGATGCTGAAGATGAAGCTCTAATATTTTGGCCACCTGATGTGAAGAATTGACTCATTAGAAAAGACTCTGATGCTGGGAAAGATTGAAGGCAGGAGGAGAAGGGGTTGACAGAGGATGAGATGGTTGGATGGTATCACCGACTGGATGGACATGAGTTTGAGTAAACTCTGGGAATTGGTGATGGACAGGGAGGCCTGGTGTGCTGCAGTCCTGGGTCGCAGCGAGTTGGACATGACTGAGCAACTGAACTGAACTGCAGAGACTTAGACACTTGTGTGTGTATTTTAAGATTTTTTTTTTTTGATGTGGGCCATTTCTACAGTCTTTATTGAATTTGTTTCAGTACTGCTTCTTCTGTTCTATGGTTTGCTTTTGGGGCATGTGGAGTCTTAGATCCCTGGCTGGGGGTCGACCCCCCACCCCCTGCATTGGAAGGCAAGGTCCTAGCTGCTGGCCCATTGGGAAGTCCTGGGGCCCTGGTGTTTGGGTTTCTCCTCCTCCAGGACCGTTGTTGCCGCCTCTTCCTGTGTCTGGGCTCCGTCACCCTTCTGTCTTAGCTTGCCCGTCGCTTCCCCACGGAGGCCTTCCTTGAGGGCCCGGCCCCACTCTGGCCCCCTCCTCCCGCACCCTGCCAGGCTGGGTGCTCCCTCCGCTGCCCACTGTGACTGGTCGAGGTCCCTTAGCTTCCAGTGCACGTTGGCTCTGAGCCCCGGGGGCGCGGGCTCCCGTCAGCTCCGTCTGTGCTCCGGGCCCAGGCCTGGCCTGGCACTGCACCCCCCCCCCGCCGTGGCCCCTCAGGGAGAGCTCGTGGGGTGGAGGTCTTCATCCCTCAGCCTTCGCTTCTCTTGGCCTCCCTTGTCCTGATGCTCTCTCTCTGTCTCCTTTGCAGTTGGTTTGTTCACTTGTTTGTTCATCCATCACAGGGTGGATGTCTAATGACCGACATCTCCTGAGTTATGTGCTTCAGATGCCCACAGTTCAGGTTCCTGGCCCTGTCCGGTCACTGTCCACTGTGGTCCCATCATCTGCAGCTGCAGGCAGGGGGACAGGGGCTGGGGTGGTGGCAGGCGGGGGGCAGGGGGGTGGGAATGGAGAGTGGGGGAGGAGGTTGTGAGGATAGCAGGCATGGGGAGGGGGGCGGGCCCGTGGCTGAGCAGCCTCCTGCTAGGACGCTCCTGTCACCGGAACTGCCAGCACATGGGCATGAGATGAGATGTCCACTCTCCCGTCGCCAAAGTACTGCCACCTTGAGAGGGCACCACAGGGACGACTCCATGAGCCACCCCCCACCCCCCAGGTAGTTAGGCATTTTGGATACAGCAACAGGTAATGCCAGCAGCAATCAGAGAGAAAAACAGATTCCCCCACCATCATGACGCTAAATGAGAACCCAGATAAATCAATGAAACGGTGGGGAGGGGGGGAGTATATTACAACCGAGTTATGAAGATACCTCAATTATTGAGAAATGCAAGTATGAATATGAGGTGGTTCAATTTCAATGTGAAAATGTCACAAAATGAGGGATGTCAAAAATGAATCAGTGAGAGGAATCTTTTCTTTTTCCTCTCCAATGTAGGTCACATTGTGTTCACTGTTTTTTATTTTTAACTATTTTACATTGGAGTATAGTTGATTAACAATGTTATGTTAGTTTCCAGTGTACAGTAAAGTAACTCAGTTATACATATACACATTTCTATCCTTTTTCAAATTCTTTCCCCATTTAGGTTATTATATAACACTGAGCAGAGTTCCCTGTGCTATACAGTAGGTCCTTGTTGGTTATCCATTTTAAATGTAACCATGTGTATGTGGATTCTTATGTAGCTGTGATCCAGGGCTTTAGGGTGCACATCCAGGGCTTTAGGGTGCACATCCAGGCTCTGTCACCAGCTGCTTCACAACCTGACATGTTGCTCAGCTTCTTGTTCCTGGTGCTTCTTTCATAAGAAGGGTATCCTGCCTGTGTCCTGGGGCTCTGGGGGCTCTGGGTGAGATCAGACAGGCCAAGTCCTGGCACAGCTGTTGACAGCCAGCAGCTCAGTACGCAGAGCTTGCTAGGCATGTTGTGTGGAAAATGAATGACGTTTTTTTTTAAAAACCCACCTCCTTTTTCCTTTGTCATCGTTTCTTTCTCTTCCCGGGCTGCTCTGGGACTCACACTGACACTTTGTCATCGTTTCTTTCTCTTCCCGGGCTGCTCTGGGACTCACACTGACACAGCCATTTGCTGTGCGTCGCCCAGCCCTTTGAGGTCACTCTAACCTCAGGTAAATTCTGCATTTCTAGCCGGCTCTCCCTGTGATACCCAGGAGTATCTCGACGGAAAGCAATCTGATAGCCTCAAATCATTGCTTTTTTTGTGTTTAGTCATGTGTCTATCTTGCATTACTTTAATTAGGCAGCAAAAGATTCTGTCCAGTGCTCTCCCAGGCCTGTTCGGTGGGGGTGTCAGCAGTTGCTGGAAACATCTGTCATATTTATTGCCCGAGCTCTGTGCCTCGTAAGAGATGCTCGTAGGAGCTGCCTTCTCTCCTTGTCTCTTGCTGAGTCCTGGGAATATATCCATAAAAGGCTGACTCTGGCTTTCCAACGAGGTGATTCCATTTATTCATTTCAGGCACTAATCATTTTTAGCACTTTATCTCTTACTCTTTGATCCAGGTGTATTAGTAATGAGTAAAAATATTTATCAAGGTGGAGAGTGGTTTTATCAGCTTTCCTCTCCATGCTGTGCCAGTGGGGAACCCAGACACCATTCTGCTCAGGCTGCCTGGCACAATAATGATTTTCTGGGTGAGTCACACGCCAGCAGGGAAGTATGATTGTCTGATTTTAGGTAGGAGATGTACAGCAATGGATGGCCTTCTCTTGAAAAAAATGATACTGTGTTCAAGAAAAGGTGTTAATTGCTCTCTCGTTATTATTCAGTTGCTAAGTCATACTAACTCTTTGCCATTCCTTGGACTGCAGCACGCCAGGCTTTCTTGTCTTTCACCATCTCCTGGAGTTTGCTCAAACTCATGACCATGGAGTCGGTGATGCCATCCAACCATCTCATCCTCTGTCATCCAGCCATCTCATCCTCTGTCATCCCCTTCTTCTCCTGCCTTCATTCTTTCCCAGCATCAGAGTCTTTTCCAATGAGTCCGCTTTTCACATCAGGTGGCCAAAGTATTGGAGCTTCACCTTCAGCATCGGTTGTTCCCGTGAATATTCAGGTGTGATTCCCTTTAGGATTGATGGACCTCTGTCAGCACAGTGATATCTCTGCTTTTTAATATGCTCTCTAGGTTTGTCATAGCTTTTCTCCTAAGGAAATTGCTCTCCAATTATGACTGATTTGCCTTAAGCATGAAAAGGTTTTCCTCAAGCTTTGGACTTGCAGAATTAGTAGAATCTAGAGCTTGGGGGTCATTCACCTGGAACGACAGGTTCAGTTGCCGTATTTCTGTTATTTCTGTATTTCTCTTAAATGTTTTTCTGTTAACTATTTCCCTTTTGCTGCTCCTACTGAAAATATTATTCATGTGAGTTGTCCAAAATTTCCTTTTTGTTTCTTGCCCAGCTCAGTTTGGTAAAATGCACAGGCTAGTTTCAGTGTGTGCCATGCATTCAGGCACTAGGAGTGCCAGAATGAGTAAGACACAGTTCCTGCCTGTGGGTAGTCAATGGCAGGTGGTGACAATGCCGCAGAGCCGGGGCATCAACAGAGTGTGTGGAGTGCTGGCTCCTTGCCTGCTTGTGCCAGAGATGTTGATCAGCTTGAGTTTTGTGTTGAAGTGAAGAATGACCAGATGCCAAGAGACAGTGCATCCCAGGCATGGAAGGTGTTAGCAGAGGCTCAGGGGTCTTAGCCTGCAGAGGCAAAAGAAGGAGTCAGAGAGAGGAGTCGGGAGGGGAGAGTCAGTCCTGGTTCTGGGAACCTTCTGTGCCCAGCCCTGAAACCTCAGCTTTGACCCATTGTTGGAGTCGTTGGGGAGCTTGGCAGGAAGGGCTGTGGGTGTTTCTGTGTTAGATCAGAATGGAGGATGGGAGCTTCAGGATGGATTGATATACGGTGGAGGTGGGAAGAGGGTGGGTGATGGATGAGGGGGTTACCTGAAGGCAAGGAAACTGGTTCAGAAGGCTTTTACCACTGCCCAGAAAACAAATGATTGGGGTCTAAAACCAGTGTGGAGGTTTTAGAAACAAAGGGAAGTAGATAGAAACATATTAGGAGT
Source organism: Nanger dama (assembly GCA_917880005.1). Classification (NCBI taxonomy): domain Eukaryota; kingdom Metazoa; phylum Chordata; class Mammalia; order Artiodactyla; family Bovidae; genus Nanger; species Nanger dama. Next base: position 4,735,996 of record CAKJTW010000074.1, on the reverse strand, counting down.
TGAAATCAAGTGCTAAAAAAGGAGGAGACCGAAGCTGGGGTCGTGGTGACGTTGAGGCAGGCTGCCAGGTCTCTAACTTGGGTGACAAGGTGAGTGATCCCCTAGGAAGGTCAGAAGTGGAACCTATTTGATGGGTGAGACAGTGAGTCCAGATTAGAACAAGTGTGAGTAGAAGATAGATTTTGATATCAAAGGTTTACAAAAGGAGAACGGGAGTGTGGCTGGGGCACTTGGACTTCAGTGTGTAAAGGGTGGAGATGGGAGACAGTGTCTCCAGCACGCGGAGAGGGAGCAGAGAGGCACAGAGGGGCAGGAGGGGTGTGGAGTCAGGCGCAGAGGGCTCCCTAAGCACGGCCCATTGCAGAGCCATGTGCAGCAGAATCTGTGAAAAATAAGGGCTGGAACCTGCCTGTGGCTTGGTTGGTTGGCATTGCTGGTCACTCGTCAGCTTGGTGAGACAGGTTTTGGGGTGAGCTGGTGCCATCTTCCAGAGGGTGGGTTCAAGAGCGAGCAGGAAGGGAGTGTGGAGGCCGCAGAGGGGGACAGCTTCTTCAGCCAGCCTGTCACGGAAGGAGAGGCGGGCACATCCCCAGAAGGGGCCGGTGTTCCTGTGGTGCCATGTGCAGTGACCGTGGTCCTTGTCCCTGAGTAGAGCTCAGCGGCCATTAGGAGTTCACGACGAGTGATGCTGCCATGAGAAGTAGGTCACCTTTATATTTATTTGGTTGCACGTTGCTGTTTTTGCAAGTTGTTTTATTTTTCCTCACCAGGGGGTAAAACATGTAGCCTCCTCATGTATCTGTCGATTTAACACGTGGGCTTGTTTATTGCATTGCTGAATGTTTACAGATTTCTGAAACATTAATCCTCTGTAAAGGCTGGTATTTCACATTTCTCTGTCGTTTTCTCTCTAGCACCCCCTCGAATCCGCCTTTTACATGCCTACCGGAATTGTTGCTTAGTTGCTCAGTTGTGTGTGACTCTTTGCGACCCCCCATGGACTGTAGCCCACCAGGCTCCTCTGTCCATGGAATTTTCCCAGGAAGAATCCTGGAGTGAGTTGCTGTTTCCTTCTCTAGGGGATCTGCCTGACCCAGGGATCGATCCTGCATTTCCTATGTCTCCTGCATGAGCAGGCAGATTCTTTACCACTGAGCTACCTGGGAAGCTCCCTGCCGGAATTGGGAATTTCCAAACATAGATCTTTTCTCTGGCTGAAGGGCATTCTGCAGCTCCTCCTGGCTCTCGGGCTGGGGTCCTGGCTCCTAGGGGAGACCCTGAGGCCCCTGGCGTCTGACCCCCGTTTCCCCCTGGCCAAGGCTGAGGCCGCTGCCTTGTGCTTCCCTGCCGGCTCCCCCTGAGGTCCTGGGCCCCCCACCCCCCGATGACCCGGGGTGTCCCAGGGCCTTCATTCCCACCCCAGGCACATGCAGGGGCTGTAGCCTGGCCCCGCTCACCTCCTTCTCCTTCTCTTCAGGGAAGCAGTTCAAGTGCACGGTGTGTGACTACACGGCTGCCCAGAAGCCACAGCTGCTACGGCACATGGAACAGCACGCCTCCTTCAAGGTAAGGGCACCCGGCCGGCAGAGCGGACCTCCAGGTCGGAAGTGCACCGCTTTTCAAAGACGAGGAGAGCCTCCTTCCGCTCCCCTTCCGGGCTGAGCCAGTGCACGTGGGGGCGGTCACAGGGCTGCAGGCCCGCTGCTCATGCAAATGTAGCACTTCTCTGTACTTTGGGAACCAAGTCCAGGAAGAGTGTTACGAGGATGCAGGCTGGAGAAAAGGCTTACTCTTGCTGCAGTAAGATGTATAGAACAGGCTTTTGGACTCGGTGGGATTAGGAGAGGGTGGCATGATTTGAGAGAATAGCATTGAAACTTATACATTACCATATGTGAAGTAGGCAGCCAGTGTGAGTTTGATGCATGATGCAAGGCATCCAGAGCCAGTACTCTGTGACAGCCTGGAGGGACCGTCACAATATTGGAATTATCCTCCATTTAAAATGAATAAATAGATTTTAAAATGTGTGTATCTTAGAAAAACCTGGCGTGATTTAGAGCAAAGAGTATTTTCTTAAGGACACTGTCAGATCCTGGATTGCCCCAACGTGGCAGGCGTGATGATGCTGGGCTGGCAGGCGCCGGTGAGAGAGCTGGAGAGGGCTCACATGCCTGTCATGGCACTAGCCTGCAACAGGGACTCTGGAGACCCTGGCTCTCCTGATCTCTGTTTATTCTCTTAGTACCTCCAGTTGACGTTTCTTCCATGTAGATGGTAATTCCCCTGGTCCACGGCTTATGGTGGTTATTGGCAGCAAGAGCTCTGGTCCCTTGAATTTGTTTCATAAAAAGTACTGCTCAGCACTTGGCAACTTGACCCTTAAAATCAGTGCTGCTGTTGCTGGCATGCCCATGTGGAGAGCGGGAACACGGTGCTGTGAGATGTTTGTTGAAATCATGTCCACCACTGGGTCCCGGTAGAACGTGAAAGGGACTGTGGACGACCACACTTGGAGGTTGCATTTATTGAGCATCTCCTGTGTGCCCACGTCGTGCCAGGAACTTCACCCACCTCACTCTGATTCCACACAGTAGACGTCGTTGCCCAGATTTGACATCTGAACAGCCTGCATCTCAGACAAGTGACCCCCGTAAGTCTTGACTTGACGCCCAGATCCACAGACTTCAGTCGCTGTTAGAATCTCAACCAGCCTGTGTCATCACCCCTTCTGAGGTGACACTCCCTGTCGACAAGCTCATCTGATGCTCAGAACAGGCTTGGGGTGAAGTCACAGGAAGCCCATGGTCCCTCCTCTTGTTAAGAAGCCAGATGGCTTGGGGTGGGATGAGGGCTCTGGTGGGTTAACTGTCCAGGAGGTGAGAGAGCTGGAACTGGGGCTTGGCCTCGGGGTCCCAGGCCTGGGTGTCCCTCACCAGATCTCAGCCCTTCACTGTTGGCAGAGAGAGGCCAGCTGGGGCATCTGAGGCTGCCATGCCTGTTGACTCTGTAGCTGTTTCAAAGTCTGTCCTGAACACGGGTTTCTTAGGTGGGACCCACGTGTCATCCAGCAGGAGTGCAAAACATCTCAATCGGGAGGTTTTGTGTTTGCGTACATTGTACGTAGTGAAAGTTCAGGGCTTTATGTCCATTACACAGCTCTTAGATGTGTTTCTTTGAGGAGGGACTCCGGTTCCCTAGACTGGTGCAGTGACAGGACTAGAGGGTGCACATCACGGTGACTTTCACTCCACAGATGAAAGACGAGACCCGGGAGGCTGATTTCTGTCCTTGCTGTTCCAGGGTCGGAGCTAGACTTCTGATCTGTTCTCGGTCTCAGCGTGGAGCATCTTTCCTTCCTAACCAGACATAGCTGAAAGGTTCTCTGCCCTGAAATCCTTGTGGATTTGTTCCTCAGAGTTTTACGTCTCTGGTTTGTATGCAGAAGAAGTGCATTTGGGGATGGTTTAATTGAGGTGTGTGTGGTTTCCATCCACAGCTGCACTGGGGGCTTTGGGAGCCCCACTAAGCTGGACCCCAAGTCATAGCCAGTTTCCCGTGGGCTCCCTATGGATGTAGGCGCAACCCCCGGCTGAGTGGTGCCCCTGCTGGGGATGAGGTTCAGTCTGGTGAGAACCAGTGAGTCAGTCCTGGGCTCCTCCCTTCCTTCAGGTCTGGGTGCTCTTCTTGTAAACACGTGTGTAAGTCATGCTTCTCAATTGCCTGGGGCCAGTGAGGCAAAATGAAGCTGATGCCTGCCAGCTGCACTCATCCCAATAGTAATTGTCCTTTTCCTTTCCTCTTGGTCCATTAGTTTTCTATTATGTTGTTACAAATTACCTCCACCTTCGTAACTTAAACAGCACAAGTTCATTGTCTTAGGGTCTCCGTGGTTCAGAATTCCAGCATGGGCCACACTGGGCCAGCGTCCAGGTGACGTGCTCTTCCTTCCTTGCTCTCTGTCGCCTGCAGGCTGTCCGAAGGCTCGTGGCCCCTTTGTCTGTCTTCAAAGCCAGTGGCCATGCTCATCCTTCTCCTCCTCTGATTCTCTTCTGCTCCCTCTTCCAGCTCGTGTGGACCCTTGTGACTACAGTGCCGGCACTTAGATAACCCAGGACAGGATTATCTTAAAGCCAGAGGATCAGGAACCTTAGTTCTACGTGGACTCTTAATTCCTTTTTGCCGTATACATAAGGTTTCAGAGATTAGGACATGGTCATCTTTGTGCTTAGTCACTCAGTTGTGTCTGACTCTTTGGGACCCCATGGACCATAGCTTGCCAGGCTCCTCTGTCCATGGCGTTCTCCAGGCAAGAAGACTGGAGTGGGTAGCCATTCCCTTCTCCAGAGGATCTTCCCAACCCAGGGATGGAACCCGGGTCTCCTGCCTTGCAAGCAGTCATCTTCAGGGAGGGTGTTATTCTGCCCCTGAATTCCCCTCCTCTTTTTCCTTTCTCTCACATCTACTCTGTGGTAGAAAATTTTCATGCGTGCCAATAAACATAGCATGCATCTCACGCTTTCCTTTTCCTACCCTCAGTAGCGTGAAGATCCTATCCCAAGATGAGACTTCCAGTCTTGGGGCAGCATTGCTCATCTGTTGCAGTGGGCTTGCTGGAGGAAACAAGTTTGCCTGGAAACAGTTTGGCTCTCTAGACCTGGATGTGTGATTTTCAACATATAATTTGTATCAGGAAACACAGTAAAAGGGCAGACTCCTGTATCACCTTTTAAAATTGCATGATATTATTTATGTATTTTTAAGAATGAAATTAAAATGTGTTCACTAAATAAGATTTGGAAAATGCTTTCTGATCGTTTTCCCTAGAGGAAACTTCGGTGATAGTTTTAGACACGATTGAGGTCACACCGTAAATGAGTACTTTATTTTTTTGATGGGGATTAGCATGTTGGCTTTATCAGTGATAAAGCTCTATTGGAGAATGTGGCTTAGACAAGTGGCCAGATGCTTTGCTAAGAATACCCGACTCCTAAATTTGAGTAATCTCAACAGCTAAAGGCTAGACTGGTGCACCTACATGCTTTAGGCATTGTACAGATTGCCTTGCCTTTTTAATTAAAAAAGTTTTTTTTTTTTAATTTTTGGCTGTGTTGGTTCTTTGTGGGCTTTCTCTAGTTGTGGTATGCGAGCTTCTCATTGAGGTAGCTTCTCCTGTTGTGGAGACAGGCTCTGTAGCTCGGGCTGCGTAGTTGTGGCATGTGGGCTTATTTGCCCTGCAGGATATGGAATCTTAATGGAGCATCAGAGATCGAACCTGTATTCTCTTTATTGGCAGGTGAATTCCTAACTACTGTACCATCGGTCCAGTATTGCCTTTTTTTTAATTGTCATTTCATAGGCCTTTTCTCATTACATGAAAACTCATTTATTAACTACTTTTAATGGCTGCATAAGGATGAGACTCATAGTTTTAACTGACCATTCCCCTCATAACTGCACAGTTTGATCATTCCCAGTTCTTGCTGTTTTAAGTAGCCCTGTAGTGGTCATCATCCCAAAAGCATTTCCAGTTCAGTTCAGTCACTCAGCCGTGTCCATCTCTTTGTGACTCTATGGACTGCAGCACGCCAGGCCTCCCTGTCCATCACCAGCTCCCAGAGTTTACTCAGACTCATGTCCATTGAGTTGGTGATGCCGTCCAGCCATCTCATACTCTGTCATCCCCTTCTCCTCCTGCCTTCAGTCTTTCCCAGCATCAGGGTCTTTTCCAATGAGTCAGTTCTTCACATCAGGTGGCTAAAGTATTGGGGTTTCAGCTTCAGCAACAATCCTTCCAATGAATATTCAGGACTGATTTCCTTTAGGATGGACTGGTTAGATCTCCTTGCAGTCCAAGGGACTCTCAAGAGTCTTCTACAGTTCAAAAGCATCAATTCTTCAACACTCAGCTTTCTTTATAGTCCGACTCTCACATCCATACATGACCACTGGAAAAACCATAGCCTTGACTAGATGCACCTTTGTTGGCAAAGTAATGTCTCTGCTTTTCCATGTCACCCTAAATTCCATGGACTGTGAAACACTGGGTGAAGCCTGCCAGACCACTGAGGATTCACAAACAGTGAAGGTGTTGTATGTGCTTCTTGAAGCTGTAAATAAAGTGCATTCCCTAGGGTGGAGCTGACACCTAACCTTAAAGAGAGGCCAGGGAAGATGCTCGGACAAGAGGAACCAGTGCCGAGCGGGGAGTCTCTGAACAGACACAGGCTTGTTCTCGCATCCCGGAAGCTCTCTGTCTTACACGTAAACAAGCCACACACTGTGCTGTAAGCAGCATGATCAACAGGCAGACTCACTTGTGGAGTTTTCTCCCGTTAGGCCCAGATGAACCCGTGACTCTGCTGATAGAAATGTCCTCAGTCTAGGGCTGGTGGATACCATGCCAGTCTCCCTGCACTTTAATAGTAAAGAGTAACTTTATTTAATTTTAAAACATTTTAAAATAATTTTAGTCTGATCATAGTTTCATCTTATGTTTGCAAACCACTCATTCTAAGTATTTTCCGGATGTTAGGTTTTCCTTGTATGTACCTTTAAGACGTTGGTGTTATTTTACTTTTGTTGTTGTTTATGGCCTTGGAGTTAGGCAGATGAGGATCAAAATCTGGATGCCACTGCTTACTAACTAGGTTACCTTCTGGGATTCTGATCCTTCGCCTTTTTGGGCCATTGTCTCCTTGTTTGGAAATTGCGAACAAACAATGATATCGTTATTTCAAGGGCTGCTTTAAGAATGAGGGGTTGATTTGAGGGAGCAGATTAGAAGGAATGTGCCCCTAGAGCTTGGGGCAGACTAAGACCGTTAGCCCTGTGCAGGCCAGCCTGAGGGAGGAGGTGCTGGGAGGACCTCAGACTTGCTGTCTTAGTAACAAGATCGGGGATGGAGCAGCTCTGACCTCGGCCACCTTTCCCATCAGACTAGTTCCCTTTCAGTAAGCCTGGAGGCCAGCCCGGCGTCCTCGACTCCACTGCAGTCCTGTGTGCTTCTGACGCAGGCGCTCACAAGTCCAAGCTGCCAGCTGCTGTGCTGGGTTTCGAACTGTGAAGGAAAGGTCCTGTCTGGGTGTGCATATGAAGCACGCTCCTGTGCGTGGTGTAGAGCTGATCTTGTTAGTGCCCATGTGTGTGTGCTGCATGCCTGTGCTCAGCCCCTCTGACTCACTGTTCTTTGATGGCAGTACTCAGTCCATTTGCATTTAATGTAAGTTTTGATGCGCCTCACTAGGGAGTTAACGTTGATGTTCTCCCTCATGTCCGTTCTTCAATCCTCTCGTCTTCTCTTCTGGCTTCTTTTGGGTGGATTAGATGTTTTCCAGTATTCCATTTTATCTCATCTGTTGACTTTTCCCTTGGAGAGTAGAAATTTTCTTTTTCAGGTACACTTTTTAGGACAGATGTAGAATTACAGAAAAATTGTTATAGTAATATGGAGAATTTCCATATTCCACATTCCCAGTTTTTCCTATTATTAGCATCTGACGTTTATATAGTACACTCGCTGCATGAGCTGCATGTCATTATTAGCTAAAGTCCAATTTTATTCAGATTTCCCTAGATTCTACCTGATGTCCTTTTTCTGTTCAGGAGCCTATTAGGATACTGTATTACGTTTAGTCATGATGTCTAGGCTGCTTTTGGACAGGACAGTGTCTCAGACTTTCCCCAGGTTTTTGATGGCCTTGGCAGTTTTGAGGAGGACTAGTGAATAGTACTCAGTCATGTCTGACTCTTTGTGACCCCATGGGCTATACAGTCCATGGAATTCTCCAGGCCAGAATATTGGAATGGGTAGCCTTTCCCTTCTCCAGAGGATCTTCCCAACTCAGAGATCAAACCCAGGTCTCCTGCATTGCTGGCAGATTCTTTACCAGCTGAGCCACAAGGGAAGCCCAAGAATACTGGAGTGGGTAGCCTATCCCTTCTCCAACAGATCTTCCTGACACAGGAATCGAACTGGAGTCTCCTGTATTGCAGGCAGATTCTTTACCAGTTGAGCTACCAGGGACGCCCTTGGAGTACTGATGAAGTATTTTATAGTATATTCCTCAGCTAGGATTTGTTTACTTTTTAGATATACCTTTTTAAAAATTTAGTTTTTGTTTTTTTTCTTTTGTAGTCACTACTGTAGACATTACACTATGCATATTCTAACATATTCTACAGTATGTATTCTAAAACATGTTCTAACTGCAGATATGCTATTTCATAAACAATGGGAAAACTATGAATCATAATTCATATTACTCCCCTCCTACCCTTTGGGTTCTTATTGTCACATATATCATTTCCCTTTGTGTTCTAAACTCCTCAATGTAGTAGTATTTTTTTCTTTAAAGAGCGTTTCAAAATACATATGAAGAATAATCTTAAAATTCCTTTTTCATTTACTTAGTCTTTCTGGCATTCTTTATCTTTTCCTACAAGCCTAGCTTCCATGTGATAAATTCTCCTTCAATCTGGAGAACTTCTTTTAGCATTTGTTATATGCTGGTTTGCTGGAGTTTAATTATTTTAGCTTGTGTCTGTTTGGAAATTCTTTGCCTTCATTTCTAGAGGACGGTGTTGATGACTGTAGATTTGTAGGGGGACATCACTCTAAACGTATTGTTCTGTTACGTTTTGTCTTTCATTATTTTTGAGCCTTATCATTTCCTTTTATATATAATGGCTTTTCCCCCTCTGACTTAAATATTTAAGATTTTTTTTTCGTCTTTGTTTTTCCATTGTATTAACGTCATTAAGCTTAGGTGTGGTTTCCTAGTGTTTCCTTTCCTGACACTTTAAATCTGTTGGTTGATATCATGTGTGAGGTTTTGGCCATTCTCAGCCATGATCTCTCTAAATACTGCTTCTGCCTCATTTGTCTTCTCTTTTTTTCCCTGTAGGACTGTAGTACCTCCTGTATTGCACTGTTTGATATCTCACAGCATTCAGATGATTTCTTTCTTTTTCTCTCTAATTCTTCTTTCTCTTTGTGTTTCAGTTTATGTGATTTGTATTAATCTTTAAGTTTACTTATTCTTTCTCTGATATGTCAGTTCTGCTGTTTAGATGTTCAAATGAATTATTCATTTCCAGGTTTCTTTGATTTATAGCATTTACATTTAGTTCTTTTTCCTCTGCTGAAACGTACATATCATTTGTTCACACATGTTTTCCATTAGAGTCTTGAACATTCTTATCATCATTATTTAAATATTTCTGTCTAGTAATTTCAATATCTGAGTAATCTGTGCCTCGGTTTCTACTGACTTTTTCCCTTGAATTGAGTTACATTTTCTTCTTTGCACATCTCATAATATTTACTTGGATGCTTGATGCTACATGTGGAAGAACACCAGAGACTGATGGCCATGGAAAAGTAGATCCCTGTCTGCATTGCAGTGGGGACCACACGGAGGATACCAGGCCTGATGCTGTCCTGTCAAAGGTGTGATTGCGAGCGTGGCCCTTGGTTGGTGCGTGGTTGCTGGGATGGTCCTGTGTCTCTGTGGCTTTCTGCTCCCTGGGCAGCTCTTTCCCATCCCTGCCCAGCCTCAGGAGAGCATGCAGTGTTCCTGCTGAAGGCTCCATGCATTTGATGAGGGTGGTGGTGGGCTTCCTCTCCCTGTCCCGTGTCAGCCCCAGAGTCCTTGCTGCCTTTTCTGTGCACCCAGTGTGTGCCAGGGCAGGCGGTGTTGGGGGTGAAGCCAGGCCTGTGTCTGACACCAGGCTCATGGGTCTGGGGAGAACCATCCTTTTGTAAAAAGCAAGTACATTATCTGCTGTGAGACAGTTATGCCCTAAGCTCTGTGAGAACCCAGAAGAGCAGCTAACTATTCCAGCTCTGTCATTTTTTAGAAGCTATGTTGTAATTGAGTTAGTAGAGTATTATGTTATCATGTAAAATCTATAGTGGTTGAAACCTATAGCAACCAAAAAGTTATAGTTGACCAGTTTTCACAAATCAAAGGGAATTTGTGTAATCCCTTGTTGTATTTCTGTCAATGAACTTGGTCCCAGAGGTGTTCATTCACAATGTATCCATCGAAAGCTGAGGTATATATATAGAAGATGCCAGACAGCTGAGCTCATGGGATGGGTAAGGGGCTTAGATGCTAAACTGAGCAGAGGGACTATTTGGACGAAGTCAGCGAGGACGTGGTTGTGTAACTAAATCACGCCCAGCTTCCAGTCTAAACTTAGTAAACAAGGGAGTGCAAGTACAGAAATGATCTCAAAGAAGCAGAGTGTTGAGAACCACACATTTGTAAACAATTCAAGTTAATCCTCAGTCTGAGATCCTCAGTGTCCCCCAGCATGCTGAGTCACCTGGTGTTGCTTGTAGCAAGCATCATGGCTTTATTTCTGCTACGACATCTGTTACCCAGGAGGTGGTTTCATGCTTCCACCAGAAACTTCGGCCACAGGCAAGTGGTGGCCTAGTGGCTAACACTCGAGCTCCCAATGCAGGTGGCCTGGGTTCGGCCCCCTGGTCGGGAAACTAGATTCCGCATGCTGCAACTAAGGTGCGGTGCCGCCAAAAAAATAAATACAAAAAAATAAGCTTCCACCACAGTGTTGAATGTTTAAGTATCTTGTGTCAGAATAAAAAGACAGATGGACTGATCCCTTTTCTAATAGCCCTCTGCTGGGCATTACAACAGGAGTGTCAGTATTTATCTTTTTTTGCCTTCAAAGATGCTATGATGTAGGTATTAATCTTCCCGTTTTACAGATGAGGAAACAGGCGCAGAGCCCCGTTAAGTAATATACTCAGAAATAACAGTTGGTGAGTAGTGGAGCTGGGATGCTGAGCTGTGTCTTCGTAGACAAAGCTACCTCGTCCCCCACCCTCCACTTTCTTTACTCTCAAGCCAAGCGGAGGGACATTTTGACCCCCTTGAACTCTTTACCACTCACTGCTTTGATTGTATAAGCCTGCAGTTAGATGTTTATCCATCAAAACTCAAACAAAATCTTTATGTAAAATGCTGACTTAGCAGCTGTAGCATTTCCCAAGTTCAGTGGAAATTACTGAACCATGATACAAAGAGAGTAAGAAGTCAAGTGGAAGGTTATTGTTAGTAGTGTTTATTTTGATTTTCAGTTCTTAATTTCCACAAAAGTGAAGAATCTGAGATTGTTTCCTTTTTTCCTTTAAGTGTGTGTGTGTGTGTGTGTGTGTGTGTGTGTGTGTAGGAGGAGGAAGGGTCATGGTGGGGAGCAGAGGGTCAGAGGGGGCCATTTATTTATTTTGAACTGAAACATCTCTGCTCAAAACCTGTTACACCATCTTCAGTTTTCTTGTATTTTAGATTTTTAAAAATACTTTAGGGGGATAAAAAGGGAAATTGGATTGTTTTATGTTAAATTAAAATCCTGTCTGTCTAATAGTATGCAGTATATTCTCGGGAAATATTGCATTTTGACAGCATAAGTGATTACCAAAAATCAATAATTGGAGAACACTGAAGAGTCTTCTAAGCTCTTTCATGGAAAGCAATTAGTATGGATTGATTTACTGTTATTTATCGTGATGAGATAATTGCCTCAATGTAAAGCCATTTTGGAGCTTGTGGTACCCCATGGCTTTAAAACATTTATTCTTTTAAATTGTTTAATTTGTCTCAGGCCGGATTTTACAGCAGAGGTGGCTTTGTGCTTGGTGAATTGTGTGAAAACCTGGCTTTTTTCTCTCTGGATCCTTGGTCCCAGGCTTGGTTTTGTTTCCCTGTTGTGGTTGGCCCAGGAATGAAGTCCTAGCCTTGTGCTCTCAGGTCTACAATCCTCAAAAGACAAGGCACCCCCCTTGCCCCCCACCCCCCAAATCACAGTTCTCTTCTCTTCTCTTCTGCATAGATGTGCAGCTTTGACTGAGGGCTCAGGCTGCAGAGCATGTTTTGGCTGGTGGGACAAGGAGAAGGAGGTGGTGCTCTGGTTCACATCAGCAGTGTCCCTTCAAAGGCTTTGGCACAAACTTCTCTTTTGTTTTTTAATGAAAAAACTTTTGGCTACACCATGTAGCATATGAGATCTAGTTGCCCCACCAGGGATTGATTGAACCCTCCCTCCTGCAGTGGAAGCACAGAGTCTTAACCACTGCCGTGCATGCGTGCTAAGTTGCTCCAGTCATGTCTAACTCTTTGCAGTGCTATAGACTGTGGCCCACCAGGCTGCAGTCCTCTGTCTACGGCATTCTCCAGGCAAGAATAATGGAGTGGGTTGCTGTGCCCTCCTCCGGGGATCTTCCCGACCCAAGGATTGAACCCACATCTCTTATGTCTCCTGCATTGGCAGGCGGGTTCTTTACGACTAGTGCCACCTGGGAAGTCCAGCCTCTGGACCGTTGGAATTTCTGGCACAAAACTCTTTAAGGGTTGACCATCGGGAACGTGAGTCCATGGATGTCCACTTGTCCCCAGCCCTCCTTGGGATGCAGGTCCTTTCCTTTCTGGAGTGTATCTCTTTGCTTCTGCCTCTGTGTCCCTTTTTTCTTTGTCTGTCCCTTGTGGCCGTCTGTGCATCCTTAGGCTCTTTGTGTGTGTGTCAGGTTGGGGGTTAGTGTACCAGTCCCTGTGCTTGGTTCTGCATGTGTGTAGTTCATATCTGTCTCTGAACTCAGGCTGAGGAGGAGGCAAGGGAGCCAGGATTCTGGATACAAATGCTCTCTAGGAATGTCCCTTCTCAGCATCACCACATGTCTTATGATTTATAGTCTCGGTCCTTTCCCCCATGAATATGCATGTTTTTCTTTTTGAGTGGCTCACTCCCCAGACTGGTGCAGACATATTCTTTGGTGATTGACCTGGCCAGCGTGTGTTTCTCTTCCTACAGGGTGAGGGGTCTGCACGTGGCTCTGCTGAAAGGGAGCAGGCTGTGAGGATGAGCCCTGAAAATTTGTGAAGCATTAACAGTCTTCTAGCTCAGGACCTCATCCTGAACATCTGTCAAAGGCCAGGCTTTTAATTTTTTCCATGATGTCTGATGGTACCTATGGAGGAGCTGGAAGGCTTTGAGCAAATACTGAAAATGTATTTGCTCCACTCATGATGAAGGTTGGGAGCTGGAACGAGGCATAACGGCGGGTTATGAGCGTTCATCGAGTACCTGAGGCTGGGAACGGATGACAAAGGGTCAATACGCCCAGCCTTGAGGCATTCAAAGGCTTCCTTTTGACCACCTGTTTCTTGGAGCAAGGACTGTTGTTTCATGATAAGACTCCCTTTAGAGTTTTGCCAAGGCTATGTTACGTCTTGGGTGGTGGGAACTGTATTTTATGCTTAAATGCTTTGATGTTTATCGAGAAAGGCTACGTGCATGTCTGCTTCATGCTCTGTTCCCTGAGACCATAAAACTGCGCAGCTGGATAATAAACTTTGTCAGTCCACTAGAGGCTGTCCCTGAGTGTTCCTTTCAGAGTGCGGTTCTCCGAGCTTTACAGTACCTGGCAAATGGTGTGGTTCCTTGTTTATGTTAGAATGTTTCGTCTGTGAGACACTTTGTTCTAGTTTTTGTTCTAGACTCAGCACGGAGGCAACACTTAATTATCATTTGTGGAGTGAGCAAATGAGTAAATGATTCTAAAGAACTGCAGTGACATAGGCTGATCACGGAAGCCATGGAGGCGGGCTTCTGGGCTCCTAGCAAGGCTTGTAGCCACAAGGGCACAGAGTTCAGCGGCTTGTCCTTGCTGGGCCCTGCCTGCTCTTCACCCTGCCCTCGGTTCCCTGCGTGGCCTTGAACCCTTAGTACTTCCTTCCCTCGTAGCAGTGAGGGGCAGTGAGGTTAAAGTGAGAAAAAGCGCATGTAACCAAGCATACTCCCAAGGTCCCGGGGTCTCTAGATTCACCCAGCGCTGTTGACCCCTGGCTGTGAGCCAGACATGGCATGAGTCAGGAGGCCCCACGTGGCCCGGCAGGAGCTGTTCTCAGCAAAGTGCAGATTTCATGTCTAGAAGCGTGGTGTGTTTTCACGGCAGGCACAGTAAGCCCCGCTTCATCGTTGTTTCTTTCAGGAGGTGTCTCAGTGGAGATTCCCGTCAAAGGGAATGCGTGCCATCTTTTTCTGGTGCGTTCCTTGGAAACCGGTGGAAATGTAGGCATGGGAGACTTCGGTGTGGCAGTGTTGCCTACCATCTGACCTGCAGTTTTGGAGGTGGCAGGGAGCTCCATGGGCCATGCAGATGGGGGCTGTGCTGTGAAAGGTCCCCATGGCGGGGGTGAGGATAGCGAGGCTGGGGAAGCAAAGTGAGCAGTTTGTTTTACCAGAACTTTCCAGGCTGGAAATACTCCTATGAAAACAGCACTATCTTTCTAGTTCTGTAACTGGAAACAGAAAGTCAGTTGCAAAACTGAAAATACATCATAATAGGGAAAGCTGCAGAAATCATCTGTTTAATCCATGCCCCGGGTGAGATTGTTGCTAACGCGGGGCTTGTCTGCACGGGCCTTGCAGTCCTCGCACGAGTGGCTGAGGGCCCCCAGCTCAGCCCAGCTTCATGCTTCTCAGCCTGACTTGGTGCTAGCTTACATTTTAGAAAATTGGTGTCCCCCTCAGACATCTTCCGGCTGGGTTTCTTTGCTGCAGACATACTGCTGTAAATCTTAGAAGTGTTCTATAGTCCAGGCCCCAGGGCAGTGCTCGCGTAATCCAGGACATCTTTCCACCAGGCAGCTTGAGTCGGGTTTGGTGATGCTACTGTGATAGTTCATATTTCCTCCGGACCTGTCACCAGGTCTTTTAGAGAGAGCTCCCAACTGCAGTCTTCTTTTCGGACGTTTTTAGACATGCAGAAGGGCGGATGTGTGAGAACCTCGGTCTAGTGTCAGCATAACTTCCATGACACTGGTGAAAGAAAATAAAGGTAAAAATTTGCTTTATATGTCAGGGTATAAGTGCCATTGCTGCTGTGCTGTTATTAATAATGCCGCTCACTGGGTGCTATGCCATTCAAGGCATTTTATCTAAGTTAAGTGTAATCATCAAAACCCTTGTGAAGAGAGTGTTTTTGGTCATATATCACCCATTTGATCACCCACTTCTTTTTACTTCTCTTGCTGTGAGATAGAATGTACATCCAGAATGTCAGGTGTACACACGAGTATGTGGGGGATGAATAATTGTGACGTGAACACTCATATCCCACTGCCCAGAGATGGACCGTTGCCTGTCCTCAGACCTCCTTCATGGGCCCACCCCCTCTCTACCCGAGGCGCGACTGTTAACCTGAAAATTACTTTCTGGTTTTCTTAGTGGTTCTACCATTGGCGTATACATCCCTACGCAGACTAATTTAGCAACATTCTATGCTTTTGAACTTTATATTATCCATATATCTGGATCTGGATATGTATCTGTTTATGGATTTATATATATATATATATATATATATATATATATATATATAGAGCTTCCCTGGTGGCAAAGAATCCACCCGCAGTGTGGGAGACCAGGGTTCGATCCCTGGGTTGCAAAGATCCCCTGGAGGAGGGCACGGCAACCCACTCTGGTATTCTTGCCTGGAGAATCCATGGACAGAGGAGCCAGGTGGGCTACAGTCCATGGGGTCGCAGAGTGGGACGTGACTAAGTGACTGAGCACACGCACATACATATGTAAATCCACATATCTAGATATATATCTATATCTAGATATATGGATTTATATGTGGAATTTATTCTTTGTCCTGAACTTGGCTTCTTTACTGAATGGTATGTTGGTAAGACTGCATGTCATCCTCCTCCATCCATTTTTTTCTTTCTAAACTGATGGTTCTGCCATGTTTTTCTTCTTTGAAACATTATTTATTTATTTGGCTGCACTGGGGTCTTAGCTGTGGCATGCAGTATCTGACCTGGGGTCACACCCAGGCTCCCTGCACTGGGGGCTCGGCGCTTAGCCACTAGATCACCAGGGAAGTACCCGTCCGTCCTCCCCAGTGTGAAGTAGCGTGTGCCACGCAGCGCTCGCGGGAATGCTCACCCGCTCAGTCCATCCCCTCAGTTGTAGGGGGACGGGGGGGCTCTCTCTGTTGTGCCATCATCACCAGCTCTGTTGCTGTGCACTGTCGGTGCACGTGTCCTGGTGTGCCCGTCCACGAGAACCTCCAGGGAGGGCGCCCCTGACGAGCACTTGGCAGGGCCGTAGGCACGCCTTCAGCTTCACAAGGTGGAGCCCAGCCACTTTCCTCAGTGGTTGTGCCAGGTTATGCCCGCAGCAGGCGTGCCCGGCCCGGACCCTCTGCTGCTCCGTGTCGGGGCGGGGACAGGGGGAACGTGCAGGATGGCCAGCCTGCGGGGCCTGCGCTGGCCGACCTCTCCGTGTGGCTTTATTTTCATTTTCATAATGGTTAATGGAATTGGGCCCTTTTCCATAAATTTTTCTGGCCATTTGGATTTATTTCTCTTTTTAAATACTGTTCAAATATTTCCTCATTTTTTTCTATTGAGTGGTTTTGCTTTCTTGTTTGTTTTCAGGAATCCTTCATGTGTCTGGGGTGGGGATCACTTTTTGGGTTACATGTTACAAATACAGTCTTTCATGCTGTGGCTTCCCCATCCCCTAACCCCCCCATATAATGTCTCTTAAAGTTGTTACATTTAATGTCATTTTAAGAAATGTTTCGTCCAGAGTTTTAATTTTAGTTGTGGTTTTTCTGTTCCACACTCTCATTTTAGGCCTCTAGACCTCATTTTCACCATGGCAGCAGCTGAATGCGTGGTTCCTTGCCTCTTTCAAATAATCCGCCCTCCATTCATTCCCAGAGCGAAAACTCTGAAGTTGGCGTGCCACCTTCTGCCTGATACCCACCGGGAACCCCATCCTGAGTCAGTTTCCTAACACCTCGAGTCCCCCTGTGACCTGGCCGCCTGCCACCCTCTTCCCAGCCCCACCCAGCCCCGCCTCGTTGCAGCCCTCCAGGAATGGCCTATATCCCTCCCCCTTACCTTGGCAGTCCTTGTTTGTCCAAGTTGACAGATGTGGGCTGCCTTATGTCCGGGAAATGCATGTAAACCAAACCATCCCCCTCCCAGGGAAGATAGGTGCGAAGTCAGATCATCTCTTCTTTGCTGGCTGGACCAGGGGCCCAAAATCCAGTGCAGACAAATGGTAGGGCTGGGAGATTGTGAAGCTTTGGGCACATTCCCTAAGCCTTTTGTGTTTCAGTATTTTTTATCTGTGAAATGGGAATAGCAGTTGTACCTACTGCAGGAGGCTGCTGTGAGATTTGCAGGAATTAATCCATGCAAGACTTAGAACTCTCTGGCATATGGTAGCTGTAAGTAAAGGTGAGCTAAGATAGTCATGACTTTTGTTAGGTCGCGCTGCTTCACAAATGCACTGTAACCCCATGTTGTAGGCGTGACGGCAGCTTCCTGCCTCGTTTTTGATCCACTTTCTTTTTCGTCGTTTAGTCTCACATGCACTACAGGGCTGCAGCCTGCATATATTTTCCTCATAACTCTTAGCTGGATGCTGGCCCGAAAGCTCTCAATAAATAACTTTCCTTTGAGATGTAGCGTCATTTGCTATCTGCAAGTATCTGACTTAGGAAACAAGTGTTGTGATTTAGTTTGCCTAGATAGCACTTAATCTTTGCAGTTGATATTTAAGTCCAAAAGCTCGTGTGCATTCAGGGAATCAGAAGTCTCTCATCTGTCACCATGTCCCCATGTGAGAACAAGGTCTGACTCATAGCAGGATGTCAGTAAATACAATATATGCTTCATAAATGGAATCCCAAGAGGTGCCCTGTTCATGAGGCAGTCAGACCCTATGCCTGGCAGTGGCTATGGGGCATTACCAGGCTCCACTTTGCCTGTCTCCTGCCCTGCAGTGACTACCCCAGCAGAAGTCCTTGCTGAAATGTGGCAACATCCCACAAGTTCAAGCTTGTTCTGCGTGAAAAGCCCACATGCGGCTCAGCCATATCATTTAGGGAGAGGGGGTCCCAAGAAGATGTTAGGTAGTGATTAAATTCCTGTAAAAGGTGATGATGGTACCAGAAAATGGAATAGATGGAAAGGTTTGTCCTCCTAGACCCCGGAGCCGTTCAGTAGTGCAGGGGGCCAGGGGGCTGACCTCTGTGCCTGTAACAAAGGCTGAGATCACAGACATCAGAGACGAAAGAAGGCTGTCTCATCACGGAGGGAGGTCTGGTCACAGCCAGTCTTTGAAAGCGTCCCTTCTGGCTTTAAGAATTGAAGATTTTTGTAGAAATCAGTAGCTTAGAAACTTGACTTCTCTTTTGGACTCACCTGTCCATTTTTTGACCTATTTACTCAAATGATTTGGGAGTTCTTTTCATTAGCATTTCCACCAAGGAGCAGGCATGGGGAAATACATGGAGTTGAAACTCTTATGAGGCATTTTATCTGCTTTGCTCTAAGAAGGATGGAATTGACTCTTGAGCCTGAAGTTAGGTTTGTAGAACCATTTCTCATTTTAATTGTCCCTTCCTGACTCTGTGGCCACTGACCACCCAGAACTGGCAAGAGAGCATTTTTTGGTTGTTCTTTTGATTTCTGTGCAAATGCTAATGTTCCAAAACTAATTTCATAGAACTTGCTTATATGGAGATAGGCAAGTACGTCAGAATTAATGGTAAGGGGAGCTACTTGAATAGCATTCACTTGGAAAAAAAAGTGATAGATTCCTGTGTTGGGTTTTTTGTGATTTTCTTCTCGAACAAAAAATATATACTCTGGAGTGAACAACAGAGAAAGATATGAAAGCACCCTCATTTAGCAGAGTCGCCTCCTGCTCTGGGGACTTCTGCCCAGTCAATTGGGGGGTTCCCTACAGAGGCAGGACTCAGCCACCCCAGGTTTGTGTCTTTTCTGGAGCATTTCCCGAGGGATGGGCTGCTCCTCGCAGGCCTTCCAGGAAGCAGATGCTCCAAGGATAGGGGAGTCGTGGAGGAGGAGTGGGGTGTGTGGGGGGGACCCTCTTCCTTCCCGTGGAGGCTGATGGCACAGGGGCTGGCCTGGCCCTAACCCTCCTCCTTGTCCCCTCAGCCTTTCCGCTGCGCCCACTGCCATTACTCATGCAACATCTCGGGCTCCCTGAAGCGGCACTACAACCGGAAGCACCCCAACGAAGAGTACAGCAACGCGGGCACCGGGGAGCTGGCAGCCGACGCGCTCGTCCAGCAAGGTAGGTGAGCGGCTGCGCCCTTGTGCCTGGCCAGGGCCCCCGGGGCAGCTCTGCGACCTCCCTCAGCATGACCCCCACATGCCTGGTCATCACTGTTCGCTTCCTCCTTTTCCCCGTGACTGTCAGTGTTACTTGCGGCCAGGACCATACTACAGCAACCTTAATGGAAACCTTAGGGCTTCCCCGGTGGCTCAGACGGTAAAGAATCTGCCTACATTGTGGGAGACCTGGTTTCAATCCCTGGGTCAGGAAGATCCCTGGAGAAGGGAATGGCAACCCACTCCAATATTCTTGCCTGGAGAATTCCATGGACAGAGGAGCCTGGCGGGCTATTGTCCACAGGATCGCAGAGTCGGACACACTGAGCAACTAACGCTTTCACTTTTGATGTAAATCTTAAACAAAAAAGTGATCACTTACCCACACATTTTACCACCCTTCCCATAAAGTTCATTTATCGGTATAGTCATCCCTCGGTCGTCAGGGGATCTAATTCCAGGACCCTCATGGATCCCATAGTCTGAGGATGCTCAAGTCGGTTATGTAAAATGGCAGAGAACAGTTGGTGTCTGCATTTTCAGCCCCACATAGGATGTGGAACCTGGGGGTTCGAAGGGTCAACTGTATGGCCTTCTGTCCTTAGTCCATGCACACATTTTGAACAAATGAAAGCTCATGGCTAACTTTCTTCACTTAACGTTGATTAATACACACAGTTTGTTTTCCTTTGCTACACTGTCTTCCTATTTTAGCTTCTAAGGGCTTTTTGCAATGTAGCATGAAATGGGAGCTCCCCACTTTATTTATTTTAAATATTTATTTACTTTGCCTTTTGGCTGCGTTGCAGTAGTTGGGCACACGGGCTTAATTGTCCCGAGTCATGTGCAATCTTAGTTTCCCGATCAGGGATGGAACCCCTGTCCCCTGCATTGAAAGGTAGATTCTTAACCACCAGACCACTAGGAAAGTCCAACTCTACTATATTTAACCACACTCCTGTTGTTGAACATTGTAGGGTTTCTAGATTTTTCTTTTTATTGCAATTATGAATAGCACTATATTAAGCACATTTATGGGTGGGGTTCTTTATCCAAAAATATTTGAGTGCTCAAATTACATATTCCTCCTGTAAAGAAGAAATGATTTAGAACATTTAAACTAAAGAGAATGAATGAAAACTCTCATATCTTTGAAAAGTTTGGGGGTTTTTCAATACATGGTCACATTTCCATTTGCGAGGGTTTAGCTCACGTGCTGTTGCTACATAGAAACGCTGTTGTATTTACATATGTGCTCCGGTAATTCAGCTGATTGCAGAGTGTGGTGTGTCAGCGGTTGCTCTTCCCTGGATCCTGTGACTCGTTGAAGCTGAAGACCATTTTAGAAACCTATCCCCTACCCCCCACCCCATCCCTGGTGCATGAAGCTGCATTTGCTGTAAGCACCATCAATGGCATCCTAATGTAAAACAAATGAATTGACTGTCCTTCAGCACTTCTGGTGACAGGGCTGACGCACGGAAATGGAGGAGCAGCAGAAAACTCTTGGATAATTTTAAGTCACCCATCTGGGATGATGGGAGCGTGTGCCTCGTGTTGGTATTAAAGGCAGTTTCTAGGAGTTGGAGGGCAGGCCATTCGGGCAAGTTACCCACCCTCCACCGGCGGCCCCGAACCTTACCTGGAGCTCGTAGCTGCCATCACACAGGATTGCAGGAGAATGAAACGAGAACACTTGAGTGTCTGGCATTCAGTACATTTGCATTCCTTTCTTTGTATTTTTTTTTCCTGAAACTATGCTAAGGCTTCTAGAGCTGGTGTATCATTTTGAGGACCCCGCTATCCAGGAATCACAGAAGAGAGGGTGGATTGCCTTCAGTTCAGTTGTCGCTCAGTCATGTCCGACTCTTTTTGACACCATGGACTGCAGCACGCCAGGCTTCTCTGTCCATCACCAACTCCCAGAGCTTACTCAAACTCACGTCCATCAAGTTGGTGATGCCATCCAACCATCTCATCCTCTGTCCTCCCCTTCTCCTGGGTTGTCTTCGAGTCACAGTAAATAATTGGGGTACAGGGCTAGTGATTCATTTCAACATCCTTCACACTCTTAGGCTAGACTGGCGGGAAATAGACATTTACTTGGTCATTAGGACAGGTGTGGGGATCTGATTGATGCCTCTGTCATAGTTCCCTGCTTCCAGACTTTCATCACTACCTTGCACAAAATGTGCTGAGGTCAAGTTGCTTCATGTCCTACATTTTCTTCATGCCCTAAGTTAACTTTCTAACTTGTTCTAGGGTCTGGGTTTTATAATTTTGAAGGGCTATTTTTGGCCTTCATGTGTTTGTTTATTTATTTTTGCTATGCCCCCATCAAGAGACTCACCTGGAAGGAAGCAGTGGAATGTGTTTTGGCTCATAGGAGACACCATGCCTCTGTGTCTTGGCAGGGGAACTCTCTCTGAAATCCGAGAGTTGGTTGAGGGTTAGTGCAGCTCAGAGCCCTCAAGAGCACACAGCTCTTGCTGACCTTGCGTCTGAGGGAGAGAAGGAGAGAGGAAGAAGATGGGGCTGAATAAAAAGGATCATAATGCTGAGTTGTTTGGGATCACTCACTGGGACTTTTCTCATTTTCTTTTGATTACTTTCATGTAATTCTCCCCATCCTTGTTTGGTTTTATTTTCCTCATCTATCAACCCCTCAAAAATTACCTTCCTGGGACTTCATAATTTCTTGTTTTGAGATAGAGGAATAGGTCTTAAAATGATATAGTAAAAAACCACATATATACCTATGACCAATTCATATCGATGTATGGAAGAAACGTACTGTAAAGTAATTATCCTCTGAATAAAGAAATTAAAAAGTATTTCTAAAATTAAAAAAATTAAAGAAAAAAATCATAAATGTAGTTTTCTCAAAATGATGTTGCAGTCACCTGAAACCAAGTGCAGGGACTCCTTGTCCGTCCCCTGTGTTGAAACAGTGACACCCGGGAGCCGTCGATGGCTGAGAAGGATAGTTCTGCCCCAGGCTCAGGGGTTTGGGGAGGGGGTCCAAGCACTTTTTGTAGAGGAGGCGGGGAGAGGACCTAAAAGGCTGAGGTTTCTGCTCCGGGCAGGTTTCTCAGGGAAGGGACTGTGGTGTTTTCCCTGCAGTTTGAGTCCTTTCCGTGAACCCTGGAGTGGAGGCTGCTGGGGTGTCCGCCCGTCGTGTTCTGGAAATGTTCACCAGCTGGCTTTCCCGGGGCAGGGGACGGGGCGCTGATATGTAGCATTTTCCAGTTTCTGTGCTGTGAATATTTCCACCAGGGCCAATTTCAAGCTTCCCGTGTGACATCGCTGAGTTGGGCAGGGATGTGCCTAGCCAGCTACTGAGCTGGTTCCCTCTGGCTCCAGCACACGTCTGGTCCTGGGGGCGCAGGCTGCGTGCCAGCCATGTGCCACCCACATGGCAGCCATGTGCCAGCTGGGCCTCAGCCGGAGGCACTTGGACTCCAGTGCTTTCCTGGCAGTTAGACTTGTACTGAATAGTGTGTAAATGCTTTATCCCCTGCTTGTGTTTTATCTACTTCTGATGTTTTGAAAGCAGATCAATCTCTTGTTTATTCCTCTCTCAGTCACTTGTTCATTAACATGGATTTGAGGCGTTTTCCCACAAAATATACATTTTCTTATTGTATCGCTTCAGTTGGTCTTCCCCTTTCCTCCTCTTAAAAGCGTGATGAAGCCAGCTCAGGAGCTGGTTCACTAAAACCAGAGGTGGTAAGAGGCATCAGATGCTCGGTGCTCAGCGTCACAAATTCTCAGCTCGTTCCTGGAGCTCACAGCCTGGTAACAATGGGCTGGTCCTTTTCTGGGGACCTCACAGCCCTCCTTCAAGTCACCCCAGGATATTGGCACAAGTCTAGGGTCGGGTGCACAGCCCTGGAGCCCATTGTGATCCCTGTGGCCCCTGGACCAGTTACTCAGCTTCTCTGAGCATCAGTTTGCAAAGACGAGATCTTATTCTCGAAGATCCCAGAGCATGCCTGACGTGTCACAAGTGCCTGATAAATGGCTTGCATTCCCTATCGTGTTTATTCCATTGCCTTCTTCTCAGTGTATCTTAACCTCATCATGTTCCCCATGCTGTGTGAGGCTCTGGGATGTGGTGGCATTTGTTGTTATTCTGGGCTGGGGATGAAGCCTGGGCAGCTTTTCCGTGTTATGATCCTCTAACAGAAAGTATGTGCTCCTTTAACAGGCCCCACGTTGCTATAGGAGAGAAGTTCACTGCTTCTCCCAGGTGGTGAACATTATCTCAGGTCCCTCATTTTAAAGAATCATTGAGCAGGGGGTAGATAAAGGAGATAAGAAAAGATACGAGGAAGAGGGCCAGAGAAGGCTTAGTTTGTGGCATCTGCTTAAATCTGTGTGTTGTTTTGAACAGGTATATTAAGAGTGTAAACATGTATATCCATACCTTTGATGTACATTCATATCTTAGTTTTTTCACACCAGATTCGGGGAAAATAGTATAGAAAAAAATCCAGAAACTGTCAGGTAACCCAGGGATCGAACCCAGGTCTCCCGCTTTCAGGCAGATTCTTTACCAGCTGAGCCACAAGGGAAGCCCAAGAATACTGGAGTGGGTAGCCTATCCCTTCTCTAGGGGATCTTCCCAACCCAGGAATCGAACTGGAATCTCCTGCATTGCAGGCGGATTCCTTCTGAAGCTATCAGGGAAGCCTTTCCATACCAGATTCGGGGAAAATTGTATAGAAAAAATTCAGAACCTGTCAGCCAACCTAGCGTCCTTTATTTGAATTTTGAACATTTTTATTTTAAAATCATTTTTATTAGGGCTCAGATCCCATACATTAGTGAAAGATGCTTCCAGTGATGTGATGCTGTGCTGTTGGTTGTTATTTTCCATGTTAGCTTATCTCTCATGAGGTTGGCATCATCTTTCCCAATTTAAAATGAGGAAGTACAGAGAGGAGAAAGGACTGGACCCGAGCTACACAGTGAGCAGGTGAGCAGGCCAGACCCGGGTCCTGATTCAGAATCTGGCTTCTCACCACGGATGGGCTGCGTCTCCTGACGTGAGTCTCAACTGTGCACTTGTTGAGGAGGAAGGAAGGAAGAAGAGGAGGAAGAGGAGGAGGTGTGGTCCTGTTGGAGACTGGTTTGCATTTGCTGGTGGTCACACGAGGTCTCAAGAGGACGTGTTGAAAGGTTACGCATGTGGGAGCTGTCTGCTTTCTCCTGCTTCTTTGCCTCCAGGTCTGACTGCTAACCTGACCAAGGCTGACTCTGGGGCCTCTCTCTCTCTTTCCAGCCCTTCCCCTGTTGTCCAGAGGATCTCAGATCACCAAGATTTTGAGAAGTGTGTGGGAGGACCAGAAGGGACGAGGGAGACCTTGATTAAGCTCTGACTCAGCCTGACTCAGGGTCAAAGGCACTTTGTTTTACCTTTGCAGTATTTCCCAAAGTCTGATTTCATGTTTTACATGTTAATAAAATAAAAGTTCTCTGTGTCCACTTTCCGTTGTTAATTAAGCTGCCTTTGGTCCAGTTACCCTTGAGTATCTGTATTAGTTTCTTATTGCTGCTGGTACAAATGACCACACGGTTGGTGGTGGTTTAAAACAGCACAGATTTCTTACTTTGCCATTCTGAAGGTAAGGAGCCCAAGCTGGTCTCACTGGCTCAAGTCAGGTTTGCTGGCAAGTCTGTATCCCTTCTGGAGTCTCAAGACCAGGATGTTCTCTCTTTCCAGCTTCTGGAGGCTGTCTGCAGTCCTTAGCTCTGCCCCCTCCTCCATCTTTGTTAGGTGACGGCACTGGGGTCTGCTGTCCTGCCCACTCTTAGAAGGATCCTTGTGATAACTTTAGGCCCGTCCAGATGGTGCAGGATAATAGCCCCATCTCTAGCTCCTCACCCGGTCCTTTCCGCCACCTGAGGTTTTATGTTCACACGTTCCAGGGTGGAGGAGCCTGTTATTCTGCTTACCCTACACTGTCTTTTTTTTTTTTCCCCCCCCTGCTTTTCATTTTGTACTGGGGTATAACTGATTAACAATGCTGTGGTAGTTTCAGGTGAACAGCGAAGGGACTCAGCCGTACATATATGTGTGTCTATTCTCTCCTAAGCTCCTCTCCCATCTAGGCTGCCACATGACAGTGAGCAGAGAGTTCCCTGTGCTATATAATAGGTCCCTGTTGGTTATCCATTTTAAATATAGCAGTGTGTCCATGACCATCCCAAACTCCCTAACGGTCCCTTCCCCTTGGCAGCCGTAAGTTTGTTTTCTAAGTCTGAGTCTGTTTCTGTTTTATAAGTTCATTTGCATCATTTCCTTTTAGATTCCACATATAAGGGATGTCATATTTCTCCTTCTCTGACTTAATACACTGCTTTTTATAAGGATATAAGCTTTAGCATTTTTGCCTTCATAGGAAAACAAAAAACCAAGACCCAAGAATTCAAGGAAGTGGTTCTGAGTCACGTGAGCCAAGTGACAAATGCAGATCTCCTGACTGTCCAACCGAGTATCCATGCCATTCTGGGAGTTATACTATTGAAAATGAAATTGAATTTTCAATAACGTCAGCCACTGCAAAGAAGTGAAAATAGTTTACTTGAAATTCCTCTGGAAGATATTGAATTCCAAAAAGAACAAAAGATGCTATGATGGAGTTTCCAAATTGCTCCTGAAATTCTGTCCTTTGGCTTGGTTCGTCTTTCCTTATGAGAAAGATTGCAGCTTATGGGGAGGGGTGTTGTGGTTTTTATGGGGTGCACTTAATATCAGGGCTGCAAGGAAACTCACTAGGTCTCCTCGTGACCTTTGCCAAGTGTTGCCTAAGCAATGAATTGAAATGGAAATTAATTTTTCTCGGGTTTGATGTCAATTACCTGGCACAGTTACACCTTCCATCTAGATTACATACTTCCATTTGTTGTTCTTTAATTAAAGCCACCGTGATAAAGGTGGGAGTTTTAATTAGTGTGGGGGCATTCTAATATTAATTTTAATTTAAGCATAATATCAGGATGTTTTTTCTCCCTAAATTAGTTTCCATTAAAGAGTAGCCCAGAAGGAATCCTTAATTTCATTTTAAAGCCTAAATTTAACCTTTGGTAATTTGTTTGTGCTCATTGTCACAGATTAAGTCTTTATAGAAGCAACGTCAGCTTAACCCAGAGACAAGGTAGTGGTTCTCATGCCTTGGAGGGTTTTAAAAGATGATTGTAAGAAAATGCATCATTTTAGATGATGAACAAGCAATAACAAAGACGATTAAGAACTAAGTTTAATTATCCTCCAGGCAAGAAAGAACAAGCTCATTTGATTTTGCCTAAAAATGTGCAATGTGTTTGAGTTTTGGAAAAACAACTGTCTGAGCTGCCTTTTTTGTAGAATGTCCTAGAAGTTCAGGATTTGGTAACTTGCCAGTCTCTGTGGGCTTCCCAGGTGATGCTAGTGGTAAGAACCCACCTGCCAAGGCAGAAGACAAAAGAGACACAGGTTTGTTTTGGCCCCTGGGTCAGGAAGATCCCCTGGAGGAGGACATGGCAGTATTCTTGCATGGAGGCTCCCATGGACCGAGGAGCCTGGCAGGCTGTGGTCCGTAGTGTCGCAAAGAGTTGGACACAGCGGAGCGACTGAGCACCCACACGCACGCACTGTCAGTGCTGACTCTGGCCGCTGTCTCTGCTGCGCCTGCTGTGCTCCTCTGTGCTCGCCTAGCATGGAAAGGCCGAGGTCCAAGGGACTGTGCCCTCAGCCACCTGCGTTAGCTTCCATTCCTGCTAACTCTTGCTCTGGCTGTGAAGGGAAGCTGGAGGAGGGGCTTACACCTATGAGAGATGTGATTTCAGCTGAGTTTTTAAGACCAGCTGTTGTGCCAGGTGGAGAGCAGACCCACTGTGGCTGTGGGAGACCAGTTAGAGGCCTTCTGCTCCCATCTCACTGCCCCGGGCCCTCCAGTGCAGGCTTGATGCTGCTAGCACTTGGCCCGACTCTAGTCTGCTCAATGTCCGGTAGATTAGAGGCCTGATGCCAGGCTTCTCTGGTGGCTCAGATGATATAGAACCCATGTGCCAATGCAGGAAATTCGAGTTCAATCCCTGGGTTGGGAAGATCTCCTGGAGGAGGAAATGGCAACCCACTCCAGTGTTCTTGCCTGGAGAATCCCATGGACAGAGGAGCCTGATCGGCTACAGTCCATGGGGTGCAAAGAGTTGGATGCACCTGAACACAAAACACAGCACTGCTGGGACTACAGCTGGCCTCCCAGGGGACTAGTCTGCTTCTGAAAGCAGGTCCTGTTTAGTCACTTCCCTGTACTAACACTTAGGTTAAACTGACTCAGCATTTACTGTAAACCAACTGTGCTTCAGATGAACAATAAACAAATGATCTTTGTCCAGCTCCAAATTTAGTTACTGCTTCTGATAAAATCTTAGCTAGTCTTTGTATGTGGAGAAGGAAATGGCAACCCACTCCAGTGTTCTTGCCTGGAGAATCCCAGGGACGGGGGAGCTTGGTGGGCTGCCGTCTGTGGGGTCGCACAGAGTCGGACACAACTGAAGTGACTCAGCAGCAGCAGCAGCAGTCTTTGTATGATTCTCAAGTATTGTTTAATTCTAGAGTTTTATATTCTCTTAATTAAAACATGCAGCTACTTCCTGGAACATGTGTCAAATTTAATCAGTTAAATAAACAGTGCCATTTCAGGATGTGACCAGCTTTTTCATTTGTCCTTTACGGGGATATTCAAGTAGGGATTTATATCCCTGGCTTCACTTCTGACATGAGGGAGACTGAGCATCTGGCCCTCTGTCTTAGTGTTTTGGGACAAAAGAGATTGAGAAAAGCAACCGTTGTCCTTCAGTTATTTTTCGCTTTCTAAATTATTTGTTATTTTCCAAATAAAAATGTGAAAAAATGATTAAAGCCACTTTATCCACTTGGCCAAAGGAATATTACTCATCTTGACTCTCTGTCACCTAAAATATTAAATGTGTATTAGATTCTCTGCAAATTCTGATTCAATAAATGAAAAGAAATGCATTAAGTTTTAAAATCTCTGCCCGGAAAAACATATTGAACAGCTGCCATTCTGTTTACTAGTAAAGTAAGCTTGGATGGAAAGTAAATACTGGAGACGAACGCATGTCTTGGGTTTGAGGCATTTGGACGGAAGGCTGTGAGCGCTTTCTTACCTGTGTCTGTGCTTCCAGGTGGTTTGAAGTGTCCGGTGTGCAGCTTCGTCTATGGCACCAAGTGGGAGTTCAACAGGCACCTGAAGAACAAGCATGGCCTGAAGTTGGTGGAGAGCGAAGGAGACCCCAAGTGGGAGGTACTTTTGAAAGCTTGGTCTTGATCGTGACTTTCCTCAGCACAGACAACAAACCAGGCAAGCCCAGTGCCGTTCCTTGGCGCGTTGGGTTTTCTGGTGGGAAACTTGGACATCTTTCGGAACCCCGTCTCCCATCTGATGGGGGTAGAGTGGATGAGGTCCGGGCCATGCATGTGACTTCTTATGCTGAGTTGTGTTGCAACTGGTTTGTGAATGAATGTCTGCATTGGACTCATTGATACCTTTACTTCTGTTATCTTGAATCCAGAGTTTCAGAAACTGCATCGGAAAGAAAAATGCTTGACAGTATATATTGTTGGTCCCTGCCCAGAGAACAGAGAAGGGCTCCGCTTGCTGATTTTAGGTCCTCGTCTCCCTCAGCTGAAGGCAGGTGCTCCTACCTGTCACCTTTGTTTTCCAATCAGATGTTGGAACCAGTTTCCTAGCTGAATTCTATAAAATCCAGTAGCTCTCTTTTCAGGTACCAGGGGTCACTGCCAAATTGCAGTTTACCTGATAGAGTTTCTCAAACTCAGTGCTTGCTGAGATTATGATCTGGACAGTTCTTTGTTGTAGAAGGCTACTCACGGCATTTTAGAATGTTTAGTAGCGTCGTTGATCTCTGCCCACAAGGATCCACTAGCACAGCCAGTTAAGAAAACCAGACAGAAAGCACAGACACTGCCAGGTTCCCCAGGAGTCAGAATGACCCTCAGTGGAGGAGCACTTCCTGAGAAGTTTCCGTCATTTCACAGTATCCAGTGGGTTTACTCCAGTTAAGAGTAAGGGCTCAGAAACAAATCCAATGACAGTGTGGGGGTTATTCCAGAAAGCAAGGGAAGGGTTGTCCAGTGGGAGGGAATGTGTTAATCTGTTAACATAACCCATCATAGTATCAGAACTAGGGAGAAAACTGAAATGATTATCTTCGTAGATGGAGAAAAGGCATTTGACAAAATTCCTCATCCACTGATTAAGAACAGTCAGTAAAGCAGAATTTGATGCTTACATCTTTAAAACGAAAAACAAAATATATATGTTTCAGGTCAATGGCCAACATCTTAAATTTCTTATTAGATTTGGGAACAAGAGGAGGATGCCCTAGGGGCTCTGGTCTTTTAAACAGCATGGGAGGCCTCAGCTGGCATGTTGGACGCGGTAGAGTAAGTAGAGATGTAGGACTCAGAAAAGAAGAAATGAAGTATCTCTGTAGATGCAGGATTATGTTTTTGAAAATCTAAGAATGAATGAAAATCTACTACACATGATAAGCAGCGGATTAAAACATCAGTATACAATAATCAATGGCTTTTATAGAGAGATAACCTAGAACAAAAGAACAGGGATTTAAATGTGAAAAAGAGATATTTTACAAATACCAGAAGAAAACATAAGTGAATCTATTTGTAAATTGAGAGTGTGGAGAATTTTCCTAACTATAACTCAAAATCCAGATTCAATTAGGAAAATGATTGAAAACAAATTAACCACATGAAAAACATTTTTAAAATCTTATGTAAAATAACTCATAGAGGGGCAAATGACAAAAAAGAGAAAAAACCAAACTATTTTCAGTCATATCATAGAAAAAAGGTGAGTATCTTAATGTTGTAAAAGGCTTCTTCTAGCAATACTGGTGAAAAAGATCAACAGCCCAAAATGCAAGAGATAAGAAAGGTTCAGAGAAAAAGAAATGCAAATGACCTTGACTATCTGAAAACGTGATCAGCCTCACATGTAATAAGTGTAATTAAAACTAAACAGAGATAGAATTTCTTACCTATTTGACTGGCAAGAATCCACAGGTTTGACATCACCTCTGCTGGAGAGGCTGAGTAAATAGGCATTCTCATACATTGCTGGTGGGAGTGTAAAATGTGTATGTGACCTTTATGAAGGGGAATCTAGCAATATCTACTGAAATTACACAAGTGCTTCTTTTTCCATTAACTAAACAATCCCACTGTTAGAAAACTGTCCCAAGTTTATACTGACAAAAATGAGGGGAGGTGTCTACACAGGCTGTTTATTACAACTCTGTTAATGTAGTAGGTGAAGACAGAGTGTGTGTGTGTGTGTGTGTGTGTGTATGTGTGTGTGCGCACCAGTAGATTGATGCAGAAATAATTCCAGATATATGTGTGTACACGGTTAGTATACATGCATGTAGACTTCCGTGGTGGCTCAGACGGTAAAGCTTCTGCCTATAAGCTTCTGCCTGGAAGACCTGGGTTCGATCCCTGGGTCAGGAAGATCCTCTGGAGAAGGAAATGGCAACCCACTCCAGTATTCTTGCCTAGAAAATCCCGTGGACAGAGGAGCCTGATGGGCTACAGTCCATAGGGTTGCAAAGAGTCAGACACAACTGAGTGACTAAACTTCAACTTTAAACTTTATACATGCATGTGTTTCTTAGCTTTTTGTGCTCAGAGGGCCTAGAAACAGTGACCCCCAACTGGCAATGAGCACACCTAGTCTCTAGGTCTTGGTTTCTAACAGGATTCTCCAAGAAGAGGAACCAAGGTCCCTTGGAAAAAGCGGTCGACTTCAGAGCAGAGGCAGAAATTACGGAAGATGATCCTGGAGCATTTTGCAGTGCTGGAAAGTAACACCAGTGTGCTTCACAAAAGTAAAACAGACGTGTGTCAAAATGACACAGGAGACAACCCAGAGACTCCCTAGCCTTTCCCTTCTCCAGGGGTTCTTCCCAACCCAGGGATCAAACCCAGGTCTCCCACATTGCAGGCAGATTCTTTACCAGCTGAGCTACTAGGGAAGCCCAAGAGTACTGGAGGGGGGTATTCTGTCTCTTCTCCAGCAGATATTCCCGACCCAGGAATTGAACTGGGGTCTCCTGCATTGCAGGCAGTTTCTTTATCAGCTGAGCTACCAGGGAATCCCCTAGAGAGTTCCTAATGGCCCCAAACTGGAACAATTTGAGTAACAAAGTAAATCATGATAGTATTGGACTAAAAAAATCACTCAAAGCATAGAGTAAATATCTCTACATCCATACTGATAAATGATTAAATAAATAATAGAGAAGGAACAGTTTTTACCTACAGAAGAATTCTGATTAATAGATATAGAAAAAATGAGGGAAATAGAAAATTACCATTGGAACACCACAGTAATAAGTATAGTAGCCAAGGTCCATTGATGAATGCCAGAATTAGTCAACAGAAGTTTTGAGGAGAAAGAGAGTGTTGATGTAACCTCAAAATATCTCCCCTAAATAATTATGAATTATAAAGGGAAAAGTAGTAACATCACAGTTCAGACACCTGGCCAACACCTCCTTAGCCCCTCAACCAAGGTCAGAATTCTTGGTAGTAAGACAGAGTGACATCATGTACCCCCTGATGTGACATGATCAGAAGGGCTGTCATCACACTGTTTGGATTCATGTGATGGTTTCTTGTGATTAGGTAGGGGCCGAGGATTGTTGGAAGATTATTGACAGCCCTTCTGATTTTATATAGCAATAAAAATTGAACTTTTAAAAAGCAAGCCCTGAAAATTAAGAGTAGAATGAAATCAAGGATCTAAACTGTATGTCAAAGCAATGGCAGAACCACATAGAGAAGAACTATTTTAAGAGATTTTAAGATAGAAATTGGATTGTTCCTCCCCAGTGGAATAGAACCTAAGGGCGAAAGGAACTGGCAAAAAAAATACTGTTCTTAGTTATTCCACCAGCAGTGGTTGATATTGTTACTCTAAGGCTGTTGTTAGTAGTATTTGCAGAGTGGAGTGAAGCATATCAAATGTGTTTAAATCCATGAGTTTATAATAATCCTGGGAGAAAACTCCTTAGTTACCTGTGCAGAGTAATAGTGAATCAACTCTATTTTGATAAATAAAATTGTTCCTTTGGTAAGGCTCAGAGTTGAGCAATTATTCTACCTCATCTAAACAAACCGTAACTCAGAATAACCGAATGTTGGAGGAGAGAGATTTCTTTGTGTAGAAGTATTCTAGCCAACAAGTGAAGATTTTCATGACTTCAGTTTTACAACCCCTCCACTGGCATGATGGGTCTAGCGATGACCATAGTCTCCTGCTAACACAGCAAAAACAGAGACGCTCAGTCACGGAGTGTGTCCTGATGGAAGTACACAGTGTTACCATGGAGTCCTCCTGCCAGAAAGGGAACTGATCACCTGATTAAACTTCCACGTCTGACTGTCACTGTACAGGAAATACAGTGGACGGGGACACACTCAGTGATTCCCTGGTGGTGCAGACAGCAGAATCCAGGCTGTTGGAAACTCTGATGGCAAGCAACCGCTTTTCATAGTGAAACTATAAGCAGAGGAGAAAGAGTGGAAGGAGAGCCTATAAGTGCAAGACTTTTATCAGACGGTTCTAATATATGGATTCCAATAGCTTAAGTACAACTTGGAGGATTAAGTTGTGAAAAAATGAATTGGGGAAATTAGAACACCGCTTAGGGATGTGAAGACAATTTAGGAATCACTGTTAAAGTGTTCTGAGTGTGATGGTGGTGTTGTAGTTCTGGTTTGAAAGAGTTTTATCTTTTAGAGGTGCATTCTGAAATGTTTAAATTGATATGACGTCTGCATTTGCTTCAAAATCAAAGGGCAGTTGTGTGGAGCGTGGTGGGGGCATCGGCAAAAGAGGACAGGCTGTGAGGTGGTGGCTGCGGAAGCGGTGCTGTGAGCATGGGGGCTCACTTCTCCATCTTGCGTCTGTTTGACATTTTCTGTAAGAAAATTTAAGGAATGTGGACT
Source organism: Nanger dama (assembly GCA_917880005.1). NCBI lineage: Eukaryota > Metazoa > Chordata > Mammalia > Artiodactyla > Bovidae > Nanger > Nanger dama. Next base: position 4,702,729 of record CAKJTW010000074.1, on the reverse strand, counting down.
TGGACAGACTTCCTTGAGGTTTCCTGGCTCCTCCTGTAAACAGTCTGGCCTTGAGCCATTGTTTGTTGAACCTCTGTGACTGCTGTGTTCTAATGTCTATGGTGAGGCTCCGGCCACTCAAGAGGTCAGAAGGATTGAGAGACAGGCTGTATGAAATGCCAGGGTTACTGTCTAGTCCCCAGCAGGTCTGCGGTGCGGCGGTGATGGTGTCAGCAACATCACCATCGTGTGCGCATCTACGGAAATCCTCTGGTGCTTCGAGTCCATCCTTGCAGGGCTTTGCTCTCTGTTAACAAATAGACATGGAAAGCCGGTTCCTGATGTAAACGGCATCTCTTCCAGCCAGCTGGTGCTTCTGTTTGTGCAGTCACGCCCCTCTCCTTTGAAGACCTGACTTCATACAGATCTCGACACCTTCAGCAGAGCTGTGACTCTGCAAGTACAGTTGACACAAAGTCACCCACTAGACTCCAGAAGTACGACAGTTGAGCAGCCAAGACGCTTGCCAGAGGTGGTTCTTCGAGTGATGATAGGTTGCCTGTTCTAGCAGTCATGCTGTCGCCAGGCTCCCTAGAGTGCCCTATAAAGCACTGCCTTCCCAAAGGTGGTTATTACAGAGAGTACCCCAAAGCCGAGGAGCCGTGCCACGCCCTTGCTGTTCATCACAGGCTGAGATCCAATCCACGTTGGCCACAGTGTTGCCTAATGGTACTTACAGGGAAGCATGCTTCTTTTTGTTCATTTATGCGTTCATCAGATACTCATTGGGTGTCTACGAAACATCAGGCTGGAAATGAGCTAAATGAATTTGACCACTTGGCTGTAAAAGAATAATCACATTCTATTCTGAGCCTTTGTGAATAGCTGATAAGTGCTTACAGAGTGTGATAACTTTGGTTCCTATAATTTGTGTATAAAATCTCCTTTTTGTTCTTCTTTACTGGTGACATTCATGCTTGCCTGCCTTCCAGTGCCAGGAAGAGGTGATTATGAATATCTAGTTAGTGTGAAATGTCCACCTCTCCTCTCCTTATCGGTGTGAGATTTCTGTAAATGTTCCTCTAGCTTCTCCTTCTCTCGTGGGGTCCTGATTCTGCACAGGTGTATTTTTCTCTGGTCAGTCGCATTTGTCATACCCATCCTGTAAAAATAAAACGAGCTGCAGGCTGCACGAGTGGCTGAGACTGCTGAGATCTCGCTGTGTGCCGGGACCCGTGCTCTAAGCTGGCCAGATGTGGTGGTGACTGGTCCTCTCCTCCGGTCCACCGCCACCACAGCTGTGCCTCCCTCTAGGCCCTGGGCAGGGGGTCAGAGCAGTGCTGGTGGCAGTGGGAGGAGCAGAGCACACACGAGGGCCTCTCTGCGTGTCTCACATCTCGTTGTGAACAACACCCTCTGTTCCCTGCGGCAAGAACGTGTCAACAGAGGCTTTCCTGCGAAGCTGGTTTTAAAGTCTCGGCACTTGCCACAGAGAAGTTTTCTCTTTGGGAGATGGGTTTTTATTGGAGCGCTGGTTTCCTCAGGGGTGCCAAGCAAATGAGCTGCTGCAGACGCATTTCTGGTGTGTGTGTGTTTTGTCTGAATCCATTATCCCAGGGCTTCTGGGGACCATCTAGGGGTCTTCTAGGCAGTCCCATCAATGATTCTGTGTTTTCATTTAGCCAGCAACAGAAACTCCTGAAGAGCCTTCCACCCAGTACCTGCACATCACAGAAGCTGAAGAGGACGTTCAGGGCACACAGGCTGCTGTGGCCGCCCTCCAGGATCTGAGATACACCTCGGAGAGTGGTGAGAGCGCCCCCCGCCTCCCCGACACCTTACAGCTGGTCTTTGACAGGCTGAATGAATGGATGAAGTTGTGAATGAGTGATGTCCGTCACTTGATCTCCTTCAGCTGCGTTGCGCCCTCAGGAGCGCTCTAGTTGTCAGGCTTAGAGGTAGAGATCTCTTGCAGAGTGATCTAGAACAGAGCTGCAGGTGAAGTGGTGCCACCAAACAGTGTTGCCAGATGTCCATGCGTAGCGTCACATCTCACCCTTCCAAGTGCTAACTAGGCCCGACCTTGCTTAGCTTCTGAGATCAGACGAGATTGGGCCCATTCATGGCGGTATGGCTGTAGACTCATCATGTCTCTGAGCAGCGTGTGGGAAGATGGGTCTTACAGTCCTTACTTCACAAGAGGCAAGAGACTTCCTCCTTGTAAATGGTTGGCTGAGGCTCACCCACTTCTTGGGTGTTGGAGCTGGTCTTGGAATCTAGGTCTCCTAACTTCTTGTTGGAGCGGCATCCCTGCTCCAGGCTCCCTCAGAGTCATCTGTTCTGGGGGGTTGTTCCAGGGTCTACAGGAGGCAGATAGGAGATGTGGCTGAGACCGGGGGCCAGTCTGCTGGCCTTCCTAATGGCCCCTTCTGGACCTGTGGACCCAGGACTGTCTGCTGTCCAGTTCTTCTGAAAAGCCCCAAGTCAGGATCTTCATGTCAGAGGTCATCGTTGTCAAATGTTAGATCAATTTAAAAACGAACCACTGTGCCAGCCTAGTGGCAACCAGGCCGTTGGGCTGAGAACACTTTTTCTTAATGCTCTTTAAAAAACAGGAACAGAAGACAAGTTAATATAAGGTGCCGCAGCGCTCTGTGTATGGCGGGAGCAGAGGTCAGGCAGGCGGGATTAGAGGAAGCGTGCGGTGAAGTCAGATGGTGACAGGAGATAGGAACTCACCATTTCACCGAGCTCTTAGTCCCTAAGCCCCAGGTGGTCAGAAGGATGCACAGAACGTCCTGTGGGCCACTCTCTTTTGGGGAAGATCCGAGGCCAGCACTGTGTACACCGCCTGATGAGCTGTGGTGACCCGGGAGAGACCCCACAGCCTGTGAGAGCGGCATGCCCTGCGGATGGGGCGTCCGGGGCCCCACTGTCAGCGCGGTTCCCAGAGCTGACGCCGTGTCTGCTCGTGTTTCCTTCCCTCACGAGCAGTGACTTCAACGAGTGCTCATGCCGGGCCGGGCCAGCCGGGGTTCCCCACGTACACACACTGCCTCGCTCCCACGCTCCCTCTCTCCTTTGACAGGTTCTCTGTGTCTCCTCCTGGCTGTTAGGAAACGATGCAGCTCAGCAGCTGGGCCTCCACTTTGGGTCCTGGCCTCCCTGCACTGTGTTTCCGGCCACCTCAGAGCTGTGCCCGCCTTGGCCAGACTCTGCACATCTCAGCACGAACTGAGCCTGCTCCTCTCCCACCCAGCACTGTTCCTACCAGCGGCATCTTCACTCTCAGGGTTCAGGCTGTGGGACACCTCCCAGGAGCCCGCCTGACTGTCCTGCAGAGCTCCCAGTCGCCCCCTGATACGAAACTGACCAGGGGCTGGAGACAGTGGCTTACTGTCTGTCGGTCACCTGCGAGCCCCGGAAGGAGAAGCAGGGAGGCAGCACCAGCTCTTTGTCTGTGTTCCCACTGGGAACCGTGTTCCTGGCTGACGCTTGGGGCTTGATAAATGGTCATTAACAAAGGAAATGGATGAAGAATTAAAATATTACTTCCATGCATTTTTTAAAGGGTCAATCTTTTGTTTAGTGTTTGGCTGTTTAGAATGGTTGGCTGCAAGGCACGCCCTCCCCCATCCTCCAGGAGTGTGTGTGTGTCTGTTTGTGTGTGAGGTGTGTGCAGGGAACGCCAGGCCTGTGCATGGGGAACAGGTGCCCACATCATTGCTTCAATCATATGCCATGTCCTACCTGCCGTGTAGAACACAGTGAATGCCCTTCTCTCATCTCTTAATGATTCACGTTGGAACAAGGCCCGGAGAAAGCTGTCCAGGAGGATGTAGACATTGGAGGAGACTTCGTACTATTATGCTAACCTGGAGACCAGGCAGTAATTTCCCTCCTGGTGAATTAACAGTCGGGGTCAGAGTGGCATGTTCAGGAGAGTCGCAGATGGCCAAGCATATGGCAAAAGCAGGCAGGGTGCGCTCAGTAGCTTCCTGATGATGTCAATTCCAGGCTTCTGAGATGAGTAAAAGAGAACCCTGGGCTTCCGTTGGTTCAGAAGTCGAAAGACCACCAACTTGATGACTGGGATGTCCTCGCGTGTCCTGCCCGTATCCTGTGAACTTATCTGGCTCACACTCAAGGGCCACCTCCTACCATGCTGGAGGGGAACCAGCTCTGCGGTGTGCTTCCCAGGAGTTCCGTTCTGAGAGGCAGCCCTGTGTCCACAAGTTTGCATTCAGAACATCCAGGCTTGAGCCCTGGCCTTGTGACGTCGCCGATCCGATGGCCCAAGGCAGGTCTCTTCGATTTTTGCAGTGAAGTGACTAAGCTATAAAGTGGGGATATACCACCACAGTGCCATCTCCTCACAGGTTGTGTAGAATTTGGAGATGTTCTTACAAGGAGTGTGTTGTTAGCTGTGACGTACCACACTCTTTGTTTCTGTGGTCACAATGAGGGCTTACTGAGAACACGTGCATCCTTGGAGAAGGCACCACCCAACCATGGCCTCTAGAAGGGCTGCTTCTGCATTCAGTGACCTTCACCGCCCTTGCACTTAACCATCTCCTATTTGCTTCTTCCTGCACAGGTGACCGACTTGACCCCACGGCCGTCAACATCCTCCAGCAGATCATCGAGCTGGGCACCGAGACCCACGACGCCACTGCTGTTGCCTCGGTGGTTGCCATGGCACCGGGGACCGTGACCGTTGTGAAGCAGGTAGGACCCGCCCCTCGTCCCAAACACCGTCTCCTCACACTGCCACACAGCCTCTGCCCCCCCGCCCCTTTGGTTTTCAGGCCTTTGACCTACCCGAGGGGGAATTTGGAGTGAAATTGATCTAGTCTCATACATTCTCTTATCCTTTTTTTTTTTAAAGTTATTTATTCATTCATTTTTGGCTGTGCTGGGTCTTCGTTGCGGTGGTTGTGCTTTCTCTAGTTGCAGCAAATGGGAGCTACTCTCTCTAGTTTCGGTGCGAGGGCTTCTCACTGCGACGGATTCTCTTGTTGCAGAACACGGGCTCTAGAGCACGCAGGCTCAGCAGATGCAGCTCGCGGGCCTAGTTGACCTGCAGCACGTGGGATCTTCCTGGACCAGGGGTTGAACCTGTGTCCTCTGCACTGGCAGGCTGATCCTGAACCCCCTGGACCACCAGGGAAGTCCCATTTTCTTCCTCTTATTACGGGATTGATTGTATCTGCAAGAGCTCCATATGTTGAGGCCGTGATGCTGAGTAAGGTGCATCACCCCTTCCAGAATGAAGTTCTGGAAACTTCATTCCTTTCCTTTCAGTGAAAGGAATCCCCGAGTGAAACGAGCGTGATGTGGACCTGTCTGGACACATCTGTGGTCCAAAGCAGCCTTGGTGCCTAAGGTGCGAGGTCAGTGGAGTAGCGGGCCCATGGGGACCACCAGAGGAGCCAGGAGGGCTTCCAGGGCCTGGCCTTTTAAATACTGAACATCGCCTGGCGCAGTCAGCACAGAGGCTGGCTGAACTAAGCGGATGGGGAGAGGATGGCCACTGTGTGAGGAAAGGCTACTCTGCTTATTGATGGTTGTTACACCATTTGGCTCATTTCCTCTCCTCCTAACCTCAGAGGAGACCTGTGGTGTGTGTCATGATCAGGCCATCCTGTTTGTCCGTACCTCTCTCTCTCTGCTGCCTCTGGCTTCACTGCACAAGACTTGTAAGCTGGCTTACGCAAATGCTCAAGAAAACCAACACAGCAAGCATGTCAGAAGCAGGGCAGACCCAGGGTGTGCCGTTTAGAATCAGAGTTCAAGTTCATGGAGAAAGTTGAATGGCAGACAGTAGCATTTTAGGTTATCCATTGTTTCAGAGATTCACTCAGGAAGTGTTTAGTAAGTGCCTGCAGTGTTCTCATTGCTGGCTCTCCAGTAGAGAACCGACGTTTGCCATCAAAGTGGCTACTCTGGTGGGAAAAAGATCAATAAGACAGAGAGGTTGTCACACGGTGAACAAGGGCAGTGGAGAAGAGTAAAATCAGAAAGGGGAGGGCAGGGGCTGAGGGATGGAGGAGGGCGGGGGCTGAGGGCTGGAGGAGGGCGGGGGCTGAGGGAGCAGGGGCGGGGAGGGCCGGGGGCTATTTCATGAAGGATTGTTGGGACAGGTCTCTGACGTTTGCCCCAAGACCTGGGAGAGGTGGGCTTCACTAGAACGATCTAAGTTCTGCTGTACATGTGGTGCCAAGATTGATAATAGCAAGAAGGAGGCGTGAGACAGTTAACAGGAGAAGAGGTAAGGTTTCCTTGGCAAATAAATAATTTCTTAATGCGGCTCTCCTCTCCCTGAGTGCTGTGTTGTTGGTGACTTGCCTCTGATGACTTGATGGACTTCCCAGTGCTGCCCCCCTGACTGCCCGCCCGCCCCTGTGAGGTGCGCCCAGGGCCAGGCCACAGTGCAAGCAGGGAGTTCAGGCTGTGGAGCTCCCAGCGGAGTTAGTGCATGCGGGTTCAGCTCTGGATTTCCGGCTCCTCAGACAAAACCTCTTGCATCTAGGTGATCGTTTGGATACCCCACATGTTCGTACTCCTCCGTTGGGACACCGTGTCTCAGTGAGACGCTGGGCAGAGGTCAGATAGGACGGCAGGAGTCTGATGTTTTGGGCTGCAGGGGCTGCGTGTTCTGCATCTTAGGGAGCAGATTCATAACGCCTCTGGGCCAAATGCTCTCTCAGCTTTTCTTTGTGTTTGTTAGATTGTGGTCTTCAGTATGTCTCATAATCTCTTCTGGAACTCCTCCTCTGTATCGTGGCATGTGGCGTCCCTAGCTAGACCTGGCCACTTCAGGAAGGGCATCAGGGGCCCTGTGGCTATTGCAGGCATGCCAGATCCTTTGGAGAACTGCAGGGAGGCGCCACCACTGTGACTCACGACTTCCTTCTAGGAAAAGGATGGATTTGCTACTCCCTGAAGACATGATTTATTGCGCGTCGCAGGCGGAGTGGTGATATGCAAGGTTGCGGGTGGAGGAGATAGCTTAGCTGTGTTCCTAGGCCTTAGGGTGACAGCATGACGAGGGATAAGGTAGATAAGCCTCTGGTGAAGCCCTGTAAAGAGGGATAATGTGTCTGCAGTGGTGGAAAACAGGGGCAGCCTTCAGTCTTGGGTTTATTGAAACCGCAGGGCTCAGAGGAGTGTCACTGTTTAATGCGGCCTTGAGTCACTGCACTTGGAAATGTTCCCTAAGGACATGAGTCCTGTCTGCCTGGCTGGCACCTGGCACATCAAGGGCTAACTGGGGCCGTCCCTGGTGGCGCAGATGGTAAAGAATCTGCCTGCAATGCAGGAGACCTGGATTCACTCCCTGGGTGGGGAAGATCCCCTGGAGAAGGGAATGGCTACCCACTCCAGTATTGTGGCCTGGAGAATTCCATAGACGGAGGAGCCTGGTGGGGATGTGAGTCCTGTTTGCCTGGCTGGCACCTGGAGCTCTAAGGCTGTTGATAAATGATGGATGGGAGAATGGATGGATAGACAGATGGGCAGGGAGGCCTCAGACAGCCCCTGCAGTGCCTACGGGGTTGCACTGTGTCAGGCTCCCCTAGCTAAAGGAATGACCTCTCTATTCAGTTGTCTTATTTAAGCTTAAATATAGCTGTTTTTAAAAATTTATTTATTTGGCCACACCAGTTCCTTATTTGCGTTAACACAGGATCTGTAGTTGCAGCTTGCAGGCAGGATCTAGTTTCTTGACCAGGGATCAAACTTGGGCCCCCTGCATTGGTTGTGTGGTGTCTTAGCCGCTGGACCACTGGGGATGTCCCAATATAGCTGTTTTCATTACAGAAATCAGTTTCTTTTTCTTCTAACTAAATTCTGATTTAGAATTTCCAAGTAGAGAAATCATATCTGTTTACCGAGTGTGCTTAGGCCACTCAGTTGTGGACTCTGGGGCACCTGCTGGGAGTTAGTGATGTTCCCTTCACCCTGGATTTAGGACTGACTGATTTGATCTCCTTGCTTTCTAACGTACTCTCAACAATGGTCCATATAGGCAAAGCTTTGCTTTTCCCAGAGTCATGTACAGATGTGAGAGCTGGACCGTAAAGAAGGCTGAGCACTGAAGAACTGATGCGTTCAGACTATGGTGGAGAGAAGACTCTTGAGAGTCCCTTGGATAGCAAGTCAGTCTGAAAGGAAATCAAGCCTGAATATTCATTGGAAGGACTGATGCTGAAGCTGAAGCTTCAATACTTTGGCCACCCAATGGGAAGTGCCAACTCACTGGAAAAAGACCCTGATGCTAGGAAAGATTGATGGCAGGAGAAAGAGGGGCGACCAAGAATAAGATGGTTGGATGGTGTCACTGACTCAATGGACATGTGTTTGAGCAAGCTCCAGGAGATAGTGAAGATTAGGGAAGCCTGGTGTGCTGCAGTCCATGAGGTCACAGTATCTTTTGGCCTTGTGATAACAGTGTCTTTCTGAGATAATCTGAGTGCTGTCTGCTGCGGAGGTTACCCCTAAATAGTAGGCGGCAGAGCTGGGCACCCCTTGGCCCAATCGAGGTAACACACAATATTAACCTTCACACGTGTTCACGTGGCACGTTTCCAAGTATGAGGGCCTCTTTGTCAGCAGAAAGTCTTTGTTAACCCAAGCTACTGTTTACTGAGATACTCCATTGCCATAGAGATGATTTTGAGTCACAGACTTCAGGGCGAGGTGGCAGCCTTGTGACACCCTTGTTTCTAATCACAGGTGACATTTCCCCTCAAGGTTCCAGAATGAGAGCCACCTTGCAGGGCCTTGAAAAAGTCATGGTTGAGGAGGGGCGGCTCTCAGGGGTCCTCTACTTCCATCCCCAGGTCAAGAGCGAGCAGGTGGTTCTCCTTGTTCCTCCCCCTTGGAGTGAGGGACTCAGTAGCGACTGTGGTTTGCAGACTGTCTATGGACAGGCCTGTGTCTCTGTCCCAACTCCTGCATCTCTGCAGCGCTTCCTAGAATTGCCACTCTCCTGCTTTTATTTCCCCCTACGTGCTGGAGGCTAAGACTGCCCCAGACCTGCGGGCACTTAGCCATTTCCCCTTGTAGACCCTCAGCCTGACATAGCCCAGAACGATGCTGCTGCCGTCTTGTTCTAAATCCCAAGTGTTCTTCCCACTTGCTTTTACTGATGATTAAAAACACAGACGAAAATCAAACCTCAAAGCAGAAGTTCCAGCTTTGTCAAAAGTACCCCATCTCTCGAGGGTGCTTTTCCACACTCCCTGTCACCTCCGGGCCAGTCCCCTGTGGTGGTGGCACTGGAAGCCGAGGTCAGTACGTGCCAGCCTGGAGGAGCGGGACCCGCCCAGCCTCCATTGTGGGCTCAGCAGGCAGCCCGAGAGGCAGTTTCCGCAGCAGTTCTCGCTGGAAGGGGTACGTTGGTTGGCAGCCAACACTGAACTGCTGTCTGTTATTTGCGGTTCATTATTTCAGTGAGGAAATGATGTCCACTCCTGTGGCTGTCCGTGTACATCAGTTGCCTGTTTTCAAGGAAAGTGGGGTCCAGCCTGTCCTGTTTTTCATGTAAGGCCCTGAGTCACGTGGTCCCTGGAACTTCTTTCATGCTGTCCATCTGTATGGGGGCATCTGGTGGGGAGAAGCCACTCTTTGGAGGGGACTCCTCAAGTGCAGCCTCTGAGTTGGGGGAGCCGAGGATGGGCCTCCTGACCCGCTGGGGGCGGATGTTGAGCATCTTCATAAGATTTGTGGCAAAATAATGGGGGAGGGACCTGGAAGGTGATTTGTGTGAGGGAACAAAAGCTATTTTCATTACTACTTAAAAACAGTCACTCCATCCCCTGAATTTGATCTCTTAACTCTCAGCGAGAAACCTGATGGAAGAATCACGTCTGCGGGAGATGCTCTTGTAAACCGTGGAAATCATAGGAGATACCGGCCGCCCGCGTTGCTGTAAAGGGAGACTGAGTTGAGGTCTCCCCTTCGTCCTGCCAGCAGACACGGCTGGGTGGAGACACCCTGTTCTCTTACCACATTAAGCTCCAATACTCTGGGAATTAATGAGTGTCCTTTCCTGCAGAGGCTCTGTTGGACTCACACCATAAACAGACCTCTCCCCTACTCCCCCGAACGCATGGAAATAACAGGAGCGCCACCCCTTCTTTTCTCTCCATTCACATCTCTCCTCAGAACCTGCTCTATCTTCAGATCACTTGCGTGTGAGCGCGGGAGACGTCATAAGCACAGATTTTTATTCTTTTCCTCATCGCCAAACCCTGGCACCTTCAGTTGACTATCTGTTCTATTTCCCCAATACAGTGGCTTTACCGCCGCTGCGGTTCATCTAAGGATTCTTTCCTAGAAGAGGGAGACTGTATATCATGTGGAAAGAACTGATGGCAGCTGCAGCCTCGCCCCTCGGGGAGTACTGCTAGTGTCTCTGTGTGTCCTCGTCGTGTGGTGGGAATGGCCCCAAGCCCTCCCGCGCACGCTGACTCTGCGGGTGATGGCAGTCACGATGGATTCGTGCCTTGGGGAAAGCCCATGTCGGGCAGCCACCTGCCTTTCGTGGGCCGTCAGATTTGATGTAGATTGCAGAACTGAGGCATCAGCATCCCTGTGCTTGCTGACCCTTGGATGATCTAATTCTGGATTCTCTGTTAGCGGTAGAAGCAATGCCTGCCATCTAGATAGACGTCTACCTTTTATCTTCTCGTTCCCAGTTCTTCTGATTGGTATATAAATGGGGACGCCTGCGCCGACTCCTTTCTCTGTTTCTCCCTCTTCTCATGCCCCTTCCCACGAGAGCCAGTTTTCACCTGCATGTTTTGACTGGTGAGGTCTGGCTCCTACCTAAAGAACTTTGTGGCACAATTTATTTGATCCTGGGGCTCTGCCAACTTGAATTACATCAAGCGTCTAATTACACACACAGGTAGCCTCTTCAAATATTTGCTCACTTCACATTCATTGTGGAGTGCTTGCCTCCGAGCTGGGTGGTGACCTTCAGCGTGTAGATCCAGACGGTTCTCGGGGGCTTGGCTGCGGGTCACCCTCCCGGTCACGTCATGCCAGCTGCTGTCCTTGCTGAGCCTGCCTTAGTTCTCCCTCAGCCATTTCGGTCTTTGCCTTTGTCTCAAATACAGCGTCCCTCAGTGATTTCCGCTCCTGGTATGATGTCTGAGGCTGATAATCACGAGTGCTTCCTTTCACGGCTCTTTTATGGCTTGCTGAGCCCTCCTGTTCCGTGGCAGTGACTGAAAATTCCCTCTCTTTGTGAAATTTTAAAAGTAAAAGTAAGTTCCATTATATATCCATGATCATATGGGAATTGTCTGAAAAAAACAAAATAAAAGCTTTTCTCTACTCCATCCTGACACTCTTTTTCACATAAGACGTTGTTAGATGACCTGAAAGGTGTCTGTCACTGAACCTTGATTCTTTTACACTTTTCCCTAAGACCTGATTTTCCCTTGTGCCTCAGAAGCTGCAGCTGGGTTGGTGTAGTTTGCAGAATCTCAATTTATTTGAGTGTTAATACTCTTGTGTTTGAGGCTTTCCTGGTGGCTCAGTGCTAAAGAACCCTTCTGATGATGCAGGAGATGTGGGTATGATCCTGGGTCAGGAAGATCCCTTGGAGAAGAAAACAGTGACCCACTCCTATATTCTTGCCTGGGAAATCCCACGGACAGAGGAGCGTGCTGAACTACGGTCCTTGGGTTGGGCCACAATGAGTCGAACACGACTTAGCAACTTAACAACAACCTAACTCTCATGTTTATTACTGTTTTCTCTGATGCCTGTCTCCTGATCCACGTCCTTGGCCAGGGTAGCTGGGTTTTAGCTGCCTCCTCCCATCCCTGCAGCGTGCCCTTGCTGGCTGAGATCTCTAAGTCTGCTGCAGGTTTGGGGGCAAAGGCAGGGCTCTGATGGGAGGAACCAGGAGCTGCAGTCCCCATCCGACGGGGGTCTTTTCCAGCCTCAGGCTCAGGCCAGGGCAGTGCAGCTGCAGGCTGTTCTTGCTCGTCACCCATCTTAGCCCAGGAGCTCCCCCTGCCTCCTGTCCATCTAGTAAATGCAGCTCTCCACTCCTGCTCCTGGGAGTCTGTCTTCCCTCCTCAGCCTCTCTCGCCTCCACATCTGATCCACATCAGCAAGCCCTTCCCTGCTGTGGGTGCTCCCTTCATAAGGTGCCTTGAATAGTTCCTCTGTCCCCAGGCCGCTGCCCCCATCAAGCCCTGACTATGCAGAATGTGGTCCCAGGGCCAGCAGCATCAACATCAGGGAGCTTGTTAGAAACGCAGACTGTCTGGGCCACCTCAGACCTGTGGAATCAGACTCCGCATTGCACCGTCGTCCCCTCCTTGTGTGGCTCATAAGTGAGGAGCCCAGGGAGCTCCGCCCTCAGCTGTCAGCCTCCCTCCCTGGTCACAGACCTGGCTCTTCACCAGGCTGTGTACTTTCTCTCCTGTGACTCTAAATTCAAGTTTTCAGAATGATCTTTTCAAAACATGAATCAGAGCCCGGCATCTCTGGGGGACCAGACTCCAGACACCGAGCTGGGTGGGCTGGAGGTGCTCATGCTGGGGAAGCCTGTGATTTCCAGTTGCTGTGGATGCCTTGCCCAGGGAGCCTCAGGCCCTGAAGACGGAGCCCCTCCCTGGATGAGCAGTGCACATGGGGACTCCTGAGAAGCCCATTTTAGAAGCCCAGGCCAGGTCAAAGTGGGTGGAGAAGGATGCAGCCAGTAGTGCAGTAAGCAGCTGAAAGGGAGCCAGACTGGCTGCACTTGACCCTGTATCAGTCCCTCAATAGCGTGTGGCCTGGGGCAAAGCCCTTCTCCTCTCGGAAATTCTGTTGTTTCATCTGTAAAGTGGGAAAATAATAGAACCTACCCTGTGGGGCTGATGTGCCTGTTATGCATAAGTATGCAAATGAAGCAGCTGGCGGGGTGCCTGGCTCTGGTTGAGTCTAATCTTAGCTCCTGTCATAGGAGTGACTGCTCCTTAGCTCCAGTCTGAGCTCCTAGAAGTCAGCCATAACTGTTTTTGCTTCTGGAAGCTTCTGTGCAGCAGGCAGGTTCCGATGCAGCCGTCCAGGCCCTGTGCTCAGCCATACGAGCCCCAGCGTGGATGAAATGCCTCCTGCTATGTAGGAGAGTCTGTTACCTCCAGGTAGATGGTTACATCATGTTCATGGCTGGAGACAATGTGACCCTGTCTGTCACACATGCCGTGGTTGTGACATTTGGGGTCACCCCCTGGAGAGTGGCGAAGGGAATGGCAGCCCACTCCAGTATTCTTGCCTGGAGAATCCCATGCATAGAGGAGCCTGGCAGGCTGCAGTCCATGGGGTCGCAAAGAGTCAGACACAATTGAGCGACGAACACTCACATATCCCTGGAGAAGGCCCTGGAGGAGGCTGATATGGAAAAGCTGGTGCCAAGCAGCATCATGGGACCTCCTGCCCAAAGTAGCAGGGAGTTGGGTCTGGGACTCTGAGCCAGAAGGGAAGCAGGGCAGGAGAGACCCCAGGTGGGCGATCTCCCTGCTCAGAGAGAGAAGTACAGGAAGGAAAGGAGTTGTGGCAGGATGAGCAGGAGGTGGTGTCCACTTGGGGTTCCCACCCAGGGCCTGGGGCTGCTCATGTCAGCGAACGTGGTGGGCACCAACCTCGGAGTTGCACTGGCCTCAGAGTAAGACCCCTCACAGTCCCTGACTCTGTTCTTAGACCTACTTTGTTCCCAACGAACCTACCTGGGTGAGTTTGAAGAGTGATTGAAGTGGTTTATGTTTTGTTACGATTAACATTCTTTAAACAGGATACTCTGACAAACCTAGACATCGTATTAGACCAGTGGAGGCATCACTTGCCGGCAGAGATTCACCCAGTCAAAGCTATGGTTTTTCCAGAAGTCATGTACGGATATGATAGTTGGACCATAAAGAAGGCCAAGTGCCAAACAGTTGATGGCTTTCTAATTGTGGTGCTAGAGGAGACATTTGAGAGTCCCTTGGATTCCAAGATGAAATCAGTTAATCCTTAAGGAAATCAACCCTTCATATTTATTGGAAGGACTGATGCTGAAGCTCCAATACTTTGGCCACCTGATGCCAAGAGCCAACTCACTGGAAAACACCCTGATGCTGGGAAAGATTGAAGGCAGGAGGAGAAGGGGGCGACAGAAGATGAGATGGTTGGATGGCATCACCCATACAATGCACATTAGTTAGAGCAAGCTCCGGGAGATAGCGAAGGACTGGGAAGCCTGGTGTGCTGTAGTCCATGGGGTCTCAGAGTCAGACACGACTTAGTGACTGAACAACAACAAACAGAACTCGGGTGTGCTCCGTGGCTGGGAGTTTAGTCTGTCTCCCTTGGGCAGGGGTGGCGGCTCTGAAGGTCCTGGGGGACAGGGTGTGCCCTGCCAGCTGCATGTCCTTGTCCCCAGCGTCTCCTGGAGGCTGCCCGTCACCTGTGTAAAAAGACACAGAGAGAAACTTCTAGAGGAAACAGATTGTTGTCTCGCAGGGAGCAGAGTCTCCATCGCTGAGGGGGGGAAGCCAGTGCCACTTCCCCCCCCCGCCAGCACAGAGAGGGGCCCTGGGGACGGCAGAGGGAGGGCAGGAGTCCATGGGCCCAGGTCTCCATGGAGCGCCCACCCATCAGTTCCGGGGCTGGTGAACATCAGGTGGGCAGAGGTCTTTTGTCCTAAGCCACATGCAGAGGGAAATGCCCCCCAAATACAGTGGAGGGGGCTTCAGTGAGCACGGTGTTGGAACCCCTGCCTGACCCGAGAGTGGTCCACCTTTGGACGGGCTTCCAGGTAGGGGGAGGCTTCCAGGAGAAGAACATTCCCCACCACCCCCACCCGGGGCCGGGTGCCTACCAGCGATGCAGAGCCCAGGCGTGCGTGGCATTGAGTGGAAATTAACATATGTGTGCTGACAGGTCACCAAAGGGCAGGATCCTGCACAGCAAACTTGTCTAAATATCAGAAGATAGTCAGAGGCGGTCAGAAGCCACTGCCTGCTCCCTCCTTCCCTGTCGCTGGGAAGATACTCTGTTTGGGTTCCATTTGAAAACATCTCCTGTGGCAAACATTAGGCTCATTCACATCAGGCCTGCGGGAAGCTCCATGCTGCGTGCACATTGTCCAGAGGAGGGTGTGCTAATCAAGACCCGGGGGCGTGGGCGGGGGGGTGGGCATGGGGAGGTGGCAGTGGTGGGGTCGCTGCCCTGGAGGGGCCGACCTGCCAGCAATCATGAGCACCTCACGCTCCTTCACTCCCCTCGTGCCAGGCATGGGGTCCCCGCTGTTTCTTAATTCTCGAGTAAGGCCATGCCGCCCTCCCCCGCTATACCACTGTTCACAGAAGGATTCTGTTTTCCTGAGCCACCTGGTTTCCTGAGATCACACCAATCTGCACTCAGACGCCTGAGAAACACAGTGGGTTCTGGCCACGCACTCCCGCTTTTTGCTGCCCGGGCCCCTGCCTCTAACCTGGCTGCCTGCCTAGTCTGTCTGGCCAACGTGCAAGCCATTCCACACTCATCCTGTGATGAGCTCGAGGTCTCTCTTCCCATTTCCGGGTAGAGACCCACCTGTTTCCCTCAGGCCAGCTGCCTCCCCTCCCCTGCCCCCGACCAAGGCCACTCTGTGCAGGGGGCTCCCCAGTGCCCTGGCGTCTCAGCACCAGGGGGCCCAGTGTCACCAGATGGCCCCTCAGTGTCTCCGAGAGCAAGGACACACTAGGGGGCTGTTTTTATCGGGCAGTCAGTCTTTACAACCCGGACTTTGCACTGTTTATGGGGTATGTATTTTTAGAAAAGAAGAAAGTATCTGCTGTCTCCTTGCAGCCAAGAACAAAATAGGGTGGAGGGGAAGGATGATGGTTGTCTCATGAATGCGGGCATGCGTCACAGACCGCCTCCCTTCCCAGGGGGATCCAGGCCTCCTCCCTTCCCAGGAGGATTTGTGCTTTTTAAAGGCTTTAAATTTTCTTTGATCTCTGGAATGGTTTCTCCCTGTCTGTGAATATCTTTGCTATCTTTTATATTTCCACAAATTTCTTGCACATAGTATTCACCTCCTCTTTTTTTTTGGTCCCCTAGATGTACATATATTTTTAGAGTTGGGAATTTATGATGCTTTTTTATAAACCACATTCGTTTATGCCTTTTCTTTCCTCTGTAAATTCAGGATCATATTTACCATATTTACCATTTCCCTTTTATTCCAATTCAGGCAGTGCCACACCTGACCTAGGGTTGTTACAGTAAACATGCTTGCAAAATGGGTCTGCAGTCTCTTGTTGAGAATGCTGGAGGAAGCTCTTGCTTGGCTATAATTTACGCAGTGAGTGAAACCCTAATTGCTGCAAAAAATAAGACACCTTCCCTAGAGCTTCAACACTCCCAGGGGAGCATTTCACCTAAAGGAACTGACCCCAAGGTTCTTTTTCATTATTGTTTCCGGTTTGTCGTGTTTGATTTTTGTCTGCAGCCCTCTAATTCTCACTGTATCCTGGAGTCTGAGAATTTCTGCAGTACAAGGGATCTTAGAGGATGTTTGCATTCTTTCGATTCCTGGAAACCCTCCAGTGTTCACGACTGGGGTCATCTCCTGCAGGAAACCACTGCTGACCACCACCTGCTCCCCACCCACCCAGCTCCGCCCCACCCTAAGGGTCCAGGAAAAGTGTCCTCTCCAGCCCCTCCACTGAACTGGTGACCTTTTTGTGTCTAGAACTTGAGGGACCCACAGTTCTGTCTCCAGCCTCTAGCAGAGTGTCTGACAATTAACTCTCAGCGAGAGTGTTTGAAATACAGAGGGCTGAGTATATGACAGATGAAAGCCAGACACTTGTCCAGTGGCTTATTCAGTAAATGGTTCAGTATTCAGAGGTGTCCAGACGGAGCTCACTGCTCTGTCTGTCTTGCAGAGCAGGTGCTAACATAACACGTCCCTGTCCCAACCAAGTCTGCGCCCTGCAGCCCATTGCAGGCACCCGCCCTTCAGATCTGCTCCTGATTTTAAAGCTTGTTTTCATCCCTTTTCTGGTTTCTCAGTCGCCCTGGGCCCGGGTAACCTTTGTCCGCCCGCCCACTGGCCACTATCATCAGGCGATGCTCCGAGGGGCCTTAGTGCATGTGGGGACCGCGGCGAGCAGCGTTTTATGCTGCAAGGTCCTTTCAGAACCAGACCTCCTCTTCCTGAGGAAATCAGCCTCCACCCGGTAGCTGCAACCGCCTCCTGCAGGGTCCACTGCATTCACTCTGCACAGTGACTCCCATTCCTGCTGCTGCAGGGGACACGTGGCCTTGGGACCTCTTTCATCTTGTCAAGGCGCAGGCTGAGGGGGCACATGGCCTTGGGACCCCTTTCATCTTCTCGGGCGCAGGCTGAAGGGACACGTGGCCTTGGGACCCCTTTCATCTTCTCAGGGCTCAGGCTGAGGGGGCACATGGCCTTGGGACCTCTTTCATTTTCTCAGGGTGCAGGCTAAAGGGACACATGGCCATGGGACCTCTTTCATCTTCTCGGGCTCTGGCTGAAGGGACATGTGGCCTTGGGACCTCTTTCATCTTCTCAGGGTGCAGGCTGAGGGGTTACATGGCCTTGGGACCTCTTTCATCTTCTCGGGCTGCAGGCTGAGGGGGCATGCAGCCTTGGGACCTCTTTCATCTTCTCAGGGTGCAGGCTGAGGGGTTACACGGCCTTGGGACCTCTTTCATCTTCTCGGGGTGCAAGCTGAGGGGCATGCAGCCTTGGGACCTCTTTCATCTTCTCAGGGCGCAGGCTGAGGGGGCACATGGCCTTGGGACCTCTTTCATCTTCTCGGGGTGCAGGCTGAGGGGGCATGCAGCCTTGGGACCTCTTTCATCTTCTCGGGGCGCAGGCTGAGGGGGCACATGGCCTTGGGACCTCTTCCGTTGTCGTCTTTTCTTGGGGTGCGGGCCAAGTGCCTGGTGGACTGCTCTTGAGAGGTCAGCTTTTCCACAGCTGTCCAGGTGCCCGCCCTGTGCCCAGCCCAGCACTGATGACTGTCCTGCACGTCAGAGGGAGAATGTTTTCTCAGCCAAGACACCTTGTGGCATTTGAAAGAATCAATTCTGCAGGTTCCTTTTTCCTCTCTTACTTTTTGCTTCATTTCCTCCAATTATTAAAGGACTATGTTATTTGGAAAAAAAAAAAATTAGGTAACAGAACAAAGACAAGAAGGGCCCTTGGTTGCAAAGCACGTAAATGACCGTGGAGAATGCAGATCCCCCTCGAATGCAGTCATGGGGCCAGATGCTGACTGTTCATGAGGCCCTGGCCAGCCCCTTCCTCATGCCAGGCCATACTGTAGGTGCTGGAATCAAGTAGCCAAAACAGGGCCCGGGTCCTTGCCTTCTCCAAGCTCCTGATGAAGAATAGATAGATGAGCAGGTGACGTGGTCTCCAGGGGCGACAGTGCAATGAAGGAACAAGGGCAGGAGAGGCGGGGGTGTGTCTGAGGCTGCTGCTTCTGCAGGGGGTGGGAGATGTCTGGGAAGCTCTGTTGGACATGGTGACACTGAGGCAGGAGCTCAAGTGACAGGGGCTCCAAGCAGGGCAATCGTTTCGGGAGGGCCCAGGGAGCTGGCAGGGTACTGGGTGTGGGG
Source organism: Nanger dama (assembly GCA_917880005.1). NCBI lineage: Eukaryota > Metazoa > Chordata > Mammalia > Artiodactyla > Bovidae > Nanger > Nanger dama. The sequence goes on along the minus strand of CAKJTW010000074.1, from coordinate 4,684,120 downwards.
CGGCGGCTCCGGGCACACAGGCTCCTGCTGGGCAGGGGACAGCCGTGGGGACACGCAATATGGCACACAGGGTTGCGTGCTGCCCTCTTTTCATTTATTTGCTTAAAAGCCCTTTTGTCACTTTTGGCCGAGTTTGTAGGGCAGGTGGGGGGTGCTAAGCATCTGGGTCTTAGAGACGGGACCCCCTCCATATCTTTGGGAGGCAGGACAGGGGTGTGGACTGGGACACAGACCAACCCCATTCATTTCCCAGATGGCCCTTAGCTGCTGTATCTCTGTGGAGAGGGTGGGGTCTTGGCGGAAAATTCCAGGAGAGAAGAGCCCTGCAGAGCCCTGTGCTCTGTTTGTGATCTGCTATAGACAGCGCTAGTGGTAAAGACCCCGTCTGCCAGTGCAGGAGACATAAGAGACCCTGGTTCAATCCCTGGGTCAGGAAGACCCCCTGGAGGAGGGCATGGCAAGCCACTCCATTATTCTTGCCTGGAGAATCCTATGGACAGAAGAGCCTGGTGGGCTACAGTCCATAGGGTTACAAAGAGTCAGACACAACTGAAGCGACTTAGCATTAACACGCACAGGGAAGAAAACTAGATTCTGGAACACTCAAGGTGGGCAGAGCTGCAGAACTCAGAGCCTGATTTAGTGAATAATTTGCACAGTCCTGTGGGTTAAGGTTTTCCATTAAGCTCTCTGTGCTGCTAATAATTTAGCTGGAAGATGTGTTAGATACAGCACTTGGGGAAAATGGAGTACCCATCTCGGGGGATAATGACACCGTGAAGGCAGATTATTTCTACCGTGGAGAACAATTGTAAGTCTGTGCTAATAGATTAAACTGCTAGAGCGATTGTTCTGAACAAAGAAAATGGTCGAGAGCTATACAGTCAGCCCTAAACTGATTAGGATGGGTAGAGAGTCATAATTTAACCCTACTGACCTATGACATATCATTTCTTTAGTCGCTGCCACACAGCACCAGCCAAGGAAGGTCTCTGGACTTGAGGTCACCTGGATTAGCATCCAGATCTGAGCTACCTTCCAGCCCACTGACCCTAGATGAGTCACTGGGCGCTAGAGGTTTCCCTGAGATGCTCAGGCCACAAGACGCCGTGTGCAAGTGATGGGCCTGGGATGAGGAGAGTGTCCACTGGGTGCTGCAGGGGCAGAGAAGGAAGTCTGTGGTTTGCAGAAACATAGAATACAGAAGCAGAGTGTGAGAGTGGCGTGCCTGAGGGTGGGGGAGGGGCTCACACCCCCTCTGTGATGCAGCCCTCCACGACCCCCAGGTCCTGTTTCCATGGCCTTGCGTGAAGCTGGGCATTTGCACATGCAAGCTCATGAGAACGTGAACTCGGGCCAGTACCAGGCGGCGACTGACCTGGGCATCATAGTTATGCTTTGAACGCCCCTCCCGTGACACCTGTGCCGGCCAGGAGGGTCACCCTTCACAGGATTTCTGCGGCTGCACGTTCACCTTCGTCTCCATCACTCTTCCTGGTGAAGTAAGCCCAGAGGATTGCATTTGGAAAGTTCATTTAGCTCTCAGAATTGGCAGTGCGTGAACTAACCTGATGATCCTATCTGGAAGGTGGGGACCAGCCCAGTGAGTTTGGTGACTGGCAGGGTGGTGAGCACACGCCTTGCTCTTTGCTGCCTCCCCCTCTGCCCGCCATGCCTTCTCCCACCGTCTGCAGACACCACTGCCTTCCACGAAGTGGCCCCAGCCCTCATGGGACAGAGTTATTTTCCCTCGTTTTGAGCCTGGAGGCCTCATCTTGGTCTCTGCCCTTCTTCCTGCACCTGGGTCATCCTGGGCTGGCTCCTGGGACCCCGCCCTGCCACCCTGGGAACAGGCCCTGCAGGCTCTGCTCATCTGAGGCCTGGGCCCGGAGGGGACCTCCTTGTCTGGGCAGCAGGGTCAGCCCTGGTCAGCACTCAGGTGTTAGAGCTGTTCAGGACAGTGAAGTCCGCTGTTGGTGACTTCGTCCTTGTTCCGGGCTTCACCTCCGCTGGCAGTCGCTGTATATGAATGGTGCTGTCATGCCAGGAGTGCGTCTCAAAGCTCGTGTATTGGTGGATCTCGCCTGTTTTATCACGATTGTTGGCATCTGTTTACCTGAAGTCGATGGGCTTGATTTGCCCACATGGGGTCCTGGGACCTCAGCGTAAATCCCACGTGCCCTCGCCACCTTACTTTCATGTGGGATTGACCGACAGTTCATAGAAAAGCACTTGTCCATTATTCCCTCCTCCCTTTCCCACCCTCCTGTCAGGTTCCCTCTTTCAAGGTGAAGTAAATCAATATTTACTTCTAAAGTCTTGGTTCACAGTACATTTTTCTATTTCATGAAATTGAAACAAACAGTAAAAGGAGGAGGGATGAAAGGTCTCCATCTACTCTAGAAAGACAGCTCAGGCTAAATGTGCTAATACTTCCCACTCAGGGTATCCCTCTAGCTTATGGAAAGTTCTGTGCAAGTTGGAGGTTCCTTCCAGTCAGTAACTGTGTGACGCCCACCCCAGATGGGCCTCCTCCATTTTCTTCTCTGAATTAAACCTGACCATGCTCCCCCTAACATAGCCCTTCCTGCTAGCAGGGAATGGCTCAGGCCCAGGGCCGAGGGAGGCCCTGGAAGCCCGAAGGTGGGTCCCAGAGATGGTGTGGGTCGTGTTTACAGAGGGCTGGGCAGGGAGGAGAGTGTAACCCAGGCTTCAGCCAGCGGGGAGTCAGAAAGTATTTCATGAGTGGGAGCTCACAGAGGCCACCTGAGCAAGCCCGCTGCTCCTGGTCTCTCCTGGGGGTCCTGGGAGTCCTTGTTCCTTCTGTCCCCACTCTGCCTGGAGCCCACCCCCATGCTTCCTCTGAAGGCTGCCCTGGCGCTCTGTCAGAGCAGTGCCCTGTCCTGTGTCTGCCCCCTAGACTGGTTTTCCCCCGTGTGCTCCCTGAGTATCCAGCAGAGCACCCTTCCACAGATACTGGGTGCTTGCCCTGGGCCCACACTTGCCCTGCCTGCCTGTATCTGGGGAGAGCCGTGCCATGGCAATGACAGCCTGGTCCTCATAGAGCTCAGTCCACTGGGACCCTGATGAAACGAGGACGGTCTTGTTGAATGAACGAATGAATGAGTAACTGACATGCCGCAGTACCGTAGGGAAACGTTGTTAGTACTTGAATGAGGGCCTGGAAGGCGTGGCGATGTTATTAAGCACCCACTCTGCTTACAAAAAGCTTCTTCAGTTCTCTGAGCCATCCTCTGAAGTGGGCATTCTAATCTCTGTTCCAGAGATGAGATAGCGGAGGGTCATGGGGAAAGTGGCCTTTCTAGGCTCTCAGCCTGTGGCGAGGAGGTGCTGTTTGCCCGCCACCAAGTGCAGGACAGAGAGGTTGTTCCTGCCTCGCCTTCCCACCCCGCTGGGCAAGGCCAGTCTCCCTGACATCTGTTCTGTGTCCGATGTGGTCATTCCCCAGCTCAGCAAGTCCGGGGCCCTTCACTCTCCTCCTCGGCTGGTTTTCTATCAGTCATTTTTGCACCTCTTAGGGTCTCAACACTTTCTAATTCTTGCCTATGTTTATCTGTATTATTTCTCTTCTCAAGATCAAAAGCAGTTGTAAAACAGACCAGAACAGAGTCAGGGCATTAGCACCAGCTGGAGTTTGGCCTTATCTGGAATCGGCCTGCTCCGTAGCCAGTCGCTGGGATTCCTCTGGTCCCAGCTGGACTGGAAGCGAGGCCCGCCTTGTGACCTCTCTCTCGCCCTCCTGCAGGTCACGGATGAGGAGCCCAGCTCCAACCACACGGTCATGATCCAGGAGACCCTCCAGCAGGCCTCCGTTGAGCTGGCCGAGCAGCATCACCTGGTGGTGTCGGTCCGACGACGTGGAGGGCATCGAGACGGTCACTGTCTACACTCAGGGCGGGGAGACCTCAGAGTTCATCGTCTACGTGCAGGAGGCCGTGCAGCCCATGGAGGAGCAGGCCTCGGGGCCACCGGCCTCCGAGCTCTAGAGGACCCGGGGCATGCCACAGAGCCATGAGGCAGGGCTGCCTGCCCTGCCGGGATACCCAGGAAGGCCCCAGCCCAGCGCTCCACATGCGCTCGTGTCTGCCCTCCCAGCTCCAGTGGCCACACGGGGCCCTCCTGGCCCTCCTCTGGGTGGGTAAGGCCATCGGTTGGCATCACCAGCAATACGGGAGCTCCCTCTCCCCTCCCCGCAGCACAGACACACACACACACACCCTCCTCCACTTCATCCGCTTCCAGGAGGACTTTCGCATCAACTCCCCCAAACAGGGCCCTCCCAGGCAGCCCCTTTGCATCAAGATTCAAACAGAGACCACCCCTCCCCACCCCAGTCCTCATCAGCACCTTCTCTGAATCATGGCCCAAACCCCTGTCCTCCTGACCCCGTGTAGGTGCCCTGTCTTTTTCTGGGACTGCCCTGCAGCCCGGTGACCAAGAGACAGCCGCCAGAGGAGGTGACCTTAGCGTTTCTGACTCACTTATTAGAGAAAAGAGGGGAGGGATGGGCCTGCAGAGTCCCGCCCTCCTGGAGCCTCCGAGGCACTTACTACCATGTGACGTGAGCGTGATTTGTTGACCCTCCCAGTCCCATCCCAGGTGGAGGGGTCTCAGCTTCCTCTCAGAATTCTTTTGCTTTTCCAATAAATGCACTTTTTCCTATTTGCCTCCTGCTCTAAGGAGGTGGGGTGGATAGAATCAAAGCATTTCTCTACCTGAGTCCTTCTCCTCCTTTAGGTTCGCGGGTTTATGTGCCCCCCCGCCACGTCCCACCCTCTCTGAGACCCCGGGCCCCAGAACTCGACGGTGACTGTCGTCCTCCCTCTAAAGCATGAGCCTTGTTTCGGGGTCACTATGAGAGGCCAGTGGTCTTCCCTTCCACTTCCTGGCACTTCACTTTGGTTTGCTGCAGCCTAGAGGAGGCAGCGGCCGCTCCCGCTTGAGGAGAGGTGGTAAACCCACTGTCAGGCCTTCCCGACGCTCCTAAGTCTGACCTTTTCATCCAGGGGCTCTTGGTAAACCCCACACTTTTTGCGCCTCTGCTGTATGACAGGTTTGTGGGGGTGTCAAGGCAAGTACCGCCACCCCCCGTCCAGCCCTGGGGTCTCCTGATGGCGTTGCTCACTGTCCAGCTCACTGAGGTCAAGATTTCTTTGTTTTTTTAATCAAATGAAGTTTTATTTAATTTATAGTGATTCTAACCAATTATTTGAATAAACCATCCTTTTGAGGTGTAAAATGCCAAACTGTTGCTTCATGGTTTTAGACTCACATTTCTAGGCTAAACAATGAAATAATGAAAATACATGACACAGGATGACTCACAAAACTGTTCACATGAAACAAAGTCCTTGAGGCTATTTGGGAACTAAAAACAGCTGAAAGTTTTGGTTCAGTAACAAAGAGAAAAGCTTAAGAATCGTTTTTAATCCTACAATGGCTGGTTCTCTTTTGTGGCCAAGGAAGACATTATTGACCCATTTTCGGTGAAGAATGGGGCCTCCCTGGGGATCAGTGGTGAAGAATCCACCTACAAATGCAGGATATGAAGGTTTGATCCCTGGATCAGGAAGATCCCCTGAAGAAGGAAATGGCAACCCACTCCAGTATTCTTGCCGGGAAAATCCCACAGTCCGTGGGATCTAGAGTTGGACAGGACTTATCGACTAAACAACACTACAGAATGAACTTTGAGTTATTCTCTGGTAAGGATGGTGAGTTTTTTACCAATCTTGGTAAAAGTGAATGGTATAACCAAACGATGGGTTTTTTTCCCCTCAGTATTTAGAAGTCTGTGTTTTTGTTTCTTGCCATGATTGACCGGCAACACTATGTTAGTTCCAGGTTCATGGCATAGTCATTGGATATTTTTATACATTACAGAATGGTCACCACAGTTAGTCTGGTATGCTAGCTGCATCATCCAGGTGACGATCAGACTCAGAGGTAGTGAGATTCACTGAGAGGATGTGCACGAGGTGCTTGGCACAGTGTCGGGCAGAGAGGGGCAGCTCTGCCCCTTGAGAAATGCCCAGTGAGGAGGCTGTGGCCTCCCAGTGCGGCCGTGGACGTGCAGCAGCATTGGTTGCTCTGGGTTGTTTTTTTTTTTAATTATTATTTTATCTGGAGATTTCCTGTTATCTTAGATTGTTGACCCCATGGGCAATACAGTCCAAGGAATTCTCCAAGCCAGAACACTGGAGTGGGTAGCCTTTTCCTTCTCCAGGGGATTTTCCCAACCCAGGGATCGATCCCAGGTCTCTCGCATTGCAGGCGGATCCTTTACCAGCTGAGCCACCAGGGAAGCCCCGCGTTTTGAGTTGTCTGAGGAGATGGTGACTTGTTTCATAACTGTATCTACAGGGCCAGTTTAGCAAATTAATTTTTCTTGTAGCAAATATTTAAAATACATTATCTGTTGTCACTGATGATGTTCCCTGTATCCTTCGGTTCCATCTTTCAAGGCTGAAAAGACTTTGATTCTAACTCCACCACCCCACCTCACCCCTTTTAAAATTTCAAAATGAACTGTCCATCTCACCCACAGATGAAGTCCAGGTCCACGTCCATCTTCCCCCAGTGGTAACAGTTTTAGGTTGTAGCAGCTCTTCAGGAATCAATTAAGTGGACTGTTACTTTGGGAGAGGGAAAAAAACAAAAGCAGAAACGTGTTCTGAAGGGACGACCTCATTTACCGTGCGTCACAAAATTTTCTAAGTAAACTATTTTCCAGTCAACTTGGCCTTCTCTTCGCCGTGACGGGGACACGTTTGGGTTTGATTTAAAAAATTCTAATCTATCACTGCTGTCACTACTAATGCTGCCGTTTAAGGCTTCGGTGGTTTGTGGTGGATAACAGTTGCTACACTTCCTGCAGGCTAAGAAGGCAGTGGCGGCTTGGTATACTAAACTATCAGGAAACAGACAAAGGATGGCAGGTGGGTGTCGACAGAAAGCAGGTCAGGTCGGAGCCGTCTGCGGAGTTTTCACACCTCCCCCCCTCCTTGGTCCTTCCACGTTGCACCTCTTTTAGGGCCACCCACCCCAGAACCAGACCAGCGGGTGATGGAGAGCAGCCCCGCCCTGGGGGCGCCCTCGGGTGCTGGTCCAGGAGAAACTGATGAGGGAACCATCAGCGGCAGAACTACCTGTGGTGAGTTCTTAGGTCACACACATCCCTCCCAGGTACCTCGAAGGAAATGAGCCTTGAAAGAAGCTTCTGCCAGGCCTGGAGGGCGGGATGCTCACCGGGCCTCCTTGGTCACAACAGGCTGACTGTAATCATCGGTAGACTCGGCCCAGGTTGGGGAGTCTCTGCAAACCTATCACCTGGCACCCTGTGAAGTGTGGATACCCCTTTGAACCTTTTCTATGTCTGAGGTCAGACTCCTGGGTTGAAGCTGGGGGTTCACCACTTACAAGCTGCTCCATCACACGTTCTCTCTGAGCCTCAGTTTTTCCATCTCTAAAATGGAGATCACAAGAGCACCTTCCTCACTGAGTCATTGTGAGGCTTAGAAAAGGTGATGCCTATTCATCTCCTAATGCAGCACAAGCTTCCGAGCTGGGTTAATTATTACCATCCCCACAATTATTGGAACTTCCCTTGTGGCTCAGCTGGTAAAGAATCTGCCCACAGTGTGGGGAGACCTGGGTTTGATCCCTGGGTTGGGAAGATCCCCGGAGAAGGGAAAGGCTACCCACTCCAGGATTCTGGCCTGGAGAATTCCATGGACCATACAGTCCATAGGGTCACAACTGAACAACTTTCACTGTCCACAATTATCGTCATCGTCTTCTCTCATAACCGTGTTGAATGTGTGAATGAATGAGAGAGTGGCTGGAGGGGGAGTTACCACCAGAGGAGCCCCAGAGCCTGCCTGGGAGAGGCTACAGCTAACTTCCTGGTTTATGATAATCAGAAGGGACAGAGCAGGCTTCCCTGGTGGCTCAGCGCTAAAGGAATCAGCCTGCCAATGCAGGAGATACAGGCTTGGTTCCTGGGTCGGAAAAATCCCTGGAGAAGGAAATGGCAATCCATTCCAGTACTCTTGCCTGGAAAACCCCATGGGAAAAGGAGCCTGGTGGGCTACAGTCCATGGGGTCATAAAGAGACAGGACTGAGCACACACACACACACGAGCTTCATGGGAACTAAGCAAAGAGCCTTGATCCAGTTTAGCCCCCTTGATTTTCAGAATAAAATACCCAAGACACTGAAGTCAGGTCTGGCCAGCGTCACACAGTCAGGCATCTACAAACCCAAAGTTCAGTGGGACAGGAGGTCAGTAGATGCTCAACAAGTACTTCTTGACTCTTACTTTTCTCCCCAGTAATCTTATGAGGGGAAAGAGGCCAGGAGGACACTGCCCGGACTGCTGGTGGCCCGTGGGGATTTGAACGCAGGCATGCCCAGCTCCAGAGCCCTTTGTCTCCAGCCCTCCTCCACCCTCGTGTAGTCTGTGTGTGTGTCACTTGGGCCAAAGCCTGTGGAATCTCTTTGTAACCGGCAAGCTCTGGGCAGGAGGGAGTGAAAACTGAGCCGGAGCAAGTTTTTAACTCAGGGAGGTGGGGCTGTGGGATCAACACCAGCAGGGGGAGCCAGGAGCTTCCTGGATGACCGAGCCCCTGAGAGGATCAGGACTGCCCCAGAGCGCAGCAAGCGGTCACGACTTCTCTCTGCTGCTGTCTCCAGTTCACCTGGAAGCCTGGGGCAGAGGGAAGAAGCAGACTTGGGGCTCGTGGGAACCTGTGTCCATGCGTGGGCTCTGCTAGCTGGGTGCCCTGGGACACAGCTCCTTCTGTTTCTGAGCCCCAGTATCTTCATCTGAAAAGCGAGGATACTGAACTTGTGTTGGTCACTCTTCTGTGGCTGGACATGAGGGTTGGTACCTGCTTGGCGGGGCTTCCCAGGTGGCGCTAGTGGTGAAGACCCATCTGCCAGTGCAGGAGATGTAAGAACCCCGGCCTGGGTTCAATGCCTGGGTCGGGAAGATCCCCTGGAGGAGGACACAGCAACCCACTCCATTATCCTTGCCTGGAGAGTCCCATGGACAGAGGAGCCTGGAGCACTACGGTCCATGGAGTCACAAAGAGTCGGACACGACTGAAGCGACTTGGCAGGCACGCCCTCACCTGCTCAGTGCCTCACCCGACTTGGAGCCGGTGCTGCGTCATTCCGGCCTCCGCATCACCTCAGCCCAGCCCGATGGGAAGGATGGAGCTCTGCGCAGGGAGCCAGGAGCCCTGGGCCTTCCTCCATCTCTGAGCGGCCTCGGAGGTCTCTTCCACTGTCTGGGCGTCCATTCCCTACCATCGGTCACAGGGTTGGGGCTGGAGGACCGCTGAGGACATCACCCCGTGCAGAGCAGCTGGTGTCAGGTGGGTGTGGAGCTGTCCTCGGCTCACAGCTCCGTGGCCTCTGGGGTCCCTCAGCCCCCTGAGCTTCTGCGAGCTCCTCTGTGCATGGGGACATTCTCACCCTCCCGTGGGGTCCGCGCGAGAATTCCCCGTGGCAGCGTTCTAAAAGCCGGCCTCTGGTTTCCTCGGCATGCAGCCTGCACTCCATGTACCGTAGCTATTATTACTCTGATTTCTCAGGAAGGTATTTTGATTCCTCCAGCTGTTGGAGGCTTCTTGATGAGATCACAGACTCTCATCTGGGGTTTAATATTTTAGGCCTTGTGGGCTACCTAGTCTCTGTGGCAAACTATTCACTTCTGCCCATGTCACCCAAAAGCAGCCGTAGGTGGTATGGTAACTGTGTACAAATGTGTGTGTTCCAATAAAACTTTATTGGCAAAAATAGGTGGCAGGCCAGATGGGGCCCACAGGCTGTTGTTAACTGACCTCTGTCCTAGGTACCTGGGTCTACAGGGCCAGATTCTTAGGAACGGCAAAGTCATTTGTCTCAGTGTTGATTTCCAGCAACCAAACACTTTTGCACTCGAATTTAACTTTGATGAGCACCATGCCATTTTAAAGAGGAATAAACTGGAGTCACTGGTTGAAGATTCCAGCCCTCCGTGGCGTGGACGGAGGGGAGATGGAGAGGATGGGTTTGTCATGATCCGAGTCTGCCACTCATTCTTGTGATCCTGAGGATACCCCTCTTCTTCCTGGGCCTCGATTTCCTGCTCTGATTATCGGGTGGGGGTATGTGGAATGGGGAATGATATGGGGTGGGAGATGGGATGTGGCGTGGGGGTCATCTGAGTTGTTGGGTTGGCTCCTTTCTGTTCTGATAGGGAAGCAACTCTAGAGGCTCCTGATTCTTTTACTGCTGCTCCGAGGAAAATGAGACATTCTTGCAAGAGGGAAGATCCTTTAATTAAATTGCTGGGAAATTAGAAGGATTGAGTGATTGAGAACAGAGGGTGATGCTGAGGTCAAGGTGCTCTCTGTGGATTAATTAAGACGCTGCTCTGCTCCCCGCTGTCCAAGACAGCAGACCCCGGAGGCCGGACCCCGAGGAACACTGAGCAGACCCTTTACTGGGGGGACTCTTGCTCTGCCCAGAGGCCACTCCCCTTTGCACCCCCTTCCCTCCTCCCACTCCCTGCTGCCTTCCTGCTACTAACAGCGATGGGCCCAGGGTGAGCCCATCTTAATTAAGTTGGATGATGTTCCTTGGGCTTACAAAAGCACTGAATGCTTTCTGCCTCAGCCAGGGTTTTAGGTTCAGTTTGATCTGGCCGTGCCTCCCAGAGTAGCTGGGGAAATGTCCTCCCTAAATACAGGCTCTCTGTTGCTAATCCCGAGCTCTATTGGTCTGACCCAGTCCACCAACTTCTAACTGATCCACCCCACCCCCAGCCCATATCAGACAGGGATGTGAATTTTGACCCGGACTTCCCCTGGTGGCTTAGCGGTAAAGAATTCGCCTGCCAGTGCAGGAGACGTGGGTCCGGGAAGATCCCCTGGAGGAGAAAATGACAACCCACTCCAGTAGGTTGCCTCTAGAATCCCATAGACAGAGAAGCCTGGTGGGCTACAGTCCATGGAGTCACGAAGAGTCGGTAATGACTTAGTGACTAAACAACAAGTGTTCTTTGTGGCCCAGCATTGTCCCCACCCTCCGAGGCCTCTCTCATCCTGCTGGCTTTTCCTGCCTCTGGTCTCCTGATGGCACCTGGCCCGTGTCTCTGCCAGCGCCCCGTCAGGTCAGCACAGAGCGCCTGCATGTTTCCCCCCTGGACGTGCACTCAGCCTTTGCAGCCAGGACACACCGTCAGCTTCCCTGGATGTGGAGGGAAATAGCCTACATAGTGTTTCCCCATGGAGTTGCACGCATGCGCTCCAACTTTGTTTGTTTGTTTACTTTTGTGCAAGCCCTAGAGACCCACTTTTGCACCACCACACCACATACAGAGACATAGACATAGACACACACACACCCCCACAGATATAAACACACCACGCCCACCTCATATCACATGCATCACACAGACACACACCACACAGACAACACACACACACACACACACACACACGACACAGCAAGGGAAGCCATGCTTCTTTCCCGGAGAGTCTCCTCCCATCTGCTGACTTGTTAATTGACTGGCCGCAGGCCTGTTTGTCTTCTTCCCCTGTGCCTAGGCACCAAATGAAGACAGATTCCAGGAAGCTTTGAAAATGTCTGCGGTGCAGACTTTGAAGATTAGAACGAGCTTTAATTCTCCTGCTCCTACCCTGGCTCTTGAATTATTTAAAAATATTTGTCTGCAAATGCTCTGCACCCTGTGATTTTAAAGCAGGTCAAGGCCATCGTGAGAGCTGTCACTCACTCAGCTTGGAGTGCTCACCAGAGAACCACCCAGAGTTCCCTGGCCCCGCCTCACTGGTCCTGATAACAGCCCTAATACAGTGGCTGAGGTATTCTTATGACCCCATTTTAGAGAAGAGAAAGAAGAGACTGAGAACTGGCCCCAGATCAGAGGAGTCCATGGGGCCAAGGATATGAATCCAGGCCTCCTGGTCCCAGACTCCATGTTCGGAAACCTCATGCAGTAATGCCTCCTATAAACAGAAGGGAATTTGGAAAAGTACAGAAGGACAAAGAAGAAAATACAAATTCTAGAAAACAAAACTTTATCTTTTATGGACTTATTTTCAATATATCTATGTAAGCATAGATGTATATTTTGCTTTATAAAAAAGTCTATAGAATCTATATGATTCCTGTAAAATTGCTCCTTTTCAACGACTTAAAACCAAGGAAAGACTTGGGGAAGGAATGGCAGAAGGTGTCTTTGTGGAGTCAGTGAAAGAGCTGAGCCAGGAGAGGCTCACAGCCTTGTACCAGGACCAAGTGAGAGGAAACCAGAATTCTCTCAAGAGAGAAGGGAAGTGGCTCAGAGTCACGTCGCCCAGGTGTGAGCTGCCTCACTGCCTGCCCGCTCCCGGGGCCAAGACCCTGCAGGGTTAACCCTACCCATGCTAGTTTGAGATGCCAAGGCACCCTATCTGTGAACTGGGGACTCAGCAGAGGTCAGTCATGAAGAATGGCCTAGGGTCCTCAGGGAAGGGCCTGGCCGAGCCATGCGCACAGTAGGCCCTCAGCACGGGAAGGCCCATTTGGTCATCTTATCCATCTAGCCCTGGGGACGAGCAGAAGCAACAACACCCAGGGCAGAGCTCATCTGGCGCCCGGGGCCTCCCGGGAGTGAGCTGTGGGCAGCAGACAGCACCGCCTCTAAGTGTAGTGGACAGCGTGGGTTCTGCAGGGAGGGGCGTCTATTTGCCCCCACATCCAGCCCATCGGCCCACCCATCACTCTCCGCTATAGAAGTGTTACTGAGTCAAGCTCGCTCTGGTTTAGAGAATGAACTTATGGTTGCAGAGGCGGCAGGAGCAGGGTGTGGGGACTGGATGGGAAGAGGGAAGGGATAGTTAGGGAGTTTGGGATGGACACCTATGAACACGTACCCACTGCTCTATTTGAAATGGATAACCAATAAGAACCTACTGTAGAGCACAAGGAACTCTGCTCAGTGTTAGCTGGCTGCCTGGATGGGACATTAGGGGAGAGTGGAAACATGAATATGTATGGCTGAATCCCTTTGCTGTTCACCTAAAATTGTCACAACATTGTTAATTGGCTGTATCCCAGTATAAAATACAAAGTTAAAAAAAAATCATTCTGCTCACCAAACAAGGACCAGTAAGTTGAGACTCCATGGGGAACACACTAAGTAGACAAGTAGAAAGACAAGTGTATGGGGCAAGGAAAGCCAGAAGGTGGTCAAGATGGTCAGAATAACCATCTTATTGAGGTCTGTATGCCAGAACAGAGGGGATGAAGTGAAGTAAAAAGGCCATTCATCTTGCAAATATCTCCTGGAACAGCCTTGGAGAGGGGATGTGTTAACTTTCAGGCTGAGGGGCAGGGCTCCCCGAAGCAGGCTCTTACAAATAGACAGTTTCCTTTTAGTGAACAAAATCAACAGAACAACTGGAAGCAAAGGTTAAAGAAACAGGATTTTCCCTGTAAGAGTAGCATCCAGAGGCCGTCCCCAGGCACCATTCCCAGCTACCCGCTGGGTCGCAGTGCCACCTGGCCTGGTCCTGCTCCCCCACTGGCTCACCTCCCTTCTCCTGCCATTGCTCTTCATGGTTGTTTTCAGTCCAGCTGCCCGAGGGGCCTGTGAAGACACGATTGGGTGCACAGTTCCTTCTGGTCTACCGTGGCCCCCTCCATCAGTGGGGCTGAGTCCCTGCTTGGGCCACGACCTCCTGGCACCTCCTCCTCCTTCCAGCCTCCCAGCTCCCTGCTGCCCCTCCTGTGACCCCACCAGGCTCGTTTGCCTGAAGTTCAATAAACCAAACACAGAGACACCAGGGTCTGCAACAGAGTAAAGGTGTATTCATGAGCCGGCCAAGCCAGGAGATTCAAGAACAAATCTCAAACCCGTTTCCCTGAAGGTGAGGGGGTGGGATATTTAGGGATAATGAAGGGTGGTCTGAGGCTTGGGGAGCTTGGGGGAGGGAGACTGGAGGTGAGGAAATGTCTTCATTCTGCGCAGGTGCAGCTAAGCTATGTGCTTCTTGGTGGGACACGTGATCAGAAAATGGCAGTGTGAGCATTGCTTTCTTTTAACCATTTAAAAAAATTTGTATTGGTTTCAGGAGAACAATTGAAGACTCTTGTATCAGAGATAGCATCCATAAAGGGAGGGAAGGGGTCTTGAGATGCATTTGTTACCCTCCCCCACCTCAGTGCTAACATCTGTACCTGCATCTCTGTCGGCATCCACATCTCTATGTTGTGATTATTGCCCCTCTCCTCCCCTCACCCTAGAACCCAAGCTCCAGGGGCTGCATTTTGCTCTCTGCTTCACCCCACCCCCCACCCCCAGTGCCTGGTGCACATTGGCCGGCATATTGTAAGGGTTCTATAGCTATTGAATAAAAACATGAATACCCTCAGGAGGAAATGGGGAAAGAAAAGCAGCGCCAAGAAATGATGGTTTGAAGCATGGGGTCTGGTGAGTGGTGCTCGCCTTCTCTGGGTCTCCAGATTCCCGGGGCGTCTGCAGTGACCCTGCTTTGTGGTCTTGGTTTGATTTATTGTGGGCTGCACTGACCTGTAAGCCCCCCTGACATGGGGTGAGATGAGAGGGGCTGCGGCTGCACCAGCTGGGGGCGGGGGGCTGAGTCACAGCTGCCCTCCCCACTATGGGGACTGTGTGGTCACCACCACGAGAACCTGTGGGGTCACTTTGAGGAGAGGAGTGGAGAAGGGTTGGGAGGCATCCTGAAGCTCTTCTCAGGCAAGAATGGAAACGGCTATCTGGGTATCTGCCAGGACAAACTGTACCAAAAATTAGGGTTAGGGAGGCAGGAGGAAGGAGATAACATAGCCTTCATCACCCCCTTTGAAACCTGCCCAGTGGCCTGAAGACATCGTAAAAGCTGGTCCCAGGGCTGGATGTCCAGGCCCACATGGGATCATCTGCTGCTGCGGGGCAGAAGCCAGTGGGAGTTAAGCTGCGACCCAGGGACCTGTCCAGCTGGCCTGCATCCTCTGAGGGGCAGGGGTGAGGCTGAGGACAACGGGGAGGAGGATAAATTGCCACATTGTAGCCTGTCTGATTTGGGGTGGTTGGAAGGAAAGGCTTGACGCAGGATGTCAGCATTTGTCATGGGCGTGTCAGGCACAGCATGATACAGCAGGCCGGCGCTTCTGGTCCCAGGCAGAGAGGGGACGGCGGTCCCCCAAAGGGGTCGGTGGCAGGGAGCAGGTGCTGGCGGCTGGGGGACGTCGCTGATGACAGCACTGACTCTCTCGTCATCTCGCTGCGGCATGAATTATTAATGGTTGGCTATAACATGCACACAGAGCTGAGAATCAATTTGCCACCATTCAGCTCCTGGACTGTTCTGTGCTGTGATGATGAAAGTGCTTTTTGATCAGGAGACAGGAGTGGCCCCGAGATGCCTGCCCCTGAATCTTAACATTCGCCAAAGACGACCTGAGCCCAGCCTGGGTGGGCTCTTCTCCTTCCTTGGTGCTCTCCTGTCAGTAGTTGGCCCTCTCCCCACCTTCTTTGATTTTCTTTTTTTTTTTTTCCCAGCCATTCTCTCTGCCTGACAGAAGGGCTTTGCCCCCTCCCCACGTGACCTTGGCTGCCTTGGGGCTGACTCCTTCCAAAGCCTGAGTCCCAGCACGTGTACCACTGTTTCAGCACCAGGAACTGGATTTCCAACTTTAGTCTTTCTTGATGCGTCATCAGGGAATGAGAAAAAAGAAAGAGTGTCTCTTCCAGCACAGGCACTAAGAAGTGTAGGGAGCTGCAGACTGTTTTGGAGGTAGGGGTCCTCTGTGGGTAAAGGGAGTGCAGGTGCCCTCGATGGTCTGTTTTCAGCCCGTCCTCATCTCTGAAAAGCAGCTGTCCTATGGAGGATGCTGGCATAGGGGCGGTTCACCCCAAACCGATTCATTTGGGACCAATCAGTGGAAAGCCATTTTGCCAAATAAGCAGTTAGCCTGATAACAAACTCCTGAGGATACAAACCAAAATACCACTTTTAAAATAAAGATTGATTATAGGAAAACTGAAGGAAAGATCCTCTTCAGAAATTATAAAAGGGGGATAAAAAATAATAGGACATCTAAATAGAAGGAAAAAGACCCTACGTGGGGACAGATTTTAGGTGAAATGATCATTTGGTAGGGGAACAGCCTGTGCTTTCCCCAGGAGCTTTCCCTGGGCTCGTAGAACATAAACCTGACCCACCAAGCAGAGTGTGTCTCTATGCTTGCTGCCTCTCAGGACTCAGCCCAGAGGCAGCCCGGACGTGGGAATCCGAGGACAGCGTCCACGGGCTGTGAGGCTGGGCTGCGTGGCCGCCACACGGGTGGCCTGGGCGGTGTTTGCTGTAGCCCAGGAAGCCTGGCAGCCTAGGTCTCTCTCCTGGAGGAGGAAGGGACCGCGCTCTTCAATGCAGCTCGTGTCCATCCCCTCCCCCACCTCTGAGCGGCCTCCTGCCCTCTCAGCTCTCGCCTGGGTGCCCACCCAGCCCTAAGCGCCTTCCTCCAGGCCCGACCCCTCCCATCCGGTCTCCAGTGTTGCCCCAGAGCAGCCTGCACACAGAGTCATCTCACCTCCCTGCTCGAGGCCATTCCCTGGCTTCCCAGGAGGTTTCCAGTCAAATGTGAACTTTATCCACTGGCCTGAGGGGTCCTCTCTTACCTCTTTCCCACTTGCTCACCAGCCTCCAGCCACTTTATTTATTTTTTTAAATTTTTATTGGAGTATAGTTGCCTTACAGTGTTGTGTCAGTTTCTGCTGTACAATAAAGTGGATCGGCTACATGTCTCCATATACCCCCTATTTTGTGGATTTCCTTCGCATTGAGATCACCGCAGAGCCAGGAGTAGAGCTCCCTGTGCGTGTAGTAGGTTCTCACTCGTTATCTGTTTTGTACACAGCAGTGCATGTATGTCAGTCCCAATCTCCCAATTCATCCCACCCCCATCTACCTTCCCTGCTTAGTGTCCACTTTGGCCTCCTTTCTGTTTCTGGAATATTCCAAGCTTTCCCATGCCTCTGTAATTCTCTTCCTCCTCTTCCTCTTTGCAAGACTACCTCATTCCCATCCTTTGGGGCTCAGCTCAGGTGCCCTCCTCGAGAGAGGTCTGCCCTGCCCATCCCATCTGAATAGCCTCTACCCTCAGCCCAGGTCATACCATTCACATGGATCGGTCCTCTTTCCTCACAGCACATGATGTCATCTCAGTCATTGACCACCTGTGTCCCCCACTGGAAGGTGAGTTCCAGAGAGCAGGGACCAGGTCTGGTCCACCCCTGTGTCCATCCACAGCCCTTGGCCCCCAGAGCATCGCAACAAACCTTCAGCTGACGTTTGATGAATCAATGAGTGAGTGAGTGAATCCTTTAGCACCTAGCAAAGTGAGGCAGAGGGCTACTCTGGTGGCTCAGATGGGAAAGAATCTGCCTGCAATGCAGGAGACCTGGGTTCAATCCCTTCTGGGGAGATCCCCTGGAGAAGGGAATGGCCACCCACTCCAGTGATCATGCCTGGAGAATCCCACGGACAGAGGAGCCTGGTGGGTCACAAAGAGTCGGACACGACTGAGCAGCTAACACACACGGCAAGGCAGACGGCACTCCCATTGCTGAGGTCAGACCAGGGATGGGGCACCTTGGCCGTGTCTACACACCTGCCCAGAGCCAGACCCAGGGGTATGGCAGGAGCTTCCTCAAACCTCTCCCACAGAAGTCCTCAGCACATTAGCGCTCTTAGTAGAAAAAGAAAAGGTATTTATGTGCAAAGCCACTTATCTCTATAGCTCCTCGAGATAAATCCTTTAATTTACGGGTGAACTGACACCCTCCAAGAGCCAGAATCAATGTGCGTCACTGTAAATCCAAGCCAGGCGTCTGCTCTGACTCACCCTGCTGACGCATGGCCTTTGCTTCTGCACAGATGGTTGGGGCAGAGCCTGGGGAGGGCTCCTGGAAGCCCCCTGGGGGAGGCCTGAGCCTGTCTCCCTGACTATGGTCCTCCCCGACCAGACGCCATCGTGGCTCCAGGGCCACGCCGCTAAGTCCTTCCTGTTTGCTGGGCAGCCTTCCCCTCCTCCCAGCCAGCTCAGGTGCTCCCTGCCCTTGGAAGTCTTGCTGGGCATGCATGTCCACTTGAAATTCACTTCCTTCTGTGTTGCCCTGGGGGTGTGCCTGGGCAGTGGCACTGTGCCAACCAACTTCTAATGATAACAAGGCATTCGATTTCCTCTTCTACAAGATGGGAGCGCTGTGATCAGGGCCTCCTCCCTCTTCGCTTTCCTAACCCCTGGCCTGGGGCCCGGATTGTATCTCATTAGTTCACTGAGCATCTACTGTGTGTCACTCACTGTGCTTTGGGTCCAGGGCAAATAAGGCACAGCCCCAGGCTGGGGGCGCTCACAGTCTAAACGGGAAGGCACGTGGGAGATTAGACATCGCAGTGCATGAGAAGCACGGAAACGCAGGGGAGGCATCTGCAACGAGTGGAGAGGTTGAGGCCCCGAGGAGGGTCTGGTTGTGCTGAGATCTGACAGTGAGAAGGAGTGGCTGACTGAGCAAAGCCGGGGGAAGCTACTTTGGGTGCCACTTGGTGCCTTTGCTTGGCAGATGCAGAGAGTCACATAGGTGCCCTAAGAAGATGGAAATGAGGGAGGGATGGGTGAGGATGAGGACCACAAGGATTCTCTCTGACCCTCTGGCCCAAGGTGACTGGGTAATAAGTGCATCGGCTATGACTTGTTGCTGGTAGGGAATCAGGGCTACACCATCTTCCAATACACCAATGAGAGAATTCAACATCACCGCAGAACACCACACCCAGCACCTTCAGGGTTTTATACATACCAGTTTAGTTGTGGCCGCATCATTTCAGTCCTGGAGCCCTGGCATAATTCTTACTAGAAGCCCCTCCCACTCTCACAAGTGCCCTGTTTGCATAATAACTTACGTGATCATACATTCTTGTTATTGCTGTTTAGTTACTAAGTCATGTCTGATTCCTTGAAACCCTATGAACTGTAGCCCACCAGGCTCCTCTGTCCATGGCATTTCCCAGCAAGAATACTGGAGTGGATTGCCATTTTCTCCTCCAGGGGATCTTCCTGGACCAGGGATCGAACCTGTGTCTCCTGCATTGGTAGGCAGATTCTTTACCACTAAGCCACCAGAGAAGCCCATGTGGTCATATATTGAATTCCTAATACACTGGGACATTTTCCTTATGAGAATATGTCTTCTAGTATTAGAAATATTCCATGCTAGAATATTTCTAGGCTCCAAACTGCAGAGTTCCTTTATTGCCTCTTGCAAATTTTTTTCCCCTAAAATCTGTGAACTCAGACATTCCTAAAGGTGTTAGAACTGTGGCAACTTGTTATGGGAGGGAGATGATTTCCCAGCCTGGTTCTGAGCAAAACCACTCCATCCTCCCAGGTCCTTTGACCTTCGGACTCTCAGGACTGGCTCATAGACATTTCTTGCAGCCCCAGTGTGGACTACAGTCAATAAGCCATTGATTAGAACCATGTTACAGCTGTTCAGTTCAGCCCCTGAGATCCCAACATTTGTTCTTCAATTTAATTCAGTAACATTGATCGAGCAAATACTAGATGATTTCCAACTCTGAGGGTTTTTGCTTATTTGAATTTAAGCTGTCACGATAGGAAGAGCTGTGGTTCTGTGAACTCACTATATCACATATCTTTTGCTGAAAGTTTGCTTCTAGTAATCGTGGAGTAATTTGTACTGGGCCAACACTCCTAGAAACAACAACTGTAAACTCTGGACAAAATATTTTTAAAAAGCACTGTGTGGAGGCCCTTTTGTTGTCCATTCCGTAAGTCATGACCCCATGGACTGCAGCATACCAGGCCTCCCTGTCCTTCACTATCTCCCAGAGTTTATTCAAATTCTTGTCCATTGAATCAGTGATGCCATCCAACCGTCTCATCCTCTGTCACCCCCTTCTCCTGCCCTTAATCTTTCCCAGCATCAGGGTCTTTTCCAATGAGTTGGCTCTTCACATCAGGTGGCCAAAGTACTGGAGCTTTAGCTTCAGCATCAGTCCTTCCAATGAATATTCAGAGTTGACTTCCTTTAGAATTGGCTGGTTTGATCTTCTTACAGTCCAAGAGACTCTCAAGAGTTTTCTCCAGCACCACAATGTGAAGGCCTTGTGACAAAAAAGGTAGCAATGAGAGGGGATTCCTAAAGAAGGAATAATCTCTGACTGAATTTCCCCTTTTACAGCTTTGCACTTGAGAGCAGGTAATGTAAACACTCCCACGATAACTGATTTCAAGCTACTGATATGATGCCATTGAACTCAGAATTGGGAGGAGACTCTTGGAATCATCACTAATAGATTTTCTACCAAACAGACAATAGATGCAAATTATCTTAAGAGCATAGATACGGTGAACTGTAGCAACATAATTAACACGTGGTGAAGTTTTAGAATTTTTTATCTTTGCTGTTAATATGATTATGTTTATATAATTTAATCTTCCATGAAGGCTAGATTTAACAATCAACTTGCAGACTTTCTGAAAATTTAGTAATTGGCTAACCACTGTGGCTTCTTTCCTTTTTTCTCCCTTCTATTAGGAATTCTAAGGACAATGAATTTATGGGAAGAATTTACCTGTTTCCCTCATAGTTGAATACCTAGTACTTGGCCTGACACCTGGCCCAGAAAATGCCCTCAGTAATGTTTGCTGAACAGATAAAGTCCTAGGCTTTTTCTTTTCAGAACCTGTGATTGTAATGGGTGAGCCTCTGCGGCCGCTACTACTACGCGGGGAAAGGCAGTGAAGGTGAAAGTCGAGGCTGCCTGGATTTGGCCCCCAGCTCTGCCACCGACTGGCTGTATGACTTTCCACAAGTTAGCCACCTTCCTGTGCTTCTGTTTCTCTTCTGGAAAAGAGGCAAAACAGTAGTAGCTCCCTCATAGGGGTTGGATCATGACGCATGACGAGTGACTATTTCAAGTGCTGGGAACTGGTGGCTAGCAGATCCTGTGTGGGTGTTCGCCGTCATTATTGACAGCGGTATCATTTACTGGGTGTCTGCTGTGTGCCGGATACTCTGCTGGGGGCTTTCCATGCTTTCTTTGTAATGTTTTTGTTTGGGGGGCTGTGCTGGGTCTTTGTTGCTGTGCCATGGCTTCTCTAGTTGCAGCGCCTAGGCTAGGCTGCCTTGAAGCATGTGGACTCAGATCCACCTACCTTACATTAGAAGGAGAATTCTTAACCACTGGAGCATGAGGAAAGTCCTTCTCTGTAGTTTTTTAAGACAAGATGAGGTAATTCAGGTCCAGGATGACTTCATGACGTCATTAATGGGGAGCTGCAAACAAACAGGACCCAAGCTGTTGGCCCCAAAGTGCAGGCTCATCCTATGAGGTCAGGAATCTGTGAGCCTTGATCAATCCGTCTTCCCTGCACATCATTCAAAATAACTGTTATTGCTCTGGACGCTTTACTTACATGTATCAACTTGTTTCCAGAGTCCTTTGTTTTGCTTTCTTTAGTTTAGGGTTTCGGGTGTATGTGCATGCACACGCATATGTGTATGTGACATTTAAGCGGAATTAAAAAATGTTGACATTTCATCAGTGCTCAACTGTCTCCCAGTTTCAGTGCTCACATTCCTTACTTTTTCCTTTCTCCTTTTTCTCCTCCTTCTTCTCAGGCCCGCCCCAACCTGGGGGCGCTTGTCCTTCAGGTGCCCGGCTTTAGTCACTCTGCCCTGGAGTTCCCTAACAATTGTGGAAGCTGTGCTTTATTATCACTCATTATAGGTCTATCTCCTCCACAGACTGGTGATAATAATAAAAACAATGCAGTTATTATTCTGAATAGCTGACATTGTTTGGGTGCCTTCTACAGGCTAGGCACTGGGCTAATTGCTGTATATAGAATCTCATTTAATCTTCATATCAACCCTGTCTGAGATGCAATTATCAGCTGATGCAACTTTACAGCTGAGGAAAATGAAAGCCAGGAAGGTCAAAGACATTGTCAAAGGTCGCACAGCGAGGGTGTGGTGGGGAAGGGAGTCGAATGAGCTCTGATTCACAAACATACATTATCTAGCAATTATCTAGCAATTGCATGTGTAATTGTACAGAGCTCTTGGACAACCCTAGTAGATGGATACAGTTGCAAGGACAATTACTGTTGCCATATTTCGTAGGTGTAGGCCAGCAATTTGTTTAACTTTACTAAAGAGCATATAGGGAAGTTGGAATCTGAACCTAGGTATGTCTGTACCAGACACTCAAGAATCTTCAGAGCTTCAGCCCAGAGACAGTCTGCTCTTCTGGAGAGTGCTTCCGCCTTTGAAAGCTGGGCGGGCCACACGGGGAGAGGGGAGGCACCTTACACAAATACCCCAATTAACATGAGGACTCCTCTTCTTTGTCAGTGTTAAAGGTCTTTGAGCCGTTCATTCACTGAGCTGAATTACAGTGAAGAAATCAATGTGATTTCAGTCTCCTGTTTGTTCCTGTTTGTTCCTGTCTGTCTGGATCTGTCTCTATATTTCCCCAGAATCTTCTTGGCTGTGCAGGGCCGCACCTTCTGTGTTATAGACCCATCTAGGTAGGGCGATATTTTCGATAACTTGAAAAATCACTTTGAACACATGGTCCACTAGAAGACAGTTTTATTGTTAAGTTGCTAAGTGGTGTCCAGCTCTTTGGCAACCCCGTGGACAGTAGCCCAGCAGTCTCCTCTGTCCATAGGATTTCCTAGGCAAGACTACTGGAGTGGGTTACCGTTTTCTTCTCCAGGGGATCTTCCCAGATCAGGGATTGAACCTGTGTCTCCTGCATTAGCAGGTGGCTTTTTTACTGCTGAGCCCCACACCAGGGAAGCCCCACTAATGGATGGGCAGGGGGCTGTTGTGGCTGAGGTCCTACAAATTGTCTGACACATTGCATATGGAATTAGCTTTCCATCCCTCAAGGTTTAGGCAAGCTTGTCTCCAACCTCCCGCCAAATGCATGAACTTTGGAAATCTGGGAGTCTATGACTTCTGGTAGTGGGGGCTTCCTCACATGGGTGTTGAGCCTAATAATTCCCATTTCCCTAATTTTGTAAGTTAGAATATGGTGATCCAATGATGAAACTGTTTTGAAATCTGCATTCCAGAAGCAACGTCCTCTTCAGCCCTTGTGCACTGATGTTTCCTTAGATACCCAATACACTTGTGTGATCCGTGCTCCTTAAGACAAAATTTAGTGAGTGGCCCGCGGAGCATTAAGTGGGGATACGATTTGGAGAAATTGAATTGTTAGCTGAGTGTATCTGTTAATCCTATACTCTTAATCTCCCCCATTTTGGTAACCATAAGTTTGTTTTCTATGTTTGTGACTCTGTGTCTCTTTTAGATTCATTTGTGTTATTTTTTCAATTCCACATTCAAACGATATCATATAGTATTTGACTTTGTCTGACTTACTACACTAAGTATGATAATCTCCAGGCCCATTCGTGTTGCTGCAAATCTTCTTATCCCTTTTTTACAGACAAGGAAACTGAGGCTCAGAGAGGCTGAGCACCTTGCCATCGTCCCTCACTTAGAAACCAAGCTGGGACTGTAGCCCAGCTTCTTCCAACACTGGGCCGGTGGCTTGTCCTATGTCACACACGCTGGTTTAGCCAAATAACTTCGGCCTCTTCGCAGAACACTGAAGTTGTCTCAATGAAAAATGCGTGTGCTTGCACGGAGCATGGAGAGCGACTGCCTGGACCTCAGGGTGTGAAATCCTGTACCCAGGTCTGTGTTATCACCCTTGCCTCCGTTATCACCCTTGCCTCCTAGATGCGCCTTCAGACCCAGGACAGACCACAGAGACCTGCTCTGTTTGCTCATTCTGATTGGAAGGCACAGATGATGGGATCCTGCTTGATTCCCTTTTTAGTAAAATGCTAAGACCAGGGCCTGTTCCTGATGCTCTTACAGTCCCAGCCCACCATCTGAGCCTAAGGTGGCAAAGTCCTCAGCTGGTTCAGAGATTGCAGCAAAAGTGTCAGACCCAGAGGGAGCTGGGTGCCTTCTCCTGGTTCCCACTTCTCAGAGAAAGTTTACATTGATAAAGACTCAGCTCTTTAGCACACACACTCTTGACAAGACCAAGAGACATTTAAATTTTGCCTTTGAAAGTTTACCTGCAGGCTTGGGGGAATCCATTTTTTGTTGTCTTTTGATTAACTTATCCATTGATCCATTTGACAGATATGTCCTGGGGCCTGTACTTGTTGTGATGGTGGAGACAGAGATGGAGCAAACATTTGTTGTTACTATTTTGTCACTAAGTTGTGTCTGGCTCTTTTGGGACCCGCAGGGACTGCAGCCCATCAGGCTCCTCTGTCTGTGGGATTTTCCAGGCAAGAATACTAGAGTGGGTTGCCATTTCCTTCTCCAGGGGACCTTCCCAGCTGTGAGTCTCCACCACTGGCAAGAGGATTCTTAACCACTGAGCCACAGGGGATGCCTGAAGCAAGCCTTACTACTGTCCTTTTCCTGGTCAGGTTTCCAAGTCCTCAGACAGAGAATGATCCTATGCCATACCAACTGCCCATTCACGAGGGTCCCTTTAACTCTCTGTGGGCCTTGAAAATGACCGTTCCATGCTGGAGCCATCCGAACCACTGGTACAATTTCCCCTGGCATGGTCCTGCCACCCCCTGCCCTCTCCCAACTCTCCATGGACACAGAAAATCTCCCAGCATACCTTGGGCTCCGGTCACTTTGGCTCAAGACAGAAGCCAAGGTCAGAAGGACATCTTTGAGATGGAGAGGGAGGAGGAACTCAGTCCTTTGCCTGCATGCCAGAGCCCTTTATTTTAAGCACAAAAAAGGACACGTGGGTGAAATTCTGGGTTGATTGTGTGTCCCTAAATAGCTGCTATAATAGCATTGTGCTGTGCTATGATTATTGAAAGCTTGAGTTAGCAATTGATTTTGGACTGAGAGATCAATGGGAAAAGAGATTGCAGTGCAGGGTTACGAAGAAGCCACCCGTGACTCCTCGCTTGAGTTGGACTCTACCATAGCCTTGTCACCTTATTGTAATTGTCCATCTGCTTGTCTCTCTGTGTCAGTGTGAGCTCCTGGAGGTTAGAGGCTGGGGCTGACTCCTCATGAACAGCAGCTGGCTTAGGGTAGGTTCTTGATCAATGCTCACAGCAGGCCCTACTTTATGATGAAGAAACAGAGACATAGAGCAGTTATATTACTTGGCCATAACCGAATAGGGTGACAGAATGGGGATCTGAACCCAAGTCACTGTCACTGCAGAGTCTCCATCTGAAAGAGTTAGAGAGAGTCCATGCATGCATGTGGGGCTTCAGCTGTGTCACTGTGCTCTCATCAGCTCCAAGGACCAGCTTTGCTCCACGGTCCGGGTCGCCCTGGTGCCCTCTGCTGCTGGAGTTATTTATTCTCTCTTCTGGCCTGATGCTACTAGGCGTCATCACCCCAGCACATGACTATGGACAAGACCTTACAAGCTCTGCCTCAGTCCTCAAGTATTTCCTTTTATTTGATCACTGTTTTCCTTTGTGTGTTTTCCCAGCTGCTCAGTCATGCTGAGCAAACTCATGTCCACTCTTTGTGGACGTGAGTAGCTTGCCAGGCTCCTTTGTCCATGGGATTTTTTTCCAGGCAAGAATACTGGAGTGGGTTGCCAGTTTTCTTCTCCAGGGGATCTTCCTGACCTAGGGATCGAACCTGTGTCTCTTGCATCATCTCCATTGGCAGACGGATTCTTTACTGCTGAGCCACCTGGGAAGCCCTAATAAGCAATCTGTTATGGTTTTCTGCTCATTACCAGGTCTAAGAGGGAAGAATAGCAGCATGAAGGCATGGATGTGGGGTAGCTGACCTGCTTCCTTCATAAGTTCAGTAACTTGCTTTTGTATGCAACCCAGTATAATTCAAATTCAAGTTTGAGGAGGTAAATATTTTTGAGTGTTTTGAGGAAATGCCCCAAGATCTTATAGCCAGGGCTTGGATGTGATGGCTCTTGAAGCCAGCACCCTATTGCTTTGGAGCTGAGATTCTTAATTCCAAGCTTTCTTCTTTCTCAAAGTTTCTAGAGAGAGAAGAGAGCACAAACCCTAAGGAATACAAATCACCTTGGCATTAAACATCTCAACAATGGGGTCAAGTATTTTGGGGGCTCCAAAATCACTGCAGATGGTGACTGCAGCCATGAAATTAAAAGATGCTTACTCCTTGGAAGAAAAGTTATGACCAACCTAGATAGCATATTCAAAAGCAGAGACATTACTTTGCTGACTAAGGTCCGTCTAGTCAAGGCTATGGTTTTTCCTGTGGTCATGTATGGATGTGAGAGTTGGACTGTGAAGAAGGCTGAGCAACGAAGAATTGATGCTTTTGAACTGTGGTGTTGGAAAAGAGTCTTGAGAGTCCCTTGGACTGCAAGGAGATCCAATCAGTCCATTCTGAAGGAGATCAACCCTGGGATTTCTTTGGAAGGAATGATGCTAAAGCTGAAACTTCAGTACTTTGGCCACCTCATGCGAAGAGTTGACTCATTGGAAAAGACTCTGATGCTGGGAGGGATTAGGGGCAGGAGGAGAAGGGGACAACCGAGGATGAGATGGCTGATGGCATCACAGACTCGATGGACATGAGTCTGAGTGAACTCTGAGAGATGGTGATGAACAGGGAGGCCTGGCGTGCTGCGATTCATGGGGTCGCAAAGAGTCGGACACGACTGAGCTACTGAACTGAACTGAACTGAACAATGGGATCAAGAAGACAGCAGAGAAATAATTTCAAAATATTATGGAAAAAAGAACTTATAGTGTGGAATTAGCTAAACTATATTTAAAGAGGTTAGATACATTGCATGAAGAAATACTTATAGGAAGGGGAGAAGCAATCTTGGTCACAATCCATTAATCTTTTAAAATACTGTCTCTGCTAAATGTTGGGAGAATTGAGTCTCTGACAACCATTTTCTTTTTCCCTGAAAGCCTAATTGACTTCTTGGGAAGGAGGACAGAAGATGCACAGTAGCTGAGTTGGGCTTGAACTTTTACCCTCCCTGATAAACCAGGGCCAGGGACCCAAGAGCAAGGCTGTCAATAATTTTAGATAAACCCAGACACTCCCTTTCTGCATAGGTTGGTGGATGGAGACAGATTTGAGGGAAGGAACACAGATACATTAATTTTATGATGCAATTTCTAGGCTGTAAAATGGACAGAGTGGATGCTCTAGAAAGCCCCAGAGATAATTATAAAGTCAATGATTGAGTTTCATTTCCACTCAGAGTAAATACACTTTAACTGGATGTGTGCTGATCAACCTTGATATCATGCTTTGCGATGTCAGTGTTTGCATTAAAGAGCTGTCATTAAAAAGTCATCCAAGGGCAAGTTCCCTTATTCTAATGTCCGCCAAATGCCCACCATCATAGATGGTAACATGCCATTTTAAAATCAGATGGAATTGCTTACTAGGGTCAGACTCAGAGGACATGAACATGAATTATTTTTTCCCCATAGTCATCCCAATAGAAAAGGACAGTCAACACTGGGACTCACATGTACTCCATTATTCTGTGTATACTTACTGTCTATTTGTCAGACAGTTTCCTGGGTCCTGGTGTACAGCAATGAACAAGAGATATGGTCTCTGTCATCAGAGTTTACATTCTAGAAAGGAAAGAGTGACTCTAGGTGCAAACCAACAAATCCTCAAAATAATTAAGAAGATTAAAGATATAAAGCCAACGAAAGAGGAAGATGGTAGAAGGGTCAGACTACTTTAGACCAAAGAGACAGGATAGAAAAGATGCTATTTGGGATGAGATTTAGTCATTTGAAAATGTGGTTTGAGGGGAATAAATGGAAGCTGACAGGTTCCAGCTTGGTTAAGTTACAACGGAAAGAAAGTAAATGTCCCTAAAACAGTGAGGGGACATGGCACAAGATGAAGTGAGAGAGATGCGCTTGGGACAGATTGCTGTAAAATATTTGGAGTTTTACTCTGGAGGCAATGGAAGCTAAATAACGTCATAATCTGATTTACATTTTCCAGAAAGATCACTCTTGTTGCTGTGTGGAGGCTGAATTATAAAGGGGCAACAAAAGAGGCTGCAGGCGTAAGGTAGGGGGCAGTTTGGCCAGCAGCAAAGACCCTGTTTCTGGCTAATCCCTGAAATTCTTTTCAATCCAGTTACCCCAAGATGGAATGAGATTAATTCAAATAAACCCAGTTTGTATCTGGATTTCCAGTCAGGTCGTTTTCCTTCCACTGCCCCGGGTTTCAACCATTTTTCACGGTACTGGAAGAAATGTACAAAGCCAAACATGTTGATTTTAATGTTTATTCAAACAAAGAAAATGTTTCTTTTGGTCTTGCTAAGTGCTAGGCATTCTGCCAGAGAGTGGAGATAAAGAGATAGGAGACTTGGTCCCTGCTGCTGAGTGTGGTCGGGGAGACCCACATGTTAACAGTCAGAAAACTGTGTGCACAGAAGGAGGATATGCAACCTGGCAGGAGGCTGGTGTCCTGGAACAGCCAGCTGCACTGGCACGGAGACCTCAGTGGTAGACATAAGACCTGTGGTTGAATCTGGGAAATGCTTTTATTTATTTTTTTTAAATGTTTATTTATTTATTTAGTGTTTTTGCCCGTAGTGGGTTTTTGTTGCTATATGCAAGCTTTTTCTTGTTGCAGTGATTGGGAGCTACTCTTCACTGTGGTGTGTGGGCTTCTCTGCATGGGTTCTAGGTGCCCTGGCGCAGTTGCTCTGCTCTAGGTTTGACCTGGAGTCAAACCTGTGTCACCTGCCTCGGCAGTCAGGGTTTTCAAAACCACTGCACCACCAGGGAAGTCCCATGAGAGGTGCTTTTGAGCTGAGTCTTGCATGATATATACAAGTGTACCAGACCAAGGAGGGAAGGGGTCTTTAAGCACAAGGATCAACATTTGCTATTCAGGTAGGTAATAGGCAGAAATGAGAGTTTAAATAACTTGCAGTCATTCCGTTTGGCTGGGGCGCAATGTGAGGATGTACAGAGAGAGTGTCAGGAAAGGTAATGTAAGGAGTTCAACTGTGCGGTAGGTGAGAGTCCAGTCTTCCTCCTCTGAAAGACTGCTGTGAATCCCTGTGTACCATCTAGGTGTCTTTCAGGGATGCCTTAGTTAAAACTCTTAGTTTTAAGAAATGAGACTTACTTAAACTAGTTTAACCAAATGGGAGTATTTGTCTTTAAGTTATAGGGATAGTTGATGGACTCCCAAGGGAGGAAAGGATATAGCTAGGCCTCTGGCATGAGCTCTTAGAACTATAAGAAATCCGAAAGATTTTCTATCCTTTATCTTTGCTTCTTTCTGCATATTTATTTGAATAATTCTCACTGCAGTCTGAATTACTTGCTTCTCAGTCCTCAAGACCACAAAAATTTTCTAGTTTTTGTCTCTTTTGTTCAAGACACAGAGTGAAGCAAAAATAGCAGATTAAGATCCAGATTCCCAGGAAAAGCATTATCATTATCCCATTTAGAGTAAAGTATTCAGTACAATAATTTTCTTCCAGGAAACTCAGGCCATGTGGTAAAACATGGCTTCTGGGATCCAGCTTTGTATTTATGTGGCTCATGAGATAATTTGTATAAAATTCCCAGCAATATGCTTGGCATGTGGAAATTGTCCTAAGGATGCTCATTTGAATGAGTTAGGAGGTGTGGGCAGGGGTCAGTACAGGACGTTGTGTTTAAGGCTATTTCTGTTTGATGGTGTCAAAAAATGACACAAGGCCTAGTACACTGGCTGGCACAGAATAGGGGATCAATAAGCGGTGTATACTGCTATAACTGTGCCTAGTTGCTTATGTTTTTGTCCTCTTTACCAGCCAGTTTCTGAGCTACTGAAACTTTCATTCGAACCTGCATTCTCAGGACCTCGGACAGCTCCAAAGACACACAGTTGTAATGTTCCCAGTTGGAGGTTAGAGTTGCCCACCCAAGTGAATTGCCATGCTCTCCCCACTTCCTTTGTCCCCGCTAAGCTTGGACTTTCTTGAGTCTTAGAGTCAAGACCACTCAAGCCGGAGTCCGCTGTGCTCCTGAAGCCTTCTTTATCCTTCCTCTCAGCAATCATGTTAATATCCCAGCATGCCTTGCAGTGTCTGAATTATCTCATTGCAGAAACACTGTTGCCAACTAGCACATTTGCTGCTTTAATTAGACTAGTTTTGACAAGCTCCAAAACTTTGTTTCTGATTGTTATCTTTGGGATGATTTAAAGCACCATAAAGTTGTGTAATTGTTGTGGGCAGGTCACATATCCACCAACAGCCATCTGGTTCTTCAGAAAACTATCCCAAGCTTGGAACAGAGCATGAAAAGCAGATAATAAAAGAGAGGTTGCCACAGGTTAATGCTTTTTCTCATGTCAAACACTTTTCTCCCCCAGCTCTTGTGTTTCTGGCTATATAGCTAAGTCACCATTTTGACCTTCTGTTCATCTTTGACCAATAAAAAGTAATTAGCATGCTAGTATTTTGGGGTTTTTGCTTTCAGTGAAGGTGAATATGTTTGCATGGTGCCTGAGAGTTTACAAAAAAAATTCATGTAAATTATCTCATTTAACATAAGCCTAGGAAGCAAGGCACAGTGGTTATTACTGGTGGCATTTTACAGATAAGAAACCTAAGCTTAGTAAGGTGAAAGGTGTAGAACAAGATAACCCCAGTTTAATGAAATGAGTATTTGCTGAATTTCCACTGTATTGCCGTGGACAGTGAGATGATACCAAATATATTAAAAAAATTACTTGGGGCTTCTCTTGTGTATCCCTTTTTCTTGCAACCATGCATTCCCTCTCTGCCCTTGAGTTTATTGATTTTTTTTTTTTTTTACTATTTATTTATATTTATCTATTTGGCTCTGCTGGTCTTAGTTGTAGCATGCAGGATGTTTGCTGCTGCATCTGGGATCTTTGTTGGGGCATGTGGGATCTAGTTCCAAGAGCAGGGATTGAACCCAGGCAAACTGCACTGGGATCTCAGGAGTCTCAGCTACTGGACCACCAGGGAAATACTTTTATTGAGTTTCAATCACTGGTTAGTCTATATCTGTAGAGCATCTCCTTGTATTTCTTCATATCGAGACAGCCTGGAGGTTTCAGCTCCCAGGAGGCAAAGTCTGGGATCTATAAGGTCGGTTCTCTTCTTAGATATCTGTAAATTTATAATTTCATGGTTGTTGGGCTCCATTTCTACCAAGAGCACTGAAAAAAAAAGCCCTATTCTCTCTGTAGTTTCTCTTTCCCCAGAATTATTTGATGTAGCCTTTAGGATCTACTCTTCCTCACTTGCATAGGTGAATAAAAAACATCATCTACCCGGGAATGTTCATTATGGACTATTTAACAAAAGAGAAATAAGCTTAAGGAATTGGTGAAGGCTTAGGCCACCCTGACTACTATATTGACCATGCGTGAGCTGCTTCTCTCAGCTTCTGGATCATCCAAAGCCAACCACATAGTCTTGAATAATAAATGGTTGCTTGTGACAAGTATCTAAAATCTGTTCAGGACTCTTCTCTTTTAATGAATCTGCTATTTACTGCACTCTCTCCTTTCCTATTCCTTTTACAAGGCCTTTTCTCCTCAATTTCCCTTCTTGGAACTAACCTCTGAAACTCCTTCTCCTGGGAAATTTCCCAGTGAGTACAGATACATTGGGATCATTATTTCCCTCTTTGCTATCGAGTATGAAACTTTGTCATCCTTCTGCATCCCAAGCACTCAGTGCGGCACTGATTCACATGGTCCCCCAGCTGAGTCTTCTTAGTTCCAGCAAGAGCACCACAGGAAGGAAATGGGACTCCCTTCAAGTTCGTGGTTTATGACAGGAGACATAAGAGATGTGGGTTCAATCCCTGGGTTGAAGATCCCTTGGAGATTCCCTGGAGAGGGAATGGCAACCCAGTCCAGTGTTCCTGCCTAGAGAATGCCACGGACAGAGGAGCCTGGAGGGTTATTGCATTGCAAAAGCATTAACCTATGGCAACAGTCCATAGAGCTTCAGAGAGTGGACACGCCTGAAGCGACAGCATGCACAGGACACTGGACAGGGGGACGTATTTCATGTAAAACAGAGGAGATGAAAATTAAGTATTTCCCCCTTGGCCTCCCCTCCTTTCTCGTGTGTCCAGTGCTCCTCCTACAACCCCCTGCCTCTGGGCTCGTCCTCATGGAGTTGCCTGTGCAATGTCTGCCTTTCCCTCTCCTCCACCTGCCTCAGCGTCTCCATGAAATGACAACTCTTCTGCATGGTGCGGTGTGGCCTTTCCTTGCTCTGTGTGGTCAGAACATTGACAAGTATTGCTTGATCGATGTGTTGGGTCTCGATCCCTGGAAACCATGTCTGAAAAGTTCTCCTGAAGGCAATTTATTGAAGGGTTGCTCAAAAGTGCATGTGTGCTCAGTTGCCCAGTCATGTCCGACTCTTTGTAACCCCATGGACTGTAGCTTGCCAGGCTCCTCTGTCTATGGTATTTCTCAAGCAAAATACTGGAGTGGGTTGCTATTTCCTCCTCTAGGGGATCGTTCCAAACTCAAAAGAGGGACCCATGAGGTAGCAAGATTAGCAGGATGGGTCAAGGAAAGAAGTGAGACAAAAAAATAACTAGGTTTCATGAACTCATAGAAGCAGAGATTACAATGGCAGTTATGGGGTCCCAGGTGAGGGGAAGCATACATGTTGGTCAGAGTTATAAGATGTACAAGTTCTGGGAATCTAAGGTATAACATGGTGGTTATAGTTATAATACTGTGTTATATACTGGAAAGTTGCAAGAGAGCAGATCTTGAATAATCTCACCACAGAAAAGGAATGGTAATTATGTGACATGAAAAGAAAAGGTGGCTTAGATCAAATTGGCAACTGTCTAGAAGCTCCTCTCTGCTATGGGGCAGGTGTAACCTCTAGGCAGATCTAACCTCTAGACAGCACAGAGATGTGCTATCGTGGGTAAACCAAGGGCAAACCTTCAGAGTAGGTGCAGAACTGAGCCCTGAGCAGCCAACCCCGCCAACTGCGGATGAATGCGCCTGCTTGGCAACAGATCTGGGCAGGACACCCACATCATCCGCTATAAATAATCAATGAGGTCTCTGTTAATTTTATCAAACATCTGATGGATCTGTGTTATGTCCCAGGCACTATTCTAGGCAGTTTGGAATCATAGATGATAGAGTTGTGTTTGTGTGGAAATGTCCTGAAGGCAAACTGTCAAAGGCACACAGAATGAAACAGGACCCAAGCTCTACAACTGGAGACCTTGGGGAAGCTTGTTCATGTGAACAAGACAGAACTGATATTATTGATACTGGGGACCAGAGAGGGGTACACGTGCATGCTCGCTCAGTCGTGTCCGACTCTTTGCAACCCTGTGGACTGTAGCCCGCCAGGCTCCTCTGTCCATGGGATTCTCCAGGCAAGAATACCGGAGTGGGTTGCCATTTCCTCCTCCAGGGAATCTTCCCGATGCAGGGATCGAACCCTTGCCTCCTGCGTCTCCTGCATTGGCAGGTGGGTTCTTTACCACTGTGCCACCTGGAAAGCCCCTATCAGCAAAACAGAAAGTGAAGCCGTCACAGCTTTTGAATTACTATTCCCTAGTTCCTCTGTTAGGTCCGAGCAAGGACAGACTTGTTCCTGAGCTGACTGAGGATAAACCTAAATGGTTCCAGTTGCGGAGAGGTGCTGTTCAGGACACAGAGAGTGCAGTGATTATATCAGGCAGGATGTTAATCAAAGCACCTTATGGATAAAAGGAAAATTTAGTGGCTTTTGCAGAAGCCAGGAGTGGATCTCGCCTGAGTCAGGCAGGACTGGGGCCCAATGGGCGGGCACTCACCTCCTCATGTTCCGTCACTCCGCTCTGTCTCTCTCTTTGTTCTCCTTATTCTTATACGCTTCCATCCCTGTCCTGGCTTCCAGAAACTCCAATCGCAGAGAAAAGAGAAGGACCGGTTCTCAATAGTTCCAGCAAACTTCACAGGATTGACTTCACTGGGTGGATTTTGTTGAGGAGGTCATCGAGAAGGTGTGACCACCAGTTGACCTGAGAATCAGACCTGGAGAGTTGGAGGCTCCTCACCCCTCCTCTGCCCTTGGACTGTATGCTCTGCCCACTGTTCTCACGGCCTTGAGAGACCATCTTGATGGTATATGTGACTGAACACTATTAAGGCCTCTCTGTACATCTTTAAGAATCCTGTGGGTGGGTGTGGACATCTACTCATTTTGCAGCCTGAGATAATTCTGGTCCTAAGTCAGTTCCCTTACTTATTAAACCTGCCACCAGTGACCTAGACCGTCTGCATCAGCCTCTTTGCCTTACATGTACTGGGGGCTCATTTATGAGCTAACAGGATTTGAGTCATGTGGACCAAATGTAAATAATCACCATGGTGAGGGATGGAGCTTACTGATTCCTCTGGCTGGTAGACTGCACACCACCCACCAGGTCAACCCCGAGTGAACCACATGGTCTGAGAAGGGCAAGGGAAAAGGAAAACTTCTTTCAAATGAGAGGAAAGGTTTTTTCATTAGAAGAGATATGCAAAGAAGGAGGAATCATCAGATAAGTTTCACTGCAACGCTCTCCCCCAGATTTTCACTTTCCTCTCTTGGACCATATGCATGGCCAACTATAGGGCCCTGAGCTCATTGCCACTGGCAAGCTCAGAACAGGGCGGATTTGACAAGTCATACTTAATTCTGGGCTTGTAAAGAAAGTTCTCATTTTCATCTGACAGTTTTTATGATGGACGTCAAGCTCACTAGTTTATAATTGACAGGAGTTTTATTCATTTTGGAGAAGTTACAGCAGCTGGTGGCCTGCAGTTTGCAATCTATACAGACATTTCTGTTAACCTTGCAGAGCCGGAGAACTCGGCGTCCGCATTTTGTTACCGGTCTTGTCAATTTCTAGACAGGTGACTTCACCCCAATCTCTTCGGGCAGTTTCTCTCCTTAAATTCAAGATTTATTTCCCTGGACAAGGCCAGTGCCAGAGGCTTGAATATTATTGTTTGCTGACTTGTGTAACTTCTGGGAAAATGATTTTCTTGCTGTGATGTGAAATTGGCTTTTCGTCTTTGGTGACCGACCACTCCAGCTCACTGTCCCTGGTTTGGAGGGACACAGATCTATTGAGGGCATATATGTGAGCTTTGAGAATCAGATTGTTTGGTTGTAAAGAACTGGAGAGTAATGATTATCTCTGAGATGGCTTTGAAAGAAGTGTTCTAAAAGTCATTCCTAATACTTTATCATCAAAAAAAAACAATAGTTGCAGTTTAAGGACTTTATGTTTTTGACTCA
This sequence comes from Nanger dama, assembly GCA_917880005.1. Taxonomy (NCBI): domain Eukaryota; kingdom Metazoa; phylum Chordata; class Mammalia; order Artiodactyla; family Bovidae; genus Nanger; species Nanger dama. Next base: position 4,648,681 of record CAKJTW010000074.1, on the reverse strand, counting down.
CAGTACTGGGGGTGAGATCTCCTTTCTGCTCCTAAATATTTCATTATGTTTCTCTGTAATAGCACCCTACAAACCCTCCTAGAAATATCTCTGTATAGTACTTTCTATTCTATATCATGAACCTGATTGCACTCACTCATTCAGCTATGAATTCAGTGGGCACCTTAATTTTAAGCTTGGGTAAAAGTCACGTAGGGCTTCCCTGGTGGCTCAGCAGTTAAGAATCTGCTTGTAATGTAGGAGATGTGCGAAGACACAGATTGAGTCCCTGGGTCAGGACGATCCCCTGGAGGAGGAAATGGCAACCCACTCCAGTATTCTTGCCAGAGAATCCCATGGATAGAGGAGCCTGGCGGGCTACAGACCGTGGAGTTGCAAAAGAATCAGACAGGACTGGGTGACTAAACAACAGCAAAAGTCACGTGGATGGTGGAATGCTTTGGGGCGGTGTCTTGGGCTTGGAGTAAAGTGGGGGTCAGGATACAGAGCCTGGGGAGAGTGGGATTGGAAGCCATGCAGGATGTCTGTGGTGACAGATCTCCTTCCTGTCCTGCAAGGATAGTTTTAAAGCTTCTAAAGAATGAAGCGACACCTCTGAACCCCGGCTGGTATTTCATGAGTGTGAGTCAATCTTCTGGGATAAGGTTGGAGGAAGTTGGCAGCCCAGGCTCAGAGAACCTGCTCTGCTACCCCCTTGGCTAAATTTATTTTCTGTCTCCATAGAAGTCTTCAATTTTTATACTTTTTAGCCTAGTGGTAGTAAATTCAGCATCAAGAAGAACATTTATTTGCAGGCGTGCCTGGGTTTGCTGACTTTGCAAGATGGGAAAAAAATAATGGGACACTGTCGCTCTGTTTCTATTTGCCACGCTGTTATTTTTTTATTTCCAAATGTGAATATAGACCCCACCTTGTCACCCATTGTCCCCTTATTTTTGTGCATTTTCCACTGTTTCTTCTTGGGGCTCCCTCCTCTGAGTTTAACCAGGCTCCCTAGGCCATATGCATAATATGTATTTCACATCCTCTCAATCTGTAAAGGCATTTTTCGTGTGCATTTTACAGCAGATCCTGATTGTAAATTGGTTGTAGAAACTTCACTGGCTTCCTGTCTGTGACATTCCTGATGGATGGCCCCTATTTATACCGAGCAGGATGGCATGTGCAGAGTTACACAGCTCCATGCCATGCTTAATGGATTGGAAGGAGAGAGCCAGCAGCCCCACTGAGAAGAGAGTCAGCTGCTTCCTTTGTGTGCAGGAGTCAGAAAAGGCCAGGGAAGGAGCTCAGGCTGTGAAAGGCCCAGGAGGCTGAGTCAAGTCCTGGCGCTCCCATAAGATGGGTTCCTCGAGAGCTCAGCCTTGGAAAGGACCCCAGATGGTAAATGCAGGGTGAAGGGCGTGGCCGCTGGGGCACGTCGGCAGATATGGAGCCCGCCCTGGTCATTTGCTGGTATGTGTGTTACTGTATTCATATCAAAGGACGGCGGTGTCCTGTTTCGGGGGACGTTTTGTGATTTTGGCAAGACAGCCCACCTCTCTACCTTCGTCCAACTTGGAGAGAAATCTTGGAAAAATAAAAGAAGGTTGGACCTATGCCTTTAAAATTTATTTATTTATTTATTTTAATTGGAGGCTAATTACTTTATAATATTGTAGTGGTTGTTGCCATACATTGATATGAATCAGCCACGGGTGTACGTGTGTTTCCCATCCTGAACCCCCTCCCACTTCCCTTCTCATCCCATCCATCCCTCAGGGTCATATCCCAGTGCACCGGCCCTGAGCACCCTGCCTCATACATTGAACGTGGACTGGCGATCCGTTTCACATATGATAATATACATGTTTCAATGCCATTCTCTCAAATCCCACCCTCACCTTCTCCCAGAGTCCAAAAGACTGTTTTTTACATCTGTGTCTCTTTTGTTGTCTTGCACATAGGGTCATCGTTACCATCTTTCTAAATTCCATGCTGCTGCTGCTAAGCTGCTTTAGTCATGTCTGACTCTGTGCGAACCCACAGACGTCAGCCCACCAGGCTCCCCTGTCCCTGGGACTCTCCAGGCAAAAACACTGGAGTGGGTTGCCAGTTCCTTTCCCAATGCATGAAAGTGAAAAGTGAAAGTGAAGTTTCTCAGTCATGTCTGACCTGTAGCGACCCCATGGACTGCAGCCTATCAGGCTCCTCCATCCCTGGGATTTCCCAGGCAAGAGTACTGGAGTGGGGTGCCATTGCCTTCTTCGTTCTAAATCCCATATATTTGCGTTAGTATACTGTATTGGTGTTTTTCTTTCTGGCTTACTTCACTGTGTATAATAGGCTCCAGTTTCATCCACCTCATTAGAACTGACTGAAATGTATTCTTTTTAATGGCTGAGTAATATTCCATTGTGTATGTGTACCACAGCTTTCTTATCCATTCATCTGCTGATGGACATCTAGGTTTCTTCCATGTCCTGGCTATTATAAACAGTGCTGCAATGAACATTGGGGTACATGTGTCTCTTCCAATTCTGGTTTCCTTAGTGTGTATGTCCAGCAGTGGGATTGCCACGACCTATGCCTTTTGTTGTCAAATTGATGGCCTAGGATTGGGGTCAGGAGTGAAAATTTTCTTTCTTTTGTTAAAGGTCAAAACTTTGTTAGTGAGAGGAAGGCAAAACTCTATTGTAACCTGGTGAGAGTTTCATCAGGAAGTTCATTTTTATGTTTGAGGGATTTCTGGTTTATTTAGGATAAGTGACATATCTGATATGAATACTTCTGTAGCAATCAAGACAAGACAAGACACTCAAATGGCTTAAGAACAAAGGGGACAATATTGTAAAGTAACTAGCCTCCAATTAAAATAAATTAATTAAAAGAAAAAAAGAACAAAGGGGATTCCCTGGCTCGCAGAAGAGAAAACTCTAGGAGGACTCAGATTAAACTGTGGCTTGATTCAGAGAGCTGAGCCATCAGTGGAACCCAGCTTTCCCCTCACTGTCTCTCAGGCCCCCTTTCTCACCACTCTGAGCAGCTTCTTTCCTCATTGCCCCCTTTCCTCCCCCAGTTCTCCTCACTGAGGAAGAAAGAAATTCTCTTCATCTGTCACTGTGGGGCAGGAGGAGATTATGGCCCCTCCGGGGAAGGAGTAGGGTGGACTTTCCCGAGTTCCCTTCCTTTATGATTCTTGCTCAGTCGTCAAGTCTCTCTGCGACCGCATAGACTGCAGCACACCAGGCTTCTCTGTCCCTCACTGCCTCCTGGAGTTTTGAGTTGGTGATGCCAGCCAACCATCTCATCCTCTGTCACCCCCTTCTCCTCCTGCCCTCACTCTTTCCCAGCATCAGGGTCTTTTCTAATGAGCTGGCTTTCAGATCAGGTGGCCAGAGTACTGAGCTTCAGCTTCAGCATCAGTCCTTCCAGTGAGTATTCAGGGTTGATTTCCTTTAAGATCGACTGGTTGGATCTCCTTGCTGTCCTTAGGAGGACATAAACTATATACAGTGAAAGAAAAAAAGATGGTCATGCAACCTTCAGAGATCTAGCACTCTGTGGGTCAAGCATGACCGATCATAGAGAAACAGCTCAACAGAACCAGCGTTGGCTCCATCAGCGCATGGGCTGAGGTCTGTCTTGTCTCTCAGCGATAGGCAGTTCAGTTCAGTTGCTCAGTCATGTCCGACTCTTTGCGACCCCATGAATTGCAGCAAGTACTTAATCCCCAATCTATAAACCAACAGACACACCCAGAGGTGGCAGGACAGCTCCAAGGCACGGTCAAAAGAGGGAGGAGTGGGTGGTTCAGTCCTCAAATTTCATGTTCTCTTTTTAAAATAATCACAGTCTTGACATCCCTAAATGGCTTTCTGTGTATCAAACTGGCCTTTCTGTTGCTATCCTTCTAATGATGACTGGGAGCCGTCTCTTGGGAGTGGAGGGGGTGGATGGGCTGCATGCCAGTGGGCATGTGACAGAGGAAGATCCAGGTCTCTGTTGACTCAGCGGCAGTCGCAGTGGGTGTGCAGAGAGGAGGTGCTACCTTCCCTGCCCTTCTCCCGCTTTAGCCGGGGAAGCAGAGATGATCCCACATCTCCAATCCTAGTTTTCTTTTTTGTTTTGCCTCTTTCTTTTTTATTTTTAAATTATGAATGTATGACACCACATTTACAGGAGATTTGGAAAATGCAGAACAAAGTTACATGTAGTTCTACTATATTTTTAAAGTAGATAAATTAAAAGTTTTAGTTGAAGTTTAAACTTTCAAGCTCTTGAAAATTAATAGAATGAATATAAAAAAGAAGGATTTAATAGACCTAAAAAGCACCATGAACCAATTCAACATAATTAAGATTTGTACAATTTTCACACAAAAGTAGGATACAAATTCTATTCAAGTTTCCATAGATTTATAAACTAGGAGACACTGGAACAGATCCAGGGACATAAAACAAGGTGTAAAAATTTCATGGTCTAAAGGTATTGAAATCGAGGAGAGTCTGTTTTGTTATCACTGGAATTATGCTAAAAATCAATATCAAAATGTATTTGGAAATAACCCACATATTTTCAAGTGCAATGTGACATTTGCCAAGGGAGATCTCTGACTCTGAAAGCCTCAATAAAGTTAGAAGACTGAGGAAACAGGGCATCCAATCCTAGCTTTGTTCAACCCAGGTGTCAGGGGGAACCACCAAGTCTACAGATGGCTGAGGCCCTAGAGTCTCTTCTCCTGGACCAATCTCCTCCCCAGCCTCCTTACTCATCAGACCACGCCTCCTCTACCTCCTCCTTCTCTGGGGGTAGGTAACCAGTCCTGCACTGTGAGTGGAGAGACTCACCGCTCCATCACAAGGGCTTGTTTTACAATGGTGGGGCATGAAGGTTGATCCAGTGCTCTTGGGTATTTCTCATTTTCATATAAGTTTTATATCAAAGTATAATATACATACAGAAAAGTACACAAACCGTATGCATAGCGTGGTGAACTTTCACAAATGAAACATTTACTGGTGCTCCAAATTTACCCGTTATCCCCATTCATTGTCAAGTATCTTTTGCTGATTTTTGACTTTTGATTTTTGACTTTAGGAAATAATTTGTCATCTGCTCTCTTGTGTTTATCTCCCTCGGCTCAATATATTTGTGAGCTTCATCCGTGTTTTTGCATGGAGCAGTGCTTCATTTTCATCAGTGCACCATTTACTACTACAAGACTATGTCACAATTTGGGTTTCCCTGGTGGCTTAGTGGCAAGAATCTACCTGCCAAGGCAGGAGGTACAGGAGATATGGGTTTGATCCTCGGGTTGGGAAGATCCTCTGGAGGAGGGCATGGCAACCACTCCAGCATTCTTGCCTGGGAAATCCCATGGACGGAGGAGCCTGGAGGGTTACTGTACATGGGGTCACAAAAGAGTCAGATATGACGTAGCGACTCAACAACAGCAAGATATCACCATTTATTTAGCTGTTGTTGGATATTTTTGTCCAGTGTTGGGCTGCTGAGAATTATGTTGCTTTGAACGTGTTCTATTACATGTCTTTTGATGCATGGATATGTTTATTTTTGTTGGATACATACCTCAGCATGGAATTTTTAGGTCTTAGGGTGCACGTTTACTTTGGTAAGTACTCCCAAGCAGTTTTCCAGAGAGATTGTAATATTATAATATTACAAAAGTGTCATAATGTAAACCCAGGTCAGCAGCCATGTGAGAGTTTCAGCTGCTCTACATATTCATTATTTTTAAAAAAGCTCTTCTGATATGTGTGTAGCTGTGTCTTACTGTGACTTTAATTTTGCATTTCTTTGTGACTGAAGGTGTGGAGGAGCCTTTCATGTACTTATTGTTTGTTTTAATATTCTTTCTGTGAAGCACTTATTCACTTTTCTTAACCGTATTCTGTTGGGTTACCTGTTTTTATTGATTTGGAGGAGTGTTCAGGAATCTTGGCTATGAACCCTTTGTAGGATAAATGTACTGCAAATATCTTATTCAATGGTGACTTTGATTTTTTTTTTAAGTTTTAAATTTTAAAGGTGTTCACTTTATTCATCTTTTAACCATCTTAGTGGTTACATCTTTGTGTATGTGTGTTTTGTTTAACAAGCTTTTCTTCCTCCAAGGACATATTTATATTTTCCTATATTATCAGCTAGTTTATTATCTTTCACATTTAGATCTATAATTCATCTGGAATTGATTTTTGTTTATGGTGTGAGGTAAGGATATTATTGTATGCATATAAAGAAATATTTATACGTCTATGATTTGCATTGTTATCTATAGAAAGTAAACATTTGAAAAGATCCATATGCCATTCATCAACGGATGGAATAGTGAGGACACAGACAGCAATCTATTGTTCATCCATTTGCAGTGTGAATTAAAACTGACGAATAGATAAACAAAGTGTAGTACATCCAGAAGTGGAATGTTACTCTGCAATGAAAAAGAATGAAGTACTGATACATGCTGTACCATGGGCAAACCTTGAAAACACTATGCTAAGTGAAAAAAGCTAGTGACAAAATGTCACATATTCTATGATCCCATTAATATAAGGGCCCAGAAAGGCAAATGCATAGATAGACTCTCACTGACACAGAAGTTTCCCATGATATTTGTTAACAGGAAGTAGTGGCATTTAAAATGATATATATATTAATCTTATGATTTTATTTTTATTTAAAGAAAAATATCTTTTGAAGGTATTTCTAAAATAGAGTGTTGCTACATATGCTGAGTCAAGTCATCTATATTAATATGTCTTTCTCATCCTTCTCAAGTTTAGACACTTTTAAGACATCAGTCTTGGGCTAAAATGTGTCTAAACTTTGAGAACAAAGAGGAAGACATATTAATATAGATGAACTTACTGCAATGCAGGAGGTATGGGTTCGATCACTAGATTGGGACTCTCCCTTGGAGGAGGAAATGGCCACCCTCTCCACTATTCTCTCTTGGAAAATTCCATGGACAGAGTGGGTTGGTGGGCTATAATCCATGGGGTCACAAAGAGTTGGACATGACTGAGTGACTGAGCACACTCAGACATCAGTCATTCTGCATGTACCACACTATTAAATGATATGCACTGAGTTTCATGGATTCTGGGTTATTATGGTGATGATGACCTGGAGTTAGAGAGACTTGATATGCTGGGCAAAGATGACATTTGTGTTTTAGATCAGCCTAAGCTCTGGAGCTGCTGCTGCTAAGTCACTTCAGTCGTGTCCAACTCTGTGCAACCCCGTAGATGGCAGCCCACCAGGCTCCACTGTCCCTGGGATTCTCCAGGCTACACTGGGAGATGCCAATAGCCTTGCTCTTAAGACACTGGTAATCATCCTGCATCAGTAAAGTTGCTTAAGGTTTTATGTTTCAGGTTTTTCTTTGTCTGTGCTATATTACACCACACCACAAAGACCACAGCCTATAAAAATATGACAATCAGGTATCAGTTGTATATCTGTATACATATTGAACCTGTTCCAGTGTGTGTGTGTGTGTGTGTGTGTGTGTGTGTGTGTGTGTGTGTAAAATGGATGTTTCACTTCCTTCTCTATGCTTTTGGTATTGTCTCGGTCTGTTTGAGTAATTTTATAATTAGAGAAATGGACAATTTTCATTTTGGAGGAAAAGCAGTTATTTACAGTATTGATTCGCAGGAATCAATATAGGATGAGGCAAGAGGATGTTATATCTAATGTACGCATGATTTTTTGTTTTAAAGCACATTTCTATGGTTTTATTTTTTGGAAACTTATGGGGTAGGCATGGAAGAAATCATTATCACATTTTAGGAATGGAGAGACTGAGGCAGAGAGAGTCAGTATCTTATCAACTCTCCTGCCAGTGCACAAGACTTAAGAGACATGGGTTCGATTCCTGAGTCTGGAAGAAGGAAATGGCAACCCACTTCAGTATTCTTGCTTGGAGAATCCCACGGACATAGGAGTTTGGAGAGCTATGGTCCATAGGGTTGCAAGGAGCCAGACAAGACTAACGTGACTCCACACACACACAGAGGAAGAAAAGAGCTGCCAGGTTAAGGGCAGTTCTGGGAAGGGGTCTGATGGTGGGGATGGTGCAGGTGGGAGCTGTGATGAGAAGAGAGACTTGGAAAAGGGAATAGATAAGGCATGCTTTTTTTCGGTTGAGCTACATTTGGGTCTCAATCCTATAATTTTTACAGGATTTTCACCAATGTAAAAATTGTACAGGAGTTTTACTAATGTAAAATTTTTAGTAAAATTAGTAAAAATTTTTACGAATGTAATTAACCCTAATTCCTAATGTAATTCCTAATGTAATTTACTAAAGTAATTTTACTAATTGCTAATGTAATTAGTAACATTAACTAATTATGTGATCTCTGGAAATTCACAGTAAGCTTCAGTTTCTTCACCTGTAAAATGGAAAAAATGCTTCATGTGCTGTCAAGAAGTTTAAGTGGAATAATGAACAATCAAATGCTCTCTGCATGAAAGGATCATGCCTTTGGATGATTTTATTTATTTGTTTTTAAAACTTATTTATTTATTTGGCTGCACTGGGTGTTAGTTTGCTGCACGCTAACTTTGATCTGTGGCATGTGGGATCTAGTTCCCCGACCAGGGATCGAATGCTGACCTCCTGCTTTGGGAGCTCGGACTCTTAGCCACTGGGCCACCAGGGAAGTCCCTACAGGATTTTAATAAGCAGCCAGTCACGTGACCTCTCTTTTCGTCATTCCTTGAGTTTTTGTTTTATATTTTGTGGTTTATTTCATTTAATACCCTCTGGGTTCTCCCATTTCTCACACAGGAAGAGTTGGGCAGGCTCAGCTGTGACCCAGATAATTGTGGTTTGTGGTTTTGAGCTGTTTCTTTTATATCGAGTGACCTTCCGTACAATTCTGTCACTTTCCAAAAAAAAAAAAAAAATGAAAATACAGAGCAGTCCTCTCCACCTGAATACTGGCGCTTTCCAGGGCTCCTGTCTCCTTTGGTGGAAATGAGCTTTCTGAGTGTTGGACCCAGATTTCCCCGAGGACTCCCAGGGCTGCTTAAACTGAATGATGCTTATGACCCTGAAGATGCTAAGCAGCACTTGGGTGGGGACTGGCTCGGAGCCAGACTCGGCGGTGGAGGGTGTTTATCCTCAGTCCTTTTACCTCCTTCTCAGTACTCTCCCTGCACTCCGAGAGTATTCTTGTCATTGTAACTGTCACCCGCCACTGAATGCCATCACTCTCTGGGAACCCAGGATCCTGGGGCTTCAAGAAACCCCCCAGAAATACCTGAGCTGAGTTTTAGGGGATGTTTCCCAAAGTGAATTCTGTAGCACATGGTTCTGTGATATGCTCCCTGGTAGAGTGGTCCTGTTGTTGTGTTAGTTGCTCAGTCGTGTCTGACTCTTTGAGACGCCATGGAATTCTCCAGGCAAGCACACTGGAGTGGGTAGCCATTCCCTTCTCCAGGGGATCTTCCCAACCCACGATTGAACCTAGGTCTCTGGCATTGCAGGTGGATTCTTTACAGTCTGAGGAACCAGGGAAGGTCCTAGAGTCAAATTTTGTACTCTCTACTTATGATGGTCTCTTTTGGAAATTCTTAATGCATAGCTTATTAAGGGTTCTGAGAATTCCTGCTTTTTACCTGGAGGCCTTTCTTTTTGAAAGATTCAGTTCAGTTCAGTCACTCAACTGTGTCCTGCTCTTTGCAGCTCCATGGAGTGCAGCATGCCAGGCTTCCCTGTCCATCACCGACTCCAGGAGCCTGCTCAAACTCATGTCCATTTAGTCGATGATGCCATCCAACTATCTCATCCTCTGTCATCCCCTTCTCCTTCCACCCTCAATCTTTCCCAGTATCAAAGTACTTTCAAATGAATCAGTTCTTCCCATCAGGTGGCCAAAATATTGGAGCATCAGCTTCAGCATCAGTCCTTCCAATGAATATTCAGGACCGATTTCCTTTAGGATTGACTGGTTTCATTTCCTTGCAGTCTACGAGACTCTCAAGAGTCTTCTCCAAAACCACAGTTCAAAACCACGAATTTTTCAGCGCTCAGCTTTCCTTATGATTCAAGTCTCACATCCGTACATGACAACAGGAAAAACCACAGCTTTGACTAGAAGGACATTTGTTGGCAAATTAATGTATCTGCTTTTTAATATGCTGTCTAGGTTGGTCATAGCTTTTCTTCCAAGGAGAAAGCATCTTTTAATTTCATGGCTGCAGTCACCATCTGCAATGATTTTGGAGCCCAAGAAAATAGTCTGTCACTGTTTCCATTGTTTCCCCATCTATTTGCCATGAAGTGATGGGATCAGATGCCATGATCATTTTTTGAATGTTGAGTTTTAAGCCGGATTTTTCACTCTTTTCTTTCACTTTCAACAAGACGCTCCTCAGTTTCTCTTCACTTTATACCATAAGGGTGGTGTCATCTGCATATCTGAGCTTATTGTTATTTCTCCCGGCAATCTTGATTCCAGTTTGTGCTTCATCCAGCCCAACATTTCTCATGATGTACTCTGTATAGAAGTTAAATAAGCATGACAATATGTAGCCTTGACATGCTGAGTCGCTTCAGTCGTGTCTGACTCTGTGTGACTCCATAGATGGCAGCCTACCAGGCTCCATCCCTGGGACTCTCCAAGCAAGAACACTGGAGTGGGTTGCCATTTCCTTCTCCAGTGCAGTAAAGTGCAAAGTGAAAGTGAAATCACTCAGTCATGTCTGACTCTTCACGCAGCCCATCAGGATCTTCCGTCCATGGGATTTTCCCAGGCAAGAGTACTGGAGTGGGGTGCCATTGCCTTCTCCGAGCCTTGACATACTCTTTCTCCAATTTGGAACAAGTCCATTGTTCCATGTCTGATTCTAACTATTGATTCTTGGTCTGCATACAGATTTCTCAGGAGGCAGGTAATGTGGTCTGGTATTCGCATCTCTTTCAGAATTTTCCACAGTTTGTTGTAATTCACACAGTCAAAGGCTTTGGCGTAGTCAATGATGCAGAAGTAGAAGTTTTTCTGGAACTCTCTTGCTGTTTAGATGATACAATAGATGTTGGCAATTTGACCTCTGGTTCCTCTGCCTTTTCAAAATCCAGCTTGAACATCTAGAATTACACAGTTCATGTATTGCTGAAGCCTGGCTTGGAGAATTTTGAGCATCACTTAACTAGCATGTGAGATGAGTGCAATTGTGCAGTAGTTTGAGCATACTTTGGCAATGCCTTTCTTTGGGATTGGCATGAAAACTGACCTTTTCCAGTCCTGTGGCCACTGCTGAGTTTTCCAAATTTGCTGGCATATTGAGTGCAACACTTTCACAGCATCATCTTTTAGGACATGAAATAGCTCAGCCAGAATTCCATCACTTCCAATAACTTTGTTATTAATGACTAGGGCCCACTTGACTTTGCACTCCAGGATGTCTAGGTGAGTGATCACACCGTCATGGTTATCTGGATCATTAAAATCTTTTTGTATAGTTCTTCCATGTATTTTTGCCACCTCTTCTCAATATCTTCTGCTTCTGTTGGGTCCATACCATTTCTGTCCTTTATTGTGTCCATCTTTGCATGAAATGTTCCCTTGGTATCTCTAATTTTCTTGAAGAGGTCTCTAGTCTTTCCCATTCTACTGTTTTCCTCTATTTCTTTGCATTGATCAGTTAAGAAGGCTTTCTTTTCTCTCCTTGCTATTCTTGGAAATCTGTCTTCAGATAGGTATAGCTTTCCTTTTCTCTGCCTTTCACTTCTCTTCTTTTCTCAGCTATTTGTAAGACCTCCTCAGACAACCATTTTGCCTTTTTGCATTTCTTTTCTTGGGAATGGTCTTGATCCATGCCTCCTATACAGTGTCATGAGACTCTGTCCATAGTTCTTCAGGCATTCTGTCTATCAGATCTAATCCCTTAAATCTATTTGTCACCTCCACTGTATAATCTTAAGGGATTTGATTTAGATCATATCTGAATGGTCTAGTGGTTTTCCATACTTTCTTCAATTTAAGTCTGAATTTTGCAATAAAGAGTTCATGATCTGAGCCACAGTCAGCTCCCGGTCTTGTTTTTGCTGACTGTATAGAGCTTCTCCATCTTTGGCTGCAAAGAATATAATCAATCTGACTTTGGTATTGACCATCTGGTGACGGCCATGTGTAGAGTCATCTGTTGTGCTGCTGGAAGAGGGCATTTGCTATAACAAGTGCATTCGAAATATTATGATTGCTTGTTGTACCCCCCGTCCGAGGTAAGGAGCAGTGGCTGGGCTTTGCTGGAGCAGCTGTGAAGAGATACCCCATGTCCAAGGTAAGAGAAACCCAAGTAAGACAGTAGGCACTGAGAGAGGGCATCAGAGGGCAGACATACTGAAACCACAATCACAGACAACTAGCCAATCTGATCACACAGACCACAGCCTTGTCTAACTCAATGAAACTAAATCATGCCATGTGGGGCCACCCAAGATGGACGGGTGATGGTGGAGAGGTCTGACAGTCCACTGGAGAAGGGAATGGCAAACCACTTCAGTATTTTTGCCTTGACAACCCCATGAACAGTATGACAAGGCAGAAAGATAGGACACTGAAAGATGAACTCCCCAGGTCGGTAGGTGCCCAATATGCTACTGGAGATCAGTGGAGAAATAACTTCAGAAAGAATGAAGGGATGAAGCCAAAGCAAAAACAACACCCAACTGTGGATGGGACTGGTGACAGAAGCAAGGTTCGATGCTGTAGAGAGCAATATAGCATAGGAACCTGGAATGTTAGGTCCATGAATCAAGGCAAATTGGAAGTGATCAAACAGGAGATGGCAAGAGTGAACATTGACATTTGAGGAATCAGTGAACTAAGATGGACTGGAATGGATGAATTTAACTCAGATGACCATTATATCTACTACTTTGGGCAGGAATCCCTTAGATGAAATGGGGTAGCCATCATAGTCAACAAAAGAGTCCAAAATGCAGTACTTGGATGCAATCTCAAAAACAACAGAATGATCTCTGTTTATTTCCAAGGCAAACCATTTAATATCACAGTAATCCAAGTCTATGCCCCGACCAGTAATGCTGAAGAAGCTGAAGTTGAATGGTTTTATGAAGACCTGAAAGACCTTCTAGAACTAACACCCCCAAAAGATGTCCTTTTCATTATAGGGGACTGGAATGCAAAAGTAGGAAGTCAAGAAACACCTGGAGTAACAGATAAATTTGGCCTTAGAGTACAGAATGGAGCAGGGCAAAGGCTAATAGAATTTTGCCAAGAAAATGCACTGGTCATAGCAAACACCCTCTTCCAACAATACAAGAGAAGACTCTACACATGGACATCACCAGATGGTTGACACTGAAATCAGATTGATTATATTCTTTGCAGCCAAAGATGGAGAAGCTCTATACAGTCAGCAAAAACAAGACTGGAAGCTGATTGTGGCTCAGATCATGGACTCCTTATTGCCAAATTCAGACTGAAATTGAAATGGAGAAAACCACTAGACCATTAAAGTATGACCTAAATCAAATCCCGTATGACTATGCAGTGGAAATGATAAATTTAAGGGACTAGATCTGATAGACAAAATGCCTGATGAACTATGGGCAGAGGTTCATGACACTGTACAGGAGATAGGAATCAAGACCATCCCCAAGAAAAGAAATGCAAAAAAGCAATATGGCTGAGGAGGCCTTACAAATAGCTATGAAAAGAAGGTAAAGTGAAGTCGCTCAGTCATGTCCAACTCTTTGTGACCCCATGGACTGTAGACTACCAGGCTTCTCCGTCCATGAGATTCTCCAGGCAGGAGTACTGGAGTGGGTTGCCATTTCCTTCTTCAAGAAGGTAAGTGAAAGGCAAATAAGAAAAGGAAAGATATACCCATTTGAATGCAGGGTTCCAAAGAATAGCAAGAAGAGATAAGAAAGCCTTCCTCAGCAATCAGTGCAAAGACAGAGAAAAACAATAGAATGGGACAGACTAGAGATCTCCTCAAGAAAATTAGAGATACCAAGGGAACATTTCATGCAAAGATGGGCTCAATAAAGGACAGAAATGGTAGGGACCTAATAGAAGCAGAAGATATTGAGAAGAGGTGGCAAGAATACACAGAAGAACTGTACAAAAAATATCTTCACGTCTTAAAGAGATTGTCTTTAATCCATTGTATATTCTTGCCTCCTTTGTCAAAGATAAGGTGTCCATAGGTGTGTGGATTTATCTCTGGGCTTTCTATTTTGTTCCATTGATCTATATTTCTGTCTTTGTGCCAGTACCATACTGTCTTGATGACTGTGGCTTTGTAGGAGAGCCTGAAGTCAGGCAGGTTGATTCCTCCAGTTCCATTCTTCTTTCTCAAGATTGCTTTGGCTATTCAAGGTTTTTTGTATTTCCATATAAATTGTGAAATTATTTGTTCTAGCTCTGAAAAATACTGCTGGTAGCTTGATAGGGATTGCATTGAATCTGTAGATTGCTTTGGGTAGTATACTCATTTTCACTAGATTGATTCTTCCAATCCATGAACATGGTATATTTCTCCATCTATTAGTGTCCTCTTTGATTCCTTTCACCAGTGTTTTATAGTTTTCTATATATAGGTCTTTTGTTTCTTTAGGTAGATATATTCCTAAGTATTTTATTCTTTTTGTTGCAATGGTGAACAGAATTGTCTCCTTAATTTCTTTCTCTACTTTCTCATTATTAGTGTATAGGAATGCAAGGGATTTCTGTACATTGATTTTATATCCTGCAACTTTACTATATTCATTGATTAGCTGTAGTAATTTTCTGGTGGAGTCTTATAAAAGAATGAAACTAGAACACTTTCTAATACCATACACAAAAATAAATTAAAAATGGATTAAAGATCTAAATGTAAGACCAGAAACTATCAAACTCCTAGAGGAGAACATAGGCAAACCACTCTCTGACATAAATCACAGCAGGATTCTCTATGACCCACCTCCCAGAATACGGGAAATAAAAACAAAAATAAACAAATGGGATCTAATTAAAATTAAAAGCTTCTGCACAACAAAGGAAACTATAAGCAAGGTGAAAAGACAGCCTTCAGAATGGGAGAAAATAATAGCAAATGAAGCAACTGACAAACAACTAATCTCAAAAATATACAAGCAACTCCTGCAGCTCAATTCTAGAAAAATAAATGACCCAATCAAAAAATGGGCCAAAGAACTAAATAGACATTTGTCCAAAGCAGACATACAGATGGCTAACAAACACATGAAAAGATGCTCAGCATCACTCATTATCAGAGAAATGCAAATCAAACCACAGTGAGGTACCATTTCACACCAGTCAGAATGGCTGCGATCCAAAAGTCTACAAGCAATAAATGCTGGAGAGGATGTGGAGAAAAGGGAACCCTCTTACACTGCTGGTGGGAATGCAAACTAGTACAGACACTATGGAGAACAGCGTGGAGATTCCTTAAAAAACTGGAAATAAAACTGCCTTATGACCCAGCAATCCCACTGCTGGGCATACACACCAAGGAAACCAGAATTGAAAGAGACACGTGTACCCCAATGTTCATCGCAGCACTGTTTATAATGACCAGGACATGGAAACAACCTAGATGTCCATCAGCAGATGAATGGATAAGAAAGCTGTGGTACATATACACAATGGAGTACTACTCAGCCATTAAAAAGAATACATTTGAATCAGTTCTAATGAGGTGGATGAAACTGGAGCCAATTATACAGAGTGAAGTAAGCCAGAAAGAAAAACACTAATACAGTATACTAACACATTTATATGGAATTTAGAAAGATGATAACGATAACCCTGTATGCGAGACAGCAAAAGAGACACAAATGTATAGAACAGTCTTGGACTCTGTGAGAGAGGGAGAGGGTGGGATGATTTGGGAGAATGGCATTGAAACATGTATAATATCATATAAGAAATGAATCGCTAGTCTAGGTTCGATGCAGGATACAGGATGCTTGGGGCTGCTGCACTGGGATGACCCAGAGGGATGGTATAGGGAGGGAGGAGGGAGGGGGGTTCAGGATTGGGAACATGTGTACAGCGGTGGTGGATTCATGTTGATGTATGGCGAAACCAATACAGTATTGTAAAGTAAAATAAAGTAAAAAGAAAAAAAGATATCTTCATGAACCAGATAATCATGATGGTGTGATCACTTACCTAGAGTCAGACATCCTGGAATGTGAAGGCAAGTGGGCCTTAGGAAGCATCACTACGAACAAAGCTAGTGGAGGTGATGGAATTCCAGTTGAGTTATTTCAAATCCTGAAAGATGATGCTGTGAAAGTGCTGCATTCAATATGCCAGAAAATTTGGAAAACTCAGCAGTGGCCACAGGACTGGAAAAAGTCAGTTTTCATTCCAATTCCAAAGAAAGGCAATGCCAAAGAATGCTCAAACTACTGCACAATTGCACTCATGTCACACGCTAGTAAAGTGATGCTTAAAATTCTCCAAGCCAGGCTTCAGCAATACATGAACTGTGTAATTCTAGATGTTCAATCTGGATTTTGAAAAGGCAGAGGAACCAGAGATCAAATTGCCAACATCCGCTGGATCATGGAAAAGCAAGAGAGTTCCAGAAAAACATCTATTTCTGCTTTATTGACTATGCCAAAGCCTTTGACTGTGTGGATCACAATAAACTATGGAAAATTCTGAAAGAGATGGGAATACCAGACCACCTGACCTGCCTCTTGAGAAATCTCTGTGCAGGTCAGGAAGCAACAGTTACAACTGGACATGGAACAACACACTGATTCCAAATAGGGAAAGGAGTACATCAAGGTGGTATATTGTCATCCTGCTTATTTATCTTATATGCAGAGTGCATCATGAAAAACACTGGGCTGGAAGAAGCACAAACTGGAATCAAGATTGCCAGGAGAAATATGCAGAGTGCATCATGAAAAACACTAGGCTGGAAGAAGCACAAACTGGAATCAAGATTGTTAGGAGAAATATCAATAACCTCAGATATGCAGATGACACCACCCTTATGGCAGAAAGTGAAGAAGAACGAAGGAGCCTCTTGATGAAAGTGAAAAAGGAGAGTGAAAAAGTTGGCTTAAAGCTCAACATTCGGAAAACTAAGATCATGGCAACCAGTCCCATCTCTTCATGACAACAGTGGCTGACTTTATTTTTCTGGCCTCCAAAATCACTGCATATGGTGACTGTAGCCATGAAATGAAAAGACGTTTACTCCTTGGAAGGAAAGTTATGACCAACCTAGACAGCGTATTAGAAAGCAGAGACATTACTTTGCTAATAAAGGTCCATCTAGTCAAGGCTTTGGTTTTTCCAGTGGTCATGTATGGATGTGAGTGTTGGACTATAAAGAAAGCTGAGCACTGAAGAATTTGTGCTTTTGAACTGCGGTGTTGTAGAGGACTCTTGAGAGTCCCTTGGACTGCAAGGAGATCCAACCAGTACATCCTAAAGGAGATCAGTCCTGGGTGTTCATTGGAAGGAATAATGTTGAAGCTGAAACTCCAATACTTTGGCTACCTGATGCAAAGAACTGACTCACTTGAAAAGACCCTGATGCTTGGAAAGATTGAGGGCAGGAGGAGAAGGGGACGAAAGAAGATGAGATGGTTGGATGGCATCACCAACTCAATGGACATAGGTTTGGGTGGACTCTGGGAGTTGGTGATGGACAGGGAGGCCTGGCATGCTGCGGTTCATGGGGTCACAGAGTCGGACACAAGTGAGCGACTGAATTGAATTTGAATAGTTGTAGGAAGGTGAGTCTGATACCAGTTGGACCATCATACCTGGAAGTTCAGAGGTGGTAAGGTAAGTACCTGTTTTGCTACTGTATGCCATGTATCCCATTTTCAAATGGTAATGGCATTTTTCTTGCTTTCAAACTGTAAGCTCAGAAAGAAAATCTCAAGTTCCCATCTCTAACCATTTGTTTGATTCTAAATTCCATATCAGCAAGAATTAAATGCAAGAGATAGAAATCAGCTTAAATATTTTAAGCAGAAATGCATCTGGTGTAAAGATGTCAGTGCTAACAAAATCATTGGAAGGAATTACTGCCAAATCAGCATAGAATAGATTAACGAGGCATGCCTCTATTTTTGAGGCTGTCAAGGAAACTTTTCTAGATTAAAAGACTCCTACTATCATATCTAATTCTTATTGGAAGATAAAGAGTTGGACAATAGACCCAGAAATGCTACTGCAGAAAATCTTTGAATTTCCATAGCAGCTCGAGAAAAGGAAGATAGATTGGTTCAGCTTGTTTACTCTTTCAAATCCCACTCAAAAGCATCTAATTGGTGGAATCTCATTTGTTTCCAGACTTTAGCTTCAAGGGAGTCTGTGAAATGTGGATTTTGGCTTTCTAGTCTCCCACTCCAGTACTCTTGCCTGGAAAACCCCATGGACAGAGGAGCCTGGTAAGCTGCAGTCCATGGGGTGACTAAGAGTTGGACACGACTGAGTGACTCTACTTTCATGCATTGGGGAAGGAACTGGAAACCCACACCAGTGTTCTTGCCTGGAGAATCCCAGGGACGGGGGGAGCCTGGTGGGCTGCCATTTATGGGGTCACACAGAGTTGGACAAGACTGAAGCGACTTAGCAGCAGCAGTCTCCCCTAGAAGGATGTAGGGAAGGAGCTTGAATGAGCCAGTCCAGAATACCCCATGCATACTTTTCTCTCTGTTTAGGATTGCCTCTTCATCCTTTGGACTTCCCAGGTGGCACAGTGATAAAGAATCTACCTGCCAGTGCCAGAAATGCAGGAGACTCTGGTTTGATCCCTGGGTCAGGAAGATCCCCTGGAGGAGGAAATGGTCACTTGCTCCAGCATTTTCGCCTGGGAAATCTCATGGACAGAAGAGCCTGGTGGGCTACAGTCCATGGGATTGCAGAGAGTCAGACATGACCAAGCAACTGAGCACAGAGACTTCATCCCTTAAGATGGATGCTAAGTATTACCTCCTTCTTCAAGCTCATCTGTTAATCTCCTGTTGTGTAGCTTGTATATCCATTGCAATATTTTTCCAAATGGTTTTATAATTATTTATGATTCTCTTTTTCCTCTAGACAGAAAAAAAACCCAAACCAAAACAAAACTCAGGAGTGAGAGTCACTCAGTAAGTCATCGACTGAGGGTTAGGAACTGGCTTATTCATTCTTTATTATTATTACTTTTGGGCTGCACTTTGCAGCTTCTGAGATCTTATTTCCCCAACCAGGGATCAAACTCTTTCCCTCAGCAGTGAAAGTTCTAGACTGCCAGGGAGTTCCCTGGCTTATCCATTCTTAACACTAATGTCTAGTCCAATGGCTGGCATATTATGCTGTGTGCATGCTTACTGACTGAATTAACATGTTCTAATAAAAGAATAATGGCCATTCCACACTTTCAGGTCACATGGCATAGGAAGATAGACCTGTAGGGGGAATGACCTTGATCAGAGGCTAATATCTCTTTCACCTTATATTCATATTCTTTCTATGTGAGCCACTAGTGAAGATTGAAACCACCACCACCCCCTCCACACACACATACATGGCTCTTCTGGAACCAGGAAAAGAGACAAATGATGCTTTGACTTAATCCTGCAAGATTTAAATAAAGTAATTCATCATGATGGTTTGTGTCTGAGTCTATAATCTTGGATCCACTGGGACCAATCTGGGCCCTGGATCCAGGTTTTCAGAAGGGATATAATAAGTCACTTTCCACCTGAATACTTCTGGTCTGTGAACTGGAAAAGAGCACGCTCTCTGGAGGGTGATACATGCAGACACCAGGCAAACGGCTTCCCTTGCAGTGGCTGGGATGGATGATTTGCCTCTTGTAGGCAAACACTCCTGTCCCCAGAGGAGCCCTTCCCACTCCCTGGTCCCTCATTAGATGTAGCCCATTAGTAGCGCTGACCCAAATTCTGCCTCCTGGAGTTTGGCAGTGGGGTTTGAGCTTGTTTCCAGCTTAGCCCAGCTTGTTGGGATTTTGCTGGTCCTGCGTGTGATGGGGAAGCCTGTGTTTATGTGTGCACTTTGCAAGTCCAGCATTCTCTATGTATTCTACTTCTGCCTGCCACAGAATCTTAGCACTGAGACTCTGGAGAACCTGGGAGGGTAGGAGGGTTGGGTGGGGTGCTAGAGAATAGACTCCTGCCCAGCTGCTCTTCTGATGTCATCCATCGGCAGTCACATCATCGCTCAGCCAGGACAGCACGGCTGCCTAACCTGCGTGCAGTTGATCTGACATATAAGCGTAGTTATTTGTCACCAAGGCTTTTTGGATTGCCTTTTTGCAGCATCATTGTGGTCACAGATAACTCCTGCTCCAACAATCCTCCCATTAATAATGCTCATTTACTGGGACTTCCCTGGTGGCCCAGAAGTTAAGACTTCGCCTTCCAATGCACAAGGTACTGGTCCGATCCCCAGTTGGGAAGCTAAGATCCCCCATGCCCCATGGCCAAAAACCCGGAACATGAAACAGAAACAGTGTTGTAACAGATTCAACAGAGACTTTAAAAATGGTTCCCATCAAAAAGGAAATTAACACAACGTTGTAAATCAACTATACTTCAATAAGAAGAAATGATATTGATTGAGCAAATTTTTATTGAGCACTTCCTTTATGCTGGGTACTTCCTAGGTCCTCCGGTCAGTGATGGGGGCCCTGGGTTATGAAAAGCTGTGCTCGTGTACTAGATGTTACTATTTCCCACTCTAAAGGATGTGTTAGGATTCAGGTTTATTTATAATCATGCTTTTGTTTTTGTGTGTTAAAGTGTAGAGGAGAGGGGATTTGGTGCAGATCTGTCCCCAGTGCTCAGTTCTGGGGATCCAGTCTAGATGAAATCCCTGGACCCAGACTATCTAGGCTCTGAATCAGGCTACTGCCCACCATACCGTCCCCATCCCAGCTCAGGAGGTGTGGACTGGGTGAGCTGTGTTTGTTTCTAACAGCAACTGAAACCATGTGAGCAAATATATGAAGAAATATGGTTAAATTCCAAATATGCAGTACAGAGATGTTTTGTAGGAGTTTAGGAAAAGGAATGATTAATAGGCAATAATTCTTAGGAAAAGTCTTCATGAAAAAGATAGGGTTTAACGTCATTGGTAATCTTGATGATCTTGATTATATTTACATTTTATAACGATTTATAGATTACATTGGATGGCATCACAGACTCAATGACTCATCACAGACTTGAGTTTGAGCAAACTCTGGACAGGGAAGCCTGGTGTGCTGCAGTCCATGGGGTTGTGGAGAGTCAGACATGACTTAGCAACTGAAAAACAATAGCTTACTTTATTTTAAGCTATTAATACTGCTACTGCTTCTGTAATTTCTTGGATTTCTACCATGTACTAGGCATCATAAACAATTTGTGTATAAATTTTTCTAATTTGATACTCACAAAAACTCTTGCAACCATAGGCAAGTAATCTTTGTATTTCCAATTATGGATGATGACACTGAAGCTGAGAAAGGGTAAGGGACTTACCCAAGGTCATACAGAGAACAAGCGCAGAATCAAGAGCCAGTCCAAGCCTGCCTGTTTCCACACCATGGCACTGGGCTGCTTCGGGAAGTATTTTCTTGGTCCTTGATATGATCCTGTGAGAAAGACAATTAATATAGAATTTTTCATCCTCATTTTATAAGTCAAAAGCCAGGTTTCAGGAAAGCTACCTGTTTTCCCCAAGGCCTATTAACTAGTTGATAGCGCGGAGAGTTCAATCTGATTTTCTGAATATACTTCATTTTGGTTCAGTTTTTAAGACTGAAGGGGCCAGAATATGAGCTCAGTAATTCCTTTCAGCCCCTTTGGGTGATACGGGGGAGGAGGAGAGACTCCTGAAGGGGAGCCCCAAGGCCATTGTTTGGTCGTGATTTCATCGCTTGAATCTGAGTGTGGAGACGGCTGGCCCAATATTTTCAATCATCCGTACCAAAACAAAGCTGAGCAGCCCTTTCTTGCTGCCATGCGGAGTGAAGCAAATGGCAGGGAAAACAGTTTTGTGCTCTGGGGCTTCGACTTTGGAGAGAACACATCCAGGCTCTGCCCTGCTGCTGTGGGGCGTTCAGAAGCTCAAGGCTCGACTCTGGGCTTCTTTCCAACACTCCTCATGTGGCCTGCTCCTCCAGTCTATTCCTCTGTCACGTGAAATCTGCACCTTCCAATGTCTTGATCTCTTCCGCTGCCTGAGATGTGAACCAGGACACGCACCTCCACAGATGGTGCAGTTGAATCTGGATGGACCCTTAACACGTGACTAGACAGCTGAGATTGGGAAAGCTGACTTTTCTCTTAAAGGACAGAACCTGAGTTTCCCTTTCTTGTCTAAAAAGATATTTTTTCTTGGATTCTAAAAGTAAAAGGAATTTTCTAGGTTATGTACTCCAAGATCCTTCCAGTGGTTACTTCTTTCATTTACGTTATTTTAAATTTACTTATTCAGCAAATATGTATACAGATATATTGTGTTTGGACTCTTTGTGACCCCATGGACTGTAGCCTGCCAGCCCCCTCTGTTCATGGAATTTTCTATGCAAGAATACTGGAGTGGGTTGCCATTTCCTTCCCCATTTATAATATGTAAGTATAGATAGAGAAAGAGTCACTGTCACCTGGTAGGTACAATGCCAGGTACAGGGCTGCCATGATGGACAAAATAGGTGAAGCTTAATTTATACCTATGTAGCCTCAGTGGTAAAGAATCTGCCTGGGATGCAGGAGATGCAGGGAACACAGGTTCAGCCCTTGGGTTGGGAAGATCCCCTGGGGAAGGAAATGGCCACCCACTCCAGTATTCTTGCATAGGATATTCCACGGACAGAGGGGCCTGGCGGGCTACAGTCCATGGGGCTGCAAAGAGTCCAAACACAACTGAGCACAAACACACGTGGTCAATGTAGTGAGAGAAATGCGTGTGAAATGAATTAGCAAATAATTTCTTATTTTATCATAATAAATTTATAAAAAGAAAAATATAAACACCTAACGGCTGTGAGACTGAAGTCAGAAGACCTCTTCTGAGCAGGTGAGTATTCTCCAAGCCGAGATGAGAAGGCTGGGTAGGAGGCTGGAGGACAAGGGAGCTGGGGGAGGAAGGAGACAACTCAGCTGAAGGGATCCAGGTGTATGAAGCATATAAGGTGGAGACAAGTTTAAAGAACTGCATTAAAGAAATGTGAGACCAGTGTGCCCAGAGTGTGACAAGGAGGGGACAGGTGCAAAGGCAAGCGTGAAGCCCATCAAGGGTCCTGGGTGAGTCACACAGAGTTTAGGGGATGAAGTTGAAAAGACAAGCATGCAGAAGCCCCTAGGCGGTGAGCAGGCATCCGCTGGGGGTAAGTGGTCATTGGAACTGTCCAGGAAGTCCAAGGTCAGAGTATGCTGTTAGTCCTGGGTTTTGAACCCCCACATTGGAGGTAGAGTCAGTTTCACTGATTACTAACCCTGTGACTCTATGCATGTCCTGTGTGTCTGGTCCTTGACTTCCATACCGCTGTCAGTGCAGAGAAGGGTGCCACCATGCCCGTGGCTGGGGAGGGGAGGAGAGCCTCCTGAGAGCGAGTGCGAAGTAAGATGAAAACATCTTGGGGTTCTGAGAGAGGAGGCGACATCCTGCGGGAACCTCAGGGGGCAAGGGGATGGTGGGGAAGTAGCGTCTGGCCTGGGTGTTGTAAGGGGCAAGCAGGAGAGAGTTAGAATGAGGGCATGGGGAAAGGAGGTGTCCTGGGAGGAGGGCATAGCCTGGGCCTAGCAAAGAAGTAATGCACATGAAGAAGGGCCGGAAGGTCAGACTGGACCCTGGGGGCCTGGACATCCATCTCCTGCCTCTGCCCTAAGTAGCCAGGTTCCTGTCTGGTCCCTCTCTGAGCACTGCAGAAGCAAATGTGTCGAATGATATCTGGAGAACAGATCATGAGAACAAACACTCACCCTCTTCATTAAAGAGCAAAATTCCCCTCAAATAAAAGCTCCCAGTTCCTGCAGCTGCTCTTCTTGGCTCCTGGGGGCTCTGGCTGGTGCTCAGTGAGTGGAGAGAAGTCGCTGCATCTGGGCTGCCCCCACCTCCTTGCCCAGCCCCACCCAGCCCCCGCCCTGGGCCATGCACGTGGACAGCTGGAGGCATGTGCTTTCATCCCATTCTGCTCCATTTCGTCCTGAAAAGCATTCCCTCTGCCCCCAAAGTGCTCCGATCCTGCTCGGGCTGTTGAGAGATGCTCAGAGAGGGAGTGGAAGGAGGTGGGAAGAGCCCACAGTATGTAGGATTCCCACAGAATTTTCTCCCTGTTTTGAGATCTTGCATTTTTCTCACTTTTCCAGGGATGGTATGGTACAGGTGTTAAGAGTACCATGGACACCGAATACTGGGTTCAAGTTCTGACTTTGACATGTGATTGCTGTGTAACCTTGCAGAGCGTTCACCCTCTCTGAGCCTGATTTTCTGATCTGTAATATGGGGGACACTGCTTTTATCATCTGGTTGTCATTGAGGTTAAAATATTGAATTTATACAAAGTCTGTAGAACAGAGGCAGACACGTAGGAAGCACCTTATTATTTTTTAACGATGTATTGTAGAATCTTATAAGGATTTTCTGCACGGGAACCACATGGTTAACTCTGCACATGAGAAAGATTCCTGCTGAAAAGGAGACAGAAGATGCTGAGCGGGGGTTGAAATCCAGAGGATGGACTCTGTGCCCCTGGCTCTGTGTCCTGGACTCAGTGGAGGCCACGCTGGCTTTCAGTGGGAAGTCAGGGTTCATTTAGCGAAAACTAAATGGGCTGGACTTGAATTTCTTCATTCCTCAAGTCCATTTGGCAGGACCCTTGAGAGCTGGACCCGAGCACTTCCAGGAGCCCAAGGCCAGCGCCTGATGGAGAAAGAGGCAGAAACGGGCTTGTCTCAGGGCTGGACCACCTGCTGTGCACTGACATGACTCCTCCCCTCACACTGAAGCTCAGCCAGGGTCGGGAGTATTAGAGATCATTCGGCGCATCATCAGCGAACCCCGTGTCCAGTAAAGGCAGGGGCAGGGTTGTTCCCAGCCAGCCCTGAGGACCCCTTTACCTTCCTCACAATGGCTATTTCAAAACTTCCTCAAGGGTCTTCTGGTGTTAAGACCCCATCTCCCACCTGTGCTTTAAGAAATGTCTGCGTCCACTTCAAAGGCATCCGTAGGAGGCATGAACAAGTCTTTTCCTGGAGCCTGAGCAGGAGGCCTGAGTTAAGGAGGGCCTACTGGATCCTGGGTGATGGACACACCCTTGTGTTTTCCTTTTTTAATAAATCTGTTTCTATTTGTGATGTGTGGTTTCCTCTGAAGAATGAGATCAAGGACTGAGACCCCTTTTGCACTGGTCCAGGAGCAGTCTACTAGAGGCCACAATATCCAATTCTAAAAAATTTGGCTGTGCTGTGCTTAGTCACTCAGTTGTGTCTGACATGGACACAGTGCATGGACTGTAGCGCACCAACCTCCTCTGTCCATGGGGATTCTCTAGGCAAGAATACTGGAGTGGGTTGCCATGCCCTCCAGGGGATCTTCCCAATGCAGGGGTTAAACCCAGGTCTCCCACATTGCAGGTGGATTCTTTACCATCTGAGCCACCAGGGAAGCCCCCAAAATTGGCACTTGACGCCAAAACAGTCAGCCAGTTCATTAGGACCTCCTGGAAACCCCAGCTTGTTTGAGGTGACTCGTGATATGATGGGCCATTCCAGGGAGAGTCTGCTGTGCTTCTAAACCCACTAGGACTGAGAAGCTATTTCTTTCCCTAGTGCTAACTTAGCCGGGACAATACTGGACTGAAACTACCAGAGGCGACTCTGAAGGAAAATTTTGCCTAGGAATAAAGTCAACATGGAGGAAGCAGAGTTGAGAAATGGAGACAGGCGTGGCATTGGAGAAGACTCTTGAGAGTCCCTTGGACTGCAAGGAGATCCAACCAGTCTATCCTCAAGGAAATCAGTTCTGAATATTCATTGGAAGGACTGATGCTGAAGCTGAAACTCCAGTACTGTGGCCATTTGATGCAAAGAGCTGACTCATTGGAAAAGACCCTGATGTTGGGAAAGACTGAAGGCAGGAGGAGAAGGAGACGACAAAGATGAGATGGTTGGATGGCATCACAGACTCAATGGACATGAGTCTGAGTAAACTCTGGGAGCTGGTGATGGACAGGGAGGCCTGGCGTGCTGCGGTCCGTGGGGTCGCAGAGCTGGACATGACTGAGAGACTGAACTGAACTGAACTGAGTGACACTGAGCAAGATCCCTGATGGGTGCCCATGCATTTGCCCCTAGGGCTGCCATGTTGTATTAACCATATCTGCAACTCTCCATGGGTCAGGCTCTATTTGGCTGTCACTCCAGCCTTATGATGCTTGCACCCACCTGGCATCTGAGGGTCACACACAGCACCTGGACTCTGTTGTTCCAAATCCTACATCCCCATTGCTATCACTGAGCCCAGTTCTGTAATGGCATCTCCCATTCAGCCCTGCCTCACCAAGCTTCTCAGTGACTCTGGTGTCCACTCACTAGCATGTTTCTTGGGGAAATAGCTGATCCTCTGGCTCCTCCCATGGAAGGGAGTTCTCCAGGGAGATTTACAGCTTTCTATAGTCTATCTGCTTGAGCACATCTGCTTTTTTTAGCTGTTTAATCCCTTCTTCCACTGTCTCCCAAAGAAATCTAGTGCATCTATCTCATGTATTGGAAGACATCTTTTTTTACACGTTTCCAGGAGTCATCAGCAGCATCTTTTAGGGCCTGGCCTCCTGTCACTCCTACGTCACAAGAGAGCTCCAGAATCAATACACTCACTTGTATCCAGCTTTAGGTTCTGACTCCTTGGAGCATAAAGAAGGCTGAGCACTGAAGAACCGATGCTTTTGAAGTGAGGTACTGGAGAAGATGCTTGAGAATCTCTTGGACTGCAAGGAGATCAAATCAGTCATTCCTAAAAGAAACCAACCCTGAATATTCATTGGAAGAACTGATGCTGAAACTCCAGTACTTTGGCCATCTGATGCAGGGAGTCAACTCATTGGAAAAGACTCTGATGCTGGGTAAGATTGAAGGCAAAAGGAGAATGGACAACAGAGGATGGGATGGTTATGTACCATCACCAACTCAATGGACATGAATTTGAGCAAACTCCAGGAGATAGAGGGCAGAGGAGCCTGGCCGGCTATAGTCCACAGAGTGTCAAAGAGTTTGGGACATGACTTAGTGACTGAACAATGAACTATATCCAGCACCCTCAGAATGCAGGCCCATGTAGACTCCCTTCTTGATGGAAAAGAGCATACTGACAAGGTTAAGTTGCTCCTGGAGTCTAGTTCTTTTTGGTCCCTTATCAGGTGAGTTTTGTAGTGACTTTGCAGATGGTGATTGCAGCCATGAAATTAAAAGATGCTTACTCCTTGGAAGGAAAGTTATGACCAACCTAGATAGCGTATTCAAAAGCAGAGACATTATGTTGCCAACAAAGGTCCGTCTAGTCAAGGCTATGGTTTTTCCAGTGGTCATGTATGGATGTGAGAGTCGGACTGTGAAGAAAGCTGAGTGCCAAAGAATTGATGCTTTTGAACTGTGGTGTTGGAGAAGAAAGTACCAGTTGTGCAAGGAGATCCAGCCAGTCCATCCTAAAGGAGATCAGTCCTGGGTGTTCATTGGAAGGACTGATGCTGAAGCTGAAACTCCAGTACTTTGGCCACCTCATGCGAAGAGTTGACTCATTGGAAAAGACTCTGATGCTGGGAGGGATTTGGGGCAGGAGAAGGGGACGACAGAGGATGAGATGGCTGGATGGCATCACCGACTCAATGGACATGAGTTTGAGTGAACTCCAGGAGTTGGTGATGGACAGGGAGGCCTGGCATGCTGCAGTTCATGGGGTTGTAAAGAGTCGGACACAACTGAGAGACTGAACTGAACTGAACTGACCTGCCTTAACTTAAATATATAGACCTACTGGCCCGGAGGGAAGATGAGGCCAGATCCTGGAGGGGCTGCCTGTTTCCTAGGAGGCAGGAGGACCTTGCATTGCCCTAGCTTAAACAGGGAGTAAGGGGAAGTTGGGGCTTCCCGGGCAGTGGTAAAGAAACTGCCTACCAGCTCAGGAGACATAAGAAACCCCAGGTTTGATCCATAGGTCGGGAAGATCCCCTAAAGAAGGGCATGGCAGTGCACTCCAGTATTCTTGCCTGGAGAATCCCAGAGACAGAGGAGCCTGGCGGGGTCAGCCACGACTGAAGCGACCGAGCACACGTGCACGCATCCAGATATGGTCCTTCTGCGCATCGGCGGCTCATTGCTTTGCAGTCAAGCCTCCTGTCCTCGGTCCCTGTCACAGCAGACCTTGCTTGGTTGTAAGCACAACCGTATTTAGAACTCTACCACTCTCTGTTCTTGACCCTGGGACGTGGCACTCAGCTCTCTCTGTGCTTTTACTCCGGGAGAGGAGCGCCTATTTATATGCTACTGAGGAAGCCTTCTGGCTTTCATGTTACCTTTAATTGGTGTTTAATTACTCTCAGCTGTTCATTATTTTTTTTCTCCAGTGCGTCCATCAAAACATAGTAACAGCACTCAATTCTGCTGTCCTTACAGTCACTGTTCCCCTCATATTTCTCAAATGTCTGATACATCACACTAATTAATGTAAATTCTTCCTTCTGAATCCCATCCCAGTTCACAATTAGTGAAAGTTGTATAATTGCGTTGCTGCCATGCCAGAGGCTATGTGTCACCTCCCACCAGTGATGGAGCCTCATTGCCAACTGGGCGGAGGGTGTCTAGCTCCAAATTCCCATATTAATATCTGCTTTCTTAGACTCCTACAAGCATCAAATGTTACAAGTTGGGTTTCCTGTGACCTAGACACTGAATTGGAGGTTAGCATGTAGGAGTTTTTCTGGGGAATACTCTTGGGACCAACAGCTATGGAAGGGAAAGGGACGAGAGGAATGGTCAGTGGGAGAATTTGAGCTATGAATTGGTCCCTGTGGAGCTTGGCCAACCCCATGGAGAGCTCAGAGGCCTAAATGGCTTTTAAATTGTCCTGAATCAAGGTAAGTGCCTTGGCCTTTGTACCTTGTGTGTGGATTATTCAGTGATGTCGGTCACCCTGGGAAAATCAGGCCAGATGTTGGGTGGAAGTCACTCTTCTTTAGCTGAAACAATCCCGATGTGGCTATTTAAAGTTACATTTAAGATAATGAAACTTAAATTAGAAATTCCATTCCTCAGTTGCACTTGCCACATTTCAAGTGCTCAACAGTCAGATGTATCTTGTGGTTACCATGCTGAACCCCACAGAGAGAGGACATTTGCATTGTTATGGATAGTTCTGTTGGACAAGCCTGGTTTATCAAAAATTTGTTTGAGGAGGCTTCACTAGTGGCTCAGGGGTAAAGAATACGCTTCCCAATGCAGGAGGCACAGGTTCGAGCCCTGGGTTTGGAAGATCCCCATGCCATGGAGCAACTAAGCCCATGTGCCACAACGATTGAGCCTGTGCTCCGGAGCCTGGAAGCCGCAACTGTTGAAGTTTGCACGCCAAAGAGCCCACCCTCTGCAGCTAGAGAAGCCCATGCACGGCAACCAGAGAGTAGCCCTGGCTCACCACAACTAGAGAAAAGCCCGTGCAGCCAAGAGACCCAGCACAGCCAAAGATAAAAAGTGAATAAATAAACAAATTTGTAAAAAGATTTGAGTATTTGTGAAAAGTGTTCTGTTTCACGTGTTCGCCAGCTGGATTCATCCTTTAGGAATTCCCACTGAAAACCCACGTTGTTTAACCAAGGAAATGTCTCTCCTCAATCCTGATGTCCAGGTTTTGTTCCTCCAGCTCACAAGCCTCTTGGAGGCTCTAGGTTCAAAGCAGAGGGGGAAAAGTGGCATGTAATAATTTTAGCTTACATTGCTGTGCTTTCCTTTTCTTTAGACACTTGGTCCTGATGCTCTCAAGGACTGAGTAGTTTTCCAATATTTTGAATAGGGTTTTTTAAAAAAATTTATTCTGACTGTGCTTTATTCTTGGCAGGGGTGTTGATCTGTAAAGAACTAGCTTTTTGTTGCCTGAATTTGCTAGCTATTGCCTGCTTTTTAAATGTGTGTCCAGTTTGGCTACCATGACACCCTTCACCTGCTTTTCTCCTCCCTTGCTCGGTTCCATCTCTGTCTCCTTTGCTGGCTTCCATTACTTGAAGTTCTTGGCCCTCTCTCTCTTTTTTTAAATTGGAGTATAATTGCTTTACAATGTTGTTTTAGTTTCTGCTGTCTAAAAACATAAACCAGCTATATATATATCCTCCCCCTCTTGGGCCTCTCTCCTGCCACAACCCCCATCCTCTAGGTCATCACAGAGCACCAAGCTGAGCTCCCTGAGCTTTATAGCAGCTTCCCATGAGTTATTATTTTACACATGGTTGTATATATACATCAGTGCTAGGCATATATATGTCTATTTGTCCCACGCTCTCCTTCCCACCCTGTGTTCACTTTTTATCCTTTAAATTCTCTCAAGTTAAACATCACATAATCCCAGGAGTTTACCAGTTGTCTTGTGAAAGGCCCCTCAGCGTCTATATTTTGACCATAGCAAGTGAGGTCCTGCTGTGTGTTCCCATGGCATCCCATAATCTCCCAGTGATAACATGCACCATATATTAGTTACAAATAATCAGAAAGCAACTTGGCGCCACAGCACAGAATTTCGGATTAGAGCTGTTTAAAGTAGGTCAGGATTTAACTAGGGACTCAGTCCTAACTGGTGCTACTGAGATTCAAGAAACTCTTGACAGGTGGGTTGGAACTTCGTCGGACTAACCCTCTGAGAGTTCTGGATTATTTATAAAACACATTCGAGCAATGACTGAAGTGGTTCTGCAACGAAGTGCAGTGCCTTCAGCGAGGAAACGTTATTACTTGTAATCCCACGTGCACCAGCTGTGAGAGGCTATTTATACTCTGAGTTTTCTGCCTGCCTCTGTACTACTTATGGCCTGGTTGATTTCCTTACTCCTGGGGATCTCATGAGGACAAGCTTGGAAATATTGCTTTGGCAGAATGTGACTCAAGTGCTTTGTGAAAGTTCAAGGTTGGGCTCAGTTAATAATTGTCTGGATAGTCAAAGCTATGATTTTTCCAGTAGTCAAGTACGGATATGAGAGTTGGACCATAAAGAAGGCTGAGTGTTGAAGAGTTAATGCTTTCAAATGGTGGTCCTGGAGAAGACTCTTGAGAGTCCCTTGACAGCAAGAAGATCAAACCAGTCAATCCTAAAGGAAATCAACCCTGAATATTCATTGGAAGGACTGATGCCGAAGCTCTAATACTTTGGCCACTTGATGTCAAGAGCTGATTCATTGGAAAAAAAACACAAAACCTGATGCTGGGAAAGATCTAGGGAAGGAGAAGAGGGTGACAGGATGAGATGGTTGTATAGCAAGTGGCATCATCAGCTCAATGGACATGAGTCTGAGCAAACTCTAGGAGATACTCAAGGACAAGGAAGTCTGGCATGCTGGAGTCCTGGAAGTCTGGCATGCTGGGGTCACAAAGAGTTGGACATGACTTAGTGACTGAACAACAAGAATAGTGATTGTCTGAAAGGCACTGTGGAGTTTTGGAAAGAGAAGTGGATTAAAAGGCAAGAGGTCTTCAAGTTTGTGCTGTGTCACTGAAAGCCCAGGTGAGCTTGTTCTTGCCTTCTATGTTTGTGTCATTAACTGACTTCTCAACTCCTTATCCAGCAGACTAAACCAGTGTAAGGTAGAGAGGAAAGGTATGGTCTTTGCAAAATCCAGCATCTTATTCACTAGCAAAAGGGTAGAGGCCTGCCTTCTTGGTGGGAGAGTCTGAAAAGTCACAGTGCAGAGGAAGGGGTAGATGGAGGGAGACTGAGGCCTTTTTTACAGTCCATCAAGGAGGGGAGGGGATATATGGTCAGGTGAGACCTCACTGAGAAGGTTACATTTGAGTGTATGTAAGGAGTGATTCAGAGAAGGCAATGGCCACCCACTCCAGTACTCTTGCCTGGAAAATCCCGTGGATGAAGGAGCCTGGTAGGCTGCAGTCCATGGGGTTGCTAAGAGTCAGGCATGACTGAGCGACTTCACTTTCACTTTCCACTTTGATGCATTGGAGAAGGAAATGGCAACCCACTCCAGTGTTCTTGCCTAGAGAATCCCAGGGACGGCAGAGCCTGGTGGGCTGCCATTTATGGGGTTGCACAGAGTTGGATACGACTGAAATGACTTAGCAGCAGCAGCAGCAAGGAGTGATGGAGGAGCTACGCCTGCACACCTGCAAAGGTGAGGTAGTATCATGCGTAGCATCTCTGATAAATAGTGAGAAGACAGAGGTGAGTGGGTGGCGTAGGGATAGAGGGAGTAGAGAGGGTAGAAGTGAAGAGGTCACAGAAGTGGGACTTTCTAAGAGAAGACCGTGTAGGACACAGAAGAGATCTAGGTTGAGATGAGCAGTCATGGGCGGCTTTGCACAGAAGTGTAAGGTGACTGGGGGCTTAGTGATAAAGAATCTGCCTGCCAATGCAGGAGACATGGGTTTGACCCCTGGGTCGGGAAGATCCCCTGCAGGAGGGCATGGCAAGCCACTCTAGTATTCTTGCTTGGAGAATTTCATGGACAGAGGAGCCTGGTGGGTTATAGTCCATGGGGTTGCAAAAGAGTTAGACACGATTAAAGCGCTGGAGCATGCAGGCATGCATAAGATGATTGGAAGAGAAAAGTGAAAGTGTTAGTCACTCACTCGTTTCTGACTTTTTGCTACCTCATGGACTGAAGTCTGCTAGGTTCCTGTGTCCATGGAATTCTCCAGGCAAGAATACAGGAGTGAATTGCTGTTTCCTCCTCCAGGGAAGATAATTGGACTTCCTTTAATTCACTCTGCCCACTGAGTTAACAGCAAATTTTAGGGCAGCCAGGATAAAGCAGGGAGATGTGTGTTAAAAGGCTGTTGTGATTGCCCAAGATGGTAGCTGGCTTTTGACATGGTGGTAATATTGACAAGTGGTGGGTGTCTGGATATACATTGAAAAGATAGCAGCAACTGCCAACACAGTGGATGTGGGGACAGAAAAAATGTTC
The DNA here is from genome assembly GCA_917880005.1 of Nanger dama. Classification (NCBI taxonomy): domain Eukaryota; kingdom Metazoa; phylum Chordata; class Mammalia; order Artiodactyla; family Bovidae; genus Nanger; species Nanger dama. The sequence continues at coordinate 4,615,549 of CAKJTW010000074.1, read as the reverse complement.
AGGAGAGGCCAAAGCCTTTTTGTCTTGAACAAGTGGAGGAAGCAGGAAGTCTTAACTGCTGGGCTGCCAGGAAATGCCCGGAAGGTTGTTTAGAGTGCCCTTCTTGTGTTGGCCATTTCTTAAGTAACTTAAGTGTACCTTCAAGGCACATTTTGGGATGGCCTTCTTTGGGCCCCATCAGCACCTTTATCTAGTTCAACTGACTATAAGGAATAAGGATTTATTTCTGGACTCTGAATGGTCTTTCCTTGATCTATCCTTACGCCAGTACCATGCTGTCTTCATAACTAGCTTTATAGTAAGTTTCCAGAATGGGAAGGGAAAGTTCTCCAACTTTCAGAATTTCTTTGGTTCCGGTGTTTTGTTGTTGTTGTTGTTTTGACTCCTGATTGGTCAGGATCACCCTGGAAGTCCAGGAGCAGTATCCATACTACAGTGACCGTGGTTCTGAATGCCAACCAGTCTCTAAATCCTCCTCTTTGGGAAAGCCTTTGTGATTCTTTGCAACCCCATGTACTATAAAGCCCATGGAATTCTCCAGGCCAGAATACTGGAGTGGATAGCCTGTCCCTTCTCCAGGGGATCTTCCCAACCCCTGGAGAAGATCCCCAGAGGTTCTTCTCTGGGATCCTCTGATCCTGGGGAGAAGACTTGGGGTGAAGACTTGGGCAATGTCTCCTGCATTGCAGGTGGATCCTTTACCAGCTGAGCCACAAGGGAAGCCCAAGAATACTGGAGTAGGTAGCCTATCCCTTCTCCAGGGGATCTTCCCAACCCAGGAATCGAACCAGAATCATGATCCTGCATTGCAGGCGGATTCTTTACCAACTGAGCTATCAGGGAAGCCCTCTGATCTCTAATGCCTTCAAAAACAATGCTCTTTGCTTTATTCAGACAGTCTGTGATTTGCAAGTATAGCTTTCTTCTGCCTAGAAAGGAATAAACCCAGCATGTTTGTCCCAGCTATTGTGAGTTGACAGTCTCTTCCTTCACAACTGGAGGCACTCTGGTGTTGGTGGTTTTGATCTTGTGTGGCCTCAGCCTGAAATAGCTTGAAATGGGGCTTGGGTTTCCAGGCAGAGATTGAGTCTGGGTCATGGCGGTGAGAGCACCAGATCCTAGCCACTAGACCAGTGGTTAAAGACAAGGACCTTGGCTCTTCAGCCCTGCAGAAAAGAATTTCCACAAAGATGGAAAGTAGTGAAGCAAGTAAAGTATTTATTAGGAGGAAAAAGAGTACAGTCTACACACTCAAAGAAAGACACAGACAAGACACACAGACTCAAAGAGAGAGTTTGGTTGAGTCTTACTCCCATGGCAGTTTGAATTACTTTTATGGGGTTTCTTCCAGGTTTCCTTTGGCCAGTCATTTTTACCTGCCTGGTTCACAATCCATATTTGGTGTATATCAGGATCCTTCCCAGGTGGCGCAAATGGTAAAGAATCTGCCTGCCAGTGCAGGAGACATGAGAGACATGGGTTTGATCCCTGGGTCAGAAGATCCTCTGGAGGAGGGCATGGCACAGTATTCTTGCCTGGAGAATCCCATGGACAGAGGAGCCTGGTGGGCTACAGTCCACAGGTTCATGAAGAGTCGGCTACACTTGATGCGCACCCATCTCTTTCCAAGATGGATTCCACTGAGAAGGCCTGTGAGTAGAGCATGCCTTGACATCACTCCCCTTTTGACCTCCAAGGAGCCTTTTGTGTGTGTGCTAAGTCACTTCAGTTATGTCTGACTCTTGGCCACCTGTGGACTGTAGCCCTCCAGGCTCCTCTGTTCATGGGATTCTCCAGGCAAGAATACTGGAGTGAGTTGCCATTTCCTCCTCCACGGGATCTCCTGACTTGGAGATGAGAAATATGTGGTCTGCCCAGGGCCCAGCCTCCTCCTTTTAGTTGTCCTGCCATTCTTGTCTTGGAGTTTCAGTCCTCAGGAGTGAATCCCATATCACTTTACCCTGTGGGGGATCCAGGTACCTCCTGCCTCAGTTGAACTTTGCTTTAATTGATATGCTCTTTGAGCCACTTTTGTTCCACCCTAATTATTCTCCACCTTCTCTGGGAAGGGAGTCATTCTCAACAGTGATTTGAGCTCAAAAGGGTTTTATTGAGGTCTCCTTGCTGAATTTACTGTGCAATCCTTGGATCTGTGAGCAAATAGGTATTTATTTAAGGGGAGTAAAAATTTTTGTTTAGGAGGTAAAGCTTTTTTTTTCGTATTCTTCCACTATTGCTTTTATTTTTCCATTGCTTTATATACGTTCACTTTTCATTTTTCTATTTATACATCATCTTGGCCTGTGTGTTTTCGCATTGTCCTTAATTGTCTGGTATATGCTGAATGGTACAAGGACGTGCTTCATAAGTTACAGATGAAGGCATAAGCTCATTAATCCTGTGGTCCACTCTCACCCTGCTGATTAATGGTTATGAAGCTGAATCCAGTCTTTGTACCCTGACACCTAATTAAATCTTCGAGACAGAGTTTTGGGTGAAGTAGAACAGAATAGCTTTATTCCTTTGCCAGGCAAAGGGGGCCACAGCAGGCAAATGCCTTCAGAGCTGTGTGTCCCAACCTGGGGGTGTGTGAGGAGCTTTATAGTCCAGGGGGCGGGGTGGCTGATAAGGATCGGGCTGTGTGCGGGGCCTACCTTCCTTCAGTTCAGTTTGTTCCTGAACTGAAGGAAGGTGGGCCCTGTGACCTTTTCTGCAAGGAGCATTCCTTCTTATCAAGTAGTTACCATCTCCTGTTCGGGGGGCTTTTAGTTCTGCATACTCGCACTCAGTCGTGTCTGACTCTTTGCAACCCCAGAGACTGTAGCCTCCCAGGCTCTTTTTGTCCACCAGATTTTTCAGGCAAGAATACTGGAGTCAGTTGCCATTTCCTCCTCCAGTGAGTCTTCCCCATCCAGGGATCAAACTCCATCTCCTGCACTGCAAGTGGGTTCTTTACCAGAGCGCCACCTGGGACACAGATACCAATACACATGATACACGTGTGCATATATGCACATCTTTTCATAATTAAGTAAATGAGATTTGGGGGATAGCATAAAAATTAGACAGGTGAACGAGACCAGGGACTGAACTGGCATCTTGTTCGTCTCCTGCGTTGCAGGCAGATTCTTTACCCGTTGAACCACCAGGATAAAATGGATCTTGCTCCATCTTTTTAGACCTAGACTGATTCATTGCTGAGGGAGTAGAGAGCATCTGGGGGTTGCCTAGAAAACTTACTGAAAACCTGTCACAGGGTGCCTCTTTCTGTGAAGATGTCCGTCCCCTTATCACTTTGCAGGTGGCTGCAGGGGCCCTGGCTGCTGGAAAGGGGTCATTCTGCCCTGACAGCTTCCCCCTGAATGGTGTGTCACAAGCCATCTCTCCCCCTGAGCCCTGACTTCACGGCTTCAAAATGCAGCCTTTCGCAGTGCCCTGCCCTTGAATATATTCGCCTGGCTCTTGTTATGGAGAATGGGAGTCATCTGCTAGCATCAGAAAAGAGAATACAGTCAGTGGAGCTTGATAATAAACACCTAGGTTACTTCTGCTGAGCTCTATTAGAGGCTGCATCCATCCTGCTGTGCTGGGAGCACTTGGCGGGCCAGACCATGAATGTCTCTCTGGCCTAATGTCTCTCTAGGATGCCTGTGTGCGTGTGCCTACCTGCCACCTCACTATTATATGAAGACGTCCCCTTAGACAAGGTAGTAGACTCAGCAGGTGACATTTAGGGATGGGGCCTCAGTTCCTAGGGCAGAATTCAAATAGATAGTGGGAAGCTGCTGTTTAGCACAGGGAGCTCAGCTTGGTGCTCTGTGTTGACCTAGAGGGTCACAGGGATGGGCGGTGGGTAGGAGGTTCAAGAAAGAGGGGATATGTGTATACATATGGCAGACTCATGCTGTTGTACAGCAGAAACTAACACACCATTGTAAAGTCATTATACTTTGGTAAAAAGCAAACTTGTGTATATGGTCTTGAAAAGTAAAGTTACTTTTATCAAGTCTTAGGAAGGCAATATAATAGAGTGGTGAAAAGCAAGGATGGTGAAGTCAGACTGTGTGGAATTCTAGTTTCATCCTTTACTGGCTGAATGATTTGGGGTAACTACTTAATCTCTCTAAGTCTCAAAGCCCGCTTTTGTGAAATGGGAATGACGGTCGTGTCGACTTACAGTATTGTGTTGAGAGCCTCATAAGCTGGTGGAGTCCTTACTTAGCACAGTGCCCAGCACATCCAAAGCACTCAGTAAGAGTTGGTTCTTCTTGTATTATTGATGATGAGCCCATTCTGCCCTGCAGGATAGATGGACAGTGCAACTCCAGGGGACGCCATCGCCTTGAACCCAATGTCGTCAATAAGGATAGTGCAGTGGAGTTGTGCAAGAGGCCACTGGTTCCTGCTTACCGCCAGCCCAGCTTTTTCACTCTGATGCATTCTTGGGAATGTGCTCTAGAATCATGTGCAGTCCCCACAGAGACCTGGGTTTGCAAATCTGCCTCCATTCAGAGCCTTGTCTCAACCGTAGCCCTGCTCTCTGCTGCCCCTGCTGGTCCTTTATGCCACCTGCACTGGGCACCTTCCTAATTAATTAGCTGGGACTGCACTGGTGATCTTGCGAATTCAGTCTCCGGAGTCAGGGCCCTAAGCAAAAAGCGTAGGAACCCAAAGGATGTGAAGAAAAGGTTTCTCTAATTCTGTAGCAAAAGTGACATTTATATGTCACCTTAATCTGACCAATTATAGCTTCATACTGGAACCCCTAAGTGACAGAATAGACAGTGTCTTTCAGTTTCCCACTTGGAAGACAAGAGATTCTAGCTCCAGAAAATAGTTTCTTATACTGACCTATATATGCCAAAGGCATGAAGTCCAAGTTGCCTCACTGATGGGATCTAAGAATGCCATGAGGTAAATAGTGTTGTGAGGTTTCTTTTCTCTTTTAGCTTTTTAAAATTAAACTTTTTATTTTATATTGGAGTGTAGCTGATGAACAATGTTGTGATAGTCTCAGGTGGACCACAAAAGGACTCAGCCATACATATACATGTATCCATTCTCCCCCAGTCTCCCCTCCCATCCAGGTTCTTAAGAAGTCATGTGTCTATCTGCTCCTCCAGGTCATCAACAGTCAAAGTCGTTCCTGATCCAAATCAGATGAGCAAAAATTGGGGTTTGGAGCCACAGGATGATGGATTCTCTACAGAATTTGCTTTTTCTGTGTTGTGCTTTGGTTTGATGTCATCAGTACGTGGGGTTTGGGGAAAAATGAGGACCAGCCACGGGTCACTTGCTGTTGGGTCCACTGTAAGCATATGACGAGGAAGCCCTTCCTCACCATGCTCATCTTTCTGAGGACCTGGGAGGACATGCCTCTGTGTCTCAGTGCCAAGTGTGAATGGCCAGTCTTCATTGCTTTTACCTGATGATAAGCTTATCATGGATTCTGTGAACCAGGAACTAGGCTCCATCATGTGGGTTAGACAGTAAGTACAGACAAACTTTGTCCTTCATGAAGCCTTTGGTCTACGAGAATACAGACACTAAATAGTTACAGATATCATAACAACTAAAGAATATCACATTTTGACTCGGCTTCCAGGAAATTCAGAGCTAAATTTAGAGTGAGTGTGTAAGTCATTAGTGACTGCATATTTAGCTATAATCATGGTTCCATTTCATATTGCCATTCTGTTTTTGCTTCTTTTTATTTTTCAATTAAGCTGTCTTAAATTTTTCCTAGAACAAAGCAAGTTAGGTATTTAAAAATGAATGCATACGCAGAAACTCAGTGAAAGCCATTCATTGAGAGAGGCTCAAATTTTGCCTGAGTTTTGTCCTTTTGGATGGATAAATGAGGATAGGATACACTATTTCCTCTGCTGAAAGGCAGATGGTGTGAATCTTACGCTTCAGCCAGTGCTGTTGGGTAGTGGCTGGATAATAATCTGGGAGAGACAGCGTGTCTGTCCTGTTATCACTAATTACTCAGAACCAAGTACATGCTTGGTCTCTATTAACAGCTCCATCAATACTATATTTGTTGAATATTTAGTGCAGCAAGAATGTTATGTAGGACATTATAATTTAAAAAGTACCTTCTTATCTGTCTCTCCTTTGATTCTATCAGTAGCCCCTGTGAGGTCTGTATAGGTGTAATGCTAGCTGCTGTATCAAATGGACCCCAGAACATATAGTGGCTTAGACACACTAGAAGCTTATTTCTTGCTTGCAAGTATCAGTGCCATGTGGACACTCCTGGCTGGTAGTGGGCTTTGTCATGTGGAGACTTAAGACCCAGACTCTACCATCCCCTAGCGTCTCAAAGTCATCTGCATCAAGGGCTTGTAGGAAAGGAAGTGTGAAGACACTTCCTTTAAGCTCTGATCTGGGTGTGAATGCACTGCTCCTGCTCCTGCTCTTTTGGTGAGAATTAGTCTCATGATTACACACATACGTGAGGAGAGGCTGGAAAATGGGACAAAATGAGCAGCTGATTTCTAGCAATAGCTCTGCACTGCAGAAGAATAGGTAAATTATAGTGCATAAGGAATGTCTGAGTAGTCTAGAAATCCCCAGACGGGGGAGGTGGTTCCCTTATCTTTTACCAAAGTGAGGACCAGCGGGGGTTTTATTCTGACACTCTACACAAGTCAAGGCTAGAATACATAGAGTTGTCTTTTCCCTAGTCACAGAGATCACACCCTGTTGTTTATGCAAACGTTTAAAGAAAATTGATGAGGCTTCCCAGGTGGCTCAGCAGTAAAGAAACTCCCTGTAATGCAGGAGACGTGGGTTCAATTCCTGGGTCAGGAAGAGCCTCTGAGAAGGAAATGGCAGCCCACTCCAGTGTTCTTGCCTGGGAAATTCCACGGACAGAGGAGCCTGGTGGGCTGCAGTCCATGAAGTCACAGAGAGTTGGGCACAACTGAGCGACTAAACAGCAGGAAAAAAAAAAAAAGGTATGGTGTTGTGGCCTAAAAACACATGTTCAACTCATCTTCCTGTTTAAGGCAGAATTCCCGCATGTTTTGAATCTCTTCACCTTGGTGTAGAAGATGAAACACCCAATTCAGCTTTCAAGACCATATGCGTGTGTGTGTGCTAAGTTGCTTCAGTCGTGTCTGACTCTGCGGCCCCATAGACTATATAGTCTGCCAGGCTCTTCTGTCCATGGGATTCTCCAGGCAAGAATACTGAGTGGGTTGCCATTTCCTCCTCCAGGCAAAACTATATGCTGCTGCTGCTGCTGCTGCTTAGCGGCTTATCATGTCCGACTCTGCGACCCCATAGACGGCAGCCCACCAGGCTCTGCCGTCCCTGGGATTCTCCAGGCAAGAACACTGGAGTGGGTTGCCATTTCCTTCTCCAATGCATGAAAGTGGAAAGTGAAAGGGAAGTCTCTCAGTTGTGTCTGACTCTAAGCGACCCCATGGACTGCAGCCTACCAGGCTCCTCCACCCATGGGATTTTCCAGGCAAGAGTACTGGAGTGGGGTGTCATCGCCTTCTCCAGGCAAGACTATATGATCCACCCCTAAATACTGGTCAAGCTTTGCTCTCATTGAGTCCATTCATGACATCTGAATGCATCAGGTACTTTTCTGCTGTTTTTCTCTATGGATTTCCTCTGCTTGAATTGCCTGCCTCTTCCTTCCCTTCTTCTGTTGAAATCCTGCACGTACATTACTATCCGTCCCAAATGCTACCTTTCCCAAGAAGGCTACTCTGATTTTCCAGGTCAGAAAACTGTTTCCTCTCCTTGTTACTCACTTAGCACTGTGACATAGCATTCTACTCCTCTGCTACCACTGATAGGGTATAAACGTCATGGGGGCAAGGGACTGTCTTATTGGATGGCCCTTCACATACACCATCTGCTTCCCATTTGGGCTGATTGCACTGGGCTTTGCTCGATTTGAGCTGGTCAGCTCTCTGTCCTTGTTGGGGCATAGACTGATCAGGGCTCACAGATGGATGGATCTAGTGGATCAGCTGCTTGGCTACATGGACCTTTCCTTCCCATTCATGAGAGGATTTGATTGTGAATGCAGACCCTGTCCTAGCTCGGTGCTCCTGGAACTTTATTGTGCTTTCAAATCACAGGGTGATTTGTTGAAATGCAGACTCTGATATAGGAGACTCCAGGGTGGGACCCACGATCACGCATTTCTAACAAGCTCCCACGTGATGCCCAGGACACGTTGTGTTGAGAGAATCTTATGTTTCGTCAAGACTTTGCTTCAAAATAATTCAAAAGCTACTCTTTGAATGTGACCCAATCTTTTACTTTCGTGACCATTTGAAATCCCAGCTGCTTTATTAGAGATGTACGCATCTGCTTAAAAAGAGGAAAATTCCTTTTTTTAAAAAGCACTATTGTTTAGAAAATAGTTATTATAACAAATAGTGCTCTGGAAAATCTGAAACTACAAATCAATATGCTCCATCAACCGTAAGTAGATCTAATAAGCCCTAACTAAAAAGAACACAAATGTAAAAAGCTGATAAATTTAAAGATTATAAAATTGGTTTATTGTAAAAGCAATTCAAGAATACCAAGTTAAAATCTTATTCCAATGCCACCCAATACAACCAAGAAGCAGTCAAACACTTTTACATTAGGAACAAGGAGAAAAAACAAGAAAGAACACATCAAGACTGTGATTCAAATTCAGAAAGAGAAAGGCTTAGATCTCCTTCAGGTCAGTACAACGGGTACGATTAGGTCATTTAAGTATTCATACTAAATAGATGCATTTTATATGAAACCTTGGCAGAAACACTAAAATTTTAAAAATAAAACTAATTGTGTAATTCATAATTTATACTAATCAGTGTTGAAACTCAGTGCAAAAGTGGGAGGCAATATCCAGTGATTTACAGTTTCATAGCTTCTTTGCATCTGAGAAATGAATGCTCAGATCAATTTTATCTTCCATAAGCACGTTTTTATAAGAATTGTGGGTGTGCCTATCTTAACAGATGTTTTCTGTGTCTTGGCAAAATATTCTCCACATTTTAAATGTTTTGGACTAGAGAATTCTTTAATGCACACTTGCCAAATTTATATATAGTACCAATGTTAACCTTTTTATTTTTGTTTTAGATGGAAGAGCACGCTCATACGTTAGGTACTTACATAAACTGTTACATTATTTTTCTTACGTAATACCTTTTTGTTTGTTTATATGGTTCAAATATATTCTTTCTTTAAATGCTTAAACAAAAAAGAGGAAAATTCAACCCAGCTGCTTTGCCCTGCTTATCTGTCTGCAGGGCTCACGTGGTAGACTGGCAGCCACTGCTAAGTGGTTGTAATAATGGACAGGGTTGACTAATTACTTATTCTGTAGCTGGCACATTACATACGTTTACTCACACAGTCCCAACAGCAACCCTCTTGGTTACAAATCCCATTTTCCATGATGGGGAATAGAAGCTTGAGAAAATTTCTAAGGAATGCATAGTAAGTGTCAGAGCTTGCATTTAAATCCATCCGCGTCTGATTTCAAAGAACTGAGGGCTTACAACTACTCTGTCCTACCTTGGTCATTCCGTCTTTTCTGCAGATGTGTGATTTATTTCATTTCATACGGTCTCTCCCTCATGTGCACATGAGTACACACACAGTGTCACACACACTCATGTGCCCCACCCCCACAACACACACAGTCTCAGACACGTGCTTGAATGCTCTCTCCAGATGCTCAGTGTCAAGGTGGAATAAATATCTGGATAAATAATTCTTCTTTGCCAGATGCCATGCATCTTTCCCTCCCTCTCTAGATGTTTTGATTACAAACTGTGATCCTCTTGGAGGGCTCCCTGCAGAGTTTATAGACCTTCCTCACCTTTGCTCATCAAGGTTCAGAAACACATTGGTCCTGTTATCCGGAGTTAATTGCCTCATGGGGTGTTTGGCTCCCGCTTGAACATCTCCAAGCATTAAATCACTCTTGGAGTTCCTATTTCATCAGGGATATTTTCTACCTGGGTTGGTGACATTCAACATTAAATCATCTCTCCTCTGGAGTAAAGGTTAGTTTTCTCACAATTTAATTTATAGTCCCAAGTAGAAAAGATGAAAGCACCATGGGAGCTTGCACTACTTGCCTTGCTGATGATCTTCAGGCAGTTATGGTTTTAAATGAAGATGCTGATGACAATAAAAATTAAACAAAATAATGTGAGTACTAATAATAAAGTGAAAGTCTCTCAGTTGTGTCCGACTCTTTGTGACCCCATGGACTAAACAGTCCATGGTATTCTCTAGGCCAGAATACTCGAGTGGGTAGCCTTTCCCTTTTCCAGGAGATCTTCCCAACCCAGGGATGGAACCCAGGTCTCCCACATTGCAGGTGGATTCTTTACCAGCTGAGCCACAGGGGAAGCCCAAGAATACTGGAGTGGGTAGCCTATCCCTTCTCCAGCAGATCTTCCTGACCCAGGAATTGATCCGGGGTCTCCTGCGCTGCAGGCAGATCCTTTAATAATAAAAACCACAGTAAACTCCTTACACTTTGGTGTATATAGTAATCATTGACAATGCTCTGTCTTATTAATTGTCTAGAGAATCTACTGGATTGTCTAGTAAATTAGAATTTACTAATTGTCCAGAGAATCTACTAGACAGATATTAAACAGAAAGATGCACAGATGCCAATCTTGAAGAGCTTCAACCTTTAGGTTAGCCTGTTCAGTCTCCACGTCAGATGTGATAAAGCACCACATTTGGAGGTGACTCATCCAAGAAGCATGGGTCTGAATTCAAGGTCTATCACTGACTGGCAGGGACAGCTTGGGGATGACATTGTATGTCAATGGGGAAACAGTGGAAACAGTGTCAGACTTTAATTTTGGGGGCTCCAAAATCACTGCAGATGGTGACTGCAGCCATGAAATTAAAAGACACTTACTCCTTGGAAGAAAAGTTATGACCAACCTAGATAGCATATTCAAAAGCAGAGACATTACTTTGCCAACAAATGCCCATCTAGTCAAGGCTATGGTTTTTCCTGTGGTCATGTATGGATGTGAGAGTTGGACTGCGAAGAAGGCTGAGCATCGAAGAATTGATGCTTTTAAACTGTGATGTTGGAGAAGACTCTTGAGAGTCCCTTGGACTGCAAGGAGATCCAACCAGTCCATTCTGAAGGAGATCAACCCTGGGATTTCTTTGGAAGGACTGATGCTAAAGCTGAAACTCCAGTACTTTGGCCACCTCATGCGAAGAGTTGACTCATTGGAAAAGACTCTGATGCTGGGAAGGATTGGGGGCAGGAGAAGGGAACGACAGAGGATGAGATGGCTGGATGGTACACTGACTCGATGGACGTGAGTCTGAGTGAACTCCGGGAGTTGGTGATAACAGGGTGTCCTGGCATGCTGCGATTCATGGGGTTGCAAAGAGTCGGACACGACTGAGCGACTGAACTGAACTGAATTGAAACTCAACTTTCTTATCTCTAAAGGGGGAAACTGCGTAAAATAGATGTAACATAGAGATACAAAAGATACAGAACACAGTGGCAATAAAAAATGGCAGCCAGTCTGATGGGCAGGTGTCGATCGGACACTCCATCCTCTGCAGCAGGTGAGGTTAGCAGCGCTTGCTCCACTAAACTCGAGGGATTTTCAGCCTCCCCACAGTGTCTGCTCTGTGGGGTTTCCATGGTTAATGTTGTCTCGGGGTGGGTATCTGAATGATTGTCTGTCCTTGCCAACTACAGTCTTTGAAATGAGATATTTGAGTCCTACAGAACTGTCGGTCATCCTTCCTGGGGCTGGGTGAGCATTAGTGAACGTGTGAGCCTGGGAGCGTCTGCATTTAGCACACACGCTCCTCCTTCAGGAATGCTCGTCTGCTTCTGAGCGACGTCTTGTTCTCCGATCACACTCTCTGCTCCTGATAAATCATTCTACTTGCTTGTTGCCTCAGTGTGCCCAGCCATTTGGTAACCCATGCAGTTGTTCACACCTGGCAAGCCTGTCTCTTTCTCCCAAGCTCTCTCTGACTTCTGAAGCTCTGCTCAGCTCCTGACACTCAAATCTGGTATCTTCTCTGTGAAGTTCCTCCTTAGATCTTTCTTTCTAAATGACCCCATTTCCCTTTTTTCATTTCCCTTTGCTCTTGGAGGAAATAGCTTAGATACTGAAATTATTGTAGGATCTGGATAATATGCATGGACACAGACTAGAGGATCTACAGTGTACAGCTGGTTGAGAGGAAGTTTATTGCTACGAGGGCATTCTCCTGTGATTCAAGATTTAATGTCCTGGCAAAGACACCTTGGAGCCAGTCCTAATCTGTTGGGATGACTTCCTGAGTCTTGGAAACAGTGCTGGCTTAATGAGATGGAGATGTCTTAGCGGAAAAATGAGGAGGAGATCTGAAGGCTCAGAGAGATGGGAAGAATAGACTGAATTTATTATGTGAAACCAGAGTATACTACTTGATTATGTTCCCTGGGAGGTAGGAAGGACTCGCCTTTGGTTTAGCCAGTAGGGATACACTGCTAGTGAATGGGGCATGGATTCTGAAAAGCTCTGTGGCATTTATGAGCCAGGTTTGACAGCAGAAGGTGCCCTTGAGATGGACACGTTAAGGCCTAACTAGTAGGAGCCAGGTGTCCACGCTTAACTCCCAGAATCAGGAGGACATTATTAGTACTGTATAAGGGGACAGCAAGGCCAGAGGGACCACCAGATGATGTGGACTTACAGGATCGATAGCAAGGTTCAGTAGATCACGGTGATCTATCATTCAGAGATGAGCAGGTGGCCAGCGAAGATGTAGCTTGACTTGTGTAACTGGAAGATAATCCAGAGCTGGTGAAGAGAGGGCTGGAGCTGGCCGTTCCCAGGTGGCATCAGTGGTAGAGAATCCTACTGCCAGTGCAGAAGACGCAAGAGCTGCAGCTTCCATCCCTGGGTTGGGAAAATCCCTTGGAGGAGGAAATGGCAACCGACTCCAGTATTCTTGTCCATAATTCCACAGACAGAGGAGCCTGGTGGACCACAGTCCATGGGGTCTCAAAGAGTCAGACACAACTGAACAACTGAGTACATACACAGTGCATGTAACAAAGATGTAGCGTGATGACTCGTATAAACGGAGGAAAATCAGGAGCTGGTGAAGACAGGGCTAGAGCTAGCCATCACCACGGACAACTTGTGGTCTGCCACCCAGTTTGTAGATCTGAGGCCGTTCTCAAACACAGAATCCCCTGTTTAAAGAGGAAACTGAGTCCCCTCATGGAAGAGATCTGCAAAACAGCAGCAAGCAAACACAGTAACAACACCTCCAGAAGTTCCCCCCAGACTTGTGACTATTGGCTGAAGGGGCCATCTGCTGCAGGAAGGGTTCAGCATCATCTTTTCAGTTCCTTGCCGTCACTGACCGAGGTGGAGGAACACTGGGGCCTGGTTAGCGTATGGGTCAGCACAGTAGATAAATGTGTGAGCTGTACCGCAGCCCCACCCGTGGGGTCCCTGAATGACAAGGACAGTGGAAGGGTGCAGAGCAGTGGCCATACAGCTGGTTGTTTAGGTTGGGTGGAGGGAAGGGAGAGCTAAGCTAGGAAGTATAATATGCTCTGAATCAGGGCCAGTGCTCAGGACTGGACAGAAGTCTGGGGAAGAGACTGGTGGCTGGACTTTAGTATGTTCAAGATGCCAGGGTCTTTAATGCCCACTTGAGGGCATCCACAACAGAGAAGGAGCTTCGAACATCAGGGTGGATGGGAAGACTTTCCCAGCAAAGCCAGTGTTCATCAGCTGCTCCAGTGCACTCATCGCCGTATAATACAGCACATTTTATTTACTGTCTGTCTTGTAAATAGGAGATGGGCTTCCCAGGTGACTAACTTGCAAAGAATCTGCCTGAGTCAGGAATATCCATCTCTGGATCAGGAAGATCCCCTGGAGTAGGAAATGGCAACCCACTCCAGTATTCTGGCCTAGAAAATTCCATGGACGGAGGAGCCTGGCAGGCTACAGTCCACGAGGTTGAAGAGAGTCAGACATGACTTAGTGACTAAAAACAGCAACAGTATACAGGGGATGCGGTGTCAGACATTAACGTCTGTTTTGCTCTCCACTGTAATCGTAATTACCTCGAACCAACCTAGGCACATGGTAGGTGTCAATAATGTTCAATCGACTGAATATATTATGTATGAATCATTTTTGACATACCTAATTCTTTTCTGATAAGAATTATGTTTTTTCCTTGTGCAGCTTAGAAATGGCTGCTCTCGTCCTCATCACTGTCTGATCACTTCTTTTAAAGGAACGTAGTAAATGGGTCTGATATTTTTTTCATATAATAGCTTCCTAGAAATACATTTATCAAAAAAAAGTACATTTATCAGAAAATGAATTCTTTTAAAGCTTAAGCTTTATTTTACTAAATTTATTTCGAAAATGGCCATGTGCTTACCTGGCTATTAGGATTTTTAAGGACTTGTTACATACCGCACAAGTGCTTCTATACTGATCTGACTGCCAGCAGAATTTGTAACTCATCACTTCTTCCCCTGGCAGCACTAATGGGCAAGTGTTTTCCAGTTGGATAGGTGGAAAAATGCCCCCATATTTTGTTATTATTCATAAAATTGAACATTCATTAGCTATTTGATTTTCTTCTGTCTGTTAATATTATTTATTCATTTTCGAATTAAGGATTCATCCATTTTAATGAACTCACTAAATAAAAATGTTAAACACTAGTGTGAAGAAGTTATTAGGTGCATTTTGTTGGGCTTTATCGCTGTCTTTTATTTTGTAGGTGTTTTCTTTTCTGTAGGTGTTTGTTTATATTGTAAGGTAGCACACTCTTTGGTGTTCTAATTTGTGGCTTTCTTCTGTTGTTTTTATGCTGAGAAAGTCTATCCTCTTCTGTAGAGCAATAAATACTCTATGTTTGTGCCTAGTTTCTTTATACATACAGATCATTAATCTTAACAGGATTTATTTTGTGGTATAGTGGTGAGAATCTAAATCTGATGTATTTTTAAGCAAAAGCCGTTTTTACACTGTGTCCTGAATAATCTATTCCTCTCTATTTATTTGCTGTTCTTCCCTTATCATATATTAATTCTTATTTATATGAAGTTCTGTTTCTGATCTATGTGTTCCGTTTCACTGAAACTGTTGTCTAACTCGGAGTTAGTTATATGCTAATAGACTTTAAAATGATGGCTTTATTGAGATATAATTCATGTGGCATAAAATTCAACCTTTAAAAATGTATAATGCAGTGGTTTTGTTGTGCAGCCATCATCACTCTCTAATTTTACAGCATGTTTATCACTCCTAAAAAGAAACCCTGTACTCACTCACAGTTCCTCCCTCAATTCCCCCCTCCCTCCAACCCCTGGAACCAGTGTGGTTCTAGTTTCTCTATAGATTTGCCTTTTCTGGACATCTTCTATAAATTAAGTCGTATATTATAGCATGTGTCTTTTTGTGTTTGGTTTACTTCCCATAATATCATGTTTCAAAGTTCATCCATACTGTGACATGTATCACTGTCCACTTTTTATGACCCACTAATAATCCTTTGTGGATATACCACTTTTGCTTATCATTTGGGTTGTTTTCATCTTTTGGCTATTATGAATAATGCTGCTATGCCATTAGTGAAAAGGTTTTTGTGTAGACACATGTTTTCTTTTCTCTTTCATATATAACTAGGAATAAAATTGCTGGTTAACAATATACATAGATTTTTGAGGAGCTGTCAAAGCCTTTTTCCAAGTGGCTTAACCATTTTATATTTTCATCAGCAATGTATGAGGGCTTGTTGAAAATCTTCTATTCTATGCAGCATTTTTAATTTAAAAAAATATTTAGTTATTTATTTGGCTGCTTCTGGTCTTAAGTTGCAGCATACAGGATCTTTGTTGCTTCATGCAGGGTCTTTCACTGCGGTGCATGGATTCTCTAGTTGTGACACCTGGGCTTGGTAATTGCAGCGTGCAGGCTTAGTTGCTCTGTGGTGTGTAGGATCTTAGCTCCCTGACTAGGGATTGAACCTACGTCCCCCGAATCTCAAGGCAGATTCTTAACTACTGGACCACCAGGGAAGTCCCTATGTAGCACATTTTTAATTGTAAGTTTTCCTACAATTAATTTTCTAATTCCTTAATATTTATTTTAATGTATCATTGTGTTCTTGCTTTTTTTTTCAAATGAAAGTGTTTTCTTAGCTTACTATTTAAAATAAAGTGTTCAAAACTATGATTTTACCTGTCTCGTTTTTAATAAGTTACATTTTTCTCATTCATTCTAACAAGATGGTGTCTCACTTTTGATATTTAAAACACATGTAATTATCTTTTATTTTCTGTGTTTTATATTCAAGAGGTGATAGTGGTGGTGTACGAAGTTGTTTAACAATTTAAAAAAATGATTAAGTGGAAAAAGGGGTCTATAAAGCATTTAGAACAGTAAGGACAGGCACACAGTAGGGACACCTTCAATGACAGACTTTTTTTTTTTTGAGATTCAATTTATTGGTATTTATCTGTTTCTTTTTAACTTAAAATTTTTTATTTTGCATTTTTGATAGAGATTTTTAAAATGCACTTTCTTTTAAAAAAATTTATTGGCATATAGCTGATTTAAAACGTTGTTAGTTTCTACTACACAGCAAAGTGATTCAGTTATACACTTGCCTCCACTTTTTTAGATTCTTTCCCCATGTAGGTCATTACAGAGAACAGAAGACTCTATTTTTCTCTTTCCTCCATACCTCCGTCCCTGACGTTCCTCTTTTCTTCTTCCAGATTCTTTGTGAATAAAGACAACCTGAGATTTGTAGTTTCTGTTGATCTGATCATTACTAAGGGGCAAAGCCGTATCTCGGAGTGTTCCCTGTGTTCTTGTTCCCTAGAACGCAGAGTGCCTTGCGTGTCTGGGCTGTGGAGGCTTTTCTTCTTCTCCTCTTGCTGCCCCTCTTCTCCCTCCTGCTCCATCTTTATTATTGCTTCTTCCTTGTTTTCCCTTCTAGAATTAGCACTACGCATGCTTAAGAACTTTTTCTTACATATCAAACTTCCATTATGTTCATTTTATTCCTTTTCCTCTCTCTTCTGAGATGAAATCTATAGCGTGTTCTCTCCATGGTTGTTCTAGCAGTGTTATTTCTGTTTTACTCCCTGGTAATATTGATTTTAATTGTTATTGTATTTTTAGCCTTAGCAGTATTTCCTGCTAGGAGTCACTGACCTTTTCATCTATTCTAGTGTTCCTCTTTATACTTCCTTGTTTTTCTTTTTAAAGAGTGTTGTATTTTGTGTCTTATTGATGAAACCAAGCAAATGTCTTTCAGTTAGCTTTTGTTACATTAAAAAATAAACACCACAGAACTTGATGACTTATAACAAAATGTTTATTATTTCTCACTCTTCTGCAGGTTAATTGGGTGATTTTTCTGCTCCGGCTGGATTGGCTGGGTATGGATGTCTGTGATTACCTCACTCAGCTCTCTGGCAGTTGGCAGGCAAGCTGGTACAGAAGGCATTGACTGAGACACGTGCTCTTCTGTCCTCCAGCTGATAGCCCAGGCTCCTGCATGCGGCAGTCCCAAGGTTCCTCCGAGCAGCGGGGGAAGATAAGCATGAAGGCACAAATACCTTTTAAGTCTTGGTTTGAATCATATTTGCTAAGGTCTTAGCCAAAGTGAAGTCCCAGACTAGCCCAGAGTTTCCCACGGAAGAGCACTACCAAAGGATTAGGAGTGAGGATACAGCATAGTATGTGGTCACGTTTACAAGCTCCGCAGATTTAATGTTTTCTTTAATTTCTTATAGTACATCACCTTTAGAGACTTGCATTGTTGTTATTGTTTAGTTGCTATATCGTGTCTGACTCCTTTGTGACCCAGGGACTGTAGCCCACCAGGCTCCTCTGTCCATGGGATTCTCTAGGCAAGAATACTGGAGTGGGTTTCCATTTCCTTCTCCAGGGGATCTTCCTGATCCAGGAATCAAACTCCTGTCTCCTGCATTGCGGTGGATCCTTACTGCTGAGCCACCAGGGGGACCAAGGATATGGTATTACAAATACCCTGGTTGATTCTGAGGTAGGTGGGATGTATCAGAGCACAGTGTGGGAGACCCCGGGGCACAGGAAGCTCAGGGACGTGGAATCAGATGGCCAGGTCCCAGTCTGGGCTCTGCCACTTACTAGTCACCCGCGCGTGCTCAGTCTCTTGAGTCATGTCCGATTCTCTGTGACCCCATGGGCTGGGGCCCACCAGGCTCCTCTGTCCATGGGATTCTCCAGGCAAGAATACTGGCGTGGGTTGTCATGCCCTCCTCCAGGGGATCTTCCCCACCCAGGGATGGAACCCCAGTCTCTTGTGTCTCCTGCACTGGCAGGTAGGTTCTTTTCCACCCACGTCCCCTGGGAATCCCATCTCCTAGTTACATAACCCATTATATAATTGGCTTCTGATATCTAATACGTGCCCAAGAAATATTTATTGAGTCAGTGAGCCGACATCTATCTCCTTATCTTTAATACCAAGATTAAGAATCCAAACACCTGTCATAAGTGCTGTGAGTGTTAAATACAGTAGGGCATAAAATGTACCTGGACATATATTGTGGCTCAAAACAGGTAACACCTCGGAGGCAAGTGAATTTCATAGGTATTCTATTGTGTTTGGATATCTGACGTTAATCAGAGTCAAAGAAGTTGTTGTTAGCCCTTTTCCTTTTGAGATGGTCAAAGGTGGCCTTTGTTATACAGACACATCAATAATGTTTACTGTAGCCTTGATCCACAATGAGACATCACAATTAAGCCATAGAAACCACCCTCTGCAAAATAGCATAAGTTGTTCACCGTGAAAATTCTTCTTGGTAAAGATGAGTGTGGAGCTTGCATCATACTGCTCCCACTGTAGGTTCTATTTACTACTTTTAAGCCAGGGTTTTTATGTCTCTGGAAAAATGTCATATATTTAATAAACTAAGATTTATAGAATAACTGATAAGGAAATAAAAAGACTTCCACTATTAACAGTCACATACCTTCTGGAAATATGAGCAAATTCCTGTTGGCTATGTTTGTTAGCTGCTCTTTGCCGCTCCATGGACTGTAGCCCACCTGATTCCTCTGTCCATGGGATTTCCCAGGCAAAGACATTGGAGTGGGTTGCCATTTCCTTTGCCTTTCCCGACCCAGGGATCAAACCCTGGTCTCTTGCATTGCAGGCAGATTCATAATTTAAGATAAAATTTTGACAACTAGCAATTGGAAAATATACAAAAGCATAAAAAAGTATATCACTTTGAGCTTTTCAGAATGAGGATATTCTAAAAACATACACATATTTGAGAATGTTGACACAGTCTCTATTGGCGGCTCTCGGTGTTGTGGGAAACAGATTCATATACAGACAGTCTGCTTTATTTGTGAATTTCCATTCCTTCTTTATTCATGATCCAGACTTTCTTATATAGATGTAATCATCTGACATGAGATTCAGAAGCGAATTTATAGATCACAGAACCCAACACATGCCTCTGTTGCCCAGCCACTGCTCCTGGCAGACACTGCTAATCCAATTCCTGTCTCTTTGCAGTTGAGTCTGTTTCATCATGGAATCTCTCAACACAGGACTCCTGGAAACGATCATGGATTAATTAAAGTTGGAAAGCAAATGAAGACATTTGGCTCACCATTATTTAGAATAGAATAGGTTACCAGTCAGTCCTAATGGAAATCAACCCTGAATATTCACTGGAAGGACTGAAGCTGAAGATCCAATACTTTGGCCACCTGATGTGAAGAGCCGACTCATTGGAAAAGACCCTGATGCTGGGAAAGATTGAGGACGGGAGGAGAAGGGGGCGACAGAGGAGGAGATGGTTGGATGGCATCACTGACTCAATGGACATGAATTTGAACAAACTTTGGGAGATACAGAAGGATAGAGAACTCTGGCATGGTGCAGTTCATGGGGTCACAAAGAATAGGATGTGACTTAGTGACTGAACAACAAAAACAACACACAGGTTTTAATGACAGAACTGGATTTCACTTCTAGGTCTTGATCTTGCCACTGTGGGCAGCTCTCCTAAGCACGTGGACATTGGAGAGCATGGACCAGTGACAAGAAACTGAGCAGGAAGAATCCCTTCCCTGTATCCGCACTGTTGGCTCTTTATCCATTCTGCCATTGACTTCTAGCAATTCACTTCATATTCCTGGGCCAGTAGAGATTCATGCCCATGAAGTTAGGGATAGTTATGTATCTCCAAGTGCTTGTATGAGCATCAAAGGAGGTAATAGATGTCACTGCATCTCTCAGATTTTAAGCATAGGTGAGTTTCCACTGTTACAACAAAATGCAGCTTCCTAGAATCTCAAAAGGGAGCTGCTTTCTCCCAGGTATCTGAGGAATCGTCCTTTTCAGAGCCAAGTGTTTTATTTTAAATGTTTCAAATGGATGTTTTCCTGTGATGAGTTGCATACTTTACTGATTGTTTAAGCGTGATAGAATAAACATAATTTGATCTTCTGTATGACTCACTGGCATTATGAAAATTTACCTTTTCTAAGACAGTTCCCAGGGACTTACGGAGGCATGCTGGAATGTGGGTTTCCCCACAGACTAGCTTTGAGTGCCTGTGGCTTTTGTGTCTTCTCATGTCCCCTCTTAATGAATTTGTTCAGCCTTCTGTTCCTAACTGGCATTTCTCTTCCTTCCAGTCAGTCTCTAGGAGTATCTCTCCTTAGTTACTTTTTCTACCTTGCTATGGATCATCTAAAGAGATAATCAAGTTTCTATGCAAATTAGATCATAGTCAGTGATACCAACATTGACATTTTCTGGGTAGCCACGCATGTTATGTCTCTTTTTCAATGAGGCAGGTCAAAGTCCTCAAGTCATCCTGACTTCATTTTTTATCTCACACTACATGATCAATCCTTTTGGCTCTACTCTCAAAATACACCCAGAATCTGACCTCTTCTAACCACTCCCACAGCAGCTCCCTGGTCCAAGCCATCACTACCGCTGGCCTCGCTACCTACCTGGCCTCCATCCTTCTGGGCCTGCTCCCTTCAGTCTGTTCTCAACGCAGCAGCCAGGAATTAATAAGATGTAAGTCGGTTCCCATTACCCCCTGCTCCAATGCCCATAACATCCCCCCTCTCACTCAGAGCACAAGTCAACGACATCAGCATGGACTTGGACTTGGATGGTCTGCCCTCATTCCCTATCTCTCCTCCTCTCCTATGGTCCACTGAGCATCAGCCTTATTTGTCTCTCTTTTGTACTTCACACTTAGCCAGCTCATTCAAGTCTCAGGGTATTTGCACCTGCTGTGCCCTCTGGAGGACTATGCCCCAGGTCTCCACGTGGCTCTCTCTCTCTTGTTCTTTAGGTCTATGTTCAGAGTCCTGCCTTGACTAGCCCAGTTTAAGTTTTAGTTCCCCTGAATACTCTCTGTCCTCCTTTCTTGCAGTATTTTTCTCCGTAGCATCTACCATCTCACATATAATATTTTAAGCATTTGTGTTGTTCTTTGCCTCTCTTCCTTTACTGTGGTTGTTGCTCAGTCATGTCTCTTTGCAACCCCATAGACTACAGCATGCCAGGCTTCCCTGTCCTTCACTATCTCTTGGAGTTTGTTCAGATTCATGTCTATTGAGTCGGTGATGCTATCTCACCATCTCATCCTCTGCTGCCCCCCTTCTTCTTTTGCCTTCGATCTTTCCCAGCATCAGGTTCTTTTCAGTGAGTAGGCTCTTTGTGTCAGGTGGCCAAAGTATTGGAACTTCAGCTTCAGTCCTTCCAATAAATATTCAGGGTTGATTTCCTTTATTAGAATCTTTTTTTTTTTTTTTTTGCTATATCCTTGTGTACTTAGAACAATGCTTCACACATTTTAGGCACTTCAGAAGTGTTTGTTGAATCTTCGAATGAATGAATGAGTGGATGCATGTTATGAACACCCAGAAGAAGGAAGTGATGTATTGGACATACATGAAAGAGACAGAGCTGGGATTTGGAGCTGATGCCTGTAAACTTTAAGCTATGTTTGAATGTTATCCAGAAGAATAATAAGTAGACTCTAAGTAGGGTTTGGTTTCCTCCCAGGAGTAAAATGAGTAAGCAATGACAGAGTATTTAGTTAGTTCTTTGTTTCCTGTACAAAGGCAGATTTTGTTTCCCTTCTGATTTGCTAAGTGTGATTGTCAGATACAGTTGTTGTTTATCCATCATTGATGCAATCCAATCAACAAGTCCTTTCTCAGCAAATAGTCCCTGAGTGCCTCTAGGAGCCAGGCTGGTGGTTAGGTGGTGGCTGCTCTCCATGGGGGCCTGGGAGAATGTGTGATACAGCCCTCTGTCCTGCCTGGAAAGCTTGTGGGAAGGTCTGAAAGTTGGGGAGCCTTGGTCAATTCTGAAGAATTCAGCAAAGCTAGACCCTGAAGGTTGCTTCATGTCAATGGAGCAATGTAGAAACCCTGGCATTTCTGGCTCTGGGGGCCTACAGGAGGGTGAATAGAACCTGAAGAAAGCAAGCCTGGACCATGTCTGGGGATGTTATTGTTGTTATTTTCCTTTATTGGTGAGTAACAGAAAACCATCTTTTGAAAAATATAAAGACAATTATTTGTTTTAGGAAATATTTTTGTTTGTTTTACAAAGACCTTCCATATACGAAGCTTAGTAAGGATCAGCTGTAGTATTACAGTCTGCAAGATGCCCTCTCTTAGGCTAAGGGATGTTTCTCTCCTTTGTTGTCCTAACATTGTCTGCTCAAAACTGCCAGAAAACTGTCTCTGTCCCCTGTGCTGTGAGCACCTAGGAGCTGGTATGGAGCCTTACACACCCATTTAACTCAAGCAGTGTCTCAATGGGGCTTGCCAGGAGACAATGTGGTAAAGGACCTGCCTGTCAGTGCAGGAGACACAGGAGATGCAGATTTAATCCCTGGATTGGGAAGATCCCCTGGAGAAGAGCATGACAACCCACTTCAGTATTCTTGCCTGGAGAATCTCCTGGACAGAGGAGCTGGCTGGGCTACAGTCCATGGGGTCACAAAGAGTTGGACACGACTGAAGTGACTTAGCATTCACACACAGTGTCACAATGACCTAAACATTTTTTGAAAGAAGTGTTTTGAGTTCATGGAGAAATATTCCGAGCACGTGTCGTGGGCATTCTGATTTGACAATGCTGCTGTATTGTTGTAGCCACGGGTTCCAGGAAACAAACGCACTCAGAAGGACAATGCAGATAGTGGAGTGCAGTTTATTACACCGCGGCCCCAGGCAGAGTCTCCTTTTAGCCAAGGACCTCGACCAGTTTTTGTGAAAACCTTGTATATCCTAATTGTGTGTGCACAAACCCACCTCCATAAATTCCCTGAAACTGGTCTGAACAAAGGAAAAAGAAAGATCAATCAAAGTTAACTAGTGATTCATATGCCTTAAGCCTGGGTAGTTAGCAGTTGACAATTATCAATAGGCCTGTGGTCATACCCCAATAAGCATAATAAGATGTATGCTTCTATTCAGTTACACAGATAATTAGGGTATTCTTTTAGGCGATGGAGAGTCTAGGTATGAGCCCTGGGGCTCTTCCTTCTGTGGGCCTGGTTTTCCAGTTGGTATGTCATTCCCATAGCTACTGGGCATATAGCTCAAAATCCTCAGTCTGGCCTAAGATGGAGTCCTGCTTTCAAGATGGAGCCTGTTCTGTCTGTTTCCTCCTTCAGTATATCTTTTTAGGAGCCAAATCAAGTGAGGAGCACTGGTATGTCCGCAAGGACCAGGAGTGTTAGTGTGATAATCATTTCAGACTAGCTTGGTAAAGGTGTGATGTGGCTTCTCAAGGGGACATACACGCTGCCCAAGTAGCTTTTCTCCAGTTGATGATCCCACGAGGTTCAGCGATTTCTGTAAAGCCAGACCTGTCTCTCTGCAAATGACTGCTGTTTGGAGTTCCTGGAGATAAAAGCTGGGCTCTTTTCCCAGCTGAATAGAGGACTGAAAACACTACAGGCTGCTCTCCTCTCCCCACCTCCCCTGGGAAGGCTCAGCCTTCTACGGTGGCATCTAAGATGGGAAGAAGGGTCCCATCTTAGTTCCTGAGGGTCCCCTTTGGGCGAGGGTCTTCTCAGATGGGTGGACCTTCCATGTCCTACAGGAAGGGTCACATCATTGACCTGAAGGTAACTGCTGCCAAGGAAAGTATTTGTGTGTGCTGAGTTCCAGAAGGAAGGGACTTGCCACGTTGCTGCTCTTGGAAACTGCAGACCACTTGGGGCAGCTTATTCATTTGTTTATCCATGGTTGATTAATTGTCTCATTCATTCAGCATGTACTTGTTAAATACTCGGTAAGTGCTGGATCTTTTCTTAGCCGGCCCTGTGACATTAGCAATAAATGGAGCCTACTGTTCACACTCCAAAGGCCTTCCTTCCTCCCTTCCTCGTTCCTTCCTTCCTGTGTTAATTAATTCACTCATTCATCTTGTGGCTAAGGGCATGATCTTTGGGGCTAGATGGCTTGTATTTGAATCTCAGCTCTATCACTTTTTAACTGGATGACCTTGGCAAGTCATTTAACTTTTGTGTGTTTAACCCACAAACTGGAGATCAGAACAGTACCCAGCAAAGAGAGATCTTATGAGGTGTGCCTGCCACATATTAATACTAAGTTCTGTTTCATTCAAAACACTCAATGAAATCTGTTATGTGCCAATTCTATATTAAACATAGAGGACACGGTGGAAAATGCTACAGATGTGGGCCCTGTTTTCATGAAGATTTTAGTCTAGTGAGAGAGACAGACATCTTCCAAATAACTCTAGATCACATATATAGATGTATGATCATGTGCGTGCGTGCGAGCTAAATCACTTCAGTCCAGTTCTTTGCAATCCCACGGATTGTAGCCCACCAGACTCCTCTGTCCATGGGATTCTCCAGGCAAGAATACTGGAGTGGGTTGCCATGTCCTCCTCCAGGGGATCTTCCCGACCCAGGAAGTGAACCCCAGTCTCTTATGCCTTCTGCATCGGCAGGCGGGTTCTTTACCACGAGCACCACCTGGTAAGCGCAGATGTGTGATGACATGTGGAGTAAGGGCCATGGAAGAACAGCACAAGGTGCTGTGTGGGCAGAAGTCTTCCCTGAAGAACTGTCTTCACTGTATCCTCAGAGGATAGACGAGACCATAGTCTTAGAAGACACTCGGGAAATACCCCTTGAAAGAACACGAATTCTTTTGAGCCGAGGTCTAAAGAAGAATAAGAATTAAGTACACATAGAGAAATGTACTTCCCTTGCAGCTCAGTTGGTAAAGAATCAGGAAGACCCCCTGGAGGAGGAAATGGCAACTCACTCCAGTATTCTTGCCTGGAGAATCCCATGGACAGAGGAGCCTGGCAGGCTGTAATCCACGGGATTGCAAAGAGTTGGACACAACTGAGCTACTAAACCACTACCACTAGAGAAATGGGAGGGAAGAAAATTCTAGGGGAAAACAAGCATGTGTAAAGACTCTGAGTGGAAGGGAATGTGATTCACTTCTGGTGTGGAAAAGGGCATGGAGATCGGAGTGCCGGGAAGACAGACAGTGGGGCCGCATGATGCTGGAGAGGGAGGCTGGGATCAGAGTGGTGGCAGCCGTGATCAAACCTTTGATGTTTCTTCTGAGAGCAATGGAAAACCTATTTAAGCAAGAGAATAACAGAATTAGGTCTGTATTTTTAAAACATTACCCTGTAGGACAGTGGAAGGGGCCAGAATAGATGGGGTGGGGCTGTTCAGAGATGTAGCCCTCAGCTCTGGTTATGCTGAGGAAACATTTATCCCCAAGTGTCAATGGCTTCCATCAGCAAAGCTCTATTTCTTGCTCGCGCTACATATTGGCTGTGGGTAGGTTTGGCTCTTTCTAAGTGTCCTCTTCGTTCTGGGATCCATTGCGATGACAGAGATTTTTATGTGGGCTGTATGGTTCTCATGGCAGAGGGGAAAATGCCATCACTGACCGCAGCCAGGTTCTGAAAGCTTCTGCTCTGAAGTAACCTACTATCAGTTCTGATCCCACAAGTGGGGGCTGCTGGTCAGCAGAAGAGTGATGGAAGAATGTTCCAGACCATGGGGGCTGGGAGAAGAGGGAGGAGAGCATGGGTGAAGTCTTAAGTTGTGTGTGAAGATAAAGAATTGAATATGATTGCCAGCAGGGAAAGATGGGTGGGGGGAGGGAGCATAGTTAGGGAGTTTGGGACTGACATGTACACACTGCTCTATTTAAAATGAATAACCCAACAAAGACCTACTGTATAGCACAGAGAACTCTGCTCAATATTCTGTAGCAGCCTAAATGGGAAACAAATTTTAAAAATATACATATAACTGAATACATATATTCAGTTATAACTGAATCAGCTTGCTGTACATGTGAAACTAGGACAGTATTGTTAATCAACTATACTCCAATATAAAGTAAAAAGTTAAAAAGAGAATATTTTCATCCATAAAAGATGTTACAGGAGCTATAGGAGAAATATACAAGGTATCGAAATATAAGGTTAAAATTTCAGACAGGAAACTGAAGGTTCACATCCATTGTCATAATATGCATGAGAGAGTCCCAGAGGCCACACCAATGTCCTGGCACACTTACAGGTGGGACACACACAGCTCATGGAACACACACGGCTGGTGTGTTCTCCGACTGAAGATTCAGTGCAAGGAGGCTGGAGATAACAGCAGGCAGGCACACGCACTGAACACATGTGTGGGTGCTGGGCTGCCTTTCCCGGGGTTTGTGCGTGTGGTCTCATCCTCACGAGTCTGATGGGGTCACTATTGTTATCGTTCCCATTTTACAGCTGGGGAAACTGAGGCACGGGCAGACTAAAGGAACCTGGCCAAGGTCTCAAAACTTGCTGCTGGTGGAGACAGCCACTGCACCCATTGGCTTGGCTGCAGACTCCGGGTTCTTCACCACAGGTGCCAAGTGTATCTGTTGGCTTCCCAGAGGCCACTTGGTACAGTAAGGAGCACACACCTCGGTGTCAGACCCACTGCGGCTGGGTCATGACGCTGCTGTCTCCCAGCACTCTTCCATTTGCAGAGGAACTTCACCTTGTTGAACCCACGTCCTCATTTCTAAGGGTTAATGACTAGCCAGTAGAGTAGCTGGGTGAGTTAAAGAGGCAATACACACAGAGCATCAGGCCTAGGAGCGTATTAAATAAATATTAGCTGAAGTGAAATGAGGGGTCATAGCATCATGCTTTTGCTTCAACTCCACGTGGAAATTATGAACTGTGAGAATTTCTATTTTTAAGTAGGACTGTTAAGCCCATTAATGGCCCATGAAATGATATTTTCCTATGGCAACTACCGTATTTAAGTGGCATTAAGTGAAAGCTTCTTGGGTGATTATAGAAAGGACCCTAATTATCAAGAACTATGCTAAAGAAACAGTCCAGAGTAGCAGGAGGTGGCATGAATCACACACGGGAAACAAAAGCAAAATGGTTAGTAGTGATAACCACTGTCCTCTTGGGGAGAATATAGAGGTGATATTTATTTCAATTATCCTTCTTAAGACATATTGTGAACAGACCAATTTTATCTTTGCAAGGAATTCTTAAAAGCAAAGAAAACATAGAATGAGGTCATCCTGAGAAAACATTTGTTTTTTAGATACACAGAGAATCCACACTCTGATGGGGTCCTTATTTTGCCTAACTGATTACTGGACAAATCTTCACTACAGGGATGTTGAGGGTCAAGCCTGCTGTCAATGTCCTAATAAGGACAGTTTTACCTGCAAGTCCTACTAGGATGTGCTGCATGGAGTAGAGGAAGCTGTATTTGGCCACCTCACTCCCAAGGGTTCCAACCTGAAGGAAAGTGGTGGCCTCGAGCTTCACCTGAGCTAGCATCTCAATCCGAGAGGACTGGGTCTGATGGGACAAGCAAGGGGAGATGGTCCTGATTGATGGGTGATAATGAAGGCCAGGAGGTACAGAGGATGGCAAGTTCAGAGAAGTAAATATCCCTCGGTGAGACCCAGCGCTTGGGGAGCAGGATAGGGGCTCACAGAGGAGGAAGCTGGCTATCTGTGTGTGTATGTGTACGTGTGTGTTAGTCACTCAGTCATGTCCAACTGTTTGTGCCCCCATGGACTGTGACCCACCAGCCTCATCTGTCCATGGGCTTCTCCAGGCAAGAATACTGGAGTGGGCTGCCAGTCCCTTCTTCACTGGGTCTGGGTGATATAATACAAATAAAAAGATACTTGATGTATATCCCAGGCTCCTGGCATAGGGCTCCTTAAACTCTTAGAATTTCCCAAATGGTAGGCAAGTCTTTCTTTCAAAATGAACCCTTTTGATCATACCTGAGTTCATGCTAATAAGGCAACTCTTGGTGGGTCCCTAGGTAGCTTTAAAGTTGCAATAGATTGTAGAAAAACCAACCCTCTGAATAGAGGGTTAGAGCTATCAGCGATACTTCACCTTCCATTCACCTCCTGCCCAGAAAGGAGAGAGGAGCTGGGGATCACATTCAATCACCAATAGCCAATGATTTAATCCATCACGCCATATAATGAAACCTCAGTAAAAATCCCTCAGTGTTGGCATTTAGAGACATCTGGGTTGGTGAATGCACTGATGTGCTGGGAGTAGGGAGTGGTACTCCCAGAGAAGAAATAGCTACTCTGCTTTCTTTGCCCCTCATATCTTGTTCAACGCACAACTTCCATTTGGCTGTTGTTCAGTTGTATCCTTTATGGTAAATCAGTAAGCATAAGTGAAGCACTTTCCTGAGTTCTGTAAGTCCTAGTGAGTTATCAGCCTGGAGATGAGGTCATGGAGCCCCTGAGTTTTCAGTCAGCCAGGCAGAAGGGTCAGTAGCCTGCGGCCCATTTGCCCCATGCGTGAAGTTGTTGTTTAGTCGCTAAGTTGTGTCCAAGTCTTTGCGACCCCATGGACTGTAGCCCTCCAGGCTTCTGTGTCCATGAGATTCTCCAGGCAAGAATACTGGAGTGGGCTTCCATTTTCTTCTCCAGGGGATCTTCCCAACCCAGGGATCAAACCTGCATCTCTAGTAAGACATCTTCTGCATTGGCAGGCAGATTCTTTACCACCGTGTACTTGGGAAACCTCCTGCAAGAATTGACATTTCTGCCCAGTGTAGCTTTGGACGTGGCTTATCATGGTAATGCAGACTCAGTAGAAAATAATTTTGTATGTAAAGCAAAACCTAACCTCACTCTGACAGTCAGTTCTCCAGACTTTTGGTTCCTGTCCAAAGGTCAAATAGTAATTTCTTACAGGCATTATGAAAAAAAATAACCAAGACATTTGGAAGCCATGTTTGGACTTGGACTATATGTTATGGATCTGTCTTACCTGGACTCTTATTGATTCTCACTTCATTTTTAACAAATTTGAATATCTCATTGTTTCCAGAACTTGCCAAAGATTTTCTGTCTCTTGGCCTTTTGTGTTTGTGCATGTGTGTGAATATGTGTACATGCCTGTATGTGTGAACATGCGTGCATGTCTGTAAGTGTGAACTTGTGTGCATGTGTGTACATGCCTGTATATGTGAACATGTGTGCATGCCTATATGTGTGAACATCTGTGCATGTCTGTAGTGAAGAATAAGAGAAAGAGGGTTAGTTCTATCTCTGGTTTTTCTCTTGTGGGCTCTCTTCTAAGTTATTTTAATCTTTGATTATTTGATTTTGCAGATATAACAGGGTATTAGAAGGAGACTCTTTTTGTCTCCATATTTGCCTGGGAAACCAAAGATTCCTTTCCTAAATTGTTAGTCTTAATTAGTTAATTATACAAGGGTAACAGGGCATGGGGCTTCCTTGGTGGCTCAGTGTTGAAGAATTTGCCTGCCAGTGCAGTAGACATGGGTTCAATCCCTGATCCAGGAAGATCCCCTGTAGGAGGAAACAGCAACCCACTCCAGTATTCTTGCTTGGGAAATCCCATGGGCAGAGGAGCCTGGTGGGCTACAGTCCACGGGGTCACAAAAGAGTCAGACACAACTGTGGAACTAAACAGCAACAACAAGGCATTAAAAGGGGGCTGTTTGTCTCAGTTTGGGCTGAGACACTAAAGACTAATGCAGTTGATTCCAAGAATACCCACAACCAGGAGTTGTGGGTCGGGGCAGGTCACTATGCAGGGCCACCTACCAGGCTGAAATCTGCTCTGTCACCACTGGAAATCATCCATTCCAGCCTCTAAAGAGGTGGGGATTGAAGGGTTGAGGGAGCTTTTTATCAGAGGGAGGGTAGGTGTACCGTGCATCCACATGTCAACTCCTTTCTACCTCGAGTCTGAGGGGCTTCACAGGGACGATTCAGAGAGCTGGTCTGGCGTCCCCTATGCCATCATGAATTCAGGAGTCCTAAGTATTGTGTGTGAATCCCATCTGGGAATAGGAAAGGAAAGTTTATAGCAGCTGGTCTACAGGGAAGCTGGAATAGCAATGGCCACGTGGCTACAAGCTGCCCTTTATGTCCCAGTGGGGCAAGGACGCACGCATGTTCCTGAGAGCAGGGGGCTTATGTGGGACCCCCAGCCCAGAGGGCAGCCAGGAGGAGCTCAGCAGAGACTGGATGGAGCTCCAGAGCCCAGGTGGGAGGCAAGCTGCGAGAGGAGAGGCGTCGTCTGTTTCTATGAATTGCAGTCCAAGGTTGTCACCAGGAGGGGCACCTCCAGAACCCCTCAAAAGTGCCAGGAGAGGAACAGCCTCCTGTCTACATCCTCTGGTCTGGGGAGAACCTGTCCTATCCATGTCCTCTGTGTGCTGGGTCCTCTGCCCCTCGCCATCTCTGTCCTGGCGTTTCCTTCTGAGCCAGAAAATGCTGCTGAGAACAGGGGTGTGGTGAGCAAGAGGGAAAACATCCCCTTAGACTGACCTCACCTACCACAGGCTCGAGTCTAGGGTGCGGGGAGAGTGTCAGGGAGGACTGGACAGGCTGTGGTCATGACACTGGGTGGGTTTACATTGTAAAAACAGAGCTGTTGCTATGACAGTGTGTGACGGACGTTGGACGGTCTGACTGACCACAGGGCCAGACAGCAATTAACAGGAAATGGAGGAGGAGAAGCATCATTGTTGCTTGCAACCCGTCCTCCCAGCCTGTCCAGTAAAACAGATGCTTATAGGGAATTTCCAGTGGTTCAATGGTTAAGACTCTGCACTCTGTTCAGTTCCCGGGAACTAAGATCTTGCAAGCCAAGTGGCATGGCCAAAAAAAAAAAGAGATGCTTATAAAAAGCAAAAAGAAACTGTAACGTTGCAGAGACAGCTAGTGTCTTCCTTGGCTAGGTAGGCTGACTTAGTCTGTGATTGTTCTGGCCCCTTCATATGTGTTGTGCAGAGTTGTATCTGAGATAGTATATGATTTTATATATATATAATTCTCCCCCCTCTTCATCTTGCTTTCACTGGTTGATCTCTAAAACATATATAATAATGTGAACATATATAAAATATATATAACAAAGTATACATATAGAATATATGTATACTATATATAATATATAGATTGTTAAAATATAACATATTACAATATAATATATACTATAATGATTAATTATAATCTATCTAATTTAGATTAATAATTTATATGATATTGTAGTATAGACTATTAAAATATAAAATGCTATATAACAATTATCATCTACCTAATTTAGATTAATTAAAATCTATATGTTTTATAATATGCAAATTATTAAAATATAACATTTTTATTGAAGGGTGGGTATTTATTTAAATGATATTATCTTACAATAATATTTACATTCTGGAATTTGCTTTTTCACCTATCAGCATATCTAGAAAAATCTTTATTTATCATTTTATATCAATCAGTTCAGTTCTATCTTCTGCATGGTGGTCAACAGTTTACCTGTTCCATGGGTGTTTTTTGAAGACAGATCTCCTCTTGATGGACATTTAGAGATTCCAGATGTTTGCTCTCACAAATAGTGTTGCCGATATTCTACAGGTCGTTTCTTCTGCCTGAAATGATTTCCCTATGCTCTTCTCCTTGGTCCAATTCTTGTACCTCCCTAGTGTCAAATCCACCATCCTTCCTTTGCTTGACTGTTTTGACCTCCTGGGCTGACATAATATGTATGTGACGGTCACACATAATATGTGATGATTACCGTAATAAGGTAGCTTCACAATACTGTATTGTGTATGTAAAGGCTGCTAAAAGAGTAGATCTCCCAAGTTCTTATCCTGAGGGAAAGAAAAGACTGTGACTGAATGCTAGGTTTTAGATCCTGGTGATCTGGTTCCCACTTATCTCTCTGTCTTCTGTTTTCACCCCCCCCGCCACACTCCATGAACCAGATGATTATGGGAACATGCCGGGCTCTCTCACCCTCTCCTGTGTTGTCACAGGCTGCCTCTGTCACTTGCCTGGTTGGTTCATACCCATTCTTTGGGCTTCACTGTCTCTTTCTCTGAGAAGTTTTCCCTGATCTCTCAATACTCTGATGGGTGCCCTCCTTACATGTTTATCTCTCTTTCTCTTTTTTTTTTTTGGCCACATGGCTTGCAGGATCTTACTTCCCTTACCAGGATTGAACCCCAGGCCCTCAGCAGTGAAACCACACAGCCCTAACTACCGGACCACCAGGGAAGTCCCCCTCTTTACATGTTTCAATGGCATCTTCTCTCTCCTGTCCTGCAGCCCCTATACTGGATGGCAAGTGTCTTCTCAAGTGCCTTCCTCTTTGACTCAGCTGTGAGCTCTCTAAGGCATGATGCTTTGTGCCTCGTTGCACCTCCAGTGCTCAGCGCAGTGCCACTAACACTGTTGGTGCTGAATATTCACTTGTGAAATGACTGAATGCATGGATGAAAGCACTCAGGGTTTCTATCTTCAGGCCAGGAGTCACAAGGATTACTTCTGAACCTTCCTGATTTACAGGCAGGAGCTTGATAAAACTGGCCTTTCATTTGGCTGCTCCAAACAATCAGTCTCTTATTCCAAAAATCTCCGATGGGGCAAAGACCGAGGAGAGATGAGTCTTCAGTCCACAGAGCCTCTTTAGATAAACCTTGAGGAGTCACTGTTACTCATTTCCAATAAAAAATAATCAAGATTCCATGATGTGAGAATTGTCATAAAGATAGAGTCTAGTGGAGGAGCTCAGGGCAGGGGACACCAGCTAATGAGCTGTGCCTTCCCCCAGCCTGCCTGCCTCCATCTCTACCTGAGCGTTTCTAGGTTGAGCAGACCCTGCACTTTTGATTCTCCCAGTTTTTATAGACACAATAAGGTATGGCTTTAAATTTACTTTCTCCCACAGAAGCTAATTTAATATTTGGAGAGAACCAGAGCCAAGGCCAGCCCTGGATGGATGTTATTTATACGATCATAAAAAAGAAAGATCCAGCTCCCGATGTTACTAAATTGTTGTTGGGAAAGGAGCTGAGAGGGTGCTGAGATGAGCCTTTGCCGTGGTGGGGATCAAATGAAATTGTCTCCAAGTCATCTCAGCTCATGGGGCCTGGGAGGCTGCAGGCCAAGAATGGCCTGGAAGCAGGCCTCTCTGCCTGCCCCGGGAGCTTCTACGTGACCTGGCTTCCTCAGCAGGGGCAGAAGCAGCTTTGCTCCTTTGAGACTGTCTCTCCGCAGACGGTTTGGGCTAGGAATAGCTTCTTTTTCTTGTTATGATCGAGCAGTATCACACTCCCGAGGAGCAGGCACAGTAATTGTGTTAGGGCTGCTGCACGGTCTCTCTTTGCCTGAGGGAGGGGGAGCGAATCTGCTTTTCTTAATTGTTACAGGCGAGGTATTCTCTCCTACCTGAGCTGCCATCTCCCTGCCTTGGCTGCAGAAGACAGGGGGCTGTGAATTCTTATGCGGCCCCTTGGGTGATGAGAAGTCTGGGAGCAGGAAGAGAAATGCACTCGGGAGGGAAGATCACTGCGCAAGTTCCTATCCAGCCCAGAGCCTGTCCTTGCAGCTTTATCTGGGGTGATGAGGTGCAGCCAACTCTCACCCTTCAGGAGTCGTGTTTTAGAGAGTCGCTGCGAACACCAAACTAGCAAATACTGAACCATTCCTCCAACAGGACGTTCAGGGTTAGTTTCCTGCGAGCCTCTGGTCACAATATTGTTGTCAGCTAATCAGTCTGTAAGCTTGTTCTGACTTCCCAGGTGGCACTAATGCTAAGGAACCCGCTTGCCAACTGAAGAGATGTGGATTCGATCCCTGGGTCGGGAAGATCTCCCGGAGGAGGAAACGGCAACCCGCTCCAGTATTCTTGCCTGGAGAATCCCATTGACAGAGGAGACTGGTGGGCTATAAGTCCATAGCGACTTTAAGAAAATACTTTTATTTATTTATTTGTTTTGTTTTTCATCTGGGTTGGATCTTCAGTGCTGCTCAGGCTTTCTCTAGTGGCCAGGAGTGGAGGCTACCCTCAAGCTGAGGGGGGTCTCGCTGGGCCAGGGACGGAACCTGTGTCTTCGGCACTGGCAGGCGGATTCTTTACCACTGAGCACAGGGAAGCTCCGAAAGACTGCGTGATACGAAGTTTTGATTCACTAACATCGGATTCGTAGCCACCAGGATTCATGTTTGGGCAAAGCTGATTTTACATACAAGGTGTATCACAGCCTTTTGGTGCTTAGGAACACCAGCACATCAGGACTGTGCTGGGGGAGCATCTTAAACAGCAGAATCACCTCCAAAGACCCCCGAATATGAACAACGTGGCACTAAGTAGGCTGCAGGAAAGAGCTGAAATGAGACAAAGCATCGCCTGCCCCTAGCTTAGCTGGGGACATGTCCATCGAGTGACTCAAATGTTCTGCAGCTCTGTGCCTGTCCACAAAGGACCCTCAGAGCCCCACACAGATTGTTTTTGAGGTTACAAATATAGTTTAAGTGAACAAGTGAATTCACGAATCCAGAGTCTGTGAGTAACGAGGAGTGACCATAATTGGAGGCACGATTCACCTTTCTCTTGTGCATTCCTGCCTCATCTCTGTACCCGGCCCTGGCCCCAAAGGATGCCAGGCCCCCTCCCCTGGGCCCCTAGCCCCTGGCTCTGGTTTTAGGCCTAAATTCTGCTTTATTATTCCCAAGAGCAAACAAGACCTCCAGGGTTGGAACCGACTGAATGAGCACGTCTCCTTGTCTAGTTCACGTGTTTGGAGTATGCTGGTCCGTGGAGGACCTTGGCCTTGCCTCGGCCAGTCTTCCTCGAGGCCTGGAGTGGTGGCCTGAGGCAAGGCTGAACATGTGAGACTAAGCAGCCCACTGTGGGTTTCACTGACCAGCGGAGCCCTTCTCATGCCCACCCAGCGGTCACGGAGTGAGCACAGGTCTGCAGGGCACGAAAAGACACAGCCCTGCCCTCGGGGTGTTCACAGCCTAAAGCCGAGGCCAGTGGATGGTTGAATTGGAGTGAATGAAGTGGTACCCGCTGCCATCAGCCAGGATGCCCTGCAGTCTGCATCCTTTTCATCCAAGTCCCTTTGTGGATCTCTCCCCCAGACACTTCCAGTAGCCCAAATCACTCTGTTGTTGCTGTCTTAAAACATGCTTTTTCCTTCCCATTTTTCTTCTTTGCTTCTTGGCGACTTCACAACTGCCTAACCCTGAATGAATCTCTGCTCCAGTTCCCGTCAGCTCCTGTGTCTCGTGAACTCACTTCCTGTCTACACCGCTTCCACTACTCCATGACAACAATAACGTTGCACTCTGCTCACCGCAGACCAGCTAGAGAAAGACATTTAAAATGCAGATGAGTCCAGATCCATAATCAATAGAACGTTATATGGAAAATTCTAAAGGCTGACATCTCAACGAACAAAGAGACGATTGATATTTTACTGCTTCAGTCAAATACTCAGACCCTTTAATGAATCCTAAATGTTTCACACGGCACTACTGTGACCTCTTTAAAATGTGCCATTCTTTTCATAAGGGCATTTCTGTAAGTATCATTAGTTTCTGTAAATCCTTTTATAACGTGACTGAGTTAAAAAGAACATGAATACTTCTTTCAAAATAAACTGTAATGCACTAATATGCCTTATATTTTATTGTAATCTACATTTTTATGAGATTGCAAAGATCTTTTTCAGTCTGTTTGTATCTAATATAAAGAATGCCATTTTTTTAGGCACTTCATGTGTTTTCTCACTGAATTCTTACAACCTCAAGAGGCTTATGGATGAGTCAATAGAGGATCAGAGAGGTTAAGTACTAAGCACAAAATTACCCAGCTGCTTGAAGCTGGACTCCACATCCGCACAGCTCTCAGAAAAAAAAGTGTCAGAGTTCCTTTGGGAATGATGACTTGAATGTGAGAGTGCTCGAGTTCCGCACAGCTGCCCTTGATTTCATGGGAATGAGGTTCAGCCTGAACGTTTTGTGTGGTTTGCTACCATCGTATTGAGCTTCCCAGGTGGCTCAGTGGTAGACTCTGCCTGCCAGTGCCTGAGACACAAAAGACACGGGTTCAATCCCTGAGCTGGGAAGATCCCCTGGAGCAGGAAAATGGCAACCCACTCCAGTATTCTTACCTGAAAAATTCCATGGACAAGAGGAATCTGATGGGCTACAGTCCATGGGGTCTCAAAGGGTAGGGCACGGCTGAGCACACACACAGTGTTCATCGTGTCATTCAGCAGTTCACTGGAGACGCAGAATCAATAGGACACACACACACACACACACACACACTCATATTTATAGACACAGAGGCATAGAAACACACACACATATAGATATATAGTGTTCAATATATATATCTGTACACCATATATATAGTGTATATGTGTATATAGGTTATATGTGTATATATATAGTATATATATATATATATATGTGGCTGTCTATCTATCTATCTATAAATTTATTACAAAGAATTGGCTTATGTGATTGACTGGCTAAAAAAGAGTCCAAAATTCTGTAGGGCAGGAAGTGAGAATGGGAATATTATCTTCAGGCTGAAACCCTCAGGCATGGTCTGCAGCTCTGCAGGCGGCAGCTCTTCTTGCCTGGGGAAACCTCAGCCTCCCTTCAGGCCTTCCTTCCCATTGGTTTGGTCATCCCCTCCCTGCCTCCCCGACGCAGTTTATCCAGGACAAACTTCCTTACTTCAAGGCAGCTGTTTAGGGGTTTTGATGCTATACTCACGCTGACACAGGGGTTCGCATTTGGCTGCATAACTGGGACTCTGGCCCAGCCAACCTGATATACACAAAGCCCTCCCAAGCGTCCAGTGGTGTCTCTTCCTGGAGCAAAGATAAGTGAGCCGTGCTGGCAGGGGCCTTCGCTTTTGAACTTTGTGACTTTGGCTGTAGGGGCCTCTGCTTTGCCGCTGGCTCCAATCTAACCCAGAGGTATTCTGCCAGGGGTGACTTTGTCTCCTCCCAGGGGTGTCTGGCAATGACTGGAACATTTGTGGTTGTCACAGCTGGGGTGATGTTACTGTCATCTCCATGGCAGAGTCCAGGGATGCTGCTTAATTGCACAGGCCAGCTGCTTAAAACAGAGACTGGCCAGCTTCAAATGCCAATAGTGTCTGGGCTGAGTAACCTGCTCTAACTAAGGGAGTCTGCGAAACTCAAGGGCCTCCTTTCTGGACTGCACTGAAAATGCACAGACCTAACCAGTCCTTACAGACCTAGGATGATTAAAATTGCTTTTAAAATTTTATTGGTGTAGATAATTTTCAAAATTTTTAATTGGAGAATAATTGCTTTACAATGCTCTGTTGGTTTCTGCTGTACAGCAACTTGAATCAGCCATAAATATACATACAGCCCCTCCCTCTTGAGCGTCTCTCCCACCCACTCTCTAGGTCGTCACAGAGCACAGGCGGAGCTCCCTGCGCTGTATAGCAACTTCCCACCAGCTAGCTGTGTTACACAGGATAGTGTGTACATTCTAGCTACCCTCTCAATTCGTTTCACCCTCCCCTTCCCCCACTGTGTCCATGGTCCATTCTCTACATCTGCTCCTACCCAGCAGATAGGCTCTTCAGAAGCACTTTTCTAGATTCCATATATATGCAATAATATATAATATTTGTTTTTTTCTCTTTCTGACTTACTTCACTTAGTGTAACAGGCTCTAGGTTCATCTGCCTCAATTCAACTGATTCAGAGTCACTCCTTTTTATTCCCTAGTAATCTGTTGTGTAAATGTACCACATCTTCTTTATCCATTCATCTGTCGAACATCTAGGTTCCATGTAACGACTACTGTAAATAGTGCTGCAGTGAATGTTGAGGTATATGTGTCTTTTTGAATTATGGTTTTCTCAGGGTATATGCCCAGGAGTGGGATTGCTGGATTATACGGCAGTTCTGTTTTTAGTTTTCAAAGGAATCTCTGCACGCTTCTGCACAGTGTGCACATGTGTCTATATCAATTTACCTTCCTACCAACTGTGCCAGAGAATTCCCTTTTCTTCACACTCTCTCCAATATTGTTTGTAGATTTTTTGATAATGGCGGTTCTGACGGGTGTGAGGTGATACCTCACTGAGGTTTTGATCTACATTTTACAGATGAGGAAATAAAAGCCCAGACCTCTTTATTGCCCACAGCTTTGGTACTTCTAAGTGGAGAGTGCAGGATTTGAACCTGAGTTTCTCTGAACCCCAAGCCTGCTCTTTTCTCTACCACTTACTCTGATGGCTGTTGCCCTGTTGATTTTCTCCTGTATCTGGGGACTCTGACCTCTGGTCCTGCCTTTTGCAGGCTGTCTCGAGGTCATAGTTCCTATCTCAGGGCTGATGTCAGAGGTGAGATAAAACACACCAAGGAGGGCATTTATCACAATGGTTAAGAGCCTCTCACATGAGGCAGAGGGTCCTGGGTGTGCGAGGCTGGACCAGTTGGTCAATCTCACCGAAAGGGCATTCTTCAACGCAAAACCATTTGGAACAATTGGTTCTAAAAAGGGAACCATTTGGAGTTCCTTCTGCCAGATGTAAACAAGAATATGTATGGAAGACCTTTAATACAGGATACACAGTAAGTTCTGATAAAAGCAGTAACTTTTGAGTGTCTCTTTGACAGGAGAAGGAAATGGCAAGAATCCCATGGACAGAGGAGCCTGGTGGGCTGCTGTCCATAGGGTCACACAGAGTTGGACACGACTGAAGCGATTTAGCATGCATGTATGCATTGGAGAAGGAAATGGCAACCCACTTCAGTGTTCTTGCCTGGAGAATCCCAGGGACAGAGGAGCCTTGGTGGGCTGCCGTCTATGGGGTTGCACAGAGTCGGAAACGACTGAAGCGACTTAAAGCGACTTAGCAGCAGCAGCAAGCTAATCTGACACTCACTTTCCAAGAAGGATTCAACAGCTTAGGTTTTGCCATTTTCAAATCTCTCTGCAGTTTCGGCCAAGGGTAGATAAACCTTGGGGTTACCTGCCACCACCCCTCTGCGATCTCTCAGCCCTGTGAGCCCTGGTCAGCAAAACTCCCACACAAAATTACATCTCAACATTCCAAAAATGTAGGCAATGTGATATTTCTGCTCTTTTGGCAAAGGGTAGGTTTGTGAAAAATATGCTAATACTTTAAGCAATTTCTTCGAATTTCTTTTTTTTTGGAATAAGGCAGGAAGAAAAAAACAAAATCACACATACACACACACACATATACAAATTAAACTTTTTATCACAGAAAAAGCTGCTGCTAAGTGCTGATAAGAAATAGCATCTTAAAATTGTCTGACATTTCTTTTGTCAGAGATGCCTTTCAAATAGTCTTTGGGCAAAATTCCCTTTATCTCATTAGCATTAGAAGTAGAACATTTAGCTTATACAGTTGCTTTCAGGTTACCAAACAGTCTGTCTCTCATTTCATTTGAGTCTAACAATGGAGTGGATTAGGATAATTTGTGGGCATCTGTGTGTCAGGTCTGTGTGCGGCCTGAGTAGGCCCTAGTTCTGCTGTGGTCCAGAGCTGAGCTGCCTCAGTGATGATAGTGCAGTGAGGTGTGTGTTCTAAAAGGGCACCCGGAAGAGGGGTCTGAGATCAGGCTCAAACGTGCGGCCCCGGGGTCTGGGGAGTCGAAGATGCTTGAGCTGAATCCTGAACAGATGTGATTTGTGAAACAGAGGATGCGATGGAGGGCGAGAAGGAAAGTGCTTTAAGCACAGGCAACAGCCCAGATGCTAGTGTGAAGGCTGTACCCGCCCCACCAGCTTAGCATGGCTGCAGGAGGTGCCCGGTGAGGCAGGAGTGAGAGCTAGGTGGTTGGCCAAAGCCAGCTTGGGTAAGTTCTTGTAAGCTCTGCTGAAGGAGTATTAGTTTTTCTGAAGGCAGTGGAAAGGCAGTGAGCGTTTTCTGCAGAGGCATGACAGAGAGGGGCGGCTGTGAAGAGGAACGCCCTGGGGTGATGGAAGGGACGTTGGAGGGGACAGAAGACGTCGCAGATGTGTCGGGTCTCCATGCTGCATGAGCTTCTGTTTGCACTCTGTCCCTCTGCGCTTCCAGCCACTGGTAGCCTTCTTTTCTTCCCACTCCCTGTTTGCTCTGCAGAAAACAGGTTCTTTTCCTTCCTCACTGAAGTCACTAAAGGACCTCTGAATTGAGAAGCACCACTCCCGCGCCCATCCCAAAGGTGGGATGTTTTTCTCCTGCAGAGAGAAACTGCTGAAGTGTCACACACAGCCTGAAAAAGCAAAGCCTGATGGCTCTTGAGGAGATGCTGAGAGGTGCCCTTTGTTCACATTTCTTTCTTCTCTGAATGTGGCAGAAACTCAAAGTGACCCTGGACTCCTCAGAATCCCAGGCTTGTGGCCCCACACAGTCTTTCTAGATGGACCCTGTACCCTCACCTCTGCAGGTTCCCATGCCCAGGGCCCTCTGATGCCACAGAACCAGAAGTGGTCCACTCATGGCCGTGGCAGTGGGGCTCTCCATATACTTTGCATGTTGATGAGGACCTCACAGAAGGAGAGAAGGAGGCATCTCCTGACCTGAAGTCTGTGTGTGTGTGTGTGTGTGTGTGTGTGTGTGTGTGTGTGTGTGTGTGTGGTGTATTATTCTGCTTTATATTGCACATTCTTTCAAGAACCACCTCTGTTTGTTTTATGTTCTCTTACTCTACCTACTGGAGGTGGTGCTTGGGACACAGGTAAATAGCAATTTATCCTTTCCTTTAAGTAACTCCACCATGGCCATCTACTCCATGGTAGACCTCTGTAGGAGGAATGACTTTCTGAATTTTCCAAAATAGAACATTGAGGTTGAGTGTTGATATCGTCTAACTAATTGGAAATGGAACTAGAACCCAAACCCAAGACCTCTGACTACAGATTCGTTCCCTGAAGACACATCTAGACTCATCCTAACGGGCTGCAGTCTTACAGGGTTTTGCAGTTTGTGAAATAATTTTAAATGTATGGTCTTAGTTTTGTGTTTTTGCCAAGAGTCTTGATGAAACAGTCAGGACATGTACTGCTGATCCTTCTTACAGATGAGGTTGCTGGGCCATAAGGGATGCAGGTGGTCCAGGTTTCATAGTTGGCAGAAGAGGGTGCGAGGAAATAAGCCAGGATTCTTCACGTGCTGCCTCCTTATGGGATGAACTGTCCAATGGTCTCCTCTTGAGCCCTGGAACCAGTTCCTGATCCTTAGTTGTGAGTCTGCACCCCCAGCTCCCTTGTTGGACTGAGCAGAGCCGACCCTCACTTTGGCTGTCCTGACTCTTTCCTGATGATCTCCTTCTCATCCAGAGTGAGGAGCCAGAGAAAGCTGGTTCCACCCTCAGCTGTGCCTGGACCTGTTTGCCACCAATGGCCCCTCAGGTCCTCCTTCCATCGCAGATCTGCCAAAGAGATTGATATTGACTTGGCTGGCAAGGCCTCTCCATGGTCTATGGAACAAAGGATGGTGGGGAGTCTCCTCACTGTCTTTCCAGACTGCTGAAGCAAAGGCAGGAAATGAAATGAGCCTGAACATAGGCTGTTTGGAAGAGCCTTAGGGTTCTGAGAAACCCAAGGTGCCAGGGCAAGAACTATTCTCTCCTGCAGAGACCCACTCGGTAGGGCAGTGGATGACAAGGCCAGATAATCTAACAGAGAGGAAATTGCCTCTGGACTCAGGATCATCTCTTTGGCTTTGGGCTCCATCAGCTGCCAGCACCGCTGCTTCATTCAAGTGGGATGCGATGGTATCTCCCAGGGAAGCACCAGAAGAATCAACACTAATGAACTCTTTCTGATGAGCCAACAGCTGGATTTGGCAACAGCATGTTAGCATATGAAATCAGGCAGAAGAAGGGCTCCAAAATTTTAAAAAACGCTCTATTTTGTTGTGAAATAAGCCTGTCACATTTATTTCACATGTGAGTACAATTTGGAAGTAGGGAGTTGGCAATTTTGAACAGCTATTATGTGCTGAGAGATTTATTGGTGTCATTTTATCTCATGAAAAATTTTGCTCTCAAAGTACATGGTCATGATTTTAAAGAGCTTTCCTGGTGGTTCAGATGGTAAAGAATCTGCCTTCAATGCAGGAGACCTGGGTTTGATCCCTGGGTTGGGAAGATCCCTGGAGAAGGAAATGGAAAACCACTCCAGTATTCTTGCCTGGAGAATCCCCATGGACAGAGGAGCCTGGTGGGCTAC
Organism: Nanger dama; assembly: GCA_917880005.1. Classification (NCBI taxonomy): domain Eukaryota; kingdom Metazoa; phylum Chordata; class Mammalia; order Artiodactyla; family Bovidae; genus Nanger; species Nanger dama. Next base: position 4,572,881 of record CAKJTW010000074.1, on the reverse strand, counting down.
AGTCCATGAGGTCGAAAAGAAACAGATACAGCTGAGCAACAAACACTTTTCCCTTTCATGATTAAAGAAATGCTAAGGTTAAGTTAACCCATTTGGCAAGTAATCTAGATCAGTAAAAGTGCTGATGAGAGGAGTCTAGAGTAGATGATCAGGAGGGACATGATGGTCTTGGTTCAGCTGTAGTAGTGGAGACTGTGGCTGGTCTAACACCCCAGTAACTCTTCTTTTTAAATTTAGCTGTACTGGATCTTCAGTGCAACACCTGGGCTCTATAGCTTTGGCTCATATTCACTTAGTTCTCTGACCAGGGACCGAACCTGCCTCCCTTGCACTGAAAGACAATTCTAAACCACTGGACCACCAGGGAAGTCCCTAACTCTTCCTACTTTTAAGCTATTTTCATTATTCTTCTGAAGAATTCGTTTTAAGATTGAGTCAACTTAATATGACCCATGGCTAGATCTGAATGGTGCAAGAAATGGGCTGTCACAGACCCTGTTTGTATTCACTGCTATTCCCTTGGAGCCTTATGTTTATTCTCTGCAAGCAGCTTGACTTCCAGTGGCTAGCATCTGTATATTTTGTCAAAGGTGGGAAAGCTCACTTTGCCTCAGAATCTGGTGGGTTGAAATTTCCTTGGAATTAAGTCCTCCCAAAGAAAGCCCTTAAACTATGGTTATATAAGAGTATAAATACCTCAGCTCTCTTGCCTACTGGCTAAGATAATTCTGAGATGGTTTTCTACTATTTTCCATAGCTTCTCCTTGGGATTGATCTCTAATAGCCTACATAAGAAACTGGCTTGAAAGCATACTCCTTGCTGGTCACTTTCCTCTCCCCGTGTCATGTCTTACTCTCTTGTATTCCTTGCACTAACAATAGACTTCTTTTCCTCTTTGTTTTTCTTTTTGGCTCTGCGGGGTCTTTGTTGCAGGCAGGTTTCTCTAGCTGTGGTGTGCAAGCTCAGTTGCCCTGCAGCAAGTGGGATCTCAGTTCTCCGAGCAGACATCGAACCCCCATCCACTGCACTGTAAGGTGGGTTCCTAACCCCTGGACTACCACAGAAGTCCTAAACTGCTTTCTCTTGAGTCCATTACTTAAAGCATCGAGTTATGGTTCGCTGGCCAAATTCAATCTGTTACCTGTTTTTGTAAATAATCTTTTATTAGAATACAGGCATGACACTTCCTTTATGTTTTATTCATGGTTGCTTTCATGGTTCAAGGATAGAGTTAAGTTCAAGAGTTGTGACAGAGATGGTAGGGCCTGGAAGGAGGAATATATTTACTTGAAAAGTCTGCTGACTCTTGGTTTGGAGTGTGGCTTCTAGGGGGACCCAGATTAAAACATCATCTCTAGGGCAAGATGGGCGGAGAAAGCGAGGAGCTACTGAAACTTGGAAGAGTGGGGTTATGTAGAGAAGGCTTCCTTGAAAGGAGCAGAGACTTGCAGTGGAGGGAGCTGTGGCTGCTGTTCAAGGACACACCTGGGAAAATACTCTAACCTCACTTTCTGATTCTTGCTGGAAGAGTAATTATCCTCAGGGGCCCTTTTGATATACCACCTGGTCCTGGCAACTCCCTCTCTTAAATACCATCTCTTCCATCCTTGTTTTTACAGTATCTGTTTCTTTCTTTATTTCATTTTAATGTTTGTTTATTTATTTTATTTACTTGGCTGCATCGGGTCTTAGTTGCGGCACTCTAGATCTCCAGTGTGTCATACGGGATTTTCCATCAACACACACGGATTCTGTAGTTGCGGCATGAGGCCTCAGTCCTTGCCGTGTGTGGCCTTAGCTGTTCCTCGGCTGTTCCTGGGATCTGAGCTTCTTGACCAGGGGTTGAACCCACATCTTCTGCATGGCAAGGAGGATTCGTAACCACTGGCCCATCAGGGAAGTCCCTCTCTCTTATTCCAGCTTCATAAGAATTCCTAGTCTTCCTCTTTGGTTCACCCTTCAGACTGTGAGTTTCTTGAGGGCAGGGATCAGACCTTGCTAACTTGCTAACTCCTCACTGGTGGTAGAACATAGTCTTGTTCAAGTAGGTGCTTGTTAAAGCTTTCTGAATTGAATGCACAGCTCCTGCCGTTTTGCTTCTTGGCAGCCAACTCTGTAGGCACCCATTGCCAGTATAGCTGGACAGTGTCCAGCAGCTGTGGACTCACGGTTCCCCACCACCTTCCACAGCTTGTTGGCTCAGATACACATGAACTTGACCCTGTGACCTTAGACTCATTTTCTCTATCTGCCAGACCTCTGAGCCAATCAGTTCCAGACAGATGGCTCTTCAAAGCCAGTGACTTTGGGGTTTGGAGCAGCCACTACACAGAGTGTCAACTTCCTTCCAGCGGATTTCTATCATCCCTATGCTGGCCTCTCAGTGAGAGTGGGGCAGCCCTGGCCATTCTCTAAAAAGGCTCCCTTGTCTGCAGTGGGCCAGGCTGCCAGGCTTCTCCCAAACCTCAGTGGTAATCCAAAGATTGAAGTTCATTCCTTCCAAAAGGGCAGCTTTTCAATTTCATCATGAGTTCCTCTGAACTGTGTTAAGGAATGCATTCAGTTGCTGCTGATGGATGAAATGCTGCTACCATTATCATAATGTAGTACCTTATTTTTTTGGCTGAAAATTATATTGGATTTTTGACATGAGGAGCAAAGTGGCAAATTGCAATAAACTGCAAGGGAAATCAGTTATAATTCAATAGTCACAGAGGCCCCTTGAGAGAATAATAACAATAACAATATTAGTAGGGAGCTGTTTTTATTATTGTTACTAAGCTTCTCATCAGGTCCTGGGACCTGGAATGGTTAGTGTTTTGATTATACTGCTGGGCCAGCAGATCAAATCTTGACTCCACTGATGGGTAAACATCAATCATGTTGGCATATCTGATGCAGCCAGATAGCATGTCGATTTGATGATAGCTTTGTAAAATTTATCATCCCTCCAAGCTCAGTTACACATTCTAAGCACGACCAACCCCTAGGATCAGTGCAAAGGATGGTGAATGGGGTTTAGATCCAGAACTTGCCTTTTGTTGTACAAACACCCACACTCTGAATTTCACAGGTATTGGTCAACCCTTCTCTAGGGAGTTCTGGTCAGCAGTGATTTGAAAATAAGTCTCAGAGCTGCTTTAATGCCCAGGTGTGTGAATCTGGGCCAAATAATGGGTAATTTCAGAATTATTTTGCTTATTGGATTTCTTTCAAATATAAATATGCATCTCATCTCACTGAACCCAAATGAGAAGGGAAAGAAAACTAGATTCCAACTCAAGGGTTTGGTGTCTAGTCTCCAGACTTATAACTTACGGGAGAGAGAAGAATTGTGTAGGGAATAAAAGCAAGGGTCGGGAGACACTGCACACTCACACACTTAACATAAACATACGTGTAAACATACGTGTATGCTCAGTCATATCTGACTTTTTCAACTCCATGGACTGTATCCCTCCAGGCTTTTCTCTCTATGGGATTTTCTAGCAAAAACCCTGGAGTGGGTTGCCATTTCCTCCTCCACAGGATCTTCCCAACCCAGGGATCAAATCTGTGTCTCTTGCATCTCCTGTTTGGCAGGCAGATTCTTCTTTACCACAGCAGCACCTGGGAACTATATACATATGTATACACACATAAACACAGATACCAATGCATTTAATGTGCTGTGCTAAGTTGCTTCAACAGCGTCCAACTCTTTGCAACCCTATGGGGCTGCAGCCCACCAGTCTCTTCTATCCATGAGATTTCCCAGTCAAGAGTATGCATTATAGACAAGTGCATATGCACATATCGTTTCATAATTAAGCAAATGAGATTTGGGGAGGTATCATTTTAAAAACTTAGAAGAAATTCTGCCAGCTCAGTTGTAGAAAAGCCACATTTTCCCCCACCATTTCCTCCTCCACACATGCCAATCTGCTCATACTTCTTGTCTGGAGATTTTAAAACCTGCTTATCCAATATAGTCTTATTCCTGCAAGCTCCCCTACGTCTGTTTTCTTCTGATGCTGTAAGGCTCTACCATGAAGACTTCCTCTTCTCTTGGGCTTTGGTTTTTTCTATATTCCTTAGGTTCTGAAGGATTTATTCTGTCCAAGATGTCTTTGGCCTCCTGGTTCCCATTTTTCCTGCTTTAGCTGCCCTGACTTCCAGCAAATCTTTGCCCTGTTAGCAGCCGCACCAAGCCCACGGAGACTTGCATTCTTGAGTTTGCCCTGTGGGACCCTGTCAGCTACACTGAAGGGAGAAAGAAGTCAGAAGCACCAACCGTCATTTTTTAGATTTTCAGCTGCATTTGATGCCAGCATTCTCAGATGGTCTATTAATATTTTCCAAGCTTGTCAGAGCATTTCGAGTTCAATAAAACAGAAAGAGCATGATTTTAAAAAGAAAGAAAAACTGAGCCTGGGAATGCCAGTGAATCTCCCTAGAGAAGTCAGCACCGGGTTGTCTAACGGTTCTGTGTTTGCCTCCTCTGCTAATTAGCTTGCTGCTCCAACGAAGGCAGCCTTTTCCCTTGGGCCACAGTATCTTCATCTGTAAAAATTAAGAGGTGAGATGGCTAAGGTTTGTCTGAGCTGTATAAAATCACAAAATACATCGACCCTCCAGTGATTCAAAATTAAATTCAGATTGACTTTTCTTGGCAGCGGGTTTGACTCGTGGTGAGCTTGCTGTCCACCAACACTCTTGGGTGATCCTGGAGAACTCTGCAGCAGCCACACGAGCTGCTTGAGAAGGGAGGAGACAGATGTGAGTAAATTCACGCCAGTCATGGACCAGGCACACCGGAGCATTTCCCATCAGTCTCCTCCTCCATTTTCCCTAAGGACATAGGGCTACCATGTTGAGTCATCCCATGGTTCGTGCAGGTCAGCCCAGTGATAGGGCAACTGCATACCTGATGCCAAAGTCTAGACTTTCTAAAGACTGGACATGGGTTCACAACATCTCTGTCTCTTGATGGAAAATTGAGATGTTGCAGGGGAGGAGGGGAAAGAGTTAAAGCTTTTAAATTTTTTCAAATATGAAAATATAACACATTCACAGGAGACTTGGAAAATACAGAACAAAGTTACATATAGTTCCACTATATATTACAATTACTTTTAAGTAGATACATGAAGATATTAAGTTGGGATTTCAACATCAAACTCTCAAAAAGTAATAGAATGAATAGACAGAAATCTAGAAGGACATAGTAGGCCTAAAAAGCACTATGAATCAATTCAACATAATTAAGATTTATACAATTTTCACACAACATTAAGATACAAATTCTATTCAAGTTTCCATAAACTGTAAACCAGGAGACACTGGAACACACCCAGGGACATGAAACAAGGTGCACACTTTCGTGATCTAAAGGCATTGACATCATAGAGTCTGTTCTCTTATCTCTGTGAAATTATGCTAGAAGTCATTATCAAAAGGTATTTGAAAATAACTCACATATTTTTAAGTGCAATGTGACATTTACCAAGAGAGATCTTTGACTTACCCATTGAAAGCCTCAAGAAGATTAAAAGACAAGAGTTAAGGTTTTGATATAGACAGACTATATCAAAACTCTATCAAGACTGTATGCAAAGAACTGACTCATTGGAAAAGACCCTAAGGCTGGGAAAGATTGAAGGTGGGAGAAGGGGACAAAAGAGGATGAAATAGTTGGAAGGCATCACTGACTCAATGGACATGAGTTTGAGTAAACTCCAGGAGTTGGTGATGGACAGGGAAGCCTGGCGTGGTGCAGTCCATGGGGTTGCAAAGAGTCAGCTACGACTGAAACTGAACTGAATAGACAGACTAGGGTTTGAACTGTGGCTGTGTCACTAAGCTGTGAGATCTTGAGCAATGTGCCTAGTCTATTTGAGCCTGCAGAAACAGCTAATAACAACTTCAGGGGCGGGCTTACCACTGTTGAAGCGGTGGCAGGGCTGTGAAAACCATAGCCACTCACACTGGTGCAAAAGCTACAAGCCCTAGTCACGTAGATATTACCATTAAAGGGAGAGACAGGGTGCACACCACCCAGCCTCATCAGCAAATGTGTTTCCTTTCTGACTTGCCTTGATAACCTACCATAAGCCCAACATCTTCATATGTATCTAAAATCTGAGGAGTACTTGATGTGTCTTTAGGACGTTCTACTTTTTCCATCATCATGCAAATTTCTTACCTGCCAGGAAGCTTGTAGCCACATTTTTCAAAATTAGCTGCAGACACGCTCCTTTCTGATACATGTCCCTTTCCTTCTAATTTCTGTTACAGTAATCATATACTGTTTTTATCCTAGGACTCTTTTATACATTTTTGATAGAATTTAAAAGCAAAAAGATCAGAAAAGTTGCAAAAATAAAACAATTAGCATCCAAATGTTATTCACTTATTTTTTCCAGTTCTTAATATTTTGTCATACTTAAAAAAGCTCTCATAGACTTATTATTATTTGTTAAAGCATTTTAGAATGACCTGCAGATATCATGCTCCTTCATCCCTAAATACTTCAGCATTCATTTCCTAAGACCAAGGACAAGCCTTATGCCACTGCAATATGATTATAAAAGTCAAGAAACTTGGCATGTATACAGGACTATTATCTACAGCCTATAGTCAAATTTTGCTACATTCTCCTAATTGTCCCCTTTGTAGCTCCCCACCCTTGCCACCATCTTGGTTTGGATCCAAGACCATGCCTCTCTCTTGCTCCTGTATGTCTCCTTACCTCTAATTTAGAGCAATTCCTCAGTCTTCGCTTTGTCTTTCCCTAATTGTGTCAGACTGGATTCTCCCAGCAGCAATGCTGAGACAGGGATTCAAATACAGGTAGATATTTGGGAAATGATGCTAGGTAGTATGAATGTGAATTGGGAAGTGCTACAAGGATGAGAAGGAAGCCACTGTAAATGTGTGTCATTATGCAAGTAATCAGTGCAAGTAACCAGCGGAGGCTCAAATTCCAATGCAGGGCTCTGGGAGGCAGTGTAGAAAGGGCTTCCAAGTTATTCCATCCTAGGCAAGAAAGTATCTGTTCCACTAGTAGTGACAGTACCTTGGTTAAAGTGGTGTCTATCAGCTTTCTCCACATAGCTCAGAGGTTAAAGCATCTGCCTGCAATGCAGGGAACCTGGGTTCGATCCCTGGGTTGGGAAGATCCCCTGGAGAAGGCAATGGCAACCCACTCCAGTATTCTTGCCTGGAGAATCCCATGGATGGAGGAGACTGGTGGGCTACAGTCCATGGGGTCTCAAAGAGTTGGACACGACTGAGCGGCTTCACTTTCACTTTCTCCTTTTCCAATAAATAGATAATCCCTGAGAATTATCTAAACTGGAGACTGTCCTAGCTCCCCTCTGTCATTGGATAAAGACTGTTCCAGGGGTTGGCATCCCCAGTCCTTCCAACCTGCCTCCTGTGTGTGCACATGCTGACTCACTCAGTCATGTCCGATCTTTGCGTGCGACCCCATGGACTATAACCTGCCAGGCTCCTCTGTCCCTGGAATTTTTTCTGCAAGAATTCTAGAGAGGGTTGCCATTTCCTCCTCCAGGGGATCTTCTCAGCCCAGGGATCGAACTCGCATCTCCTGCATTGGGAGGCAGATTCTTCACCACTGAGCCACCTGGGAAGCCCCCAGCCTGCCTCCAGCAAGGACTATGACAGAGTGCTGAGGGCATGCGTGTCTGGGGGGCACGAGAGCATCTGCTGCAACTACACTGACATTATCGGAGAGCGCAGGCCAGTTGTTTTGTAGAACGTCCATCAGTTAGGCTTGGTCTTCTTATTTATTTTCTCTTGTTTGGATTCAAGTGTCCCCTCAGGACATTGTATTAGAAGATGTACAGCCTAGTAAAGCAGTGTCTATCAGATTTCTCCACATAAAAGGATCTGTTTTCCTTTTCTGATAAATAGATAATCTCTGAGAAATACTTGGAGACTATATTAATGGCCTGTTCTCCAATAAACTCCTACAGAGTGTTATTAACATGTGTGTGTGCTTGGTCACTTCAGTTGTGTCTGACTCTTTGCGACCCCATGGACTGTAGCCCACCAAGCTCCTTTGTCCCTGAAGGATTCTTCAGGCTAACATATGTAGTGGTATATCAGCTATGGCCTCCAAGTCTTTGAGACTTCCTTTTGGGAGATGGGAGTCTGTGTTCTTCTGCTGTGAATGAGATGAGGCTGTGATCAGCTCTGGCCAGTGGAGTAGAAGAGGGAGAGTGATGCTGTGTGACCTTGAAGCTGTTTAACAGTCACGCAGCATCGCCTTATCCTCATGGGATGTTGGCCTTGGGCAAATCAAGTCTGCCTGTAGGAAGTCTGGCCAACTGGACATTGCCATGTTGGAGAGGCCATGAGCAGACACTCTGGCCAATAGTCCAGCAAGCTGCCAGCCAGCAGCCAGCACCAGTTGCCACTATGCACGTGACTTGCCTTAGGCATTCCAGCCCAGGTGAATCCCAGAGATGGCTGAAGCTCTATCTGATGTCTGCCTGGGATCACACAAATGACTGCAAGTGAAGACGCACACATGTGCATTTCAAATTCCTGATCCACAAAATAAGCGGGTTATGGAAGCCCCTGAAATTTGGGATAATGGATAGGCAGTCACAGCAACTTAAAAACATCTATTGATGATTCATGCTTGAGGCAATTAGTATACTGGTGGCCGCTAAAAGAAAACATAAATTCTATTATTCTTTATTACTTTTGCTGGGTATATTCCCTTTACTGCCAGCTTCCTCAAATCCTTTTAGGAACTGCTTCTTCTTATCATATTATTTCTCCAGGAAAAATAAAAGGCCCTCTGGGCTAAGACCAAAACAGAAAATGAGAATCTATTTCTTATTAATCGCTAACAAATAGTCCAGGGGCTACAATGTCAGTCTCTGACAATGAAATGACATTTTTGTCCTTCCCTTTGCTAAGAATTAATTGTAGATCTGCATCAGAAAACATAAAAGATCTTAGAACTGCAATTTTTTTCTGATCACACCATACTTACTTTGTCATATCAAATTTATATCATATTCTCCATTGAAAGAAGTTCCTTATAAAGGGTACTTTCAAAGTGCACCGACCATAAAGAGAGAACGAAACAGCTTGTCTTCTCCTCTGCCCACTGCCCCCACTGTGTGTCTGCTGACCTAAGACCCACCCTGGGGCTGCCAGACACAGCCTGACCGTGTCCTTTTCATAATGTGCCTCTGACTGTCTTTAGATGGGGCGGGCACATGAAAGTGACCCCACATTATGCTCCACAGTGAATTAGGTGGGAGGATGTGTGAAGATAATAAAAGAGAAGGATTGGGCTTTCAAAATCTTTTAGGGACACGAGTGAAAATAATAAATCTGGGTCTTATTTTTAGCTGGTGGGTTAGAATCACTAAAGAACCTCAAGGGGGTAGATATTCATCAGCCAAAAGAGGAGCATGAATATTATTTGGAGCAAACTAATAGCATCTTCAGGCTGTTCACGTGCAAAAGCCAGGCTTCTGCAGGGAGGAGAGTTTTGCACCTTACATTGCAGATCTAAGAAATTGTGATGTGCTTGTCTCATAATAGAAGCCAGGCAGAGGTAGTTAGGAAATGGAAGACACTGATTCTTGGCCTCAACGAATTCTCCATTTATTTGGGGGAGACAAGACACACACAGACGTACTGCGTCTTTTATCCACTCTCTCTCCACTTCCCTCCCCTTTACGCCAGGGTTAAGAGTTCAAGCTTAGAAGCTATGTGACCTTGAGCAAGTTACTTGCCCTTCTTAGACCTCAGTCTCTTCATCAGTAAGATGGGAATAAGACTTGGGCTTCCTTCATCATGTCGATTCAAAGGCCAAAGGAGATGCCTAAAGGGCTTTGCCCAGTGCTTGAATGCCTTGTGGTTGAGTGCCTGAGTGCTCCATGAAGGTTGCCTCTTTATCCATCCCCTGCTCCTCTGTTGGTCCTGCTTCTCCCTCTGTGCAGACACTGGCATGCAGTTCCTAGAGATGAGTGCCTGGGTTCCAGTCCTGCCTCTGCGGCTAGTGCTGTGGCCCAGGGCAATCTGCTCACATTTTCCCTGCTTCAGTCATCTTGTCCATGCAGTGCTGTGATAACAGAGCTATCACAGGGGGAGTTAGAAGGATTAATCTAGTCCATGCCCGTCAAACACCCACAGCAGGCTGCATCACAGCATTGAATCAAGGTGCAGGTATTGATATTTCTCTCTTTTCCTTTAATTAGTTGTGTGTGTTAGTCACTCAGTCGTGTATGACTCTGTGACCCCCTGGACTGTATAGCCCACCAGGCTCCTCTCTCCATGGAGTTCTCCAGGCAAGAATGCTGGAGTGGGTTGTCATTCCCTCCTCCAGGGGATCTTCCCAAACCAAGTATTGAACCCAGGTCTCCTGAATTACAGGCAGATTCTTTACCATCTGAACTACCAGCTTAATTAGTTGTTTTTTTTTTTTTTCATTTTTGCAGCATATAGGTTCCAGGGGCATTAAAGGGGTAACCTCATGTATCCTTCTTAAGCTTGACTGAGGAGGATTTCTGGTGGTGTTTTGATAAGGCAGGTGGTAAAATGAGGTATTGCAGAGCAGCCTCATTGGCTGGGTATTCAGTAAACAGCAACTCTCTTAGAAATTCTCTAGGACAAGACAAGCTGCTTGTGGAGATGAACTGCCTCCAAACCAGAGTGCGCACATTCCTTCATAGCCTCAATCCCCATGTTTTCACATGCTCACTCTCATCCCCCCTTCTCATCCTGGAGTGGGGGAAATGAGAGGAGGCAGATGATATGGGAAAGAGAAGAGAAGGTCTTAGGCAGCTGCCCAAGAGAAACATAAGGTGAAACACAAGGTGGGCCACAGATGTGAGTCACAGGTACCATTCTTCATCTCCTAAGAGCTGTGTTAAACATGGGAAAAAGCAACAGAGGAATTAATTTTCATAATACATTTTATTTAACCCAGTATACCCAAAATACCCTCAAATGAAATTGTAATTATATAAAAATTACTGAACAGGTATTTTGCATTCACTTTTTCATACTATTTTTGAAATCCAATATATACTCTGTTGTTGTTCAGTTGCTAAGTCTTGTCCAACTCTTTGCAGTTCCATGAACTGTAGCATACCAGGCTTTCCTGTTGTTCATGATCTCCTGAAGTTTGCTCAAACTTATGTCCACTGAGTTGTGATGCCATCCAGCCATCTCATCCTCTGTCACCCCCTTCTCCTCCTGCCCTCAGTCTTCCCCAGCACCAGGGTCTTTCCCAATGAGTCAACTCTTTGCATCAGGTGGCCAAAGTATTAGAGCTTCAGCTACAGCATCAGTCCTTCCAATGAATATTTATCATTGATTTCCTTTAGGGCTGACCAGTTTGATCTCCTTGCTGTCCAAGTGACTCTCAAGAGTCTTCTCTAGCACAATAATTTAAAAGCATCAATTCTTTGGTGCTCAGCCTTCTTTATGGTCCAACTCTCACATTTGTACATGACCACCGTACATGACTACTGGGAAAACCATGGCTTTGACATATATCTTTTGTACTTAGAGCAAATCTGCATGGTTTGTCTTCCTTGCCTGCTTCCTGCTCTTTCAGGATAAGGCTCTGGAGGGCCGGGGCTGCACGCACATGTGTTTGGCACATAGCCAGTCCTTGCTGAATGTTGTTGAATGCATAACCGGTTACAAAGATATAAGTCTACCAGATCCCGGAAACAAACCAACAAAAAAGTTGGTTTTTATGAAGTCCATGTTCTTTACAGTAGTAATGACAACTAACCATGTCCTAGCTCTTTCTTTGTGTCAGGCACTATGTGAATGTGTTAAATTTATTAGCACAAGACAGTTTGTTTAACTACCATAATGAGCTTAGGAGGTAGGTCTCTTACGATCTCTACTCTAAAGATGAAACCTGAAGCAAAGAAAGGCAAAGTTAGCTCCTCAAGCTTGCACACCTGATGAGAGGGAGTGTGGCTTAAACCATGTGGTCTGCTCCTGGAACCTCAGTTTTTAATGACTGCATTAAACTGCCTGCTAGAATAACCACCAGAAGGAGATTTTCAGCCAGATATATCAACCATGGGGTAGGCATGTCTTGCCATCCTTCAAACTTGTCCAGCAGTTTCTCTTTTTCATTCTTTTGATCATTTTTCTGATTTGCAGTTGAAGGAATCATGAAGTTTTTCCGTTCTGTCTCTCTTATGGTTCTGCTCTTCTCTTTTCTGGACTTAAATCCAATTGTTTTCTGCTCCATCAGTGTTCTCAGACGTCCCAGCTAGAAGTGTTCTCCTCTAGCCACCCACAACACTTTGCTTATAATATGCATTTTAATTTAAACCTGTATCTAGATAATTATTTCTTTTCCCAGCACACCCGGATGTCTCAGTGACAGGCATCATATGCCCCTGGGGTGTGTGCTCCTCTTGTTCAGGGTCAGGGATTCCATGCCTCTGTGTTTTCAGCACCACGGACAGTGTCTGACACATTAAAAGAGCTGCCAAGATGTGGACTGAATGGCTTTTTAAAAATTAATAACCAGGGTTGTTCTTATGAGCAGATGTAAGTCCACTAATGTCTTATGATTTATGAAGTGCTGAATGAGTTTGTCCTTGATTGTCTTTCCTCCCAAAATCACCATGCCAGAAACACCATTGTTATTGTGGCATCCTCCTGAAATAAGTGTTTCTTTCTCCAGGTATCCTTGGTAAAACAAAATATATTTGTGGGAAGAGTAGTGTCTTAAAATCTCTAAAACATTTGTGTGACTTGGAGATGTGCATAGAATCTATGCCCAGAGTTCTGGGGACACAAGGAGAAAGGACGGGAAGGCAGGAAGGGAGGGGGTGTTGCTAAAGCATGCTTCCCTTGATTTCCAATTTTGTCAGAAGCCAGCCTCCATATATATCCTTTTAGCACTTCTAAGTAGCAGCACAAGTCTTCCAGATGGCTGTGGAATTACTTGTAAGGCAGCCTGCAGATTATTCTTGAAAAAAAAGAAAGTTCTCATTAAAAGTGAATGAAAGTGTGAATTTTCAGCATGGTGGTTTGAAACTCTAAGAATGTTTAAGTGAATTAGACTTATGTGAAATGAGGCACACTCCAAGCCCTTTAAAGCTCTGAATGTCGGTCAGCGAACTCCTCATGGATAGTGCATTCCTGTTCAGTGTGGGCACTGCCATGGGTACCAAGGGCGGCAGTAATGAACGAGACAGGGTTATGCGATTTGCAATCGCATCCACAGACCACTAGCATGTCTTTGTAGGAAATGAGTAGGATCCACCAAGAATTTTCAGTATTTTAAAATCCTAACCAATGTCTTCTTATGTTTAGCCCTAATCATGTGCAGGAGAATGGAACTACCATCTCTTAGTCATTGCCTGGAATCAGATTATCTTTGTGTTCTAACATGGCATATCTCATTGGAAGACATCTCGTTATTCCATAAGATACAGGATGGTTGCAGGAACTGACAGAGAGAACTGTATCTGGCCCAACTTGAGATTCATGAGGCAAGACACAGGTTTTCTTGGTGCTGACAGTGTTGTATCACTCAGATGGAAGAGGCTGTGTGTTTGTTTTTATAAGAGACATTCTAGTAAAAGATCCAGTAAGATAACCATCAGCTATGTCACCTGAACCCCTCAGCTACCCTGCAGGTCACCTGCAGACAGTCCCCCTCCACACCTTGTAAATCTCTCTGGCTGTAGGAGGATGCTCTGCCTATGTGCAGGGCAGGCCACAAGGGTCAGAGCGGAGAGCCCGGGAGCAATATTCAAGAAGTAAGGGAGGGCATTGGGTAAGTTCAGATTCGGCTGCCTTGCCTTTGTGGGAGCCCATTTTTGAGTTGTATTCAGTCTTCCAGAAGGTCCCCTGTGGGGTTGGAGCCCTAGTTGCCCAGGGTGGTGACTTGCTCATTAACACTAGCTTCTTTGAATTATCCCCCATCACTGTTTCACTTCCACACTTTTGCATCATACTTTCTGGAATCATCTTCCAAATAAGGTTCCTGGACCAAATTCCTAATTTATGGTTTGCTTCTGGAGGAGTGAGAAATGCCAAGGAGGTAGAGAAATGCCTATGGTAGAGTAGATCTGGGAAGCTATTGGTAAAGGCGACTATTTGAAGGTGACACTTTGTTAGAAAACTGACAAAGGGCCAAAGCCACTGGTGGTCCTGGGATAAAAACTCACAACTGAACACAAGGATGCAGCACCCAGGCACTCTTGGCAGAAGAGGAGCCTCAGTATCACCATCTACACCTCCCATCCGGACCACTTGGGGCACTCTGCAAGCCATGTGGCCAATTTTCCTGAACATTAAACCTGTTTCTCATGCTACTCTCTCTCCTGTTTCCTCCCCTCTTCACATGACATGGATATAAGACAAGGAATCCTCAGGTCTAACTCACCATTATATTCTCAGGGCATTGTATAGCACATCAGTTCAGTTCAGTTCAGTCGCTCAGTCGTGTCCAACTCTTTGCGACCCCATGAATCGCAGCACGCCAGGCCTCCCTGTCCATCACCAACTCCTGGATTTCACTCAGACTCACCACGTCCATCGAGTCAGTGATGCCATCCAGCCATCTCATCCTCTGTCTTCCCCTTCTCCTCCTGCCTCCAATCCTTCCCAGCATCAGAGTCTTTTCCAATGAGTCAACTCTTCTCATGAGGTAGCCAAAGTACTGGAGTTTCAGCTTTAGCATCATTCCTTCCAAAGAACACCCAGGGCTGAGCTCCTTCAGAATGGACTAGTTGGATCTCCTTGCAGTCCAAGGGACTCTCAAGAGTCTTCTCCAACACCACAGTTCAAAAGGATCAATTCTTCGGTGCTCAGCTTTCTTCATAGTCCAACTCTGACACCCATACATGACCACTGGAAAAACCATAGCCTTGACTAGACAGACCTTTGTTGGCAAAGTAATGTCTCTGCTTTTGAATATGCTATCTAGGTTGGTCATAACTTTTCTTCCAAGGAGTAAGCACATGGCACCTAGAAATATTGATTTTTGTTGTTTAGTCGCTAAGTCAAATCAAACTCTTTTGTGATCCCATGGACTGTAGCCTGCCAGGCCCCTCTGTCCATGAGATTTCCCAGGCAAGAATACTGGAATAGGTTACCATTTCCTTCTCCAAGGAATCTTCCCTACTTAGGAATCAAACCTGAATCTCCTGCACTGGCAGATGGATTCTTTACCACTGAGCCACCAGGCACATAGTAAGTTCTCAATGATTATTTGTTGTTTGATTAGGTATTTACCCTTCCTCATTCATGAAGCATCAAATTCCCTACCGAAGGCGTTTCACTTGCCCCCCTCCCCACCCCATCCCCTATCCCCAGCCACGCCCATTACGGTTTTGGTCAGAGGTACGATAAATCATGTGTCTAAACCATTTAGACATTTCCTCCAACCTAAGGCTTCTCAAAATGTAGGGCATTTAAGATTCACCTAGAGAATTTGTTGGGATTCCCAGGTGAGTCAGTGGTAAAGAATTCACCTGCCAGTGCAGGAGATGTGGGTGTGATCCCCGGGTTGGAAAGATCTCCTGGGGAGGAAACAGCAACCCTTTCCAGTATTCTAGCCTGAGAATCCCATGGACAGAGGATCCTAGCAGGCTCCAGTCTGTGGGGGTCACAAAGAGTCCAACATGACTGAGTGACCACAGGGCAAGAGTTTGTTATAACATAAATTTCTGGGCCCCCAGCCAAAAGAGCCTGATTCTGGTGTGGGGCTTGATTTGCATTTCTAATAAACTCCCAAGAAATGCTAAGGACCTCACTTTGAGTATCACTGCTCTAGGTTACTGTCCTGAACTCAGCTCTCAATCTGCTATGACGGTGAAATTCACTCTCAGAACTATTCACGGGCCTGAAACGAGTCATCTATCCCCAACAGCTGTGACAGAACCTTCCTGCACCCCATTGCTGATGTTTGATCCCAGTAGAAGGACCGAGTAGATTTTGATGGGCAGAAATGTGCTTTGATTGGTTTCAGAGTCTAGTTGTTCTATAATTATATTAATTTGCTAGGACTGCCATAACAAAATACCACAGAATATTATATTTGACTTTTCTGAAGTTCAATTCTGGTGTCATCTTAACATCAGCTGACATGTGAAAAGTATGTTTTCTTTTTCAAAGTTCTTTCCTCATTGAATTCCTGTATTATTTCTGGATGGCAGTAAGGTTATTTTGTCTGAGTAAGGAAGTAGCTGTAAGTGCTATGGATTTTATAGGTGCTCGAATTCTGTTTTGGAAAATAATTTAAAAAATAACAAAATTATGGTGAACACCATTGTCTATACGTGATATTGGTGAGGTTGGTAGAGCAAGTGGCGTGATTGAGACAGAGAAATGAAGTGATTTGCTCAAGATCACATGATGAATAAATGACAGAGCTGTGGACAAATGCACTCTGCTGATTCCATATATATAGAGTTCTCTTTTAAGAACAAGGGAACCTGGGGAGTCGAAGGGATGACATATATACTTCTCTAAACCTCTTTTGTGGGAATAAGACATTTCGTGAAACAAGAGAACTCTCAGAAAACTCAAGGCCTGTTACCTAGTTGGTCAGTGAGTTAGTAACCTGGCCATTTAGGGAAAAAAGCAGATAGACTTTATCCTGGGAACTTTCCTACTGTTCTGGAAAGTTCTAACGGAGTCTGCCTGATGGGGCAGATACAACGCATGAAAGTAATCATCAGTGTTTCCTCTGAATAGCCCAGTTATTTCAGTGCTCCTCTGTTGAATAGAAATCAGTAATATTCATGGAAGGAAAGAGAAAGAGGTCAGCTAAGCAGCCTGTTGAATGGCCCACGAGCAGAAAAACAGAAGTTCATGAGAGATTTCCAAAATGGAATAAATAAAACCTTTTACTCAAGTTAATAAAATAGTTATTTCATGAATGCTTAAGTTAATAAAAGTAATTTCATAGGTTTTAAAGCTTGGTGAGGGTTTTTGTTTTCTTCTGAATGCCATTGATTTTGAAATGTCAGTTTGTTGTAATTTTTCTTTATTTTCCCTCCGTATTTTATAAGTAGCATTGTGGCTATCTTAGTGAAACTATGTAAACACAAAGCCAACAAATGAAAAAAATCTATCTTACAATTTACAGCAAATCAAACTGTCTTTGTTTGTGTTCCCCGTTAGTTTTCACATTGGCATACGTCCCTCATGTTTACATTCTTGTAGTTCCAATACTGGTAATTTTGTAGTAAAATTCCTTAGAATATAAGCCTTTGAAGAGAGGTTTGATAATAGATACAACCATGGTCACACCAGAATATTCAGTGATTCAACAAATTATACTGCAGGACTTTGTACCTTTAAGCAAGGTGCATGGGTCTTCTCTCCGGGATGGGAGATGTTGGGTG
This sequence comes from Nanger dama, assembly GCA_917880005.1. Classification (NCBI taxonomy): domain Eukaryota; kingdom Metazoa; phylum Chordata; class Mammalia; order Artiodactyla; family Bovidae; genus Nanger; species Nanger dama. The sequence goes on along the minus strand of CAKJTW010000074.1, from coordinate 4,555,508 downwards.
TAGAAGCCAATGGCAGCTCAAAATGCAAGTGCAGAGGAATAATGGGGATTGTTATTAGTGTAGTCATTACAGTTGCTGCCATTTGCTGAGTTATAAAATGAGCTATGTACCCTACATTATCTTGTTAAACCCTCCCAACAGCTTACTATTAAAGTGATACTGGTATTCATATTGTTGAAGTTTTTACAGATGAGGAAATTGAAGTTCACCAGTGTTAAGTAATTCTCTAAAGCTTATTTGCTTAACAAGTTTTGAGACCAGGAATTGAGGAAGGTCAGTCTGACCCAAACCCCAGTTCTTGTCTAATAATCCGCCTCAACTTAAGTCAACACAACTAGTGTTCTCAGCTAAAATTCTTCCATCCACTTAAATAATTCAATATTGAGCTGTTGATCACCTGATAGGAGCCAGTCAGTCCCTGGGTAGTTGTGACCCCTTCTGCCCGGAGCTGTCACTTCTTGTTATTCTCATAGGAAGTTGGTTACTGGAATCTTTCTGTGATGGTTCCCTTTTCTCATGAATTACTGTCTGCTGCCCTCACTATGGGGGAAGGGCTTTGGAGTAGCAAAGGAGGACAGTTTGAATACTGAGGAGTTGAGTGTCCCTGGAGGGCTAGAGATTCTGACGCAGTTTAAAGATATTCTAAGTTAATTGGGGGAAAAAGTAAGGAAACAAATAATAACAACAATCCAACTTGGGAAACTGGAAGCCTGCTTCAGATCAGGGCTGTAGATACATGGTTAATAGCTTTGGGCCTCAATCTGTTTATCTTTCTCTGAAACCTAAATGTCCTTGTCTTTAGAATGAAGGTAATACTTATACTTACTTTGAAGTATTAATGTGGGGATTAAATTATATATTTAATGTCGAGTGGTAACAACATCAAGTCAATCTTCTCTCTATTTCAGAGCTCAGTAAATTGCAGCCCAAGGCCAAAATCCATTCTGCCCACTGTTTTTGTAAATAAAGTTTCATTGGAACACAGATACATCATTCATTGCGAACTGTCCATGGTTATTTCTCTCTGCGACGGCAGATTTGAGCTGTTGCAACAGAGACCAAGTGTCTCACAAAGTCAAAAATATTTACTGTCTGGTCCTTTACAGAAAAAGATTGCCAGTCTCTGTTCCATATGTTCAAATTTTGTCAACTAATTTACAGAGACTGGTTTCTTATAGAACCAGTAACACAAGTAGAGTCATATATTTTGAGATAAGATATTATGAATTCTTTCAACCCTAGTCAATTTGTTTAACAGATTCATAATTTAAAACCTAACTCTTTACTTGGCACTGGAGATTTAGACCAGCAAAGGACCATGGATGCATTGTGGTCTAATGGCAAAACTGAAGAGCTTCTGAAGTAGACCAAATTGATTGAAAAAAATCCAGACTCTCTCCTATTGCCCATGTGACTTTGTGAGACTCTCTAACCTCTCTGAGCCTTTGTGTTGTCATCTGGAAACATGGGTAATGAAGTCTTAAGTGTTGTTGCAAGCTTACGGATTGATGTAAGAAGAATCTAGAACAGTGCCTAGAACATAGTAGGCATCTGGTAATTGGTGACTGTGACTGCTATGATTGTTCTTCCTATCTTAAAGAGAGTGAAGATTTTGGGAAGTTATATGAAACTTGCTTAGCCCTCAAGGAAAACATCCAGGGGAATAAGGAATAGAGAGAAGAGATGAGGAACAACCCAAGGAGTGAAGGCGAAGGCACCTTTTTCTTGAACAGTGAGGTTTTTGAAATGATGAATTGAGAAACACAGGAGCCTTTAGTGAGCTCACCTGGCCACACAAGGCCCAGCATAGAGGAGGATCTGGGAGCACCAGTTCCCATTCACGTCAGAGTGTGATTGAGAGGAAAGCGGCGGGGGGTGGGGGAGGGTGGAGGTGGGGTGGGGGGGTGGTACTTTTGCATTTAAACTCACCTCTGCTTTTGAAAATTAACAATTAAAATTTTTTTTGTCTATTCATTTGGCTGCTCCTGCTCTAAGTTGTGGCACACCAGATCTTTTTGTTGCAGCATACTAATTCTTATTTCTGCGTGTGGGATCTAGTTCCCTGACCAGAGATTGAACTCAGGTCTCCTGCATTGGGAACTCAGTCTTGGCCACTGGACCACCAGGGAAGTTCTAACAATCTTAAAAAAAATTTTTTTTTGCTTCTGTGATCTGGCATGCTGAGGTGTGAGATCACAAGGAAACTTACTTCATGCTTCTGGCTTGGCTCACTCATTCCACGTACATTTAGTGAGCAATTTCCATGAGAAGGCACTTTGCTAGGCACCTAGCAAATAACAGTGGGCGAGGTTTCCATGATCTTTTTGTTTATGGAGCAGACATTCCCGTGGTGACACACATCAGAGGCATTAAAAGTGATGGGTGGACTGAAGGAACAGGCTGAAGGACATGCAACAGCAGAGGGAAGCCTTCAAAAGCTGAGCTGAAAGAAACCTTCAGTAAGAGAAAGTGTACGTGGAGGAGAATAACTGTCCTTTTATTTTCCAAGATTTGGAAAGAGATATATTTTCAAAGGCATCATCTCTTCAGCCTGAAATGTTCCAGTCTGTCCAATTTACATAACAAGGTGTGTTATACAACACATCACAAAACATATATTAATTGAAAAGGTTAGTGTTGAAAAGGATTAATTTCTTCTTCCCTAGCAACACAGACCTAATTAAATCTTTCCAGAAGCAGATGGACAATTCCGCCCTCCAAATCAAGATATTTATGTAAATATCACTGAGCTAATTGATGCTCAGCTGAATCAAAGGAAGGTAAACAATGCGCTTTCTTGGTGTCAACAGTTGTGAGTTTGATTTACTGCATTAATGACTTCCTGGAATGAGCTATTATCCAGAGTAAAAGAGATTCTGGGATCTAATTTATTTTCTTGATTATTAGAGTCACGTGGAGAACGAGCCCTGTTTACAGGAAGTATCCACGTTAGAAGACAAGAACTTGGCGCAGGGCCCCTCGACCCAGAGGCCAGAGTCTCTGCTGAGGAGTGGTGGTTCTGCATGAACATTCAATGATGTGCTGAAGAGGAGCATTAGACAGGGGAGCTCCCATCATTAAATAACTCCAGTGAGTCAAAGCCACGTGGGCTGGGGAAGCGATGAACTAAGATTTCAGAGACCTAAGTACAGTGCTTGGCTTTCCTGTCATTGGCTGTATGTTTTTGGTGGGTCACGGCTTCTCTGCTCTCTGTTGTCTCAGATAAATGAAAGGACTAGTACCTGCTGGCTCATGCTCAGGGCTGTAGATTTGGAAATTGATAAGAGAGTAGGTAGGAAGTGTACTGTGAGAGACAGATGACCAAGTAGAAGTTGTTGTTACTGTTGTTATTATTATCTGGGTATTAATATTAGTACTTCGTTGCATTATGTCTTCGTCAGGTTCTGCCAGCCTGCAGGTGAAATGGTCATGTTCTCCCTCCGCTCTCACTGGCCACCTTTTAGATCCTCAAAATTTTCCCTTCTTCAGATCTGAAATTTTCTTCTTCCTACTCTATGCATGCCTGCTGCTGCTGCTGCTAAGTCGCTTCAGTCATGTCCGACTCAGTGTGACCCCATAGATGGCAGCCCACCAGGCTCCCCCATCCCTGGGATTCTCCAGGCAAGAACACTGAAGTGGGTTGCCATTTCCTTCTCCAGTGGGTGAAAGTGAAAAGTGAAAGTGAAGTAGCTCAGTCGTATCCGACTCTTAGCGACCCCATGGACTGCAGCCCACCAGGCTCCTCCGTCCATGGATTTTCCAGGTGAGAGTACTGGAGTGGGGTGCCATTGCCTTCTCCGCTATGCATGCCTAGCCCCTTTTCATTAATACAGGATTCCCCTAAAATGTTCTCTTAGGAAGTTCTTCATTCTATCTAAATGGGTGCTCCTCCCTATTTTTACTTCGTTACCACACCTTGTAATGTGGCATCATTTATTTGTGATAAGCTACTATTTCTTTGTCTTCTTGGTTAATGTCTATCTCTCCTGTTAGTCTGTAAATTTATTTCTACACTTACCTCCTTACTTCCTTCTCCCCAGTCACCACGCAGCCGGGGGTTTTATACTCTGAAGTGGCCAGTTTTGCTTGGCATCCTCTGGGGGCTGCCTAAATCCTGTTTCTTTCTTTGTTCCTTCCTGTGTGCTGGATGAAGAAATTGTGTAGGATAGCAACTAACAGCATGCAGTTTTGAGGAAGAGCCCTTGGGTTCAAATATCTCTTTGTTTCCTCATGTATAGAAATAAAAGGAGCGTCTTCTTTACTGGAGCGCACACATGCTTAGGCTTCCCAGGTGGTGCTAGCAGTAAAGAGCCCACCTGCCAATGCAGGAGGCATAAGAAATGTGGGTTTTATCCTTGGGTTGGGAAGATTGCTTGGGTGAGCCATGGCAACTCACTCCAGTATTCTTGCCTTGAGAATCCCACAGACCAAGGAGCCTGGTAGGGTACATTCCATTGGATTGCAAAGAGTAGAACATGACTGAAATGACTTAGCATGCAGCATGCATGTAAGCATGCTTAGAATAACATCAGGCATATGATAAGCAATCAGTAAACATTATGCATTGTTATGATTGTTGCTGTGATGGTTACTCTGTTTAAGGAGAGACCAGGCTCCACACATGACTCACTCTTCATTCCTGCAGAGCCTTCTGCACTGGGTTCCTGTCCCTCCCCCCCAGTTCAGCCAGCTGCCTTTTGCTTTTTAAAGACTGTCCTAGACCTGGATGGGATCCACAACACCCATTTGGGGCTCTGTTTTAAAGTGGAATTGACGCTCTCTCAGGCAGCAGGTGTATTTGTTAAACAGACTGGAGCTGTCTAGCATCAAATTGAGATAAAATCGCTGTGTTCTTGGGAACCCGGTTTGCTACATCTGTTCTTCTCTGCCTAGGAACACCCATCCCTTCAATTTTCTGCCATCATTTTTGTATTTCTCCCAGTAGACCAACTCTCAGAATATTTCCCTCTCCTTCATTGGCCTTCTCTGCCTCCAATTGACCTGAAAGGCTGCAGAGAGACAGGCAGGCACCTTATTCTTCATCTCCCTCATTGACATTCAGAGGGAGCCAGGGAGAATTCTGCTAAGTGCTGCTCCTGGCCTGGTGTCACTGTGGTTGTGCTGGTGTTGGGGAGGCCCAATTGAGGCCACCAGCTCCTGTCCTTGGAGTGATTAACATGCTTCATGTTACTGTTGTTTAGTCACTAAGTCATGTCTGACTCTTGCGACCCCGTGGACTGTACCTGCCAGGCTTCCCTGTCCATGGATTCTCCAGGCAAGAATACCATAGTGGGTTGCTATTTCCTTCTCCAGGGGATCTTCCCAAGCCAGAGACTGAACCCTGTCTGCTGCACTGCAGGTGGATTCTTTACCACTGAGCCACCAGGGAAGCCCAATCTGCTTCCTGCTAAATGTCAATTATAATTATCACCTTTTCTGGGTTGAAGGTGAGGAGACTGAGACCCAGGGAAGAAGTTATACCCCCAGGTTAGGAATGCAGCGTATTTTTATGGGATGGAATTCAACCCATAGCAGGATTATAATCAACAATGATAACTATGATGCCTATTACTTAGTAACTGCATTTACATGCAGGGAATTGATATTTATGCGCATTGCCTCTTTTACTTCTCAAACAGGTTGTAACATTATTTCTGCTTTACAGTTGAGGAAACAAAGGCTTTGTGACCTTACGTCATTTGCTCAAGGTCCCACAGACAGACGGCAGAGCTGGGGTACACATGCAGACAGATTGCTGTGCTTACAGTCTTAAGTTCTTTTGTCACTGGGGAAGCAGCATCTCCCTTGTAGTGTGGGTGATGTGAGATGATGCATGTGAGATTTAAAGTTTAATGTCTGACATGAGGCAACTGCTCTGCATATGAGTTGCATTCCAATGCAAGATGTGTTTCTTAGCAGCTCTGCCCTTCCCTGCTTCCACACCCTCACCAGGCCACCTCCCTTCTCCTCCATCTTCTTTAAGCTCTCATCGTACCCTTGACCTTTCTACTTGAGCATCAGATAGGCATCTCAAACCTGTGTGTTCGTAACAGACTTATGGATTCTTCTCTCCAAGTCTTCACCCCTCTCCCCCCCCCTCCTCACTTTATAAATGGCACTGCCATCCACAGAGTTGCCCAGGCTACACACTTCAGCAGCTTCCTTCATAGCTCAGTCTGTAAAGAATCTGCCTGCAGTGTTAGAGATCCAGTTTTGATTCCTGGATTGGGAAGATCCCCTGGAGAAAGAAATGGCAACCCACTCCAGTATTCTTGCTTGGAAAATCCCATGGACAGGAGGAGGGCTATCCCTGGCGGGCTACAGTCCATGAGGTCGCGAGAGTCGGACACGACTTAGTGACCAACCCAGCACCACACACAGTTCAGAGTTAGGGTGGCTCTCTTTCACACACTCCTGTTCTCTTCCATCAGTAAGTCTTGTCCATCTTACCATGTTCAGCTCAACAACTGCCATATAAACCACTTCATTTCTCACCTTGACAAAAGCAAGAGGTCTAGCTGGTCTCCCTGCCTCTAGCCTAGTTCCCCTGCAGTCCATTCCCCACCCAGGGGGTGAGCAAGTGATCTCGTTAAGGGTAATTCAGATAATGCCGGCATTTCTGTAAAACCTTTCAATGTCTTCCCATGACGCTTAGTGTAAGATCCAGAGAACAAGAGCCCAATACAGTAAAAGATCTGACTACCACTGCTGCTGCCTGCTCTGAGACCTCATCTCCCCTACCCCTGCTGCTCATGCTTGCTTCACCAGCTTCTCTCTGTCCTGTGACCATGTCAAGCTCATTTTTGTCTTGGAATCTTTGCAAGAGTCATTCTTTTGCCTGGAACATTCTTTCTCCAAATCTGGTCACCATTCAGCCTTCAACTCAAACATCTCAGATTTCGAGGGTATATTGTTGTGTTGCTAAGTCGTGTCCGATTCCTTGTGACCCCCATGGACTGTAGCACACCAGGCTCCTCTGTCCTTTACTGTCTCCTAGAGTTTGCTCAAATTCATGTCGCTTGAGTCGGTGATGCTATCTAATCATCTTGTTTTCTGCTACCCCCTTCCTTTCTTTCCGTCTTTTCTAGCTGTGGTGTGAATCAATGCTCATAACCAAGACTGAGAGTAGTGCTTGCTGTATTGTAGGTGCTCAAGAGATACTTGTTGACCTAGTGGAATAGAAGAGATCCAAGTTCAGTGACTGTTTTTCATCCTTAGTTCTCAGTGTCTGGCACACAGTAGGTCTGTGGAAGCTGTTCTTCAAATGAATGAAAGCATACATTTCTTAGATGTGGGTTGCAGACTGAGAATTTAAGAAAAGAAGTCAATATGTCTTTTGTGTTCTCCACTTAGCATTCATGGTGTAGCCCCTGGTTTAGAGAAGACAGATGCCTCTAATTTTCTGCTGTTCTCCTAAAGGGTGATCTTTCTAATTCCTTACTCTACATCTGTCTGGCTGCATTTCGGTGGTAAGCAGGGCTGGGAAAGCTGGCAGGGGGCTGCCTTTCTCTCTGGGGAGAATTTACCGGCCAGTCTGGCTATTGCCTTCTTTCCTGGCCACAGTCTGGTAATTTCAGCCCTCAGCCAAACAGATGGACAATAGTAGCAATGAAATGAAGATATTCACGTAAATATCACTGAGCAAATGGATGCTCAGCTGAACTAAAAGAAGGGAAACAAGACGGGAACACGATATTAACAGCTGGGAAGATAATTTGCCACATTAATGACTTTTCCTGGCAAGCTGTTCTTGGGAGGACACAGATCCAGGATCGAATTCATTTTCTTGATCAGTGGAGCTGAATGCAGAGGTGACACCTGGTACATGAAGCCTGATAAATCATACATCGTAAATCACCTAGCCCTGATAGGAAAATCCTCAGTGCTCACAAGAGATGCTTTTCTCATGGAGGACTGGCTTTCAGTAGGATTTAAATAGTCTTTTTCTCATTCATTACATTCTTGAGAGCCTACTATGCACCACTTTGTTAGGTCCTGAGACTAAAAAGATAAAGGGTTGCAGCCACCTGTCTGTGACTGTAATCTATCCAGAGAGGCAGAGTTGTAATTCAGCTAGCACAGGATTGTGGAGACCTTGCTAGAAATGTCCACAGTGGGAGTACAAAGGAGGAGGTGGTCAGGTCTTGCACTGGTCTGGGAATCATGTAGACGTGTCATTAAAGGAGGTGACGCCTGTGAACAGTAATGAGCTCAACACAGATGAGCAGGTCAGTCTGGGCAGAGGAACCAGCAAGAAGAGAAGTGCAGCTGTCCACCCTTGAACTGTCCATCAAGACGTGGACAGTCAGCTTGACCTGGGAAGAGGAAAGGATCAGCAGCAAGAGGATGTGGGGGCCCACAATATTCAACTTCTCTGCTAGACCGTGTAAGTCTTGCTTTTGAATCTCGAGTGCCTATCCCATTATAGTTATCAATAAATACTTTTCACATGAATGAATGTATGAAAGATTGCAAGAGGGTCCATCCCTCCTTTTTCTTCAACCAGGCATTGAGAAGGGTTGGATAAAAATGTTATTCTGGGTAACCCCATAATGTACACTAAACGTATGTCAGTGCTCTTGGTCCAGATTAGAGCGATGACTGAAGGCATGTTGCGTGCTAGATTTTCTGTTGTTCTGTGCTGGGGCTTTGTAGTATTGGCTATTAGCTGTTCAGAAAGCTTGCTGATCAAGTGAAGTTAAGCTTATTCAGCTTATTACAATAAAAGAACATCAAATGAGTCTCATAGTGCATTCAAAATTAAAGGTAAAGAGTGATGACTAGTATTATTTAGGGTGCATGATCTTTACCTTAGGACTTACAAGATAGGGAACTAATTGAGGGTGGGCAGAGTTACAAAGTCCCTAACTTACTATGGTTAAATTGACTATTTTTTCACATTAAAGTGAAAAAGTGAAATCACATTCACTAGAAACTATAGTCTGAATTTTTAATTTTGATCTTTTTCAGGCTAGTGATCTAAGATATCAGGTCCCAGTCAGCCATGTGATCATAAAGGTAAACAATTGATACACTTAAAACCATTCTCTACCTGTTCAGTTCAGTTCAGTTTCTCAGTTGTGTCTGACTCTTTGTGACCTCATGAACCGCAGCACGCCAGGCCTCCCTGTTCATCACCAACTCCTGGAGTCAGCCCAAACCCATGTCCATTGAGTTGATGATACCATCCAGCCATCTCTTCCTCTGTCATCCCTTTCTCCTCCTGCCTTCAATCTTTCCCAGCATCAGGGTCTTTTCAAATGAGTCAGCTCTTCGCATCAGGTGGCTGAAGTATTGGAGCTTCAGCTTCAACATCAGTCCTTTCAATGAACACTGAGGACTGATCCCCTTTAGGATGGACTGGTTGGATCTCCTTGCAGTCCAAGGGACTCTCAAGAGTCTTCTCCAATACCATAGTTCAAAAGCATCAATTCTTTGGTGCTCAGCTTTCTTCACAGTCCAGCTCTCACATCCATGCATGACCACAGGAAAAACCATAGCCTTGACTAGATGGCCTTTTGTTGGCAAAGTAATGTCTCTGCTTTTCAATATACTATCTAGGTTGGTCATAACTTTCCTTCCAAGGAGTAAGTGTCTTTTAATTTCATGGCTGCAGTCACCATCTGCAGTGATTTTGGAGCCCCCAAAATAAAGTCTGACACTGTTTCCACTGTTTCCCCATCTATTTGCCATGAAGTGATGGGACTGGATGCCATGATCTTAGTTTTCTGAATGTTGAGCTTTAAGCCAACTTTTTCACTCTCCTCTTTCACTTCAATCACTAGGCTCTTTAGTTCTTCACTTTCTGCCTTAAGGGTGGTATCATCTGCATATCTGACCTGTACTGCCCTTCTATTTTCCACTTTCAGTACAGTATTCAATACATGCATTAGATAGCCAACACTTTATTACAGAATAGGCTTTGCCTTAGATAATTTTGTCTACTACAGGCAAACATGAGCTTCCCAGGTGGTGCTAGTGGTAAAGAACCTCCTGCCAATGCAGCGGACATAAGAGATGCGGGTTTGATCCTTGGGTTGGGAAGATCCCCTGGATTGGCAACCCACTCCAGTATTCTTGCCTGGAGAATCCCATGGCAGAAGAGCTTGGTGGACTACAGTACCTAGGGTTGCTAAGAGTTGGACACTACTGAAGTGACTTAGCATGCACGCATGCATAGGCTATGTAAGTGTTCTAAGCAGGCTTAAAGTAAGTGAGGCCAAGTATGATAGGCTAAGTGGACTAAATGTATCTTCAACTTATGATGAGTTTATTGGGATGTAACCACAGAGTAAGTTGAGGGAGATCTGTAAAAGCTTTTGATACTGTTGATCTTGAGCGCAGTCTGGTTTTCAGAAGGTATTTTTGAAATAAGTAAATAATGTGTGTGTGTGTGTGTGTGTTGGTCTTATCACAGTATTGTTTAGCACAAAATCTAGTAAAGTGTGCTTTGTTCCAGAATTGTGGACATGGTGACAGGAAAGTATGCTGGTTCCGTTTCCAGCAGGTTCCAGCACACAGAGGCAGAAATGCACATGTTGTGCCGAATAGTCATTCACTTTTTCATTCTTTTATTATATCCATCTTTATTTTTATGCTTTCACTTCTTATTTCATTTGTAAAACAAATGTTTGTAGAGACTATCAGATTAAAAATAAGTGTGTCTTAAGGTTTCAGGTGTGGAGCTAGGCACTAAGGAGTAAAAGAATGGAAAAAAACAAGACTGCATTTATAACATGAACAGAGTAAGTGAGCTATAGAAGAATAACTGCTATGGTGCAGAAGACATTAGTATTTCTCAAAGTGGGGTCATAGGCCACCTAGACTGCTCTGTAAAAAGTTTATTTTATTATGGTAGTAGCTCCCAACACGAGGTCCACACTATTTATTTGTTTCTCGGCTGTGCTGAGTCTTTGTTGCTGCACATGGGCTTTCTCTAGTATTGGCAAGTGGGGACACTTTTCCCTGTGGTGCTTGGACTCACTGTGGTGACCTCTCTTATTGCTGAGCACAGGCCCTAGAGCGTGTAGGCTCAGTAGCTGCGGCACATGGGCTTAGTTGCCCCGAGGCATGTGTGAGGTCTTCCCGGACTAGGGACTGAACCTGTGTCCCCTGCATTGGCAGGTGGGTGTTTAGCCACTGGAGCACCAGGGGAGTCCCGATCTGCCTGTCTTAGACACTCTGTATACTGTTAAGTGGAGTCATGCCATTTTTGCCTCTCAGTGCTTGTTTTATTTACCTAGCAATTGTCCTTAAGGTTCATCCATGGCATCATGTGTTTCAGAATTTTCTTCTTTTTCAAGTCTTGAATAGTACTCTATTGGTGACAGGGAGGCCTGGCATGCTGTGATTCATGGGGTCGCAAAGAGTCGGACACAATTGAGCGACTGAACTGAACTGGATGGAACATGGAATACACGAAGCTGCTTTTTAAGTGTTCAGGCTCCTGAGCACTAGTTGAGATATACTGAGTCAGAATTTCTTGGAATGGGGCTCAAGAATTTATATTTTAAAGTCTTTCCCAAAATTCTCATGCTAATTTACTTTTGAGAACTATTAGTTAACACCATGAGAAATACTCTGCTTGTTGAGATCATTATAAACTCCGTCACCCTAATAAAGTGCAAATAATTTTTGGAGGAATAAATGAATATGATAACTAGGGAGGAGCAAAGATGAAAGGGCATTTCAGAGGTCAAAGTCTAGAGCAGTGGTGTCCTTGAAGAATGACTAGAGATCGGTATATCTGGTTCTGCTATGCCCTTGAAATACCAAGGTATCATTTTCCTCTTCTTGTTCACATCAGGATGAGAATTAATTTTCTAATTATCTCTGCAGGCCATACAGTTCTCATGGAAATCAGCCATGGGACAGGGTGTCTTGACTCTCCTGGTCGGTCGCTTAATTGTACGTACATGAGAAATGTCATGTTTCTCCCTGAGGTTAAAATGAGCTGGAACAGCCTATATGAGTTCTTTTTACCTTTTTTTCTTTTGATCTAGTTTTAAGAAAATCTCTTTTTTTCCTCACTGAATAATTCAAAAATTTTCAATTTGCATGCTTCAAGTTTCCATTGAGCCTTCCATTTTTTCCCCTCCAAATCACATAATTCTGGAGCACTTTCCATGTTTTTATCTCCTAGGCCATCCTCCAAAGAACAAGTTTGAAATGTAGATAAGCTACTGTGTGGCAGAGCATGAAAAGTACTGGATTAGAAGTTCAGGTTCTGGGTCCAAGCCTCACTGTCTCACTAACCTGTGAGGTGATCTTGAATGAGTTCCTTTATCTGTGAAGTTTGCTTTTTCTTGCTTTTCTTTTGTTGTTTCTGTCAGTCGCTAAGTCATATTCTACTCTTTGTGACCCCATGGACTGCGGCACTCCAGGCTTCCCTGTCTTTCATTATGTTCTGGAGTTTGCTCAAACTCGTGTCTATTGAGTTATGGTAACTCTTCAATGAGACAATATATGTAATATGCCTAGTTTTATAAGTGACATGAAATAAGTGGCTAATATGGATTTCCTTGCATGATAGGTATTATTTCTTTTTAAAATATTTATATTTATTCATTTATTTGGCTGTACCTGGTCTTAGTTGTGGCTCATGGGATCTTTAGTCGCTGCTTGCGAACTCTTAGTTTTGGCATGTGGGATCTAGTTCCCCGACCAGGAATTGAACCTGAGCCCCCTACGTTAGGAGCTCAGAGTCTTAGGCACTGCACCCCTAAAGAAGTTCCCTAAGTGCACTTCTTTACGTATGCAACCCACATCACTTTTGAGTTGGGAGACTGTACTTATAGAAAACCATTAGTGATCAAAGTTTTTGTTGATACGATGGGTGAAGCAGTTTTGATAGTGATCAGAGGTGTGCATGGTCTGGGCAGTGTTTCACACAAGATCACCTGGGGATCTTATTAAAATGTTGAGTCTAAATCTCAGGACTGAGCTTCTGTAGTTTAAAAAGGATCCAGGTGATGCCAGAGTTTCTAATTATGGACCAACTTCCTTCAAGAGCTCTAACGAGGAGCCTGGGTGTATTTTGTGTGTGGCAGAAATAGGCCAGATGCACGACCACCCCATTCATCCCTTCTGAACAGTCCAGGGCACCTGGACCCCCTTGCCAGAAGGGCCACTTGGCTGGAATCTGGCCAGTGGAATCTGGAGGGAGTAATATATTCCTGACTATATGATGTCCCATGATACTCCTTCTCTCTCTTTGCTTATCATTGGGCTGTACATAAAGGCTATGGTTTTTCCTGTGGTCATGTATGGATGTGAGAGTTGGACTGTGAAGAAGGCTCAGCACCGAAGAATTGATGCTTTTGAACTGTGGTGTTGGAGAAGACTCTTGAGAGTCCCTTGGACTGCAAGGAAATCCACCCTGTCCATTCTGAAGGAGATCAACCCTGGGATTTCTTTGGAAGGAATGATGCTAAAGCTGAAACTCCAGTTTCATGCGAAGAGTTGACTCACTGGAAAAGACTCTGATGCTGGGAGGGATTGGGGGCAGGAGGAGAAGGGGACGACAGAGGATGAGATGCCTGGATGGCATCACCGACTCGATGCATGTGAGTCTGAGTGAACTCCGGGAGTTGGTGATGGACAGGGAGGCCTGGTGTGCTGCAATTCATGAGGTCGCAAAGAGTCAGACACGACTGAGCGACTGAACTGTACTGTACATAAAGGATCCAGTAGAGAGTTCTCTAGAGTTCTGGGGCTGGTGTCATCCCAAGACAAAAGAAGCTGTGATCCCAAAACCAATACCGAGAATGCCTCTTACTGCTTGGACTGCCAGTGCAGGCAATGACCCAAGTGAGAAATGAAACTTTGAATTAGAGTTTGCATCTTTTCCAGGTATATGAAAATGACACAATATTGTAAAACAACCATACCGCAATTTAAAAAACAGAACTGTGGTTACATTAGCCCACTGAGGTTTTGATTGTTAGTTACAATAGCTGGTATAAATTCCCTGATGGGTCCAACAGGTGTGCTAAGCTACGGATCCCCTTAGTCCTGGAGGTGGGCTACACGGGCAGCTCTTCCTGGCCCTCCTCTCCCAGCTTCACGCAGTCTCTTCTGCCAGCTCCACGGAGTCAGATAAACAGTAACACTTTTCCGTGTGCCATAACTTGAGAAAGTTGGAAAACGCTTTAAATAAAAACAGTCTGGACTCAAGTATTAGGAAGCCCTGGCATTCCCCTCCGAGCACTGTTGTGTTTCACTCTATCACCGCCATTCATCTACATTACCTCCCTCTGCCTCAGTTTTCTCAAGTGTCCCACTCCACTTTAATGTGACCATTTTGTAAGCCAAATGTGAGAAAACTCCAGTACGCTTGGTAGTGTCCAGGAAAAGTAGGTGCAGACTGATGGTTTGATGGGAGCAGAAGAGATTTAGCCATAGGCACAGCACAGTGGATGGCAGAGGCGAAAGAGCAACCAAAAGACTCATGGGCTTGATTCACAAATGAGAAATGGAACTCATTTTGAGAAATCAATTGGGTGTCACGGCATATTTATGGGTCCCTGCTCCTAGCAAGCATTGCATTCGGCTAATGCGCCCTCGTTTACAACCTCAGCTCCCAGAGTTGGTGAACGTTGTCCATCTCCTTCTTCTCATGATTACAAGCAAGGTTGCTGCTGACTTCCTGATGGAATTTTTCAATCCTCTTTGAATGTTCTGGGATAATGGATTTTGTTCTCAACCATCAGACACCCTGGCATTTAGCTGAGTTTCGGTGATGTCCTTGTAGGTAGAATCACTCAGGGATGGTTTCAAAGGGAGAGACATATTTCATAGAAATTGTAGAATCATAGACTCACAGTACTAGAAACCTTTGTGTTTGACCTCTTCATTTTACAGATGAGGCCCCAGATGGGAAAGTCACCTGCCTGGATTCATTTTACCATAGCACTAGACTATCTCCTGGTTAACCACAGAATGCAATAACCATTCCATCTCTTTCTATGGACAGTGGTGACCACCAATGATGGGTTCTTCAGTGGCTGTGTATCTTATAATTCTCACTGTGCCTACCCAAAAAGGTACTCCCTAAATGCTGCTGAGCAGGCTTCCCAGGTGGCACAGTGGTAAAGAATCAGCCTGCCAGTGTAAGAGAGGTAGAGACACAGGTTCAGTCCCTGGGTCAGGAAGATCCCCTGGAGAAGGAAGTAGCAATCCACTCCAGTATCCTTGCTTGGGAAATCTCATGCACAGAGGAGCCTGGTAGGCTACAGTCATGAAGTCGCAAAAAGTCAGACACAGCTGAGTGACTGAGCATGCATGCATGCAAATGCTGCTGAAATTAAATATCTGCTTTAATTTATTATAAAGCAGGTCCTCTCAAGTAGATATCATGAAACATTTATGGGGCTGTAAGGGGAAAAATATATGCTACATAATATTGAGTCAAAGAGGAATGCTTCTGTTGACTGATTTTTGCTAGATAACCTTTAGATGTGTTCTCATTTAACTCTATACAGGTTATTATTTTAGAGATTATTTGAAGAGGTAAAGTGGTATCATAAAATGAAATAAATAATAATGTAAAGATCACAATAATATAGAAACCTACAATAATATAGAGACTGGCTATGAAAATTTGCTTGTAATTTGGGACTTTGGATTTCAAGATTGGGACTTGGGGAACAAAGTTCTCTATCTACCTATAAAAATGTATTCAGTTTGGTATTACAGTTCTTTTATTAGCAAGCAAAAGCAGGGAGCTCTTCTTTCTTTTCTTGGGGAAAGCCAGGAATTGTAGCCTTTGAGGAATAAGCATCTTTTGTTTTTGATAACTGAAAACAAATGATCTTTCCTTATAACTCCATGGGAAAGAAATAAGCTTTGAAACACAGAGTCCACATTATCATAGACAAGAACAAAAGAATCAGAGTCTAAATTTAAATTTAAAATGGTGAATTGGCACATGGAAAGAGCAATGGGTTCTTAATCCGAGGTTCTTCATCTTTTCAGTAAGACAGTTGCAGTTCCTTCCAACTGGAACATTTCTAGGATTGAAGATCAGTGAGCAGGTAAGTGGTGGCACAGTAGAGTGGGTCTTCATTACAGATGGGGAGCCACAAAGACCTGGATTTGATTCCCCCTTCCATTGCTTGCTGAGTAATCTTGGGTAAATTGCTTAACTTCCTTGAATCTGAAATCTCTTTCATTTTTCTTAAAATGTAGGGAGAGAATTATTATAAAAATACCTGTCTTGTAAGGTGATTGTAAAACTCAGTAACAGAAGGTTACTTTCTTAAATTGGTACTGTATTATGGAGTACCTAATAATTGGTTTGTCCAAAGTCACAGGGAAGCAGTCTAAGCGCTTGAACCCAGTTCCTCTGCCTTCCAGTCCACTGAGCTTTACATTATGCTTAATTGCCTTTAGATGATGTTAAGGACGTCAGAAGTGACACAAATTAAGGGTGTTAAGAACTTGCTGAGGAAGTATTTGCTCACCCTGCTGTTTTATCTGCTCTGGTTCAATCCCTAAGCCTTGCTCACCTCTACTCTTGCATTATTTTCCTCTCTAGTCTTTCTTTCTCCAGAATCTTTTGTTGTAATCCACACTCCTTCCTGTAGCTAGAGTCATCTTCCTAAAGTGAATCTTAAAAATCACTCCAGTGTATATATAACTTCCTTGGCTTCCTTTCAACTAAGAATAAAGCCCAAGGTCTTTGTTAGGTGTCTCAGGCAGGGTCTAATTGGAAGACAGAGACCACCTAAATATTTAATAAAGAGGGTCTTTTGATCCAGGGAATTCGTTAGAGGTAATTGCATTGCTGAAAGGGCAGACAAAGGACAGAGGCAACCCAAAGGTTAGTGACGGAGCACTAGCACCAGCCTGAGGCCAGAGGGACAAAGGACTCAGGGACCAGGGCAACCCGAAAGCTGGAAACATCGTGGGAAGGTCAGTCTGATGATGGAGGGAGCCGTGCAGGAGACTCAGCCACCGCAAGATATCACATGAAGCAGAGGATAATGGGAAGAAAGCCCCTCGCTTTCCTCATTTCCTTACCGTTCCTACCCCTCTTCTCCCTTTGTGTGAGGCCAGTTAGAAGTCAGCTGATACAGGAGACTGTAGGACCAACCTCCCTGAGATTCAGAGCAGGATAGATAAGGAAGGACAAGGACTGCATTGCCCTAGGACCCACATCATGCCTTATCAGACCAATAGCCATCTCTGGACTCATCTTCCAAATATTTTTCTCTTTGATGCTCCACACCTTATAAAGCTCTTCTTGAAAGTAGCTCTTGCTTAGCATCACTAAGATACTTAGCAAGCTCCTCTTAATATTCATGACCTCTTTTTTAAATACATTGTCTATGCTACAAAGACTTTCCTAAACATTGAGAAAGCAGCCAATCAGCCTCATTGAATGAACTCAGTATCGTGCACTGTGATCATTTTCCACTCACATCTGTATCTCGTATTTGAAGCCCAGGACCAAGTCGATTTTCTCTTGGATTCTCAGCATTGAGCACAGGAACTGGTAGATAGGAGGTCTTCAATAAGTGTTTGTAGAGTGACAAATGAAAGATGACTCTGAGTTCTGTGATCCAGAGTCAAGATGTTTTCGGTGTTGTTCAGTCACTAAGTTGTGTCTGACCCTTTGTGACCCCATGGACTGTGGCATGCCAGGCTCCTCTGTCTTCTACAATCTCCCAAACTCATGTCCATTGAGTCAGTGATGCCATCCAACCATCTTATCCTCTGTCATCCCCTTCTCCTCCTGCCTTCAATCTTTCCCAGTATCAGAGTATTTCCCAGTGAGTCAGCTCTTTGCATCAGGTGGCTGAAGTATTGGAGCTTCAGCTTCAACATCAGTCCTTCCAATGAATATTCAGGGTTGATTTCCTTTAGGATTGACTGGTTTGATCCCCTCAGAGTCCAAAGGACTCAAGACTCTTCTCTAGCACCACAATTCGAAAGCAGCAATTCTTCAGTGCTCAGCTTTCTTTATAGTCCAACTCTCAATCCATACATGACTACTGGAAAAACTATAGCTTTGACTATATGGCCTTTATTGGCAAAGTGATGTCTTTGTTGAAGTGAGTCAACATAATTGGTTATTTGTTTAGATCCAATAGCCATCTATATTGTTCACCTAGGGCTACCATAATGAAATACCACAGATGGGATGCCTTAGAAAGTGGAAATTAATTTCTCACAATTCTGGAGGTTGGTAGGCTGAGATCAAGGTGCCTACAGGCGTGGTGTCTCCCGAGGCCTCTCTTCTTGGTTTGTGGATGGCGGACTTCTTATGTCCTCACATAGCCTGTTCTCTGTGAGTGTGTCTCCTCAGTGTCTCTTCTTCCAAGGACATCAGCCATGTTGGACAAGGGCTCCACCTTAACAATCTCATTTAACCTCATTAAATATAGTCAGTTTAGAACTTCTACATACGAGCTTTGGGGTAACATAATTCAGTCTACTGTACCACTCCTCCAGGAAACCTTCAAGGAGACCCGGATGAGTCTTGTTAGGAAGACTGATTTTTGAATGGTGGATCTCTGCTTTGAGAGTCCTCCAGGCCCAAATGCTGGGAGCATCCTTTGACTTTCTCTGTCTACTGGCTGCCCGGTCAGAAGACCAAGGCTCCCAGGACACTCTTGTTCTCTGGAGTCCCCCAAAAAGGGGGCCCTCTCCATGATATTCTGAATGTCCCTGTCTGATGACTACTCATTATTTCTCCAGACTGTAATGATGATCTCAGCTTGAGAGGGAAAGAATAATGAACCATTTATTCACATTCAAGACACTAATTAAAAAGGCACAGTTTTGTTTTCACGAGTTGTCTTGATGACTTAATTATAGCAAGGCTGTGAAAACATCACATTTTGAGGCTTGAAAGTGACTGTAATGTAAAAACCCACAATACCTTCCATGAGCCTGAGGGATGAGAGGTAAGGAGCAGGCAGATAGAAGAAAGGTAGGGTTGAGGTCAGCCTTTGAGCTCCAGTTCTCCTTGACTTGGCTGAGTGACCTCAGGCCAGCCACTTCACCTCTGGTCCTGTTTCTTTTACAGAAATACAGGTGAAGTTCCAGAACCACTTCACTCAGTTGCTGCAGGGATCATATGGCCCCTTCACAGTGTCATCACTGAAGGCTCATAAGCTATGTTAAACTACTGACTGTTGAAGGAATCTGGCCCGTTGGTTTGCAACAGATCATAAGTGATGGCACTATTGTTGTGTCAAACAATCTGATTTGCTGTCGTTTGGAAGAGAAAAAGAATAGTGTTGGATGATGAGCTTGAACAAAGTGTTGGGTTGGCCAAAAAGTTCATTTGGGTTTTCTGTATCATGTTAGGGAGTCTTTTCTTTCAATAGTAGGTCTCTGCTTTGAGAGAACATTTGGGCCAACCTGATAAATGGCACAAACTAAAGAAGAATTGGCATGTATTGAATAACATCCTTAAACCAAGAGCTTCCTAATTATTTAAACGTTTCATTGAGGCAAGCATTATTTTCCCCATTTTATAGATGAAGACTCTCAGACTCTGGGAGTCCTCCATGGTCTGAACTCAGTCGTGTCCAACTCTTTGTGAACCCAGGGACTGTAGCCCACCAGGCTCCTTTGTCCATGGAATTCTTCAGGCAAGAATATGGGAGTGAGTTGCCATTCCCTTTTCTAGGGGATCTTCCCAGTCCAGGGATTGAACCTGGGTCTCCTGCATTATAGGAAGATTCTTTACTACCTGAGCTACGAGGGAAGCCCTCTAGGAGTCCTGTGTTTACCTAAAGGCAGTGCACAAACCTAGTAAATGAAAAGTTAAGGTTAGAACCCAAGATAAAGGGACTCTATGTAAGGGTCCATCCCATTACAGCATATTGTTAAACATTACTCAAATGATAAAAAATAATTTGCTAGTAATTCCAAGTATCCATGAATAAAATGGAATATCTCACATACTAGCATATCAATGCCCTTAGATGCATTTGATCAGATACTTGGTCTCCCAGGGTCAAGTGTATTGGAAGGATTCATGCCTCAGTGTGTGACTTGATGGGTATTGTCAGGATGTTCAAGCATGTTTCGTTGACTTACCAGTCACTCAACTAGACCACATTCTAGACCACATTAGGTGAGCTATGACTGGATCCTGGCTAATGAATGATGGTGAGACTTGAGCTCCAGACCTGGACCATAAAACCTACACAAGCTTCTCATCCTTCTTTCCTTTTTTTTTTTTTTTTCTTTCTGGTTTATTAGGTGATCATAAGGGTGTGAGGTATACAGCACAGTCTTAGATGAAAAGATCCTAGTTTATCTCCACTCCTGTGAACCTGCATGAGTGTGCTATGGGCAAGAATTGAAACTTTAATTATGGCTTGGAGTTGTTGATAATGGATGTTAGTACCTTGCCTAATACAGATAACCTCTAGCATCCTTTTACCCTGGAATCGTTTAGGATTCAGTGAAATTAATTATAATGCAGGGAAGCCCTTAAGCAACATAAATGGAAGATTTCATTGTCATAAAATTGATTGCATGTTTTCAGATGTTTTTAATAGCTTTGGGGAAATACTGAAGTGTTTTATATGACATATATAAATACCTACCGGTAAGACATTCTTCATTTTTTTCTGTGCCTGAGGCAAACTCTTTGTACTTCAGTGAGTAATTTCTTTGTAAAAATCCCTTCATTTATTAATCTGCTAATTTATTTACCAACATTTGGTGTGTGAAAGGTTCAGGAACTCTGTGATCTACAGTCTGGAAAAACAAAGATGAATGATGTAATTGTTAATCTCCAGGAGCTGGCAAGACCATAGGCTTTGAAGGGATCCTAGATGATATTCTGTTTATCTACTTTCCTCTGCTTAGATGTTTTCCCTGAGCAATCATCAGCAATAAGACTTCCAAGAATCAACCTGCAATGTAGGAGACCTGGATTTGATCTCTGGGTCAGGATGATCCCCTGGAGAAGGGAATGGTAACCCATTCCCATATTCTTGTCTGGAGAATTTCATGGATAGAGGAGCACAGACAGTCGGACATGACTGAGAAAGTAACATTTTCACATTTTTTTGCAAATTGCATCCCAGTCACTCTCGTTTCTGCTTTTGTCCTTGAATTTCTGTGCACATACAAAGGCAAAAGGATACATGGGAAGGAGAGAACTTATCAACATCCAAATTGTAGAAATAGCAAATGTTTGTTCTTATTCTGGAAATCCTTCCATTTCAAAATAAATTCTGCCATTTGTGACAACATGGATGAACCCAGAGGAAATGACATTAAGTAAAATAAACCTTAACATCTCAGAAGGATCATTGCATGCTTCCAATTACAGAAGGTATCTAAAATAGTCAATTTGGTAGAAACAAGAGAATAGAATGGTGGTTGCTAGGGGCTGGAGAGAGGAGGAAATGGGAAGTTGTTGCTCAGGACTCCAAAGTTTCAGTTACACAAGATCCATAGGCTGTAGAGATCTGTTCTGCAATGTTGCCCCTGGAGTTAACAACGTGGTATTTTGCACTTAACTTTTTAAGAAGGCAGATTTCATGATAAGCTCTCTTACCATATACACAAAAATCAGAATGCAAGGAAATGTTTGGAGGCAATGAATGTGTTTATATGTTTATCACGCTGATTATACTGGGACCATCATGTTGTTGTTTAGTCCCTAAGTCTTGTCCGGCTCTTTGTGACCCCCTGGGTATGTGCATATGTCCAAAGTCATCAAACTGCATTCACTAAACACATGCAGGTGTTTTGGATTTTGTTGTTGTGGTCGTTTTGGTATATAAGTTATCTTGTTGTTGTTTAGTTGCTAAGTCGTGTCCAACTCTTTTGCCACCCCGTGGACTGTAGCCTCCCAGGCTCCTCCGTCCATAGGATTTCCCAGGCAAGAATACTGGAGTGGGTTGCCATTTCCTTCTCCAGGGAAACTTCCTGACCCAGGGATTGAACCCATATTTCCTGCTTTGGCAAGGAGATTCTTTACCACTGAGCCACTAGGGAAACTTAATTTTTTGATTCACCTTTCTTATTTTCTGTGATGGTAGTTCACTCACTTCACTGCTATAAATATTCAGTTTGGTGAAAAAAATATCTGTACACCTGTGGATGGGTATTCGGATTGTTTCCAGCTTTGTATTGGCGGGCATCTGGATGGCTTCCAGACTTTCGCTGTTATGAGCAGTGCCTCCATGAGCACAACTGCATGTGTCTTCTGGTGTATATGTATGGGAATTCCTCTGGGGTCTCAGTGATTCCTCTGATGTCACCCCAGGGTATTTCTGGTCTCCATAGTGTATTTGTGCACGAATTTATAAGATATGTCAGAGACCTTCTAGCTGCTCATCCAACTCATTTCCTTTGGTTACACAACAAGCCTCCACTTCCAGCCTCGCCTGCAGACAGGATTTTACGGTAGTCGGGATTTGGCTACCGTAATGCGGGTGGAGCAGGCGATGGCACCCGACTCCAGTACTCTTGCCTGGAAAATCTCATGGACGGAAGAGCCTGGTGGGCTGCAGTCCATGGGGTCTCTGGGAGTCGGACAAGACTGAGCGACTTCATTTTCACTTTTCACTTTCATACATTGGAGAAGGAAATGGCAACCCACTCCAGTGTTCTTGCCTGGAGAATCCCAGGGACGGGGGAGCCTGGTGGGCTGCCGTCTCTGGGGTCGCACAGAGTCGTACACGACTGAGGCGACTCAGCAGCAGCAGGAGCAGCAATGCGGGTGGAACTGATTTAACCGCTGGGGCGTGGCAACTCCCTCGCTAAGGAAAATGTGCTGTTTTGCCAGGTGTGTTCCGTGCAGCAATCTTCCTTGGGAGCCTTGCAGGACACGGCAAAATGTCTTGGCGGGACAGGCATGTTCCTGGCTACTCCGAATAAACTATTACTCAGGAACAGCCTGTGACAACAGTCTAAAGTCAGACGCCTGAAGATTCAGCTCCACGTTCTGTCCTTTGTTAGGCATGGTTTCCTGTTCTAGCTCTGCTTTCTCTAATTCTGTAAGTTTGGTTGTGTTGCTGTGTTGCTCCATTTTCGTATTTGTAAAATAAGCATCAAAATACCTAATCGGCAGATATTAACATTGTTGCTAATGTTCTACAACAGAGATAATGTGTAAGAAAACTCTCTATAAATGCCAAAGTACTACACTCCAGTGTAGAAGAATAGGGTTTCATATTGGGTTTTAGATTTAGAAATGATTAGAGGCATTATAATTTAAGTCAAATTTTTTTGGTACTGGAAAAAGAACATAGAAAACTATAACAGTCAGTTCAAAGGCCAGATGAGTTGATATTTTTTTATAGTGCCTGTTCACCACCAGTATTTTAGTATTAGGTGGGAAAGCAGAACAAAATCCATTTAAGTTTGGCTATTTCTGAAGTAATTAACAAAGTGAAGTTGCTCAGTCGTGTCTGACTCTTTGTGACCCCATGGACTGTAGCCTATCAGGCTCCTCCATCCATGGGATTTTCCCAGGTAAGAATATCGGAGTGGGTTGCATTTCCTTCATTTATAAAAGTTGTATTTTCTCTGAGAGTTACCTTTTGTCACTTTATATAATTATCTAAAAGTTTTCACAAACTTTAACATCTGTACAAACATAGAGGTTTACATTTCATACAGATAAAGATAGGGTAATAAAACAACTTAAGGGTTTTTTTATCTTTTTACACTAAATGGTAGGAAAAACACCAAAGAAAATCTGTATGAGTGATAGGAGGTCTCTGTCATAGTTCTTCTTTCTAGGAACTTTGCTTTTCTCTCCTTGGTTAGAAAAGAAGTTACTTCTTTAGGTCTTGGGGTCAAAGAATCTGGGTACTTACTCTATCTATGTCACTAAGAATGCAAGTATGAATCAGTATCTAAATAAGCAGTGTCATTGATTTCCAAGTCGTTTGCCTTGTGACTTATCTTTAATTAAACTTGTCATGGGGGCTTCCCTGGTGGTTCAGTGACTAATACTTCGAGCTCCCAATGCAGGGGCCCAAATTTGATCCTTGGTCAGGGAACTGGATCCCACATACCACAACTAAGAGTTTGTATGCCGTAACTAGAAAGATTCTACCTGCTGTAACTAAAGACTCTGCTTTCAGTTATAAATAAATAACTGAAAAAAATCTAGTACTGCCCCTCCCCCAAACAAAAAACTTGTCACATTCTTAAGGGAGAATCCAATGTCTGATTCTGTATTTCCTTTCCCAGGGAATGAGAGTTAGCATTACTATCAGTAATAATAATAACCTTGGTGGCTCAGATGGTAAAACGTCTGCCTGCAATGCGAGAGACCCGGGTTCGATTCCTGGGTTGGGAAGATCCCCTGGAGAAGGAAATGGCAATCCATTCCAGCACTCTTGCCTGGAAAATCCCATGATAGGCTACAGTCCATGGGGTCGCAAAGAGTCGGACACGACTGAGCAACTTCACTTCTGAATCAATTACCTACTATTACCTAACAAATCCTCTGAAAATTTAGTTACTTTAGACAGTGTTGCTTAGTCATATCTGACTATTTGCAACCCGATACACTGTAGCCCACCAGGCTCCTCTGTCTATGGAATTCTCTAAGCAAGAATACTGGAGTGGGTTGCCGTTTCCTTCTCCAGGGGATCTTCCCAGCCCAGAGATCAAACCTGGGTCTCCTGCATTGCAGGCAGATTCTTTACTGTCTGAACCACCGGGGAAGACTTCAGTTCAGTTCAGTTCAGTCACTCTGTCATGTCCAACTCTTTGTGACCCCATGAATCGCAGCACACCAGGCCTCCCTGTCCATCACCAACTCCCAGAGTTCACTCAGACTTGCGTCCATCGAGTCAGTGATGCCATCCAGCCATCTCTCCTCTGTCGTCCCCTTCTCCTCCTGCCCCCAATCCCAATAAATACTATCTTATAGTTTCTATGAGTCAGTGATTTGGAAGCAACTTAGCTGGATCATGCTGGCTTAGGGGCTCACAAGAGGCTGCAGTGAAGATGTGGTTGGGGACACAGTTTAGAGGCTTGATAGGGTCTAGCCTGGAAGACCCCTTTCTACAGGGGGTCACTCACACGGCCAGCACAGTGGCTGTTGGCAAGAGGTTTGCTTTCTGCATGATGTTGATCTTTTCGTAGAGTTGCTCATGACAGGGGGCTGCTTTCTTGTAGAGTGGGTGATCCAAGAGGGTAACGTCCTTCATGTTCCAACTGTGGAAGTCACACAGGCTCATTCCAACAATATCCTTATACAGGCCAGCCTTGTTGAATGAGGGAGAAATCTAAAAATGTGTTTTGGGGAACATTTTGGAGGCTGTCAAGCACATCATCATACATTTCTGAGTGAAGAAATGACATCAAAAATGAGGAATTCACAGATGTTTAAGAAAAGTGCTCTCCAGATAGATTTTCTTAGAGGGAGAGATTATATTTGTAGACATCCTTTCTTCACTCCTGACATACCATTCTTTCTTTTTAGTAGGAAGGAGGCAACAATAATTTCTATATAAACTTAATGTCAATTAACACGGTAATTACCAGACAGTAGCTAATCTCACATGATAATTGATGGTAATTGCTTCCTGCTTTAACTGGTATATAAACAAAGCTATGCAAGAGGAATCCAAACATCCCCTTGAAAGGAAAAAAAAAAAATCAAAAAGAAAATTTGTCAAAGTCATTTGTAAGCTGATAAGGAGCTAACAAATCCAGCCTACGTGTCTGCAAGTCATCAACGCAGCTGCTGGCGATGCCTGGCACTTCCTTGGAGCTGGCAAGCATCGTGGTACAAATGAGAGTGCCAATCTAGCTGGCATGAGCTTCAGGATGCTGCAGAGATGCGTGCCGATGCCCAGCTGTCCATGGCAGTTCTGCCAGTACGCTGAAGTGCATAAATGTTGCCAATGCGAGAGACCAAAGCAGTGTTCTCAGTGAAAGATGGGACAGAGTCCCTCCTCCATTGCTACCTGTGTTTTCCAGAAAGACGGATGCAAAGCAAAGTGAGGAGAGGATGAAGGCTAGGGCTGTTTTGGAAATGAAACACATTGGAAATCTTCGTATTATACTCTCTGAAAGCAAGGGGAAGCACAAGTAGGGAAGTACTGAATTCAGGTAAACAAGTTAGCCTACATTTGTTTGAGAAGGAAAAGGGCCAACGTAGGAGGCAGTGAAACTTCCAGCTCAGCTGCATTGCCTTGGAAATATAGGAGAATGGCAGATGAGAATTAATGTCTGTGCCCAAATGCGGAGGAAATAACAGAAGATATAGAAGAAAGAAATGTTATCTGAAACTAAGAACTTTGAAAAGTGGAGGTGGGACAAGGTCTTGGAGGCAGGTGACAGAGATATTTGTGTTCTCTGTGCCCTTGGGGACCTGGAGCTTAGTGTCATCAACAGTGGTCTCTGTTCAGAGATGCGCCGAAGGTGATTCCACATGGGGAACAAACTGGGGGACCAGAGGGGGAAATGCCCTGAAAGTTGGAGTCTCAGATCTAGGCAAGTGCAGTCAGAAAGCAGAGTCCATCACCAAGGGGATGGGGAACCTAAGGGCTGCTCACGGGAGATTGGGAAGGAGGTTTTTCAGCAGTAAGCTGGAGTGCTTATTGAATTATAAACGAGGGGTACCAGACACTTCAGCCTCAGAGAGGAAACAGAAAGTGAGATTTTTGAAGGTGCAGAAAGGGGCGGAAAGGCACTTGGAGTAAGATTTGATGATGCCACTGAGGACGCCACCATCGTGAAACCTGTTGTTGCTGCTGTTGTTTAGTCGCCAAGTCGTGTCCGACTCTTTCGCAACCTCTTGGACTGTAGCCCACCAGGCCCATGGGATTTCCCAGGCAAGAAAACTGGAGTGGCTTGCTATTTCCTTCTCCAGAAGATCTTCCTGACCCAAGGATTGAACCTGAGTCTCCTGCTTGGCAGGCAGATTCTTTACCACTGAACCACCTGGGAATCCCTTGTGAAATCTGAGACTTTGTTAAAGCAGTGGTCTCTAACGTGCTGCTCTCTGGAAGCTGAGAAATTCAGTGTAGGTGGACCCCTCCCTGGCCCGGCAAATGATGGCATCAGTTCCATTCAGTTGCTCAGTCGTGTCTGACTCTTTGTGGCCCCATGGACTGCAGCATGCCAGGCTTCCCTGTCCATCACCAACTCCTGGCACTTGCTCAAACCCATGTCTGTAGAGTTGCATAACATGATTCTATAATCATGCTTGCTTGACGATCACTCCAACTGGGTTTAATTTTACTCATCTTGATTCCTGGATAATCATCATTAGAACTGAGCTGTAACTTGGCTTGAAGAGGCCTGGGTTTTTCTCTTCTTTCTTTTGGGTACACCTGCAAAGAGAAAGCATTCCATGTGGGTTCCTTGGGTAAAGTGCATTGGGCAGGAAAGGTCTGCATTTGGAGGGAGGGCAGCTTCAGTTCAGAGGAGTATCATTCACTTGTTTGTTCACACAGCTTAGCCTGCCATCCCTCCTAATTTCACCGTGATTTCCATCTGTCTGTCTCCACGTGACCATATGTCAGATGGCTTGAACTTGAGGGGTATTATATTTTGACACCATCAAACAACTACAGACTAGGTTGGAATCCTGGTTCTCCTGTTCGTGATCTGGGAAGTGCTGAGAAATCCATGTGGTGTCTCTGAGCTTTAGTTTCCTGCCCTTAAGTGGGGGTCAAAATTAACTCTTTACAGTAGTGTTGTGAGAATTAGATGAAATAATGGCTGTAAAACACTTTATACAACACCTGGCACATGAAAGGATGCAATACATTATATCTTTTTAAAATTTTTATTTTTTTTTACAGAATAATTTTTTGCTTTACAAAAGTTTGTTGTTTTCTGTCAAACCTCATCATGAATCAGCCATAGGTATACATATATCCCTCCCTTTTGAACCTCCCTCCCATCCCCCTCCCCAACCCACCCCTCTAGGTTGATACAGAGCCCCTGTTTGAGTTTCCTGAGCCATACAGCTAATTCCGGTTGGCTATCTGTTTTACATATGGTGATGTAAGTTTCCATGTGACTCTCTCCATACATTTCAACCTCGTCTCCCCTCTCCCCGTGTCCATAAGTCGATTCTCTATGTCTGTTTCTCCTTTGCTGCCTTGTAAAGAAATTCTTCAGTACCATTACATCTTTTGTTATTATGATATTTTTTTTTTTAGGTGAGCTTATGTGTGTGTTGCATATATATATATATATATATATGTGCGGGGAAATAATTAGCTTTTACCTTTTGGTTATTCATGTTGACATCTAATGATCAGTACCTGTGTTATCGGCAAGTCCCAGATTTTAAAAATTCAATGGAGGTAGTGACAATGGACTCAGAAAAATGGGTGAGCTGGGAAAGGGTTTCCAATATTTTAAGAAGCATTTAATGTAGGCAGTTTTTCAACTAAACCTCATCCAGCCAAAAAAAAGTACACTCATACAAATGGTCCCTACAAGCCTACTTAAAAAAAAATTTTTATTCAGGTATCTTTGATCTTGCATTCTGCAACCTTGCTAAACTCACATATTAGTCCCAAGAGATCATATATAGATCCCCTCAGATGGTCACATTATAAAGGCAATTATGCCGTCAGCAAACAGAGACAATTCTTTAGCGATTTGTATGCCTTTCATCTCCTTTTATTATCTTAGTGCATCAGCTAAGAATTTTAGCACTCCATTGAATAGTGTGGTGAGAGTGGATGTCTTTACCTTGTTCCCAGGCTCAGGAAGAAAGCATTTAGTCTTTCATTGTGAAGTATTTATATTTTCTGTAATCTTTGTAGACATCTTTTATCGAGTTGAATAACTTTCTTTCCACACTTAGTTTTTGAGAGTTTTTTTTTTTTTTAATATCATGAAGTGGGTGTTAGATTATGTAAAAGCTGATGGGATTTAAATTACTAACATCTTGATAAATATATTTGTATCTTTCTTCATAAGGGATGTTGGTCTGTGGTTTTCTATTATAATGATGTCTTTATCTGGTTTTGGTATGAATATAATACCTGTTTCATAGAGTGAACTTTCCTATTCTTATGGAAGGGGATGTGTAGAATTGCTAATTCTTCTTGAAACATTTGGTGAAAACTTCTAGTGTAATTATCTGGACTTGGAGATGTCTTTTCAAGAGTTTTAAATTATTAATTTAGTTTCCTTAATAGTTAAAGTATTGTTCAAATGATCTATTTCATATTGGGTAAGACTTATTAGTTTGTACTTTTTGAGGACTTGTCCTGTCATCTATGTTTGGAAATTGATTTGTGTATTAATAGAATGCATGGTGCTGGTGGTTTAGTTGCTTAGTCATGCATGACTGTGCAACTCCTGTTGACTGTACCCACCAGGCTCCTCTGCATGGGATTTCCCAGCCAAGAATACTGGAGTAGGCAGCTATTCCCTTCTTCAGTGGATCTTCCCAACCCAGGGACTGAACCTAGATCCTGCATTGCAGGCAGACTATTTATCTACTGAGCCACCTGGGAAGCCCCAGTAGAATGCATAGTATTCTTTTATTATCCTTTTGTTATCTACCAGGTCTGTGGTAACATTCCTGTTTTATTCTTGATGTTAGTAAAATGCTTTTTGTCTCTTTTTCCCCCTTTGTCACTCTTGCTAGAGGTTTGTCAATAGGACGGATCTTTTTAAAAGAAACCAGCTTCTTGTTTCATTGATTTTCTCATTCTTTTTCTATTTTAAATTCATTAATTTCTGTGCTTACCTTTGTTATTTTCTTCCTTCTGCTTGGTTTATTTGTTCTTTTTTTCCCTAGTATTTTGGGGTGAAGACTTAGGTTATTGATTTGTAATTATATAGATCATGTAATCACTTAGTACTGTAAATTTCTCAACACTGCTCTGAGACACACGTGTGCACACACAAACACACACACACATACATATTTATTTTTATTCATTTTTTTCTTAACTTTTTGTTTGTATTGAGGTATAGCCAATTAACAAAAAATACTGTGATAGTTTAAGGTGAACAGCAAAGGGATATACTTGTATCCATTCTACTCCAAACCCTCCGCTCCCATCCAGGCTGCCGCATAACACTGAGCAGAGTTCCAAGAGACACGTATATTTTTATATTTAGCGTTTTCATTCTCATTCAGTTTAGTGCATTGTGTCATTCCTCTTTTACTCACAGATTGTTTAGAAACGGATTATTTAAAAGCATCTGAGGATTTCCTTTTACTGATTTCTAGCTTGATTCTATTTTTGTCAGAGAACATAGTTTTCATGATTTGAACTCTTTCACAGTTACTGAGGCTTGTTTATGACCCATGGTGCTCTCTGTCTGGCTGTACGTTCTGTAGGTACAAACAGAGAGTGTGTGTTCTGCTGGCATCAGAGGGAATGTTACATGCATGCTGATTGTATCCTGTTGGTTGATGACATCATTGGCTTCTGTACCTTTGGGATTTTTTTTTTTTTTTTTTGGCTATGACATGTGGGATCTTAGTTCCCTGACCAGAGACTGAACCTGTGCTCCAAGCCCAATTGTTTAGGCCTCTTTAGAATGTGGGGTAATTTGGGCTTCCTTGTTCTCACCTCTAAACTTTAAATCTTAGAAAAATAAGAAAAGTCTTATTCAGCATCCCACTATAGGGAAAAGATTAGGTACTCTAATCAAACACAATCATGTCCCAAAATATTTAATTTAGATAGTGAATGTTGTGGACACCAAAATGGGAAACCATCTGTGAAGGCTGGGTGTCTCTCCCCAGTGCCTCTGGATCTCTGTCCCCAGAAGATGAGATGACTGAACTAGGAGAGAGATGAGTGATACAGATATTAAGTAGGTTATATTCTAGTGCTGCAGAGTTTTGGCTAAAGCTCCACAGCAGAGGACAATCAGAAAAGTAATAGGTAACATTTACAATTATGGGGAAGACATTGCTCTTAAAGCCATACACATATTTATCCATTTAACCATTGTGGAACTGGGGTTAATGCTATGATCATGATCCCTATTTTGCCAATGAGGAAACTAGGGGGTTGGGAGGTAAACTGGCCAAGATCACATGTGTGGCTAGTGTCTCATGCAGTCTAAGGACCCATTTCACCATGAGATGCAGGCCCAGATCCAATGAACATCACCCTTCATGGAGAAAAGACTGGAGAACCTCAGGCATGTTTGAAGGCAGTCTGAACAGTGGAGGACTTGGCAACTATCCCTTTCCACTAAAAGAGAAGGGGAGTGGGCACCCCACCCCCACAACCGAAACCAGTAACAAAGAGTACTTAGCAATTTGGAGCGGTCTGCAACGGCATGGATTGTCTTGGTGCTTGCTGTACTCACAGGGTTGCCCTTGTTCCCAAAAGGTGGGGTCCGGCAGCTCGCGCCAGAAGCCAGGTTGGTGGAAAGGAAAGTTTGCTTTATTCCCGATGCTGGCCATGCCTCTTACCCTTGCTTCCCACCCTCCTCCTCTCCCCTTGGCCAGAGCCTAGGAAGAGCTTTAAAAGAATGCTGATTAAAGGGGTGATGTAATAAGTTTAGGTTTTTCTGATCTCTAAAAATAGAACTGCTATTATAGCTGAAAATAACTAAAAGTCTGGGCTTGAGATGCTGTTAAGGGAACGATGGGAGAGCTCCAGAGGCACCAAGGGAGGTAGTGCTAAAACCATAAACAAACAAATAAAACCTCTTTGCTGTGCTCATCGAATGCATCCCACTCAGTAAGCTAGCGAGCTGTTCAAGTGGCCCACATCACCGGGTCTTGCTTTCTCATTATCAGAGTGAGGTGGTTGTATCTCATGGTCTCTGTGCTTCCTCCTCAACTCAAATTTTAGAAAAAAATAGATATCAATTCAGAGGATCCCCAAAATCTGCCTGTGAGGTTTAAGTGATTCATCTTTAGGGGGATGTGCTTGCCTTTAAGATTTAAATACAATTATCGGGGCCCCACAAAATGTAGTTTGTTCTTTCCCGTACAGCTTCTGAGATTTCCGTGGCTTCAGATATACAGGGCTTTGTATAGTCATGCTCACCTCTCTCATTTCCAGGTTCCCCAGGACTGCAGATGGCCCTGTTCGCACACTTGTGTCCCAGACCAGAAACCCTCTTTCAGCATTCTTCCATGTTGAATTCCGAGCGTGACTTTCTCTCGCTCTAATTTCCCCTGTGCAGCACTTTCATGACACTGCTGGCGATGGCAGACTTTTAGAAGGCTTTGAGGATGCAGACTGTCGCTGAGGGGCACAGAGCAGCAGTGACATCATGTTGCATGGTGGGGCTCATTGCCCCCAGGGCCTGGCAACATTTTCTCCTTGACCCCTTCCTTCCTGAGGCCATGCCGTTCAGGTCTGTAAGTCTACCACTTCCCACTTCTCTCTTGCTTTCCCTCTTGCTTCCCTGAAAGCCCCCCTCATCTCTCTTCATTTCTTAATTCCCCAGGCTCAGAACTTTTCACAAGGATCTAGCCCTCTCTCTCTCCTTTTGTTTATCTCTTCTCATTTGGGCTCAGCCTAGGGTGCTTCACTTTCTCTATCAGAACACCAAGATGCTTTCACGAACAATTTCACCTTCTCCTCTGAAGCTGAATTATGCTGCCCTCTTGGATGTGAGACGCATCTGTGGTCAGTGTCTGTCTGAAACAGCTTTCCCCTTTCATTGGCCCTCGCAGGCTGCACAGCCTGATAAAGCGTAATACCAATGGCAACACTATCTTCAGAGCCAAGAATTCCATAAGTGGAGTCACTTAGAGGTCCTGATGTCTGGAAAATTGACTTTGCCAGGAGAAGACAGTTGGCTGCACAACTTGAAACAGCACAGATGGCATCAATTTTCTTGAGATCTGAGTTATTTTAAACTAGAGTGCCCACAGAGGAGGTGGCTACCCACTTTCCATTAACCTAGGCTCACTAGCACAGCATTGCTTTTACAGCATATTCTCATTTTGCAGTATCTTCCTGTGTCTTCTCTTGCATACTTCTCGTTGCAGTGCTCAAGGGGCATCGCATCGTTCACAACCATCTTTTGTATAAAACAACTGAGACATACACCGAAGATGTGGAGTTTGGGAGATTGGATTTCCAGTCTTCAAATGCCACTCCACTTCTGAGATAGAACATGCAAACATATATCTTTGATACACAGGGTAAGATGGGGAGGACATGACTGTACAGCACATTAGGCGATCTACAAAAATCTTTGCAGAAGAGAGCCCATAGGTAAGGGCCTTGAGAGGGGGTAGACAGCATGTCAGTGACCTCAGATGGGGATGAATGTTACATACAATCTGGGAGACCCATCCTGCAGGAGAGTATTTGTAAAACATCCTTATATTGTCTGTTGAAACACTGCAGGATAGAGGAACACTCCTTTATAAGAGTAACACATTTCAGGGTATGGGAAATCTTTACTGAGCATCCGACAGATGCCAAGTACTTTCTATACATTTCCTTATTTAACCTGTGCAGCTATCATTATTTAAAATATTTATTTATTTGGCTGTGCTGAGTCTTAGTTGCAGCATGGGGAATCTTTGGTTGCAGCATGCAAACTCCTAGCTGTAGCCTGTGGGAACCAGTTCGTTGAACAGGGATAGAGCCTGGGCTTCCTGCATTGGGAGCATGGAGCCTTATCTTTTGTTGTTCATTAGGTGAATCATGTCCAGCTCTTTGTGACCCCATGGACCACAGCACACCAGGCTCCTCTGTCTTCCACTCTCTCCCAGAGTTTGCTCAGATTCATGTCCATTGAGTTGGTGATGCTGTCTAACCATCTCATTCCCTGCCACCCACTTCTCCTTTTTCCTTCAATCTTTCTTAGCATCAGGGTCTTAGCCATTAGGAAAGTTCCTAACCCGTACAATTATTAATGGCATTCCACAGGCAAGGAGTTAGAGAATGAGAGCTTATATGATTTTTAAAAGTGAAATCTCTATTAATAATTATAGTAGCAAATACTTACTGAGCATACTTACTGAGCATGTAATATGTTCCAGACACTACCTCTTTATTATCGCAGGAAGTAATCACCACCAGAGTTGTGTAAGGGAGGGGCCATAACTGTCAGAGTTTGAGAGAACCATGAAGCTATACAAAACAGTGAGGTAAATGGAAGTACGGACCAGCTAAAAAGAAATGGCAACTATGTAATACAATGGAGACATTGCTGCTAAGTCACTTCAGTCGTGTCCGACTCTGTGCGACCCCATAGACGGCAGCCCACCAGGCTCCCCGTCCCTGGGATTCTCCAGGCAAGAACACTGGAGTGGGTTGCCATTTCCTTCTCCAGTGCAGGAAAGTGAAAAGTGAAAATGAAGTTGCTCAGTCGTGTCCGATTCTTAGCGACCCCACTGACTGCAGCCTACCAGGCTCCTCCGTCCATGGGATTTTCCAGGCAAGAGTACTGGAGTGGGGTGCCACTGCCTTCTCTGAATGGAGACATTAGATCAGCTAAAATATTAATGGAAGCTGAATTACAGAACAAGATGCAGGCAAGTGGTAACACTTGCCCTTGCCTCCAGGTTGGTCCTTAGAAAAACCTACTCCATGGATATTTGAGTCTGCAGAGTGGACACATGGATGCTGGAGTTCCTTCACTTATACAGCCAAAGATTAGTCGCTCAGTCATATCCCACTCTTTGTGACCCCATGGAATGTAGCCCTCCAAGCTCCCCTGTCCATGGGATTTTCCAGGCAAGAATACTGGAGTGAGTTGCCATGCCCTTTTCTAGGAGATCTTCCTGACCCAGGGATTGAACCTGGGTTTCTCACATGGCGGGCAGATTCTTTACTATATGAGCTACCAAGGAATTCCCTATCCAGACAAGGTGAGAACCAAAAAGAGATGGAAACTCTTGTGCTTAGGATTTTTGATAAGTTAGGGTCAATCTTTTCTCCCCTGGAAACCACCGGCAAAGAGAAAGGTTTTTCTACATCCCTCCCATATATGCGCCCCCTCTCCCCATTTTATTAGGGAAAAAAAGAAGTGAAATACGTTGCTCAAGGTTACAACATTTCCATGGCAGAGCCAGGGGGTCTGACTTTGGAGCCAGCTCTTAAGGACACCAGGCTGATTCTATAAAGCTCACATCTAGACCTATCAGGCCCTGGATCCTTGTACCACAGCATATTCCCTGTCCTGGGGGTTAAGACCAGAAGTACATTAGCCGTTAAACCTTCAAAAGGATCCTGGGTGGAGGGGGCAGTGTGGGAGGGAGGGCCAAGAGGGAGCAGAGGGAGGGGACACATGTACCCAGACAACCAATTCACTTTGCTACTGTCGCTGTTGCTGCTTAGTCGCTCAGTCGTGGCTGACCCTGTGGGACCGCGTGGACTGTAGCCCACCAGGCTTCTCCGTCCATGGGCTTTTTCAGGCAAGGATACTGGATTGGTTGCCTTTTCCTTCTCCAGGGGATCTTGCCGACTGAGGGACGGAACTCGCATGTCCTGCAATGGCAGGCGGAGTCGTTACCACCGGAAAGCTCAGTTCACTTTACTATGTGTTGTGTTTAGTTGCTCAGTAGGGTCCAGCTCTTTGCGACCCCACGGACTGTAGCCTGCAAGGCTCCTCTGTCCATGGGATTCTCTAAGCAAGAATACTTGAGTGGGTTGCCATGCCCTCCTCCAGGGGATCTTCCCAACCCAGGGACTGAACCCAGGTCTCTCACATTGCAAGCAGATTCTTTGCCATCTGAGTCACCTACTGTAAAGAAACTATATCCCAACTGAAAAAAAAAAAAAAGATCCTGGTATAACTCTGTCCAGGGAACTGGCTACAGTATTCTCTCCCCTGCTTAACTTGTGTCTTCCCTTCTTTGAAAATGCGTCTGGGCTCCAGCTTCCAGCAAGGATCCAAGCCCTCTGCAGACGCCACTGCCACATCTTCACCCTCTCTCTCCATCTCAGCTGCTCAGGGCTTTCCAGATGCATGCTGTCCTCCCAGGTACCACCGATAGCTCATGTCAGCCCCATCTCCAGACAGCATCCAAAGAGCACCGAAGATTTGATTCCTGTTTAATCTGATGATATTTTCCATATCTGGATGTTGATAATGACGGTGATTTATTAAATGTTAATTATGTGAATGTTTTGAGAAATCGGCTCATTAAGGCAGCAGCTCTTGCTGGGAGGGTTTTTCAACATGTTAACAGATGGGATTCTTCACAGTTCCTGCTGTGCTGAGACCCTTCCTCATTGCTGCAAGGAGATCCTGTCCATTTGCTGCCTCGGGGAAAGGAATGGCTCGGGGGCTGGGGGAGAATAGCCAAAAGACATTGAGATATTTAGTGTGTCTGATCCTGAGGCTTTGAAAGAGCCCTCGGAATCTAGGCAGGCTATGAAAGGGAGCAGGGAGAGAGTAAGTGCTGGTCTCTCTGAAAACATGTGACTCTTGGCTGTACAAAATGTGTAGAAATACAGGCATAGCCTTTGCCCTCCATGCATAGCAGCAAGGAGAGTGATGCAGAAATAACCCTCTTTGCCATGTGAGGTTTAGGGGGTTCAGGTGACTTTTCTCAGGTGTGCTTGTGGGAGACGGCGACCCAGCAGAGAAGGTGTGGGCTCAGCGCTGATTTAAGCAGAGAGGGCCTGTGAGTTCCTTGAATCCTCTGCTCAGCTGCATGTTCAGGACTGTATATATTCTTTTGTCTTCAAAGGGACCCTGGTGTATATGAGAGAGAGGGTCCAGCCCAAAGAGACCTTGATGCTGGAGAAAAAGTGGGGCATCCTCTGGGGGCCACATTGGGGACCAGGGAAGACCAGGGATCTCCCTGAAGAGACCAGTATGGACACATGGCCATGACAATACCACCCACCGTGTCAAAAAATCTTGGGTAATGTAGCACTATCTTCACCTCTAAATGGTACATAAAATCTCAGGGGAATAGATTGGAAAAAGTCCTGAATTGGCTGAGATTATGTTTCTGATACTGCACAGAGTTTGAAATAATTAGGTTAAGTTGAAGATAAAAATCTTTTAAAATGTATTCATGATAAAAGAAAACAGAGCAGTAGTTTATTGGAGGGGGTGGAGGTTGGCTGGAAAGGTGTTCAAAGAACTTTTAGGGGGTGATTGACATATTGTATATCTTGAGAAAGCTGTGCTTTACATGGATGTCTGTTGATCAAAACTTATTAAACTGTACACAATGAAATGAGTATTTCATTGGCTGTAAATTACATTCCTGTGAAAAGCTGAAGAGAGTAAAAATTGCTTGTGTGCGTGCTCAGTTGTGTCCAACTCTTTATGACCCCCATGGATTGTAACCCACCAGGCTCTTCTGTCTGTGGGATTTTCCAGACAAGAACACTGGAGTGGGTTGCCATTGCCTCCTCCAAGGGATCTTCCCTACCCAGAGACTGAACCTACATCGCTTGTGTCTCCTGCATTGGCAAGCAGATTCTTTATCAATTTCGCCACCTGAGAAACTCTATTAAAAATAAATAAATAAGTAAAAGTCACTTTTTTTTTTTGCCTGCTTGAGTTTGTGACATTTGAGAGCTAAATGGTTTACTAAGGTCATACACATGGTATCCCATCACGTCTTCCTGAATGAGAGACAAGGACGCCTGGTGGTGGGTGCCCAGTCCTGCTACTTCCAGCAGTGTGACCCGAGGCAAGGCTGATCAGAGATCAATGTCTTAATGTCCCCATCAGCAGCTTGTGTATAACACTCCCTGCTTTGAAAGGTGGCTGTGAGGATCAGATATTTTATTGCAAGTAAAGTTCTGAGAACGGTGCTGACACTGCTTAGCTATTCCTTGACAAAGAGCTGAAAAAAAATCTCAAAGAGCAGAGGGAGGACAGAGACCTCCCAAATCAATGCTCTCAGGTGGCTATGGGTCCCAGGCAAGCCCGGGTTAACGCACGTGGACTTTAGGCTCCTTGGTTCAATGGGAGCTCCAACTGCAAAGGCTTTGAAAACTGTTTACCAGGCAAGGGAGTTTTGTGGGAGAACTTCTCCTGGCAAATGTGCAGTGATGTTATGAAGCTTCTTGAAAGATAAGTGGTGCTGGGGGAAGCATATAACCTTTAACAGCTTGAGTAAAGTCCACAGAAGTTATGAAAGATTCTTAGGGAAGATGGAAAAGAAATGTTACAATGGCTGCAGGCTTTTTAAAGTTAGATCAAGAATTCTGATATGCCTTGCAAGGCCCATTTTTTCAGTTTTCTCTCAAGATACAGACTATGAAAATGGTAGGTATGTATTTCCCTTTGGGGAATAAAGGCAGGTAGCATTCGAGTAATGTTAAATTAATGTTCCTTCAGTACATTTATTGAGGGCCTATTATATCTTAGGCAGTTCTGGGAACTCAAGAGATACACACAGAATAGAAATTCCCTGGGGAATCTAAAGTAGGGAAGAAGACACAATTGGTTTCCCAGGTGGCTTAGCAGTGAAGAATCTGCCTGTCAATGCAAGAGACACAGGAGATACAAGTTCGATCCCTGGGCTGGGAAAATCCTCTGGAGGAGAAAATGGCATCCCACTCCAGGATGCTTGCCTGGAGAATCCCATGGACAGAGGAGCCTGGTGGACTATGGTCCATGGGCCGCAAAAGAGTTGATGAGACTGAACACAGCACAGCAGTGGCAGAGAATAGAGTTGTGTGCCCGAATCTGTGCAATCCCAGGGAATAAAATGTAGGTTGCATTGCAGGTGTGAGCAAAGTGTCATGAAGACTTGGTTGGGGGCAAGGCATTCTGAACTGGGGTGTGGTGGGTTCTTGGAGCTGGCCTTTTAGGGGAGAGTGGAAGGACTGACCACACAGGAGGTGAGGGTGGCAAGTGTGATGTCACAGACACAGCATACAGGAGTGTCTGAGTCCTGCCGTGGCAATCATCCCAACAAGCTCCTTCACACACTGCCAAGCCAGATCCACGTCTAGAATCAAAACCATTTAATGATGAGCTCTCCAGTGTGCAACACCCAATACAGAGATCATTCTCAAGAGTGTGATGGAATATGCACTAAGGCCCAGGGCAAAGAGGGCTCTTCCTTCTGCCCTTCTTCACCATCCTCCCTGTCCCAACACATGTCTGATTCTTGGCACCTGCATACCAGGTTGTTTGTGGAGGGGGACTGATGGTATTCATGTGGACTCAGGTCCTATCACCCATCTAACAACATGGAATCCGGGAGGAGGGAGACAACTGTACAGGCAGCCTTCCTTGAGAGACCAGTCACGTTCTGCTTACCACATCCAGGTAGGAACTGTAAGAGAGGGAAGGTGTGAGTTTGCCTGACCGTGATGACGAACCTCCTAGTGAACATGGCTAACACACACCTCCAATATTGATCAGTGTGATTGACAAGTTCTGCCATGGCTGGGAAAGGTGGGGCCAAGGCTAAGACTTTCTGCCCACAAGGAGCAGGAAAGAAATGTTCCCAGGCGTTTCCGCCACTATGTGTGAAAGCATAGATGATGTTGGGGACATGTGAGTATTCTGTTATCAGAAGGATTGGAAATGTACTGAGGGGTGATGGGAGATGAGCCTGGGGATGCAGGTTTAGCAGGAGAGAAAATCTTTCCTGCTTGTCAAAGGCTGTCTGAAGTTCAGAGACTCTTTGAAACACATTATTATCTTTTCTGTTTCATACATTATGGGTCTCCTTTTACAAATAAGAACACTGAGGCTCAGAAAAGTTAAGAGGATTATTCCAAGTCACACAGGTTGTAAATGGTTGGAACCAGCTATCAGGTTGTTTTTTTCTTTCTTTCTTTCTTTCTTTCTTTCTTTCTTTCTTTTAAACCTAGTTCAGCATTCTTTGGAATTGGTTGCAATGCTGCAGAATTAAAATGTTATTCAAATAAGTGAGGTGGACTTATCACCATTTAATATATACACTTTCCTTCACTGCTACTTAAAATTGATCCAATTTTAAAAACCTTTGAAACTTTGAAGCACTACTTTCTAAATACACCTAAGTGTTTCAGAGTACTTTAGAACTTTTATTATGTGCAAGTTCTCAAATTGTAGTATCATTTTGTAAAAACGACTTGAGAATCTTTATTCAAATTACCGAAAACCTTAAGCGTTTGAAGCTTAAAAGCAAATGCAATTACTGAAAACAAAGCTTGCAAATAGGAAGATGTTCAAATGCATCCTTCTAGGAACAAGGGAGGAACTGGGAAAACATGAATAATTGGAGTGCAAAGGGTATGCTATATTTATCTTTCAAATGTTAGAATTGTTCAACTTGAGAGAAAAAATCTTTTGACATACTCCTATTTTTAATTGGATAAATTGATATTCTATACTAAAGTTGAAGAAGATTGGAAAAAGCCTATAATTTTGTGGTTATAAATTTAGCCAAGTTTTCAAAGAGTATCAAAATGCAATCAACTTATTTGATACAGATTGTCTTAAAAACATATACATTGTAGAAAAGCACTATGCATAGAGGCAAACTGATACAAATGTTTATGCCAACATTTTTATGTGTTTCAGTGTGGAAATTCAATGGAAATGGCAACCCACTCCAGTATTCTTGCCTGGGAAATTCCATGGACAGAGGAACCTGGTGGTCTACAGTCAGTGTGGTTGCAAACAGTTGGATATGACTGAGCACGCACACGCGTGTGCATGCACACTCACACACACAAACACATACAAACACAGTCTCCAATATATTGTCCATGCAGTGCATCTTTGAAAATAGATTTGGGGCAATTTTATGAAAAACTGCAAGACAAAAACATATTCTTTAGAAAATATCAATGATGCTGTCTTAAGGTCAGATAGATGACTGAGTGACTGAAACACACAGTTGGTTAAAGAATGTGAACAGCACTTTATTTTATTCAAATTTTTAATATTTAAGTAATAAATATTGAGAGATTTTTAATACTTTCCATGGAATACCTGAACATTTGATAGTTAAAAAATTCAGGAAGAATTTGTTTCTGAAAATAGTTCTGATATAGAATCCTTTCATACGTTTACCAATATAATAAAATCTCTTCCTTCACATATATATATATATATATACACACACACACACACACTTTATGTAAACATAAGTATATGTGCATACTTATATATCTATTAATATATGTAGATATTATGTATTATTGTTGTTTAGTTGTTTAGTCACTAAGTCATGTCTGACTCTTTTGAGACCCAATGGACTGTAGTCTACCGGGCTCCTCTGTCTGTGGGATTTCCCAGGCAAGAATACTGGAGTGGGCTGTCATTTCCCTCTCCAGGGAATCTTCCCAACCCAGGGACTGAACCTGAGTCTCCTGCATCACAGGCAGATTCTTTACCACTGAGCCACTAGGGAAGTGTATGTATTATATATATGTGTAGGCATATGTATAATCTTTTAGAGTTTACTTTGGAATATTTCAAAGACTAGAAATTATGAAACATCTTGTCTTTAAGTGGTTGTGTGTTACCGTAGAAAGAGTGGGAGCCCTCATAGGAGATAAACTTGGGTTTGTATCAAGGTTCCATTAGACATCACTGACTCAATGAACAAGAGTTGGAGCAAACTCTGGGATATAGTGAAGGACAAGGAAGCCTGGCATGCTGCAGTCCATGGGGTTGCAAAGAGTTGGACATGGCTTAGTGACTGAACAACAACAGTAAGTAATTAGTAGTGTCTGGAGTTAATTTTTCCTTGCAGAGACAACTTTTGTTTATCTATCTATTATCTGTCTATCTTCAGAGTGTCTCTCCTTTTGGGGAACTGCCTGTGTATCAAAGTTTATGATAAAGATAATAGTATAAAGGTAACTGTTGGGCAAAAATTAAAATTTTGTTAAATAACAGAAAATGTAAGAGAGAAATAGATTACAAATCAGATTATCTATATAACACATTGCTATGGCTTGATGACCAGGATAAGGAATCACAAATGTTGATTATAGTGGTAAATGTAAGAGATGCAAGAGATGTAGGTTTGATCCCTGGGTTGAGAAGATCCCCTAGATGAGGAAATGGCAACCCACTCCAGTGTTCTTGCTTAGAAAATTCCATGGACAGAGGGAGCCTGGCGATCTGCATACAAGTCCATGGAGTTGCAAAGAGTTGGAAATGATTGAGCAATTGTGCACATAGCACTTTATTACTCGAATATATTGTTTTCATATTGTGTGATAAAGCAAATGAGTAATTAAGTGATATTCCAGTACTATCTTTTCTGATCTCATCGAAAATTTAGATTCAAAGCAGTTAGGAAAAAGGAGCTAGTGTAAACTAAAGTAAAAACCTAAAGCCTGGAATTTTAATCAAACCCATGAATATGTATTTATAATGGATTTTATTTTAAAATTATTTCCTACCCAGTCCTCTGAAAAGGCACAGAAGTCATCACTCAGTCCTAGTGCTCATGTTGTGTTTTCTGAATACTGTTTCTTGTCAAAAGAAAACAAATATCTTTTCCATCTCCTCACTTTCAATCTATGTGTGTCCTTTGCTCTAAAGTCAGTCCCTTATAGGCAGAAGAAACAGAGATTCTTGGAAATGTTCAAG
Organism: Nanger dama; assembly: GCA_917880005.1. NCBI lineage: Eukaryota > Metazoa > Chordata > Mammalia > Artiodactyla > Bovidae > Nanger > Nanger dama. The sequence continues at coordinate 4,513,121 of CAKJTW010000074.1, read as the reverse complement.
GTGATCTTCAAGTATTTCAAGTGAGAAGATAGGAAAGTCATCCACTTGTTAGGATAACACCTAAAGGACATAGGACTCAGTTTGAAGTCACTCCCACCTGCAATAGGTGGGGCATTTAGGCAGCAGTAGGGAACATCAGTGGAATGAGGCACCCAGTATGTTAAAATTTTGGAGTTTACAGTGATGTAAAACAAAATCTGTAACAGGTTACCTGTTGATAGATGTCAGTGAGTCAATTCAATATTCGAGAATTGATAAAGGAAAAGAATCAAGCACTTACTCTGCCTTTTCCCTATAACTGTATCAATCAATTATCAAATGGTTGATGAGAGAAAGTTTCTCTGTGTAAAACTACCCCAGCTAATACATGAAGAACATGTGACAGAATAGAATTACTGTTTTGCAAGCTGTAATGAATCTAGGTACTGAACGCTGGTGGCTGCTTATGTCATGCAAGAGACCATGGGACATGGTGTGTCCCCTGGTAGCAGAACACAACACTGAGTGGGGAAACAGGCTTGACAAAACCATCAAATGTGATTCTGATCAAGCTTTTAGATCCAACTATAATTTACAGGAAACATCTAGGATGAAGGAAAATGTTGATGATTATCATGAGGACGTGGCCACCAAAATCCAGAGTATGAGACATTCCAGAGGATAAATGACCTAGTTCCTTCAACAACAATTTGCCAGGGTGGGAGTTGACAATAGAGGGTAAGCTTATAAGACTTAAGAGACATAGCAACCAAATGAAATAGGTGGACATTGTTTATATCCTGATTTAAACAACTGGATTGCAGGTAGGTAGGCAGGTTGGAGAAGGAAATGGCAACCCACTCCAGTATTCTTGCCTAGAGAATCCCAGGGATGGGGGAGCCTAGTGGGCTGCCGTCTATGGGGTTGCACAGAGTCGGACACAACTGAAGCGACTTAGCAGCAGCAGCAGCAGGCAGGTAGGTAGATGGAGACTTCCTAAGGGGTGCAGTTGATAAAGCCACATTTGCATTGCACAGCTGCCAGTACAGATGTGGCTTTGGTCCCTGGGTTGGGAAGACCCTCTGGAAAATGCTAAAGGCAACTCACTCCAGTGTTCTTGCCTGGAAAATTCCATGTCCATGGGGTTGTGGAGTTGAATGTGACTGAGCATGCATGCACACCCACGTATGCAGATAGACTGATAGACATGCAACTACAAGTGATTCTATGCTTGATGTTATTTAAGAATGCTCCTAGTTTTCTCTTTTTAAAAAATACAATAACAGAATTGTTTTGTTTTTGTTTTCTGGCCATGCTTCGTGGCTTATGGGATCTTAGTTCCCCAACCAGAGACTGAAGCCAGGTCATGTGCAGCAGAAGCACAGAAGCCTAACCACCAGACCTCCAGGGAATTCGCCTGCATTGCTACATTTTAAAAATTTAGCTATTATCAAAATGTTTTCATATGGAACACTTAAGGACAAAAATAGAAAAATGCATTTAAACATATGCTTAAGCCATGATTTTTAACAATGATGAAAACATGTGAAAACAAAATAGTCTTGGAAAATCAAAAGTCCAAGTTTTTCAGTTAGTACTTGGATTTCTTCATGACCAAGATGATCACGATGCTGTGATCACCCACCTAGAGCCAGACATCCCGGAATGTGAAGTCAGGTGGGCCTTAGAAAGCTTCACTAAGAACAAAGCTAGTGGAGGTGATGGAATTCCAGTTGAGCTATTTCAAATCCTGAAAGAGGATGCTGTGAAAGTGCTGCACTCAATATGCCAGCAAATTTGGAAAACTCAGCAGTGGCCACAGGACTGGAAAAGGTCAGCTTTCATTCCAATCCCAAAGAAAGGCAATGCCAAAGAATGCTCAAACTACCGCACAATTGTACTCATCTCACATGGTAGTAAAATAATGCACAAAATTCTGCAAGCCAGGCTTCAGTAATACATGAACCGTGACCTTCCAGATGTTCAAACTGGTTTTAGAAAAGGCAGAGGAAACAGAGATCAAATTGCCAACATCTGCTGGATCATGGAAAAAGCAAGAGAGTTCCAGAAAAACATCTATTTCTGCTTTATTGACTATGCCTTTGACTGTGTGGATCACAATAAACTGTGGAAAATTCTGAAAGAGATGCGAATACCAGACCACCTGACCGGCCTCTTGAGAAACCTATATGCAGGTCAGGAAGCAACAGTTAGAACTGGACATGGAACAACAGACTGGTTCCAAATAGGAAAAGGAGTATGTCAAGGCTGTATATTGTCACCCTGCTTATTTAACTTCTATGCAGAGTACATGATGAGAAATGCTGGACTGGAAGAAACACAAGCTGGAATTAAGATTGCTGGGAGAAATATCAATAACCTCAGATATGCAGATGTTACCACCCTTATGGCAGAAAGTGAAGAAGAACTAAAAGCCTCTTGATGAAAGTGAAAGAGGAGAATGAAAAAGTTGGCTTAAAGCTCAACATTCAGAAAATAAAGATCATGGCATCTGGTCCCATCACTCCATGGGAAATAAATGGGGAAACAGTGGAAACAGTGTCAGTCTTTATTTTTGGGGGCTCCAAAATCACTGCAGATGGTGATTGTAGCCATGAAATTAAAAGACACTTACTCCTTGGAAGGAAAGTTATGCCCAACCTAGACGGTATATTCAAAAGCAGAGACATTACTTTGCCAACAAAGGTCCATCTAGTCAAGGCTTTGGTTTTTCCAGTGGTCATGTATGGATGTGAGAGTTGAACTGTGAAGAAAGCTGAGCACCAAAGAATTAGTGCTTTTATGAGAGTCCCTTGGACTGCAAGGAGATCCAACCAGTCCATCCTAAAGGAGACCAGTCCTGGGTGTTCTTTGGGAGGAATGATGCTAAAGCTGAAACTGCAGGACTTTGGCCACCTCATGTGAAGAGTTGACTCATTGGAAAATACTCTGATGCTGGGAGGAATTAGGGGCAGGAGGAGAAGGGGACAATAGAAGATGAGATGGCTGGATGGCATCACGGACTCGATGGACATGTGTTTGAGTGAACTCTGGGAGTTGGTGATAGACAGGGAGGCCTGGCATGCTACAATTCATGGGGTAGCAAAGAGTCGGACATGACTGAGTGACTGAACTGAACTTGGATTTCTAGATAAATCCTGACACTTGAGGAGTTTTGATACTGGGTCAGCTTATTATGGAAAAGATCGGGAGCATGAAAGTGCTGAGTGAAAATTCAGTAACAGTCCTTGGAGTCTGAAGTTTTGAACTTAGGTTTATCTGCATTTGTACCTGATGAATTCTGAATGGCTTTCCTATACTGACGTTCTCTGACTGTAGGCCAAAGACTTGTGGCCTGATAGAAGTTAGTTTTCAAATATAATTTGTGCATAGTGTGTTCTACTTTCTCAAACAAAAAACTTTTCATGTTTATTAGTTTTTTCAATTCCCAGAAATCACATGTAGAAAGCTGGACAGTTCTTCCTTTGCCATGGATGTTGAAACTGAGCATGCTGTTCAGATTTGCTTGTTGCAACACAAGCAGACCCAGCTCTCATGACCGATGTTCAACCAATAATCCTGATGCTGAGATGCCCCAGTGAACATCACAAACACTCCTTTCTCTCTCCCTCACCTTGCATCCCAAACTCCACAACTGATCAAAGGAGGAAGCTCATGAAGACCTTTCCTGATCTGATCTAATCTTGATTTTCCCTGAAAACATCCCTGGGAAAAAGGAAATAGTCTAAGAAGGAAGAAGGAAGAAAGGAGGAAAAGGAAAGAAAGAGGGAGGAAAGGTCTAGGCATTGAGCAAGACACTTAGAACTTTTTCAAATGCTGGCAAAGACGTGTGACTTGGGTTTAATCCCCCATTTTATAAAAGAGGGGATTGAAGCTCTGGGGTAAGTGAGTTGCTAAGAGTTCACACAGCTCTCAGACCACTGGATGTGAACCCACACAAACACCCTCACTTCAAATCCAAGAGTCTTCCTCCTGCGGCAGGAGTCAGATGGGCCTTTCAGGCAGTTGGAGATTCATTCTCTATTGACTGAAACTCCAAGACAAGAATAGCAGGACAGTTAAGGGAGGAGGCTGGACACTGCACAGACCACATATTTCTCATTTCCAAAGTCAGGAGACCTCCTGTCCACATATGTGTAGACAAGGCTCCTTGGAGGCCAAAGGTCAGTCATGTCAAGGAATGTTCTACCCACAGGCCTTTGCAGTAGAATCCATCATGGCTGAGATGTGTGAACACACATGAGCCTGAGATATACCAAATACGGACTGTGAACCAGGCAAATCAGAATGATTGGACAAAGGAAACTGGGAAGAAATGTTCCGTAAAAGTAATTCACACTACCACAAGGGTGTGACTCAGCAACTCAGGGACTTGCCCTCTGAGTCTGCCCATGTGTCTGTCCACATGTACTGTACTTTTTCCTCCCAATAAATACTTGCTTCACTACTTTTCATCTTTGTGGAAATTCTTTTCTTCAAAGCCAAAGGCCAGGTCCCTTATCACTGACCACTTGTCTAGTGACTAGGACCTGGTGCTCTTGCCTCCAGGACCCAGCCCCAATCTCTGGTTGAGAACCCAGGCCCTGCTCCAAGCCAACGCAGGCTGAGGCCCTCTGAGACCATTCCTACCACAGCCAGTCCCCACATCCCTGCAGCTGGCACTCCCGTGCTGAGATCACCTGAGTGGCATCTTCACACCCTCTGGGACTGGCATTCTGCTTCCAGTGTCCCTTCCATTATACCTTAGACACAGCAAGTTCTGTTTTTAGAAAAAGATCTGTCAGAGGCATCATGTGGTTGGGCTGACAGCAGAGAGAACTTCTGTTGGCTTCCATCTGGAAACCAAGCACTTACAGATGGGAAGACTTACTGCAACCTTGAAGATTAAAATAAGAGGGCTTCTGCTCCCAAGGTTAATGATTAAAAAGAAAGAGAGGAAGCCAAGGCTGCCAGAGAGTGCTGTACATCACGACCCTTTAAGACATGGCCTGAGCTGAGTTTCGGGCTTTGCACCTGTTTCCACCCCCTCTGCCCCCTGCTCCATCCCCTCCACACTCAGGAGACACAGTGACTTCCACTTATAAGGTGCCCCGTCATATTATTAAAGCTGCAGGTTTGGGGAGACCATTGCTGAACTGAATTATACATGCCGTCTCTCCCACTGTGAAGTCTGGAAGAGATAGAAAAGCTATCCAGGCCAGATATAAAATGATAAAGTTTATTAAAAGTTTTAAATATTTTATGGATGGGAGAGCTGAGATTTGGGGGAACTTAGATGACTTAACACATGTTGTCACTCAACAAGCAGGAAACAGGCAGCTTGATCAGCACAAAAAGTCCTGAATTTCCTATTCTCATCCGAGCTTGATCATTATAATTATTGTTATCCAATAAGGTATTACCCTTCTACCAAAATTTTCAAATCTATAAATAGAGTATAAAGTGATGATCTTTCCCTAACTGGGAGAGTTATTTAAATTATAAACGAGTGCAGCCTCCCAATTTCTAGTACAGCATGGAAGGAACTTGGAAATCATCTCTCACATTCACACAACAGGAAAAAGCTGAACATGTTGGAAATCAACAGTTTGTCTTAAATCCATCAGAAAACTGAGGTCATCGGCAGACAGATTGAAGCTCCACAAATTGAAGAGACGGACAGGTGACTACAGAGAATTACAACTCGCTGGAGAGAAGCCTGGGAGGAGGAAGCAGCACAGAGCCGAGTATCTGGTTAGGAGAACCTAATCTAGTGAAATACTGGGGACAATGGCACCCCACTCCAGTGCTCTTGCCTAGAGAATCCCATGGACAGAGGAGCCTGGTGGGCTGCAGTCCATGGGGTTGCTAAGAGTCGGACATGACTGAGCGACTTCACTTTCACTTTTCACTTCCATGCATTGGAGAAGGAAATGGCAACCCACTCCAGTGTTCTTGCCTTGAGAATCCCAGGGATGGGGGAGCCTGGTGGGCTGCCGTCTATGGGGTCGCACAGAGTCGGGCACGACTGACGTGACTTAGCAGCAGCAGCAGCAGCAAGGCTGAATGCATACATGCTCAGTCACTCAGTTTTGTCTAGCTCTTTGTAACCCCATGGACTATAGCCCGACAGGCTTCTCTGTCCCTGGGATTCTCCAGGCAAGAATACTGGAGTGGTTTTCCATTTCCTACTGCAGGGGATCTTTCCAGCCCAGGGACTGAACCCGCGTCTCTTGCATCTCCTGCATTGGCAGGTGGATTCTTTACCACTGCACCATCTGGGAATCCCCAGGATGAATAAGCTGAAGACTTAAAATATCCTAGGGACCCCATGGCATAGATGCTAATGATACTCGCATTTCACAGAAGGGGAAACTGGCTCAGAGAGATCCCAGGTTCACAGAGTTACTAAGTGGTAGGGGCTGGGGTTCTAGCCCAGTGGCCGGACTCCTAAGGTTGAGTCTTTAAGGAAACATTTATGACAGAGCCAGGCAGTTGCAGAAAATGGAGGAGGGCCAGCTGGAGAGGGGATCACAGTTGCTTGGAGGAGGAACTGGTTGGACTGAACTTGGAAAGAAGGCAGATGCTGGTTAAACGTCTTATTTTAATTTTTAGCCATATATTTTTTATTCTATTAATAGAGATTTCTAGGATTTATCTTGAGTGTTTCATTTTTTAAACAAACAGTCACTCAGAGCTTCCTCTATGCCAAGCAAGGACAGGACATGAGTATGAAGTGGGCCAGGGTAGGCTGGGGAAGTCAGAACTGAAGTGGACCTTTTCCTCTGGGTGCCCTCCGTCTCAATCAGCATTTGTCACCGGCTGAATCTAAATGTCTCTTATCAGGACATGGCCTGAGTTGACCCAAAGGTCACAATGCACCCTGCACAAAGAATCCATGCTGATGCTATTTTCCATCTCTAATGTGCCAACCACATTGAATAACACAGATAACCAGTAGCTGTGGAATAGGTCCAATGACAGCAAAATATTCCAGATATTGCAAGGTCAGCGACATAAAATAACCAATTTAAGCCAAATGAAATTCCCTCCATTATTACTTTAAAATGGAAGATTAAAATCCTCTAAATTAAATTTCCTTCCACTTAAAGGTGTAATGACCCTAAAATTCCACAATGGTTCCCTGCCTAATTTTTTTGCTGTCTACAAGCTGGATCTGAAAGATGGGGATAATTCTTATACCTATTTTGTAGGAGAATTAAAATGCAGCCAAGCTTGGGAAATGTTCCCCTTTGTGTCTCTTGAGAGCATGCTTGGTGAATGACAGAGATCACGGTAGCTGCATCTTCAGGAAGTGAATTAGGCTTGTATGAAGGTGCTCTATCTGTGAATAGGGAAGTCCATGAGCTAAGAGCTAGTCCAAGATGAGACTCTAGGTTCCTGGGGAGGAATTCAAGATACACAGCCTCGAGAGCTGGTTTGACATGATCTCCCAAATAGGAACTGAGACCAGGAAGACATGACTTAAGTCCAGGTACCGAAACCAGACTTGATGGCTATACAGGTGCTCGAACGTGGAGTACCTCATTCTGCCTCCAGCTCTGGGACCAGCCTGGAACAAGAGTGGAGCTGAAGTGACAGGTGAACCGGGTCACCAGCCTTCATTATAAAGGGTCAGTACACTGGGAGGGATTGGGGGCAGGAGAAGAAGGGGACGACAGAGGATACTGACTCAATGGATGTGAGTCTGAGTGAACTCTGGGAGTTGGTGATGGACAGGGAGGCCTGGCGTGCTGCAATTCATGGGGTTGCAAAGAGTCAGACACGACTGAGAGACTGAACTGAACTGAACTGATGGAAGGAGGGATCAGGCAAACCCTGAAAAGATTTTACCCCCTGTTTTTCCTCTGGAGAATGAGCCTTTTCTTTCAGGTTCCAAGGCGGCAAGCTCAACTATGAAACTTTGATATGTGAGATCAAAAATGGAGTCTGTCCTATATACAGCACCTGATAGACGAAAACAGAGGGCAGATGGGAGCCCTCTGGGAAACATCCCAGAACTAGACAGGCTTAATTCTAATCCTGCTATTTACTAGCTGTGTGATGACCTTGGGCAACTACTTAACCTCTTTATTCTCTGTTTCCTCTTCTGTAAATTTTTGCACAGACTTTACAGGGTGGTTGTGAGTACAGAGCAAGGCCAGGCATAGAGGAACCTCTATGGACTTGTCTGTCACAGTGATTGCCTTCCTTCCTCAAATGGGAAACATCCAGAAAGTGCTGGCTAACCATCAGTGGCCCCCAGGACACTCTCTGGGCATATTGGAATCTCTCCTGGTCTCAGAAGTCGATCCTGCCTCTCAGAGTTAGCTCCAGCTCCATCTGGTTCAAGAGACGCTCCCTCCCAGTGGTCCAAAAGAATGGATAAGAAGATGTGGTACCTAGATTCAATGGAATATTATTCAGCCATAAAATCTGATATTGTGCCATTTGCACTTGACTGGACCTAGAGACTGTCATACAGAGGAAAGTAAGACTGAAAGAGAAAAACAAACACTATGTATTACTGCATATACGTAGGATCTAGAAAAATGGTACAGATGAACTTTGCAAAGCAGAAATAGAGACACAGATGTAGAGAACAAATGTATAGACACCAAGGAGGGAAGAGACAGCTGGGATGGATTGGGGGGTTGGGATTGACATCTATGTACTACTTTGTATAAGATAGATAACTAATGAGAACTGACTGTAAAAAAAAAATCAATCTAAAAAATAATCTCCTAAGTTTTCAAAAAATGAAAATAAATAAAAGTAAAATGCTGCACAATTAACCTTTCTCTGCCCAGACTGAATGTGAGCTTGACCACCTAATTCTCAGCTCCCTGTGGGTCATTAACTGTTTAATGTGTTTGAGGAAGGTCTCTTCACCTTGCACGTCATTAGAATGAGTGATTTTGTGGGCAATAAACCAGCCTCACCTCTAATGGAACCAGATTCCAGGACCTTTTTTTCTCTTTTGAAAAGAGCCTTACAAAGAAAGCTATTACAGGTTTGGAAAGATTGATTTTATTTAAAACCGAATATGTATGAAAGCAGGCAGAGTGGTTATGACATAAATTACTTTGATATATTGAGTGCAAAGGCAAATGCGATTTCTTTCTTCCTTTTAGCTTTCTGTGTTCAGTGGAAGGGTGGTGATTTATCTTTTTCCCATTTCCATCTGACGTCAGTTGCTTTGAACTCGAGGGAAGAAGGGACAGACAGCCTGTGTTGGAGGGACTTGCAGGAGGAGGACAGGAAAAGAAAAAGGCAAGAAAGAAGACCCCTCCTCTAATCTCTGTGACTGTGCTAAGTTGCTTCCGTTGTGTCTGACTCTTTTGCGACCCTATGAACTGTAGCCCGCCGGGCTCCTCTGTCCATAAGATTCTCCAGGCAAGGATACTGAAGTGGGTTGCAATTTCCTTCTCAGCCCAGAGAGCGAGCCTGCGTCTCTTATGTCTCCTGCACTGGCAGGTGAGTTCTTTATCACTAGTGCCACTGGGAAGCGCACACTAATCTCTGTATCCTCAAAAGACACCATTCAGCCTGCCCCTCCTACTTCCTGATCCAGCCTAGACCCTGCAGGGGAAAAAAAAAAAAGCAGCAAATGGAAAGAACATCTCAAATGGAAATCAATAAGCAGTTTGCTATGTCATTATCTTAAGCTCATTTTTCGTATAACAAACTATAATTACATATAATAAATATCAAACCCTCTGCATTGAGAAACAGATAAAGAATATATTCCTTTATAATCTCATTTTGATTTCTTTTTCCAGGTTCTATGGATCCTCTTTCAGATACTTCTACTTCCAGGGTAAGAAAAACAGGCAGTAAAGGTTCATTTTCTGATGTCAGAGCCCTCACTACCTCTGTTCCTCTTTCGAGAAAGTTATCCATCTTCGCTCCTGTCGATACTAAACATTGTTTTCAAGGCTCTGCCTCTAGCACCGCATTGTTGAAGAGGGTCTGCCTATGCCAGGATGCTCTGCCAATTTTGACTTCATGGCTCGATTCCTGAAAATTTGGAATTCTGGATTACATAAAGCTAAAGGTATTTTATTTTGAGGCTTCTCAGAGCTTTACATATGCTACCCTGGACTGTAAATCTCTGAGAGGGATACAATGCATCACTTTCCAAACTTTTAACAAGGGATGCTTTCTACCAAGCATCTCAAAGTAATCACAATCTCTTAACGCTATTCGGGGAGATATTCACCTCTTTACCAGTGTTTACCAGGAAGAGAATCTTGCTTGCTCATCTAAGCCTGTCTTCTCTCTCTGCCCTGTATCCCATTCTGAGTTACGGCTGCACAGAATTCATCGTCATCCTAAACAGACTCTGCTTCTTCCCTCCCACCTCCATGCTCTCACAGAGCACACACAGGTTTTCCTTCTTCAAATGCCATTTCTCTTCCTTCAGTTCAGTTCAGTTCAGTTCAGTTGCTCAGTTGTGTCTGACTCTTTGTGACCCCATGGACTGCAGCACGCAAGGCCTCCCTGTCCATCACCAACTCCTGGAGCTTACTCAAACTCACGTCCATTGAGTTAGTGATGCCATCCAACCATCTCATCCCTTCTTGTCCCCTTCTCCTCCTGACCTCAATCTTTCCCAGCATCAGGGTTTTCCCAGTGAGTCAGCTCTTCGAATCAAGTGCCCAAAGTATTGGAGTTTCAGCTTCAGCATCAGTCCTTTCCTGGTGGCTCAGACAGTAAAACATCTGCCTACAATGCGGGAGACCCAAGCTCAATCCCTGGGTTGGGAAGCTCCCTGGAGAAGGAAATGGCAACCCACTCCAGTATTCTTGCCTGGAAAATCCCATGGATGGGGGAGCCTGGTAGACTACAGTCCATGGGGTTGCAAAGAGTTGGACATGACTGAGTGACTTCACTTTCTTTGTTTCCAATGAATATTCAGGACTGATTTCCTTTAGGATGGACAGGTTGGATCTCCTTGCAGCCCAAGGGACTCTCAAGAGTCTCCTCCAACACCATAGTTCTCTTCCTTCTGCTCCTGGCAAATTCTGACATTTAAAATATTTATTTATTTGACTGTGTCAGGTCTTAGTTGCTCCATGGCATGTGTGAACTTAGTTCCCCCACCAGAGATCAAACCCATGGCCCCTACATTGCAAGGTGAATTCTCAACCACTGGACCACCAGGGAAGTCCCAGTTTTTTAGAAGGCAGTTTTGTGGTCACCCTTCAGCGATGCCTCCCCAGACAAGAGTTACGGTGACTTCCTGGGGTGTCGATAGCACCTTCAGAAACCGACTGACACGGGCTCATGTGTGACAGTCTAGATGGACATTGACTATTACCACAGTAGTAGAACATTACTGGGGTATCGAAACTTTGGTAAAATAATGTTTTTAAAAGAGAACAAAACAGAAAACGTCCTGTCAGTGAGAATACGTTCTGATTTTGGAAAACACTTTGGAAAGCCACGGAATCAAAGACATTCTGAAAGAACATAGAAGGCCAGCAACCTGTCCACAAAGGGGGTTCAAGTGGGTTTCTTCTCAAAGGACCTTTGTTTGGCTGGATGGAGTTTGCAGGTTTGGCGTGAGAGCTGAATTGCTCAAGGCAGGAGGAGCTGGGAACTGCCTTCAAATTAACCCTCCTCGAGATTGTTCCTCCAAATGAAAATGAAACATGACCAAAGAGTGTATGTTTGTGTGTGCTTAGCTGGGTCTGACTCTTTGCAACCCCATGAGGATTCTCCAGGCAAGAATTCTGGAGTGGGTTGCCATGCTCTCTTCCAAAGGATCTTCCCAACCCAGGGACTGAACCCAGGTCTCCCACATTGCAGGAGGATTCTTTACCAGCTGAGCTATCAGGGAACCCCCACCACCAAGGTGTATCAGTGTCCAGTTATTGCCCCTCAGGTGTACAATTAAAGAGGGTAGAGAGATGTTCTAACATTTCTGGTACCTCTTACTGGCAGAAGCCAACTGGCCAAGAGATCTAGCTGATGCAGTCTGCAGAGTTAAAGCTCTGAGGGCACAGATGGGACTTCCCTGGTGGTCTAGTGGTTAAAACTCTGTGCTTCCACTGCAGGGGGCACAGGTTTGATCCCTGGTTGGGGAACTAAGATCCCACATGCCACGTGACATGGTGGAACAAAAGAAATTCTCAGGGTGCAAAACAGCACACACAAATAGGGCAAGAAAGTATAAAGGAATGTGGATAGAAAAGTAGAGAAGGACCAAACTGTCTTTCTTAGAGGAAATATTAATTACATCCCTATAGCAATATATGAATATGTTTATTAAACTATTTCTTCTCCAGCGCAATATATTTTCAAGTACTGAATCTTTCCCCGTCTGATACCTGGAAAATGTGACCTTATGCTTTTAACAGTTTTTCTCTTTAATATGTGAGTTGATATATTTTTCAGTGTTTTTGAAACAACCTCTTTATATTTTTCTTCTTTGAATATCAGTAATTTTACATCCTTTGCCCATGTATTCCATTGGAGGGCTTTTTCTTCTTCTTGATTTATATAATAGGGGAAAGTGAAAGTCACTCAGTTGTGTCCCACTCTTTGTGACCCTGTGACTATACTGTCCATAGAATTCTTTAGGCCAGAATAGTGAAGTGGGTAGCCTTTCCCTTCTCCAGGGGATCTTCCCAACCCAGTAATTGAACTCAGGTCTCCTGCATAGCAGGCGGATTCTTTACCAGCTGAGCCACAAGGGAAGCCCATATATTAGGGGTAATGACCTTTTTTTTGCACTTAATTTTACATTTTTTAAAATTTATATTTTCCTTTTTGTATCATTTGTACTTTTTACTGTGCACACTTTTTTGTGTGTTGTCAAATTTATCACACTTTCAGGGATTATGGATTTTATACCATATTTAAGCCTTCTGTATATTGAGATTTTAAATGTATATTTTTTTCTAGTAATTGCTTGATTAAAAATAAGTCTTTGGATCATCTAAAATTCCTTTTGGTATAAGGGTTGAGATATTCTACTCCAAATCGCTACCATTTTTCCTAACGTCACTTATTGAAAAATCACTGTTTGTCTTCTGACTTACAGTTTCACTTTTATCAAATGCCAAATTCTGAAATATATTTTGGTTTAATTCTAGACTTTATACTCCATCCCTTGTCCTGCTTGTCTTTTCATGCACCAGTACCACTCTGGCTTAATGATACACTTTATGATGAGACAGGAAAGGTCTTACCTGACCCATAATTTACTTACCCATTTTCCTACTGTTAAATTGCATGAACTGTGTGCTGTACTTCAAATTGTGAAAGCTGATATGGTAAGAGAAACGTTCGTTTCCTTTTCCATTCACAAACAAAATTCTCAATATTTTGGAGGAATTTCTCTTTATTTTTTTCAGATATTTTAAGATACTTTTTTCATATCCTGGATTTTATTATTTGCCATTTAGTATAATCAAAAAATAGAAGAGGAAATGGCAACCCACTCCAGTATTCTCGCCTGGAAAATTCCACAGACAGAGGAGCCTGGTGGGCTACAGTCCATGGGGTCGCAGAGTCAGCCATGATTGAGTGAATGAGCACACAGTCAAAAAAAGAAATGAAATGTTGGGAAAAAATCAATATTTCTGTAGCAATCATTGATATATGTATTCACACAAGTATTGGAGAATGATCTGCTTACAGAAATGCAGATTTTGAAATCTCTAATTCTAGAATAGAATCCAACTCTCCACCCTCATAGAGTTGGGATTCAAACACCAGTTTTGTAAGTAAATAGTTGAGTAATCTTTTTTAAAAATTTTATTTATTTCCTGCTGTGCTGGTTGTTGTTGCTGCTGGGGCTTTTCTCAAGTTGCAGTGAGCAGAGGCTACTCGTCGCTGCAGTGTGGGGACTGCGGAGACATCTCATTGTGGTGGCTTCTTTCGCTGAGAGCGGGGCGGGGGTGAGGGGGGATGGGGGGTGGGGGTGGGGCTCCAGGGCGCGCCAACTTCCACAGCTGTGGCTCCGGGCTCTAGAGCGCAGGCTCAATAGCTGTGGCGCACAGGCTTAGTTGCTCCGTGGCATGTGAGGTCTCCCCATATCAGGGGTCAAACCCTGTCTTCTGCATTGGCAGGCGGATTCTTTACTGCTAACTCACCAGGAAGCCCTAGTTGAGTAAGCTTTGGCAAAGCTTTTCACTTTCTTTGTCTTTTTGTTTTTTTAAATAAATAGAAATAATATATAATTATGAAAGATGATTCTCAACATTAGGTTCAAGGCTCAGAGGCAGGCTTTAGTTGTTTTTGACCTTGAATAAGTCCCTTAAGCTCCCTTAATATGTTTCCTCATCGCTAAAACAGGAGATAACACTTTGGAATAATAAACCTTTTCTTATGAGTTGGCTGTAAAGAATTAATATGTGTAGCTGTTCTTTCTAATATACTGGACACAATTAGTTTATGATAGTGTTAATGAATCTGGTTACTGAGGAAGGAGAGAAGACGGGAGGAAAAGAAGGTGGGTCGGTAGGGGTATTTGGCTTTATATCCACTAAGGAAAGCAATGTTTTTGGACAACACATTGAAGGGTTGCTCCCTCTCTCTCCAGCCATCTAACATCGGAGACCAATTTTGCTCTGGCATCCAGGTAATACTGTACTTGATTTAACTCAGTCGCATCTTCAATCTTGCTAAACTACACGGCACAACAAAGCCAACTCCAAGGAAAGTTGACGGAGGCCTTTGGATTGATGGAGCACGCTTGTCAATGGTGTCATCCCTCCCACGCACATACAATGGTTTTTCATTAGAATTTTGTTGTCTGCCTTGGAGTGGTTGGAAAACATTCCCATGATGGATTAATCAATTTCCAAGTTAATGCATTTACATGTGGTAATGACTTGCTCAAACCTCTCTCTGGCAGTCTGAATGGGCTTCAGGGAATTAAGTAGGACAGTGGAGGAACCCAATTTTCAATTAAGAAAGGAAGTTGCAAAGAGTTGCTTTCTAACCTAGAAAATGAACCAAAGCTGATAATTTCCTTTTTTTTTCCTCATGATATATAAAAATTTTAAAAAAGCTAAGCCTATTTATAAAAACCCACATCATTTACATTTTCCAAATTGTAGTGCTATTGGATGCATCATTAAGTATAAATGGGTTGCAATAAAAACACATTAATTAGTATAAAAACAGCAGAAAAAATAAAATCCAGAAGATTCCAAGTTCATTTGGCTCTCCTTAGACAGATAGAAAGCATTATATTTACATACATACATATAACCAGGAACAGCTAAATCATTTGTCTATAAAAAATTCAAAAGGGGTTATAGAGGGAGAACCAACCAGAGTGATCATTTCCATAAACCATGACTGCATTTCAGTCATAGGCAATCCTTTTCCTGGTTACTGCGCTCATAAAGCGCCTATAAAAATGACATCATGCAGTTCTATATTTATGGTCTGTCAATATCCCATGGATCAAATCTGTTGAGTTTACAAGGCAGGAGATGGTTTCCCCTTCCCCCTTCTAACTGCTATTGTTTTCTCTGTCCTCGGGATTCTGAATGCTGTACTGATCCCTTGACAGTTTGACAGCCCAGGGTACATGATGAGTCTGTAATTAAAGTTTGGATGGTGGTAGAGGACTCGCGGAAGCCCAGACCCCAGCCAGTCTTGCTGTCACATTCATTTTATAGTTTTTAGTCTAGTGACCAGCTGGGCTTGAGCTGGGGGGAGAACAGTTTACAATGGAAATGATATTTGAGGGGTATTCCCATTTGCAATTATCCGTGGCCACCAAAGGCTGAGTAGGCCACGTCTGCCTCTGATGCACGTGAAAACTCTTTGGCTCAGCACACTATGTCTATAGGATGCTACAGGTATTAAAAGAAAGACTTACAGCCTCACAGGAGGCCATTTTGCAGAGTGTGTATTGTTGTGTGTTGAGAGGATGAGAAAAAAACAGAAAGATCGCAGGGTCAGATCTATATAAAAATTAGTATGGCTCTGGATGGATTGGGGTGAGTAGCTGAGGACTGAAGATATGCACAATGCAAAAGTGAGAGAATCCGGATTTTATGTGGTTGTGTGTGGTTTCAGGCTGGGGAGCATGACTTAAGTGATGCATCTGTGTAGAGACAGATATTCTTTGAAGACCTGAGTACCTCTTTCGAAGGATTAGGTGGGGGAGATGTAGAGAGCTTGGATAATATTTATCTCAGATATACAAACAGGGGAAAATGCGTAACCAAGGTACATCCTTCAGAATAAAGTTTGAAAATTAGTGATCTGTCAGCAGACTCTTGTATTTCAGAGAAAACACAGTGTGTTTTGGATAATACCAGTAACTGGCCTGAGAGATGATGGCGCTGAACTGAGCCTACAACTTAAGTAGAAATAAAAGGAAAAAAAAATCATGATAATAAAAAGGTAATAAAGACCTAGTTTCAAACCCCCAAATTTCTATTCGGCAGTATCTTTGGGAGGGAAAAATGATGGCATTGACATCAGCTAATCTGGGTCAAATGCATCCCAAGGAATGAATAAACCTTTACTGTTTCTAAGCAGAAAAGAGTAGAGGGGGGAGAAATTGCAATTTTTTGACCACAAAATGGTTCCTGCAAAGAAGTCACATAATTTTTACTATTCTTCCAGCTCAAGTGGTTGATCTGCATTCATGACCAAGTTCAGAAGTCAACTTTGCAGTGGCTCATCAAATGGAATTAAGTCCAGAGCCACGTGGGCTCCTCTGTGCTGCTGTTTCCTGCCCTGCCGCCTGCCGCTCCCCTGCTCCCCTCAGTCATGCCCAGGAACAAAGCCAGGCATGCGTTCCAGCACAACTTATCCTTTTTGTTCTTGAAACTATCTTTAAAATTATTTGTCAATTGAGGGATAATTGCTTGACAGAATTTTGTTGTTTTCTGTCAAACATCAACATGAATTGGGCTTCCCTTGTGGCTCAGCTGGTAAAGAACCCTCCTGCAATGCGGGAGAGCTGGGTTCGATCCCTGGGTTGGGAAGATCCCCTGGAGAAGGGAAAGGCTACCCATTCCAGTATTCTGGCCTGGAGAATTCCATGGACTGTGGCATGGGGTGGCAAAGAGCTGGACATGATTGAATGACTGTCACTTTCAACATGAATCAGCCATAGGTGTACCTTGTCCCCTCCCTAATTTAGTCTTCATTGGTCTAAGCTATACCTTGTTCATGGTTACCCTCAATTCCAGTGTTTACAGTTCATTTTCATAATATTTCCACTGGGTTTATTGTTTCTATTTGTAAAAGTTCACAGAGTCCTGTATGTCAGAGTAAGCCGATATAATTAGCCAAGGCCCAGAGCTTTTCAAGAGCAGATAGGTGATGCTCCCCTGGAGAGAACTTGAATTTCTGACTCCTCTGCTTGTCTCAGATTTCTGTGACACTGGATGTAAGACAGTGTTGGGAGGTGAGAGGCGGTTTGAGAAAACAGTGATTGTAGGCATGACTTTGGTGTCTTATAGATAACTATATCTTGGTTTTCTCAACAACCTCTGCTGCTGTTGCTAAGTCACTTCAGTCCCCCAATTCCGCCACCAGACCAACCACATGGTTGCCATGGAGAACTGCCATGTAGCTTATAAAACTTTCTCATGGTGGTTGTGAGCTGGGGAAAATCTTATTCGTTTCTCTTATTACATATATTTGAATATGTATAGGATCCAAAGATCTAGATTTGGAAAAATGGGCAGTTGAAGGGTAATATATTCAGTCACTCATCTGTTCATTCAATTCACATTTTCCAAGAGCATATTGTATGTTAGGCATCAGCTTATGTTGCAAGGGTACAATGGTTTTATTCTTCAGTTCTTGAGAGTTAGTTCACTATTGCCTCCATGGAGCATCTTCCAATCTTATATATTTGATCCATTAACAAAGGAATGACAGGCTTAATCTCTGTTATTGATATGTCTATATTAGTATCATTCTTCTTTGAATCAACATTCCAGTGAATGATTCTGTCTATCCACTTGTCTGCATTTACTTATTTTACGTTTTGATCACACCACATGGCATGAAGGATCTTAGTTCCCTGACCAGGGATCAGACCCACACCCTCTGCAATGTAAGTGCTGAGCTGAAACTCCTGGACCACCAGGGAAGTCTCTAATTCCATTCTTTATAAGTTTTCTTGAAGGTCTCTGTGGATGAATATTTAGATTTCCTCTGATCATGGTCATGAATGTATCCATTTTATCCAAGTCTAAATAGACTCATAAAATTGCCTAAAAATTTGCACCAGAGCTAAGATAATCTTTAATTTCCTGCCCCAAGATCCTGTCTGAACTCTAGTCTCTTATTAATTGGGATTACTTCAGTCTAAAGTAATAAAGCACCTTATTTAAACTGACTTGCCTACAAAAGGGACTGTATTGCTTTATGTGACTCATCCACCCAGAAATCAATCTGATATCAAGTGTTGTTGGACAAGTACTTACACAATGCTGGCAGGATGTGGTTTCTCTTTTTCTCTTTGTCTTGGCTCTGCTTTCTCTGCACTGATGTCATTCACCAATAGGATCTCACAGTTGCCAGCTGCTTCATGTAGCTCTTAGGTTACATCCTACCAGGTTTAAATCCAGTGTAAAAATGACCCTGTTAACTATGACCAATTCAAGTTATGATGTTCACCCTGGATTGACTTAGGTCATGAGCCTCCACTGGGTCAGTTATCATGGGCAGGTATGCTTCACATCCTCCTTCTCTAGGACTGAGGGTGAGCTTAACTTAGACCACAAGGCATGAGTGTGGGCAGCGGGCGTCTCCAAATAGCACCTGGGCCCATTCCCTCAGGAAGCGGGGAAGTACTCTACAGAAGAAAACCATACATATTCACTAGGAGCTAGGTACTCAGACATGTCTGATGCTGCGACTTCATCGACTATAGCCCGCCAGGCTCCTCTGTCCATGGAATTTTCCAGGCAAGAATACTGGAGTGGGTTGCCATTTCCCTTTCCAGGGGATCTTCCCAACCCAGGAATCAAAACTGCATCTCTGGTGTCTCTTGCTTTAGCAGACAGATTTTTTTTTACCACTGTGCCACCTGGGAAACCCAAATGTTCACTACACATATGTATTGATAGAATTCCCCCAGATTAAATACATAATGTATTTTCTTAGATATGTAAGATGATGAAGGAACTAGCAGTTGTATTTTGTTATGTGCAGGCAGAACACACCTGACTTATTGTGTTTAACAGCCACAGTAGTTTGACCCATTTTGGGTAAAGTGACCATATGAGAAGGGATGGGGAATTAGCTAAAACAAGTCATATAAAAATAGAAAGACTTCCCTGGTGGTCCGGTGGTTAAAAATGCACCTGCCAATGCAGGGGACATAGGTTCAATCCCTGGTCTGGGAAGATCCCACACGCCACGGGGCAACTAAGCCAGTGGATCACGATGAGTAAGCCCTGGCTCAGCAACTAGAGAAGAGAAGCCATTGCAATGAGCCATTGCTGCTACTGTCTGAGAGCAGAGAGTAGCAGCAATGAAGATCCAGCACAGACAAAAGTAAATAAATAAATTTTAAAAAATCAAGTGTTACAAAAAAATAAAAATAGAAAGACTGAGTATGTTCAACTCAGAGAGCTTTTAGTACTTTGCAGCATAATTGGAGGGAGGTACTATTACATCACTTATTTGAAGTGCCTTAAACCAGGAATAAGAACAGATTTGTTCTTGAGATATAGAGATTACTACTGACAAATAGCTGTGCAGTGTAGCAACAGATACCTTGGTTAGTACTGTGTTTCCTATCACTGCAACTGGCCAAGTGTAGTTTTATCTGTCAAGAACAGTGTAGGAAAGAGTCAGCAACTGAGTGAGTGAGTGTACTGGGTAAAGTTTTAACACTCTTCATGCCTGAGATCTAGTGATTTTCTATGATTCCTAAGTTAAACATGAAGAACAACAGGACAATGGCTATTACACTGGTTAGTAAGACAACTCCTTAGATTATAGAGTACCTAGAAAACAGAAAATAAGCAGGTTGTCTTAAGAGGGGATGTGGACATGATTGATGAGAGAGCTTGGAGGTAGATTTTTATTTTTTGTCTTGATAAAGAAAAGATTATTAAATGGAACAAGTGGAGAATATAAGAAAGGAAAATTGAGGCAACTCCATATTTTTTCTTTGATTATTGAATATGCTGTTTCTTGTCTTTCTTGCTTTACCATGAAAGAGCATGAGAAAGTGGAGGTCTAGAGGTATAATGTTTGTTTCTGTTTTGAACAATTCTGGCAAATTATTTTCTGCCTTAAAAATAGTTCTAAGAGGGCATTCTTCCATTTCTTTCTCCATTCTTCCATTTCACTGTGTTACAGCTGATGTTTAATTCAAGATTCAGTCCAGTTGAGTCACACAGTAGTGTCCAACTCTCTGTGACCCCATGGAATTCAGCACACTGGATGTCCCTGTCCATCATTAATTCCTGGAGCTTGCTCAAACTCACGTCCACTGAGTTAGTGATACTGTGCAGCCATTTCATCCTCTGTCACCCCCTTCTCCTCCCAACTTCAATCTTTCCCAGCATCATGGACTTTTCTAAGGAGTCAGTTCTTCGCATCAGGTGGCTAAAGTATTGGAGTTTCAGCTTCAGCATCAGTCTTTCCAATGAATATTCAGGACCGGTTTCCTTTAGAACTGACTGGTTTGATCTCCTTGCAGTCCAAGGGACTCTCAAGAGTCTTCTCCTACAACACAGTTCAAAAGAATCATTTCTTCAGCACTCAGCTTTCTTTATAGTCCAAATCTCACATCCATGCATGACTACTGGAAAAAAACTTAGCTTTAACTAGATAGACCTTTGTCAGCAAAGTCATGTCTCTATTTTTTAATATGCTGTCTAGGTTGGTCATAGCTTTTCTTTCAAAGAGCAAGTGTTTTTAATTTCATGGCTGCAGTCACCATCTGCAGTGATTTTGGAGCCCAAGAAAATAAAGTCTGTCACTGTTTCCATTGTTTCCCATCTATTTGCCATGAAGTGATGGGGCAAATGCCATGATCTTAGTTTTTTGAATGTTGATTTTTAAGCCAGCTCTTTCACTCTACTCTTTCACTTTCTTCAAGAGACTCTTTAGTTCTTTCTTCACTCTCTGCCATAAGCGTGGCGTCATCTGCATATCTGAGGTTACTGATATTTCTCCTGGCAATCTTGATTCCAGCTTATCCTTCATCCAGCCTGGCATTTTGCATAATGTACTCTGCACATAAGTTAAATAAGCAAGGTGACAATATACAACCTTGACATACTCCTTTCCCAGTTTGGAACCAGTCTGTCGTTCCATGTCTGGTTCTGTTGTTCCATGTCTGGTTCTAAGTGCTACTTCTTGAGCTGTATACAGATTTCTAAGGAGGCAGGCCAGGAGATCTGGTATTCCTATCTCTTGATGAATTTTGCACAGTTTGTTGTAGCTATGAAAAGAAGAGAAGTGAAAGGCAAAGGCAAAGTCAAAGGAGAAAAGGAAAGATAAACCCATTTGAATGCAGAATTCCAAAGAATAGCAAGGAGAGATAAGAAAGCTTTCCTCAGTGATCAATGCAAATAAATAGGGGAAAACAATAGAATGGGAAAGACTAGAGATCTCTTCAAGAAAATTAGAGATACCAAGGGAATATTTCATGCAAAGATGGGTACAATAAAAGACAGAAATGGTATGGACCTGACAGAAGCAGAAGATATTAAGAAGAGGTGGCAAGAAAACACAGAAAAACTATACAGAAAAGATCTTCATGACCCAGATAACCACAGTGGTTATCTAGAGCCAGACATCCTGGAATGCAAAGTCAAGTGGGCCTTAGAAAGTATCACTACACACAAAGCTAGTGGAGGTGATAGAATTTCAGTTGAGCTATTTCAAATCCTAAAAGATGATGCTATGAAAGTGCTGCACTCAATATGCCAACAAATTTGGAAAACTCAGCATTGGGCACAAGACTGGCAAAAGTGTTTTCATTCCAATCCCAAAGAAAGGCAATGCCAAAGAATGCTCAAACTACTGCAAAATTGCACTCATCTCACATGATAGCAAAGTAATGCTCAAAATTCTCCAAGCCATGCTTCAATAGTACGTGAATTGTGAACTCCCAGATGTTCAAGCTGGGATTTAGAAAAGGCAGAGGAACCAGAGATCAAATTGCCAAAATCTGCTAGATCATTGAAAAGGCAAGAGAGTCCAGAAAAGTATCTACTTCTGCTTTACTTACTATGCCAAAGCCTTTGACTCTGTGGATCACAAAAAATTGTGGAAAATTCCTAAAGAGATGGGAATCCTAGACCACCGAACCTGCTTCCTGAGAAATCTGTATGCATGTTGAGAAGCAACAGTTAGAACTGTACATGGAACAACAGACTGGTTCCAAATCAGGAAAGGAGTACATCAATGCTGTATATTGTCACCCTGCTTATTTAACTTATATGCAAAATGCATCATGAGAAATGCTGGACGGGATGAGGCACAAGCTGGAATCAAGATTGCTGGGAGAAATATCAATAACCTCAGATACGCAGGTGACTCTACCCTTATGGCAGAAAGCGAAGAAGTACTAAAGAGCCTCTTGATGAAAGTGGAGGAGGAGAGTGAAAAAGCTGGCTTAAAACTCAACATTCAGAAACTAAGGTCATGGCATCCTGTCCCATCACTTCATGACAAATAGATGGGGAAAAGAATGGAAACAGTGACAGATTTTATTTTGTTGGGCTCCAAAATCACTGCAGATGGTGACTGTAGTCATGAAATTAAAAGACGCTTGCTCCTTGGAAGAAAAGTTAAGACCAACCTAGACAGCATATTAAAAAGCAGAGACATTACTTTGCCAACAAAGGTCTGTCTATCAAAGCTTTGGTTTTCCAGTAGTCATGTATGGATGTGAGTTGGACTATAAAGAAAGCTGAGGGCCTAAGAATTTATTCTTTTGAACTGTGGTGTTGGAGAAGACTCTTGAGAGTCCCTTGGACAGCAAAAAGATCCAACCAGTCCATCCTAAATGAAATCAGTCCTGAATATTCATTGGAAGGACTGATGTTGAAGATGAAACTCTAATACTTTGGCCACCTGATGTGAAGAGCTGACTCATTTGAAAAGACCCTGATGCTGGGAAAGGTTGAAGGTGGGAGGAGGAGAGGGTGACAGAGGATGAAATGGTTAGATGGTATCACCGACTCAATGGACATTAGTTTGAGTTAACTCGAGGAATTGTTGACGGACAGGGAAGTCTGGCATTCTGCAGTCCATGGGGTTGCCAAGAGTCAGACTCAACTGAGCAACTGAAATGAACTGAACTGAACTGAACTGAACTGTTGTTCCATGTCCAGTTCTAACTGTTGCTTCCTGACCTGCATACAGATTTCTCAGGAGGCAGGTCAGGTGGTCTGGTATTCCCATCTCTTGAAGAATTTTCCAGTTTGCTGTGATTCACAGAGTCAAAGGCTTTTGTGTAGTCAATGAAGCAGAAATATATGTTTTTCTGGAACTCATTTGCCGTTTTAATGATCTAAGGGATGTTGGCAACTTGATCTCTGGTTCCTCTGCCTTTCCAAATCCAGCTTGAACATCTGGGATTTCTTGGTTCATGTACTTCTGAAGCCTTGCTTGAAGAATTTTGAGCATTAATCTGCTAGCATGTGAGATGAATGCAATTGTGTGGTAGTTTGAACATTCTTTGGCATTGCTTTTCTTTGGGATTGGAATGAAAACTGACATTTTCCAGTCCTGTGGTCACTGCTGAATTTTCCAAATTTGCTGGCCTGTTGAGTTCAGCACTTTCACAGCATCATCTTTTAGTATTTGAAATAGCTCAACTGGAATTCTATCACCTCCACTAGCTTTATTCATAGTGATGGCCCACTTGACTTTTCATTCTTGGATGTCTGGCTCTACGTGAGTGATCACATCATCTTACCTTACCATTATTATTATTTTTCATCTGTTTTTTCCTCTAGAATTTCCTTCTTGTCACAAAAGTAGACCTAAATCTGGGTTTTTTTTTTTTTTTAATACAATGCCCAGAAGGCACTACTGTTATTTAAAGGGAGATTGCCCTCATTTGAATTTTGACAGCATCCCTTTTACAGCCTATCATGAACCATCTTTAAAATTGCTCATTTCAACAGTGTCAAACTTGGAGGGTGTACTACCATGCCACCAGGGGTCCTGACCCTTCAGTCAACCTCTGGATTCTGCTTTCACTTGGCACTTACTGATGCAAGGCAGCTGGGCAGCTCATTCCTTATCTGTAAAATGGAAATAATAATACAGATCCTCTTGGGATAGGGGGAGAGTTGAATGTGAAAATTCTTTGTAAATTGTTAGGTAGATCTCTGCTTTAAAGGCCCCCTATTTTCCCTGCTGGCTCAGATGGTAAAAAATCTGCCTGCAGTGCAGGAGACCCAGGTTGAATCCGTGGGCTGAGAAAATCCCCTGGAGAACGGAATGGCAACCCATGCTAGTATTCTTGCCTGGAGAATCCCATGGACAGAGGAACCTGACAGGCTATAGTCCAAGGCTGCAAAGAGGACAGGACTGGGCAACTAACACTTTCACTTTCATTGGTAGAAAGCCATTATCAAATGAATTGGCAAAGAGCTGGCTTCCTTCACCTAAGGCTGGAAACGAGTTGGTGCGGCAGTCAGGGTCTGAGCTGTAGTCAGGTCGAGCCTTTGCCAGAGACCAGAAGGTGCTGGTCTGGAACGGATGTCAGAGCAGCTGGACAGAGTACTCTTCCAGGGCAGCTTTTTGCACAGGATCCTTACACTTCACAGAATGTTTCATTTTTCCCTTCCCCTGGCAATTCTCTGCTCTCCACAATCTAAGACTCCAGTTAGCCAGCATTCTGAGCCTGGGATGCTCTTCCTTTCCACAAGTACCTGTCAAACTCCTAGTATGCCCACACCTTTCAGAAAATTCCACAGATACTCCTTGCCTCAATCCACTCATACAGAAGCCTCCAGGTCCTCCCATACCAAAGACAAGTTACTTGGTGGTTTGTTTTTTCTTTTTATTACGCTGGGCTATGCTGACTTGCTCAGTCGTGTTCAACTCTTTGCAATCCCATAGACTGTAACCCTCCAGACTCCTCTATCTGTGGGGATTCTCCAGGCAAGAATACTGGAGTGGGTTGCTGAGCCCTCCTCCAGGGGATCTTCCCAACCCAGGTCTCCTGCATTGCAGGTGGATTCTTTACCATCTGAGCCACCAGGGAAGCCAAGAATACTGGAGTAGGTAGCCTATCCCTTTCTCCAGGGAGCCTTCCCGGCTCAAGAATCGCACTGGGGTCTCCTTCATTGCAGACGGATTTTTACCAGCTGAGCTACCAGGGAAGCCTTTTATTACACTAGCTGAAATTTGTTTCTATTTTGCCTCCAATTTAAACTCTTGGAAGTCTTTCTTGCTAAACATTTAACATTTTAAATGCTCAGTTGCTTCACTAGTGCCGGACTCTTTTGTGACTCCACAGACTGTAGCCTACCAGGCTTCTCTGCCCATGGGATTTTCCCAGCAAGAATACTGGAAGTGGTTCTCAGTTCGTTTTCCAGATCTTCTCAACCCAGGGACTGAAACTGCATCGCCTGCATCTTCTGCTTTGCAAGCAGATTCTTTACTGCTGAACCACGAAGGAAGCCCTGACACTTTAAGGAAGAAAGATATTTTCATTCACCTCTGTATTTCCAGGGCTTGGCATGGTTGTAACATTCAAAACATGAATAAATAAATATCCAAGTTAATGTCTTTTTCTTGAGTGCCCTGAACCATCCTGCAATGAAGAGCATTGTTTTCCGCATGAGGCCATCAAGTAGCTTTGCATTAAGGCAGTGTCCACTCCCACACGTGTGTGTGTGTGTGTGTGTGTGTGTGTGTGTGTTGTGTTAGTGTGTTGTCATTCAGTTGTGTCCAACTCTTTGCGACCCCATAGACTACAGCCTGCCAAGCTCCTCTGTCCATGGAATTCTCTAAGCAAGAATACTGGAGTGGTTTTCCATTCCTTCTCCAGGGGGAACTTTCTGACCCAAGGATTGAACCCTGGTCTCCAACACTGCAGGCAGATTCTTTACTGTCTACTAGGAAAGCCCACTCACATATACTATAGCTTATACCAGCAGCATGTCTTGGAAACATAGTCATCTCCCTCTTACCTCCCTCGTCCCATTTTAAGTACCCTGCATGGTCTACCTTGACTTGAGGGGTCTCTAGCCAGCTGGCTCTACCTTGTACTTAGTTGTAATGGAGCCATCATATTGTGTTATTCCATTTTCCCTCCAAATCTGTATTCTTTACTGGACCATGAACTCTGCAAAGAAAGGGAATACCTCTTGTACATTTCTTTTCAGTGATACTATTGGCACTTCAGTGACATTTTAAAAGGACATTCAGAAACAGTGAGAATCAGTAGAGGTAACATTTCAAGAGATATAGAAGCAGAGAGAAAGAGATAGGAAGATGTCACTGGAGCAGGGTCTGACCACTTCCTGTCCTCTCCCCTTCTGCTTGCCTCCTGATGTTCGTGTACATGAGCGTGTGCATGTGACATTATTGAGGGCCTACCAGGCACAGTGTTAGACCTTTTAGATCAAAATTCCTAGTCTTCACAGTCTTATAAGGTGTGACTGATATTTTCCCATTTGTGGAGGAAATAAAAGTAAATCAGAAAGGAGAAGCCATTTGCAACCTTCTCTGTTTTTCTGCTGATTTCTTTGTACACAGGGTACTGTCTTCATTTTTCTCCTTTTCTTCATAATCCTCTTTAGTCAAATCTAGAGTTATCCTGCAAATATCATTGCCTTGGCTCTGGCAGCTTTATTACATGTGTAGCTTCATTATACGTGCCAGAGACATCACGTTAGAAAATTACACATTCTGGCGAGAAAATCCCCAGTTTCTCATTTTCAGATCACATTCACTAAGAGCTTTGCATGTTAACAGATCAGAAGAAAACCCATGGAATGTCAGTGAGGCATTGCCCCTATAACATGAAACTCTTCCTCGCTTCTGTTTCTGCTCAAATATTTTATATTGTTTTGATTTTTTTTTTTTTGGGGGGGGGTGGTGTTGGCTGTGCTGAGTAGCATGTGAGATCTTAGTTCCTCCACCAGCAAAGTATGGAGTCTTAATCACTGGACCTTCAGGAAAATCCCTCAAGTATTTTTTAAAGCAAATGATGGCTTCAAAGAATATGCTTCCCAAACCCTATGTTCCCAATTGTTCCTTTTTAAAAAGTAGAATCTGCATTGGAAGAGGAACAAAAGAGTTTTGCCTTGGTTCACCTATATTCAGGGTTTGCTAGCCTATGATTATGGAAACAACTCCTGGTTCACAGGAAAAAGAGTCCCAGGAGGAGACCACATGCAATCAGGAAGGAATTTCTCTATGCAAGCTTTCTCCTCTCCTTCCTTTCCTCTCTTCTTCCCTCCAGTCCTTCCTTTTTTTTTTCCACTTAGCTTTTGTATTTATTTTAAGTGAAGTGAAAGTTGCTCAGTTGTGTCTGACTCTTTTTGACCCCATGGGCTACATAGTCCATGGAATTCTTCAGGCCAGAATACTGTAGTGGGTAGCCTTTCCCTTCTCCAGGGGATCATCCCAACCCAGGGATCCAACCTAGGTCTCCTGCATTGCAGGCATATTCTTTATTAGCTGAGCCACCAGGGAACCCAAGAATATTGGAGTGGGGTAGCCCATCCCTGTTCCAGCAGGCCTTCCTGACCCAGGAATTGAACTGGGGTCTCCTGCATTGCAGATAGATTCTTTACCAACTGAGCTATCAGGGAAGCCCTGCTATTTATTTTCAATTTTTTAAATTTATGTTAAATTAATTTTATTTTATTAAACTTTATTTTATTTAAAAATAATTTATGAAAAAGAATTCACTTAAATCAAACTTATTTTAAATTTTTAAAATTTATTTTAATTTATTTTAACAATTTACAAAGTCTTACATTCTCTAAGGCTTCCCACGAGGCACAGAAGTAAAGAATCTGCCTGCCAAGATGCAAGAGACAAGGGTTGGATCCTTGGAGCAGAAAGATCCCCTGGATAAGAAAATGGCAATTCACTCCAGAATTCTTGCCTGGAAAATTCTATGGTCAGAGGACCATGGAAGGCTATGTTCCATGGGGTTACAAAGTCGGACACGACTGAGTGGCTGAGCACATTACAGAAAAAAAAAAAAAACTTATCACAAATCACTCCTATTTCTGTCAGCTGTTTTGCAGAGGCAGCTATTTTGAAACCATGAAGTGGATTCATCTTTCTAAATGATCCTTTGCCTTAATCCATTTTTGTTGTTTTTGTTCAATTGCTAAGTTGTTTCTGACTCTGTGCAACCCCATGGACTACAGCACATCAGGCTTCCTTGTCCTTCACCATCTCCTGGAGTTTGCTCAAACTTATGTCCATTGAGTTGATGATGCCATCCAACCATCTCATCCTCTGTCACCCCCTTCTCCTTGCCTTCAATCTTTCCCAGCATCAAGATCTTTTCCAATGAGTTGTCTCTTTGCATTAGGTGGCCAAAGTATTGGAGCTTTAGTTTCAGAATCAGTCCTTGCAATAAGTATTCAGGGTTGATTTCCTTTAGGATTGACTGCTTTGATCTCCTTACAGTCCAAGGCACTCTCAAGAGTGCCACATATACTATGTTGAATATACTTTGCTACATATATTATGATTATATCCTTTTCCTTAACATTATTCTTTTGTTTGATTTTCCTGTTTGTTTACATTTAACATGTTGTTCTTGGTAATTCTGTCCCAGATACTGCCACTGTTGTTAAAAAAAACTTCTTAAAATGTTTGATCCATTTAGATAGCCTATCAGTCTTATCTTTGTTGAACGAATTTCTCACACAGCTTTTTAACCTGTCTCCAATTCACCTAGTTGCTCTCCAGAATTACAATTCAGCTATCAACTTCATCTTTTCTGTCCCCATAGTCCTGTGGATTATCTTCGCCTCTCTTATGTTGAATTCTCAGTTTTCTGAATCCCATTATTCTCTTTCTTGGGCTTAGGCTGTAGTTTGGGTAGTTTCTGTTGGCTTCCTGACAATAGGGGCATGGAATGAAAAGTATTTGAGATATTCCATGACAGTTTTTTCACCCTCATACTTGATTGATAGTTTTATTATACTGTGAATTCTTAGATGAAATATTCTGACATCAGAATTGAAAAGTCACTGTTCCATATCATCTAGATTTCATTATTACTGGTGAAAAGCCCAGTTCCATTCTGTTCTTTTTGCCAGACTTTAATCATTTTATTTTGTATTGGGGTATAGCTGATTAACAATGTTGTGGTAGTTTCAGATGAATAACAAAGGGACTCAGCTGTACATATACATGTATCCGTTCCATTCTATTCTTGATCATGCATATAATTTTCCCCCATCTTTTTGGAAGTTGGTAAGATCTTCTACCTCAATTCAGAGTTATTATATTCATTTTCCATCACTGCGTCACAAATTACCATAAACTTTGTGAATTGAAACAACACTTATTTTTTAGTTCAGAGTTCTGTAGGTCATTTGTCTGCCATGCTATGGGCCTAGTGCTCTGCTCAGGGCATCACAAGGCTGAAATTGAAGTGTCAGTCTAGCTGAGTCCTTGTTTGGAGACTGTGGAAACAAAAGAAAATTCTTTCAAACTCATTCTTGGACTTTGGTTCCTTGCTATGATAGGATCGTTCTCTTGCTGCTGTCAGCTGGTGGCTGCCCACATTCTTCAACCTACGGCCTCTCATCTTGAAGACAGCAGCAATACATCAGATTAGTTCGTGCTTCCAATCTCTGTTGCTTTTTACATCAGATTAGTTCGTGCTTCCAATCTCTGTTGCTTTCTTCTGCCACCAGCCAGAGAAAACTCTGCTTCAAAGGGACTCATGTTGGATCATGTTAGAACAGATCCACTGTGATAAACTCCCTATTTTCATGTCCACTGTGCAGATAACATTGCCTAATCACAAGACTTACATCCATCATATCCCTAGTTGAGGGCAGTTACACAGGAAATGGGGGTTTTGGGGACGACCTTAGAGTTCTGCCCGCCAGAGGGCGGAGATACGATGATGTTGTCCTTTGTATATCTGTGCTTTCATCCCTGTGCAGAGCTTTAGATAGACTCTTTCAGTCTGCGGATGGGAGACTTCAGCTCCAAGAAGTCTTCCTGACTCAGTTCAGTTCACTCGCTCAGTCGTGTCCGACTCTTTGCGACCCCACGGACTGCAGCTTGCCAGGCTTCCCTGTCCATCACCAACTCCTGGAGCTTCCCGGAGCCTGCTCAAACTCATGTCCATTGAGTCGGTGATGCCATCCAACCATCTCATCCTCTGTCGTCCCCTTCTCCTCATGCCTTCAATCTTTCCCAGCATCAGAGTCATTTACAGTGAGTCAGTTCTTCGCATCAGGTGGCCAAAGTCTCAGAGTTTCAGCTTCAGCATCAGTCCTTCCAATGAATATTCAGGACTGATTTCCTTTAGAATGGACTGGTTGGATCTCCTTGCAGTCCAAGGGACTCTCAAGAGTCTTCTCCAACACCACAGTTCAAAAGCATCAGTTCTTTGGTGCTGACTCATTTCTCATTTCTCATCCTGTTTCATTTCTTCCCAATTCCATTGGGCGTTTCTTCTACTCCATTTTTTGTGGTGTTCTGCAACTTCTGGATTGGCCCTCCAATTTTCCAAATATTTCTTCCTTATTTCCCTTCTTTTAGTCTTCTTTTGCTTTACTTTCTAGGAGAAGCACTCAACTTTAGTTCTACTTCATTTTTTATTCATCTTTTGCAGTTACATTTTTAATTTCCAAGAGCATCTAGTATTATCTTTTTGTAAAAAAAAAATGTATCTTTCTCTTTCTGTATCAGAGGCTCGGGTTCTTCTCTAATAGATCTATGGTTATTAAAGACAACTTCTCTTTGTAAACTTTCTCCTCCAAGTTGCTTTATTTTGTTTGTTCTTATTTCTTTCTTTTGCAGTGAATGCTTCTCAAATGTCATGAAATCCTTGAGGATCTGGTCATTCGGGAATCAGCATATGGAAAAACCTGTTAACTGTATTTCACATTATAACCTGTATGATGAATGCATTGAGCAAGATGTAATCCTGGCAGATACACATAATTAAGAATTCCCTAATACTCATTACCCAAAAAGTGTGGAACAGGACAGAATAGCTGTTTTGTACTCTCTGGAATCAATTGTATTTAGCCTTTTAAACAACTGGAGACGGTATAAAGGAGTACCTTAAGAATCTGAGGATTTAGGAGTAGACTAACCTTGATTAGGTTCTCAGCACTGGAATTTATTAGCTGAATTATCTCAGGCAAGTAGATAAATTTCTTGGAGATGCAGCCTTGCCACTTATAGAATGTAATCTATTACATAAAGTTGGTGAGAATCACAAGATGACATGTAAAATCTCACACATGGAAGTGATGCAGTGAAGAGTAGCCATTATTATGGTGAAATGTATTGTATCAGGATTCTTACTACTACCCTTACTTATGAATATCAGTTCAATTCAGTTCAGTCGCTCAGTTGTGTCTGACTCTTTGTGACCCCATGAATCACAGCACGCCAGGCCTCCTTGTCCATCACCAGCTCCCGGAGTTCACTCAGACTCGCGTCCATCGAGTCAGTGATGCCATCCAGCCATCTCATCCTCTGTCGTCCCCTTCTCCTCCTGCCCCCAATCCCTTCCAGCATCAGAGTCTTTTCCAGTGAGTCAACTCTTTGCATGAGATGGCCAGAGTACTGGCGTTTCAGCTTCAGCATCATTCCTTCCAATGAAATCCCAGGCCTGATCTCCTTCAGAATGGACAGGTTGGATCTCCTTGCAGTCCAAGGGACTCTCAAGAGTCTTCTCCAACACCACAGTTCAAAAGCATCTATTTACATTTTTAGCTCATGTACAAACTAGTATATATATATTATAAGTACCATTCAGTCATATCCAATTCTTTGTACCCCATGGACCATAGCCTGCCAGGCTCCTCTGTCCATGGAATCCTCCAGGCAAGAATACTGGAGTGGGTTGCCATTCCCTTCTCCAGTGATTTTCCCAACCCAGGGATTGAACCCCAGGTAGCCTGCATTGCAGGGAGATTCATTACCGTTTGAGCCACCAGGGAAGCCTATCTATTATAAGCATACATTTTGTAATTGTCTGTATTTTCTGAAAAGTAGGCACTTCCTTGAAGCTTAGAGGACCAAAAAATCTTCTCAAGGTTAACATGACAGTGATAATTTGAATCTTCAAGGATGAATAGAATATGGTCATGAAGATAA
This sequence comes from Nanger dama, assembly GCA_917880005.1. Taxonomy (NCBI): domain Eukaryota; kingdom Metazoa; phylum Chordata; class Mammalia; order Artiodactyla; family Bovidae; genus Nanger; species Nanger dama. The sequence continues at coordinate 4,480,889 of CAKJTW010000074.1, read as the reverse complement.
GGGGCAGTGCTTGGCAAAGGGAATTTCAGGCTGCAATAAAATGTTAGCAAAGTCAAGGTGGGCAGGCATTCAAGCATCATCATTCAGGGGAGCCACCTTGTCACAGGAGACAAGAAGAAGGCTCTGAACTGTTTCTACCACTTACGAAGATATATGCCTTGTAGAGCTTATGGCTTGGACTTAGCTCAGCTAGCACTCAATTCTTCCTGTAGCAAAAAGATTTGTTCCAAAGGCGGGTGAAAATACGGACACTACATTTAACTTATACTGGTGAAACAATGGTTTTTGGTAGCACATACTTCAGCTATTATTTTATCATATGATTAGTCAAGCTAAAGAATGTAAGACTCCAGTTACATGTCAAGCAGTGTACTCGGCAGTTGTGATACACTGGTGAATAAGACAGACCCAGTCTCTGCCCTCAGGGAGTCCAATCTGATGGAGCCAAGTAAACAGACCATGACAATACACTGAAGTAAATGGCCAGTTACCTATCAGGAAGCCGAATCCCTGTTACAATACGGCAAAGCTAGTGAAAGCTTAAAGATAAACATAAAAAGAAATATGAAAATCCTACAAATTCTACATGAAAAAAATGATAAAACTTTGTTGATGGTCATAAAAAAAGATTTAAGCCAATGGAGAGAGATAATTTTTTTCTGCATAGAAAAAATCAATAGTACAACTATGGCATGTCTCTTAAGATCAGTCTGTAAACTCAATAAAAACAAAATAGAATTTCATGAGGATCCACTGTAACATGCCAAAATGATTGTTCTGGCTCAGGTTTTCTAAAACAGAAGCAAAGTGGAATCACTTGTTGAAGATTGATGGTGATAAGAAAGAAAGCTCGTGAGCGATAAAACAAGAGGGAGCAGGAGTAGGTGAGGTGAATCGGGACCTTATGTCTGATGCCCATGAAAGGAAAGTTGGAAGGGTGGGTAATAGGAAGAATCCCAGTACACTCCAATGTAATAATACAGTACTCACTAGGGCAACTTGCAACACCCAAAGACTGCCCACTGGAAGAGGACAAATAGACTAGCACTTGTAACCACGCCATGCTCACTCATTTTTCTAATGGGTCGGTGCTTAGAATGCTAGGCAACTATGCTTCCTGCAGTGAGTTCTCCAGAAGGAAATCTGAGTGGAAACCTTCTGGGCTGCTACAACCCATGTCTTATGCCACAACGTTGTAATCTCTGTGATTTTTGTGGGCCTCTTTTGCTGAAAGAAAATGCGGAAGTCAGAGATTAGTGGGACAAACTGTGTGCACCTCAGTTGCTATGGTTGATCTTGGGTCTACAAGTAATATTTATTCTTCCCTCCTTCATGACCTATTCTTTTTTTTTTAACTGAAAAACTGTTTTAATAGGCACACATTTGCTTTAAAAAAAAATGTCAACTTTTAAAAACTGAAATATAGCTGTTTTTATGGAGGGTGGGGGGAGACTTATCGGTGGCTCAGACAGTAAAGAATCTGCCTGCAGTTCGGAAGACCTAGGTTTGATCCCTGGGTCGGGAAGATTCTCTGGAGAAGGAAATGACAACTGACTCCAGTATTCTTGCCTCGAGAATCACATGGGCAGAGGAGCCTGGTGGCTTACAGTCCATGGGGTCTCAAAGAAACAGACATGACTGAGCGACTAACACACACGCATAGCTGGTTTACAATACTGTGTCCTCTTCAGGTGCACAGCAGAGTGATTCAGTTATACATCTATGTCTATTCTTTTTCATATTCTTTTCCCTTGTAGGTTATTATGAAATATTGAGTATAGTTCCTTGTGCTATACAGTAGTTCCTTGTTAGTTATCTATTTTATATCTAGTAGTATGCGTATCAGTCAGTCAGTTCAGTTGCTCATTCGTGTCCGACTCTTTGTGACCCCATGGACTGCAACACACCAGGCTTCCCTGTCCATCATCAACTCCCGGAGCTTGCTCAAACTCATGTCCATCGAGTTGGTGATGCCAGCCAACCATCTCATCCTCTGTCGTCCCCTTCTCCTCCTGGCTTCAATCTTTCCCAGCATCAGGATCTTTTCCGATGAGTCAATATGCATATATTAATCCAAAACTCCTGATTTATCCCTCCCTCCCGACTAGTGGTAAAGTGGTAAAGAATCTGCCTGCTGATGCAGGAGATGCAAGAGATGTGAGTTTGATCCCTAGGTTGAGAAGATATCCTGGAGTAGGAAATGGCAACCTGCTCCAGTATTCTTGCCTGGGAAATCCCATGGACAGATTGTGTCCCAGTGGTAACAATAGGTAGGTTCAGGAGCCAAGACAGGGGCCACAAAGAGTCAGACACAACTGAGTGGCTGACCTCGGAGCCCTGAGACAAAGCTGACTAACGCACCTTCACTCCCTATTCTAAATTTCCCTCATTCTCTGATATCATCTCTTGAAGTCTTGGACGTTACTTGGTGGGATGACTCAAACCTTCATTTCTGAGGATCTTGAACCCAAGATAATCACCCTTTTGGATCATTGTTGTTGGATGTGTCCACTCACAGTTATAATTACAAGAGAATACAAGAGGCACCCATATGGATCTTGTTTATTTTTATATGAATTTATTTATTGTAATTGGAGGCTAATTACTTTACAATATTGTATTGGCTTTTCCATACATTGACATGAATCCGCCATGGGTGTACATGTGTTTCCCATCCTGAACCCCACTCCCACCTCCCTCCCCATCTCATTCCTCTGGGTCATCCCAGTGCACCAGCCACGAGCATCCTGTATCATGCATCAAACCTGAATTGGTGGTTCATTTCACATATGATAAATCACATGTTTCAATGCCATTCTTCTAAATCATCCCACCCTTGCTCTCTCTCACAGAGTCCAAAAGACTGTTCTATACATTTGTGTCTCTTGCTGTCTTGCATACAGGATTATTGTTACTATCTTTCTAAATTCCATATATATGTGTTATTATACTGTATTGGTGTTTTTCTTTCTGGCTTACTTCACTCTGTATAATAGGCTCCAGTTACAACCACCTCATTAGAACTGATTCAAATGTGTTCTTTTTAATGGCTGAGTAATACTCCATTGTGTATATGTACCACAGCTTTCTTATCCATTCATCTGCTGATGGACATCTAGTTGCTTCCATGTCCTGCCTATTATAAACAGTGCTGTGATGAACATTGGGGTACACGTGTCTCTTCAAATTTTGGTTTCCTCAGTGTGTATGCCCAGCAGTGGGATTGCTAGGTCATATGGCAGTTCTATTTCCAGTTTTTTAAGGAATCTCCACACTGTTCTCCATAGTGGCTGTACTAGATTCCACTCCCACCAACAGTGTAAGAGGATTCCCTTTTCTCCACACCCTCTCCAGCATTTATTGCTTGTAGACTTTTGGATCGCAGCCATTCTGACTGGCGTGAAATGGTACCTCATTGTGGTTTTGATTTGCATTTCTCTGATAATGAGTGATGTTGAGCATCTTTTCATGCATTTGTTAGCCATCTGTATGTCTTCTTTGGAGAAATGTCTGTTTAGTTCTTTGGGCCATTTTTGGAATTGAGCTGCATAAGTTGCTTGTATATTTTGAGATTAATTCTTTGTCTATTGCTTCATTTGCTATTATTGTCTCCCATTCTGAAGGCTGTCTTTTCACCTTGCTTATAGTTTCCTTTGATGTGCAGAAGCTTTTAATTTTAATTAGGTCCCATTTGTTTATTTTTTCTTTTATTTCCAATATTCTGGGAGGTGAGTCATAGAGGACTCTGCTGTGATTTATGTCGGAGAGTGTTTTGCCTATGTTCTCCTCTAGGAGTTTTATAGTTTCTGGTTGTATGCTTAGATCTTTAATCCATTGTAAGTTTATTTTGTGTATGGTGCTAGAAAGTGTTCTAGTTTCATTCTTTTACAAGTGATTGACCAGTTTTCCCAGCACCACTTGTTAAAGAGGTTATCTTTTCTCCATTGTATAATCTTGCCTCCTTTGTCAAAGATAAGGTGTCCATAGGTGTGTGGATTTGTCTCTGGGCTTTCTATTTTGTTTCACTGATCTATATTTCTGTCTTTGTGTCAGTATCATACTATCTTGATGACTGTGGCTTTGTAGTAGAGCCTGAAATCAGGCAGGTTCATTCCTCCAGTTCCATTCTTCTTTCTCAAGATGCTTTGACTATTTGAGTTTTTTTTTTTGAATTTCCATACAAATTGTGAAATTATTTGTTCCAGCTCTGTGAAAAATACCATTGGTAGCTTGATAGGCATTTCATTGAATCTATAGATTGCTTTGGGTGGTATACTCATTTTCACTATATTGATTCTTCCAATCCATGAACACAGTATATTTCTCCATCTATTAGTGTCCTCTTTGATTTCTTTCACCAGTGTTTTATAGTTTTCTATATATAGGTCTTTTGTTTCTTTAGGTAGATATATTCCTAGGTATTTTATTCTTTTTGTTGCAATGGTGAATGGACTTGTTTTCTTAATTTCTCTATTTTCTCAGTATTAGCATACAGGAATGCAAAGGATTTCTATGTGTTGATTTTATATCCTGCAACTTTATTATATTCATTGATTAGCTCTAGTAATTTTCTGGTGGAGTCTTTAGGGTTTTCTATGTAGAGGATCATGTCATCTGCAAACAGTGAGTGTTTTACTTCTTCTTTTCCAATTTGGATTCCTTTTATTTCTTTTTCTGCTCTGATTGCTGTGGCCACAACTTCCAAAACTATGTTGAATAATAGTGGTGAGAATGGGCACCCTTGTCTTGTTCCTGACTTTAGGGGAAATGCTTTCAATTTTTCACCAATGAGGATAATGTTTGCTGTGGGTTTGTCATATATAGCTTTTATTATGTTGAAGTATGTTCCTTCTACTCCTGCTTCCTGGAGGGTTTTTTATCATAAATGGATATTGACTTTTGTCAAAGGCTTCCTCTGCATCTATTGAGATAATCATATGATTTTTATTTTTCAATTTGTTTATGTGGTGTATTGCATTGATTGATTTGTGGATATTGAAGAATCCTTGCATCCCTGGGATAAAGCCCACTTGGTCATGATGTATGATCTTTTTAATGTGTTGCTGGATTTTGTCTGGTAGAATTTTGTTAAGGATTTTTGCATCTATGTTCATCAGTGATATTGGCCTGTAGTTTTCTTTTTTTGTGTGGCATCTTTGTCAGGTTTTGGTATTAGGGTGGTGGTGGCCTCATAGAATAAGTTTGGAAGTTTGCCTTCCTCTGCAATTTTCTGGAAGAGTTTGAGTAGGATAGGTATTAGCTTTTTTCTAAATTTTTGGTAGAATTCAGCTGTGAAGCTGTCTGCTCCTGGGCCTTTGTTTGCTGGAAGATTTCTGATCATAGTTTCAATTTCCGTGCTTGTGAAGGGTCTGTTAAGATTTTCTATTTCTTCCTGGTTCAGTTTTGGAAAGTTGTACTTTTCTAAGAATTTGTCCATTTCTTCCAAGTTGTCCATTTTATTGGCATATAGTTGCTGATAGTAGTCTCTTATGATGCTTTGTATTTCTGTGTAGTCTGTTGTGATCGCTCCATTTTCATTTCTGTTTTTATTGATTGATTTTTCTCCCTTTATTTCTTGATGAATCTAGCTAATGGTTTGTCAATTTTATTTATCTTCTCAAAGAACCAGCTTTTGGCTTTGTTGATTTTTGCTATGGTCTCTTTTGTTTCTTTTGCATTTATTTCTGTCCTAATTTTTAAGATTTCTTTCCTTCTACTAACCCTGGGATTCTTCATTTCTTCCTTTTCTAGTTGCTTTAGGTGTAGAGTTAGGTTATTTATTTGACTTTTTCTTGTTTCTTGAGGTATGCCTGTATTGCTATGAACCTTCCCTTTAGCACTGCTTTTACAGTGTCCCACAGGTTTTGGGTTGTTGTGTTTTCGTTTTCATTCATTTCTATGCATATTTTGATTTCTTTTTTGATTTCTTCTGTGATTTGTTGGTTATTCAGCCTCCATATGTTGGAATTTTTAATAGTTTTTCTCCTGTAATTGAGATCTAATCTTACTGCATTGTGGTCAGAAAAGATGCTTGGAATGATTTCAATTTTTTTGATTTACCATGGTTAGATTTATGGTCCAAGATGTGATCTATCCTGGAGAAGGTTCCATGTGTGCTTGAGAAAAAGGTGAAATTCATTGTTTTGGGGTGAAATGTCCTAGAGATATCAATTAGGTCTAACTGGTCTATTGTATCATTTAAAGTTTATGTTTCCTTGTTAATTTTCTGTTTAGTTGATTTATCCCTAGGTGTGAGTGGGGTATTAAAGTCTCCCACTGTTATTGTTTATTGTTAATTTCCCCTTTCATACTTGTTAGCATTTGTCTTACATATTGTGATGCTCCTATGTTGGGTGCATATATATTTATAATTATTATATCTTCTTCTTGGATTGATCCTTTGATCATTATGTAGTGTCCTTCTTTGTCTCTTTTCACAGCCTTTGTTTTAAAGTCTATTCCATATGGATCTTGTGTTCTGTGCCCTTTCTCCCTGTTCCCATCATATAAAAGCAACCCGTTTTCTTCTGTTGGTTAGTATTCCCCTTCTTACTTTTTGGTATCTTGATTAAAGAAACCCCAGTGTCTCTAGTGCCAGCATGTGTGCATTCTAAGTCTCTTTAGTCATGTCTGAATCTTTGTGACCCCATGGACTGCAGCCCACCAGGCTCCTCTGTACATGAGTATTCTCCAAGCAAGAATACCAAAGTGGATTGCCATGCCCTCCTCCAGGGGATCTTTCAGACCCAGGGATCAAATCCATGTCTCTTATGTCTCTTGTATTGGCAGGTTGGTTCTTTGCCACTGACGCCACCTTGAAAGCCCTCTAGTGCAGCAGTAGCTTGCTATTTAAAAGGACTCTTTCCTGGCAAGAGAGCATCATCTTTGTTGAATAGATGTACATATGCTGCAGGTTCCAGAGTTTCAGTGAAGGAAAGCAAAAATGCTCTCTGTCAGTTGCTGGGAATAAAGAAAATCGGAACTAGTCCTAATTTTATCCCTTGGTTCTTGAACCTAGATATTGCTCCCACTGGGACACAGTGCCATGTGGAAGTCTATCCTGTATCTTGAAGGATGGCAGCTCACCCTGACGGAGTATTATTTCCAAGTTGGTTCTTCAACTCTGCTTTCATTGGGTCATTCCAGAAATCTATGATTGGCTACTTTCAGATAAGAAAGTCAAGTATGGCCAGTGGACTCCAGAATCATAGGCCCACACTTGCCTCTCTTTTGTGGTCAGGTCTTCTCGTCAAATGCTTTACTGCATGAATTCTATGCCAGTGCGCCAGGAATTATATAATCGTCAGGGAATTGTGTGGTCCTGAAGGCTCTTTGGTCAGAAATTGCAAACTCACAGCCAGAATGGGTATCTAGTCCCGTGAGCACATACATGGTCATTCCAGGATGGAAGGGGATTGATGTCAGCTTTCCACCAACTGGGGCTGGGTCTCTGTATTACTTACACAGTCCGGTGTAGCAAATCACTCTAAAAATTTAGTAGCTTTGTTTATTTTTTAATATAAATTTATTTATTTTAATTGGAGATTAATTACTTTACAATATTGTACTGGTTTTGCCATACATCAACATGTATCCACCACAGGTATACACCTCCCTCCCCCGTACCATCCCTCTGGGTCATCTCAGTGCACCAGCCCCAAGCGTCCAGTATCATGCACTGAACCTGGATTGGTGACTTGTTTCATATATGATATTATACTTGTTTCAATGCCATTCTCCCAAATCATACCACCCTCTCCCTTTCCCACAGAGCCCAAAAGACTGTTCTACACATCTGTGTCTCTTTTGCTGTCTTGCATACAGGGTTATCATTACCATCTTTCTATATTCCATATAATGCATTAGTATACTGTATTGGTTTTCTTCTTTCTGGCTTACTTCACTCTGTATAATAGGCTCCAGTTTCATCCACCTCATTAGAACTGATTCAAATGTATTCTTTTTAATGGCTGAGTAATACTCCATTGTGTATATGTACCACAGCTTTCTTATCCATTCATCTGCTGATGGACATCTAGTTGCTTCCATGTCCTGCCTATTATAAACAGTGCTGTGATGAACATTGGGGTACACGTGTCTCTTCAAATTTTGGTTTCCTCAGTGTGTATGCCCAGCAGTGGGATTGCTAGGTCATATGGCAGTTCTATTTCCAATTTTTAAGGAATCTCCACACTGTTCTCCATAGTGGCTGTACTAGTTTGCAATTCCCACCAACAGTGTAAGAGGATTCCCTTTTCTCCACACCCTCTCCAGCATTTATTGCTTGTAGACTTTTGGATCGCAGCCATTCTGACTGGCGTGAAATGGTACTTCATTGTGGTTTTGATTTGCATTTCTCTGATAATGAGTGATGTTGAGCATTTTTTCATGTGTTTATTAGCCATCTGTATGTCTTCTTTGGAGAAATGTCTGTTTAGTTCTTTGGCCTATTTTTGGATTGGGTCATTTATTTTTCTGGTATTGAGCTGTAGGGGTTGCTTGTATATTTTTGAGATTAGTTGTTTATCAGTTGCCTCATTTGTTATTATTTTCTCCCATTTTAAAGGCTGTCTTTTCACCTTGCTTATAGTTTCCTTTGTTGTGCAGAAGATTTAAGTTTAATTAGGTCCCATTTTTTAATTTTTGCTTTTATTTCCAGTATTCTGGGAGGTGGGTCATAAATTTTTAGAGAATTAGAATTCTAAGATCAGCTTAGATGGGTCATTCTTGTGCAGGGTCTCTCAAACTGTTATCTGGAATTGTAGTGATCTGAAAACTTGACCAGGGCTGGAGTGTCCATTTCTCTAAGAATGCTTGCAAGCATTTTGTGGACCAGGACCCTCTTTCACATCGCTTTTGAATCCTTGCCCAGGCCTAGCTCAGTGTGCATGGGGGTGCCAATATATACTGATCAAATATTAATGCTACATATTAGGCATTGCATTAACTTTTTTGAGCATTTATTAACTGTGTCTTCATAGTTCTATATGAATAAGAGATTGTTATTTTAGTTTTATACTTGAAGAAACTGATGCTCAGAGAGTAGAAATAAGTTGCCCAAGACACACAGTTACTAAGTGGTAAAATAGGATATAGGTTCTGATATTTCTGACTTCAAAAACACACCCTCTGTGAGGAAGTAAATTAAGTTGTATCTAATCCTGAGCTGTGGTTGCCTCATAAATGAACTCAGGTCTATAACCTGAATTTATTCCCATATGTCTATTCAGTACCCTGGTTCTCCAGGCTTCCTCTGATCCCACTCTGTGAAAGTGTAAGAGGTCATTCAGAGTGACCTAGCCAATTAGAAGAAGAACCAGTATGCTGTGTGTTAAGCTTTATGGAATAAAAGACCTCTTCTGGGTGTTTAATAACCCTGAATGTGAAAAATCAAGAACATAAAGAAAGCCTAATTACAACTCTCTAGGCATCTGGGGTCCAAGATACTTCGCTTTGATAAAATGAGAGAACATTAAACTTTACAGGAAACCAAAGATTCCCTAGGACCACTGGCCCTTATTTTGGATGAGGAAAGTGAACTCCAGAGAGGTAAGACGATGCATCCAAAGCTACACAGCTAGTTAGTGATAGAGGTGGGAATAGAATCCTATTAACTGGTCTCCCAGGAAAGAACCCTTCCCACCTTGGATCATATAGTCCATGATGAAATATTAATCCCATCAAAATCTTAAAAGAATAGACTGAAACATTCAAGATTCCATCCTATCTTGAACTTCTTCTCTCCTCTCAATCCTATTATGTTGAGCATGAAATGTTAGTTCAATGGATTGTTGAGCCATGGGATTCTCCATATAAAATTACCAAAATGGATCACCATTCCCTTCTCCAGGTGATCTTCCCAACACAGGGATTGAACCTGGGTCTCCCACATTACAGGCAGATTCTTTACCATCTGAGCCACCAGAGAAGCCTTTAGAGGGAAGAGGGAGGAAGAATATAGGACTCCTACCAGACGTGATTCTCTTGAATAACAACAATCAATTGTGGAGGAAAAGTCAAGCATGACCTAGTGTTGGTGGAGAAGGATCAACAGCGGGCTGACTATAGAGGAAGCATGTTGGCATACAGTAAGTGACTTGAAGGCAGTGCCGTGTTGGAAACCTATAAACAAAACAGAAATGTAAAACACTCCACTAAAACATTTTTTTTAAGTTCTAAAATAAAAGCCGAATAAAATCTATCATCTTTCTGGCTATAGAACCAGAGGACAGAGATAGGAGTGATCACATGGACCAGAAAGTGAGGGAAAATAATTGGAAAGAGGGAGACAGAAATAAGAGCCTGAAATTCCAAGTATAAACATCTCAATCTCTTGGGTGACTCAGGAACTATACTAGTGTGGAACAAATTCTAGCTAAGAAGAAAAAAGAAAAATGAGATTAAATTAGAACTACTACCCAAGAGTTAGAGTTTGTAGATTTTAATCAAATATTAAGTGCCTGATTAAGCAAGACAAACAAGTAATCAAGTAAAACCAAATTTCTGAAGGTATAATGAAATCTATGGTCTTCAAATACAACATTAACATCTCCAGGATGAAAATTTTAAAATCAACAGGTGAAGAACCAAAAATGTCAGCAGAGAAGGAGCCATCTTTGGCTTCAGCCAGAAAGAATCCGATTATTTCACCTTCTTATATCGTTTTCCATGGGGCATCCCATTAATGCCACTAAAAGACTGATTTGTAGTCCTTTGAAGTAGATGATTTCCAAAGTAGTTTCTACTAATATCTCTAGCATTCAGCTGCCTTATTATTCAATCTATGTGCTCAGGAGGGGTCCTCAGAGAGCCCTTGTGTCCATCTCATCACTTCTGTATAATTTGTAGTTAATGTGTGTAATAGTGTCAGGCGGTGTGTCTCAATCTTCAGTATGTATGCTAATTAGCTAGGCTTTTTGTTACGATCTGTTTTAGGAAGACTGTGATGGACTTGGAAGTCTGCATGTTTGACAAACTTCACATGAAGATGATTCTGCTGTTTCAAAAAATCACACCTTAAGTAGAAAGTTCCTTAAGGACAGAGTTTCACAGTGAAATTCAATAACCCAATAAATGTGGAAACTGAATACTCTAACTGCCCTTATAAATTTATAAAGCAAGCCCCTGAGAAATACTGCAGACATTTGACCGTGTTTTAACTCAGTGTTTCCTAAATTATTTTCACCACAGAATCATTTTTGGAAGGAAAATCCTATTACCTAACACAAAATAGGTGGTATATAAAACATGGTTTGGGGAAAGTTTTATTGTAAGGGAGTCTAAAAGATAGGCATAAGTCTGTGTCTTTATGCACTCACTCAATTTCTGTTTCTGAGCTAGCAAAGAAACCACGTTCACAGGGTTTTACCTGAGAATAATCAAATACAAGCGTTCCCTGAACTGTGTTTGAAATTTCAAATGTTAAATTTTTGGAAATCATTAAAAAAAAATATATGTGTGTCTGGAGTTGCCTTAATTAGATGTGTTTAATGCCATCAACTTCACTGGTCTGATTTGAAGACCTTGGGAAATGCCTCAGGCTAGAAATATTTACTTTGTTGATAGAGAGGAATCATTCTCCCAGGCTACCCTTTCCTTTATCTCCTGTGCTGAAAATGAGTGGGTTTCCAGAGGGCTGAAATTGGAGTCACTAACACACCAGTGAGGGAAGAGCATTTGTGAGCCCTTGTTCCTGCAGTACTGGTGAGAAACCATGAAACAGGTGGCTCACTGCTTCCCACAGCCATGGTCAGCCCTCTCAAAGTCCCTCCCCGCCCCCAAATCCCTGTCTTTCTTGACAACCTGATGGTAAAACTAGGGTGTGGATTATCACGTCTGCTGAAAATGCAAGTAAATGGCAGCGAAGAGGACAAGTTACTTGTTTAAGAGAAGTCCCTCATAGCTCAGTTGGTAAAGAATCTGCCTGGAATGCAGGAGACCCCATTTCGATTTCTGGGTCAGGCAGATGTGCTGGAGCAGGGATAGGCTACCCACCCCAGTATTCTTGTGCTTCTTTTGTGGCTCAGCTGGTAAAGAATCCGCCTGCAATGCGCAGGAGACCTGGGTTTGATCCATGGTTTGGGAAGATCCCCTGGAGAAGGGAAAGGCTACCCACTCCAGTATTCTAGCCTGGAGAATTCCATGGGCTATACCATCCGTGGGGTCGCAAAGAGTTGGACATGACTGAGAGACTTTCACTACTTGTTTAAAGTCTCTCTTTCTAGGAAGAGCCAAGATAAAGATGTAGAAAGAGGCCTAGGAGTTAGTCAACTTCTCTTCCGTGGTAGGTATGCCATATGATGAATCATCAGCTCCATTTTATACATTGAAAACTCAAATGCAAGGAACTAGCCACCTGTCCCAGTTGATAAATGGGAAAACTGGGGCTCAAGGTCCTTTGTTTGACTCCAGTACACACATTGTGGACATCGTCAATATTTCTTCATCTATTTTAGATATTAGTAGCTACAGGTCTTGAAAATGAGGAAAAAAAGTCTTTACAAAGATAATGAGGTGCAAATATAAGATCAGATCTGACCTTGTCATTTGAATAACGCAAAATAACTTGCTACATTGATAGCCTATAAGTTATTTAAGAGGATTTATTTAAACAAATGAAATTGTTGGAACTTTAAGTTTGATCTAGGTTTGCTTGAAGATCTCTGTCCATAATCCTACCAATATCTGATGATTTAATTAGTGTAAAGTCCTAGAAGTGGAAGTGTTGGGTCAAAGGTAATGTCTATTTTTAAGCTTTAAAAAATACACATATTTATTGTCAAATGACTCTTCAGAATCATGCATGACAGTATTCTTTTCTTGCCTTTCCAGAGAGTGGGTGAAAGGGGGAAAATAGAGTTATGTCATAAAATTATTTGGAAAATTAAGTGGGTTTATACATATTAAGTGTGCAGACAGTAACTGGTACATAGAAATTGCTGAAAGAAAATAGTAGTTGATTTTATTACTATTACTGTTGTTTTTTACAGTCTTTTATAATACATGATGCCAACTTCAACTGACTTTTCCCACTAACCTAGTTCATCTGTTGTAACAATAAAACCTCATTTCTATTTCTCATTCCCTCAGTGACAGAGATAGAGGAAGACAGAGAGATATTTGGAATTATATTGTGTATTGAAATGAAAACTCCAAAAATTTAGGGGGCAGAGTCTTCCATTTGATGTTATTTATAGAATTTCCCTTTTTATCTGAGAACATGGCTCTCAGGAGCTCCATTCTTTTGCTCTATGGAAGAAGCACAATCTGGAATCAAGATTGCCAGGAGAAATATCAATAACCTCAGATATGCAGATGACACCACCCTTATGGCAGAAAGTGAAGAAGAACTAAAGAGCCTCTTGATGAAAGTGAAAGAAGAGAGTGAAAAATTTGGCTTAAAGCTCAACATTCAGAAAACAAGGATCATGGCATCTGGTCCCATCATGGGTAATAGATGGGGAAACAGTGGAAACAGTGTCAGACTTTATTTTTGGGGGCTCCAAAATCACTGCAGATGGTGACTGCAGCCATAATATTAAAAGACACTTACTCCTTGGAAGAAAAGTTATGACCAACCTAGACAGCATATTCAAAAGCAGAAACATTACTGCTTTAGGTCTGTCTAGTCAAGGCTATGGTTTTTCCTGTGGTCATGTATGGATGTGAGAATTGGACTGTGAAGAAAGTTGAGCACTGAAGAATTGGTGCTTTTGAACTGTGGTGCTGGAGAAGACTCTTGAGAGTCCCTTGGACTGCAAGGAGATCCAACCAGTCCATTCTGAAGAAGATCAGCCCTGGGTGTTCCTTGGAAGTAATGATGTTAAAGCTGAAACTCCAGTACTCTGGCCACCTCATGTGAAGAGTTGACTCGCTGGAAAAGACTCTGACGCTGGGAGGGACTGGGGGCAAGAGGAGAAGGGGACGACAGAAGATGAGATGGCTGGATGGCATCACGGACTCGATGGACATGAGTTTGAGTGAACTCCGGGAGATGGTGATGGACAGGGAGGCCCGGTGTGCTGCAATTCATGTGGTTGTAAAGAGTCAGACATGACTGAGTGACTGAACTGAACTGAAATTGTTTTTGTCCTGCAGCACATAGGTATTCTGGGGGTGGTCCCACTTGCTCAGCTGTGCTGAACCCATTCCTTCTAAGAACTCACATCTTTATCCTTTTTGGTTTACCTTATCATTTGGTTGGAGAATGTTCTTAAATAGTTTTCTAAGAAAAGGAGCATATGAAGTAAACTATGAGTTTCTGAAAACGTGTTTAGCTAGGGATTTTGTTGTTGTTCAGTTGCTAAGTCATGTCCGACTCTTCGACCGCATGGATTGCACCATGTCAGGCTCCTCTATCCTTCGTTATTTCCTGGAGTTTGCTCAGATTTATGTCCATCGAGTTGGTGGACATAAATCTCATCTCATCCTCTGCTGGCCCCTTCTCCTTTTGCCTTCAGTCTTTCCCAGCATCAGCATCTTTTCCAGTGAGTTAGCTCTTCACATTAGGTGAGCAAAGTATTGGAGCTTCAGCTTCTGCATCAGTCCTTTCAAGGAATATACAGGGTTGATTTCCTTTAGAATGGACTGGTTGGATCTCCTTGCAGTCCAGGGGACTCTCAAGAGGCTTCTCCAGCACCACAAATGACATCAGTTCTTTAGTACTCAGCCTTCTTTATGGTCCAGCTCTCACATCTGTAATGACTACTGGAAAACTATAGCTTTAACTATACTGACCTTTGTTGGTAAAGTGATGTCTCTGCTTTTTAATATGCTTTCTAGGTTTGTCATAGCTTTTCTTTCAAGGAACAAGCATCTTTTCATTTCATGGCTGCAGTCACCATCCACAGTGACTTTGGAACTCAAGAAAAGAAAAGCTGCCACTGTTTCCACTTTTTCCCCTAATATTGCCATGAATTGATGGGACGGGAAGGCTTCCCAGGTAGCCCTCATGGTAAAGAACCCACCTGCCAATGCAGGAAACATGAGATGCGGGTTTGATCCCTGGGTCTGGAAGATCCCCTGGAGAAGAGCATGGAAACCCACTCCAGTATTCTTGACTGGGGAATCCCATGGACAGAGGAGCCTGGCGGGCCACAGACCATGGCGTCGCAAAGACTCGTACATGACTGAAGCGACTTAGCACACACAGCATGATGGAACTGGATGCCATAATCTTAGTTTTTTGAATTTTATGTTTTAAGTCAGCTTTTTCACTGTCTTCTTTCACCCTCATCAAGAGACTCTTTAGTGTATCTTCACTTTCTGCCAATAGATTTCTATATTTAAAAGTTTCTTCATTATGCTTTAGAAAAGCATGCTTCTGATGAGAAGCAATATGCTGTGTTCATATGGCTTTACAGGTTTCTGTTTTTTTCCCCCGTCTGTCCCTCTCTCTCTTTTCTACCTTTTCACCAACCTTTTAGAAACTTCGTATCCTTTAGGCTATGAAAATTGACATGATCTATTCAGATGTGGGTTTTTTCTTCTATTTTTCCTATTAGAATCTTAGAAATGCTTTCAATGTGAAAAACTTCATCTCTTTTAGTTTTGTAAAGTTATCATGTCTTATTTACTTTATACTTTTATCTTCTGCACTGTAATTCAGTCATCTCCTTTTGGAATTCTTGTAAGTTATTTATGGAACTCCTGTACCAGTAATCTGTGTCCTTGTTTTTTATTCTCTTAGAGCTTCCCAGGTGGTGCTAGTTGTAAAGAACCTGCCTGCCAATGCAGGAGACATAAGAGATGCAGGTTTGATCCTAGGGTTGGGAAGATCCCCTGGAGAAGGAAATGGCAACCCACTCCAGTATTCTTGCCTGGAGAATCTCATGGACAGAGGAGCCTGGTGAGCTATAGTCCATAAGGTTGCAAAGAGTCGGACATGACTGAAGCAACTTAGCATAGTTGAAAACTAGAACTAGGTTTTGGAAAATTTTCCTCAGTGTCAGGAATATTTCCTTGTTCTCTACTTGTTGATTTTACATAGCTTCAGTTTCTTGTGTTATAAATGTGGTACACTCTTCAATTTTCTCAGAAAGTACTGCTAACATGGTTTTCTCATACATAATTCTTGTAGTGATCTTAAGTTGTCTACATTCTTCTAGGTTCAGACTTCCTCGTTATTTATCTTGATCTCCATTTCAGGATTTCCATCCAAGAGACAGAATTTTTCTGTCTAAAAGACAAATAATACAAAGTTTTGGCAAGAATACTGAGGGCTGAGAATGCTGAGGGATGAATACATTGGTGATGAGAAGGTAAAACAATGCTGCTACTTTGGAATATAGTTTGGCAATTTCCTAAAAATTTAAAGCTGCATTTATCATATAACCCAGAAATTCAGCTCCTAGGAATCTACAGAAGAGAAATAAAGACACATGCCCACAAAGTCATGTGTGTTCACAGCGGCCTTATTCATAATTTTAAAAAACTGCAAATGACCTGAAATTTTATTAATTGCTGAATGGGTAAACAGATGTGATACACATACAGTAGAGTATTATTCACCAATATAAAGGAATACATTATTAATATAAGATTCAACACAGATGAATTAATATAAGATTCAACACAAAAATGTTATTTCAAGTAAAAAAGCTAGACACAAAATATTACATATTATATGTTTCGATTGGTATGAAATGACTAGTAAAAGCCAAATTACCTAGTGGCTCAGATGGTAAAGAACCTGCCTGCAATGGGGGAAATTTGTGTTCGATCTCTGGGTTGGGAAGATCCCCTGCAGGAGGGCGTGGAAACTCACTGCAGTATTCTTGCCTGGAGAATCCCACGGACAGAGGAGCCTGATGGGCTGCAGTCCATGGGGTAGCAAAGAGTCAGACACGACTGAGTGACAAAGAACACACACATAGACAGAAAGCAAATCAATGGTTACTTAGGACTGGGGTTGGAAATTAACAGCAAAGAGGCATATGGGAAATTTTAAAAATATAGATATTTAAATGAAACTGATTTGTGTTAATGGCTGCACAACTGGAGACATTAAAAGTTTAGGTTAGTTATAGTTTCAAAGGGTGAATTGTATTTAAATAAATTATACTTCAAAAAGCTGTTAAACACTACTTAGGCTCATTTTTGTCATAAAGGAAGTGAGGTTATTAGCAAATATATTTTGTATTTTATTAAAAGTAAAATATCTGTAATTAAATAATGCATCCAGTTTTCCATGTTTGGAATATTGCCATGGTCATTTTTTATCTCTATGTTCGAGCATTTTACTTCATTTTACAAGTACTTTATTTTATTTGGAGCAGGTTCTTTCACCTGTGGTTGGAGAAGGCTGAATTAGGCATAGTTTTCTAAAGTCTGTTCCATTTCTGACTTCGAGCTGGTATAGTTTTCTTCTTGAACTGTTAGACTCAGTCTGCCAGCAGATTTCTGACATCTGTCTTTGTTGTCAGGTAAGGATTTAGAATAGACCTTCTTAATCAGGAACTTTCAGATGATAAACTTCAGCTGATTTCCACCAGCCTATAAGCTGGGCAAAGAGAACTAAAAATTGAGCAAAACTCAATTTACTTTAAGTGGGTACATTCATTCTTTTTAAATTTGGTACTTTTCCCAATTTTTAAAAAATTGATGTTATATTTTCGTTTTTATTCAAGTCAATAAATTTTCTTTCTTTTCTTTTTGACCACAAGGCATGTGGGATCTTAGTTCCCCAACCAAGGATGAAACCCACCCCGCTGCTGTGGAAACTTGGAGTCTTAACCAGAGCACTAAGGAAGTCCCAATGCACTCATTTTTACACTTATTTTTACATTCAAAATAATTTTACTGTGCAAAAATCTAGCTTACTTACAAGTTGAGACAGCATTAAAATTAAAACAGAATTGATTTTTGCCTATCAGGGCTTTTTGATCTATTTTATGGACTACCACGTAATGTCAGAAATCCAGAAATTATTTTGTTGCCATAGGTTAAAACATGTGAATGTCTTTGTTTTTACAGATCCTGACATCTTCTGATGTAGATACAATGCCCGTGTGAAGTTCTAATTGGTAATTTGTGAAACTGCATTAGACTTTTATTTTGTAGCTATAGATCATGAGTCTCAAACTTTAATATCCATACAGATTTCAGTTAAAATATAAATAAAATATAAATAAAATAAAATATAAATAAATATAAAATAAAATATAAATAAAATATAAATGCTAAAATACAGTTGTTTTGACATTCTGCATTTCTAACAAGCGGTTAGAATTTGCCATTGCTGCTCAGTGACCTACCCTCTGGGTGGCAAGGTGTTAGGATGAAGACAGAAACTGTGGAAGGCAAAAAGTTACAGGGAGTTGCCTCATGTTAATGATACTGAGAACAGTCTGCAAAGGGATAAAATGCCTCCGGGCACAGTAAATTCACCACTAGTGAAGGTAGTCTTACTGAGGCGAGCAGGCACATGCTAGAAAGAACAAGTGATGTGATAAGTGAAAGGCCAGGACACCTCAGATGTCTCCTCTCACTGTGAGAATGCATCCTTCCATGCCATTAGAGTCTCTTCTGAACTCCAAATGTATACATACCCACAGGCTTCTACGGACCTCCTTGTGATAATTTTCCAAACTAATTGCAGGCATTTTTGGAGCCAGGCTTGTGTATGTGACCACGGTGTTGTAAGTACAAGTTTATTGGTCACACACCCGCCCTGCCTCCTTCTTTACGTTGGTCGGAAAATGTTAGTTTTCTGGTCCTCCCTTTCCTGGTCAGTCAGCATACTTCTCAAGGGCTTCTCTGGAAAATCCTGTAGCTGGGTGGGGACAGAAGCCCTCTGTCTTTCTCAGCAGTTTGTGGCCCACCCAGCTGCAAGAGTTTTCTGATGTTTTCGGTGTGTGTGTGGTCAGCTGTGTCTGACTCTTTGTGACCCCGCGGATGGTAGCCTGCCAGACTCCTCTGTCTGTGGAATTTCTCAAGCAAAAATACTAAGTGAGAGGGTAGCCGTTTCCTTCTCCAGGGGATCTTCCTGACCCAGGAATCGAACCTACATTTCCGGTGCCTCCTGCATTGGCAAACAGAAAGTTTACTATTAAGCCAACTGGGAAGCCCACGTTTTGCTATATCTGCTTTTTTATGAGGACATCAACCTATTGGATTAAGGTCCTGCATGTCTCATTTCATTTCATCATAATGACCTCCTTAAAGTCTCTGTCTCCAAATACAATCACTTTAGGGGTAAAGACTTCAACACATGAATTTTAGGGGACACAGTTCTGACCATAGTGGATGATCATCCACCAGGGCATTTGGGCACATGAGGTGTGGACCACTTTCTATTACAGCTGAGGATATTTTATACTCGACAGCACTGTATCCATTTTAGGGGAGCACTGCAATGTTAAACTAGATTCTTGAACATCTGTGAAGTTTCCCACTGGGTTAAAGCAAGAAATAACGAAGTGCACACTCAAAAATATTTCTTGACTAGAATAAGAGCTTAGCTATAAAGAAAGTCTTTTTTCTGATCCAGCTGGTATCCAACTGATGTATTATTTGGACTCTGTATTTATAGTAGAGAATAAAAATTGATTCCTCTCCTTGATTTTCAGAGAAAGGTATTTCCTTAAAAATCTGGCACCCTCTGCAGCCATTTTAAACTCTGGAATTTCTTTTTCTTTATTTGATTTCATCTCAATCTCCCAGTATTTTGGAGGAAGCAAAGTATATCAAGGCAAGAATGAAACAATTTGGAGACATTAATCCTGAGTACATTTTAAAAGACTCCTGTTTCAAATAACAACTTCCTCAATGCAAAAATTAAATAAACTTGAAAAGTCCAATACTGAGATTTCACAGACGGATGAATACGAAGCAGAAATATTTCTGTTTGAACAGATGGAATAAATTCTCCATATTTCCTTTTATATAGCCATTATTATTTGTTAGACTTATAGCAAGGTAGGTTACATAATGCAACATTTTCCTTGTTTTAAACATCTTCTTATTTGTATCACTTTTTGGATTTCAAAGAATTTTCTGACCCTTTATTGCATTTCATTCTTATAACAATTATGTGAGTTTGGTTGGGTAGGCTTTTAATTTTATTCTGTAAGCTTTTAAATTGGAAGATGATTGTTTTACAATGGTGTGTTAGTTATGTTGTACAGCAACGTGAATCAGCTGTAAGTATACATATATCGCCCTCCTCTTGAGCATCTCTCCACCCAGGCCATGATGACCCACCTAGGTCATCACAGAGCACTGAGCTGAGCGCCCTGTGCTGTACAGCAGCTTCCCACCAGCTGTCTGTGCTGCACATGGTCGTGTATGTACGCCAGTGCCATTCTCTCAATTCGGCTCATCCGGTCTTTCCCCCACTGTGTCGACAAGTGCGTTCTCTATGGGCAGGTTTTTAAAATTCAAGTTTGTAAATAACAAGAAAAAAATCAAGTTAAGTTTTTAAATATTTATGAATATCCCTTTAATACTGAAATTTCCTGAACTACATTCCAGAGAGTCTCCTTGGTTGATGGGTAGGAAATGAATTTTGAGTGAGACTAAACCCTAATATCTTGGCAACCCACTCCAGCATTGCCTGGAGAATTCCATGGACAGAGGAGCCTGGCAGGCTATATAGTCCATAAGGTTGCACAGAATCGAACATGACTGAGAGACTGAGCAAACGAGCCCTAACATGATGCTTGAGGAAAGGAAACATTAAAAAATGGCACAGCTTTATTGTCCATGTAATCCAGCTCCTTTAAAAAGTCTGAGTGAATTAAACAAAGTCTTCTTCCAATGTTTGATAATATTAATGGCTGTATTGATATCACCGTCTGCAGAGTAAAAATTCTTGACTCCTATAGCATATTTATGTTCCCTATGAAGGTCTCAAGAGAGATGTTTCTGCAAAGAGGAAACAGAAACTGATGGGAAGAGAAACTGTTCCACTTTCTTAGAATTCTAGAAGGCTAGCCCAAAGTCTATGGACAGAGTTCAAGTTCTAATAAGGTCTTCACACTTTTTTCTGAGACATAACTCTAGTCTCATGATTATACATCTTCCAGCCAGTATCACTGAGAGAGATAAAATTGAATAGCAACAGAACAGGAATACAGGAAAAGTAGTGACTATGGCACTTCTCTCCCTCTGCAGATGTGGAGAAGGGTGAAACAGACGCAAGATAGTTCAGCCTACAGGACAGGTCTTCTGTCCGCTTGCAGCTTCTTCTTTTTCTAAATTTATTTATTTGACTACTGGGTCTTAGTTGTAGCACAAAGGACCTTTAGTTGCAGCGTATGGAATCCAGTTTCCTGACCAGGGCTTGAACTCCAGGCCCCTGGCATTGTAAGCATGGAGTCTTAGCTACTGGACCACCAGGGTAGTTCCTGCCTGCCACTTGCAAAGTATAAACACAAGAAGAAGAAAAGACCAGATGAGATGGCTGGTGTTCAGCATCAGATGGAAGCTGCAGGCGACCTGCCTGTTCCCTTCTCATGGATGGTGGCAGAAGACGGGAGACCCGTGCCTTCATAAGAGACCTTTAGAGCTTACTCACTATACTTGGCTCCGTCAAAATTTAATACCTTCCTCCTAGGAGGGAAGAGCAAAGAAGGGGTGAGTTGAATTTTCTCACAAAAGAGTTCTACAGTTCTGATGAAGGATATTGAGGAGAAAGAATCAAATTGCAGAGTTCTTTTACAGACTTGGTACCAAAGTTCAGTTAATAATGTCAGCTATATTGTTCCAAACACAGCCATGTCCCAGTCTTGAAAACTAGCAGACATTAGACAAAAATACGTCTTTGGATGCTTAGCTTTCATCAAGGAAGCTGTGATGAGTAGTTTTTTAATGTTATTTTTTCTTGGAACCAGAAAGAAATGTGAACTTGGAATCATAGTTGGGACTAAAATTTACTTTCTAGCAAAGGGCTTTCTTCTAATCACTGTCAACAAGTTTTTACTCTTCTATGGTGTAACAATGTTTGCATGGTGTCTTTCTGGCAAGTAACGTCTTCGGGAATAAGAATGACCTATTCTGGATTCTTCCCTGGTGGTCTAGTGGTTCTAGTGGTTCAGGTTTGATCCCTGGTCAGGGCGCTAAGATTCCACATGCTTTGGGTCCAAAAAACCAAAACATGAAACAGAAGCAATGTTGTAACAAATTCAGTAAAGACTGAAAAAGCAAAAGGAATGACCTAGTTCTAAAATACATGTGGTCAAGTTTATTTTAGAATACATAGTGAATTGCCCAGTAAGAGAGATGGCCTGCTTATTTTGAATACAACATCACTGACTTGTGCCTGTGTGTTGTTTCAGTTGTGTCCACCTCCTTGTGATCTTATGAACTGTAGCCTGCCAGGCTCCTCTGTCCATGGGATTCTCCAGGCCAGAATACTGGAGTGGGTTGCCGTGCCCCTCTCCAACTGACATTATGAGTGGAGAACAAAAGATCAACAAAAGTACACCATCTCTTTGTGTTAGAAAAAGAGAGTTAAAAAAACAAACAAATAACACTGCCATTTCTAATTGCATTTTGATTCCATTTGCTAGAAAGGTAATATTCTTTTATCTGAAGATGATCTTCCTTTCCTCATAACTTCAGTACAGATATTATTCAACCCTGGGTCCAAAGATGTGAAATACTGGCAATTTTGGATGGCTTTCTAAGCATTTGATACAGGAAATTTGCTTCTGTTAAAAATAACCCAGAAGGCATTTTTCAGTGATTTCAGACTTTAAGCTGGAATACACTGCAATTGCCACTAAATTGTGAATCTCAGAGAAACTGTGAGAGCGGATTCTTCCCTGAAAATATGCCAAGTTCTCACGAAGTTGTGCCCATTGCTAGATTTATTTCCTGCTTTTCCCACCCCACGTGAGGCTATATGGTATGATGGACAAGGACATAAACTTGAATCTCATCCAGTTTTAGATCTGAATTCCTGATTTATTGTTGTTCAGTTGCTAAGTCGTGTCTAACCCTTTGCAACCCCATGGACTGCAGCACACCAGGATTCCTTGTCCTTCACTGTCTCCCAGAATTAGCTCAAACTCATGTCCACTGAGTCAGTGATGCCATCTAAGCATCTCATTCTCTGTCATCCCCTTCTCCTGCCCTCAATCTTTCCTAGCATAAGGATCTTTTCCAATGAGCTGACTCCTTGCATTGGGTGGCCGAAGTATTAGAGCTTTAGCATCAGTCCTTCCAATGAATAGTCAGGGTTGATTTCCTTTAGGATTGACTGGTTTGATTCTTTGTGCAGTCCAGTACAAATACTATTTCTGTGACTTAAGTCTCCAATAGAATATGCCCTGTTTTTTTAATTTGCATAAAGAAAATAAGAATAAGTACATGGGATATTGTAAAGATCAAATAATTTTAAAAATAGAGATATTTTGAACAAACTTCAAAGAGGTTATTACCTCCAGAGCCCCTACTTGTCTCAGCATGTCTGGCTTACTTACTTGATGTCTTGCTCCTAATTTTCCCAACCACGACAATTTAACCACGGCATGGAAGTTTGTCCAGAGCTGAGCTTGTTAGAGGGGTTGGTTATTACTGTTATGTCTGCTGCTGCTGCTAAGTCACATCACTCATGTCCGACTCTGTGTGACCCCATAGATGGCAGCCCACCAGGCTCCCCTGTCCCTGGGATTCTCCAGGCAAGAGTACTGGAGTGAGTTGTCATCTCTAGTCCTACTTTAATCAGATTAGTGACGAGTTAGAAGAAAATGGCTCATTTGCTAAATCTGGCCCATTGCTTGATTCTGTTTCTTTTTATTTTTTGGGGGGGAGGGTATAGCCTATGTGCTTATAGTAGGTTTTATATTTTATTTATTTATTATTTCAAAAGATTTTATTAATTTTTGGCTACACCACACAGCATGTGGGATCCTAGTTCCACAACCAGGGACTGAACCTGCACATTCTGCATTGGAAGCATGTGGTCTTAACCACTGGACTGCCAGTCAGACATGGCTGAGCAACTAAGCACACTTTCATTTTTGCTTATCCCCTTAGTGGTTTCAGACTCCTCCACAAGCCTGAGGGGCTCAGCGAAGGACCAGGGTAGTGGATGGGTATTTAACATTTCAAGTTCCCTTCCTTATTGCAGCCATCTGTACTACTTTTATACATTATGGGGTTTCATGTAAGACTTGGGTGAATAAAATGTTTCAAGGATAAAAACAAGGTCTGAAAATCATAAAGAATTATATAGAGCTAGGACTGAATAATGCTATTTGTACTGAAGCTATGAGGAAAGAAGTTTTCCCACTAAAAATTATTTAGTGCAATGCATGTGTCCTGGGCTTCAGCATCCAGTGACTACAAAATAAGAGGACATTAAAGAATGTGCCAATAGGTGAATTTCTAGTTGTTGTCAAGGTGGTCAACTAATACAGGTTGCTGGCTACTTCCCTGACATCCAAACTTGAGACTCCACAAGAAATGATAAAGAGGTTGATGGGTTTGAGCAATGACCATGAAAGTCACGAGGATGTTTCAGGGAGGACAGAATACAGTTAGGTCTTGTTTGGGGACAACTAAAGGGAATCAATCCTGAAAATTCATTGGAAGGACTGATGCTGAGGCTGAAGTCCCAATACTTTGGCCCCAGATGCAAAGAGCCGACTCACTGGAAAAGATCTGATGCTGGGAAAGATTGAGAGCAGGAGGAGAAGGGATGGCAGAGGATGAAATGTTTGGTTGGCATCATCAGACTCAATGGACATGAGTTTGAGTAAACTCTGGTGTGCTGCAGTCCACGGGGTTGCAAAGAGTTGGACATGACTTAGCAACTGAACAACAACAAGTGTCGGAGAGGACTACAGACTGAGATGATTCAGATGGGGGCTAGAATGGATTTCCATTTAAGATATGCTCCCATCTTCCCCACAAGCAGTTCATGCATGAAGAAGGCAACACAGACATGGGCTGACCAAGGATCACAGGGAAATATCGGGGGAAGCTAAGACTTTATTATGTGAGGGGGAGCTAATAGCATGTGCACTCCATACACTCCATAAACCATCTTGAAGAAGAGCATGGTCCTGCCCAGAGACACACAGTGGGTCCCTGAGAGACACAGTTAAATGGGGAGGGATAGTAAAAGGGCTGTTTGCTTCCCTTTCTCCCATTCATATTTTCATCAGAGGACTATGAGTTCACAGAGCAACATCAGGAGACAAGTGACAAGTGTGATGTCAGCAGAGTAAAGAAAATAGTAGACAGTCTAGACAGTGGCCGAAAGAAACCATCAACCAGAACAGGCACTTCAAGAATTTTCAAAGAGATAAAGGAAGCTATTTGTACCAAGGGCCTCCCTAGTGGCCCAGATAGTAAAGATTCTGCCTGCAATGCAGGAGACCCAGGTAGGCAGAGACAAGCAATTATAAATGAAGAAAACTTGGGCCAGGAAAAATATAGTTGAAATAAAGAGAGCAGCATGTGAGTAGAAACGCAGAACATACGTAGTCAAGGAAAGATTATTGATCTGAAATATCAGACTTCCTGGAAAGCACCCAAGAGAAGTAAAGAGAAAGCATAGTTACATAACTGATAGATCCAAAGGGTGGAAAGAATATCAGCCTCTTTAAGATAAAAATTCCAGGAAAGAGAAACATTAACTGGAGAAGAAATGGTTGAAGAAGCACTGGCTGTGAATTCCCTAATTTTGAAGGGCAGAGGGTATGATTCTGGTTAAAAACATATACATGCACACTTTGACACCAAATGTAAAGGAAGATCAAAAAGAAAAATCCTAAAGCTTTCAAAGGGAAAAGTAGATCTCATGCGAAGGAAGGGGAGATGGATTGATGTCATGTATCCAAATCCACACTGGGTGCGAGAAGCTCCCCCAGTGCTGTTAATATTTTAAAGGAAATCCCAAATTTTATTTCCAGCTTAAATATAGGAAAAAGACAAAGATATTCTAGAACATGTAAGACCCGGCCTTTCAAGCCACTTTTCCTCTCCCTGTGGTCTTGTAAGCCTGCTTTTCAAGCTTTCTCCTTTATTATGTACGTCAAGCACCTTCATTGACATTAAAAGCCCAGAATTTGGCTCTGCATTCTCCAGGCTAAATAAATCTGTCCCATGAAATACAGTGAGTTTACTCTATTCCATTTCTTCTGCCTGAACAGTAGAAAAGGGGTGTTGGCTATAAGATAATGGAAAAAACAAGCTGGATTGATATCTCAAAATATCATCTCTATAAAAATGCTGTAATGAAGATATAAACAAAGTGCTCTGGGTAAAGAAACAGTAATGAGGTGGCAAGGAATCCAGATCAGCATGGTTTTAAGAAAGCCACTGATCTCCTGGAATAGCTGAGTTTCTGATAAACACGTGACTATCACTATAATACTGGGGTCAGAATAGGCCATCTTTCACATGTTTTTCCACAGGCACGGGCTGCCTTTGAAATGTTGAGACTTTACCTGAGATACTGACATTTTCTTTTTGTTGCTACTAAGAACATCATAATTTGAGTAATTAAAAGCAATCCACTTTTTCTTATTTTTAATAGCACTCTGAGAAATCTGGAATTTTTAATGTCTCTTCCTAATCAGCAATGTCTTTAAAAGCAAAAGACCCCCTAAGATATTTCAATGTAGGGTTATTTTTAATATTTAATGCAAAATCAAAGGAGCTCCTTTTGGTTCTGTTTGCAGTGGAATCAATGTAGAAATGCTGTTATAAAAAGCAGGATAGAAAGAATTTTTACAATATATATGCTTTACATTTCTATGCAATATTTCAACCCTGGATGGAGTTAAGTCTTTTTATTTAATTTCTACACTATATTGCCAAACAATGCATTTGTATGTTCACTATAGTTGGACCATTTTTATTTCATTTCTATATTTGCATGTAGTGCATTTTGCACTGATTGATGTAGACTGGTTTATGGACTTGAGAAATGGAATATTTCTTGCCATATCAGTAACCAAAGATGTCATAGTGAAAGTGAAAGTAGCTCAGTCGTGTCCACTCTTTGCAACTCCATGGACTATACAGTCCATGGAATTCTCCAGGCCAGAATATTGGAGTGGGTAGCCTTTCCATTCTGCAGGGGATCTTCCCAACCCAGTGATAGAACCCAGGTCTCCCGCATTGCAGGCAGATTCTTTACTGGTAAAGATGTCATCAGTTCAGTTCAGTTCAGTCGCTCAGTCATGTCCGACTCTTTGCGATCCCATGAATCGCAGCACGCCAGGCCTCCCTGTCCATCACCAACTCCCGGAGTTCACTCAGACTCGGGTCCACTGAGTCAGTGATGCCATCCAGCCATCTCATCCTCTGTCGTGCCCTTCTCCTCCTGCCCCCAATTCCTCCCAGCATCAGAGTCTTTTCCAATGAGTCAATTCTTCACATGAGGTGGCCAAAGTACTGGAGTTTCAGCCCTAGCATCATTCCTTCCAAAGAAATCCCAGGGCTGATCTCCTTCAGAATGGACTGGTTGGATCTCCTTGCAGTCCAAGGGACTCTTAAGAGTCTTCTCCAACACTACAGTTCAAAAGCATCAATTCTTTGGCACTCAGCCTTCTTCACAGTCCAACTCTCACATCCATACATGACCACAAGAAAAACCATAGCCTTGACTAGACGGACCTTAGTCAGCAAAGTAATGTCTCTACTTTAGCAATCAGCAATTGCAGCCACCATGGATGGTGAGCTGGTGAGCCCTGAAGGAAGTCAGGAAGGAAAGAATTCCTGCCATCTAGCTGCTATCAGATTGCAGCCACTCCCCAAAGTGAGCCCTGAGGAAACTCAGGATCTGAAAATGGGACTGTGGCCCCAGATAGCTGAGATGCATATCAAAGGAACGATTTCAGTGAGCTCAGACTCTTGCATCTTCCTAGATGTGAAGAAGTGCTAAATTCTTTAACTTGGGATATCTGGTTTCCTTTAACAGTAATCTTTTGATGTTCCCAATGAAGACTATCTGCCCTTTGTTGCAGAACTCCTATACATCCTAGTTCCCCATGTGCCTCCTCAGAGAACTTCTCCCAGGGTTACTTGAGATGCTGCCTCCTGGGCTTGAAGTCCTAAAATTCCCGCGGAATAAAATGTAACTCGAGTTTTAGATTGTGACTATTTTTTTTTTTAAGTCAACAGGCTCTTTCTAGTCTCAGTTTTTTGGTGTTCTTCTATCTTGTGAGGAGTGTAGTCATTTCTATGTTATTTCTAAACCAATAGATCACTACAACAACACAAATAATGTGAATAGCTACCAGTCACCAAGCCGAGTGTGTATGCCAGGTAGAGCAGTAAGCATTGTGCATCCGGTTACAGAATTCAACCTTTACAAACAACTCTGAGAAGTAGTACTGATTATCTTCTCCATTTTACCTATGAGAAAACGGG
The DNA here is from genome assembly GCA_917880005.1 of Nanger dama. Taxonomy (NCBI): domain Eukaryota; kingdom Metazoa; phylum Chordata; class Mammalia; order Artiodactyla; family Bovidae; genus Nanger; species Nanger dama. The sequence goes on along the minus strand of CAKJTW010000074.1, from coordinate 4,452,557 downwards.
GCTCAGAGAAACCAGTTAACTTATCTAAGCCCCATACCTAGAAAGTGATGCAGACACGCTTGAATTCGGATCTGATTTTAAAATCTCCACTTTCTGAAATATGACATGAATGAACCTACTATGAAACAGAAATAGGATCAGGGACAGAGAGAACAGACTGGAAGTTGCTAGGGGAAAAGGGGGTAGGGGAAGATGGATGGGGGCCTGGGTTAGCAGATGCAGCTAGTATTTATACACACACACATGCACACACACACAGACACACATTCTTTTCCATTATGGTTTATCACAGGATATTGAATATAGTTCCTTGTGCTCTACAGTAGGAGCTTGTTGTTTATCCATTCTATTAATATATATTAATACAGTATCTATTATTAATACATACTAATATAATATATATCAACATAATACATAATAATAGAATGGATTATATACTGTTTATAATCCACAGAGTATATTGTTTATAATCCCTATTGTTTATCCATTCTATTAATATAATATAAATATTATTAGTGTAATATACAATAATAGAATGGATAAGCAACAGGGTCCTACTGTAGAGCACAAGGAACTATATTCAATATCCTGTGATAAATCATACTGGAAAATAATGCCAAAAAATGTGCATGTGTGTATATATCTCTATATATCTGTGTATCTCTCTCTCTCTCTCTCTATATATATATATATATAATATATATATATAACTGAGTCACTTTGTTATACAGCAGTAATTAACACAACATTGTAATTCAACTATGCATCAATAAAAAATAGATTTACGAAATCTTCACTTTCCATATTATGCATTGGTGCTGTGCCATCAGAATGCTATGACCATTGTTCTCACCATGATGATGACTGTGGTCCTCATCATATCGTCATCATTACTGCTGAGTTTCATTGTATCTGGTCTCTCTCGATCCTGAATCCTCAGTTTATTCCATCAGATAGTCACACTTGTATAATAATATTGGGGTTGATAAATTTGATCATCCCATGGGACATTTGGGTAACAGACTAATGTCACCTATGGTTTCACTTACTATTTGCAAAGTCTTCGTGAAATACCTAGAGCAGAGAAAGCAGCATTGACATACAGATGGACAAAGTGAGGTTGAAGGAGGGCATCTGATTGGGCTGAAGCCAGCACAAGGTTGTTTTCAGTTGCAAAATGCAGTTTTCTGGATTGAAATAACCCAAAGTTTTCTACTGCCTTATATTGCCTGGTACTGTGCCTGGGATAGAAAAAGTGCTTGATCTGTGCAGGTCAAATTAATAAGTGAATAAAAGAAGTAATTTTGAGTCCCTTGTAAGCAGAGATGTGTGTGTGTGTGTGTGTGTGCGTGTGTGCATGCGTGTGTATGTGTAAATTCTCCAGTGCATAGTCCTGCTTATAGTAGGTATGTAACAGATGTATATCAGTCAGTTGAATGAATGCACAGAAGATCTAATGAATGTGTGGACTGGTATGAGTTCTTTGAAGGGAAGATTATTTTATTTCTTGCCAGTGCCTGACTCGCAGGAGGCACTGAGCGAAAGTTGCTGAACGTTTGGTGAGTGGGTAATTTACCACCACCGCCACCGCTCTTACACTTTTGGCGCCATTGGTGCTGTTGCAAACAAACACAAGGAACTCCTTTTGTGCCAGGCATGCTCTAATGCATGCATTTCCATAACAGCATTTCACTTATAAGAATGTCCATAGTTTATAAATAAGGGGTACACAGAGGTTAAGGAACGTTCAAGAAAATTTCCCAAGACAGAGAACCAGACATTCAGAGTCTATGAAATTGAGATCGGAGACAGTTTTTTTTTTAAGTAAGAGCCCTATAAAAACTATAAATTTCCATTCATTGTAAGGCCACTTGACTTCAAACTGTGCCTCCTAAATCCTAACCACCAGGCCCCCAATTCCAGCTTTCATCTCAGACCCCATCCAGATTGTCCTGCATCTTCTGCTTTTAGTTCTCAAATGATCTCAGAGCAGGAGGTTAAATGAACGATGTCAGAGAAACTAGACGTTAATCTTCTTCCCAATCATCTTTCTGATGCCACATTATACTTTTAAACTCCCATCCTTTCAGGAGGATTTGTTGGAAGAAAGTGGGTCCACAGAACTGTCTATGCACAGCACCTCAGGTTAATGAAGGTGGCCCAGGGAACTTCCTTAGCGCTCTCACCAAAAATGATGCTCCAGACATGTCTGAATAATACTCACCATATACCACACAGATTTTCATTCACAATAAGCTTGATGGCATTAACAAATGAATCCGAACTATCCCTCTGTGAGGCTAAAAAGCTACCATCCCCTCCATGGTAAACAGGAGCACAGGGTGGAATTAGAAAAACATCCTTTTTCTCCTACTCTCTACTCCCTTAGTAAACAGAAATGGAAATTTCATTTAAAGCAGAACTGAGATGACTCCCGAGTGCTGATATTTCATTAATACTGACCAAATCATCTTTTCCCACCTAATTCAGGCTAGCAGTCACTACTTCTGGCTGTGTTTCAAAAAGGGCTGCAAGCTAAACTCAGGATTTCAGGCTTTGCCAAGAAGTCTAAGCCACAGTTGTTTCTAGAAAGGGCTCCATCCTTGTCTTGAACTTCCTCTCAGCTAGTGGCCACACCATGCTCTTTCCTGGGGCTTATTCCTGAACTGTCTTGATCCCCAATTTTACCTATTCTGTTGATTCTGTTTCCTAAATATTAATTGAATCCATCTCTTCCCTTCAAAACCCATTCCTACTCTTAATTACAGCTGCCAGCATCTCTTGTCTTTAGCACAGACAAGAGTACCTCTTAGTGCAGGGCAGTTGCTACCTCCTGATTGGTCCTCAGTTCCATTTTTATGCCCCTCGTGTGTACGGCAGGCATCCCTGGTGGCTCAGACAGTAAAGAATCTTCCTGCAGTGCAGGGGGCCTGTGTTCAGTCCCTGGGTCAGGAAGATCCCCTGGAGAAGGGAATAGCTACCCACTCCAGTATTCTTGCTTGGGAAATCCCATGGAGAGAGGAGCCTAGCAGGCTACTGTCCATAGGGTCACTTAGAGTCAGACATGACTGAGTGAATAAGCAGGCCTATGTATGGTGTGTATTTCTGAGACTATTATCTGGCACTATCTCTCCCTTGCTTTTAACTCTAATGAATCCCTATTGTCTCTAGAAGAATGTAGAGGATGTCTATTCATACATCTTGACTGATGAGAAATAGGTATTTGAAATTTTCTTAATATTCATCCATTAAAACACAGAATCTATTTCTTTTCCTATTAAATCTGAGATTATGACAATTTGGACCAATAGAGTGTTGCAAAATTATGCATTCCCAAGTTTGGGGTCTCATTTTAAGAAGGCTGATTCGCTTTACCCTGTCCTGGTCCATGAGCCAACAGGCAAGAAGTCCAGACTCCCTACTGAGGAGACTGATCTGTACTCAGTAGTTGTTCCCTGAAGGATTTAAAGGGCGTCTGCATTTGTAGAAGAACAAAAGTTTCCTTCCCCAAGGAGGCTGTTTGGAACTGAAGCCAGTAATATAGATGTCATGTAGAGTGATTGGAACTGATGGGTGTGTCAAATTGGGGAGCTTTCTAGCTAATCCCTGGGCAAGCTCCAGTGGGAACCCAGACATGCCACCAAAAGCAATATTAAAGAATGCCCTAGAATATGAAAAGTGATTCCATCTCTCAAAGTCTCAATTATGCTGAAATTCATATCCGGGTCTCCCCCCAGAACAGGTGGGCAAAACAAGTCCAAGGACTTTTCATATTTTAGATCTTGGTGTATACATTTTTCACTTCTTATGGACAGCTTCTGCTGATATGATTGGCACTTCCTCCCACCCTCAACACATACACTATGCTGCTCAGGATTCCAATAGCACACCATACTTCTCATTCTATTTACTTTTTATTTAAAAAATATTTGTTTGACTGCATCAGGTCATATGTGAGATCTTAGTTCCCCCATCAGGGATCAAACCCACATCCTCTGCATTGGAGGGCACGTTCTTCACCACTGGGCCACCAGGGAAGTCCCCATGCATGTGTGCTAAGTTGCTTCAGATATATCCTACTTTTTGTGACCCTACAGGTTGTACCCCACCAGGCTCCTCTGTCCATGAGATTCTTCAGGCAAGAATATTGGAGTGGGTTGCCATGCCCTCCTCTAGGGGATCTTTCTGACCCAGGGATCCAACCTGGGTCTCAAATCTGTCAATGAGTCTCTGTCAATCTGTCAAAGAGTCTCTCTCTTTTTAAATTTAATTAATTAATCTATTTTAATTGGAGGATAATTACTTTACAACATTGTAGTGGTTTTTGCCATACATTGACATGAGTCTCTTATGTCTCCTGCACAGATTCTTAACCACTGGGCCACAAGGAAGTCCCCATACCTCTCATTTTAAAGCATTATCACACTTCATTAGAACCGTTTACTTAAATGTCTATCTCCTTTAATACTATAATTGCCATAAAAGCAGGGACCATCTTGTTCGTTATTACAGTCTAAGCATCTAATTACAGTGTCTGGTGAATGATAGACCCTCAGTAAATATTTGTTGAGTGGGTGAGCACAGCTTTTTAAGGGCAGTTGCTCTTTCCTTTCTGTATCCAGTTCTCTCCTACTCATCATCCAGATCCTTGACTGCTCGTCACGTCTTTGTGGAAAGTCATCTCTGATCTAGCCTTCTTAAGTCAAACATCTATTTTTATGCTCTCTTGTCATTTGGTATTTCTCTCACTGCACTTTTCATTATTGCATTTTATATTTTCACAAATAGTATTAGGTCGTTTCATAATTTTAGCTTAGGTAAGACTAGGATAATCATATTTGTCAATATATTACTGCATTGACAGATTTGAGAGTTTAGCTATGAAATGCAAAATACTAGTTTAAAACACATTTTCACAAATTTTTTGACTTTATTATTTTATTTAAAAAGATAGAATTTTACTTTAACATGTTGAACTCAGCAAGTAAATAGGTATTGGATCCTGGTAGATGAATCTTTCTATACTGCGGACACTGATTGTATTGGTTATGAACAGCGACATTGATCTCTTCCCCAGGATGGTCAGGGTGCTGGGTTTGTTTCTAAGGTGACAGAAGGGTTTCCCATATGTGATTTTTAAAAATCCTATTAACAACTGCATGAAGTAAACAAGGTAGGTTTGGGACCACTTTTATCCCTATCTACAGATAAGAGTTTAAGCAATTTTCTAAGTGTTACAAACTGAGCTGTGGGCTGTCTGCACTAGGGAAAAACAAAAATAAACTCAGAAACAAAAGAAAACGGAGTGTCTTTATTTAGGTATAAAGCAATGTTAATAAACAGCAGATTCCAAATGTCAGCAGTACGGCTTTATTTGCTCTTGTCTTTAATATTTCTTAGATAACCATCAACAATTTTGAGCTTCACGTAGTTGTGGGGAAATCATGATCTTCAGGCAACTTTTGTATATTACTCCTTGGGTTTTATTCCTGTACGTCCTGACTTCTTTCTGAGAGTAGATTGTGACATTCCCTTTACCTCAAACAGCAACTCCTTGGAAATCTTCTTAGGTGCTGAGTTTCTGCCACTCAAGCTAAACTTTATATCTTGGCATTGTTGATCGTAAGGTGAGGGTGTATTAGAATCACCCATGAACAGTCTGGGGCTCCCTTCCTCGGCACAAGGATGGGGTGAAAGTGAAGGAAAGTGAAGTCGCTCAGTCGTGTCTGACTCTTCGCGACCCATGGACTGTAGCCCACCAAACTCCTCCGTCCATGGGATTCTCCAGGCAAGAATACTGGAGTGGGTTGCCATTTCCTTCTCCAAAGGATGGGGTAGGCAACACTATAAAACATGTTTTGATCAGCAGAATATCAGTGAAAGAGACATGCATTTCTGGGAAGAAACTTTAAGAGCCAGTGGGTGTTTCTCAGATCCTGTCTCTGCTGTGGAGATTATAAAAGCTTAACCTGATATGGAGTCACCATCAGCCTGCTTCCACAAGTGCCAACAATGATTAAAGCCTCCCTGCCAGTCTGCTTTGCACAAATAGCATGAGCAAGCAGTATACTTGCGTTGGTCTTAGTCAGTGAGTATGTTTCTGTTCTTTAAATAAGTTCATTTTTATCTTTGTTTTTAGGAAAAGAATTTGGAAAAGAATAGACATGTGCATGCATATAACTGAATCACTTTGCCATACACCAGAAACTAACAAACATTGTAAATCCATGGCTCAGAAGGTAGAATCTGTTTGCAGTGCAGGAGACCTGGGTTCAATATCTGGGTCAGAAAGATCCCTGGAGAAGGGAATGACTATCCAGTCCAGTATTCATGCCTGGATAATCCCAGGGACAGAGGAGACTGGTGGGCTACAGTCCATGGGATCGCAAAGAGTTGGTCATGACTGAGAAACCAACTACTTTCCAACATAAAATAAAAATTTAGAAAAAAATAAGTTTTTGTCAAAGCTATGGTTTTTCCAGTAGTCATGTATGGATATGAAAGTTGGACTATAAAGGAAGCTGAGCACCGAAGAATTAATGCTTTTGAACTGTGGTGATGGAGAAGACTCTTGAGAGTCCCTTGAACTGCAAGGAGATCCAGCCAGTCCATCCTAAAGGAGATCAGCCCTGAATATTCATTGGAAGGACTGATGCTGAAGCTGAAGCTTCAATACTTTGGCCACCAGATTCGAAGAACTGACTCACTGGAAAAGACCCTGATGCTGGGAAAGACTCAAGGCAGGAGGAGAAGGGGATGACAGAGGATGAGATGGTTGGATGGCATCATCAACTCAATGGGCACAAGTTTGAGAAAGCTCTGGGAGTTGGTGATGAACAGGGAAGCCTGGCGAGCTGCAGTCCACCGGGTCACAAAGACTCAGACACAACTGAGTGACTGAACTGGACTGAACTGATGTGAACTGAAATAAATTTTATTGGCCTTAACCATGGAAACTTATAGGCTATGTGTTGCCATAATATAATCAAATATATTTTGATGGATGTAGAAACTGACACGTGCAAGAGAAGGTGCCACCATTATCTATTTATGTATCTATATTGCTGGCTTACAGTTCAGCTACTGAGCAGTGAGAAAGCTCTTATTGGAGGCTGGAAAATGGAGATTTATTTTATGATGTAGCAAATATTTGACAAATTTTTACCTTGTAGAAACTTGAGATGCAGGTATACAACCAATGTACTTGTAGTTCTGAGGGATGAAAAATCAGAATGCTACTATCTTCTTGGGACATCATAGAGAGTGGGAGTGAATGAGGGGGACTCAGGGAAAGCCCTTGAACTTCACCTCCTAAATTACTGGACTTCAGAAGGGGTCTTCCCTTGGGGAGGGGAGTGACCATGTTGCACGTCTGTAAGTCAGTAGTGTGAACATGTGTAACCAGTGGGCAAAATCAGATGTGTCCACTTCACATGCTGTCAGCAAGTCATTACTGAGGACCAGAAGTTTGCCTGGTGTGGGAAATAAAAAGAAAACAGAGCCTGCTATTGTCTGGGACCTCATGTTTCCTGGAGAGAAAGACAGAGTGGCTCACAGCTTGACATTAGTCCTAGGTTCTCATTAGAGGTTCACTGCTCACTAGCTGTGTGACCTTGAGCAATTTCCTTCACCCACCAAGCTTCAATTCTCTTCCCCATAAAGTGGTGATAATGATATCAATCATAGTAGATTGATGTGGGAATGAAGAGTTATTCGGTGGCTGCTATAACTATCATAATTATATTTGAATTATGATAAGAGGGACGGGTAAGTGTTGGAATGGCACTGTAGCCCAGGCATAATTCACGACACGAGACAGCGTCTCCTTTGGCTGCAGGAACCAGGGAAGGCTGCACACGGGAGGCATCGCTTGTCCGGGAGGTTCTCAGATGGATAAGCAGGGCAAGGGCATTTAGGCAACGGATAAAGCATGTAAGAGAAGGTGGTACCCTAGGGTGGCATTTCTTATTTTCAGGATGACAAGCAACTCTCTTGGCTGGTTGAAGTGAGTCATTGGACTAGGTAGCAGCTGAAGTCCAGAGCTAAGAAGGGACCTGATGCAAACCTACCCATCAATTTAGAATGTTTGCCCTTTTCTCCTCAATGGATGATTCTGAAGTTAAGCTAAGAACAAAAAAATGCTTATCCACTTAAATTTTATCCCCATCACTGTGCTATTAAATTTAGACCCATTTTTCTTCCCAAATATATGCTTTCTTGGGCAGGAGACAGCAAGCTGCATGATTTCCGACGGCTGTAAGTTCTTTGTACTCAGTGGGCAAATCTTTTCAAATGAAAGTTCTGAGAACAACTCTGCTCCAACTCTGCTCCCTAGGCTTAGAGGGCCTCTATATTCCACTCATCTCACCTGTGAAAAATGCTTCCAATTATCTGCCCTGCCTCTATTATTTGAAATAGTTCCGAACCAACCACTCAACTTAGATAATTGAGCTAAACCTTTAAAATGGGTTTTTAATGGGAGAACCAGGCGGTAGGGAATACGTTAATCTTGGTAAGTAAAGTCTCTCACAATCAAAGGCAGACTAATTAAAGCTTGACAGCCTATGTGAATATGCACATTATAAAATGTAACTCTCCAGAGATGAAACTCCAGGGAGGCTCAGAGTCTATTTCTGCTCTGGAAGGCATTGCAACAAGGTGTTTTAAGGAAAGAGATGGTAGACTTTCTATAAAAAGCTGTAGAGCCCATTTTTGCTGAATAAAAACTTGTATGGAAGACCAATATACTGAAAAGATCCATTCAGGGCTGCTCTGGAATAACAGGATGCAGTTACATCCCCTGGGAATTTCCCACCATCTATCCCAGTGGCCCAAGTCTTCTATGCCAGGTTCAAGGTTTTGGGGCTCATGGGAAGGTGGCCAGGAGCCTTGAGTTCTTTCTCTGATTTTTCTGTGTGTTCTGAGGCAAAGCCTTTTGGCCTTATTTTCGTCATCTGCTGATTTAAGAGTGCTTGACTAAATGATCTTCAAAATCCCCTATGGCTGCACCATTCTATGAATTCCAGTAGATTCTTTAATGTAAACAGGGGCTATGCTGAGAGTTATTATTCGCTTTTCAGGGTTCTGGGTGATAGGCTTTATTTAAATAATCTCTAATTCTCATTGTGGCACTAATTTTTAGGGTTGGAAAGATCATCAGGAGAAGAAAATGGCAACCCACTCCAGTATTCTTTCCTGGGAAATCCCACAGAGGAGCCATGGGGTCACAGAGAATGGAACACAACCGAGCGTGCACGCACAATTTTAGAGCCACTGCTTCTATTTTATAGACTTGCCTAAGTTTGCATAGCTTGTGAGTGAAGAAGCAATGACTGGAACCCAGTTCTCTCTGATTCCGAAGTCCACACTCTGTCTACTGTGCGGTCCTGTCTCTGGCTGAGTGAAGGTAAAACTGCCTATAGCTGAGCTTCAGGGCTTTTTAAATTTTACATGTGTAAATAATTAGTGCTTATGATGGTAGTAGATTTTATATTCAGGCTACATTGCCAACTAATAATAAACCCACCTTCTGGCATAAAATAAACTTTTCCCTTTTGATTTAGCCAGGAGTAAAACCAGGGATTTTTGAGAGCCATCTTCACACATATAAAAGGCTGGTCCTATGTAGTGACCAGCACATAGTAGGTGCTCACAAGTATTTGTTAGATAACATATTCTTGGAGGCCCTAAGGGGTTGAACTAAGTCCACTGGGTAAAACTGATTTAAAACAGTTTAAGGACAGTCTTTCTACAAGAATTGTCTGGAGACTTGATGGTCTGCCCAGGGAGGTATGTTGGTTCTCATGCCCGAAGAGCTGGAAGTGCCCAATAAATTCTCATTTATTTCTCTTCCCCTTAAGATACCCCATTTCTTCTCAGATAAAATCCACACAGAGAAATGTTTACTTTGGTAGGAAGACAAGGAAGCATACAGACTGGAGGGGAAAGCAGGGGGCAGATCCGTTAACAGATGTACTGTCAGTCGCAAAGCCATTCTCTGCTTGGCACCTTCTCTTAGCTTTCTTTGTTGAGTGAAGATTTGAGGCTCAGATGGCATTTGATTTGCGTGCTTGGGGGAATCATAAAAGAACCTGATTATGAAATGAAATGGTCTGTGATCTCGTCAAAAAGCTGGAGATAGCTGCAAGGAAAGGTTACTGTTCAGGGTAGCCGATGGCCCCTTGCAAATAAGAAAAGAAAGCAATTTTTGAGAAGGAGCCACAGAGAAGCTGCTAGGCCAGTGGATTCTCTGTGTTAGCGAGGACAAGACGTGAAACAGCAACTCTCTTTGTGATGATCCAAGCAGAGAATAAAAGTGGTCAAGTACCCCCAGGTTCAGTGAGTTTTGAGAAAAGGTCACCTTGAATAAATTGCCGCATCCCTATAATGGACTCTGAAGAAAGACTTTTGGGGTGATGGATAACTTCAGATTTTGCCCCCACCACAAGTTTGATTTGATTTGGTTTGAGTAAGAACTGAGAACTACTCTTTCCAGCAGAATAGCCCCCTACCCGCCACCACTGTAACCCACATGATAATAGCTGATCATTTGACAATGGGCAACTGACCCAAGCTGATTCAACAGAATCTTTTGTAAGTTTCTATCAACTTGCACTGAGAAAGTCATCGTGTTGTTATTCATCCATGAGAGTTTGAAAGTGTGAAATTTATAAGCCCCAGTTACCATATTTCCCAAAACAAAGGGATAAAGCAGCCAAGTCATGGAGAGAGATGGAAAGGAGATGCGGGCTGAGGGAGAGACATGTGATGAGTTCAAATCCTTGGTTTCAGTTCTCCTTGAACCCACCTGCATCCCTGCCATCCCCTCATTGTCCTTGAGGAAGAAAAAAATAGCCCCTGACCATCAGCAGGCGGCCTGGCACCCATGGCCAAGCTTTCCTATTCGCTCTCCTACTGAACATAAGCAATCAACCAGAATGTCAACATCAGAGATGACTTTTTGTGATGGTGATGGATCGGGGCAGACGTAGAAAGGAGCATGAATGTTGTCCAAGCCACAGAATAGCAAACACCACCCATCCTGGCTAATTTTAGTACCTGCGCTTCTTTGCTGATCATAGTTTAGCTTCCATTTGTCTTCCCTTCTTAAAGAGAAGATTTACTAAGACCCCATTTGCTGACAGAGGATGGAGATGTGGCTGTGGTCAGCGGTCCCAAGGATGGATCTGGCCAGCTGGCTTTGACCCAGAGCACAAAGGTTCGCAGGACTTAGGCATCTTACTCGACACTCTCTTCCACATGCAGATGTGTTCCAGGTAAACAGGAAGGGAAAAAAGCATGCAGAAGAGCAAAGTCCATTTGGGAGTCTCCATTAAATGATGCCCAATAAATAAGTCATTCAAATGGGGCCTCTTGGATTTACAAGGTTTCCCTTTTCCGCCTCTCCAGGATCCCTGGTGGGTAATTGCCGTCGACAGGTTTACGCCTCCTGACGGGCGTTTTGTCACTCACCTCCAGATCCCGCGAACAACTTTACAGTCTGTCAAGCCCAAGCCTCTTTAAGCTGTGGCAATTGATGTCAGAAAACGCTCGCTGTTGTGATTCAAGGCTGACACTTACTCTGGCATGAAATAAACGGAAATTTTTACCAAGGAAGGAAATGGAAAACTCAAGGAAGTGGGGAGTCGCTGCAGGGAGAGGAACAGAGTTTGCAGATGCAGACTGGAGTGGGGACTGACTCACGTGCCCTGCCAGCCCCTGGATCAGAATCAGGCATGCCAAGCACTTCCCTTGTCCCTGGGACTGAGTGAAGCGTGGGAACTTTGGGGTGAGCTCTGGAGCCTTAATTTCCTCTGTTTGCACAAACAATCTTGTCACTCCCAGGGCTTTGGAGGTCAAATAACTATGCTCATCCTCATATTCTAAACATTCACTGGTCTCATCTCTTATACTGAAGCCTACAATCTATCCACCTGTCTTGTGTCCAACTGTTTACAACCCTATGGACTGTAGCCCACCAGACAGACAGAGGGGTTTTTTTCCAGGCAAGAATACTGGAGTGGCTCGCCATTTCCTCCTCCAGTGGGTCTTCCTGGCTCAGGGATTGAATCTGTGTCTCCTGTGTCTCCTGCATTGCATGCAGATTCTTTACTGCTGAGCCACCGAGGAAGCTCATCTCATGTCCATTAGATGAATGCTTACCTTCCAAGGCTTACTTCTTTTAGGGGTATTAGGTTAATCCACTCAGTTTAAATCTAGCAAAGCACTGACTTCTGACAGTACCAGTGGAGGAGTCCTTCAGCTCTCCTCCCCCAGCGCTGCCCCACCCCGGAGGTGACCATTACTCTTCCACTGCCACCCTTCGTCTACCTCCCTGCAGGGCAGACCACGCTGACTGCCTGTCTCCCATTGCCTTGACTCAGGTGTTCCCCTGGGACTGGCCTACCCTCTCCTGAGCATACACACTCCTAGATGAGGAAAACAAGGCAATGGATGCATTTGCATTCAGGTCAAAGACTTCTTGCAGTATTGTCCTCGTCTCCTTTTGTCTTCTCTCTTCCTTCGCCTCCTCTCCCCTTTCTCTTCCTCCTCCTTCTTCGCCTTCTTCTTATTAATGTACCACTGGTTACAATGCTGCATCAGTTTCAGCTATCCGGCGAAGTGTTATATGTATATGTTATATGTATGCATCTATTTATTCTTTTTCACATTCCTTTCCCTTCTCCTTCTGCCTGTGAGTCGCTCAGTCGTGTCCAGCTCTGCAACCCCATGAACCATAGCCTGCCAGGCTCCTCTGTCCATAGGATAATAACGTTTTCCCTTATAAGGATAGGAAAATATTGAGCACAGTTCCCTGGGCTGTGCTGTAGGTCCTTGTTGGCTATCTGTATTTCATATAGTAGTCTGTATACCAACATCTCCTTTTAAAATGGAGTTTTCCTATGATGGGCAAAACCTTGTAAGAGAGACTGAAGTTTTTACTTTGAGTTATGTTTATAACACTTATTTCAGAATTACAGCATTTCAGATTTGTGACAACAGCAATAAAAATAATCATAGCATGGGCGGCAGGAATACTCAGGGTAAACCTCGCATCACTCAGAGGGACATGGTCTAGTCTCATGACTCAGTGAATTGCCACGACAGTGAATTGCCCTCAGATCTGTGTTCCTCCTAATTAATGCCAGCAGAGACTTCTTCACAAGCTGCCTTTCAGCCTGGGGTGAATCACATCTTTATGCCCTTTTGCCCCAGCCAGCATGTCTTTCTTGATCTAATGGGAACAATTACTTCACGAGAATCACCCAGTGGTTGTCAGGAACATGGCAGTCTAGAGACAATTTAGAAGAAAAACAACTTCAAGCCTTCCGGGGTATACCTTGGCCTTTGAATCTAATTTGCTTTTCTGAAGAGAAACCTCAGTCTGAGGCATCTGCTTTGGGGGTAACTTGATTGTATTCACAGCCTCTCTATGTAAAACAAAATAAAAGAAAGCTAAAGAAGATTCTGCCCCTCAACTCAAATTCAGTTGTCACACTGGAAGCAAAGTCTGCTTGTGATTTTGAAAGCAGAAATTTGCCTTCTTAAAATAATCTGGAGCTGCATTCTCTCATTCTCTTGCTATGCAGATATGTGTGTATATATCTACCGACATGTACTATGCATATTCATACACGTGTGTAATATACATGTGTGTGCTATACATATATGGGGTTTCCCCATCGACTCAGTGGTAAAGAATCCACCTGCAATGCAGGAGACACAGGAGACACAGGTTCAATACCTGGGTCGGGAAGATCCACTGGAGGAGGAAACGGCCACCTACTCCAGTATTCTTGCCTGGAGAATCCCATGGACAGAGGAGCCTGGCAGCGTACAGCCCATAGAGTCACAAAGAGTTGGACACGGCTAAAGCCACTGAGCACACAGATACATATGTGAACTGCAGTGTATCATATACACACAGCATATGGGTTATATATAGGAGTTTAAGAATGATACCAGATAAAAGAGTTCTTTAGAATCATCATGGGCACCTGAGAATCAGAACTTTGATTTTCTTGGATTCTTCAGCTTTAAATTTCTACCTCCATTCTTGCTCTCAGTGTCCTTGTACTTGAGCCGACCTTGAGCAAGTCAGTTAAAGTCCCAGAGATCTTGTGTTCTCTTAGTGCAATTTGAACTGCTAGCAGACGCGTGATCCTCACAAATTATGAGACATTTTCTCATGCTATATCTCTTTTGCTATACAGAACAACTATTAGGTGTGGGTAACTGCCATTCTTACGTTAAAGAAGAAGAAATTGATGCTCAGAGAAGATGGACTACCTACTGCATCACACAGTCAGGATTTCAATTCTGATCACTTTTATATAACAGGCAAATAACCAGGCAGATTGAGAGGAGGCTGCAGGGAGGAGGCAGGAGGAAGGAAAATTTATCAGGCAGCAAGACAAAAGACTACTTTCCCTCTTTTCTAACCTGCTTGCCAGAGACCAGAATATTGTTTTCTATGCTGTATATGCACAATCCCGTTTATTTTTATTACACCCCCACCTGAGAAGAATTAGGAAGTTCATTTACAGAGATCCAGCGAGTTAATTTGAAGTTTATTTGCCTAAAGTCACACTGCTGGTAAAGACACTTGAGACCTGAATCCAGGTCTCTGAAGTCCACGCTGGCTTTTATTTGTTTATTTTTTTTTAACATTTTATTTTGTATTGGGGTATAGCCAGTTAACCATAGTTTCAAGTAGACAACAAAGGGACATGCATCCATTCTCACACACACTTTCCTGTCATCTAACCAGCCTCATGAAACTGAGTGGATTTCCCTGTGCCATACAGCAGGTCCTGGTTGCTAACCATTTAAGTGCAGCCATGAGTACATGTCAGTGCCAAACTCCCTAACTATCCCTTCCCCCGATCCTTCCCTCTGGTCGTGCTGCCTTTTAAAGAGAGAGCCACAAATGGAGAAATGCTGTTAGCTGACATTTACAGCTGAAGAAATTGACTACCCCGGATGCTAAGTTCTATTTCACCACGTCACCTAGCCAATGACCCTGTCTCCAGAAATGGAGCCAAGAGCATCTCATTTCCATTAATCATGAGCAATGCCTCCCACTACCAATTTCTGAAAAACTTCCAACCTTCTTACCTCTTTGAGAGCTTGTTGCTGGAAACTTAGGAGGCAAGCTTCACCTTTTGTCCCCACCTCCGCTTTATTGTGATTAGGGTCTTTCTGATACTCGTCTGCTGCTAAGTTTCTGTTGCTCTATAGCACACATGGTACCGTAGACGTGTCCTTCCTTTAGACAGAATGTTGTAGCTTTTGGAATAACAGATACACATTTTAAACGCAACTGGCTCTGCAGGTTATATGGTGGGTGACTTTGGGTTTAGCCCTGTGATGGTTTTGTCAAATGGTCAAACTTTATTCTACTATAGCTAGTGATGTAGTCCTTGTATTCATTTGTGAAGATAATAGATCAGTGTAGAATAATATATCTACAATTGCTTCAATAATCTTCTAGGAGCATAACATTTGGAAAGAATCATTCTTTTGTGTGCCAAGAGAGAACTTAAAGGGAATTACAAACAATGGGGTCTCAGCCATTACAAAAGTTAAAGTTACACAACTGGGGCTCGTGTACAAGGATTTATTAGCTACTCAGCCACCTTTAGATGTTCGCATAATATCTTATACTGGGATACAAAAAAGCGAACTGTTCTTGCTAAATACCTAGACACATATGAGATTATTCACTCTACGCTTTGTTTTTCTTTCCCTTCCCCAGGAGACCGAAGATAGAGATTCTTTAAACTCCTATTGTGCGATGGGTTCTTTAGATCTAAAATCTTATTTTAGGGGACTTCCCTGGTCGTCCAGTAGTTAAGACTATGTGCTTACAATGCAGGGGCCATGGTTTGATCCTTGGTTGGGGAGCCAAGATCCCACATGCTGCCTGTCCAAAAAACAAACAAACGGAAAATCAATAAAATCAATGAGATCAATACTCTTCCCAGTGTGGTGCATCTCATCTAACAGATGAAAACACCGAGGCTTAGCCAGAGGACAACATGGCTTGGCCATGACAACAACTGGGATTCAAACCCAGGTCTTTGTAGTAAAATATTTTTTCCACTCTATCAGTTACTGTGCGGAAGTTCTCTATCTTGTGAGGCAAGGTCATTCTTATGAGCACTTAAGACCTGTGCCGCATGTCACAGGTTTCATGCTGCCATGCACAAGAACGCAGCTCTGAGTCACTCAATCCAGTGTTTAATGGATGAAGAGGTCAAGGTCAAGTTGTAGAGAGAATGATCAGTCGACCATGATGTCATGTGCCAAGTGCTACCATGGCTGTCTGGCTGTTCAGTGGTTCTTTGTGCTCAATATTATCCTTCAAATCATCCCAGTTTTTCAAGTGTTTGTGTTTGCATGCTGATTCAACTTTATGCAACATGGTCTTATGAATAAACATATTGCTAGAATAGGCAGCAATATTTTGGGGTCTCACCCTACCACTTACTAACTAAATGAGATGGTACTTTACTTCCCCCTGCCCGAAACTCCAGTCTCTCAGCTACAAAACTCAAGTAGAAACTGTCCAGCTATCTTTCAAGATTTCTACCAAATGCTGAGTGAGGTGAGGGGTCATGTGCTGCTAGGTCACTTCAGTCGTGTCTGACTCTGTGCGACCCCATAGACGGCAGCCCACCAGGCTCCGTAGTCCCTGGGATTTTCCCGGCAAGAACACTGGAGTGGGTTGCCATTTTCTTCTCCAATGCATGAAAGTGGAAAGTGAAAAGTGAAAGTGAAGTCGCTCAGTCTTGTCAGACCCTCAGCAACCCCATGGACTGCAGCCTTCCAGGCTCCTCCACCCATGGGATTTTCCAGGCAAGAGTACTGGAGTGGGGTGCCACTGCCTTCACGTGAGCATGTGGTAAATACCACCATGCAAATATTAGATATCCATTAATCCTAAAACTATCATCTTCAAAAGTTATCAATTTTCCCCTTACTTTTAACAACCCCCATAAACCAAGATTGGTAGAAAATATTTCTTCTCTACCATTTTCTGTGGATACTTGTATAGAGTTCAACACTTCCTCACGACTTAAAAGACATTGCTGTCTCCATTTACTTCTTTGTTTCCTAGCTTTTCTGTCATTTCCTCCCCTTTCCATCTCTCTCTCTGTCATGTTGCAGAGAAGAAAATGGGGAGACAATTGTGTTCATATGAGTGAAATAAAAGAAGAAACGTGACAAGCGTTCTAAGGGAGGTGGCAAAAGGAAAGGGAACTGTAAAGGAGGTGACGGACAATTATATGTGGCTCTCTTCCGAGTGGAAGAGTATTCTAATAAAGAAAAGACCATTTAAACTCTCAATCTATCCCTCTCAGCTACTCTTCCCCACTGGTAACTGTGAGTTCATTCTCTAAATCTGTGAATCTGTTTCTATTCTGTAAATAAGCTCACGGTTATAAAGACGATATGGCTGTCAGCTATTAGCAGTTACTACGTGCTAGACACTCTTTCTAATCATTTTGCACATATTCACATACACAAGCTTTTAAAAATATATATATATATATCATCAGCTTAAAGAAAATGAAACAACATCATCTCTGCCTAAGATAAAAAAGTCACCCTAGCCCTTTCTTTCTCTTGGGGAAAATTCATGTGATTTCTTAGTTTTCCCTTTCTCTGTCTGCCAATCTAAGGCAAAAACATCAGCCTCTCCCTCCTTTGGAGTGAGTTCTTGAGACCAGATAAAGTCTTTACCAAAACACTCAAAGCAGAACGTCTGGGAAGGCAGCACATCAATAGAGAACAGCCTTTATTAGCTATTTGGTATCTCCAGGGCATAGAAGTGACTCAAGCCAGACGTCTGCCTGCTGTGACCTTTCCCGTTGTCACTTTGTATGTTAATTGCACGCCCTTAACATTTATTATCAAATCGGCTGGTTTAAATTTCTGAGATGAAGGGTGGAAGGTGGTCTTCACCCCAGGGACGCATCTTCTTCTGTCACTTTATGGAAATGAAGCCTGGAGTTTGTTTACTGCTGGTCTGTGAAGTCCCAAGTGGGGAAATGCTAATCGGGGAAAGATGGAGGCTTACGGCTGAGTCAAACACGCTCCATAAAATCAGATGCATAGGAAGGCTGAGTGTCGATCCTTCTCTGTCCACAGTAACCCGCTTGTTTAATAGCCTCTCTTTGTTTTATGCGCTTTATATCATCCTAAACAGTACACGTGGCAAATAGATTATAAACAAGCAGAAACATCTTATCAGAAGTGTTCCATTAGGTCCGCCTCCGATATTTACAGCAGATGCGGTGAGCAGACGCGAAACAGACATCACAAAATGCTTGCTTGACACTCATGTTTGGATTGACGGAGGAATTCTTTCAGTTGTCATTAGATTCTACTTGGTCCTGCCTTATGACAGTAATGGAGAAGGAAATGACAACCGACTCTAGTATTCTTACTGGGATAATCGCATGGACAGAGGAGCCTGGCAGTCTACAGTCAATGAGGTCACAGAAAGTCTGACTGAGCACATGATGTAACAATGTGTTCAGTATTGATTAAGGCTGATAGATACGTGAGGAGTAACAACTCATAGCTTATTAGAATACTAAAGAAAATGCATGATGTTTGCATCTGCTAATCCCAAACTCTCGATCCACCCCTCTCCCGGGCACTTCAGCCTTGGCAGCCACCGGTTCGTTCTCTCTGTCAGTGATTCTGTGTTTGCTTCACAGATAAGTTCATTTATGTCATATTTGAGATTCCACAAAGAAGTGATATCATATAGTATTTGTCTTCTCTTTCTGACGTACTTCATTTAGTATGATAATCTCTTTCTTGTTGTTGTTGCTAAGTCATGTCCAACTCTTTTGCGACCCAATGGGCTGTAGTCCACCAGACTCCTCCATCCATGGGATTTCCCAGGCAATAATACTGGAGTGGGTTGCCCTTTTCTTTTCCAGGATTTTCCCCCTATCCAGGGATCGAACTTGCATCTCCTGTGTTGGCAGGAGGATTCTTCACCACTGAGTCAGGGAGGAAGCCCGTGATAATCTCCAAGTCCATCTCTGTTGCTGCAATTTCATCTTTGTTTATGGCTGAGGAGTATTCCATTGTATATACGTACCATATCTTTTCATCCATTCATCTGTCTATGTACATTTAGCTTGTTTCCATGTCTTGGCTATTGTGAATAGTATTGGTATGCTGTTTCTCGTCTTATCTCTTACTTTCTTTGAAAAACTTAAAGCCAGACTCTTGGGCATTCCAACTGTGATTATATTGGATGTCAGTGGGCAAGGAATTGCTGGCCACTTGTGATATGAAACAAGAGGAAGGGATTTTTATGCTCAATAACAAAGGGTATACACTTAGTTCCAGGACTTTTGATAATTGCCTTCTATTGCTTGTTGTATTTTTTGTTTGTTTTTTTTCTATTCTCCCAAATTTCAAATGGCAGATTCTATAATACATCCATTTTGTGTAGTTAAGGATGCCACAATGGTTTTTCAGCTTTGCTTCTCCTAATACAGTCTCCCTACAGTATGCTGCTGCTAAGCTCACTTCCAACTCTGTGCAACCCTATAGACGGCAGCCCACCAGGTTCCCCATCCCTGGGATTTTCCAGGCAAGAACACTGGAGTGGGTATGTTAAAAATTATTATAGGACTAGAAAGGGGAAATGATTAATTCTGCCAGGGTTATTTGAGAAAACTAAATGGATTAAATGACATCTAATCTGTGGCTTGAGAAATTATGCATAATTGTTATCAGCTCATCTCTTCAAACCTAGGGTATGACGGGGCTTGAAACTTCATCTGCATTTCACGCGCGTTGTGTATAATATTGGACTCAAGTGCCATTGAAGAGAGATAATTCTTCCTTTAATAATTGTGGAAATAAGACCTCTTATCAGCTCGACGTTAATGAGATGCAAATGCATGCCAAGACAAGAGTCTGAAACGTCTATATTTTCATTAGGTCTCTCAGCTAGCTCTTGCTTCTATTATTTCTTTCCATATCAAAACTCTGAAATAGATATGGAAATCCTTCTATATAATTGTGCTTTTAATGCATGGTTCCTGATGTCCTCTGTCTTTGTCTCCAGGACTCTGGAGAAGGGGATGATATTCTGTTATATCATTTAAACACTGTAGTCTGGTTTAGTTGACATTTTTATATATATATATATATATATATATATAAAACCTCTCTTGTTTGAAACTATAGCTATATTTTGAACTTTTTAAAGAAGCTTAGCTTTTAAAAAGGAATAGAGAACAGTAGCTGCTAGAGGGAAATAGGAGGTCAGCAGTATTTCTCCCCTGTTTTGTAAAGTTGGGAGATATTACAATAGACTTATAAATAATTGAGATTGCTCCAGGAGAAAGAGGACAACTTGATGGTGCAGGAGAGAGGAGGGTTGAGTATGGGAGCAAACCCTCTGAGGTGAGAGGAAAGGATAGCCACTGACGTGTGGAGTGGTGAGTTTTATATAGAGGTTCACTCATTGTAACAAAAGAGAGAGATTGTGGGTAAATGCAACATTGGTTGGATACTGAGATGTAGAAAGTTTAAGGAGCTCCTTTGGACTCCTTCTATTTCTGTCTGCATCTGAGTGCTGGCGGATGTCACAAGAGGCTGGGACTTCCTGGGGGAAGGGGGCAGTTGACTTATAAACATTCCCCAGAACATGGTCTTGGGGTGAGAAGGAATGGGGACAATATGTGCTCCATCTTGCTGCCTCCTGGGGGAGGTGTGTGTCACTTCTGACTACAGCCACCCTTCTGGAGCAGGTGTAAGGCAGCCTGGAGCAATAATGCTGATGCTGTACAGGCTGAGAGTTGTCTCTGGACGCTCCTTGAAGCCTGATGTCAGTGTCAGAGTGGATGAGGTGGCATCTGACTGTAGGTTATAGGGACCAGTTCAACTGGCTTAGTCAGGAAAGGTACAACTGTAGCCTGAGCCTGTCCTCAGGGACTTCTCATCTTCAGTCCTCCTTGCATGGGGCTTTGAGTGAGTCTCTTGGAATTTAGATTCATTTTTCACCATTCCAGAGGATCTGATCAACAACAGCACACACTCCCTCACAGCAGCACCTCCCTGCCTGCTGCAGGTTGGAAAACCACCCCATAGAAGCTCTTCAACGGCACTGACTTGGGTCATACGTATATCTTTGGTCAAACCAGGAGGCAAGGTTCAGTACCCATCCCTTGTGCTGTAGCTAGGAGGTAGGCTCATGGACAAAGATTGCATGCTCCCTTTTATATCCTATGGTGAATAAAGAGAGAGAGAGCTCTGACCCCCAAAACACAGGCATAACTGCAGGCAGAATTCTACTGATGTGCAGAGTATTCCCAGTTTGCTGTCCGTGATTGCCAGTTACAACCTGGACAGATTCCTTCGTTCTCAGCCTGGCACCTCCAGGGTGAAGCTCCAAGTTTCCCTTTATGGCATCATCTCCTACTCTTCCTCTTCACACACCTGGCACTTCTTGCTTAAAGGTATTTGCTTCTATTGCTCCATTCACTTCATTTTCATCCGGTTACCCCCCCATCCAAACTGTTCATTAAACATGTTATTGAGCTCCTCTGTGCGGCAAGAACCATGCTGGCGCAGGAAGCCACAAAATGAATGAGATATTGTGTCTTTGCTGAAGGATTTACAGGCAGAGGAGTGAGACACACTTACAAGAAGCCCATTGCCCATGTGGAAATGCACAGATACACCCGGGTGGCATAGAAGCAGAGTGGAGGCACCTGGCCAAGCCTGGGGCCACCAGGGGAGGCTTCCTGGGAGGTAAGGTGCCTTCACTGACCCCCAGAGTTCACTCCATGAGACTCAGAGGGGATGACGATTACGATAAACTTGGAACAGCATGGATACCAGTAAGAAGTGAAGAGCTATAGTGATCAGAGCGGGATGCTATATCTCAGTATCAGTCAAGGCACAGGGCAAAGGCCGCCCCCCTTCCGAGTATTTTCCTGACTTAGAGAGTCTAAAAAATTATATCTAATCTCCTATGCCACTTTCTTTGCACCTCGTAAAGGCCCTAAGTTACTTAAAAAAAAAATACTGACTTTTAAAAAGTCTTTACTTGTTGAATTTATTCCAGTGTTGTTTCTGTTTTATGCTTTGTATTTCTGGCTTCAAGGCATGCGGGATCTTAGCTCTCCAACCAGGGATTGAACCCATACCTCTTGCATTAGAAGGTGAAGTCTTAACCACTGGACATACAAGGAAGTCCTGCCTAGTTACTTTTTTGTGTATTGAATTTCTTGCTTATGTTTTCCTTGCCCTTTGTAGAGTGTGAGCTCCTTTTTATTCTTAAGAAAGGGTTGCATCCTTCTATCCTAATATCAACCAGCAGAGAATCTCACCTACATTGTATGTGCTAGGTTGCTCAGTCATGTCCAAATCTTTGTGACCCCGTGGAAGTCCACCAGGCTTCTCTGTCCATGGGATTCTACAGGACAGAATACTGGACTGGGTTACCTTTCCCTCCTCCAGGGGATCTTCCCATCCCAGGGATCAAACCCAGGTCTCCTGCATTGCAGGCGGATTCTTTACCAGCTGAAGCCCAGAGCATGCCCTAGTTCTCTTGAATTCAGCACCTAAGCTTGCCAGATGTTGACAGTCTCTTGGACTGCAAGATCAAACCAGTAAATCTTAAAAGAAAAAAGTCCTGAATATTCTTTGGAAGGACTGATTCTGAAGCTCCAATACTTTGACCAACTGATGTGAAGAGCCGACTCATTGGCAAATAGCCTGATGCTGGGAAAGATTGAAGGCAGCAGAAGAGGACGACAGAGGATGAGATGGTTGGATGGCATCACTGACTCGATGGACATGAGTTTGAGCAAGCTCTGGGAGATGGTGAAGGACAGGGAGGCCTGGCATGCTGCAGTCTATGGGGTTGCAGAGTCAGACTCGACTGAGCGACTGAACAACAGCAAAGCTTGCCAAGGGATTCTCATGGGACAGAGTGCATTGGAAGTGGTTTCCACAGAAAGGTCTATTGATCTCATAGAGAAGTGACGATGCATTTGGGGAGGGGGTGGCAGCAGCATTTTAAACCCGTATCATAGGTCATTGTAATGGGAAGGGCGATGAAAGCAATTTCACACTGAAACAGTCTCTTGCTGCCTGTAACTCTGGCTCAGCAAATGTCACCCCACAACTATTTACTGCCGTATTTATTGCTCTGTCATTAGCTTATAAATAACGTCAGCCTAGAGACTGCGGGCTGACACTCTGCAACAGCAACTGTGATGGGATGGTCCAGAAAGGGAGAGGAGCCCTCACTAACATCTGAGGAGGAGGCGCTGAAAGTAAACTCCAGCAATTACCAAGAATCATAACTTGCCCCATAAAAACAGTCTGAGCGAAGCCTAAATGGTGCTTAAAATAGCATTTCTCGCCAAAACTCACTCATAAAATTGCAGAACTCAGTTGAGATAGCTATATCTGTCAGAGGCCTTCAGGCAAATAAACCTCAAATTGATGGGGAGGATGTCAAATGGAATTCCTTTGGGTTTCATATCTGCATTGACATTCTGATTCTAGGCACCAGATGAGAGCTGGGAGCCAAATGGTCTATCAGTTGTATTTTTCAAACTGAGAGCTGAGAGATAGAAAGAAACTTGTTGGGGGCGGGGGAGAACCCTGTTGTTGATACTGTGTGCTCTCATTATAAAACTCTGAATGCTTTATGATGGTCTTTCCACACCATAAGTTAAGTTTATATTTTTCCAAAGCATTTTTGCTTCTCTGTTCTGCTGCTAGGAAGATGACTCTCTAGAATGAGCCATCGCCATGATTCTTGTCAGCTCCAACCTCTCTGATCACTCTTTTCCAATGAAGAAGAGGATATCTAAACACACCTAAGTCTCCTCATTGGCAACTCGGTGGATGGGTTTGAGACCTCCCTTCTAGGTTTCCTGTGATGATTACGTGAGCCAGACAGTGCTAGGTCCGGGGCCTGGTACCCAGGAAGCACACAACGAATGATCATTCTCATCCATTGCTCTCTTTGTAGTTATGTCACATGCAAATGTCCCTATTGTTCAGTCGCTGAGTCATTTCCAGCCCTTTGTGACCCCATGGACTGCAGCCCACTAGCCTCTCCTCTGTCCTTCACCATCTCCAGGAGTTTGCTCAAACTCGTGTCCACTGAATCAGTGATGCTATCTAACCATCTCATCTTCTGCTGCCCCTACTCCTTTTGCCCTTAATCCTTGCTCGCGTCATGGTCTTCTCTGAAGAGTTGGCTCTTCACACCAGGTGGCCAAGGTATTGGAGCTTCAACTTCAGCATCAGTCCTTCCAGTGAATATTCAGGGTTTATTTCCTTTAGGATTGACTGGTTTGAGCTCCTTGCTGTCCACGGGCTGCTCAAGTCTTCTCCTAGCACCACAGGCTTCCCTAAAGAATCCTAAAATGATGCAAGTCTTCTCAGCTCGGAAGGAGCATGGGGGTGGCGGAAGCCCGCCCTGTTGGATTGCGGGCAGGCACTGCCCTCACAGCTGGGCTGTGTGTGCTACAGCGGGGATAGGCAGTGACCTGCCAGGCTCACCCAAGGGGAGGGAGCATCCCAAGTTTTCAAGCCCTTTGGGAAACTCAATACAACCTGGTGCCACCAGAGGGCGGCAGTGAGTGTCCACTCAAGGATGGGTGCTCAGCCGCTCAGTCCTCAGTCGTGTCCAACTCTTGGCGACCCCACGAACTGTAGCTTGCAAGGCTCCTCTGTCCATGGGACTCTCCAGACAAGAATACTGGAATAGATCGCAATTCCCTCCTCCAGGGGGAATCTTCCCAACCCAGGGATCGAATCCAGGTCTCCTGCATTGCAGGCAAATTCTTTACCATCTATGGGTTGCTGCTGCTCCTGCTGCTAAGTCACTTCAGTCGTGTCCGACTGTGTGCGACCCCATAGACGGCAGCCCACCAGGCTCACGTCCTTGGGATTCTTCAGGCAAGAATACTGGAGTGGGTTGCCGTTTTCTTCTCCAGTGCATGAAAGTGAAAAGTCAAAGTGAAGTCGCTCAGTAGTGTCTGACCCTCAGCGACCCCATGGACTGCAGCCTTCCAGGCTTCTTCGTCCATGGGATTTGCCAGGCAAGAGTACTGGAGTGGGGTGCCATTGCCTTCTCCCCCATCTATGCGTGGGAGTCATCAAATCCTTTCCATTGTCCCTCCCTTAAGACTGATGCTGAAGCCGAAGCTCCAGTGCTTTGGCCACCTGATGCGAAGAATCAAATCATTGGAAAAGACCCTGATGATGGGAAAGATGGAATGCAAAAGAAGGGGACGGCAGAGGATGAGATGGTTAGATGGCATCACCGACTTAATGGACATGGGTTTGGGTGGACTCCAAAAGTTGGTGATGGACAGGGAGGCCTGGGGTGCTGCAGTCCATGGGGTTGCAAAGAGTCGGACACAAACTGAGAGATTAAACAACAACAGCAACAAAAGACAGAGGACCCCTTCTCCCCAGCCCTTCTCTGCCCACTGCTCTGCCGCTGTGGTGGGCTCAGCCCTTCATCCTTTCTCCCTGTATAGAAGATTTTGCAGTTATCTCTGTGATTAACTCTTCCCAGCCTCCCATGCTTATCCATCCTTTCTTTCCTGTCTCTGAATTGAAACCATCCACGCAGAATGCTGTGTTCCCTTTCAGAAGTTGGCGTCAGAGCCTCCTTCCCTTTCCACCCCTGTCCCTTCCTCCTGCCCTCTTGGAGGAAGCACGTGGTACCATTTCCTTACGAAGTGCCTGGGCTTATCTCCTTGCACACACACTCACTGGGTGGACTTTGGGAAAGATTTTAAGGCTTAATTGTCTTAACGGGATCAATACTAATACGTGACTCATAGCCGCGTGAGGATTACTTGTGTTAACCTCTGAGAACAGTCCTGACACACAGGAAGTGTCGGACAAAGGTTAGATGTAAATGAAGCCAAGTCAGACACAGGGAAATATGATCTGAGCATTCAGGGGACCTGACCGCCATCTTCTGTTGTCTCCCGGATGTTTTCTCCATTCCTCAGCAGCAGAAAAACAGCTTTTTGAGACTGAGGTCTTAGTATCGGAACCTGAAGTGGTCACCCTGGTCCACGTGCTCCCAGGATGAGCCTCTGTGCTTCCCCCTCTACTTTCCTCCCTGCATGTTTCTGTTGAAACCAGCTCACACCAGTCACTCATCAGGGCTCTGACATTTTCCATCAGGGTTTTTCCAAGGGGCCCCACATTCCTGAAAAGATCATCTTATCGTACTGTCACATTGTCAAAATTATCTGCTAAGGGCCTTCCTTAGTGGTTCAGTGGCTGAGACTCTGTACTTCTAACTTAGGGGCATGAGTTGACCCCTGTTAAATAAGATCCCACAGTGTGATGAAAAAAATAGTAGATTGAAGTATAAAATAAACATTCACTAGAGAGGATCAATAGGCTTACCTGGTGGCTCAGACAGTAAAGAATCCACCTGTAATGTGGGAGACCTGGGTTCGATCCTTGGGTTGGGAAGATCCCCTGGAGGAGGAAATGGCAACCCACTCCAGTATTCTTGCTTGGAGAATCTCCATAGACAGAGGAGCCTTGCAGGCTACAGTCCATGGAGTCACAAAGAGTCAGACATGGCTCACCGCCTAAGCACAGCACAGCATGACTTTATTGCTGATTTATAGTTGTGTCGCTTTCCTTAAATGGAACTGGAAATGGGCTGGGCAGATTACAAAATCTGGTCCAGGTTTGAGGATTGGTGGAAGAGTGGAAGAGAGATGGGTTGAAGCTATGTTTGTTTGGTGTCAGAACAAAATCTGCTGCAGAGCAGTGCCAAAGACAAAAACAGCAATAACCCTCAGTGGATGAGGGCGTGGTATCCCACAGCGCTTCACACTGGTAAGTCTTCCATCCATGTTCAATACATCCGTTCCAGCACATACTTCTTCCCTGAACCTTTGAGCCCCACTTGCTCAGTCACCAGGTGGACTGTCCCCAGAGGGGCCTGGCCTCAGACATGGAGGCTCCTTGAAGCTGGAGTTAAACCCCAGAGGAGCTGAGAGCCGGAGGCTGCCTGCTGACCCTGCTGCCCGGTGCTGGGTACCGGGCTGTAAGTCTACCCCTGTAGGGGTTGGTGATGGAACTCCCGGTTTCTGTGGTGATGTTTATCACTGTGGTACCTGGAGTCTAGAATACAAGGCATGCCTGGCCTGGGAGATGGATGACACTTACAGGCTTGAGTTTTACTGATGCTCTCTTGGGTGTAGACTAGAGGTGACATTGTGTTTTTAGGAAGGGTGAGAAGATGTGATACAAACTCTAGGGCCCTTTCTGCACTCCTGATCATCAATATGGATGTGTTGACTGAAAAAAAAATGTTGCAGAACCTTAAAGTTGAGAACTATGTTCTATTTATCAGATTTTCTGAGGACTTCAAGTCCAGGAAACAGAACTCTCAGATCACTCTGAGGAGCTGCTCTGAAGAGGTAAGGGAGGAGCCAGGATATATAAGAGTTTTGTAACAAAATCAGGTAACTGGAATACCAAAAGATTATTGTTAATTAAAGAAAACCAGATGTCTCAAGCTTCCCTAGTGGCTCAGAAGGTAAAGAGTCTTCCTGCAGAACCCAGGGAGGCCTGGGTTTGATCCCTGGGTTGGGAAGATCCCTTGGAGGAGGGCATGGCAACCTACTCCAGTATTCCTGCCTTGAGAATCCCTATGGACAAAGGAGCCTGGTGGGCTACAGTCCACGGGGGTGGCAAAGAGTCGGACACAACTGAGCGACAAAACACAGCACAGCACAGAGAGGGTCAACAAGTCAAAAGCGAATTAAATCTAAATTTTAATAAAAATAGAAACATTGGGGCTGGAAAATGGAACGTGCCTAAAGATGCTGCCAACCTTAAAAAGATATCATGAAACTCAAGTCGTATATATTAAAATGTACAACAAAACATCAATCTTGCCTCAATATAGCTATTAAAAAAGATTCTCTGCTAAAGTTTCCTTATTTAAGTGTAGTTGTCTCAGTTTACTGTGATACAGATACACTGGGTCCATCTCTGGTTATAAATATTGCCGAAAGTGGTATCTGTGACACTTTCATGGCTGTGTCCACGATGACAAACCATGCCTCTGCCAATGGCTGACAGAATCTTAAGTTCATTCTTTCGCAGAGCAAAGAAGGAGAACAAAGATATTTGGCCCTTGACCTTGTTTTGCTAGACTTCAGCAAAAAGCTATGAACTATTTGAAACCCTGTTCCTTAGGACACAGAGGTAGGGAAAGACAAGATTTTCTTGAATTTTTACAAGAAGAGTTCAAATTTTCTGACCATCTAAGCTCCTAACCTTAACCCTACCTCTGGCGAAATACTTCGTTTTACAAGATACAAGGCAGAGAGGAGAAAGAAAAAAAAAAAAGACAGAGGGAAACAGTATAAGTCTGAGAGAAACTTGGAAGAAATACAATTTTACAGCACAGACAGAACAAAATTGTCAGCTTGTGAAGTAAAAGAAATGTAGAAATGGTGTTGCAAAGCCAGCCAGCTGATTGGTCCTGTTGTTATCTCATCCTGCTGTTGCATACCATATGGTATTTTGTAGAGAAGAGCACCCCTATTCTCCTAAGAGGGAGAGCCCAGCCAGAAATACTGGGCATGACATAGCTGGGTATTTTTGGTGTATTTTTATTAATGATTATGCAGTTATTTCCACAGGCTTTGCAAATAAGCTGTAGACTAGCTAAGAGCTCCTGCGGGAAGTCTGTTGGAAAAAATCTGACTGAATCAGTATTGGGTGCTGTTGGTGTCCAGTCATAGTCACTTGTCCTTGGACCATTTCATTGCCACTGGCCTGACTTCCACCTGGAAGAACCAGCCTTTCCCTTCTTGAATTTCTTTAGCTGCCTGATCCCACTTTGTATCTGTCTAGAGGGCTGGACATCATGATTAAATCATGAGAAATGCTAGGCTAGAAGAAGCACAAGCTGGAATCAAGATTGCCAGGAGAAATATCAATAACCTCAGATATGTAGATGACATCACCCTTATGGCAGAAAGTGAAGAAGAACTAAAGAGCCTCTTGATGAAAGTGAAAGAGGAGAGTGGAAAAAGTTGGCTTAAACCTCAACATTCAGAAAACTAAGATCATGGCATCTGGTCCCATCACTTCATGGCAAGTAGATGGGGAAACAGTGGAAACAATGGCTGACTTTATTTTGAGGGGCTCCAAAATCACTGCAGATGGTGACTGCAGCCATGAAATTAAAAGACACTTACTCCTTGGAAGAAAAGTTATGACTAACTTAGATAGCATATTCAATAGCAGAGACATTACTTTGCCAACAAAGGTCCATCTAGTCAAGGCTACAGTTTTTTTCAGTGGTCATGTATGGATGTGAGAGTTGGACTATAAAGAAAGCTGAGCACCAAAGAATTGGTGCTTTTGAACTGTGGTGTTGGAGAAGACTCTTGAGAGTCCCTTGGACTGCAAGGAGATCCAACCAGTCCATCCTAAAGGATGATCAGTCCTGGGTGTTCATTATAAGGACTGATGTTGAAGCTGAAACTCCAATACTTTGGCCACCTGATACGAAGAGCTGACTCATTTGAAAAACCCTGATGCTGGGAAAGGTTGAGGGCAGGAGGAGAAGGGGATGACAGAGGAGGAGAAGGGGATGACAGAGGATGAGATGGTTGGATGGCATCACTGACTCAATGGACATGAGTTTGGGTGAACTCCTGCAGTTGGTGATGGACAGGGAGGCCTGGGGTGCTGCATTTCATGGAGTCGTAAAGAGTAGGACATGACTGAGCTACTAAACTGAACTGAGAGGGCTGGAAATACCAGGAAATTAGCATTTCCTTGGGGGCTTAAACAGTACAGAGTTTGCCTGCAGTGCAGGAGAACCAGGTTCCATTCCTGGGTGAGGCATACCCCCTGGAAAAGGATATGGGAAAAACCACTCCAGTATTCTTGCCTGGGAAATCCCATGGGCAGAGGAGTCTGGAGAATTATAGTACATGGGGTTGCAAAGAGTCATTTTCACTTTTCAGTTCAGTCTCTCAGTTGTGTCTGACTCTTTATGAGTGATAAAGAATCCACTTGCCAATGCTGGAGACGCACTGGAGATGTGGGTTCAATACCTGGGTTGGGAAGATCCCTGGAGTAGGGAATGGCAACCCACTCCAGTATTCATGCCTGGAAAACCCCATAGACAGAGGAGCCTGGTAGGCTATCCTCCATGGAGTGGCAAAAGAGTCTGACAGGACGCGCGCGTGCACACACACACACACACACACACACACACACACACACACACTATGGCAGTGATTTAAGGCATCTTAGTTTTAAATGCTGGTGGAATTTCTTGTTTGAGAGGACCAAGGACTATTGAAGTGAAAGTTGCTCAGTCATGTCCTACTGTTTGTGACCCCCATTGAATATACATACAGTCCATGGAATTCTCTAGCCAGAATACTGGAGTGGGTAGCCTTCCCCTTCTCCAGGGGATCTTCCCAGCCCAAGGATGGAATTCAGGTCTCCCGTGTTGCAGGCAGTTTCTTTTCCAGCTGAGCCACAAGGGAATGCCAAGAATACTGGAGTGGGTAGCTTAATCCCTTCTCCAGTGGATCCTCTCAACCCAGGAATTGAACCAGGGTCTCCTGCATTGCAGGTGGATTCTTTACCAACTGAATTTTCAGGGAAATCCCCCAAGGACTATTAGATGAACCAATTTTGCTTCCAGGAGAGGAATCTGGGCAGAAATATGGAATAATAGAATATAGATGTGATGGTTACTGTATCAAAAAAGTACCAAATTCTTTGGAAACCGCACACTATTGGTCACAGAGAAGTTTTCCAGGAATATAATGTTCTCTGATCTGGAAATCTATTCATGGTCATGAGAAATACACTAGAAAATGTCACATATTTCCAAAGGAAAATTAATTTAAAAATTAAATTCTTAAAGAAATTAATTTGCTGATGAGAGAATGAATGTCACGATGATCTCTGCTTTGAAAGCTGATTTAGTCAGCTGGAAGGAAAGCCTATTATGAAGAGTAATAGAAATAGGAAGAAGACATTCTTGCTATAGAATGGATTTTTATGGTTGATTTTTCTTATTTCCAAATAATATTTGCACATAGTTTTGCTGTTTTGTTTTGTTTTTTTTTAATATAAATTTATTTATTTTAATTGGAGGTTAATTACTTTACAATATTGTATTGATTTTGCATACATCAACATGAATCCGCCACGGGTATACACGTGTTCCCCATCCTGAACCCCTCTCCCACTTCCCTCCCTGTACCATCCAAGGCAAGCAGTTCTGTGCGTCTTCCATTCTCTTGCCTTAACTGCAACACCTAGCAACTCCCACCCCTCTATGCTTTCTACACTTTGGGCTGTCTAATTTAGCAGTTAATTTTGTGTATAAAAATGATATGTATATAAAGCTATTTCATGTTCATATATTTAAGTGTATTTCTCATCTTCCATTTAGACTAGAGAATTTAGTTTTCTTAACTCTGTCTCAGAGGCACCAAACCTTCTCTTTACTTGACACCTTCAAAATAATGACACAATAATTTACATAAGTCAATGTTTAGTGTTTACACTAATATGACCCTGTAATAGTGTCCTCTGCTGAATTTTGTAGTATACCACCATTATCTTTCTATTATTATGCAACTTTTCATTTTATAAAAAAGTTAGTGATTTTCTCATTTTATGTGATTAATAGTTTTCTTTTTTCTTTTTTCCAACTCTGTGTGACCCCATAGACAGCAGCCCAGTAGGCTCACCCATCCCTGGGATTCTCCAGGCAAGAACACTGGAGTGGGTTGCCATTTCCTTCTCCAGTTGATTAATCGTTTTCTATGCACTGATCACTAATTCTTGCTTCCAGCCCCCTGAAGACCTATGATGTTTTCTCAACGCTATTTTCTTTTTTTTTTTTAAAGGTTTTTTTGATGTGAACCATTTTAAACGTCTTTATTGAATTTGATACAACATTGCTTCTGTTTTACGTTTGTTTGTTTGTTTTTTTTTTTTTTTGCCCTCAAGGCATGCAGGATCTTTGCTCCCTGACCAGGGATCGAACCTGCACTCCCTGTGTTGGAAAGTGAAGTCTTAATGGCTGGACCTCCAGGGAAGTCCCAATACTATTTTTTATTTGATAAGCAGCCCCATCTACCTGCTCAGTTTTTATTTCAGACTTTCCTCCTAAAGATCTCTAGTATCCTGTTCCCATCTGTACTGGAGAATGTGGCTAGGTCTACACTGTGATAACTTTACTTGGACGTTGAGACTGCTCTGTGAGACTGAGTGTGTAGTGAGTAAGAGGGAGGAGAAGAGGGGGAAAGGGAAAAAATTGCTATTTAATCATCCTGGACCCAAAAGGAGAGAGAGGGCAAATTCTTTCTGGAGTCCAGTTATTGTCTTATTTGGGCTCATCGTCCAAAGTTGCAAATGATATATGGTCATTCTCAGTATCTCCTTCAGCTTTCTTTCTGGACTGACTGTCTTTTATGCCTTCATCTCCCTACAGTCATTTTTCTGCAGACTTCGCATAGAGTGTAATCTATGATCACCTGCTTTCCTTTTCATACACTTTGCACTTTGCATGTTCTTTATTTAACTTGTTAGGTTTAACCCTGCTTACTTCCAGAGAATCCTTGATATGAAACAAGTCTTTTACTTACTGCCTCCGTCTTTTATCAGTGTGCCTCTTACTGACCTCCTGCTGCAGACCTCTGAGCAAGTCCACCAGTCCTCTTCCTTTCCCCTGATCAGCCCTGGGAGATGTGCCAAGGTCTGCAGACCCCACTCCTTGCAGGCAGAACTGCTCAGTCTGTTCCCAGCTGACCGAGCCACTCTTGGGCATAGAGAGGGATCTACCGACCCACTGTCTTTCAGGAAGCTCCATCATTTGGGAAAGGAAAGAACTGTTACCTAGAGGATGGTCCCTCCTGGATATAAACTGGAAGCCCCATCTCCTGTCACCCCTAGGTGTGAGAGCAGGATCATGGCAGAGCCTCCCCCACCACTAGTCACCTTCGTGGATTCTGTACCTTTGTCAGATCGAGTCCTCATTTTCAGTAAATACCTCCCTTCTGCTAAGTTCAGATGCTCCTTAAGGCAGTGGCAGAACATCTTCTATTTACTCCAGTCACAGGCATAAGAAGAGTCAAGTCATTTGCTGCTTCTCCATCTTCAGGGGACTCAGGTCCTAGCTAACCTCATGAAAGGCCGTCAGCCTCTGCAGAAATTAACCCCCACGTGTGCTCTCAAGGGTTTGGTCTCAGCTGAGCATTTCCTCTGCTCTGCAGAGAAACAGGGGCCAGGGAAAAAGAAAAAAGACTCTCCTTGAAAAAAAGTAAAAATGTTATCACTTATCTTTTAAGTGAAGTAGAGCAAGGAGCTAGTATGTTTGCTTTAAGTCACCTCTCCTGCAGTGGGACCCGGGTTCCAGAAGAACCACAGGGTTAAAGCAACAACATTCTGAGTCTCCAACTCTAATTAGCAGAAGGCACAACTAGAAACTGGGCTTTGTGGTCATGATCAAAGCTAGAGATGTAATCAGACACTCTAAATGTGAGTTGAGTCTCAAATTACTTTTCATCTTTTAAAATATCAAACTCTTTTCTTTTTCAACCTCAAAAAGTAAATCTCAGCCACTGTAAACATCACATCTTGGCTTTTTCTTAACAAAAATTGAAAGTTTGATTCATTAATCCACCATGGCACACATGGTAACCCACTGCCCTGGAATCCTTCTTTTCCGCCCCCCCGTGCGTGGGATTGGTTTGCTTTGTTATTCCTTGGTTAGATATATCTGGCCTCTAAACACTTTCCCTTCTTGTTTCTCTGATTCTCCTCTTCTCCCGAGACTCTGTCTCATGGAGTTTCCTAGCTCTTCTTCCCAAAGGAACACGGGCGCCCATGTCCTAAGCAGGATGCTAATAAAACATCTGGCTCTAGGTACCTCCTGGAGTTATAGTGCCATTTCATCCAGGTACCCTGAGATGCTCGCTGAGCTTTAGCACAGCGTGACTTACCTCTGGACTGAAACAACTTGAGGGAGCCACGGGAGAAGCCATCTAGACTTTTATAAGTCATTGTCTTGGTGCCCTTGCCGTGCCTCTGGAGCTGCTGGTGCCTGCTGGAACCAGTCCCACGACTGCTTGTCAAAGAGGAACCTGAGGGGTAGCCCAAGCCACCCAAGACCATCAGTGGTGGGTTCTGGAGGCCACATTCAACCTATACCTCTGACTCCAAAGTTCAGGCTCCTTTCATGACTCCTTACTGCCTCCTCCCTACATAGTATCATCCCCCTAAATAAACTGAGCAATTCAAATCGGAGATGGAGCACCACACATTGCTGGCCATCTTCTCGGGAAACCTGGGCATCCTCCTTCAGAAATCCAGGTCTTTGGAGCTTGGGGCACCCGTATCACGATGCAAATGGGCATTCAATGGCACGTCTCACTAAGCTTCGTGTCTTCCTTCCGCCGCCCTTTGTACTGTCAATGCCACCTCTATTCTGTCTGTTAAGGTGATGAGAGATGCTGGGAATTCCTCAATGGACTACTCCTTTTGCATAATATGGACTTATGATTGACTGTCTATAACTGTCAGAATCTAGAAAGGAGATTGCAATTCTCCAAGGCAAGGTAGTGGGAGAATGGGAGGATTGTGCCCCTTCACCTCAGGCAGCCTGCCGGATAGAAGGGCAGAGGGTTCGGGGACTTGGAGGATCAGTGTGTACAGGAGTGGTCTGTGATCTCCAGCTGAGAAAGCAAAGAATTAACATAGCATCAGTCTAAAGCTATGGAAGAATGTTCTGCGAAACATGTTACACCAAATGATTGTTTTGTGGATGTTAATAACAGTGTCTTTTGGGAAAAGTTTCTGTGGTCAAATAGAGGAGAAAACAACAGCTCAACCAGGTTTATTTGTGATTACTTCTACACGATCATATATAGGCATTTTCCAAACATAGTAAGTAAAGCATTTCAAAAGCTTATTTTGCAGAATGCATTTTGCTGTTTTCCTACTGATTTTTGTTGCTATCACATATTATCTTATTTCATTTTCACAACAGTTCTATGACTTAGTTATGGTTCGAAGTCCTGTTTTGAAGATGGGGAAGACTGAGGTTTACGAAGATATTAATATTGATACTTCCAGGGCCACGTGGATCACAATCAGTAGATCTTTAGGCTGGTGTGCTGATGTCAAGATCGGTTCTGGATTCACTTCAAGATTACCTCTCCATGGGGCTTCCCTGGTGGCTCAGCTGGTAAAGAATTCACTTGCAATGCGGGAGACCTGGATTCAATCCCTGGGTTAGGAAGATTCCCTGGAGGAGGAAATCTACTGGCAAACTACTCCAGTATTCTTTTCAGATTATATTCCTTTATAGAGTATTACCAACTATTGAGAATAGTTCTCTATGCTCTACAATAAGTCCTTGCTGGTTATCTGTTTTATATGTGGTCATGTGTATGTGTTTAATACTTTAATGATGGGTAATATTGTTTTCTGTGACTTTTATACAGACTTTTTTAGAAGCCAGCTTTTGTGGCAACTGAGTGACATCATCTTTACAGCTTTATTGAAGTATTCTTATAGAGCTTTTGGAAACCCAGTGTGGTAATAAACATGTGAATCGTTCCATAAGGATACACTGAACTGTATGTTATTCGCTGTTAGCATTATTCTCTTTATCACGGCTTGAATGACAAGAGCTGATTGTGGGTAATTTGTGTCTGAGCCCTCTGCACAGGCAAAGGGACATGCAAGCAGCAGGGAGAAACACAAGTGGAAAATAGGACACGGATGAAATAAATCTTTCATGAAAATGCAGAAGGGTCTTTGGGACAGAGCCCTCGACAGCCTGGCTGGCTGACTTCCTAGACAGAATTCCTCCACTCCTGAGAACAAATAATGCTTTATGACAAAAATGAGAATCATTTCCTTCTGAAGGAATATTGTTTTACTCAGGCAAGTAGGGCAGGCAGCAGAGAGTAGAAGGGCAAAGGGCAAGCTGAAATTGAAGGACAGAGTTTAAAGGAAATCTTAGGGTATTTTTAAAGGCAAAAGTAGGGCATGACTTAAAACATTCAAAGAAAAAAGCATCATCTGAACTTATACCTATAGCGTTTTATGTATGTACATATACTTTATATATACTTAGTATATATACTTTTGGGCTTCCCTGGTGGTTCAGCGGTAAAGAATCTGCCTGCAGTGCAGGAGACCTGGGCTTGATCCCTGAGTCGGGAAGATCCCCTGGAGAAGGACAGGGCAACTCACTCCAGTATTCTTGCCTGGGAAATCCCACAGACAGAGGAGCCTGGCGGGCTACAGTCCATGGGGTCGTGAAAGAGTTGGACGCGACTGAGCGACTAACACACACACACACACACACACACACACACACACACACACACACACACACACACACACACACTTTTATGTATATATAAAACAGTGCATGGGAAAAAAGCCTGTGAGAAAATTCACCATATGTTGTGAACATCCAAGCGTTCTATAGAAGACTGTATATTCTCTGCCTGGAGCCAGACTTGATATAATTCCTATAAAACAAGTCTGTGGATATACATGAAATCACATTAATAATCCCTACATGGGACCTGATGTGCTTCTTAAATTATGCCTTTTCCCTTTCATCAGTCTGGAAATTCACAGCCATGAATACTCTCTCCCCCATTCCCTTTAATCCCTCCCCTAGCCCTGCTCCTTCTTGGACTCCTGTTAGTCCTATGTCAGATCTGCTCATTTTAGTTTCTCTATTTGTTGATCTCCCTTTTGTGTTTTCCCTAGGTTACTTTTCTGTGTTGCATTTTGGGTGAATACATGCAATTCTATGTTCTAGTTTCCTAACGATTTCTTCATTGTGTATGTTTGTGTGTGTGTGTGTGTGTGTGTGTGTGTGTGCTCAGTTGTGACCCCAGGGGCTGTAGCCCTCCAGGCTCCTCTGCCCTGATCCTCCAGGCGAGAATACTGGAGTGGGTTGCCATGCCCTCCTCCAGGGGATCTTCCTGACCCAGGGATGGAAACTGCGTCTCTCGCACTGCAGGAAGACTCTTTACCATTAGTGCCACCTGGGAAGCCTCTCACTTGTTTAGTCATTCTTTCATAATTTTAAAATTTAAATGTATTCATGTTTTATCTATGTATTATCTTAGCTTCTAGGAGCCTAAATATCTTGCTTATGTGTTTGCTGTATATTTCTGCTACTGTCACTCTCACTGGCTAGATCCCCTTGTGTTTTATAATTTTAATTTTGCACTTATTCATTTTGATTTCATCTCTGTGAATCCTGAATGAACTAAATGGAGAGTATTCCCTCCAGAGAAGATTTGAGGGCCTGTTTGCTATGTGTTTCTGGGGTGTTGCAAGCCTCCGACTGTTTTACGATAATATTCAAAGTTTGGGAACCTTGGACTCTAGACAGTTGGGAACTTGAATCCCATTATAGCAGAACTGTGTTGCCACATGAAAGATGCGCTTTGGATGTTTGTGTATTGAATGTGAAAGGGAGTGAGAGAAAAAGAAAAATGAAACCAGTACATTATTTTCACACTTCCTTTGAAAAGATTGCCAAAATTAAGCCAGAATTCTTTTTAATTGAGAAAAGCGAAATGTGATCCCGGTTCTTCCAGAGGACATGTCTCTACTGACTTTTAACTGCTGCAGTCTGATAATTCCTAAGTCATTATTGAGTCAATCAGAATTTATATATTCCTCTGACTATCATGAAACACTGGAGTTAAACAGGAGCTCAGAGACCCTGCAGGCGCCCCCCACCCCCCACCCCCCGCCAGCTCCGCCTTCTCGGCATAATTAAGGGTTACACTGTTTTCCGAGGTCAAACATTTGCCAGAAAGTATTTGAATTGTTCATAGTGTACATCCAATTGGAAACAAAAAACTGTGAGCAGGAAAAAAAAATTTGAAGTTCAAACCGGCCATACCCAGTGAAATATTGTATCTCCGATCGCCGATAAAACCATCCTGACGACACATTTGGCTGGATTTTCTCCCCAAGGGCCTTCCTGTGCGTGGGCTCTTCTCTCCCCAAATTTGGGATGTTTCTAAAGTAGCACGTGATGTGACCCAACAACCCAGCAGCCTCAGGCTCAGGCATTTCAAAAGATTTTGCTCCTATTTCCCCCACAAGCAGGGCAGTTCAATGACTCTGGAGATGTTATTAGATTTTCTTAGTATTCTCTGGTTCCAGAGGTACAGACCAATTTTAGCCGTCTTGTCTCATCGTAGGAGCACACAACCTAACCCCAGGGCACAAGTGCCTTCTGCTTCCACCTCTCTGTTATCCAAGCGCACTTATTATTGGGCAAGTCCTGGCGTCACTGGGACAGGACAACACTGGAGGGTGGCTAGGACACGTCCTCCATCTGACTCCCCTGGTTTCTACCTGCTTCCGATTCTGTGTTTAGAAACCTCGTTTCTCTGAAAAGTCACTCTCTGGGGCCTAATGACTCAGTTGTAGCCAAATATCAGACTTCCTTTAGTACCCACTCAGCATTTTCCTGCTCAAGAGATTGTTTTTACAACTGTGTCCACACGGACTCCCATCCAGTCCTCAGAAAGCAGCTGATGTGAGAAGGATCACTCTCCTGTGATTCATGGCTTTAAAGAAGATGACCATACTTTGCGGTACAGGCAGGAGGAAGCTAGTCAAGAGACTAGGAGCCTTTGGTTAGGCTGCAGAGACAATGGATGGGCAAAGACATGGCTGGATAACAGGGCCAAGACACTGCGGCCGGACTACTCGGCAGGCTTTAAGTGTGTTCTGCTAACACAGAAAAGCATTTTGAAAACCGCTCCCAGGAATTAAGATGTAACCAAAACGGACCTAGGGTTATCAGGGACCTGAGACCATGCCTCTTGATCCTGCACTGCTTTGTGACCTGTGAGAGAGAACTTGACTTCTCTGAGCTTCAATTTCTTCACCTTGGAAATGAGGCAACTCAAACCTGATGATCTCAGCCAGAAACCCAAACACTGAGGGTCTGTTATTCTGGTTTCATCATTTGGAGGTTGGAGAGACAGCCTTGAGAACTAAAACGTCTTGCTCACTCTGATGTGATCAGAAAGTGACACAACCAAGGCCAGAGGCTAGGGGCCCTCGCTTCCCCAGAACCTTCCCATCACCTCCCACCGCCCTGCAAATGCAGGAGGAATTTGTCACATTCTGCAGTCCAAGAGGGGCTGGGGGAGCTGTGGGCTCTTGGGTCTTGAGTCCTTATTTTCACAAATCTGTCTGCTTCTGCCTCTGCTTACATTTGTTAAATTGTCATAAAATGTGCATGCTTTGGACAAGCCCCTTTTCTCCTGAAGAGAAACAGAACTGTTTCCCTTCTTCATGATTGAACTGTGTCAGGACCATGAATTGGTCACTGTCTACCCAGGCCTTCAAGCTCTACCTGGGACTCCAGTGACATCACTCAGCCTGAGAGATGGGCCAGGGCAGGGGGCTGGGGTCGGGAGGGCTCCCTCCTGTCCTTCCAGAATCAGCCTGAGCTCAAACTATCTTCCCCCTGGGAGGTCAGCACTGATAAATATATCTTCTCTCTTGGTGTCCAGATCAAAGGCTGGTAGCATTAAAATACACTGGCCATTTGGTACAAAAGCTGTGAGTTCTGGTACGTTAAGAGGAAAACACTGGTCTATGATCTGGGCCCCAGCCCCATTTGCTATTGACTGTATGCAAGTCATTTCATATTTTGCGACTTTACGCATCACACCTGCAAATAGAAACGTGAAATGAACAATCTTGAGGTTTCTCTCATGGTCCGAAGCAGGGTTTCTTAACCTCGGCACTATTAATAATTCTTTGGCTGGATAACCAGTTCTCTGTTGCAGGACTGTTCTGTGCATTGTAGGATATTTAACAGCATCCCTGACCTCTGCCCTCTTATGCCTGCAGCAGTGCGAACTTTGAGAACAAAAAATGTCTCTTGTGTGCGTGCTCAGTCGTGTCCAATTCTGTGAACCTGATGACCTGTAGCCTTGCCAGGCTCCTCAGGCCATGGGATTCTCCAGGCAAGAACACTGGAGTGGGTTGCCATTTCCTCTTCCACAGCATCTTCCTGACCCAGGGATTGAACCCGTGTCTTCTGTCTTGGATTCGTTACCACGGAGCCATCTGGGAAACCCTTGCCAAATGTCCCTGGGAGACAAAAATCTGCCCGCCCCACTGAAAATCAGTGATCCAGAAGAAACAGAATATAACCTGTGTATTTTCAGCAGCTATACTGTCCTTTTTGGATATAAATTAACAACAACAAAAAAACAGTCCCCCAGTTTTTCTTTCACCAATATTGCCAGGTTTTTATGGGGAGGATTGGAAAGCACTTTCAGAAATTTATTGCCTGGGATCTGGACAATATGATGCCAGTGACCTGCCTTAGATAACACCTGGATTAATCTTATATTGAGTAGCTCAAAGTACTCTTGTCAGAGATTAAGCCAAAGGGGCAGAATATGGAAGAGATAAATCAGAAACTGCTTGAGATGAAGGAAAGGGTACTGAGGAGTGCGTTTCTCCACCCCAAGCTGCTTTCCCCCTGGGGCTTTGCTCACACCCTCCAGACGCCACCTCCCAAAATGCTGCAGGGCTGGAGGATCATCCAATGTTCTGTTTGCTCATTCCATGAAGCCCCCAGTGATTCCTGTTCGCAGTGGTAATTTCATTTACTCCTGTGTCGCAGGGACATCTGTTGGCTTTTTCTCACAGCCAGCTTCTGTCTGCTGCCATCTGAGGAGCAGGCTGTCTCAGGCTGACACCTCTGCTGACTGCGGAGTGCTATCCTTACTCAGAGTGGTCCAGGCTCTCCTTTCCCAGGTAGGTCCCCGTCCAGGACCTGATGGTCTGCCTTCTGCGTCATGACACTGTCTTTCTGGCTCACCCCCTCCTCTCCGTCTGGCCATGCTGCAGTTTCTCCCCTACTCTCAGCAGAGTCGTCTTCCTGACACCAGCCTCAATCCTCCCCAGACACTTAGCAAGACACACCAGTCCTGGGCTCTGAGACCCAGTTCCAGGCCATTTCTCCTCGCTCCTGTCATCTACCCAGGCTCCAACATTCGTACACACTGCAGCTTTTGTTGGAGGGGGGATGGGTAACTCCTCTTACCTTGTTTAATTGGAGGACACCTACCTGTTTGTCATGAGTCAGCCCAGGATCACCTCCTCTGTGAAGTCTTTCTGAGTTATACCACCTCCCGAAACTCAGGTGAACAGGGTCCTTCTGTTTCCTGTGCCTCCCAGAGGAGTTCTATCCAAGGGTCCTTCCAGCCAGTGGTCTTTCCTCCCGTGGTGATGCCTTCAGACTGGCCCTCCTCCCACCCTTCATTTGGGTAATTCTCCAGGAAATTCCAAACCTCCGCTACAGGTTTACTCCTCAGGGAAACCAGTCTTGACCTGTGCAACCCCAGGAGATGGGAAGTGCCTCTGTACTGCACTATACAGGTTCTAACTGTGAAAGAGCTGATTCCTCCACTAGAATTTAGCTTCTAGGACGGCAAGGATAGGGTTGATTTTGATCATGATAACAATTTTTATTGTACTTTATTGATGCATAATAAATGATCAATGAATAGCTGTTTATTGGATACATTTACTGAGATCTCTGTTGGGTCTGTACTTCCTAGGAGACTGTGAGTTTTGTGGGGCAGGGACTGTGGCCACTCCTCTTGGAACCTCAGCATCTAGAACACTGCATGGCAATTAGTAATTGTTTACTAATTCATCCATATCATAATTTTAATTGTCACCAGCACATATTAAATGAGGCATGTATTATACCATTTTCACAGCTGAGGTACTGAGGCTTTTAAAATAAAGGAAATGCCTAGAGCATCTAACGCAAGTGACTGGACACAGGAGTTACTTGGTTAAAGGAAAAAATAAAATGGGAAATAGTTTAAAAATATGAACACATACCTTAAACATTTTATTTCACATTATAAAAATATATAAATATAAACTTTAATGTAAATATACATGTCTTTATCAGCAGCAGTGCAGATGAAGGCTGCTTCCTGGAGGTTCTCTGCTAGCATTCTGCCCTGCCTTTGCAGCATAAACAAGAAACAAAGAGTATCTTCTACTCTTTCCATTTTTCCCTCCTTTAGATGGAAGAGATAATTTAAAATACTGGAGCTACAATCTCAGTGCAGACTCCTTCTAGATGTTCTTGGTCTCACTTCCATTTTTTCTAGCTGTAATGACCACATGTAGTAGTTCAGCAAAGTTAAAGCAATATACATGCATTATTTCTTGAAGTCTTTGCAAGGGGCAAACTTTTCATTGTAGTTCTCTTAGAAACGATATTACTTCATTCTGCCTTAATATGTCTTTGGTTTGCAAAACAGTTTTCACAAAAATAAGGGGATTCTCAGCACATGGCAGACCAGTTGGGAGTTATAAAGCATCTTAGATAAAAACCTGCTGTGGGCGAGAGCTCTTTCTGCTGACAGCTTGAGTCAAGAATGTTTTATAGGTGAAGGGATTAAATTGGCTAGCCAGACAGGAGACTACGGAGAGCAAGTTTAGGAGAGCTTTTGCTATGTTTCCAAGACTGAACTAAATGGAATTGAGAAGGATTAACCATTTCGGGTAGTGACAATCTCTGAGCACTTCAACTCAAAGGAGCTTCAGAAAGATGGTTGAATAGGAAAAGGGTCAGAAATATGACTTCATGTGACTCTTCCTCTCACCTCTGAATCTTGCAGTCTTTATCATTCATTGTGGAAACATATCATCTACTTACTCTTCTCCATATAGAAACTCCACCTCGTCTCCTCCTGCAACGCTGAGCCAAGACGTGTGCCTCACCTGTAGTCACCTTCGTACAGCCCGTCTTTGGTTTCCAATGATGGCAGGAAAGAGAAATGCAGCCACGTGCTCCATTAGGGTACCACCTTGAATTGATGAGGGAAGTCATTGCCTTTGGCGAAGAAGATTGCTTTGGGAATGAGTATAGGGGATGGTAGCGAAAGAAAAGGGGTTTCCCTGGTGGCTCAATGGTAAAGGATCTGCCTTCCAATGAAGGAGATACAGGTTTGATCCCTGGGTTTGAAAGCAAAATGGCTCTCTGGGGAGGCCTTACAAATAGCTGTGAAAATAAGAGAGACAAAAAGCAAAGGAGAAAAGGAAAGATATAAGCATTTGAATGCAGAGTTCCAGAGAATAGCAAGAAGAGATAAGAAAGCCTTCTTCAGTGATCAATGCAAAGAAATAGAGGAAAACAACAGAATGGGAAAGACTAGAGATCTCTTCAAGAAAATTAAAGATACCAAGGGAACATTTCATGCAAAGATGATTTCGATAAAGGACAGAAATGGTCTGGACCTAACAGAAGCAGAAGATGTTAAGAAGAGGTGGCAAGAATACACGGAAGAACTGTACAAAAAGATCTTCACGACCCAGATAATCACGATGGTGTGATCACTAATCTAGAGCCAGACATCCTGGAATGTGAAGTCAAGTGGGCCTTAGAAAGCATCACTATGAACAGAGCTAGTGGAGGTGATAGAATTCCAGTTGAACTGTTTCAAATCCTAAAAGATGATGCTGTGAAAGTGCTGCACTCAATGTGCCAGCAAATTTGGAAAACTCAGCAGTAGCCACAGGACTGGAAAAGGTCAGTTTTTATTCAAGTCCCAAAGAAAGGCAATGCCAAAGAATGCTCAAACTACCACACAATTGCACTCATCTGACATGCTAGTAAAGTAATGCTCAAAATTCTCCAAGCCAGGCTTCAGCAATACGTGAACCGTGAACTCCCTGATGTTCAAGCTGGTTTTAGAAAAGGCAGAGGAACGAGAGATCAAATTGCCAACATCCGTTGGATCATGGAAAAAGCAAGAGAGTTCCAGAAAAACATCTATTTCTGCTTTATTGACTATGCCAAAGCCTTTGACTGTGGGAATCACAATCAACTGTGGAAAATTCTGAAAGAGATGGGAATACCAGACCACCTAACCTGCCTCTTGAGAAATCTGTATGCAGGTCAGGAAGCAACAGTTAGAACTGGACATGGAACAACAGACTGGTTCCAAATAGGAAATTTAATATGTCAAGGCTGTATATTGTCACCCTGCTTATTTAACTTCTATGCA
Organism: Nanger dama; assembly: GCA_917880005.1. Taxonomy (NCBI): domain Eukaryota; kingdom Metazoa; phylum Chordata; class Mammalia; order Artiodactyla; family Bovidae; genus Nanger; species Nanger dama. The sequence continues at coordinate 4,408,386 of CAKJTW010000074.1, read as the reverse complement.
AAGTACATCATGAGAAATGCTGGACTGGAAGAAACACAAGCTGGAATCAAGATTGCCAGGAGAAATCTCAATAACCTCAGATATGCAGATGACACCACCCTTATGGCAGAAAGTGAAGAGGAACCAAAAACTTCTTGATGAAAGTGAAAGAGGAGGGCGAAAAAGTTGACCTAAAGCTCAACATTCAGAAAACGAAGATCATGGCATCCGGTCCCATCACTTCATCGGTAACAGATGTAGAAACTGTGGAACAGTGTCAGACTGTATTTTTGGGCTCCAAAATCACTGCAGATGGTTACTGCAGCCGTGAAATTAAGAGATGCTTACTCCTTGGAAGAAAAGTTATGACCAACCTAGATAGCATATTGAAAAGCAGAGACATTACTTTGCCGACTAAGGTCCGTCTAGTCAAGGCTATGGTTTTTCCTGTGGTCATGTATGGATGTGAGAGTTGGACTGTGAAGAAGGCTAAGCACCGAAGAAGTGATGCTTTTGAACTGTGGTGTTGGAGAAGACTCTTGAGAGTCCCTTGGACTGCAAGGAGATCCAACCAGTCCATTCTGAAGGAGATCAGCCCTGGGATTTCTTTGGAAGGAATGATGCTAAAGCTGAAACTCCAGTACTTTGGCCACCTGATGCGAAGAGTTGACTCATTGGAAAAGACTCTGATGCTGGGAGGGATTTGGGGCAGGAGAAGGGGATGACAGAGGATGAGATGGCTGTATGGCATCAGTGACTTGATGGATGTGAGTCTGAGTGAACTCCAGGAGTTGGTGATGGACAGGAGACCTGGCGTGCTGCGATTCATGGGGTCGCAAAGAGTCAGACACAACTGAGCGACTGAACTTAACTGGAGAAGGAAGTGGCAGCCCACTCCAGTTTTTGCCTAGGAAATCCCAAGGACATAGGAGCTTGGTGGGTCAGAGTTCATGGGGTCGCAAAAGAGTCGGACATGACTGAACGACTAAACCACAACAATGAGGAGGGGAGAGGACGACAGCCCACATAGCCCCAAACGCTGAGTCAATATCAGCCAGAGATGGCGCTGATGTCAGAAAGTAACCAGAGATGGGGGCGGAGGTTAGTCTCTGGCCACCTAAGATGCAGCTAACTCCAAACTCAGACTGTTTATCAACAGTAACTCTAGCCAGAGAGAACAGGGGATATGAACCTCAGTGGACAAATTCGTGGAGTCCCGCCTGGTCTCTATGATTGAAAATCACGAGTGAACAGGACACACCATTGCCATTTCTGAGTGGGAAATCTGTTTCTGGTCAGTTTCTCCACTCGTGTAAAGGAAGTTCCTGCAAGTGCGACAAAGGAAGTTCCTGCAAGTTGATGTGTTCATCAACCTTCAGATCTGCAGTGCGGTGAGGTTGGAGTCATCCACAAGTGCTGAGGACCTTGGACAGAATTCTGGCTGCAGGAAATAACTCTGCAGTAGACTTGGCTTTAGGGCTGCCATCTCTGCCTTGGGCAAAACATTTCTCCGGGCTTAGTGTTTCTCAGGATCAGCAGGAGGCAGATATGCTCAGAGGATGGCAGCCTCGTAGACGAGTTCTAAATGTCAGCTCAGGACAGGCTCCAGCTGAAACTGGAATAATTCTGTTGCTTCTCCTCAACAATTGTTTTAATCAAAAAAATTTTTTAAACTTTGAGATAATTGCAAATTTAACGCAGTTGGAAGCCATAATGCAGAAAGATCCCCAGGTACCCTTCTTCTAGTTTCTCTGAAGGACATCTTGCAAAACTAGACTGGAATATCACAACCAGGATACTGACCTTGATTCTGTCTCTAATATCATTCAGATCTACCCAGTCACGTCTGTGTGCATGTGTGTTCAGTCGTGTCTGACTCTTTGTGACCCCATGAACTGTAGCCCACCAGACTCCTCTGTCCATGGGATACTCCAGGCAAGAGTAGTGGAGTGGGTTGCCATTTCATATTCCGAGAGATCTTCCTGACCCAGGCATCAGTCTTGTGTCTCCTCTGTCTCCTGTGTTGGCAGGCAGGTTCTTTACTGCTGAGCCATCAAGGAGGTGTTTATTTCATTCTGTGTCATTTTAACACCTGCGTAGGTTGTGTATCCACCATCACAGTGAAGACACAGAACAGCCGTCACCACGAGAATCCCTCTAGCTGCCCTTTTGAAGCCACAGCCACTTCCACTCTCCCACCCCCACAGCTGCTAACACATTCTCCCTTTCTGTAATTTTGTCATTTAAAAATTGCCACATCAATGGAATCAAATAGTGCATAACCTTTTGAGACTGGCCTTTTCACTCAGCATAATTCTCTGGAGATGCATCAAGGCTTTTGTGTATATCAATAGCCCATCCTTGTGTGCTGCTGTGTAATATTCCATGATGTGCATGGACTGCAGTTTGTTTAACCCTCATTGGAGAGCATCAGAGTTGCTTCCAGTTTTGGACTGTAATCAATAAACTGACAAGACACTTATGCATAGGCTTCTGTGAGCATACATCTTTAGTTCTGTGGAATAAATGTTCAGAAATGGCATAGGCTTCTGCGAGCATACATCTTTAGTTCTGAAGAATAAATGTTCAGAAATGCAAGTATAGCATTGTAGCATGTGAGTCCATGAGAATGGGGCCATGGCTTTGTTACTAACAGATGCATGTCCGGGGCCTATCTTAATGCCCAATAATAAATACATGTTAAATAAAGGAATGAACTGACAGTAATTTCTGGAGATTCACTTTGGGCTTCATATCTTCTGGAAAATCTTCTGCACATCCCAGAAGATGCTTTTCTTCTCTCAGCAGTTTGGATTCCATGCTGCTGCTGCTGCTGCTGTCGCTTCAGTCGTGTCTGACTTTGTGCGACCCCATAGATGGCAGCCCCAAAGGCTCCCCCGTCCCTGGGGCTCTCCAAGCAAGAACACACTCCATATTGTCTGTTTATGTCCCTGTTTCCTCCACTAGACCGAGATCTCTTCAAGGGGCAGAGATGTCCTGTTTATCTTTGCACTCATAGCATTTAGCACATTGCCTGTCCCAGAAGATATTATAGATAAGTAAATGTTGAATGAAAAAAAAATGAACTAGATCATCTATTTTTGCCTTAGACACACTGTTCTCTCTGGAGCAGTCAGGATGTCTTGTGTATCTGTAGTCCTCTGGGAAGGAGAGAACACAGACACTTCATGGAAAAGGCAAACACTTGAGTGGCAAGAAGCTGCTTCTGCCTTTGAGGGGTGTGCAGTTCATGCCATGAGTACATTCATCTTTACATGACTCTCTAACACTTTCAAATAATGGCAGAAAGGAATAAAAGGAAAAACAGTTATTAAAACCTGTTTCCTGTTTCGCAAGGCTATTAAAGGGTAAAATAGTGGCTTTTTAAAGACATAAATATATGGTTAAGATATAAATATATAAATTGCTTTTTAAAAATTTTATTTATTTTAATTGGAGGCTAATTACTTTACAATATTGTCGTGGTTTTTGCCATACACTGATATGAATCAGCCGTGGGTGTACATGTTTTCCCCATCCTGAACCCCTCTTCCACCTCCCTCCCCATCCCATCCTTCCTGGTTATCCCAGTGCACCAGCCCTGAGCACCCCCCTGTCTCATGCATCGAACTTTGACTGGCAATCTATTTCACATATGGTAATATACATATTTCAGTGCTATTCTCTCAAATCATCCCACTCTCGCCTTCTCCCACAGAGTCCAAAAGTCTGTTCTTTATTGCTTTTTAAAATTTATTTTTATTGAAGTACAGTTGATTTACAATGTTGTGTTAATTACTGCTATACAGCAAAGTGACTCAGTTATATATATATATATGTAATATATATATACATTATATATGTATACATGTTTTTTTAATATACATCTTTTTTCTATTATGGTTTAATCATAGGATGTTGAATATAGTTCTCTGCGCTGTACAATAAAAATCTTTGTTACCCATTCTATATATAAAAGCTTACACACACACACACACACACACATATATATATATACATATTTCCTTTGAGGGGCTAATTTTAGGCACTTAGGCACAGTCTTCATGTAGTTTTAAACATAGTGAAAGGAAGGAGTCTAAGGTTAATTGAGGGTTCTGATTCTGACAGTTTCTTGCTGTGTAACATTGTTTAAGATACTAGACAAACAAACAAAAAAAATACTGGGCTTCTCTGGCTCCTCAGTTTTTCTATTTGTAAAATCCAAATGGGAATTTCTATAATAATAGCACTAAATAACCTCCTTTATTAAGAGGCTATGTGGGTTAAATGAGAGACTATACAATAAAAGCCATTTGAAAACACCGATTTGTCAGTTACTGAAACTTCTTTCCCAAGCCAGTCTAAGTGGAGCTCTAAAAATGCTGGACGAACGACCACATCTTTTATATAGATCTTCCTGTGAAATAACAATGCTTATAATTCTTACAGGTGATGTCTCTGTCTCAGGGAAGGTCTAGGTCTTCTGAGGAAACCTGAGCAGTTGGGTAATTATTCTGTGCTCCTATGAATCATTCTGCTAGTTGACAAGGGATTAAGTGGCTCCTGATTAGGATTATGTGGGCAAAGCATTTGGATTTATTTCAAGCAAGGATAACAGGCAGAAGTTGGGCAAGATCACTCAATAATTCATCAGTGTTTTTCATGAAAGATTTGGCAAAGCACAGAAATTATTTAACTATACTTTTAATAATAAGACAAAGTAATCCAGACACACAAAAGTATTAAGGGAAAAAAATTCAGCCAAGGACAAAAGGTGAGCCTTTTCACTAATTGTAAGTTATATTGTAGTCAAGAATCCAAGTAAGAATTTATTCATCTTCAGTCAGTCAATCAGTTTAGTCGCTCAGTTGTGTCTGACTCTTTGTGACCTCATGAATCGCAGCACGCCAGGCCTCCCTATCCATCATGAACTCCCGGAGTTCACTCAAATTCACGTCCATCGAGTTGGTGATGACATTGTTTTTCCAGTGGTTATGTACGGATGTAAGAGTTGGACTGTGAAGAAAGCTGAGCGCCGAAGAATTGATGCTTTTGAAGTGTGGTGTTGGAGAAGACTCTTGAGAGTCCCTTGGACTGCAAGGAGATCCAACCAGTCCATTCTGAAGGAGATCAGCCCTGGGATTTCTTTGGAAAGACTGATGCTGAAGCTGAAACTCCAGTACTTTAGCGACTTCATGTGAAGAGTTGACTCATTGGAAAAGACTCTGATGCTGGGAGGGACTGGGGGCAGGAGGAAAAGGGGACGACAGAGGATGAGATGGCTGGATGGCATCACCTTCATATGTAAATGATTAAAATTGATTCCCTATAAAGGAATAGATACATGTATATGTGTAACTGACTCAATTTGCTGTATACATGAAACTAGCACAATATTTTTAATCAACTATGCTTCAGTATAAAAAAATTAATTCTATTAGTTTTCTCAGTAGATGCATATTTATTTACTCCAAATCATATGCAACAACTGCTACGCACAACACATATACACACACATATAAGTTGAACAGCATGAAATTACTAATGCTCAACTTATTTGACCTATGAAAAGTTGCCATCTTATATAGTTCAACCTCATATGCTATAATAACACCCTTAAATATAAACAGAAATGATGATATAAATATGAATAAAGGATGTTTTAAGAATAATGTCCTTTTATTTTATTTTTTTCTAGTACAGGGAGAACTTTTTCTTCACTGAGGGATATTATCATTAGCAGTGTTCTGCACACTTAGATGTTTAACGTCTTTCTAATTGTGATGGCTTTATACTCTCATTAGCTGACCTCTCAAGGCTCACTGTATGTTTGAAGCAAGATTTATTATTAAGAACAGTGGCTCTTCAATCCATATTTCTAATAATTGAGCCACTGTTTCCTTTTAGGCATCATTATTATTATGTTCAAATTATTATTTCTTTGCAGGGATTTTTTTATGTCATTTATTTGTATTGTAGTTAGGTTACTCAGAGCTACATATAATCTGTGAATCCTCTTTGTAACACAAAATGAAATGCATTGGAATAACCTGTAAGTAAATAGATGAATGTGTTCAACTTCTTTTTATTTTTATTTTTTGACTGCACTGAATGGCTTGTGGAATCTTAGTTCCTTGAACAGGGATCGAACCTGGGCCTCAGCAGCGAAAGCACTGAGTCCTAACCACTGAGCCACCAAGAAATTCCTTGGTGGGTGCAACTTCCAAGTTCACCATGTAGAAGACTTATCCCCTATCTCCATGATACTGTTATCTTTTTACTGTTATCATTTGACATATGAATCAAGCCAAAGGTTCAGTGTCAGTCTGCATATTAACTATACATAAACTTGAATTTACTTTTTGTTCATCCATTAAAAATAAATCTTTTAAAATCCAATGGACTATAAAGTGAACTTGGAAAACCACTAATAGAATTGTAAGTTTCATAGTCAGACAGACAGACCTGAAATCAAATCTACATACCCATCAACTAAATGACTTGATGAAAGTGGAAGTGTTAGTCACTCAGTAGTGACTGACTCTTTGTGACCCCTCAGACTACCTGCCAGGCTCCTCTGTCCATGGGATTTCCTAGGCAAGAATACTAGAGTGGGTTGCTGTTTCCTTCTCTAGGGGATTTTCTGGACCCAGGATCAAACCCATGTCTCCTGCATTGGCAGGTGGATTCTTAACCACTGAGCCATCAGAGCATGTGCAGAGAAACGAAACAAGCAGGTTTACAGAGTGAGATGAAGCAGATACACAGTGTGAGGCAGGGGTGCGACTTGCTGGTAAATGAGTTCTCCAAATCAAGTTACATGGCCCTCTTATCTAAAAATTTGCCTTCTTAGCTTTTCAAAGGAAAATGATAATTTCCCCAAATGGACTTCCTAGATAAATGTCAGAAATAGAAGACTGAAACACTTTCATGGAAACAGGCAGAGAGCTTAAAATGATATTTTGGCTCTGTCCAAAAATCTCATCATAAGGTACTTCCCCCTGCAAGACTATAATTGGTTTACCAGCAGAGTTTACCCTGAGTTGCAGCAAGTCATTAAAAAAGCAATTATTGCCAGGATCTCTTGTTCTCAGGCTGAAAGTTGAATAGGAAATTTAATAGTATTATGAAAATTTTTTCCCTACTAAACTAATTCTAAGAAATGGTATAAATTGAATGTGTGTTTATTTTTTAAAGACAAGCTTATCTTAATTGAGTTTTGCATAATGTGTTCTGCTGGTTACATGTGAAATGGAAAAGGAGGGGTGATGCATCCAAAAGCAAGCACTTGAGTGTCTAAATTATTTGTGCCTCTGTACTTTGCTTTGGGCCATTTTCCCCCAGCATCCTGCAATGCCCCAGAGCACTCAGCCCTTCACTGAGGGCTTGCAGAGTCTCTGTTATTGATTAGTGCTGAGATGTTATCAAACTCAGAATAATGATGAGAGAGTATTGTGGGAAAGAATGTTTCTGTCTTTGTGCAGTTGCTGATGTGTGGGGGAATCTGTGTGTGCAATATCTCAAGACATGACAGAGTCTCACTGAGGATACCGTTACTCGTCTTGAACCATGTGTGACAGTGATGCTGAAGATACTGCTCATGTTACTCAGATAATCCTTGTGATATTCATTTATATGTGCATGCTCAGTTGCTCAGTCCTGTCCAACTCTTTGTGACCCTGAGGACTGTAGCCCACCAGGTGCTTGGGTCCATGGAATTTTCTAGGCAAGAATATTGTAGCCATTTCCTACTCCAGGGGCTCTTCCAGATCCAGGGATCAAACTCTCATTTCTGTGTCTCCTGCACTGGTGGGTGGACTTTTTTTCCCACTGAGCCACCAGGGAAGCCCCAGAAACATTCACAGTAGCATGCTAATTTTAAAGATGGGGAAAATTAAGCTGAGAGAGAATAATTAAGTTGTTCAAAGCCATCACATAAGTAGATGCTAGAATATGGGTCCAGCCCAGAGCTAGTCTGCAATGAAGCCCTGCATTTTAACCACTTTGCTGGATTGCCTTTTTTTTTTTTAAGCTCTTTTTTTTAATGTTTTATCTTTTTAGTTTTATTTGTTTTTTGGCCATGCCATACAGCATGTGGGATCTTAGCTCTCTGACAAGGGATCAAACCTGAATCTCCTGCATTGGGAGCATGGGGTCCTAACCACTGGATCACCAGGAAAGCCCCCTGACCATCCTTTAGCCATATAATATTTATTATCTGAGTGAATTTAGGATATCTCACTGAGCCCTAATGTTTGTAAGGAAATAAATGTTTAAATTGGAAAACTGTTAATAAGGGTTTCTATAAATTCTTCCTTTTATGATGCTTTCCTTTAATTACATTGTTCAGTGAGTTACAAATTTGGGTTAAATCTTTCTGTTAGTTAAAAAAAAACAAACCATTATGTTACACTAATGTTTAACGACACCATAGAAAATATGAGGGTACCTTTCCAGACTCCTTCATCTGGAAGTGACAAATGTAATGAAAGAGTGAATTAATTGGAAAACTACTTGCTTGGTTCACATAATTATAGAATGAGCCACATGAATTTAAAAGTTCTAAGAAGTATCACATACCAGAATTGGAAACTGAATGTTTGGCTCACTGTATCTCTTTCTCATTTCTGTCTTTTCCTGAAAGATAAATTGATTATCACATTCTCTAGGGATTCATCCTTGAAGCCCCCAGACTCCTGAGAATAGGAAAAGAAAATTTCTCAATGATTGTAGCAGAAAATCCCGAGATAAAGACTCAAATTGATCCTGAAATAATCCCGGAGATGTAGGATAATATTAGAGGACTGCATTTGGACTTGTGCCCATATCTGTGGTGATCAAAAGAAGTAATTTCCAATTCTCAGAAGAAAGAACATTTATGCACTGTGTACAACCTAGTCTTTGATCCTCCTGGCATATTTACAAATACTTAACATTAAACTCTCAAAATGCTCCCATCTAATAAAATGCAGCTACACTGCTTGTAGGTAAAATTACTTCTTCCATGCCGACTTCCAGGAGATGCCTTCATCCCCAAATTCAGGGTCTTTACATGGTCTTTAGAGCTCTTTCTCTCTCTAACTAGTTAGAACTTAAGACAGATTTTGCAAACTTTAGGTTTTTATGATGGCAAATATAACTATTTGCTTCCTTTAGCATACAAGTCTGAAGTAAGAGAGAAGTGTCAAAATAAGAGTCCCATTGGAAGAAAGGAGAAAGAGGATGTGACAGGCAGAGGCCACAAGACTTCAATGAGTAGAGACAGAAATCCCTACCCTTTTGTTGTCTTATCTACCGTAGACTAAGTTCTTCCTTCAGCCAATACGGTTGCCACGAGGTCCGCCTACTGGGGAGTTTCTCATTTAGCATCGTCCGCAGCCATTTCTAAGAGGAGCAATGCTGTGAAAATTGCCATTCTGGGGCTGAACCCTTACTTAATAGACTTTAATGAGCCTCGAATTTATTTTAAGGGCTAAAAACCTAGACTTTGTTGCATGATGTTTGTTGTTTCTCCAGCCATAAATATCCCTTAAAGTCCCAGTCAGCTGTCTGACAGTTTCATTTTCTAAAGAGTGTAGGACTGATGCTGGAAAGTATGTCTGGTCATTATCTTTGAAGCAGGAGCCTACCCTTTGGATTGCTTATCAATAGACCTGGCCATCCTCCTTGGCCTCTCATTAATGGCCCTGTCTTGACTCTTGCTTGGAGAGAAGTGAGAGACAGGACAGGATGATAAGGCAAGGCTCACCCTTTCCCCTCCCCACCACCATCTCCAAGTTGCTCCTTCTGTACGGAATTTTTACCTTTGTCAAACGGAGGAGAAGTTCGTCTTCCCTCACATTTCTCACTGTGCTGTTTTTACTCATACTAACTTTATTATGGGATTGGAAACTTAGTTTTGTAATCATACAGGATACTTTCCTGCTGAGGCCATCTAGGCAGTGTTTCTTAAACAAAGGTGCATACAGTTTTCTTTCTGCTTTCAGACGGACCATTTTGCCTCCTTTTTGTGGAAGTTCTCTGAAGACTGAAAAAGCAGAGCATACAATGCAACATTTTTCTACCAAGTCATTCAAATTCCCGTTTTAGGGAGCACAAGATGCGCCCCCCCGCTCCCGCCCAGATACTGCAAGAAACTTGTAGCCAGATGCTGCACTCTCATGCAGTAAAATGTTCTCAGCATCCCTGCCGAGGAGGGAGGGAGTAATGGAGATTCTCCTGTCCCATCTGGATGAAGCCAATTGCACATTTCAGTTCTGAAAGGTTTTACCCAATTTCCAGCACAAACCCCATATTGACCAGGTTTCTTTTAGTTTAAAACGTTAAAAAAAAAAAAAAAAAAACACCTCAGCCTAGTCTAACAAACAAAATAATCACAACACAGCCCGCCACCCCACCCCAAAGAAACCATCAAAATCTTATTGTAAGGATACCAAGTAGAGAATTCCAGGTGTTTCAGGGCAGGGACAAGTGACTTGGTGCTGTCTTGCCATCTGGTGCTCATCACTGCTTTTCTCCAGAGGGCATCTTTATTCTCATAGGTTTATCCTGGAGGCAGGGAATGTGCTGTCTGGTGGATTCACCTCCTGGTTGCTCTACCACACGTAAAGTAGTAGGTGAACAGTAACGCTTCCTGTAACACAATCATGTGCTCCTAACCACAGGAGCACAGAGGAGAAAAACTTACTATTTTGCTTCTGAACTGGACTGCAAAATGCTTGCGTTCAGACACTGAGTCACCTCTGCCTTTGTGTCCACATAACTTAGAACAGAGAGAACCTTAAAGTTTGTATTTTTTAAAATTAGTAAATGTGGAAAGCAAGTAGGCAGGAAGGGAGCAAAGGATGAGATTACTTCCATGAAACTCTTTTTAAAAAATATATATCATTTTTGTTTATTTCTTTTGGTCATTCTGAGTCTTCATTGCTGCTTGGGCTTTTTCTTTAGTTGTGATGCATGGGCTTCTCACGGCCGTGACTTCTCCTGTTGTGGAACAGACGCTTTAGGGCGCCTGAGCTACAGTAGTTGAGGCACGTGGGCTCCATGGTCCCGGCTTCCAGGCTCTAGAGCACAAGCTCAGTAGTTGTGGCGCAAGGGCTTTGTTGCTCTGAGGCATGTGGGATCTTCCCAGATCGGGGATTGAACCCATGTCTCCTGCAGTGGAAGATGGGTTCTTTACCACTGAACCACCAGGGAAGCCCCTGAAAACTCTTAGGATCTCCCTTAAGACGCTCCTGGGACAGGAGATAAATGGGTGAACTCAAATGATTGGTCAGCAGGATCTGCAATGAGAGAAGGATAAGAGAGCAAACCATCCATTTCAAATCATAGCATTTTAGTAATTCCCCTTAATACTAGGTGTGCTTGTGGCTGCGTTTCAGCTGCCAGTAACACTGTGTTGTGTCATACATAAAATGTTCCGTGCAATCTTCTTGCATTGCACTGGTGGTCTGAGAAATACTAAGCTTGTCCTTTACCAAGTTGCCATTTATGTCAAAGCAATTTAAAAATTGAAGAGCAATCTGGCTGTCGTTTCATGCTTCTGGTGACTGGTTCTATTCCCATTATTCACAGCCTCTTCAAAGTTTAGGAAGTGCTGATTGAGTGGATTTTGGAAGAGGAAAAGCTCTGACCTGCAGGAAATGAGCAAAATCATTGCAGAACTTTGTGAAGGAAACTCTGCCCCATTTATAAAGTGAATTAATTAGTGAGGATAAATGAGACTGCCAGGGCTTCCCTGGTGGCTCAGTAGTAAAGAATCTGCCTGCTAATGCAGGAGAACATGGGTTAGGTCCTTGATCCAGGAATATCCCACATGCATAGGACCATCAAAGCCTGTGCACCACAACTATTGAGCCTTAACCTGGAGCCCAGGGTTCCACAACAAGAGAAGCCACCGCAATGAGAAGCCTGCACACTGGAACTAGAGAGTGGCCCCACTCACTTCTCTATAGAGAAGAAAGGCGCACAGAAATGAAGACTCAGCACCACCAGATAGATAAATATTTTTTAAATAGCTTATTAAAAATGAGCCCGCCATTCTTTTCATGAGAGATGTAATTGATCTTTCTCTGATAACTACTGGATAATGATGGAATGTTCTTTGCCTTACATATATATACATGTTCATTCTTCCATTCAACAATACTCCCAACACAACATTTATTTTTTCTAACTGAGGTAAATGTAACCACTCTTGTAATAGGAACTATGGATGGTCATCATCGCCTCCTTGATGCCTGTTATAAAATTAGAGGTCAGAAATATTTTATTATGAAATAAATAGCAAAGTCTGGAGGTAAACTGACTTATAGGCAGTGTGGTGTTATGAATTCTACATTAGCTTTCCAGAGTTGTCATAACAAAGCACTGCAAACTGGATACATTATGGAAATGTATTAACTCGAAGTTCTGGAGGCAGGAAGTCTCAAGTCAAAGTGTTGGAAGAGTAGGTTCCTTTTGACCACTGTGAGGAAAGAATCTGTTCCACGTCCTTCCTCCTGCTTCTGGTCATTTCTTTGCTTATGGCAACATGACTGGGCTTCCCTGGTGGCTCAGCAGTAAAGAATCTGTCTGCAATATGGGAGACTTGGGTTCTATCCCCAGATTGAGAAGATACCCTGGAGAAGGGCATGGCAACTCATTTCGGTATTCTTGCCTGGAGAATCCCATCGACAGAGGAGCCTGGAAGTTCAGTCATTGCAAAGAGTTGGACACGACTGAAGTGACTTAGCTAGCATGCATGCATGCATGGCAGCCTAACACCTGTCTTCACATCACATATGAAGTGTGTGAACATCTGTCTGCAAACTTCCCCTCTTTATAAGGTCATCAGTTGTAATTTTATTAAGGCTCAACCTAATGAATTCACTCTAACTTGATTACTTTTATAAAGACCCTGTCTCTAAGTTGCATTTTGAGTACTGCACATATGAATATTAAGAAAACACAATTCAGCCCACAAAAAATTCAGAAATAAAGAAATTTCCTACTCTCAAGAATTTATTCTAGAGACAGCAGTCCATATTTCTGTAGACCAGAAGTTGGAAATTGTGATGGGTGGTGTACTGAGTTCTATGACTGCCCAGATAAAGAGGACTTTCCATCTCCATGGGATTGACTTCATGATGGAAATGACAGTTCAGTGACTCTGAAACAATGTCCACAACATTGTGTGGATGCACACTGAGTCATCAGTCATATCTGACTCTGTAGGATTCTATGGACTATAGCCCACCAGGCTCCTTTGTCCATGGGATTCTCCAGGCAAGAATACTGGAGTGGGTTGCCCTGCCTTTCTTCAGGGGATCTTCCCGACCCAAAGTCTGAGCTAGTTTCTCTTTTGTCTCCTGCACTGGCAGGAGGGTTCTTTGCCACTGGAGTCACCTGGGAATTCCATCCACAACATCACAGACATTTAATAGGCATTTGTGGATTGAATGAACACATATAAAGATGAATTTAAAAATTAAATGAAACATTTAAAGATGAATTTAAATTTGTTAGGGAAAGAAACAGAGAGGCGGGACTCCCCTGGTTGTCCGGTGGCTAAGACTCCTTGCTCCCAGTGATGGGAGAACAGGTTCGATCCCTGATCAAGGAACTAGATTCCATCTGCCACATCTAAGACCCAGTGTGGCCAAAAGGAAAATTAAAATTAAAAAAAAAGTCAAGAAGCAGAGGCATCCCAGGTACAAGGCAGAGTATGTGCAAAGGCTTGGTACCTGGAACAGTCAGAGAAGAAAGAACATTACCACCCACTTTGAGACAGCCGTGTTCTTCCATGAGAGTTGGTTCAATAGAGACCAAAAGCATAACTAACTTTTGGGGAAGGCTGATGGTAAAGGGAAGTGAGCTAGGGAAATAAGGATAGCCATAGACATGGCTATCCACCAAACCCACCAAACAGCAAAGCACACCTTGGTGCCCATGTGGACTTTGCGTTTCTCCTTCCCATCTCCCCAGAGAATTGCCCCACTGGCCTTAGAGCCCTCAGAGGTACCTTGGGCACCTCACTCTCACCCACTCTCTCCACATTCAATCGGTGACCAAGTCCCAAAGGGAGAGTATTAGTTATAGGTGGATGGCTTAGGGAAAATATTTTTAACTCGAGTTCAAATTTTAGGTAAGTGATAGGTTCAAAACCCTATCACTTACCATGTGTCATTGGGCAAATGTTTGACCCTGAGTCTCAGTCTCTATAAAATGAAGCTAAAGATATTTATATATGTATAAATTTATAAAAGTTATATTTGTATTTAGGTGCTAGGATTTTTATAACTGATAAATGAAAGTCAGTAAGCCAAGCTTCAGCAATACGTGAACCGTGAACTCCCTGATGTTCAAGCTGGTTTTAGAAAAGGCAGAGGAACCAGTGATTAAATTACCAACATCTGCTGGATCATGGAAAAAGCAAGAGAGTTCCAGAAAAACATCTATTTCTGCTTTATTGACTGTGCCAAAGCCTTTGACTGTGTGGATCACAATCAACTGTGGAAAATTCTGAAAGAGATGGGAATACCAGACCACCTGACCTGCCTCTTGAGAAACCTATATACAGGTCAGGAAGCAACAGTTAGAACTGGACATGGAACAACAGACTGGTTCCAAATAGGAGTACGTCAAGGCTGTATATTGTCACCCTGCTTATTTAACTTCTATGCAAAGTACATCAGGAGAAACTCTGGGCTGGAAGAAGCACAAGCTGGAATCCAGATTGCCAGGAGAAATATCAAGAACCTCAGATATGCAGATGACACCACCCTTATGGCAGAAAGTGAAGAGGAATTAAAAGCCTCTTGATGAAAGTGAAAGTGGAGAGTGAAAAAGTTGGCCTAAAGCTCAACATTCAGAAAACAAAGATCATGGCATCTGGTCTCATCACTTCATGGGAAATAGATGGGGAAACAGTGGAAACAGTGTCAGACTTTACTTGTTTGGGCTCCAAAATCACTGCAGATGGTGATTGTAGCCATGAAATTAAAAAACGCTTACTCCTTGGAAGGAAAGTTATGACCAACCTAGATAGCATATTCAAAAGCAGAAACATTACTTTGCCAACTAAGGTCCGTCTGTCAAGGCTATGGTTTTCCCAGTGGTCATGTATGAATGTGAGAGTTGGACCGTGAAGAAGGCTGAGCACCGAAGAATTGATGCTTTTGAACTGTGGTGCTGGAGAAGACTCTTGAGAGTCACTTGGACTCCAAGGAGATCCAACCAGTCCATTCTGAAGGAGATCAGCCCTGGGATTTCTTTAGAAGGAATGATGCTAAAGCTGAAACTCCAGTACTTTGGCCACCTCATGTGAAGAGTTGACTCACTGGAAAAGACTGATGCTGGGAGGGATTAAGGGCAGGAGGAGAAGGGGATGACAGAGGATGAGATGGCTGGATGGCATCACCGACTTGATAGATGTGAGTTTGAGTGAACTCCGGGAGATGGTGATGGACAGGGAGGCCTGGCATGCTGCAATTCATGGGGTCACAAAGAATCGGACACGACTGAGTGACTGAACTGAAGCCAACTGCAAGGTAGTTAATTGCATACTATTATCACTTTGCTTCCCAGTTCTTTAATTTCTTCTTTCCAGTGCCTCTGTTCCTATGATTTTGGACTCCTCTTATCTCAGAGATGTCAAATAATTTGTTCAAGGTTACACAGCCTGTAGGGAGTAGACCAAGGATGAAGAGGCAGTTCTGTCCACTCATGATTCAGCCTGGTACCACTTTTCCCAGTGTAGGTGGTGGCTGGTGGTAGGATCAGAGACATGGCACCACACAAGAGAGGAAGGGGACAGCCCACCTCCCTGCAGGGCTCTAAGAACTCACTGCTTTCCAACTTTTCCTGGACTCCTTCCAAGAGAGATTGTGGAGATAAAAATGCTGTTCGAATTCACAGCAGGTAGAATGTCAACCATTTTCTTTGCAGCTTCAAGAGCTTTAACATTCTCCACTTAGCGTCTAATCCATTATTAAAAGCAAACAAGTGTGTTGACCATTCTGCAGGCACTTTCTCAAGCGGCAAATGAAACTTGGTTATCCATCCTCTTTCCCATTACTGATGCAGCTGCCTGGATGCCCAGAAAGAAATTGGGTCTTCTTCTTGTAAAAGTCATGTTTGTTCACTTGCTTCTGACCTCCGCCTCCTCCCCTCCCCTCTGGCCCCCGAGGAACAGATGCTCCTGCACTCAGCAGCAGCTGTGGCATGGCAGGTGATGCCAGCCAGGAGACTGTCTTCCATGTCTCGAGTGTGTCCTCAACTGGAGTTCATCCTCATCTATTCTAGGCTCTGCTTCAGCCATGGCACAGCCTCCCGTCCCCAAGACCAGCTCACAGAGAGGATTTTTGAAAGCTTTTTGCTAAAACCAAGTGAGGTATATCTATATTTGTAGTTGTTCTTTAGTAGCTAAGTCATGTGCAACTCTTTTGGACAGTCTCTTGTAGCCTGCCAGGCTCCTCTGTCCATGGAATTTTCCAGGCAAGAATACCAGAGTGGGTTGTCATTTCCTTCTGCAGGGCATCTTCTTGACTCAGGGATCACACCTGCGTTCCGTGCATTGGCGGGCAGATTGTTTACCACTGAGCCACCAGGGAAGCCCACGTGTCTACATATATTCTTATAGAAAGGTAAGAATTTTGTCCCCACCTGAACTCACTTAGTGAACTATGCTGAGACAGACTTTTGAGCTTGAGCTTGTACTTTTGTTGCTGAATTCCAAATGAAAAGTTAAGAGAATCAGGGACTCCAGAACGTCTTCTTCCTCTTCCCCTCCTTCTCCTTTTCTATTTTTACCTTCTCCTTCCTTTTTGCCATCATTAGGAAAACCATACACTTTTTATCCACTCTGACTTATTCATTGTGTCCTTCCTGTGTGCATGTGTGCTAAGTTGCTATAGTCGTGTCCACTGTCTGCGACCCCCTGGACTGTAGCCTGCCAAGCTCGTCTGTCTATGGAATTCTCCAGGCAGGAATACTGGAGTGGATTGCCATTTCTTTCTCCAGGGGATCTTCCTGTCCCAGGGATGGAACCTGTGTCTCTTTTGTTTCCTGCGTTGCAGGAGGGTTCTTTACCACAAGCGCCACCTGGGAAGCCCTGTCTCCTTCCTATTAAATGCTAAGTTCCTTGAGGAATGGGGAATACATTCATCCATGTATTCCTTGCACAAATATTAGACCCTGAATGAATTTTTTAAGTGAAGTGACTGACAAACTCTTGAAAGTCATTGTGATTAAAACAATTGGGGTAACTGGACTAACCTTTGTAAGCTGGTCTTTGGGTCATGACAGGGCTACAACCCCGTGAAGAGGCAGCCTCTGTGTGATGTTAAGTAGGTAGATGTTATAATCAGAATGTTCTTCTCTCCAATTCAGCTCTTCCTTCACTGCTCTTCTCACTTAGGATAAATGGTCCATCTTCATTTTTTTAAATATGGGTCTGATGAGATGATTGCGTAAAGTGATCAGTTTCTGGCATGCAGTACTTTTCCCTCAAAGTGATTCCCTTTGCCAGGCGTAAGGGTAAGTTTCCCTTTAGTTGGTAGTTGCGCCCATCATCCTTTCCGCAGGTGTTTCCAGAAAGCTCAGGTCTGAAACACTCTCTGGGCCTCTGTTTCTAAGGCTAGTCCGTTCTGTGCTAGTGCTCATCTGTAGCTCATTTGAATAGATTCACTGCAGCTGGAAAGTTTACTCTAAGCAGCTTCCCACTGCTTTGGAGAGCGCTCACTGTACGACAACATGTGTGAATGTCACGGCTCACGATTATTCATCCCTACTTGTGCAATTTTACTATCATACAACGCAGCCAAAAGCCAGAGGGTCCCCATCACCTCATCACTTTGAAGGAGGGAGGAGTTGACTGGGAATGACAGCTCCTGGTCCTACTACTGGTTTCCCCTTTGCTACCAGCTGGTGGGCAGCAGGTTCAACAAAGCCCGTGACCTGAAGTGGAAAACTTGTGCAGTGAGTTGGCACAACTACACCTTCAGCCAAGCTGGCCTTTGCTTGAATTCCCCCTCCACAGTCTCCAAACCTGCTTTCTTCTTGCTCTGTTTACCGTGCCAACTCTAGCTTGGCTTGACTCATTGCATCATCCATACTCCATGTAGCAACGGACTTTGGCTTGGCCTTGGAACTTTGGTTTTACATCCTGGGTTCAAGTTCATAGGAGGCAAGGCCCTTGAGTTGCTACCTGGCAGGCAACATACTGACTTCCATAAGATGAAGAGCTTCTGGACTTATTTTTGTGTCTGAACATGCAACCATAAAGACTACTTTTTTTTCTTCTCTCTCTCTCTATCTTTAGTAGCACGTTTATTTAAAAGGTGTATATCTATGCTACATTCAACTCAAGAAATCCAAGTTAGTAGAATTTCAGATACTTATTTGGAACACTGCAGATTATAAATCACTTTACATACAAATGATACCCCCCCAATTCCTGCCAATTCTCCTCTCTCCCTGCATATTCACATAATGGGAGGAATTATGAAGATATCATTTCTGATACAACATATTTATTTCCTTAAAACTTTTCTTAGAATGACATTATTCCTCTTTAAGGTGAGGATCCCACTGTCTTATGAGGCTACTCACATTTTAGAAAAGAGTTTATGTATTTTATTTACATGTTTAAATGATGATAATTTTTATTTTGTTTTGGAATATAGCCAATTAACAGCGTTGTGATAGTTCCAGGTGAATAGTGAAGGGACTCGGTCATACATATGCATGTATCCATTCTTCCCCAAACCATAACATGTGGAGCTCTGCTCAGTGTTGAGTCTTTGTCTTTTGATTCACTAGATCCTAATGATACAAGACACAGGCAAGAGATTAGACTGTCATGAAACCTCTAGGAGGTCATTGGCTCTATCTGCAATGGTGACCTGGAGTCATCTTTACCAGTTACAAGAGCTTCTGTTGCGTGACCTTGGCCAATTCAGCTTACCTCTCTGACCTCCAGTTTTCACCTGATAAATGAGAGACAATTGTAACATCACAGTGACTTCAAAGAGGATTAAACGAGATGTTGAATATAAAACAGTGCAAAGCCTGGGTCACTAGTAATACAAGGTTATTATTCTTGCTAGCTTATTGAGAGAGCTGGTGTTTGGGTAAAGGTGGTAAGTTACATGTGAGTGGTGGGTAACCTGCTAGGCACTGTGGTACAAAGTAAAGACTTGAATGGCTTAAACTGGTTTCCTTTATTCAAAATTTAAGTGTTTTCCACCTTCTTGTTTTTCTTTCTTCCTCCCATTTATGTTAAATAAAATGATACTTGATCTCACCATACCAAAACCTGTGTCCCTTCCAAGGCCAAGGGGAAGGAAAGAGTGCATGCTATGTAAGAAGACCTGTGCCCGGTGCTATCACCTGTGACCAGGCAGCGCTAATGCCTGGTCTATGTACTATATTGTCGTATACAACATCTCTAATGTCTAGTATACTGTATTGAAAGTATTTTTGTCACATGTCTATTGTGCTCTCAAGTACTTTGAGTCACTTGAGGTATGGAAGCAATGGACTCTGTTCCATTAATTTCTGTATTTCCAGCACCTATGCTTACACTCATTTAGGCCAGGGTTGCATTCAGCTGAAATTTACCTGTAGATTTTTAGAGTATGGGGGTTTTGCTTATTTGTTTTTTCTTAATTTTTTTTTATATTGGGGTGTATTTGATTTACAATGCTGTGTTACTTTCAGGTGTACAGCAATGTGATTCAGTTATCTATACACATATATCTATTCTGTTTCAGATTCTTTTCCCGTACAAGTTATTACAGACCTTTGATTAGAGTATAAACCTACTGCTATATAGTAGGTCCTTGTTGATTATCTATTTTATATGTAATAGTGTGTATGTGTGGAGAAGGAAATGGCAACCCACTCCAGTGTTCTTGCCTGGAAAATCCCAGGGATGGCGGAGCCCAATGGCCTGCCGTCTGTGGGGTCGCACAGAGTCGGACACGACTGAAGCGACTTAGCAGCAGCAGCAGTGTGTATGTGTTTATTTTTAATGGGCACCAGCATCGTTCTGATTGGGCAGTGCCTGTATTTTGCTACTAGTTAAATATTTAAAATATTAATATTGGTTAGGTATTCAGCAAGAGTTGAATACATGTATTTTACCCTCATAGCACAAGTGAAGGTAATATTATCACTTCAATTTGCAGATAAGGAAATTGAGGCTCACAGAGGACTTATGCAACCTCTTCATTCTTTTAGCATGTGGGAGGGAGCCAGGATTTGAAATCTGTTAGTCTATTCCCAAGTCAAAATGCTTTCTCTATTTTGTGTTGCCTGCTATGAATCTTTAATTTCTTAAACAGTCTGGTATTGAGTACATGGGGCATTTCATAACTCAAGTCTTATTTTTAAACTTTCCATCATCCAGGAAAGAAAAGCCAAATGGATCTGTTGTGTATAAAGTCTATTTCACATCTCACTACCTGCCAATCAGGCATGAGCCAGACTTCAAAGGTGCGTTTAAGCAAAATACACTGTAATCCATCAAGTGGAAGGCAATCATATATAACCAACAAATCACATAATCAATAATCAACATGGAGTTAACCCTTGCCTCCTTTTAAAAGTCCTGTGCTGAAAGATTTGCACGTATTCACAATGAAAGACACAGACTTGACCTGTGAGAAAATAAATGTCTGTTATGTAAGCCAGCCAGTCTGTGGCATTTTGTTATGTCAGCCTGAGCTGACTAATACACAGAAGAAATAACTTTTTCTAAGAGAAGCCTGGTTGGGCCAAGACCAAGAAAAATATAGATGACCTAGAACTTACATATTGACTGAAAATGAGTAGCTATCAGATTACATATTCTTAAGCTCTAACATAATATTGCTTATCAGCTAATACTTATGGGGCTCAAGTTAAAATAGTTAATTCTGTAAGCAGAAAGTGCAACAAAATGTCTTTCAGAAAACACCAGCTGTAGGTGGGAGGTGGAGAGGAGGTTCAAGAGGAAGGGGGACACATGTATATCTATGACTGATCTGTGTGGATCAGATGGCGGAAGGCAGCACATTATTGTAATTATCCTTCAATTTAAAATAAGAAAAAAAACAGTTAAAAAGGCAAAAGAAAACATCATCTTCGGGCTTCCCTGCTGGTTCAGTTATAAAGAATCTGCCTACCAATTGCGCCACACCCATTGGGCCTGCGCGCTAGAGGCCAGGCGCTGCGACTTCTGAGCCCTCCCGCCACAGTTACTGAAGCCTGTGCACCCTAGAGCCTGTGCTTTGCAACAGGAGAAGCCAAAGCAATGAGAAGCTCGAGCACTGCAACTGGAGAGTAGCCCCTCCTCGCTGCAACTAAAAAAAGCCTGCACAGCAAAAAGACCCGCAAGCCAATAAATAAATATATAAAGTTATATATATTTTTTAAAAAGCCAGCTTTGTTTGAAACTTTTGGTTTGTTTATGACCAGACCGATTTCCTTTAGTTATCATCTTCTTTTTAAAATCACAGAAGTGGATAAGAAGGACTTCAAGTTTTCATACGTATTTGAGACTTTTTCAGGGGAGCAGGTGGGCTGTTCTTTCAAATTTTATAAGAATTAATGCTCTGCATCTTTATTTTTGAGAAGTATGAAGCAGTTTGAATCTTGACCTATCTGTCAATAAAGCAGGAAGGTCTTGGGATGGGCTCAGCACCCATACATGCTAAAGTTTGCCAGGCTATTGTAATATATAGCGAGAGTTCTCACACACACTCAAAATTGTTTACGTCCCAAGAAAACCATGCTCTTTTCAGATGTGGGCTTTCTCATATGACCCCTCTCTGCTTGAAATGCCCTTCTCCTTACCGTGTTTATTAATTCTTTTCTGTATTCCAAATTCCACATGACTTACACATGAATTTCTCTTCCTGGCCCAGTGAACCAGTTCTTAGTTAAGATACTACATTAGCCTCACAGTAGGGTACAAAGCATGCTACAGGCCTCTTCCATTTCTAGCCCCAGCACAGAGATAGGTATGCATCAAGTATTGGCAAATAAATGGTTACTTGACTTAGTATGTTGACTCATCTAGGAAGAACCCTTCCAACCTGACACCCAGGAATTCAATATGAGTACAACTGCACATCCCCACCATGAAAGCGTGGAATGTGAAAAAGTCAAATACATTTTTAGAAAATTGTTCTATTAAAATTCTGTTCATTAGAAAGGGACTCATAGACTTAGAGAACCAACATATGGTTACCAGGAGAGAAAGGTGGGGAGGAGGGATAAATCAGGAGGAAGGGATTAACATTGACATACGGGTATATTTCAAATAGGTAACCAACAAGGACCTACTGTGTAACCTAAGGAATGCAACTCAGTATTTTATAATAACCTAAATATTTTGGCCATCTGATACAAAGAGCTGACTCATTGGAAAAGACCCTGATGCTGGGAAGACATAGGGCAGGCACAGAAGGGGGCGACAAAGGATAAGATGGTTGGATGGCATCACCGACGCAATGGACATGACTTTGAGCAAACTCTGGGAGACAGTGAAGGACAGGGAAACCTGTCCATTGGGTCTCAAAGAGTCGGACATGACTTAGTGACTGAACAGCAACAAACTAAATGGAAAAGAATTTGAAGAGGAACGGACGCATGCATATGTATAACTGAGTCAGTTTGCTGTGCACCTGAAACAAACACAGCATTGTTAACTAACTGTTCTCCAATGTTAAATAAAAATTTAAAAACACAACAGTGCTGTTAGAATGCACAAACAATAGCAGAAACTCCAATCTGCCTGGGTGTTGACAGTGGAAGACACTGAGAGACAGCTGCCTTCAGGTGTGGTTCTCAGATTAAGATAAGAGACGCGAGCTTCTTCCCAGCGGCTGGGTGCAAGAGCCACGCGGCTTTGGCTGGTGTTGGGTTGTCTTCGCGTTGCTTTGCTTCACATCTGCCTCACTAGCAGCAAAGAGCATTTACTGTCAGTAATTATTTAATTACCCTTGTCTGTTCTTATTGACAAATTAAAAGTCATTTGTGATAGGAATATAGTTAATGAGATAATCAGGAAATCAGGAACTCTACAAAGCCAGTCACAATTACTGTAATGGATTCTGCTGTTTAAAAGCCCTCACATTGTCGCTGGCATCTTGTTACTGTGCCTGCTCTTTGAATCAACCTTAAACTTTCTCCTCTGCCATGCATGCGGTGATAAGCGGTGTATCCGGCCTAAGGGGTATATAGGTGATGATTCATTTCTACCATCATAAAATGTCAAATGTCAGCGAGCACATCGCCCTCACCTTTACTTCCTATTGGTATGTTGCTCTGTGTGCTATGCTCACGTGTGTCTGACTCTTTGAGACCCCATGGACTGTAGCCCACCAGGCTCCTCTGTCCACTGAATTTTCCAGGCAAGAATATTAGAGTGGGTTGCCATTTCCTCATCCAGGGGATCTTCCTGACCCAGGAATCAAATCCACATCTCTTGTGTCTCCTGCATTGGCAGGTGGATTCTTTCCCACTAGCACCATCTGGGAAGCCTCTCCTATTGGTATAGGTTATCTTATTTATGAAGCAGAAATGGAGACACAGATATAGACAACATACATATGGACACTGAGGGGGAAAGAGGGTGGAATGAATTGGGAGATTGGCATTGACATGCACATACTCTTCATATTATGTATAAAATAGCTAATAAGAACATACTGTATAGCATAGCATGAGGAAATCTACTCCATGCCCTGTGGTGATCTAAATGGAAAGGAAATCCAAAAAAGAGGAAATATATGCAAACATACAGCTGATTGACTTTGCTATACAGTAGAAACTAACACAACATTGTAAAGCAACTCTAATTTAAAAAAGAGAAAGAAAGAAAAGAATTTATTAAGGAAGTTAATCAAAGATTCTCTTCCCAGTGCCTATCTGAGCACAGTGGTATTTATGGCAAATTCTCCTCCCCATCTTAAGAGAGTCAGCTATCTCTCAACCATTCCCTAAACCTCCAGAGAAGGAGCTGTGAGTCCTCCACCCCTGAGGGAAGCCCGTGATCTCTCTTCTCTCTCCCTTCTCTAATCACATTCTTTAACCACTTCCTCTAGCCTCATTCGCACTCCAAGACTTCCTTTCTCTTGGAAGGAAGGCATCCATGGTCTGTGTTTTTCTACTGGTCCCTTTCTTTCTGTATGCAAAAATATATGCTTGCTTTCTTAACATATCACTTAAACAAAACTTGCCTTCTCTTGATTACAGAGTAGCTATGGGAAAATTGTAGAGACTTCCGCTACACTATTCAAGGCATAGTCTGAAGTACTCCCAGCATTTCAGTGGCTGATCAAATTGATAGGTGGTAATCAGCAGCTGTGCTCTGTGTGCCCAGTCGCTCAGTTGTGTCCGACTCCTGGGCAATCATCCACCATGACTGCTCAGCATTCACGTCCACGTCAACATTTTCATCAGCTTACACTATACAGTAGAGGAAGATGGACAGTCAAGCACCATTAATTAAATTCTTCTACCCAGAAGTGACTCACAGCCCATTTCTGCTCTCATTGCATTGGTCAAAAGAGTTACATGGCCTTGCCAAGGGGTAGGAAATACCATTTTCCCTCATGAGCTGATGAGAAGGGAATTCCTGGGACTGAAGGTGCCTCTTATTCAAAAAACCAGGATAGTATCAGGCAAACCAGAGTCAATAGCCACCCTGGGAAAAAAATAGAAATTGGTGAACAGTAGTAATGTCTGCTGCACTCGCTATGCAAAGTATTTAAGGCTTTCTGAACCTCAGTGGCTTTGTGTGACAAATAAAATACTGCCCTCACAAATTGGTTGTGATGGTTAAAAATACCATGTTGAGTTGTCAGGATTCTCCAGAGAAGCAGAACCAAGAGAGAGAAAGAGAGAAGAGATGAGTTGGGGGCGGGAAGGAGGTGGGGATTTTAAGGAACTGGCTCACACAATCATGGGTATCGACAAGTTCAAAATTTCTCTGGTGGGCTGGAATTTCTGGCAAGAGTCAATACTTTGGCAGGTTTGAGTTGGGAAGCAGAATTCTGTTCTCAGTCTTTTTTCTTTAGGCCTTCAACTCACTGAATGAAGCCCACCTACTATATGTTAGATAATCTGCTTTACTCAAAATCTTCTGATTTAAATGTTACTTATCTCTAACAGATACCTTCCTGGAAGTATCTAGATTGCTGTTTAATCAATCAATGAGGCACCGTAGTCTAACCAAGCTGACACATAAAATTAACCATTACATAGCATTCAGTATTCCCAGTGTGGGGCTAGCTTGCTTCTGCTAAGTATTCAGTAAATATTAGAATTTTTAAAAATTTCTTTTCAGAGCATTTATAAATTTCTTTCAACACAGACACTGAATTTTTAGAAGAACTCAAGACCATCAAATGAAAATATGGTTGAATGATATTTCACAGTATAAAATTTTGTGGGCCGGTTATGGTTATTTGAGAGACCATTTGCTTAAATTATATGATTAACATGTACTTTTACCAAACTTTGAACACTCATCATGTGCTCAGAACCCTTCAGGGTACTAAGGCGATAAATAAGAAGGCAGCCCACCATCATCAGAAATCCCAAAGGTCACCAAGGATGACTAATATGATTCAATATATAATTCAATAGGGTGAGTCTTGTTATAGCATAGGTATAAGACAATGTATAAATACTATGGAGAGAGAAATAATAACATCAGAGGCTCGGAGATAGTTGCCTGGATGCATGGCTTGTATGATGACAGGCAGCTAATAGTTAAAAAGCAGACTAATTATGGACCATTGCATGTACATAAGGAAGGAGAAGGGAAGAATCTTCATGGTGGAGAGACACCCACACGACCTGGAGAGCAGGATGAACAGGAGGAGCATTATCTTTCAAAATCACACTGGACCTTCTCTCTCACCCATCCAGGTGGAGCTAGCCCTGTCTTCTGCCTGTAGGTTGCAGTTGAGTCTTGGCCTGGCTGCCAGGTCCTTCACAATGGGGTCCTTTGAACATTCCTATAATGATCTCTGAGCTTTCCTAAGTACCACTGACCCACTGAGGATATGCTAATGTTTCTTCCTGCAGTACTCAGCTAAACAAACAATTATTTTCCCTCTGAGCCGCCATATGACCCCACACGAATTTCCATGGTGGCACACAGTGCTTTGCAATGTACTTATTTATGTATGCTGATGTCTTTGCCCCCTAGACTTAGGGCTCTTTGGGGGAAGGAGTCATGTTTTATGTGCTGCTGCATCGTAGGGTCTAGATCGGTAGCCAGCATTTACTGGAAGCTCAGTATATGCTGATGGAATTAATAAATTACAAATGAAAGCCAGGAGCTAAATGCATAGTCATTGTTGAGTAGACGCAAATGTATTGCAGGTTAAATTAAATAATCTGTGACTACTTCAGAACTCGTATTAGTACTTTTCATGGCATCAGTGTCACAACTGATAACGATGCTGAAAAAGGCAAATGCGTTGAAATAAAGAAATCATGTGTTCTAATTATGCAAATCCAGTATGAGTACCAAACAATAGACCATGGACTTTCAGGTTAATGACAAAGATGAAAATAAAACTTAGCTATAGTTTAAAAGCACTTGAGAATGGATCTCAGATAAATATAGCTGCAGCACAAGGTGGGAAGGATCAAGAAATATACTTTTTAAAAAGAAATATTTCTTTATTTCTGGAACAAAATTTATTCTTTAAATTTTTTTTTCAATGTGTTACAAGTTTGCCTCCTCCTCCTCATTCTTTGCACAGAAGGAACTTTTGGTTATTAATTTTTTATACTTTTTGTATACTCCATGTATCATCCAAAAATATCCTCACAAAAACACGCTCAGAGCTACGTTTGATCAAATATCTATGCATCCCATGGTCCAGACAAGTTGATACAAAATTAACTGTCACAGTCAGGCATCTAACAATAGGGTTTCAAAGTTTACAAAGCAAAATAATAACACTAAAGTTAAAAAATACGCATATCTATACTGATAGCTGGAGATGTTATCACTTTTTTTTGCTGTACTTTGTACAATAAGTAGACAAGGATTTCAGTATAGTCATCCAATGAATTTTTAACTTCTGGTAATATACTTTTCAGTTCTAAATGTTGCATCTGGCTCCTTTTTTATGTCTTTTATTTTTCTGCTAAGATTCCCCACCCTTTCACTCATAGGTTCGCCCTTTCCATGAACGTAATTTCAGTAGCTGTTTTAATGTTCCTGTCTGTTAATTCCATCAGTTAAATTATCTTAAGATTATTTCTATTGGCTACTTTATGTCTTGGTTTGAGGTCATATTTTTGCACTTTTTTACTTTTGTAGTATATATTTTAATTGTAGGTTCAACCTTGTGAATATGTCTCCAGGATGTTTAATCCACGTGGATTACATTTCAACAGAGATATTTGTATATGAGAATCATAAAGTTTCAAAGGTTTTCTCAAACCCTCAAAACAAACATGCCCCAGAGATGGACTTCACACCTAAATTTATTTACGTTTTCACTCAAGTATTGACCCTTAAGGACATCAATGTACTGGATGTTCTGTTCACATATGTTTATGCTGCTATTGTAAAGGCATACGCTGATAACATATATGTCCCCAGATGGTGGTCAAAATGATTTTCCTCCCAGGTATTCTCATTTAGTAGGTCTTCTAGGCAAAGATAGAAAGACCAAGAAAGACTAAGAAACCTAGAAAGGCTCATTATCAGGAAGATCTTTCCTATAAAGTGGAGTCCCATCCCGTACTCCCCTTGGCACCCAGAACAAAGCCCAGACAACTCATTCTCCTTAGTTTGCACTTGAATTTTCCTTTGTTGTAAGAATTGGAATCACACTGATCTTGTCAGATCATTTTAAGGATTACATGAAATAAATTGTGTCACCTTTTGGGTTCATGGGTTTATGGTAAATACTTGATCAACATTTATTGAACCCAAATATTGAGACTGCTACTGTTAAGCTATTGGAAGAAGCACAACTTCAGAATTTAGGTAAATTGTGATGTGGTACATTCCTGAGTCTCAGTTTGCTCATTTGTAAAACGGGGGAGAGCTTTAACCACCACTTGGGGAAATAGGGTGGATGAACTGAAGCGATCAGGCAAAATGACCATTCCAGTGCCTCCTACAAAGCCTCCTTATAATACTAAGACCTTTTGCTTAATGTTAACTTTTAGTGTGCAGTTACACAGATGCATTCCGTTTGCATTTTCTAAAGCTTTAGGGCAAAAAAAAAAAAAAAAAGAAAGAGCACTGCTCCATTTAACCCATCTTCTCTCCCCCACACACAGACACTCACTTCTTTCCAATCGTTTTCCTTTCTCTATTTTCTTTCTGCTTGAGGCTCAAGTGGATTAACTACTTCTGAGTGTTAGAGACTGAGATGAATCCTCTAAAAGAAATCTCATTACAGATGGTCCAGAGCTACACTGATTAGAATGCTTACTGTTCCAGCACTAAGACACGTTTAGAGGTGAGAAAGATAAAAACATTTCATTCTTAAGCTGAGGATTTCCCAGAAGGTAATAGGAAAAGAGTCTAAATCAAGGTTAAAAAAAAAATGAATACATTATCTGTTTGATGTTTACCCATTGGCAGGTCTTAAAAGTTAAGAAGAAAGTAATATCTTTGAGGGGGTTGGCATTTAAAATCAGTTATGAACAGAATCTAATGGTGTTGAGTGTTTGCCTGAGATAAGCTCCCAAAAACCTGATTCTCAGAGTCAAAGATTTTAAGTTTCCATTAGTTTTCCTTTCTCCATTCTCCTAATGTGATTAAAAAAAAAAAAAAAAAAAAAGAGTGTTGGACAGCTGCTTATTAACTTTGCAACCTTGAGCAATTCACAGAAATGATGTGTGGGCATCCTCTGGTTATTTGTAAAGTGAGAGAGTTAATTCTTTGCTTCTATTCCTGCGATTCCCTGTCCTGTTCCAGGTCTTTGATGTTGCTTTTCGAGGCAGTCTCAGAAACAATCCTTTCTGCCATTATCCTTCCAGGTCAACTCTTCACATAACTCCTGGAACTATTTTTGGTCAAATGAAAATGTGATATATTTTTGCAGATCTTTGATCTTTGACTGTGGCAGCAGTCTTCTTCAACTGCCACCTTTCTGCCAGAACCAGTCATTATAAATAAGGTCATGTGGTATTTAAGAATAAAATTTGCATTAGTTGCTCTGTCAGTTAAGAGCTCATCCAATCTCCCTGTGTGGGGTGACACTTCCTAGTCTTCCTTTAAGTTAAATTGAGGGCAAGTGACTCATTCCAACTAGCGAAGTTCTGCTGCCAAGGTTGTTAAGAGGCATGTGCCTCCTCTGCTTCTGTTTCAGTGACCAGGAAGACCGCGAGATCCTGTTCACTCAAGTAAAAAGGAAGAGAGATGCTCTTCCCATATTGGAGTTGGCATAAATGAGAAATGAACGGTCACTGAATTACACCGATGGCCACGGAGGCCTCTTTGTTTTCACAGCACAGCACAACATTTGTTGTTGCTCAGTCACTAAGTTGTGTCCGATTCTTTGTGACCCCATGGACTCCAGCATGCCAGGCTTCCCCCGTCCTTCACTGTCTCCTGGAATTTGCTCAAACTCATGTCCCTTGAGTCAGTGATGCCATCCAACCATGTCATCTTCTGTATCTCCCATCTGCCCCTGCCCTTGATCTTTCCCAGCATCAGGATCCTTTAGATGAATCAGTTCTTCACATCAGGTGGCCAAAGTATTGGAGTTTCAACTTCAGCAGTAGTCTTTCCAGTGAATATTCAGGGTTGATTTCCTTTCAGTTTGAATGGTTTGCAGTCCAAGAGACTCTCAAGAGTCTTCTCCAGCACCACAGTGCTGGAGAAAAAATGATGAAAGCATCAATTTTTAGCACTCAGCCTTCTTTATGGTCCAACTCACATCCATACATGACTATTGGAGAAACAACAGCTTTGACTATATGGACTTTTGTTGGCAAAGTGATGTCTCTGCTTCTTAATACACTGTCTAGGTTTGCCATAACTTTCCTTCCAAAGAGCAAGAGTGTTTTAATTTCATGGATGCAGTCACTGTCCACAGTGATTCTGGAGCCCAAGAAAAATACAATCTGTCACTGTTTCCACTTTTTTCCCTTCTATTTGCCATGAAGTGATGGAGCTAGAAGCCATGATCTTAGTTCTTTAAATGTTGAGTTTTTAGCCAGCTTTTTCACTCTCCTCTTTCACCCTCATCAAGAAAATCTTTAGTTCCTCTTCACTTTCTGCCATTAGAGTGGTATCATCTGCATGTCTGAGGTTGGTATTTTTCCCAGCAATCTTGATTCCAGCTTTGATTCATTCAGCTCCACATTTCACATGATATAGCCTGGCTAAGAAAGTTGCTAACATTTTACAGTTAAAAGGGTTCACAGAAAAATCTTGATTCTGAGCTTTAATGAAAATCCAGAAAACCTCTGAAACTGGATTTGAGCACCTAGAACTATGGAATGAGGTTCGTGACATTGTACAGGAGACAGGGATCAAGACCATCCACATGGAAAAGAAATGCAAAAAAACAAAATGGCTGTCTGGGGAGGCCTTACAAATAGCTGTGAAAAGAGAGGCAAAAAGCAAAGGAGAAAAGGAAAGATATAAGCATTTGAATGCAGAGTTCCAAAGAATAGCAAGAAGAGATAAGACAGCCTTCTTCAGTGATCAATGCAAAGAAATAGAGGAAAAGAACAGAATGGGAAAGACTAGAGATCTCTTCAAGAAAATTAGAGATACTAAGGGAACATTTCATGTAAAGATGGGCTTGATAAAGGACAGAAATGGTCTGGACCTAACAGAAGCAAAAGTTATTAAGAAGAGGTGGCAAGAATACATGGAAGAACTGTACAAAAAGATCTTCATGACCCAGATAATCATGATGATGTGATCACTAATATAGAGCCAGACATCTTGGAATGTGAAGTCAAGTGGGCCTTAGAAAGCATCACTATAAACAAAGCTAGTGGAGGTGATGGAATTCCAGTGGAACTGTTTCAAATCCTGAAAGATAATGCTGTGAAAGTGCTGCACTCAATATGCCAGTAAATTTGGAAAACTCAGCAGTGGCCACAGGACTGGAAAAGGTCAGTTTTCATTCCAATCCCAAAGAAAGGCAATGCCAAAGAATGCTCAGACTATTGCACAATTGCACTCATCTCACATGCTAGTAAAGTAATGCTCAAAATTCTCCAAGCCAGGCTTCAGCAATATGTGAACCGTGAACTCTCTGATGTTCATGCTAGTTTTAGAAAAGGCAGAGGAACCAGAGATCAAACAGCCAACATCCACTGGATCATGTAAAAAGCAAGAGAGTTCCAGAAAAACATCTATTTCTGCTTTACTGACTATGCCAAAGCCTTTGACTGTGTGGATCACAATCATCTGTGGACAATTCTGAAAGAGATGGGAATACCAGACCACCTAACCTGCCTCTTGAGAAATCTGTATGCAGGTCAGGAAGCAACAGTTCCAACTGGACATGGAACAACAGACTGGTTCCAAATAGGAAAAGGAGTATGTCAAGGCTGTATATTGTCACCCTGCTTATTTAACGTCTATGCAGAGTACATCATGAGAAACGCTGGGCTGGAAGAAACACAAGCTGGAATCAAGAGTGCCAGGAGAAAAATCAATCACCTCAGATATGCAGATGACACCACCCTTATGGCAGAAAGTGAAGAAGAACTAAAGAGCCTCTTGATGAAAGTGAAAGAGGAGAGCAAAAAAGTTGGCTTAAAGCTCAACATTCAGAAAACGAAGATCATGGCGTCTGGTCCCATAGCTTCATGGGAAATAGATGGGAAACAGTGGAAACAGTGTCAGACTTTATTTTTTGAGGCTCCAAAATCACTGCAGATAGTGACTGCAGCCATGAAATTAAAAGACACTTACTCTTTGGAAGAAAAGTTACGACCAACCTAGATAGTATATTGAAAAGCAGAGACATTACTTTGCCGACTAAGGTCCGACTAGTCAAGGCTATGGTTTTTCCTGTGGTCATGTATGGAAGTGAGAGTTGGACTGTGAAGAAGGCTGAGCGCCGAAGAATTAATGCTTTTGAACTGTGGTGTTGAAGAAGACTCTTGAGAGTACCTTGGACTGCAAGGAGATCCAACCAGTCCATTCTGAAGGTGATCTGCCCTGGTATTTCTTTGGAAGGAATGATGCTAAAGCGGAAACTCCAGTACTCTGGCCACCTCATGAGAAGAGCTGACTCATTGGAAAAGACTCTGATGCTTGGAGGGATTGGGGGCAGGAGGAGAAGGGGATGACAGAGGATGAGATGGCTGGATGGCATCACTGACTCGATGGACGTGGGTCTGAGTGAACTCTGAGAGTTAGTGATGGACAGGGAGGCCTGGCGTGCTGCGATTCATGGGGTCGCAAAGAGTCAGACATGACTGAGCGACTGAACTGAACTGATAGATAAAATTGGTAAGTATTAAGGACCCACTGTATAGCACAGGGGATTCTTGTCAATATTCTGTGCTGGCCTCTATGGGAAAAGAATCTAAGAAAGAGTGAATATATGTGTACTGATTCACTTTGCTGTACACCTGAAACTAGCGCATTGCAAATCAACTATACTAAAAACAACAACAACAAAAACCCAGCACCAAATTCACCAGTAAGATTGCATTGTTAGAAGTTGCTCAATGATTCTATTGCATTCCATGCATCTATTGTCTTGAATATTCTGGTGTCTTTGTCTGGAGTAACCTTCTTGCATTGTTCACTTTTCAATATCCAGTTCCTATTTTACCTCTTTGGGAAATCTCTGCAATGCCATGCTTGTATTTCTCTCAGAGATTTCTCCCTTCTAACATTTAACCTTTTGTTCTATCTTATTTATCTTTGAATTCTGAAATCCCACTACAGTGCCTGGCATGGTCGAAGTGCACAGTCCCTGCTAACGGGGTAGCTGTTGAACGACAGGATTTATTTTTCAAATCTCAGAGCAGCTTGCACACATGTTAACAAAGCAAATGATACAGAAAAGCTCATGGTGGAAGGAATATTCCCCCTCCCACTCTTAGAACCACTACTCAGAAGCAGCCTCTTTTTCATACCCCTCCTGCTTTTATTTATTCTGTTGTTGGCCTCCATTGCCCTAAGGACGATGTTTGAAACTGTACTTTCTGATTTATTGTTTTTCTTCTTCTCACGCTACCCTCTTCCTAGCATTTGATTGTACTATTGCTGGGCTTCACATTCTGTCAGTTGACTTTATAAATCTAATAATAAGCTCAAATTCATATTTTTTTTTCCTGTTCCTTTGATAATGTCTCTTAAAGTTAGCTTCTTTCCTCCACTTCTCCCTTCCACCCCCACAGCCTCATTCTGTAGGCAACACTTTATGCTGACAAGGATGTTCATATTTATATTACTTTTTACCCTAATCAGGTCTCCTCTGATTTATTGAGTTGACCAGAAATTTTGTTTGATTGTAAGGTTAAGATTGTAAGAAAAAGCCTGAATGAATTTATTGGCCAACCCCGTATTTATTCTTTCAGCTCAATTCCTTTGTTCTTGCAGCAAAACCAGGTGCCCCCTCCAATATTCTTACGTCTCCCCACCTTCAATACATGCCTCCTTCCCAGACAATCCACTGCCAACCTGTCCTTCAAAAGCCGGCAAAAAGCTTTTTCTGCTGTGAAAGCATCCAGACAGATCTGTTTTTCTCTCTTTTCATTTTCCCTTGTCTACTATTTCCGAAATCATTATGAAAGCACCGTTGCTGAAAGGTGGGCCAGTGACTGTTCCAGGCACTCTGTGTGTGAAAAGATAAATTTAGTCTTGCAAGCTAGGGAAACCAGGAATCAACATTTTTCTTTGTAGGCACAGTTTAGACTTAATGTGCTGAATCAGTAAATCCAGAAACTGACCTGTTTTAGAGCTGAGCCTATCATTTTTATAATAGTGTGGTATTTCTGAAGTATAATTCTGCAGTCCTTACTGTTCAGAGCTGTCAGGCTCACTGAGGAAGCAGCCAGTGTGAGGGAGGGGTTGATAATCAGAACCACTTTAATTAACTAATTAGCCAGTGTGATTAGCTCAGCACTGGAAGATTGGAGTCTAGGGTTCCTGATCCAATTCTAGCAGTTGTTGGTTGGACAACATTAAGCAAGTGGCCTTAAAGTCTCTCTGAACTTATTCAATACTTGAGAAGTTTGGATGAAATCAGTTCCAAGGTCATTTCAAACCTTAACCACCAATAATATGACTCCCTGGTAAGGATGCTGTGGTCTTCTTATTTCTTTCTGCTGTCAGAATGACTGTGATGTCAGTCTGTGAAGCAACTGTTTGGTGACTTTTTAATGAATGTGTGTGTGTGTGTGTGTGTGTGTGTGTGTGTGTGCACTTGGTTGCTCAGTCATTGCCGACTCTTTGCCATGCTGTAGACTGTAGCCTGCCAGGCTCCTCTATCCATGGAATTTTCCAGGCAAGAATTCTGGAGTGGGCTGCCATTTCCTGGAACCAATACTGAGACTGCAGAGAAGAGAGATGGATGAAAACCATATTCTCATGTCATCTGTCTTCACTGACTTCTCCTGAGAGCAAAGCCTGAGATAAGAACTTAGGTGCAGGTAGTTTGTAACATTCTTGCAGGAAGGAGTGAGGGAGTAGGGAGAAGGAAAAAGAAGAAAAGGGAAAGCCCATTTGAAGGTATGTCTTCATGTTTCCTCAAAGTGCCCAACTGAACTCTATAGTCTACATGTTTCCTTCCGCAGGGCCTTCTCTGTTGCTGCAGGAGCTTCTTAGCCTGGGAGCAAGTCCAGCCCAGAAGTGTGGACAGGATCCTGTGGATAAAACCTCCAGCCTCATTACCTTCCTGTGGACGAATCTGAGGGGTATGATCACGTCCCCAGCAGACTTGACACTAGAGATGGGCCTCTGGGTTTAGATATAGATTGAGGAATCACATACTTGAAGGTGAGAATTGAAAGTTTGTGTTGGGCGAGACCACCCATTGAGAGATGGCAAGGTGGGCACGCTAAGACATAAATAAGCAGAGACGCATTGGAAGTTCTTTGAAGTCAGTAAATGACAGCTGATGTGCTTCAGGAAAGCAATCCAAATTAGATGTATAAGATGATAGACTCTAAGAAATGAAGTTTTGTGCTTTGAAGATTTCATTCCAATGAACTACAGGTCAACGTGGTCCCCAGAACAGAGATAAAACAAAGCAGGGAATATGCCAGTTTCTCCCCTATGAGATGTCTACCAAGGAATGTGAAAGCTTTTCAATTAAATGAGGGCAAAAGAAGGAGCGGGTAAAGAGACAGGATGGAGAGACAGCTAAACTTGGATCACATAAGCACTTGAAAGTCTAATTAAGATGTTTGGGCTCCATTCTAAGATAGCTAGAGGATTAGAAATTGTTTTATGAAACTTTAAAAAATCCAAGTACTTTTCTTCTTCCAAAATTATAAATAACTGAGTTTATGCAAATAATGAAAATGAAAATTTTAGGGCAAGATAAAAATTTTAAACATTTCTTCCCAAATCAACACCACCCACTCTAAGGATGAAGCACTAGAGCACTTCTAATTAACCAAGAGCTCCTTTGATGCTCCTGATCTACATACTGAGAGGGTCGTGTGGATAATTTATTGTTACGGAGTGAACATGTGCTTTCCTTCAGTCGTAATTGCTTGCTTAAGACGTTGCTACGGGTAACCAGTATCTGTTCCAGAAACTGACACTAGTGCTTAGAGAAAGGTGGACAAAGAAGAAGAGAATCTTCTTTCACAACCCGTAATTTCCCCATGACCTATGTCTTGGAGTCTTCTCAGATCCCAGTCACGCCCCAAGCTTCCGCAGGGAGACTGTAAATGCCACAGTGGAAAGGACTTTCACTCCTGACCTTTCTTTGGATCCCTAGCACACAGTAGGAAGTCAATATGCAGTTGTTGAATACGTGGCTAAACGAATGATTGACTCATATGAACCACAGTTAGCTGATCCGGGGCGGCTTCCTCTACTAGACCGTGAGTTTCTTGGGGGTTATAAAGCAGATCTTTTTCTTCTCTCTGCTTTAAGTCTGATGACAGGTATCAGACACGTAGCAGACACTAACATTCTGTTGAATGAATGAATAAATGAATGAATGAGAGTACCAAATTGCAAGTACAGCATTCATTAACCAGAAATAAGTTGGAGTCCAGATAATTATCAATACCGAAATGTATTAAAGAAAGTGAGTTGAACAGTTGAAGCAGGGATTGAAAGACAGGGGCAAACATAAGAACAAATAGATAGGGGGAAAATATATAGCCAAAAATAAAGAGAGAGAAAGACAAACAGCATGCCTCAGCTCATTCTGTACTGTCTGCCTGGGATATTTTCAACCTCTTAGTGGCCTCAGTCTGCCTTCTCTGTTTGGGTGTTTCTTCCACAGTCATTAGGATTCAGCCTAGATATATCACTGTGATGTTTCAATTCCTATAATGATGAAGATGATAATTATTATCTAGATCAAACTATATTTTATTTTTTTTCTTTGAAAGGCAAATAAAGAGAAGGTAGGTGTGGACAGAAAATAAGCATTTATCCCTTGATTTCTTTGCTGTTATTGAGCCAAGGCTTCTGACTGCTTATGTTATTATTTTGCTCATTTTTCTGGCTGTGTTGTCTTCGTTGCCCTGTGTGGGCTGGGTAGTTGTGGTGTGTGGGCCTAGTTGCCCTGTGGCATGAGGGATCTCAGTTCCCAGACAAGGAATCAAACCCATGTCCCCTACATTAGTAGGCAGATTCTTTACCACTGCGCCACCAGGAAGCCCCTGACTTTTAGGTGACCATGCCGTTGCCTAGCTTCTGCCGAAGTGTTGGGGTCCGCCTCTCCTCCAGACTGCCCTCCTGGGAGCTCCTTCAGAGAACACAGCTAGACTGTGCAACCTTTGATCAGGAACTGACAAGGATTAGAAAGCCCCGGTGCTGTGCCTGGGAACTCTCCACCAACTTAGTGAGGCCCCCGAGTGTACACTCTCATCCTGGACCACGGCGTCTCTGGTGGGGACACTCCTGGCTGAGTTTCAGATCCGATGCCTGCTTTCAATCCCAGTAACGTGACAGGAAGTGGGTAACGGGTCCATTCAGAAAGATTTCTATGTTGGAGCTGATTCAGGGAAGGTCTCCCAGGTGCTTTCCGGGATGTCTTTCACAACATGAAAGCTGCTGATGAGGAAATGTCTCTGGTTTTATTTGTCCTGTGAACTAAGTGTTTACTTGCCTTGTTGAATTCAAGTGGCAGACATTGCCTCACTCTTGTACAGCTCCACCCACCTTCCATTCATTCTGGAGACACTCATCTGGGGAGTGTAGGTCTGTTTTGGGCTCTCCAGTCCTGATGAGGTGTTCTGAAAGTCTTTCAAATGGGAAACTCCAAATCTCTGAGAACAGACCTGGTGATAGGAAAATAGTTTCTTTCTTCCCTTTAATCCACCCAATACTTATTGAGGGATAACTCTGGGCACAGAACCGTGTGAGATGTGAGGTGTACAAACAAGGAGAAGGGTGGATGGAAAATATGAGTAGAATAAGTACAGACAAACATCTTGCTTGGCCCAATAATGTATTTTCTTCCAGCAAAAATAAGATATGTAATAGATATATACATTATTATAGTATTTTAAGTATTATACTATAATAGTATTTATTATTAATAATAATTAATAGAATATATTAGTAATATATTAATATATTATACTGTATGCTGCTGCTGCTGCTAAGTCACTTCAATTGTGTCTGACTCTGTGTGACCCCATAGACAGCAGCCCACCAGGCTCCCCCATCCCTGGGATTCTCTAGGCAAGAATACTGGAGTGGGTTGCCATTTCCTTCTCCAATTATACTGTATAATATACTGTTATATATTATTATGCTCTAAGGTAGAGGCTTCCCAGGTGGTGCCTATGGTAAAGAACTTGCCTGCCAATGTAGGGAACATAATGAGATGCGGGTTTGATCCTTGGGTTGGCAAGATCCCCTGGAGAAGGTCATGGCAACCCACTCCAGTATTCTTGCCTGGAGAATCCCATGGATGGAGGAGCCTGCCAGGCTAGTCCATACAGCTGTACAGAGCCAGATGCAGCTGAAGCAACTTAGCATGTACACATTATAAGATGTGTATTATTATTATGGTTTGTTCTCCACATGATTAACTACAGGTATGAGAGTGTCAGGTAGTTTGTCCAAGTTTACACCTCCATTCAGCAGCCGAAGTAGTAGGGATCGCACCTGGCTCTGCTGCCCCCACACAGCTGGCTGCCTCCAGATGTCCACTGAGCATCACTGACAGCCCAGTGCCATTACAGTCACGAGGCCCCCCTCCCACTGTGCAAAGGCAGTCTGTCCATTGCAAGGTGAAATGAAAGCACCGTCTGGAAGGAGGAGAGGGTTTTCTAAGAGGGCAGCTTATCCCAGTGTTATAATACCCTCTTCCAAGGTCCCTTCCAAGATGGGGTCAGAAACTCCATCACACACTCAGCTGCATATATAGCCAGCCCAACCAAAATGAAAATCATGAAACAATAGTAGAAAAGGGTCCCAGTGAACAGTCCCCAAATTCATGGAGAGGTTACAGGTGTGGATTATGCTGGGGGAGAGGAGACGGAGGCCCAAGCAAACACTGGAAGCTGCGGCAGTCCAGGATGTGAAACTGATCCCCGAGGTCCAGAGCCCAGCTGTCAGTGAATAAAGGGCCTTACAATGCAGGTTTTATCCAGGCAAGGTTCTGTGAAACCCCAGGTTACAACTTATGGGTGAAGATGGCAGGGCTAGCTTGGAACTATAGCGGTAAGTAGTAGGATGGTGAAATTTAAGCAAGGGTGATGGGGGAGGAATGGAGGGGTAGTGGGTAAAGGGAGGCATTTTAGAGGGTGCTCTTTACACATCTGTAGGCTAAGATGAGCCCTCCATGAACAGCTGGGAGAAGAGCATCTCAGGGAGAAGGGGCAGTGGGTACAAACTTTCCCACTCAAGGGAATTTCAAATAACCAATGGACGTGAGTTCCCAGCTTGATAGTTAAATGTGAGGTGGGAGAATGAGCAGAAATGAAAGAGGTTGGGACAAAGGGTACTTCACTGTATCCCAGGCAATGGGAAGCAGCTGAAGTTTTATTAAGAATAATGGAAAGCGATTTTCAATGTATTATCTGAGTATTATAGCAAGATTTCCAAGGCTCTGAGCTGGTTAGCCTGCACAGGTGATGATTAGATAATAGCTCTGCAAGTTAAACTCCTTATTACTGGGAGGAGCCAGGCTGAGGTCTGACTCTAACCTGCCCATTAAACGCCATCCCCAGAAGCTTCAAGGGAGCCTTCCCCACCCTCCAGAGCACAAAGTTGAAATCAGACTCTCAGGGTTCAATTCCTGTCTTCACCCCTTACTACCTGTGTGACCTTGAGCAAATTACTTCACTTCTTTGTGCCTTTCTTGCCTCCTCTGTAAAGTGAGGATGACAAAGATAGGCTCTCCTATTGCAACTTGAGGTTTCATGAGTTACTCTCGAGGCTCATAGCAATGCCTGGCACATGGTAAGAGCTATCTGAGTGTTGGCTCTTAATATTATTATGATTACATTGGGTTTTTCAGGGCCAGTAGAGGAGACAAAGTCACAGGAGGACCTTTGTCCTCAATTTAGAGCTGAAGAGACATGATCTCACTTTGATAAATTAAAAAAAAAAAAATACATGTGCTCAAGTTGAAGACACACCAGGGAAAGAGTTGCACAAAGACAGTATCTGGATGGGCTTGAAGAGGGACCAGTGCAGGGCAAAGGGAGTAGCCTCACATGATCAGCAGGCTGAGAGCAGGGACTCTGAGTAAGTAGTGAATTTTTTGTGTCTCTCAATCCGTGTCAGTTCTTCTGCAACCTTGTGACTTATCTGCCAGCCAGCCCTTAGATATTTTTGGCAAAGGCGCTGAATTGCTCTGCAGGTTCCCTGTTTTGAATCTCATCACCTCTCCAGGATTTTGTCATAGGAGGAGGCTCTGTGGCTGCTCTTCTGGGGCACAGGTGGAGGGTGCAGGCTGGGGAGTCACTCAGCTGTCCTTGCTTGAGCTTTGGTTTTCCCGTCTGTAAAGTGGAGTCGCACTGCTCATCCCATGAGGATAAAAACAGTGGTGCACGTAAGAGGCCTCGTGGAAAACATGTGGTCTGTGGCCGTCTCCTCTCCTTTCCTTTCCTTAGGTCACTGGAAATTTTACTCAAGGAAATAGCTCAAGGGAGTCTTCTTTAGTCTACAGAAACTTCAGTTAAGTTACAATACCCCTGTTAATACGGGCTGGGACAGACTCCAATGTCATTAGGAAGGTTCATTCATTCAAAAGCATTTATTGGGCACTGGTCACCTACTATGCAATATCTCCTTCATATGTATATACACATATATATATTTCTGCAGTAGCCTTACCAGATAAATGCTATCATTATCTCTATTAGATGAGAAACCTGTGCCACAGACCAAAGTGTAAATTTCCCTGAGATTGGAATTAGGATGTGTCTGATTCCAGAGTGTTGGCTTTAGATTAAACACCCATTGGCTTTCATGCATTGCAACACAGGGATATCTGTAACTTTTGTAATTACCTCCAGCAGTGCCTGACCTTCTCAGAGAGATTATTTTCTTTCCCTGTATTGTGTCCATTATTAAGGTATGAAGTTTAGTGACTTGAGGCAAAAGGACACCACCACCTAGAACAAAGTCGGGAAAGAAGCAGCATAGGACTTAGAAGTTCCCAGTCAGCCCAGCGCCTGCAGAAGGAATAAGGTTGTCAGATGTCTGGAAGAATAAATTGTATCTGCTAACCCTAACAGCGAGGGAAGACTTTTGTATCAAGGGATTCACACTGAGTCAGGGGAGGGTTCATTTATATCCCAGAGCTCAGCATCCTACATTTCTTTGAACTCAGTCCAGGATGGTAATACCAGGAGAGAAAACACAGAGAGGCGGAAGGGAAAGCAGGACTTGGAGGTCTTGGGGGCCCGCTGGTCCATTTGAACTTGGGATAAGAGTTCTCTCAGGATATCCCTGCATCAGCTGGACAGGATGGAAAGCGCTGAGTGATGGATTCAAGAAGAGCTGGGAGAGGGCCAGAGGGAGCACCTCTGAGTCCCTGGGCTTTGTCTGGTGCAGGATGGAGCCCACCTCTCTGCTTGCTCCCAGCGGGGTGAGGCACACAGCAGCCAAGGGTGGGGAGCCAGGAGCTCAGCAGGACACCATCCTGCTGAAAGCTGAGTCTGCTGGCTGACATCCTGAGCCAAACACTGGGAAGCAGAGTTGAGATGAGCTAACCAGACAGAGGTAGAAATAGTGACAGATCTCCTCTTCTTGGGCTCTAAAATCACTGTGGATGGTGATTGCAGCCATGAAATCAGAAGACGATTGCTTCTCAGCGGGAAAGTGATGACAAACCTAGACAGTGTGTTGAAAAGCAGAGACATTACTCTGCCAACAAAAGTCCGTACAGTCAGGGCTATGGTCTTCCCGGTGGTCATGTAAAGTTATGAGAGCTGGACCATAAAGAAGGCAGAGAGCTTTTGAACTGTGGTACTGGAGAAGACTCCTGACAGTCCTTTGGACAGCAAGGAGATCAAACCAGTCAATCTTAAGGGAAATCAACCCTGAATACTCATTGGAAGGACTGATGCAGAAGCTGAAGCACCAATATTTTGGTCACTTGATGTGAAGAGCTGACTCATCGGTAAAGTCCCTGATGCTGGGAAAGGTTGCAGACAGAAGGAGAAGAGGGCATCAGAGGATGAGCTGACTGGATGGCATCACAGATGCAATGGATATGAACTTGGGTAAACTTCGGGAGATGGTGAGGGACTGGGAGGCCTGGCATGCTGCAGGCCATGGGTTAAAAAGAGTCGGACATGACTGGGTGACTGAACAACAACCAGACAGATGAGGGGGCAGACGGAATGACAGACAGTCTCATTGTCCTGTGTGTCTGCAGTCTGGATCATAGCAGCTCATGCCAGCCTTGTGAAGAGCAGAGGAAGGGACCTCCCCGACTAGACTGCGAGGATCTGAGAAACACAGGGCTCCCACCTAGGATGGAACTCTCTCTGCCCAGGTCAACATGAACCCTCGGATATTCCCTCTCCACAAGATCCCACTGTTGCCAGGTGAAAAATGTGAACTCGGAAAGACCAAGGTTTATGACTACCTGAAAAAGAAGTTAGAAACAGATGGTTTGATTATCCAAACAAGACAGTTTAGATGAGGCTTAGTAAAACCTCAGGGCATAGTCTGGAGTTTTTCCGCAGAAAAATTTCATCTCATCCTCACAGTAACCACTGAGATTGGTGACATGATTATTTTGGTTTTTAGGATTAGGAAGCTAAGAGAGTTATGTGAGATGGATATCATGATACAGCTTGCTGGTAGCAAGGTAGGACTTGACTCTAAGTTCTGGTGTTTGTTTTTATTGTTCAACTTAAAGTTGTATCCAACTCCTTGAGACCCCAGGGACTACAGCACCCCAGGCTCCTCTGTCTTCCACTATCTCCTGGTGGTTGCTCAAATCCATGTCCGTTGAGTCAGTGATGCTACCTAACAGTCTCACCCTTTGCTGCCCTCTTCTCTTTTTCTTGTGAAAAGTAGGTTCAGACTCTCAGTCCTGTTGTTACGCTCCCTCCTTGTGAGGCCAAACCACGGAACCTGTTCCATGTGGGCACAACACTTGAGCTGAATGACTCTGAACTTGAATGCGTGGAGTGAGAGTTGCCTAAGCCTAAAATAATTCCTGTATTTGCAGTTTGATATTCAATAGCTCTCCATCCTCCTATGCATTGTGTTTGCTGTTAATCATAAATTAATCAAATATGACGTGATATCTATAGAGTTAAAAATCGACATTCTTTTCCTATTTCTTTTTCTTTGTTCCAACAACATTAATATTTTACCTAAAGGAATGTAGCCAATCATGTTCAGAGGTATTGACTTTAGATGTCCTCCTCTTATAAAACAACAAACTTAATCTCCGTTTGCACAAAAACTTATCATGGCAACTAAATCTAAATAAAATGCCACTTCCTGTAAACTTTACCTTGTGCCATATCGCTACTTTCATGCTTAAGAATGATTTTCGGCTACTTCTCTCCATTAAAGGAATCAGTGTTTGGATTTTTTTCTTTTCTTTTCTTTTCTTTTTTTGTTTCTGTTTTTTTGGTTTGATCTACCATGATGAGACAAAGAAGCCTCTTTCATTAGAACTTGGGATGTGGCGTCAACCACCAAGACTGCTGTAACTTTAGGGCCACGTTGCTGGGGAGAGGGAAGAAGCCAGGATGGGTAGACTTAGTGTTTGGACACTCAGTTTATTATGGGGTTGGTCAGAGAATAGGCAGTCCCAGTGGCAATGTGTAAACGAGGCATGAGGATTCCTTAGTGGATAAAGTTGATATGATAGACTTGGCCAGGCAGCAGAAGACCCCGGCACCTGAGAGTCCATGCTCTGAGCAAGGCAGAAAGGAGTTCCTGATGGAGAACACAGGCTTATGTTAGGAGGTGCGGAGAACAGAGGGGCAAGAGGCAAAGAAAACAGAGTCAGGTTAGAAACTATCAACAGCCCAAAGAAATGCCCATGCTTTGGTGTGGACAAACCACAAGAGTCCATGGGTAAAGCAAAAACTAGAAGCTCCAGCCTGAAGTGCATACGCGTGCATGCTAAGTCGCTTCAGCCAGGTCCGACTCTTTGAGACACTAGACTGTAGCCCGCCAGCCTCCTTTGTCCATGGGATTCTCCAGACAAGAATACTGGAGTGGGTTGCCATCCCCTCCTTCAGGGGATCTTTCTGACCCAGGGTTCGAACCAGCATCTCTTACATCTCCTGCGTTGGCAGGCATGTTCTTTACCACTAGCGCCATCTGGGAAGAGTCCCCCAGTCTGAGGACAGTTATCTAATTCTGGGGGCGTGGTCATCACTGCCTTCTTGTGTACACTTTGATCAGTACTGGCTCAGGGACCAGCTGGGACAGCGTCTGCAGGGGAAAGGCCCTGACCAATATAACTGGGTAAGAATGAGGAAGAGAGGAACCAACAACATCTAAATGATTCATTTTCATGTGTTTTGCTTTCCTGAGGTCTGATGGCAACTTCACTTTGAAAATCAACCCAGGCGAATGAGTAATGGATCCAGTTCCCTTCGTCATGTTATTGACCAAGTCCTGAGATAGTCCTGACCAGTTTGGAAAGGAATTCCATGTAAAATGATGTAACTGTTACTCAAAGGGTGGGCCAGGGATCAGCTGCAGCAGCATCACTTGGGAGTTTGCTAGAAATGTCAAAGTTCAGCTCCCACTCTTGGTCTACCAAATCAGAATCTGCATTTGCTGACTGACCCAGGTGATTGAGAAGCACTGATGTGATCAGTTCCACCTTTACCTTTATTCTGCCCTCACATTCTTCAGCCATACAGGATAGAGGAAGGAGCACAGGAGAAAGGACTTGCCTGATGGTCCAGTGGTTAAGACTCTGAACTTCCAGTGCAAAGGGTGTGGGTCCAACCTCTGGTCGGGGAACTAATTTCCTACATGCCTCATGGTGCAGCCAAGAAAATAATAATTAAAAAAAGACCTTTCCTAAAAAAGTTATCTTTGGGGTCTCTCCCCACTTTCTCAATGCTCCAATGAAAACATGATCAGCAAATTCAGCTTCACTTTCCAAATCTTTCTGAGATATCTGGAAGGAACATGGGAAGAAGACTGCATGTGCAATGAAGTTGTAAGCTACTTGGTAAATAACCTAGGGCAATTTGTCTCTCTCATCATGATATTCTTTTCTGTAAAATGAGCACAACAGACTCCACTTCCTACA
Source organism: Nanger dama (assembly GCA_917880005.1). NCBI lineage: Eukaryota > Metazoa > Chordata > Mammalia > Artiodactyla > Bovidae > Nanger > Nanger dama. The sequence goes on along the minus strand of CAKJTW010000074.1, from coordinate 4,363,570 downwards.
GTTGTAAGGTTTATTAAAGGATATGCAAAGTGACTTCATATGGAGTCAGATTTGCTCTTCCCTATGACAGCAAGGAGATCTTTAAGGAGATTAACTCTGAATATTCACTGGAAGTACTGATGCTGAAGCCGAAGCTCCAGTATTTTGGTCATCTGATGGAAGAAGCACAAGCTGGAATCAAGATTGCTGGGAGAATTATCAATAACCTCAGATATGCAGATGACACCACCCTTATGGCAGAAAGTGAAGAGGAACTAAAAAGCCTCTTGATGAAAGTGAAAGTGGAGAGCAAAAAAGTTGGCTTAAAGCTCAACATTCAGAAAACAAAGATCATGGCATCCAGTCCCATCACTTCATGGGAAATAGATGGGGAAACAGTGGAAACAGTGTCAGACTTTATTTTGGGGGCTCCAAAATCACTGCAGCCAAGAAATTAAAAGACGCGTACTCCTTGGAAGGAAAGTTATGACCAACCTAGATAGCATATTCAAAAGCAGAGACATTACTTTGTCAACAAAGGTCCGTCTAGTCAAGGCTATGGTTTTTCCCGTGGTCATGTATGGATGTGAGAGTTGGACTGTGAAGAAGGCTGAGCGCCGAAGAATTGATGCTTTTGAACTGTGGTGTTGGAGAAGACTCTTGAGAGTCCCTTGGACTGCAAGGAGATCCAACCAATCTATTCTGAAGGAGTCAGCCCTGGGGTTTCTTTGAAAGGAATGATCTAAGGCTGAAACTCCAGTACTTTGGTCTGGAGTCAACTCATGCGAAGAGTTGACTCATTGGGAAAGACTCTGATGCTTGTAGGGATTGGGGGCAGGAGGAGAGGGGGATGACAGAGGATGAGATGACTGGATGGCATCACTGACTTGATGGACGTGAGTCTGAGTGAACTCCTGGAGTTGGTGGTGGACAGGGAGGCATGCTGCGTTTCATGGGGTTGCAAAGAGTTAGAGACGACTGAGCAACTGAACTGAACTGATGTGAACTGACAACTCACTGGAAAAGTCCCTGATGCTGGGAAACATAGAGGGCAGAAGGAAAAGAGGGAGTTAGAGACTGAGGTCACTGGCTGGATGGCACCACCGATGCAATGAACATGAACTTAGACACACTCTGGGAGATGGTGAGGGACAGGGAGTCCTGGCAAGCTGCACTTCTGGGGTCACAAAGAGTTGGACACGATTGGGCGACTGAACAACAGTATTACAGGATGAAGCCTTGGAGGCAGAGATGGGGAATGAGAGGGGTAGAGGGGGTTGGATCACAGTCCTTGTTTCTTCTTTCCCCAAAGTTGTGCTGGAAATGAGCCAGGAGTCAGGCACTGTGCTTTGAACTTGGGAACAGAGAGGGGTCTCAGAGAAGGTGAAAAGGGCAGGGATGGCATTGAGACGAGGTGGCTGGAGAAGGCAAGGCTGAAACAGCTGAGGACAGAAGCAGCATCCCCCGGATCTCCAACTGGTACATCAACATGACCGTAATACTTCGAGGCAGAGCTGCTGGATGTGAAATGACCCAGTATTAGGGTCTGGAGGGAACCGAGGAGTCCAGACAGCAGCAGCTTCTAAAATCTCCTCCTGGGACCTGGTGATCCAGTGGTTAAGAGTCCACCTGCCAAGGCAGGAGGCAAAGGTTTGATCCCTGACTCAGGAAGATCCAACACGCCATGGAGCAATGAAGCCCATGCATCGTGACTACTGAGCCTGTGCACCTAGAGCCTGTGCTCTGCAACAAGAGAAGATACCGCGATGAGAAGCCCATGCTCGCGATGAAGAGTCGCCTCTGCTCTCTGCAACTAGAGAAAGCCTGCACACAGCAAAGGAGACCCAGCACTGCCAAAAGTAAAATAAAAAAAATATGTAAAAATAAGTAGTCTCCTCCAAATCGTCAGTGTTTCCTGATTACTGATCTGCAGTGTGTTCACGGAAGACTTGTAGAGTCTGATCAGCCTCTCACCCAGTGTCATCTCCGAAGTCACCCCCCTGCACTTAAACTGATGTGAGAGTGTCTGGCTCCAGCTACACGTGCTCACCTCTCCAAGCTGGTGACCTCATCCCTGTTGTTGCTGGGACCTGGGGCTCTCCCCCAGCCTCCCTGCTCGTCCCAGTGGCATCCATCAAATTTTACCTCTATAGTAAGACACTCAGTGCCACCTTATCAATAGCCTGTCTGCCTATTAAGTAAGCCTCAATCCTAGAACTGCAAGCATGTCCTTCAGGCTTGCAGTCCCTTTCTCTCTGTCCCCTGGGCTTTGTCTGAGTCCCTCTGTGGATCTCTCTCTATGAAGACAAGGGCCTTATCCATTGCAGGGGCCCCGTTGTCTAGGACTCTGTAAACATGCACTGGAAGAATAAACCCATTCAAGCTTGATGTGCTTGAAAATGTGTTTCTTCCGTTTCAGAAGAAGCTTTTGTCAAAGACGCCAAAACCACAAATATTTTGGTGAAGCAAGGCTGAGCAACAGGGTCAATAGAATCAGTGGCAGTCAAGAAGCAAAATCCTTGAGCTCTGACGTCTGAGTACGCAAGTGGAAATTTTGTCTCCATACTTACCTGAATGATAAGCTCCTTGAACACAGAGCCTGTTATCAGTGCCTACAAGGACCAGCATGAATGTTTGAGGAATTCATAAAGGGGTGTACTTGCACCTTCTCCCTTTACAGCCTTCCTCCTTCTATTACAGTCTCTCCTCCATGGATGGTAGGAAGTCTGAGCAGATTCAGTGTAATCCAGTTGCCTTTGTTCCTTGCATCTTATTTATTTTTAGGAAAACAAACGCATCTACTGTGATTCCACCTGTATTCTTAGGTGGCTTTAGTGGTAAACAATCTGCCTGCCAATACAGGTGATGTTAGAGACTCTGGTTCAATCCCTGGGTCGTGAAGATCTCTTGGAGGAGGGCATGCCAATTCACTCCAGTATTCTTGTCTGGAGAATCCCACGGACAGAGGAGCCTGGCGGGCTACAGTCCATGAGGTCACAAACTCACAAAGAGTTACACTCAACTGAGCAACTGAGCACGCACTGTGATTCCAGTATTACTGTTCTTTAGTGCCCTTCTTTCTCACCCTAAGACCCTTGTGATTACTTAAAACTTTGATATATTCTTAGCTGTTTCAGCCAAATGGGTGGTATGACGTCGCTACCTGGATCTTCCTTTCCAGTAGGCCAAAGAGCCCAGGGCTGCAGCAGCTAGAAAATCCTTCCCCAGTATTTTGAATTTGCAGACAATGGCCCCTACTCACAAACTGGCCCATCAATCTGCTGTTTTCTATTCTTTTTAGTGAGCAGATATCTTTAACCCAGTCTCACTTCTTATTGAAACTTTTACTTTGGGTGGGGGCAGAAAGTTAAGCTTGGCACAATTAAAGTAACTGTTCATGCCTATTTGCCTATGATAGAAAAGACACTAATTTTTCAGCAAAAAAGCTGGTGGTTTCTATCAGTCCCTCTCCAAAGCCAGTTTTCCTCCTTCTATTTTCCCTGCCTCGTCACCCTTCTGGGGTCTAATCTTTGTTCCTCCATTTGATGTTAGGTGACTTTGGTTAAGTTATTTAATCTACTTGTGTCCATCTCTTTCTATCTAAAACAGCAGTCTCTACTTAGAATTCTGCTTTTAGCATTAAGTGAGGAAACGTTTGTGAGATCCTTGACAACTTGGTACTTATTAAATGCTTGATGACTGAGAACTACTATTTTTCCTAATCACTTTCTTCCCTCCCCTCTCTCTGTCTTCCTCTTTTTTTCTCTTTGTTATGCTTTCTGTCTTTCTATCACACATATTCTTCTTCCCTTTTGTCCTTCTGTTTTATCTCTCCTTTGTAATCCAGCTCCATTGATTGTGTAATAATCAGCTGGGTCAGAAGTTGCATTATTATTCATCTGAAATGTTCGATCAAATCCAAGGCCCTTTGATCTGGTGAACATCAGTAGAGCAGGTCCATAATGGTGCCAATATTTATGGCACCAGAACAATCCTGCCTGCCTCCTCTCCAGTAGCCAGGAGATTGCAGAGATAATCACAAAAGGGTTTATGTTTCTATAGTCACGATGGAGGAGCATCAGAGAAACAACCTCTTTTTAAATTTTATTTTATTCTTTTATTTTAAGCTTTCTCTTTTTTTTACTTTATTCTACGTTACAGTACTGTATTGGTTTTGTCATACATCGACATGAATCAGCCACAGGTGTACACGATCTCCCAGTGCCGAAATCTAGGGTAAGATTTTTCTCTGAACAAAATAAGTAAGAAATACGATTATTATGCTAGGATGTGAATCTTCTCTCTTCTGAATCGAGCAGGGGCTCATAAATTGTTTGCCCAGTGTTTTCAGGCCAGCTGTTAGCTGTGTTTTCTGACTCTGAATTATGGGCACCTTGTTAATCATGGAAACATTTCCATTGACTATTTTGGAGAGAAATCCTGCTTTCTGAAAGAATATACCATCTGGCAAGTCAGAGTTTTGCATCAAGTGATGGTAAACTATTAGCTCCCTAAACCCCCCCCTCTGATGTCCTGCTAACCTCACAACTTTGGGGGTGAAAACCAGGTAAGATAACAAGTCACGAAACATTTATTATATGCACAAAGCAGGGAGAAACCTCAGGATGTAGTTATTGAGATCTGAGATGATGCTCAAGAGCAAAGAAGTGACATTTATTGAGTAATTACTATGACTTGACAGAGCTCCAAATACTTTCTTCTGTGTTATACCATTTGAAACCACCCCTGCCACTCCAGAAAGCCAAGCTGATTTATTACTTATCTTTCATATGAGGAACATGGGGGTGCAGAGTTAAAGTAACTTGCTCATTGATAAATAGTAAATGAACTGTAAAGATGAGGTCTCAGCTCCTCTTTCCAACAACAGACCCTGGTTCTTTTCATCATATCATCCTGACAAAACCAAATGAATGCTTCTTCCCTTCTTAAAAAAGAGAAAAAAAAAGAAGGAAACAAGAATAATCTCAGATAAGCAAAGCCCTGAATCTAGAAACATCTCCTCGATCCACAGGGTGGAGTTTCCACCATCTGAGTTTCGATAGTTTTTAGTAGCCGTGTAACTTTATCATAGAATTTGCCAAAATGCAAGGCCCTCAAAAGAGGAGACCCTGTCTCCATTTCACATTTATTAAACATTGATTGAGCTCTGGGCATTTGCCCAAGCCCTGCAGTGAACATTAGTGATTGAGCCAAAACAGACACAATTCCTGTTCTCCTGGTGTGTATATACTTTAGCAGAGGGAAAAGGAATCGAATTAGCTCACATGGTAGGAGTGTCTAACAGTGACAAGCACTGAACTGAAAGAAGAGATGCCAGTTTTACTGAAAGCTCATGATACGGAGTTTAATCTGGCCAGAGAGTAAGCACAGGGAAGGTTCCTTTATGAGTGCGAGGCTGAGCTGAATCAGAACTCTCTAATTCATCTTCGGGCCATGGTTAATACTTACAAGAGTGCTTGACACACAGCAGATGCTCTGCAAATGTTGGCTGAAGGAAGCGAAAGTTGGCTAGTGATAAACATCTTAGATAATAATTATATTCACATCATACTGCACGGTTGAAACCCTCAGCACATTTTATGTCATTTTATCTCACTATAATAAAAGATATTTTGCAATGACTATTCCATTTTTTTTATAGAGGGAACTAAGTAAGTTTTCTAGGGCCAGGAAGAACTGAAGCTGGGATTTGAACTCAGGGATTCGGAATCCAGAGTCTCAGCAATGAGTTTCTACGTTGTTGAATAACAGCATGTATACCAGCTTTGTGCCAGGTATTTTACTGGTAGTATTCCATAACATGCCTGGAGGAGGTGGGTATCATTTTTTTTTTTTTCTCGTAGATGTTGGAACTAAAAGGATAGAAGTATTTCCACCTAAAATAATAAGGTTATAAACAGCAGAGACAAGAATAGAGGCAAGCTTGGCCCCCCTCAGCGAGTATCTGGATTCCTTCCACTGCCCAACTGCCCACAGGTGTTGAGATGATGACAGTGGTGGGCAAGAGACGCTGGAAGCTGACAATGATGGAGAGAGGAGAAGGAGGAGGAGGAGGAGTGAGAGCCTCTGTTTAGATCTTCCACTCTCGTCTTGGGATTTGGAAGTGGGCTGTTAAAATAACGCAGATGTTAAAGGCAATCAGGTTTTCGTGAACACCCTGGAGCCATTCCATCTCTTTATTACTCTCTACCTTTCCCGTTGCTTTGCATTTATAAAAAGCATCGCAATCACTTGTAATACTGCCTGATTAGAAACTCAGCCTATTTTCCTATGCAAATATGAAGCTGCCCATAGTATGAAAATGTTATACAAAATTACTTGTACTCCATGGAAATTTTTAAAGAAAAATTACCAGTTGCTGCTGCAGATTTTAAATCCAGGTTTTTCTTCCAAATGGATGGAAATAATATTGAGCTATTGTTAAATGTTCCGAAGGTATGTGAGTAGAGAAACGACGGAAGAGGAGGAAGGGAAGCTGAAATCTGTGCTGACTCAGCTCCTGAGCTGCAAGATGCAAGTTTCAAGACCTAAGCTGTCTCTGTAGATTCCATACCAATCATGTTAATTGGAAACTGGAAAGAGGAAATGGTCACAATCAACACATTTATCACCCAAGGGTTGAGCAGTTCATAAATTTAATCTAGCCAAGGAATTGGAAAGTAGAATTGATGCTTAGAAGGTGGAGGAGGAGGGACCCTCTAAACAACCTTTGCAGCCAGATGGCAGGGAGTGCTTGAACATATTTTATTTGAAGCTATTAGAAATATGAAAGGCAGCTTCCTCCTGGCCCCTGGCTGTAGTATCGTAGCTTCTTTTTGTGGTCTTTATTAAAAAAAAAAAAAAAAAAACGAGCAATAAAGAGACACAAACAGGGTAGTTAAGTTTAATGACGGTAAAACCAGACACCTGAATATATGTAATTTATTTTCCGAAAAAACTTGCCCCATTGAGACTGCTATTAATTAGTATGGAAATGTATTGCAGAGTCAAGGTTGCATGAGGTTTGTTATCTTGGTTACTTTACAAAGAGGAAAAACAAAGCAATCAGAAGAACCATTGTCACTTCATTGTGAAAGGAGGTAGTGGAAAGTCATCCGTGAGCTTGGAGGCTTCACCTGGAAAAATAATCGTACAAGATCCCAGCTTCCAAAACTGCAAATAGAGACTTCCTCCACCAAGGGGGCAGCGTGGCCAGGAACAGGAACCCGCACCAGTTCCTACTGAAGATCTACTGTGGCCAAGGACAGGTCTGTGGGCTTTACGTACAGCAGCTGCTTGCGATCATTTTTCAGATGAGGAAACCGAGGCTCAGATGAGTTATGGCCAATAATCATCAGTCTGTTGGCTGCAGAGAACCCAGAACTTTTTTGGGGTCTTAGGAAGTGCAGTTTGAAAGATACAAATCAGAATAAAACCATAAGGGTATTCTGGGAAGAGAGTCAGGGACTTATAAAGGCAAAAACTCAAGGTCGTTAAATCATCTGGCAAGAATCATATTGTCATGAGTTATTTACTGTAAGGTCCCATAAGTGTCTCAAGCTTCTGGAACATTGTGTGCGTGTTCTGGATGCCTGTTAAGACAAGTAATCCAAGCCTAGATTCCTTCCTGACTGCCTGACTGAGATGTGTTTAAGTCACACATCCTCCATGTCTTCTCAGCTCTGTTTTAGACAGTTCTCTTAGCAATGCTGATCCCATTTTGATTTTCCTTTCGCAGGTAAGAGCCTTTGGGCTAAAAAGGGGAAGGGAGGCATTTCAGGCTGATGGGAGAGTGTATACTAAGACATAAAGACATGAAAGTGTTTGGGGAGGGCTTCCCAGGTGGCTTCCCTTAGTGGTCAAGAACCCTTCTGCCAATGCAGGAGTTGTAAGAGATGCAGGTTCAATCCCTGGGTCAGGAAGTTCCCCTGGAGGAGGACATGGCAACCCACTCTAGTATTCTTGCCTGGAGAATCTCATGGACAGAGGAGCCTGGTGGACTGCAGTCCATGGGGTCACAAAAGAGTCAGACGTGACTGAAGAGATGGCATGCACGCAGGGCATGGCTAAAGCCCAGGCAGCATGGTAGCAGGAAAATCAGGAGACAAAGTAACGTCAGCACACTTGTCTCTTGAGCACATAGGTTAGTGCCTTGTATGCGTTTGCTGTTCAGTGAACATTTTTTTCATGGAATGTTGAATGAAAGAGCCGGTGCTCATACTTAAGAGTACAAAGTGTTTGTGTCTCAATAAAGAGACACAGAGATTGGTATATTTTTTTTAAGACACGTGTTCTGGCTTCAGTAAGAAAGAAAGAATAGAACAAATGTGGTTTACATTACAGAGACGTTTCCTTTTATCTTCTACAACAGTCTGAGCGTGAGCAGTGTAGAGTTGTTAAAACAGCTTGGTGGCCCTGGGGACCTGGGTTCCTTTTAATTTCTTGTCCTGCCATCTCAACAGTTTCCATTTCTGGGCACATGATGGCCACTGCAGTTTTCACCACGCTGCCCCCTGTGACCAGCAGATGGGGAAAGAGAAAGAGGAAGTTGCTGCTTCATTTCAGCTCCTCGTCCCAGTGGTCTGGGAGCTAACTGCAGGAGAATGGGGGTGGGGGGCAAGTAAAATCTCCAGCTGTGTGATGGTTAATTTCATGTGGCAAGTTGACTGGATCATGCAGATGCCTACATATCTAATTAAACATTTTTTTTTAACTGAGTGCATCTAATAGGGTGTTTCTGGAAGAGGTTAGGAAAGGAAGTAAAGACAAGTATTGGGGGTGACACTTAGACATTTCTGCTCCAGTTGGCTTCTATTCTTGAGTAGCCTGCTGAAATAGGAGTTACTGAGAAATCTATAAAGATGAAACTGAGGATAACTGGCTCCTGGGAAGACTTTGATTCAATGTCCATCCTTTCCCAACTGTGCAGCTAAAGTTAATTCAGTAAAAGTAGATCTCCCTAGAGGAATGAGTCAGTGCAGCTTACATCCATTCATGTGAAAAAAACAAACAAACAAACAACCCTCTGATGCTCATACACCAGCTACGGGAAGTGTTAGGAGTCATCTACTGCTATTAAAGCACAAAGATTTAGAAGAAACAGTTCCCTTCTGAATTTGGATTCCTACACTTGTATGATTACACTTTATAGTGCGGGAGAGAAATGGGCAGGCTGATGATCAGCTCAGTGTGACTTAGGGGACATGATGACATAGGGGTCACTCTCTGTCTTCTCTGCAACAGAGTCTGAGAGCAGGCTTTGCCTGGAATTCTCTCCAGAATTCATGTCACATTGCGCTTGAGGGAGGTTGGGGACTACAGAAAAATCAAACGCAGAGTCTGGGAAGGAGAAAACGTCACTGAACTCTTTTCTTCAGGGTAGGAGGAGAATGAGTCCAGTAGTATTCCTGGGAGGAAAGTGAGACCCTCACACCAAGGGCTGAGACAGTGATAATTCTACACGGTTACATCTTTCACCAGATTATTTTTCAGCACATTTTACTCCCCCTCCCTCTCTTTGGAATAGATTATACTTTTCTTCTCAACTGACTTCTGCTTGGAAAATAGGAGGGAAGTGAACATATTGAATAAGAGCAGATAATGCAGGTACTATTTAAAGTGCTGGCACAGTTTGGCTGGGCTCACGGCCTTCAGGGATTTATCTTGAAAAGTGCAAGCCTGGGAGAGCCCCTACCCCTTCAACCTGGGCCCCATGGTAAAGATGAGTGAAGCAGACCTAAAGCCCACACAGTCTGCCGCCAAGCCTGCTACCCGAAGCTGGTTGTTGAACTGGGAGACATCAAAGGCCAGAAAATTTGGGAAAATCAAAATCTGAGCAGTGATCAAAAATGCCAAGTCTTTGGGTGAGGTCCAAGACCCAAAAGTGTGCAAATCAGAAGGAAAAACACGGAGAGTTTGATGTCAAACTTAGGAGTTTTCAAAGGGAAAAGTCATTTGACCCAGATAAAGTAGAGAGATCCATGGTGCCCACATGGAGAGCTTTTCATAACTATGAACAATTCTCCTTTTCTGTGAAATCTCTTTCTTTTTTTTCCACTTCCAATGCCAAGAGTGGCTCCATGATAGACCCTTAGAACAAGATAAGACTTTGAGTTTACCCAGACCAGTGGGTCTCAAACTTCAGAACTACTGGGAGCTTGTTAAAGCACAACCCACTGGGACCCAACCAAGACCTGTCTATTCAATAGGTCTGGGGGTGGAGAGTGGGCTCAGGTGTGTGGATGTGTATGTGGTGCAGATGCTGTCCAGCCAGAGAGGACACCTGGAGTCCACTGGTGGCTCAGATGGTAAAGAATCTGCCTGCACTTCAGGAGACCCAGGTCTGATCCCTGGGTCAGGAAGATCCCCTGGAGAAGGACATGGCAACCCACTCCAGTATTCTTGCCTAGAGAATTCCATGGACAGAGGAACCTTGTGGGCTACAGTCCATGGGAGCACAGTGAGTCAGACACCACTGACTCACACACACACACACACACACACACACACACACACACACACACACACACACACACACAATGTACACAAAGCCACTTCACTAGATTGGAAAGCTCAGACACAGACAGGGAGAAAGTGTAGCCGGAGGGTACCTGGCAAGAGTTGAATCACGCTTTCCCACCCAACCTAGAAATGTTTTCACCAACCCTGCCACCTTTCCATCACCCCTGGTGAGTTCCTGGTCATTCTAGTATGTCTACCCCCTATCCGCGACACTTCTATCTCCTAACTTGCCTCACTGCCTGAGCTTGACTCAGACAGTCAAATGTGTTTGGTGAATCTGAGAGCAAACAAGCAAATGGCAGGTAGTAACCGCTCAATAATATTAGCTGAGCTGAATTATATTTCCACAGGTGTTCCATATTTTTTTGTGCTTTCCAAAAATTGAATCTGTCCACAATAGTTGAAGATTTACCATCACTAAGAAAATAGTTTTCAGAAGAAAATTATCACTTGCATAAGAGTACATGACAGATGATTTTGTGTCAGGCATACTAGAGTTTACCCATGGACCGAAAGGGAACTGAGGGAAAGCCTAGATTCCAACTCCATCTAGATGGGGTCTGGCCATCCTCTTGAAATGTTGAGCCAAAAATATTTTAAAGTTATTTTTTCTTTGTGATCTAAACAATGCATGTTCAAGAAAAGTCCAAATGTCGGTTGAGGTGTGGGTATTGTGCAGAGTTCAAGTTAAAAGTCTGCAGTTGACACCGTTACTTAGTAATTTGTAACATGCCTTCCTGGGCTTTCCTGGTGGCTTGGTGGTAAAGAATTTGCCTGCCAATACAGGAGACTTGTGTTCATTTTCTGGGTCTGGAAGATCTCCTGGAGAATGAAATGGCAACCCACTCCAGTATTCTTGCCTGGGACATCCCAAGGGCAGAGGAGCCTGGTGGGCTACAGTCCATGGGGCTGCAAAAGAGTCTGATATAACTTAGTGACTAAACAACAACAACAGCAAACATACCTTTTTATCTTACGAATTTGTATTATGAGTTTTCCTAGAAACAATAGCATGCTCTGCCATATAGTGGCTCAGGAGGAATTCACAACATGGCCTGCCAGTTGGTTGTTGGACAGGGAAGCCTGGCATGCTGCAGTCCATGGGGTCGCAAAGAGTTGGACACGACTGAGTGACTGAACTGAACTGAATCACATGGAATATTTGTTCAGCATCTCATACTTTTAGAAGATGTTAATTGATGGAAGTTATTGGGTGCCCCAAAAGACTTGGGAATCCATAAGATGAGAAACATTAAACTGGTTGAAAAGAATAGAAAGAGATATGTGTTGTAGTCCCTTTAAATGTCACAGGGCAGGGTTCCATGTTCTATCAACGTATCCTCTAGTAGCATTCCTAGAAGTTATATATGCATATCCTTGTGATGCAGAGAACAAGACAGAGACTCAGGGAGATCAGGTGACTTATCTAAGGTCACATAACTAAAGGTGACGAAAATAGGATTTGAACCTGGGTCTCACTGATCCTATAGCCTGCGACACTGAATGAGATAATAACAGTAACGCTTGTTAATAATAACATATGATTTAGATGTTACATTTTGCAACCTCCACGTAGAACGCCTACCCCACCCCACTTTTTCCTACTCGCCTATTAGACCTCGGCTGAGATGTCACCATTCTGTCATATATATATATGGCATACTGAAAGGCCAAAATGGAGTGTGAAGAGACAAATCAAGCATCAGAACTCTACTAAGATATGGCAGGGAGTTGGGAATGATCAAACTTAGAATTTAAAATAATTTAATTTAATATGACAAGGACCGTAATGTGAAAAAAGAAAAAGACTTGTCAACAACCTAGAATGGTATATCCAGCAAAATTGTCCTTCAAAGGTGAAAGAGAAATTAAACCATTCCCAGATAAGCAAAAGCTGAAGGTGTTTTAACATTATTCTACCTAAAAAGAAAGAAAATTCTGCTTATGTGCGACAGCGTAGGTAAACCTTGGGAATATGATGCTAATTGAAATAAGCCAGCCCCCAAAGGACAAATATTGTATGATTCCACTTCTGTGAGGCACGCAGAGTAGTCAAATTCATAGAGATGAAAAGCAGAGTAGTGATTGCCAGAGTTTGGAAGTAGCCAAGGAAGAAGGGGGAGCTGTCACTTAATATACAAAGTTTCGGTTTAGGAAGATGAAAAAAATGCTGGAGATGGACAGTACACAACAACGTGAATGTACTTAATGCCACTGAGCTGTGTTACTTAAAATATTTAAAATAGTCAATGTTTTGTATATTTCATCACAGTGAAAAGTAAATACAACCCAGTTCTTAATTTGCGTGATGACCACTTTTCTCTTTTTTTCAGAAAAAGGAACTATTGTGTCTTACCTTAATACAGAGACATCAAAAACTTTCAATCAGTTGATCCTCTTTCAAAGCTTAAATGAGTTCATTAAGATTCTCAAAAAGAGTTTTATCACCTTTGTCCATTGCTTAAGTCGAAGTGTCCCTTTATGATCTTTAAATATTCATTAATATGAAAACGAGGCATCTCTCTTCACACATTTTCATTGCTGGATCTGGAGTGTGAAGGTGAAGTGGATGTAAACAAACCTGCTAGGGTTCCTGCAGCTACTTAAGGCCCAAATTGATTGCAGAGTTTGAATACAGGGCTGCTAGATGAAATTAGGGGAGGGAATGACTTGAGTTGCAGGGAAGATGAACTCAACTGGAATTTGTGACTTGGGCTCCTTTCCATCATGATTAATGGTCATTGGCCCTGTTCATATCCATTTAGGCTTATTCCCAGCACACAAGAGAGCCAGTCTTGCTATTGCAGAGTTAAGCATGGTCACGACTCCTGCTGCAAAGGCTGCCTGGCCTGGGGAGGTCCTACCATCTGCTGGCACACCCCCTCTGTCATGCTGTCTCTGGCAAACAGGTGTATAGGCAACACAATTGGCTGCTGGGGCCGAGCCAAGGCTGGGTGGCCGAGGGCGGCGGTGATTTACCTGCTGGGTGGTGGAGGGTCAGATAGAGACTCTGGGGCTTGGAAAAAAATTCATGCCTTATTCTGAGAACTGAGACAAGTTACTTAATTTCTTTTCATTTCAATCTCTTCTAAAAAATGGGGATGAGAGGTGCCTGGCAGGGATAGTACGTGATAAGCCCAACTCACTGTAGCTAAGTTTTCCCTGAGTCTTATCTCTATTATTTTTTTAAGCTTTATTGATGCTATGTATTTTTGGCTGTGATGGGTCTTCATGGCTGCCCACGGGCATTCTCTAGTCACGGAGAGTGGGCTATTCTTCGTCACCTGCATGGGCTTCTCATTGCAGTGGATTCTCTTGTGGTGGAGCACATGCCCTAGGGTGTGCAAGCTTCAGTAGTTGTGGCACACGGGCTTAGCTGCTCTGCGGCACGTGGGATCTTCCCGGAGCAGGGATGGCAATCTTTCACGAGCAGGAAGATTCTTCTTCACTGGACCGACAGGGAAGCCTCTCATCTCTGTCATTCACTATGGTGTCCCGAGCAAAACAACTCGATTCTTGCCTTGACACTTTTGAATGAGCCTCTCTGAAGACCTGGGTATAAAATGTCCTCCCACTGCTTTACAAAGTACTGCTAATCTTCCAGCATGTAGCCAGATGCCATTCACTTTTCCTTTTAGGAAGGCCAAAGTGAAAGTGAAAGGCGCTCAGTCTTGTCCGATTCTTTACAGTGCATGTAATTCTCCAGGCCAGAATACTGGAGTGGGTAGCCTCTTCCCTTCTCCAGTGGATCTTCACACCCCAGGGGCTGAACCCAGGCCTTCGGCACTGTAGGCAGATTCTTTACCAGCTGAGCCACAAGGGAAGCCCTTTAGGAAGGTAACCGTCCCCTTTTCTCCAGGAGAGACAAGTGATGCTAAGTAGCTCTCTATCTTCTGCTCCGCTTCCATGTCCTGGCCATATTTCCAGTGTCAGGCTGTGCTCGTAGAATCGTTCGCTGTTCTGTCTCCTGCCCTAGTCATTGCTCTGTCCCAGGTATTTGCAGACCTCTGTCGTACAACACCTGACAATAAACGTTTTGGATTCTGAGGGACCGTACAGTCTCTGTGGTAACTGGTCAGCTGTGCTGTTGTACTGAAAATACAGCCATGGACACTGGGTAAACAAATGTGTGTGGCTGTATTTCCAAAAACTTTATTTACAAAACAGGCTATAATCCAGAATTGGCTCATAGCCACAGGCACATCCCATGCACGTAGCACAGAGCTTGGCACAAAAAGCATTGGGAAATGTATTTGTCTCAAATTCTAGACTTAAGTCTGGCCCTGAAATGTTCTTTTTCCAGCAGTATGTTCTGTCTCTGTCTAGGATGGGCTTGCTACATGCAAACAGAAGTCCAGGGAAGCCCACGTGTGAGTTTTGCTCCAGAGGCTAGATATTGTGTTTTTCTTGTTTGGGGCAAAAGCATAGGACATAGGATAGTATGGAAGAGGTACTTCCTGTTCATGGAATTGGGAGACCTGAGCAGAATCCCTAGTTTGGGCACTTAATGTGAAATCCTAGGGTGGTGATGTCATCCTTTTGAGTCTCAGATGGTTCAAGGGGTAAAGAATCTGCCTGTAATGCAGTAGACCAAGGAGACTCAGGCTGGGAAGATCCCCTGGAGAAGGAAATGGCAACTCACTCCAGTATTCTTGCTTGGAAACCCCATGGACAGAGGAGCCTGGTGGGCTACAGTCCATGGGGTGGCAAAGGTTTGGACATGACTGAGCAGCATCATCAAAAGTTCATGTATGAAAGTGTCTGTGTGCCTCCACTAGCAAATGTAGTGAGGACCACACATGATATTGCATTGTGAGCTGCCTCGCTAGCCAATATCATTATTATTATTATACCCAGATCCTAGATTATTCCTATTACTATTCTTAGATTATTTCTGCTATCTATTCTGGTAGGGAAGTGTCTGTATTCATTCATTCATTCATTCATTCATTCAACTCAATTACTCATTCAATAACAATGTAAAAACAACTCAGGAAGTCATAAACATAAAATGATGCCCAAGTCTTTTCCTCAATCTGTATTTCCAAAACTTCTGAATTTCCTCCCCTGGCTCTGAACCTGACCCAGACACTCTTCTTCGAGTCTGATCTTTTCCTTTCAAGGATGTGTAATCCTAGATTCTAAAGGCAAAGATCATAAAAAAGAGAACAGAAGAAAAAACTGGATTCTGATCAGTTTCTGTTGTCTTCAAAATATCTTAAACATTTTTTAAAAATTTCAGTTTGGTTATTTTATATAAAAATCAAACTTCTCTGAAGAAATCGAGGTGACACCATTGGGTTTGCATTTTTCCATGACACTCATTGGCAAGCCCCCAAATCTCAAGTAGATTCCTTTCTCATACATTCTCAAAACATTCTGGTTTCGTTATAGCATTCAACATAGTTCATACTTTTACATTTATTTCTACAAATATATAATGTTTATGCATTACTATGCATTACCGACAAGAGAGTAATATCCAGGTATGACTTACTTATGCTGCATCCCAGTCACTAATAAAGAATCTGCTTTAAAGTGGGCCATTCACAAATACTTGTTGAAGAAAGACACGCTCTGAATCAATGAGAAAATAACATGACAGTAGTATGTTCATCTCTCCATCTCATTCTCTGCTACTGTGACAACCCGATAAACCATGCCCTTCAATAGGCAGCCAGTTCTCAGTCTTTTGAAAAGTTGATCCATAAAGCCTAAAACTCTTGTCATCTAAGTCCAAGTATTGGAAGTATAATGACTTCATAGTGATGTCTTTCAGCCACTTAATGACCCTAAACATTAAAGAAATTAGAATTGGCAGAGTCTGCTGGGCTATTGTTTTTTAACTTATTGGAGTTTCCACATGGTGGTTTTTATGCTGCCAACTAGTATCGTACTGAGGATTTATAGGCAATAAAACATAGACAGATCCCCAACCATAATCACAGTCATGGGCTGCACGTGGGAAAACAGTCTCTGATTTACACTGCCTGATGAGACCATGATTGGCTATAACCATACTTTTATTTTACACATTGGCTTTCTTCAAAGGATATGAGGTCCTTGAGCATATGGTTTATGACCTCACCAACAAAAAATAATCAGGACACCTATAGACAAGGCAGGTCCATCATCAGCAAAGCTTCTGCAGAGCTCTTAGCATATCAGTCCCTCACTCTTCTAGGTTGTTCCTATTTGAACGAATCCATTAGCCTCAGAAACTGAGCAGCTACAAGGTTCCAACTCTGAGAACACGGATAATCTCCCCGATGTGGTACAAAGCCCTCTGCAGGCTGACTCCACTCATGGACTTTCCAGCAAGGATTCCCTGATCCTTTCAGCCAAAGTCCCCATCTCCAGGTCATCCTTCCTAGTGCTCTTAGCACTTTGCCAACTCTTCTGCCACATGTGAAACAGATTGCACTGGCTCACTGACAAAGGATAGGTCTTCATAGGGTATGGCCCGATACCGACCTTTACTCGCTGCATGAATTAGGTCCATCAACTAATTCTCTCATCCTCAGTCTTCCCATTTTGTGAAATCGAAGTAACTCCACTGATTTTGCATAGTTGGGAGGAATATTTGAGATATTATACGTAAAGTACTTAACTGTACAGATGGCATTAAATAAATATTAAATGCCTTTTCTTAGGACTTCCCTGGTGGTCCAGTGGTTAAGACCCTGAGCTTCTACCATATGGAGCTTGTGTTCAATCCCTGGATGGGAAACTAAGATTACACATGCCCAGTGATGGGGCCAAAAAATATGCAAATATATAAACTCTTTTTCTTCTCAACTATAGGAAATGGGTTATACCTTTTTATCCATACTTCTTGGCAGAGTTCCTGCTGAGTTGAAGGAGATCCATAAAAACTTAATAAAGGAAAGGAGGGAAATTCAAAGTCATTAAGTGGCATGGGTCATTTAATGATAACAGAAGCAATACAAACAAGAATTAGGAATTTCACAAACCTTATCCAAGAAAAAGTAGATTTAAGACATATGAATGGATGTTTCTTGACAAAAAAACAACAAAACTGCATGGTCAACATAACCCCCTTGGCAAGCTTCCTTCCGAGGGTTTAATATAAGGCCTTTCCAAAAAAATCTATTTTACTGTTTGACATTTGATTTCCTTCTATTAGTAGGAAGTCCTTAATTTTCTCCTCTATGGGTTCACTGATCTCAATGACAAATACAAGACCCTGGGGTTTAATAGGTCCAATGAGCCTATCTGAGTCGCAAAGCCATGCAGGGTGGAGACTGAACAATCTCAGTCCTCTATGGACCATTCTCTACTGCACTGATGAGATCAGTGTCACACTGTTAAACAGCAAAGCTCTCCCAGCCTCTGGAGAGGGTATCCTTGACCTCCAGCCTGGTGATCTAAGCACTCCGTCACCCTGGTCCTGCAATTACTTAACACAGGAAGTGAAGGAAAAGAGGATGAGGTCTCATTGTCCACACAGTCACGGTCACCCCACACCCACGTGATGTGAGCTCCACATTCATCAGTGTCCCAGCAGTGTCCCAAGGGATTTAAGAAATTATTAACTAAATTAATTAAAGCGACAATTTCAGAGCAGGAGTGGCCAAGTAAAAACAGAATCTGTGCCTTTCAGAAGCTGTATTTGTAACAGCATCTTTGAATACCCCAGCTACACCAGGGTGAATCATGTTTCACAAAGCACTTTGCCACATGCAACTTTGGTCATTCTTGGCCAGCATCTCCCCAGATTTGCAAATGGGTGATCATTTGCTTTTCTTTATACAGTGGAATCCACAAGATAAAATTTAATATGATGCTAACAGAAAGCCTAATTTGACCCATAGAATATTTTGCCCCCACTCTGAGTACAGCCTTTAGTTACTGCCTCAGTAAAGCCAGAAGGTAGAGAGAGGCTGATGCAGAGTCTGTGTAAGAGACACGGGCTTCTCAGGTGGCTCTAGGTAAAGAATCTGCCTGCAGTGCAGGAGACGAGGCGATGTGGGTTTGATCCCTGAGTTGGGAAGATCCCTTGGAGGAGGGCATGGCAACACACTCCATTACTCTTGTCTGGAGAATTGCATGGACAAAGGAGCCTGGTGGGCTACAATCCATGGGGTTGCAAAGAGTCGGACACTGCTGAAGCGACTGAGCATGCACACACTCATGTTCTTTCAGGGCATGATGATGAAAAATGGAAGTGCAATTTTATAAGCAGTGCCAAGTGCACAAATTGGACTCTGTAGCCCCTCTTTGGGGACCTTCTTTCAAACACACACCCTTCAGTTTTCATTTACCATCTCAGAAATTCATTTGTTATTCCTAGCTGTACCTGGGTCCAGGGCTCCAAAATAAAATCTATAATCATTAGGATTTTAGGAAAGAACAGGAGGCACTCTCTCCAATGTAGTTTCCATCCTTTTGGTGCAGCCTTTTATTATTCAAACTTGTCAAGTCACACGAGGATTGATAATAGGATATTGGAGATTTAGACCAGCCAGGTAGGCAGAGCTCCATCATGAATTAGACTCAGGCTGTTTCAGGGTGTGGGTTAGGGATAGACGTTCAGAAATGAAAATGAAGACCAGAGCAAAAAGATTTATCAAAATTATGCCATGTCTGGTTCTCAATTTTATAAATATTTTAATGAGAAGTGAAAAATGAAAGCTAATTTCCAGGTAGTTTTTGCTATTTCATATGTAAAATGGATAATAATAGTATTTTCTTCCCCAAAGGGTTTTAAGACTAAATAGTGAAGTGAAGTGAAATGAAAGTCACTCAGTTGTGTCTGACTCTTTGCGACCCCATGGAAAATACAGTCCATGGAATTCTCCAGGCCAGAATACTGGAGTGGGTCACCTTTCCTTTCTCCAGGGTATCTTTCCAACCCAGGGATCAAACCCAGGTCTCCCACCTTGCAAGCGGATTCTTTACCAGCTGAGCCACAAGGGAAGCCCAAGGATACTGCAGTGGGTAGCCTATCCCTTCTCCAGCAGATCTTCCTGACCCAGGAGTCAAACTGGGGTCTCCTGCATTGCAGGCAGATTCTTTACCAACTGAGCTATCAGGGAAGCCCTAAGACTAAATAAAGTAAATATTTATTCACTTCAATCATTTGTTAAATGAGGCAGGGGGTAAAAATATATAGGTAGATAGATAGATAGGCAGGCAAGGAAATAGTAAGTAAATATAGATACAGAGGAACCAGACATCAAATTGCCAACATCCACTTCATCATAGAAAAAGCAAGAGAGTTCCAGAAAAACATCTATTTCTGCTTTATTGGCTATGCGAAAGCCTTTGGCTGTGTGGATCACAAGAAACTGTGGAAAATTCTGAGAGAGATGGGAATACCAGACCACCTAACCTGCCTCTTGAGAAATCTGTATGCAGGCCAGGAAGCAACAGTTAGAACTGGACATGGAACAACAGACTGGTTCCCAATAGGAAAAGGAGTACCTCAAGGCAGTATATTGTCACCCTGCTTATTTAACTTCTATGCAGAGTACATCATGAGAAACACTGGACTGGAAGAAACACAAGCTGGAATCAAGATTAATGGGAGAAATATCAATAACCTCAGATATGCAGATGACACCACCTTTATGGCAGAAAGTGAAGAGGAACTAAAAAGCCTCTTGATGTAAGTAAAAGAGGAGAGGGAAAAAGTTGGCTTAAAGCTCAACATTCAGAAAACGAAGATCATGGCATCCGGTCCCATCACTTCATGGGAAATAGATGGGGAAACAGTGGAAACAGTGTCAGACTTTATTTTTGGAGGGCTCCAAAATCACTGCAGATGGTGATTGCAGCCATGAAATTAAAAGACACTTACTCCTTGGAAGAAAAGTTATGACCAACCTAGATAGCATATTCAAAAGCAGAGACATTACTTTGCCGACTAAGGTCCGTCTAGTCAAGGCTATGGTTTTTCCTGTGGTCATGTATGGATGCGAGAGTTGGACTGTGAAGAAGGTTGAGTGCCGAAGAATTGATGCTTTTGAACTGTGGTGTTGGAAAAGACTCTTGAGAGTCCCTTGGACTGCAAGGAGATCCAACCAGTCCATTCTGAAGGAGATCAGCCCTGGTATTTCTTTGGAAAGAATGATGCTAAAGCTGAAACTCCAGTACTTTGGCCACCTCATGAGAAGGGTTGACTCATTGGAAAAGACTCAGATGCTGGGAGGGATTGGGGGCAGGAGGAGAAGGGGACGACCGAGGATGAGATGGGTGGATGGCATCATGGACTCTATGGACGTGAGTCTGAGTGAACTCCAGGAGATGGTGGTGGACAGGGAGGCCTGACGTGCTGCGATTCATGGGATCACAAAGAAGCAGACACGACTGAGCGACTGAACTGAACTAAACTGATAGATACATAAGTAGAGACTGACAATTACTCATTGATGGTGAATGTTAAAGCCTTGAGTTCAGTGTCCATCATTCACTTTGTTCTTCAGTCAATAAGTCATGTCTGACTTTTGCCACCCCATGGACTGCAGCATGCCAGGCTTTCCTGCCCTTCACTATCTATCTCCTGGAATTTTCTCAAACTCATGTTTATTGAGTTGGTGATGCCATTCAACCATCTCATTCTCTGTTGCCCCCTTCTCCTCCTGCCTTCAGTCTTTGCCAGCATCAGGCTATTTTCCAGTGAGTTGCCTCTTCACATCAGGCGACCAAAGTATTGGAGCTTCAGCTTCAGCATCGATCCTTCTAATGAATATTCAGAACTGATTTCCTTTAGGATTTACTGGTTTGATCTCCTTCCCTGTCAAGGGACTCTCAAGAGTCTTCTCTAGCATCACAATTCAAAAGCATCAATTTTTTAAGCACTCAGTCTTCTTTATGGTCCAACACTCACATTTGTATGTGACTACTGGAAAAATCATGGCTTTGACTATATTGGACCTTTGTTGAAAAAGTGATGTCTCTCCTTTTAATATGCTAAATTTGTCATACTGTTCCTTCCAAAGAGCAAGTATCTTTTAATTTTATGGCTGCAGTCACCATCCTAGTTTACTGATGATTACTGCTATGTACATCTTCCAATCATAATAAGAACCACAAGGGCTGGCTCAGCCAAAACATTATCAATGGGCTGAGACTGACATGAAACATAGAACTATTGCTGTTTTAACCACTTTTCTATTTGGACATTTGCATTGGCCACTTGTGTGTATATATGCATATATAAAAATGTACACATAAATATCTTTACATATGTACATTTTATTAATTTTATAGTATTGAAATATTTTCCCCAGTATTTTGATTCTGAGTTGCGTTTTTTATGCCATTAAAAAGAAAGACATTTTATTCCGATATCTCCAATTTGAGGCAAAGGGAAATCTAATTTAGTCAAAAGTCTGAATTCTAGGATTATTTTAAAGGGCAGTTATTGTATTATTTAGAGGAAAGACAGAAGAAGGTTCAAAATGAAATAAAATCTTTCTGAAACAGAGATAAGTCAGACATAATGGATAAAATTGATGATGTGAGTGAACACATCACTCACATCACTCAAAACCCAGTTTGGTTATAAACTGGGTTTCTTTAAATGGTCCAAAGTATTCGTTCTTGGAGTTAGGCAGGTGAAACTTTTTCCTTGCAAACTGTGTTTAATAATACTCATTACATGTTTAAGACTTTCCCTCAGACTTTCAATTTCAACTAATGTTTCTTTGAGTATTTATTATGAATCCACCCCTTTCACACATTTGACTAAGTTAAGAGAACTCTGTAAGGGTTGGTATTCTCATCCCCATTTAAAGGGAGAAGATCAAAGCTCATAGACATTAAAGAACACAGGCACAGAAATCAAGAAAAACTAACTTCCCAGTAGGAGAAAGATTTAAACCTAAACTTTTTGCTTTTAAACCCAATACTCTTTTATGGTATCAAAAATTTATCCCATAGAACACACTTCAACAGAAATCATGAATATTTACCAAAAATCAGGTTTAGCCAGCATGGAATGATGCTTCTGAAATGTTCAAGTTGGGGCATAAATGTTAAAAGAAAAATTGATACTGAAATAAGGGCCACCCTGAAGTTAATTAACAAAAATTTTACAAGAGTGAT
Source organism: Nanger dama (assembly GCA_917880005.1). NCBI lineage: Eukaryota > Metazoa > Chordata > Mammalia > Artiodactyla > Bovidae > Nanger > Nanger dama. Next base: position 4,340,998 of record CAKJTW010000074.1, on the reverse strand, counting down.
GAGTTATAAGCACTATGTTTAAGTGAAACAAACATTGTTTAAGTACTTCATGAACAAAAACATGCTAATAAACAGAGGGTGGAGTGTGCCCACACTGACATCAGTTAAAACAGAGACACCCAAATGGATATAAAAACTGTTGACGGAAACTGCTTGAAGTTGGTCATCTTGAAGGCAGTCTGTGTAGCAAGAGAAGCTATTGATTTTTGGCGTGCTGGTAAGAGTTAGTGGACTAGAAAATGTATCTTCATTTTCCTCATCCTGGAAATAATCATCTGTACAATAATAGAATTGTTATCACAAGTGTAAAGTAAAAAACTCCTTGGTAAGCCTCATCTGAGACAGCATTGGTAAAACATATGGCATTTATGGAAATTCTTTCCCTTCAATGCTCATAATTACAGAGTTCAGCTGCTTTCATGTGATGGAGGCAAACCAACCTGCCATCACATTATGAGCAGCCGTTAGAAACCACAGTCATTGAGAGAGGGATGTCTCCTGTGACAACATGTGGAGTCAAAAGGAGGTTTGCATTTAGTTCAAGACCTCCAAATAATGTGACTGTAGAGAAAGACAGTGTCCTTCGAATCTGGTGGCATTCACTAGTGTATAATATGCTTCAGAATCCAATTCTAGAAAGATGGTTACTTTATCAAATTTCTGCATCCACGTCTCAACTCCTCCTGCCAACCACCTCTATGAATTTAAAGTCAGCTGGACATGTGAGACCTGATGAAGGAAAGTAAAGCCTTGGGACATGTAGAAAACCAGACATAAATGCTGCTAAGGATTTCTGCTCCCTAGATCAGATGAAGGCCTCAGAACCAATGCAGAGAATCCTAGAGTAAGGAGTAGATCATGACAGCACTAGGAAGAGTAGGACTTGAAAAGATCTTGGGCTCCCAAAGGGTTCAGAGACTGGAAAAAATATTCCTAGGGAAACCTGTTGACCTTGATTTCAGAGCAGCTTTCTAGGAACTGAAGAGTCATTTGTTGAGCTGAGTCTTGTAGTTTGTTAAGCAATGGCACCCACTCGGGTACTTTTGCCTGGAAAATCCCATGGACGGAGGAGCCTGGTGGGCTGCAGTCCATGAGGTCGCTAAGAGTTGGACACGACTGAGATACTTCACTTTGACTTTTCACTTTCATGCATTGGAGAAGGAAATGGCAACCCACTCCAGTGTTCTTGCCTGGACAATCCCAGGGTCGGGGGAGCCTGGTGAGCTGCCGTCTATGGGGTCGCACAGAGTTGGACATGACTGAAGCGACTTAGCAGCAGCAGCAGAAGGGCAGAGACTAAGGTGCCTATCTCATCTTTGAGAACTGATGCTAAGATAGCCTGATAGCTGAACTTGAGCCCCACAGAATGGGCAATGGAAATTTGCAGTCTGTACAAAAGGGATCTAACAGACAGAGAAAATGCTGGAGAATCTGGCAACCTCAACAAACAAAATAATAACACTTAAGATTACATTACAGTATGCAAAAAAAAAAAAAAAAGGACTTCAGAGAACCAGATAATGTCAGTTTTCATTATTCATGGCTGTCATTTTATACATAATGCTGCAAACACTCAGTTAGCAAATACTGAACTACTGCTCTTTGGAGAGATAAAGGGTCAGGTTCCTACAAGCTTCTAACCACAGCATTTTCATTAGCCTATCAATATATAGCTTTGTTTTACATGTGTTTGTGTTTAAGGACACTTTATCTATTACATATTGTTTGTTCACTAACATTGTACTTAACAGGTGAACAGATAACAATAAAGGGATATAAAAAATAGTTAATACATTAAAAATGCATTTAGTTAAAGAAAGGCTGGAGTCTGAATCCTGAAAGTCTCATATGATCTAGGCAAGACTGATATTAGACAAGATACACCAAGCCAAAGTCAGACAAGGTACTTTGTTTTTGAATCTCAGGGATAAAGAGAAAACATTTGAAGCTTCTATACAGAAAGAACAATAATTTACAAAGACACAAAAGGATCAAACTGGCATGGAAATTCTTATCCACAGTCCCAAAGTAGAACATACTGGAATAGCACTGTGAGAATGCTGACAATGGATTTTCACCCAAGACTTCTACCTCCAACTAAGATGATATTCATCTGCTGTTGGGAAAGAAGTTTGCAGGTATTTAAGGGTTCAGGGAATGTATTACCTACACCTCACAGAAGAAAATACTGAAGTACAGACTCTAATGAAACAAGAAAGGAATCAAATGAGAGATCTCAAGACAGGAGAAGACGGGATGGAAGGGTGAGGAGTAAATAAAATAAGAGTCTAGGTTGTCATTGTTTAGTTCCTAGGTTGTATCTGACTCTTTTTGAGACTCCACAGACTATAGCCCACTGTCCACGGGATTTCCCAGGCGAGAATACTGGAATGGGTGGCCATTTTCTTCTCCAGGAGATCTTCCCATCCTAGGAACTGGACCTGAGTCTCCTGCACTGGCAGACAGGTTCTTTTCCACTGAGTCACCAGAAAAGCCCCAAGAGCAGAGACAAAGATTACATAATTATTGAAAGTCTTGGAAGGCATAGCATACATACCAAAGAAGAGTTCCTAAAATAAAGTCACATTCTATAAGACAAAATGTCTAAAAGTAGAAGAACCAAACTCCTTCTGTGAATAAAACCCTAAAGATGTGTGATAGACCAGAAGATAGAAGTAAAAATACTTTAAACTCTTATTATGCTGAAGTAACAAGCTAGCAATGGGCAGGTGAGTTAAAAATCTTGCCCACGAGTAATAACTGATACCTTATGTTAGTACAATAGAAGAATTCTGAGAAAGGGGAGGTAATTGGTGGTGGTATCAAAAAGGACAACATAAATTCTAAACTAATAAAGGGATAAATAGAGATGTATAGTAACTAGAAGAGTCCACCACAAGAAATAAAAGGAAAACCCTGGAAATGACAATATGCAATAAATAATAAATAGAATATGAAAGAAACAAATCCTCTATCAGTTTCAGTTTAGTCGCTCAGTTTTGTCCGACTCTTTGCTGCCCCATGGATTGCAGCACGCCGGGCTTCCCTGTCCATCACCAACTCCCATAGCTTACTCAAACTCATGTCCATCAGGTTGGTGATGCCGTCCAGTTAATTTATCCTCTGTCATCCCATTCTCCTCCTACCTTCAGTCTTTCCCAGTATTAGCGTCTTTTCCAGTGAGTCAGTTCATATCAGGTGGCCAAAGTATTTGAGTTTCAGTGTTAGCATCAGTCCTTCCAATGAATATTCAGGACTGATTTCCTTTAGAATTGTCTGGGTTTATCTCCTTGCAGTCCAAGAGACTGAAAATCCTTATAGTTGTTCTTTATACTTTATGTGAATGACAAAGACTGCCAAACTTACTTAAAAATAAAACCTGTCTCCATATGGTTGACACAAATGAATTTAAGATAAAGTAATAGAGAAAACTGAAAATAAAAAATGCATAAAAATATACCAAAGAATACAGTAAGAAAGTAAAAACAGAAACATTAGTATTATATACACTGGAATTAATTCACATGTTGTACATATTTATAAATTGTATGTGTGTGTGTGTGTATATATATATATATATATATTCCCTGTTCTTTGAATATATATCATACATTTTTACATATGTCCAACAACCATTTAGACAAGAATAAATACTGGAGTGGGTTGCCATTTCCTTCTCTAGGAGAACTTCCCAACCCAGGGATTGAACCCAGGTCTCCTTCATTGTACGTAAACGTTTTACCATCTGAGCCACAAGGACCGAGCAACAAACATTTTCAAAAATTGATCATATTTATTGTGAGAGACTAGCTGCCAATAGAGACCACCAGTCGGAGTTCAGAGAAAAGCAGTTTATTGGCAATTTCGGATCCGGGCCCCCACCAAGCCAATAGAAGGTGGGGAGCCCCGAACACCCGCTTTGGGAGCCTTTTATCCTATTGTGCAGGGGAGGAGGGGGGGGAGGCTACTCGGCAGAGCATGATTGGTGGGCAGGCAGGTAAGGTTTATGTAACTATTGGTGACAATTTGCAGTTAGCGTCTAGTCCCTGTCTCCTAGAGCTAGATCCTGTTTCTTAGGTTGCAGGGCAAACATTGCAGTGACACATCTGGTATCCATTGTTCCCTTTAAAATTTGGGGCTTTTCGTCCCAATAAAGCTGACCTAGTATTCAACTCCCTGGGAAACAGTTTACTTCCTTCTTCATTTTCTTCCTCCTTGAGAATTCCAGACTCCTCTCTCCTTGGGGACCCCTAGACTTCTTAACAACCTGCCTAGGAAATGACTCTCTTTCATTCCCCCTTTTCTTTTAGGAGAATTATGTTGCCTAGGGAGAAGAAGCGTCGTTTTCATTTCGTAACTGCTTCCGAGCTGAGAAGGGGCGTTGTCCCTAAACTGGGGAGGCAACATATTCTCCTAGTCCTCATATTGAGGATATCTGATCCAGGGGCCCCAAGTAGTAGTTGGAGGAAGTTGCAGCAGTAGCAGGAGTTTGAGCAGCCATTTGTAACTTAAAAGCTTTCATGCGGCTAGAAACAAATCCAGTTATACAGTTACAGATGTAAGGCAACATAGTCATTAAAACAAGTTAAAATCAAAATTAGAAGTCACATTAAGTCCATAGTTAAAGTGCAACATATTGCACCAGTCCATTTTACAGTTGGTAGATGTCCTCAGATGAAGAAGAGGCATCACATGTTATTGTTGTCAAAGGTATTTACAGACTTGGAGAAAGCCTTTTTTTTTTTTGAAGTGGAGATGCCACCATGGAAAGCCTTTTACTGATGAAGAGGGGAGTGCTCCACAGACCCAGCAGTTAGAACGATTGTGGAATGCAGCATAGGTGTGAGCCCAGGACAGGAAGGCATTGTCTTGGGGATCAAACGGCAGACTCAGGACTTTTGGAGTCAGCAGAAGTAAGCTCACACAGGTTATCAGGCCTATCTGAAAAGTACAAAGTCAGAGCATAGAAGGTAAAGACATAAAAAGATGTCACTTAGTTTTGGTCAGGGTGTCACCTCTTAACTCGAGTGTGATGTATCCACGAATCAATTCCTGGCACTTTGACAGCTCAATTCCTGGCTCAAATAGAGGCTTGCTTGACTCAGAGGTAGGGTCTGGAGTCGTCTCCCGGAGTTCTGTTAATGCCTGTTGAAAAGCTGAGAGCTGAGTTACATAACTAGTTAATTCCAAGGCTTCAGGGTCTATAACAATGTCTGTGCATAAGAAAGGCCTTTTATAAATGTTCAGCTAGAGGGAGAGGAAGGGAGGGCTCCATATTCATAAAAACAGAGGCATGGACCTTGCTCAGTATATCCCTCCCCAAAGGGGTGAGGGAGATTCTGGCACGATCAGAAACTCATGTGAAAATAGCACAGACTCCCAGTTGTAAGATAAAGAATAACTGAAATAATACCTTTTGGCTCGTCCAGACAGTCCCATTACGCAAGCGGATCGGGAAGAAAGTGGGCCAGGGGCTTCAGTAAGCACAGAGTAAGTTGCCCCAGTATCTAAAAGGAAATTGACGGATTGGCCCCCCACAATTATCAATACCCAGGGTTCCTCAAGTATAATTAGGACGGGAGCTTGTGTGGGGACCCCCTGGCACCTTCAGTCCTGATTGTCTTGAGAGTCTGACCCCCGGAGACCTACGCCTCTGAGGACAGTCTCTCTTCCAGTGTGGTCCTTTGCAGACTGGACATGGAGCCGGGGGCGGCTTAGATGCCTGAGGGCAATCTCGCTTGAGGTGCCCCTCCTTTCCACAGGAATAGCAAGCCCATCCCTTTTAACATAGGTCCCTCTGGGCATTTTTTTTTTTAATATTTTTTACCGTAATAGACCGTCTGAGCCAGTTGTAACAGAGTATTTAAGACTGATTTGGTCCATACGCCCGTTTTTGTAGCTTATGGCGGATATCTGGAGCCGACTGAGTGATAAATCTATCTTTTAAGATCACTTTTTCTTTTTTACTTTCGGGATCAATCTCAGTGAATCTGCGAAGAGCTTTTGTTTAGTCTATCTAGGAATTTACCAGGAGCTTCCTTCTCCTCCTGTTCTATGTCTGCCAATTTGCTATAGTTTAAAGGCTTAGAACGGGCCTGCCTGAGCCCTTCAAGAATACATCTGACAAAATGACTCTGATCCCATCTTCCTTTTTAGCTGTGTTGTAGTCCCATTCTGGTTCTATAGTTGGGACCGCCTGATTCCCAGTGGGGAGGGCCACTATCTCATTTTCCCGCTTCCCTACTGATTCATTACCAAGCCATTCATCCCCATAAGCAAACCGCTTTTCCCAAAACTTGAGTCTTTGAGTTAGGAGTCAGCGTTTGTCCCAAGATATACATCACATCCTTCCAAGTAAGGTCATAAAGCAGAATAACACCTTTAAAAGCTCTAAAATATTTTTCTGGGCCCTCTAAATAGTCTCCCAGATCCTCCTTGATTTTTTTTTTTCTTGATAAGGAAAAGGCATATTAACTCTCATAGAGTAACCTTTAACCTCTGAGATGTTTTGGGGCTAAAGCTCCATCTAGCTTCCAAACTTTCAATTTCTCAATAAAGAAAGATTTAATCAAATAAATGCTCAAATTAATGAAATATATAAAAAGGAATATATTTTAGGATAAATACATAAAAATCTGATTCTTTGAAAAGATTAATGATATAAATAAATGTCTTATGATGCTGACTAATGAAAAAAGACAAATAGTAAAATATTCATGGTTCAGAATGAAATGGGAGGTGTAAACACATATGAAAGAGATTTTAAGAAATACAAGTTAATAATATGTATCTATCCATAGCAAATAAACATGTAAATAAACCCCCAAAATGAATATCTTCCAATCAAACTACAAACTTTCCTAGAAGAAAGAGAAACAGATTAATTATTTTAAAAAAGAGGATTGGAAAAGTGATTAGAGATTTGGTCTGAGGACCAGATGGCTTATTTCCAATGTTTTTCGAACCTTCTGACAATACAAGAAAACCGAAATGCTTAACTTTTAAAATAACCGTGCAGCCAGCATAACCTTGATTCTAAGCTTAGTGTTAACATTAAATACTCAAAAATTCTTTAGAAAAGAAAGCAATGACAGTTATTACAAAATAATTCTAAAATATTTAAAAAATAGAAAAATAATCACAAAAACCTTCGTTATCATATGGGAGGCCACAATTTTAACAGTAACTAATAAGATCATGTGTGGATCACAATAAACAGTGGAAAATTCTGAAAGAGATGGGAATACCAGACCACCTAACCTGCCTCTTGAGAAATCTGTATGCAGGTCAGGAAGCAACAGTTCCAACTGGACATGGAACAACAGACTGGTTCCCAATAGGAAAAGGAGTATGTCAAGGCTGTATATTGTCACCCTGCTTATTTAACTTCTATGCAGAGTACATCATGAGAAACGCTGGACTGGAAGAAACACAAGCTGGAATCAAGATTAATGGGAGAAATATCAGTAACCTCACATATGCAGATGATACCACCCTTATGGCAGGAAGTGAAGAGGAACTAAAAAGCCTCTTGATGTAAGTAAAAGAGGAGAGTGAAAAAGTTGGCTTAAAGCTCAACATTCAGAAAACGAAGATCATGGCATTCGGTCCCATCACTTCATGGGAAACAGATGGAGAAACAGTGGAAACAGTGTCAGACTTTATTTTGGAGGGCTCCAGAATCATTGCAGATGGTGATTGCAGCCATGAAATTAAAAGACACTTACTCCTTGGAAGAAAAGTTATGACCAACCTAGATAGCATATTCAAAAGCAGAGACATTACTTTGCCGACTAAGGTCCGTCTAGTCAAGGCTATGGTTTTTCCTGTGGTCATGTATGGATGTGAGAGTTGGACTGTGAAGAAGGTTGAGTGCCGAAGAATTGATGCTTTTGAACTGTGGTGTTGGAGAAGACTCTTGAGAGTCCCTTGGACTGCAAGGAGATCCCACCAGTCCATCCTAAAGGAGATCAGCCCTGGTATTTCTTTGGAAAGAATGATGCTAAAGCTGAAACTCCAGTACTCTGGCCACCTCATGAGAAGGGTTGACTCACTGGAAAAGACTCTGATGCTGGGAGGGATTGGGGGCAGGAGGAGAAGGGGACGACCGAGGATGAGATGGTTGGATGGCATCACCGACTTGATGGATATGAGTTTAGGTGAACTCTGGGAGTTGGTGATGGACAGGGAGGCCTGGCATGCTGCTATTCATGGGGTCGCAAAGAGTGGGACATGACTGAGCAGCTGAACTGAACTGAACTGAATAAGATCATGTACTATGATCTGGTAGGGTTTTACAAAGATACAGGAAAACTCTTAAAATGGGAATAACAAAGTGTTGAAGGCCAGTGTGGTTTCAGCAGGAACTCTGCACCAGGTAATCTGCTAAATGATATACACGCATTAGCTCAATTCCTCTCTCACTGTAATCCTGTTTGGTTAACAATTAGCAATGAATTTTGAAGATAAGAAACATAAAGCATTACGGAGATAAGTGAAACTTCCATGATGACACAGAGCAAAGTGGCAGGGCTGGGAGCCTCACCTGGGAAGTACTGCTTTTCAGTCCTTCTCTTAACCCCTCCACTGCAGAGCTGCATGTTAGAAGCAGGAAGGGGGTAGGGTAAGAATACGGGATTAGATGCTGGGAAGAAACTCAATAAAATTCAGTAGCTATTACAATTATAGCTAAGAAAAATAATATTAGAAAAATAAACTGTTACCTAGTTTCATTGAGCTTCCCAGGGGGCACTAGTGGTAAAGAATCCGCCTGCCAATGCAGGAGACACAAGAGACGTGGGTTCAGTCCCTGGGTGGGAAAGATCTCCCGGAGTAGGAAATGGCATCCCGCTCCAGTATTCTTGCCTGTGAAATCCCATGGACAGAGGAGTCTGGCAGGCTACAGATTATGAAGACACAAGATTTGGGCATGATTGAGGGACTGGTCATATAATGGTTCATTATTTATAAAAATCTCCTCTCAAACATCATTCTCAAAAAGTGAAACTCTGAAGATGTTTCTCTTAAAATGAAGTACAAGATGAGATGTCCATTTATTCCATCAATTTTCAATATTTTTGTAGGTTCTTGCAAATGCAATGCAACGTAAAATAAAATTTAAAAAATCTAAAACACTTTGTAAAAGAATCCTCATGGTTATTGCTCCAGCAGTTCTAAACCTGGCCCTTACATCACGATGATCTACCCCTCTGATCGGGACCATTGACTTACAAATAGAACATCCCTTTTCTGACCTCACTTTCTCCTCCAGCATCACAGCTCTTTATCTTTGCTCTTCTTCGCATCAAAATACATTAACGTGGTGGTTGTTATGTATTTGTGTTGAGTAGTTTATCAGACTCTTCCCACTTATTTACTCTTACCACACTCCAAGCCAGCTACCATTCCACCCAAAATGCTCATATGAAGATCACAGATGACTTCCATGCTTTGGAAGCCTATGTTCAATTGAATCTCTCCCAAAGATGGGTGCTGTAGCATGCCACCCAGGTTTCCTTTTCAAGGTTAAAGCATTCATTCCTGAAGCTGCCAGGAGTGTTGGCTGGTCACAGCTGAGTCTCTCTTAGGAATTTCCCCTAAGGTATTGCACGCAATATTTTGTGGGGGCTTCATCCAGTGACTAGTCTGTGCCAGGCCACCAAGGCTTTATTTCAATTCAAGATAATATCTGAATGCCCACCTTCTGCTCCAGAGTTCCTATTGAGTGTGGCTGAAACCTTCCTTGCAACCACATTGCTTTCTTCTCTTCTTCCTCTAGCCAGTCCTGCCTGCCTCACTACCTCTCGGGTGTCCCAGCCCATACACCACCTTCTTAGACATCTCTGTCTCCACGTCTCTTCCCTAGGGATGCTGACCTGTGACAGACAGTGGCAGTATTTGAGGTGTCCCATAATCCCCAAGTCCCTGACACACTCTCACTGCTTCCTGAGTTCTCTCTTATAACATGCATCCCTTTTTCAGTCTTCTTTTCTGATTTCTCTTCCTCTCCTCAAATTTTAATGTCATAGTGGTCTGGAACCATATTCTCTATCTGCTCTGTCTACATTCCCTTCTTGGCAATGGATTTGCAATCACTCCCCCCACCGCCCTATATCACCCACCACACAACCCTCTCCATCTCAGTTGAAGGAAACTCTATCCTTCCAGATTCTCAGGCCCAAACCCTCAAGTCATCTCTGACTCCTTCCCATATCCTCAGATCCAGCATCCGATCCAGCAAGAACTGCTGTGGGCTCCAGCATCAGATTACATCCAGCTCTTCACTGCTTCTCATACCTCACACTGTCACCTCTGCGCAGAGACACCACACCCTCTCCCCAGATTCCTTAAACAGCATTCTCGCAACTCTTCCTGTAGTCTCCACCTACAATTGTTTTTCCTTCAGCATAACAACCAGAGTGATCCTTTCAAAACATGAGTCAGATCGTGTCATTTATCTGCTCAAAACACGGTAATGGCCATCATAGGCATTCGATAGAAAATAATTGCCCACTTACTGAAATCATCTTTACAGTCAATAAGTTGGAATGCTTCTCTCCCTGATTCTAATGATTGGCTTTCCACAGTTAGCCTATGTACAAATGTATATCTGTATTTATATAGACTATATATATATATCATGTATATTTATATGGATTATCTATTATCCATATATATATGTATATATATGCATTTGGAATATTGGGGGCACGTATATTTATATATGTTTATACATATATGTATATGATATACAGATATATGAGAGAGTGATGTAGAGAGAGAGAAATATCAGTCAATATATATATGCCCTCAATATGGATTTTCCAAGTATAATTAATTATGTAAATTATCGAGGCATTAATTAATTAATAGATTTATCATTGTATGAACTATGTATTATACATGCACATTATTATATATTATATAATATATGCTAAATCATATTATAATATATTATATCTTATACATACATACATATATGTACATATATATTTGATTTATATAAAAATCAAATAAAGATAACAAATTAAAAAATCTATATACATCTGTATGTGGAGGACAGAGAGACAGTGTGTGTGTATTATCTGGTAAACAATAGGCGAAGAAAGAAAAAGAAGTTATCATTGAATAAAATAATATTATGGTGATTTCCCCACTTAGTTGAAATGATAAGGTTCTTCTCTGAGTATTTGCATGAAGAGAAGACTGAAATAATAAGGATGATAAAATTTTAATGGTGGTTAGCTTAGAGAGCTAGGGTTTTCATTTGTATTTTCTTCTTTATAATTTTATGTATTGTTCAAATTTTTTGCAATGAATATGTATTGCTTATGTGATTGGGAAAAATAAAATAAAACTCTGTTCTTTGTGGGAGAAATAGACTAATAATTCTTACAAAAGAAATATTAAAGAATTCTTCTTTTCCCTCATTCTGAGGTTGTCAGTCTTAAGTACTGCAGCAGGGGAAATCAGTGGAATTTAACATGTAATAATAGGTAATATAACAAGTGATACATACTACATTTGGTATATAAGGTTACCATGTAACAGTGGGAGCCATAACAACCTTAGGGGACAGCTAAGTTGTTCAAAGAGAGGACTACAGATGAATCTCAAATCTGGCAAGGGACAGAGCTGGGTGTGATGGTACAGGGAACCAGCAGGGACCAACAGGGACTCCTACAGTGTTGTCGGGAGAAAGTGCTTGAGGGACTTCCCTGCTGGTCCAGTGGCTAAGACTCACACCCTCACTGCAGGGGCCTTCAGCCTGATCCCTGGCTGGGGAACTAGATCCCATATGCTGCAGCTATGCTGGGCTGGAGGAAGCACAAGCTGGAATCAAGATTGATGGGAGAAATATCAGTAACCTCAGATATGCAGATGATAGCACCCTTATGGCAGAAAGTGAAGAACTAAAGAGCCTCTTGATGAAAGTGAAAGAGGAGAATGAAAAAGTTGGCTTAAAGCTCAACATTCAGAAAACGAAGAGCATGGCATCCGGTCCCATCACTTCATGGCAGAGATGGGGAAACAGTGGAAACAGTGGCTGACTATTTTTCTGGGCTCCAGAATCACTGCAGATGGTGATTGCAGCCATGAAATTAAAAGATGCTTACTCCTTGGAAGGAAAGTTATGACTAACCTAGATAGCATATTCAAAAGCAGAGACATTACTTTGCCAACAAAGGTCCTTCTAGTCAAAGCCATGGTTTATCCAGTGGTCATGTATGGATGTGAGTGTCAGACTATAAAAAAAAGCTGAGTGGTAAAGAATTGATACTTTTGAACTGTGGTGTTGGAAAAGATTCTTGAGAGTCCCTTGGACTGCAAGGGGATCAAACCAGTCTCTCCTAAAAGAGATCAGTCCTAAGTGATCATTGGAAGGACTGATGAAGCTGAAACTCCAGTACTTTGGCCACTTGATGCGAAGAGCTAACTCACTGGAAAAGACCCTGATGCTGGGAAAGATTGAAGGCAGGAGGAGAAGGGGACAACAGAGGATGAGATGGTTGGATGGCATCACTGACTCGATGGACATGGGTTTGGGTGAACTCTGGCAGTTGGTGATGGACAGGGAGGCCTGGCGTGTTGCTGTTCATGAGGTCGCAAAGAGTTGGACATGACTGAGCGACTGAACTGAACTAAAAGATCCTGCATGCCACAGTGAATCTGGAAGATCCTGAATACTGCACCTAAGACCGAAAGCAGCCAAATAAAAAATAAACCTAACAATAAAGTGCTTGATCAGTCTTAGGCTCCAAGGAAACCTTGTCTGGGACAGTAAAACAATAAAACTAATACACAGCAATCTATTTTGCTGAAAACAGGATTGAGGGGCCTGGAGGACAATCCACAGTTCCACCCAACTCTGGAAGAGCCTTTACAAAATTCACAAGCACCTAAGAAGCTCATTTTTAGACGATTTCTCCAAAAGACATTCTTATGACTATGGATCCCTTTTGTGGGCCACTAGGGTCCTGACTCACATGGATTAGTTAGCTTAAAGAATTGGAATTTGGTTAGACCGAAAAGGAAACCCCTGACACCAGATCCATAGTAGTGACCGCTCGTGATTAAGGCCAATAAGAAGCAAACTCTTCTTTAGTTTGGGTAACACAAGGACATAAGATGTCTCAGGATCCAGCAAAGCACCCTTCTAACATTGCCTTTAATGATTGTTTATAAGACTTCCCTGGTGGCTCTAGATGGTAAAGGATCTGCCTGCAATGCAGGAGACCCGTGTTTGATCCCTGGGTGGGGAAGATCCCCTGGAGAAGGGAATGGCTATCACACCAGTGTTCTTGCCTGAGAATTCCATGGACAGAGGAGCCTGGTGGGCTACAGTTGATGGGGTCACAAAGAGTCAGGTGCTGCTGAGTGCCTAAGCATAGCATAGCATGCAATTACATATGCATATGTATAGACACTATGGGTTTCCCGGTGGTTTCAGTGGTAAGAATCCACCTGCTGATGCAGGAGATGCAGGTTCAGCCTCTGGGTGGGGACAATTCCCTGGAGAAGGAAATGACAACCCACTCCAGTTTTCTTGCCTGGGAAATCCCATGGACAGAAGAGCCTGGTGGGCTGCAGTCCAGGGGGTTGCAAAAGAGTTGGACATGACTAAGTGGGCACACACACATCCCATGAACTGTAACATTTCTTTCTTCTTATGTAACTATTGAGTTAAAATACATCATAGGATATTAAGGGTAATAACTCTCTTGATCCACTTTAATTACTTTGCTCTCTAATTTGTACTCTGATCAATCACTGCACAATGATCTTATTCTTTCCTTCTTAGGGGGCCATAAAATCTATTTTTTTTCATCCATATTACATTTAAAAATTATCATGAGCCCAACAAAAGGCTTAGTGGGTCACTGTCCATTATTACAGATTTTATTATAAGGATCAACTGGGAGCCATCCAAACAGTAAACAATAAAGGAGTGAATAAAGAAGTTCTAGTGCATCTCTGATATAATAGCAGCTATGTAGACGTGAAGATGTACAACTGATGCTTGCTTAGAGTTCATAATGAATTCCCCTACACCTCATCTGAGCATATAGAGTATTTTGTCAAAAGTCATTAGCTTTTGCCTTCATCTGTTGAAGAAGTCTCACCCAGTTGTTTCTGAATATCATCAAATGAGAAAGTCTCATGTAGTGCATGGGGCAGCAGTGTGGTCTGAGGGTGGTCTGGACCTGAAGCCCTGAAGTGGCATTCTCTTTCTGCTTCTGTTTTCCCTGCCTAAGATTTTGCCGATGACTACTACCTTCAAAATTTCTGCTGTTGGGTACATGACTCACAAGCCTGTCCCACGACAGTTGTCTCTGATGCTTCTGAAATCACAGTCCTCCTGATACCAGAGAAAAGCAAGGACTATGCCACTGCAAGTCATCAAGATCTCATTGTATTTCTCTTAAGATTTCTTTTTTTTTTTTTAATATGGAACATTTTTAGGTCTTTCTGAATTTGTTCCAATATCACTTCTGTTAATGTTTTGATTTTTTTGGCCACTAGGTATGTGGGATCCTAGCTCCCTGACTAGGGATTAAACCTGTACCCCTCGCATTGGAGGAGAAGTCCTAAGCATTGGACCACTAGGAAAGTCCTCTCATATTTCTGAAAGAAGGTGGAGAAATCATCCTTTTCATGAAGTTCTAAGAATCTCATTCCAAGTTAACTGAAGGTCTTTTCTCCAAGTTCAAGTGTAAGTCCATGTGGCCTCCACAAACACGACCAGGCCATCTGTACACTCACTGTTTCCCTTCTCATCAACTGAGGTTTCTTATCTGCAAAGCATCACATGACAATTTACAGTGGAGAATATATATATATTCTCCCTCTCTCACTAGACATACCTGACCCATCAGTAGTTACAGACCAAGTTCAATCTATATCCTCTTCTACAAAAACATGTCAAAACATCTGTGAATTACACTAAGTGAAATAAGTGGGTGAAGATATTTTAGATAATTGTGTAGCAAGTTACTTGAGCATCAATATAGAATATGGGAGACCTGTTCCACTCATATTTTCACTTTCCGTATTCTCAGTAATGAGCTTTACTTTATGCTTACATTAGTCATGAGAGAAATAATAAAAGTGTAAGAAAGATAAAAGCTGTTCAATTTGTGAATAATAAAAGCTCATTGTGTTTACAGTAGGTGCTATATTCTCATTTTATTGAAGTTAATCTTTATAATAAACTTGTAAGATAACTATTACTCCAATTCTATTAATGACCAAATTGAGGTTCAGTAGCATTCCTTCAGAAGATAGGGACATCTGTTTTTTTGTTTTGTTTTTTTTTGTTTTCCCTCTAATCTCGCTCCCTTTACTAGAAATCTCATAATCCTTTGGGGGAAGTTATTCCCTCATTCTATATGCTACCATTGATAATTTTGCTCATCTGGATAGTTAATTGGTCCAGGCGTGACCTGTGTTGAACCTACCAGACTCTTTTTCTGAGACATTTGAATTGATCCTATGGAGAGCACGCTAATCTCTCTCTGGTGGTCAACCTGTGAACTCCGAGGTTCTTCGAGGCTCATAATCCATTGTCCCTGACAGGATCTTATTTACAGGAGGGCTGTATGAAACCCAGATGCAGGGGCATAAGACAAAAGAGAAAAACCTGGCAGCACCCACACTTGTGATTTTCTCCAAGGCTCGGTTCCCCAGGGTGCTGTCCAGCAATCTCTTTCTGTGCCTCAGCTAAATCAAGCTGTCTTGATGTTTGCAACACTTGCCCTCAAAAAGCCATGTGCCATTTGACAGGTAAATGGAGAACCGTCATTCGAACCTGTTTCCAAACGCTCATTCCTTACACAACCCTAGGCCACCTCCAACAAGTGACACAGGTGAGCACTCAGGGACAAAGGGAAGGGGTCAGGTCAGAGCCCTACTTGCAGTTACAGGTCAGTGACCTTCAGATTAGTACCACTCCCTCTGGCTGGGCTTTTAAGATGGCATTTAGGCCACTTGAGTCGCATAAAAACTGACCTCAAAATGGGGTTCCCACTCTCAGGATTACATTAGTTTGCAAATTGGATTTCTGGTCCTTAGGTCTTCATGTCTTCACTGGCTCAGGAGATGAAGTGGTGTTTTTGATTGCAGAACAGGCAGTACAGCCATGAGGCCTCGGTGGAGGAGAGGGAGGGAAGCTGAGTCCTAAGAGATGCTCGGTGATTTCTCAAGCCTCAGAAGCTTCTCTTTGGTCTGGCCTGGATCCTTGCCAAGCCTGGGGCACTGGTCTGTAAGTATAAGAGGTCTCTGCCTTGACCCCTCTCTCTGCTACCCTCCACTCATTCCCTTCACTCCTGCTCCCACTTTCCCACCCTGCAGCCTCCCAGTCAGGTGACAGAAATCTGAAACCTTCCCTAGGAAGAAGTGGAATGATTCAGCAGAATCAGCAAGCATTTAGAAAATTGAGCAAATGTAGACGGGACCTCAGTCTCTTCCAGGAACCAGTCACTTGATCTTGATTAAGTTACTAGCTTGCTTTAGGTCTATTTTCTTCTCTAGAAAAAAGAGTATAGAGTTAAACTGCTAAAGCTATATCAAGGACTTTGCACTAGGCAATTCTCCTTTTCTCAGTTTGTTTCTGCCTAGAATGTTTTACTTTTTCAAGAAATATTTGTTGAATGAGCAAACATCTCTGCTTGACCTTGTCCTACATGGCCACTAAGAGGGAGGCTCTATTGCCCTGAACTCTATGCTCTTTTCTATGATATTTACTGAGTGTGTGTGTGTGTGTGTGTGTGTGTGTGTGTGTGTGTGTGTTAGTTACTCAGTTATGTCTGACTTTTTGTGACGCCATGGACCGTAGCCCACCAGCCTCCTCTGTCCATGGAGTTCTCCAGGCCAGAATACTGGAGTGGGCAGCTGTTCCCTTCTCCAGGATATCTTTTCAACCCAGGGACTGAACCCAGGTCTCCCACATTGCAGACAAATTCTTTACTGTCTGAGCTACCTGGGAAGCCCATTTATTGAGTATATACTATGTGTTAAGACCTGTACACAGAGAGGATGATGGCACCCCACTCCAGTACTCTTACCTGGAAAATCCCATGGGCGGAGGAGCCTGGTGGGCTGCAGTCCACGGGGTCGTGAAGAGTGGGACACGACTGAGCAACTTCCCTTTCACTTTTCACTTTCATGCATTGGCGAAGGAAATGGCAACCCACTCCAGTGTTCTTGCCTGGAGAATCTCAGGGACGGACAAGGGAGCCTGGTGGACTGCCGTCTATGGGGTCACACAGAGTCGGACACGACTGAGGTAACTTAGCAGCAGCAAGACCTGTACTATATGCATTCTTTCTCCTCATCTCTGAATTCCCCTCTCGCCTTAAATAATAACAGCTAACGTGCTCCAGGAGGAAATCGGTGCTGAGCAGAGAGAAACGGCCCTAAAATAAAACAGTTCAGTGAAGAGAAGAGACACCTCCTCCTTGCTCTCCACCACCTACACCTGGCAAGACTAGAAGCAGACAGACAACCTCAGTAAGTCACGTCCCTGCCCTGAGCCTCTGTCTCCTCCTTGCCTGAAGCCGCTTTGAGGATCCAATAAGAAGATGACTAGGTGGTACGCGTATACAGTAAGTGCTCAATTACTACTCCATCACAGTCCTAATGGCACTCTTGTTGCATCAATGTAACAAAGAAAACTGTGGAAACCAAGAAGCAATTTAATTTTGTGTAAAAGGAAATCTATTTCTCGCTTCCTTTTGGTTCATCAGTTTTGCTTTTCTTCTTTTCAGGGCTAGTGGTCCCAAGCTAACTGGAGGCGTGTTTAGAGAATACTAAATTAATTTCCTTCATGTTCAAAACAATTAAACTGTCTGAGTTGGCAATGTCTACTCTGAAAAGATGGCAGCTTTACTTCTATTACCTTCCTAGGTAGCTTTGGCAGTCAATTCTCAGGTCACTGCACTCCTAGGTCACTTATAAAACGTTCCTTCCCAATCAAGATACAGTTCTTAGCAGAAAGTCACAAGAATCAATACGTTATCCTGCTGCGTATTAGTGTGTGGGTAAGTGCATATGCATGTGTGTATGTTGGAAAGGTTTACCAAGATTCTTAATCAAGTGTGAAACTGTTTGCAAAAGATCAAGGAGGACATTATTAAGTGAACCTGAACTGGCAGCTACTGAGATCTGAGGAGATTTATTTCGTAGGTAAGCAATAATCTCTTAATAAAATCTTGAATGATGCGTGGGAGAATTGGGCAGGTGGCAGACAAATGAAAGGAGGGTAAAATTAAAATGTCAAAGGTACATTGAATCAAATGAAACAAGAGGGGTGGTGGGAGGACTTGGAGAAACCTGAACAAGTATAAACCCAGAGTTTCCAAGGAGGAAACAAACCTGAAAAATTCAGCGTGCATCAGCTGTACTGGCTACCCAACAGGTGAATGCTGCTTCTCGGCTGGGGGGAATCTTAACAAACTGAAGAATCTAGAGGAGAAACCAAGATGGCAAAGAGTTTGGAATCCTGATCCTGCCAGGGAGCTGAACACCGCAAAGGTGTTGGGCTTGGAGAAACTCGAGAGAGCGATGGTCCCTGGATCCAGAGCAGGGCTGGTTGTCAGATGGAGGATAATGGAGGACTGTTAACCTTCCCAGAAGCAGAGGCAGGAAAGCAAGGTCTTCAGTTCAACCTCTGTGGAGGCTGGGAGCATGATGAGAATGAGTGAGGTGTTCGAGGTGTTGGGGCTCACTCAGAGTGCAACGGAAGCCAGACGACAGCTGCTAAAGGGCAAAGTGTGTTAGTTGCTGTCGTGTCCGACTCTTTGCAACTCTATGGGCTGTAACCTGCCTGCCAGATTCCTCTCTCCATGGGATTCTCCAGGCAAGAATATTGGAGTGGGTTGCCGTTACTCCAGGGGATCTTCCCAACCCAGGGATAGAATCCGAGTCTCCTGCATTGCAGGCAGATTTTTACCATCTGAGCCACCAGGGAAGTAAAACCAACTCTCTGTTGATAAGTCTTCTGATTTTTCAAAAGAAGGAAGATAAGTGAAATCTATTTCTATTATTGATAATCCGTGTTAAACATTAAACCTCCAGGCAATAAAGCAGAATATCTCCAAGGGCCACAGGCATCCACTGTACAGCTTTAATTGGAACTGCCAAATCATTAGGAGTTAGGTTTGTGTTCTGCAATAAAGGACTGATTTCTAATGAGTTGAACTGCTCAAAATGGGCAGGAGCTTACTGGCTGTGTGGGTGAGGGAATGAACTCTCCTGTCACAAGAAATGTTTAAGCATAAGGATACCAGATTAAAAATCTTGGATGGGGAGGCTTTTTATCAAACCCATTCTTTAAAATTAAAATACCTTGATCTGTTCCCAGAGAGTCCTACAGCAGATATGTGGCAGGACCAGACACTGGGGTATTATGGGACCCCAGGAAGACATGGGCAGAGGATATCCTGTTCTAGGACCACCACGATTCCATCCTTCTGAGATCTGAGAGATGTGGAGCAATGAGTGTTAGTCACTCAGTCGTGCCCGACTCTTTGCAACCCCATGGACTGCAGTCCACCAGGCTCCTCTGTCCATGAGATCCTCCAGGCAAGGATACTGGAGTGGGTTGCCATATCCTTCTCCGATGGAGCAATGACGAGACCCAAGAAACTGGAGCTGGATGATTAGGAGAACTGATCCAACACACATAGGCAATAATAGACATCACACTATGCTGCTCTCTCTTATTTGAGTGATTGTCACAGGCAATCCAGAGCAGGGTCCAGGCAGTACAGGATTATTTCTGTAGTGTCTATCTCCTCCGCTTCAATGTAACCTGGGTAAAAGGAGGGAATTTCTTAACTTCGTGCACCAATGTTCCACTGTGGCCGCTCCACCTGGGAGTGACCCCCTTCTTCCTCTGATATTTTCATGGCTGATTCATTCCTTTCATTCAAGTCTCTGCTTGGACATCTTCTATTAAGTTATTTTTCTTAGCTGCTTTAAAATTGTGGCCCCTATCACTTCCTATCCCTTTATCTGATGTTAGCTCAGTTAGTAAAGAATCTGCCTGCACTCCAGGAGAACCGGATTCCGTTCCTGAGTCAGGAAGATCCCCTGGAGAAGGAAATGGCAATCTACTCCAGTATTCTTGCCTGGAGAATCCCATGGATAGAGGAGCCTGGCAGGCTACAGTCCACAGGGGTCACAAGAGTTGGACACAACTTAGTGACTAAACCACTGCCACAGCCACTGTTTGTATACTTATTTGTTTGTTAGTTTGATGTCTGTTTCTCTTTCTGAATTAGGAAATTTGAATGTCCTTTTCTCTCTTCCCTAGGTCTGGAGCACAGCGTGGTATACCTGAGATGCTTAACAAATATGTGTGGAATTAAAGAACACACAAAGGCAGAAAATCATGAAAGATCCAGCAGGTCCACTGAACAGACATGACTTTAGTGTACCTGGGCCTGTGGAGAGTGCTGTGTGCAGAAGAGGGCAAAAACTGTAGGGTACCTGGGGTTAGATTATGATTTTATGTCTTTTAAGCCAAGATGAGGAGACTGGACATCACTTCAGAAGGAATAGGTAGCTGGGAATAACTTGACCTGATGTGACTCCATTGGAAAGGTCTGTCCAGAAAATAAAAAGAGGACTCTTACATATCTCCATGGAGAGGTTATCGTTTGTGAGTTAGTGGAGGCCTCTGAATGGGTTTCCCTTGTGGCTTAGCTGGTAAAGAATCCGCCTGCAATGCAGGAGACCTGAGTTCGATCCCTGGGTTGGGAAGATTCCCCTGGAGAAGGGAAAGGCTACCCACTCCAGTGTTCTGGCTTGGAGAATGCCATGGACTGTATAGACCATGGGGTCACAAAGAGTCAGACACGACTGAGCAGCTTTCCCTTTCACTGAATGTGGGAAGGTGGGCCTGCTGTCATCTTCCTGGAGGAGACTGGTTCCTCCTTGGTGTTTTCTAGCACTGAAAGCCCATTCGGCTGCCTTAGTCAGGTTGGAAGTCAAATCTTTTCCAGAGGAACTCGAGAGTGGTTCCTAAGTTACACCCCCTATGAAATTTGACCCAAAATGTTGACATGAGGAGACAGGTTTGAACATCACTCAGGGTCCACACTTATCCAGACAGATAGACCAGATCCTGTCCTGTGAATGTGGGCAGGAGAGAATCGAAGCCTTGTGATGGCCTCTGTTCGCTCTGACCATTTGCAAATTTCAGGCAAACAAGACAGGGGAGGCTTCTGAGCAAATCAAAGGCTGCGCAGGCAGCCCTGCTGGTCAGCTGTGTCCATGTGCACCTGCCTGCATTCTATCCCCAGACCCTCTGCCTTCTGAAGGCTCAGCCTCCCTAGCTCAGAGCTCTGGGGACCAGGACAGGTGGGGTCTTGGAGCCACCTTTCTACCCCCGATCTAGTAACTGGATTCCTAAGGTAATCCTCTGAGCCTGGGGACCCTGCAGTCCCAGTCAGGAGTCTTCCTCACTGAGCTCTGCCAGGTGCCTGCCAGGCCCAGCCCACAGTCTGCTTGGCCAGTGTCCTGATCTTTAGCCTATCTGCTCCTTGCCTTAAGACCCCTGTGCACCCATCTCCTCCTAAAAACCTTTAGCAGCCAGGAAAGGAGCCCTTGCCATAAGGCCTCTCAGGGACTCTTGCATCTTGCTTTCTCCATATCCCCATCCTGCCCTGTTTCAGACCTGTTAGAAGGTGCCACCAGCCTGAGTGGAGGGGGTGGGGACGGAGAGCAAGATGGAGGGCAAGATGGAGGGCAGGGCGGATGAATAATGAAGGAGCAGCAGCCCAGGGATGGGAACGATGATAGAGGCTGCTGACATCACCTCCTGCCTCTGCACAGAGTCAGCTGTGTCCTCATGGCACAAAGGAAGGCCAAGGGTCAATGTCAACATTTTAAACAAACAGAGATGGGTAGAGAGGAGGCTGGGAGGGCTGAGTGACTTGCTGAAGTCAGCTGCTGAGTCAGAACACCACTTTTGGCCTGTTAATCCTAGACCAGCATGTTTCCCTGTCCACCCTGCTGACCCCTCTCTGAGGGTCTGGTAAGCTCCTTTTTTTTTTTTTTCCCTCCTCCCATTCTATGCATTTTAGACTTGAAAACCTAGCTTTAAAACCTAGCTCTGGTCACTTCCTTGAGGTCCAATGGACAACTCCACACTTCCAATTAAGGGGCGGGGTTTGATCCCTGGTCCAAGAACTAAGATTTTCCATGCTGCTTGGCCAAATGGAGGCCAATATTCTCCTGCCAGACAAAGGCACATGGCCCTAGAGAGGAAGATGAAGGCAGAAGCATATTTTCTAGGCTTTTCTGAGAAGGCAGAAGCCTTCACAGCAGGAATGCCCTCCTGTTTGCTCCGAGTCAAGACTAAGAAGAGAGAAGAAAGGCTTTCATATCAATGCCTTTCTCAGAATCACTTTGTCTTATTGTTTTCCCACCTATAAAGTAGGAATAATAAGAGTTAGTACTGTTGTGAGTGTAGTGTATAAAGCACACAGTAAACCCTGAAACAGCATTAACTGTCTTAATCACTACTACAGGGCTTCCCTGGTGGCTCGGTCAGTAAAGAACCTGCCTGCAATGCAGGAGACCAGGTTTGATCCTTGGGTGGGGAAGATCCCTTGGAGAAGGAAATGGCAACCCACTCTAGTGTTCTTGTCTGGGAAATCCCATGGACAGAGGTGCCTGGTAGGCCACAGTCCGTGGGTTTGCAAAGAGTTGGACACGACTCAGTGACTAACAAAAAAATCATGTTCACTACTGTAAACATAATTTATTTCAAGACTCAGATGGACTGACTTGCAGCAGCCCCTAGAGTGGGGTTTTGAAGCCCCTCTGGGCTCAGCAGGAAACAGTGTCCAGCTGCATTCGTGATGTAACATGGACTGGGGTGGTCGAGAGGTATGGCCCCATGGTACTTGCCAACACTGCGAGGCCCTGTTTTCTCTTGCAAATGCAAGAATTGATATTAGAGATAGGTAATTATTTTCTAAATTGAAGTGCAAAATGGAAGATGTGGAAATAAAACTCGCACTGCCTTTCCAGTTCCACTTTCTAAGTTTGCTTTTGTTCCCCAAGCTCCACAGTTAACAGTGACAACCGGAGTAAAATGGGAGTGGGAGGAACAAGTCTAGTAGATTCTGGAATTTTGTCCAAAAGAGGAGAAATTTCTTTCTTCAGATGCATGCTTCTTCTGGAAGCCGATTTTGACAGACTTCCAGAACCACCAGAGACTGTTCTACCTTGGAGGGCACCCTGGAAATTATTCATGCCTTCTTATCTCATGAACTTCCTAACAAATTGCTTATTTGCTCTGCAGTTTGAGAACATTTTATTTTGCTGCAGGGGTTCTTGTTTATCTCAGAAACATTGAGCAGCTCTGATGAGCCGGAACGGAACATGCCAATTCTACCGTGTTCATTGAGTACCCACTGGTGCTGGTGAGGGTGCCAGGCTCTTTGAAAACTCACATCCCATTTAAGCCTCCTAAAACACCCTGGAGTGGATATTCTTCTCTCTTTTAAAGAAATTAAAGCTTGGAAAAGTTACAAAACTTACCCAAAGCCCTATAGCTGTAAATGGTGACATTAGAAATAAAACCCAGCTTCATCCATCTCCATAGACCAAACTATTCCATTCTGATTGCAGGAATATTGACCTTTTTCTTTTTATTTGCTTTAATTTTTTTAAATTAGAGGATAATTGTTTTACAAGGTTGTATTGGTTTCTGTCCTACAACTGCATGAATCAGCTGTATGAAAAGTGAAAGTATTAGCCGTTCAGTTGTGTCTGACTCTTTGAGACTCTATGGACCATAGCCCGCCAGGCTCCTCTGTCCATGAGATTCTCCAGGCAAGAATACTGGGGATTCCTGCCAGGATCGAACACCGCTTCCTACATTGCAGACAGATTCTTTACTATCTGGGCAACCAGCGAAGCCCAAATATACATATATCCCCTCCCTCCAAACCCCTACTTCTCCCTACCCTTCTAGGTTGTTACAGAGCACCAGGCTGAGCTCCCTGTGCTATACAGCAACTTCCCACTAGCGTATTCTTTCTTTTTCTTTTTCTTTTTTTTTTGTTTAAAGAAAAGAATCAGATAGGGGTGGTGGAGGGATGAGTCATTGAGAATCTAAGCGAGCCAGCCTTCAGTAGGCATTTGCATATATTATTTCCTTCCGTGTTCAGAACATTCTGTTTCCTCCACCTCCATTGATTCTGATCCCAGTGTTAGAAGTAAAGTGGCAGAGACTAAAAAAGAGGCCCTTGCATCAAGTGACAACAGCTAAAAAGTGATGGAATCAGGCTTCAGTCCAGGTCCCCTGGCTCCAAATAACCATGTTCTTTTCAATGCCTGACACTGCACAGCAGAAATTTTAAGCATTGTCTACAGGAAAACATGTCATTTTGGGCCTTAATTATTCCTAATATGTTTCTTTAGGGGGAGTAGACATTTGCTGTTTTGCCTGCCTAGGAATTTTTTTTTAATCTGATAAGAGATTTTTAACTTCTCTTTAGGATACTTCTCTGCTCTTGGGCTAAGGTCTGGTGAGACCATTAGTCAAGTTTTCCCATGCTCCCCTGTCCCAGGCATGGACATGTGACTCAAGTTCTGCAATTTGTCTCTCTCCCCAGAGTTTGAAATTTAAGGGAGAGGCAAAAAGATGAGAGACAGCTGGAGCTAAAACATCCTAATTGTAAAGTCCAGAGAGACTATCCCCATGGGACCACATGCTGGGATGAATACCAGTTATCCCAACATAATTGCTAATAACACTCCCTTTCACTCTCCAAAGTGTCATGGTTGAAATGATGAATTATATAGCCACCCTAACTATCTTCTCAGTTTCCACAGTCAGACATCTTCTGATGTCTGGACATCCCCTTCGATTAAGTAAGCTGCCTCATAGGTCTCCAATAAATTATTTTTGCATACGCAAATCAAGTCTGTGTCTTGCTTGCAATAATAACAAAGACTTGAATTTTGTCTCTTGAAAAGATTCACCAATATGACTGTGTATGGAAAACGCCCTTAGTAATCACTCGGCTAGGGTTTTAACAAATAATAATCAGCCTCCTCTTCTAACAATATGCGTGCTTACTCAACGGGCTTGTGGGCAGAAGTCCACAGCAGCAGGACAGGAATCATTCTTGAAAGCATGGCTTCTCTTCACCTGGGCTGGCCCAACTTCTTCCATCACTCAGTGCAGAAGCAACAACCAACCCTAAGGCTTCTTACGGCACCATTCCTTGAAAGGATCAGCTAGCCTTGGTGAATGAAAACGAATTGCATTCATTTTGATGAGGCAGGAATTTGTCCTTACTGGAATTGATGCCTATTCTAGATCTGACTTTGCTTTACCCATCTCTGATGCTTACTTCGTCTTTGAACTTACCAGATACTTTGTGCACTGGTCTGGTGTCTCAAACTAACAAACAACTGCTACTGCAATGAGACAGTTCAGTGCAGGGAGACCTTTGAGATTTACTGCTTTATAATCAACCTAATTGCCCCAAGGCAAGTACTACTGTGCTGTGCTTAGTCGCCTCAGTTGTGCCCGACTCTTTGCACCCCCATGGACTGTAGCCCGCCAGGCTCCTCTGTTCATGGGATTCTCCAGGAAAGAATACTGGAGTGGGTTGCCATGCCCTCCTCCAGGGAATCTTCCCAGCCATCAAACCCAGGTCTCCCACAAAGTGGGCAGATTCTTTACCATCTGAGCCATGAGGGAGGTCCATATATAAAGGGGCAAGGGGTTTATTGATAGCTCAACCTCGGCAACATCATGGACACAACATTTTGTAAGGATGGGAGGTTTCTTGTGTATGTGATATATGCTCTGAACCATATCTTGGGCACTACTTTTGTCACTAACGGTAAAATGAGGTAGGGACAACTAAAGGACCAATGTGGAAATAATAGAGTTCATACTGTTCCCCATGAACAGTATGAAAAGGCAAAATGATAGGGTACTGAAGGAAGAACTCCCCAGGTCAGTACGTGCCCAATATGCTACTGGAGATCAGTGGAGAAATAACTCCAGAAAGAATGAAGGGATGGAGCCAAAGCAAAAACAATATCCAGCTGTGGATGTGACTGGTGATAGAAGCAAGGTCTGATGCTGTAAACAGCAATATTGCATAGTTACCTGGAATGTCAGGTCCATGAATCAAGGCAAATTGGAAGTGGTCAAGCAAGAGATGGCAAGAGTGAATGTCGACATTCTGGGAATCAGTGAACTAAAATGGACTGGAATGGGTGAATTTAACTCAGATGACCATTATATCTACTACTGTGGGCAGGAATCCCTCAGAAGAAATGGAGTAGCCATCATGGTCAACAAAAGAGTCCAGAATGCAGTACTTGGATGCAATCTCAAAAACGACAGAATGATCTCTGTTCGTCTCCAAGGCAAACCATTCAATATCACAGTTATGCAAGTCTATGCCCCAACCAGTAATGCTGAAGAAGCTGAAGTTGAACAGTTTTATGAAGACCTACAAGACCCTTTAGAACTAACACCTTAAAAAGATGTCCTTTTCATTATAGGGGACTTGAATGCAAAAGTAGGAAGTCAAGAAACACCTGGAGTAACAGGCAAATTTGGCCTTGGAATGCGGAATGAAGCAGGGAAAAGACTAATAGAGTTTTGCCAAGAAAATGCACTGGTCATAGCAAACACCCTCTTCCAACAACACAAGAGAAGACTCTACACATGGACATCACCAGATGGTCAACACCAAAATCACATTGATTATATTCTTTGCAGCCAAAGATGGAGAAGCTCTATACAGTCAACAAAAACAAGACCAGGAGCTGACTATGGCTCAGATCATGAACTCCTTATTACCAAATTCAGACTTAAATTGAAGAAAGTAGAGAAAACTGCTAGACCATTCAGGTATGACCAAAATCAAATCCCTTATGATTATACAGTGGAAGTGAGAAATAGATTTAAGGGCCTAGATCTGATAGATAGAGTGCCTGATGAACTATGGGATGAGGTTCGTGACATTGTACAGGAGACAGGGATCAAAACCATCCACATGGAAATGAAATGCAGAAAAGCAAAATGGCTGTCTGGGGAGGCCTAACAAATAGCTGTGAAAAAAGAGGTAAAAACAAAGGAGAAAAGGAAAGATATAAGCATCTAAATGCAGAGTTTCAAAGAATAGCAAGAAGAGATAAGACAGCCTTCTGCAGCGATCAATGCAAAGAAATAGAGGAAAACAACAGAATGGGAAAGGCTAGAGATCTCTTCAAGAAAATTAGAGATACCAAGGGAACAGTTCATGCAAAGATGGTTTCCATAAAGGACAGAAATGGTATGGACCTAACAGAAGCAGAAGATATTAAGAAGAGGTGGCAAGAATACACAGAAGAACTGTACAAAAAAGATCTTCATGACCCAGATAATCATGATGGTGTGATCACTAATCTAGAGCCAGACATCTTGGAATGTGAAGTTAAGTGGGCCTTAGAAAGCATCACTAGGAACAAAGCTAGTGGAGGTGATGGAATTCCAGTTGAGCGATTTCAAATCCTGAAAGATGATGCTGTGAAAGTGCTGCACTCAACATACCAGCAAATTTGGAAAACTCAGCAGTGGCCACAGGACTGGAAAACGTCAGTTTTCATTCCAATCCCAAAGAAAGGCAATGCCAAAGAATGCTCAGACTATTGCACAATTGCACTCATCTCACATGCTAGTAAAGTAATGCTCAAAATTCTCCAAGCCAGGCTTCAGCAATATGTGAACCGTGAACTCCCTGATGTTCAAGCTAGTTTTAGAAAAGGCAGAGGAACCAGAGATCAAATCGCCAACATCCGCTGGATCATGGAAAAAGCAAGAGAGTTCCAGAAAAACATCTATTTCTGCTTTACTGACTATGCCAAAGCCTTTGACTGTGTGGATCATAATAAACTGTGGAAAATTCTGAAAGAGATGGGAATACCAGACCACCTGACTTGCCTCTTGAGAAATCTGTACGCAAGTGAGGAAGCAACAGTTAGAATTGGACATGGAACAAGACTGGTTCCAAATAGGAAAAGGAGTATGTCAAGGCTGTATATTGTCACCCTGCTTATTTAACTTCTATGAAGAGTACATCATGAGAAACACTGGACTGGAAGAAACACAAACTGGATTCAAGATTGCTGGGAGACATATCAATAACCTCAGATATGCAGATGACACCACCCTTATGGCAGAAAGTGAAGAGGAACTAAAAAGCTTCTTGATGAAAGTGAAAGAGGAGAGTGAAAAAGTTGGCTTAAAGCTCAACATTCAGAAAATGAAGATCATGGCATCCAGTCCTATCACTTCATAGCAGAGAGATGGGGAAACAATGGAAACAGTGGCTGACTTTATTTTTCTGGGCTTCAAAATCACTGCAGATGGTGATTGCAGCCATGAAATTAGAAGATGCTTACTCCTTGGAAGAAAAGTTATGACCAACCTAGATAGCATATTCAAAAGCAGAGACATTACTTTGCCAACTAAGGTCCGTCTAGTCAAGGCTATGGTTTTTTCCAGTGGTCATATGGATGTGAGAGTTGGACTGTGAAGAAGGCTGAGTGCCGAAGAACAGATACTTTTGAACTGTGGTGTTGGAGAAGATTCTTGAGAGTCCCTTGGACTGCAAGGAGATCCAACCAGTCCATTCTGAAGGAGATCAGCCCTGGGATTTCTTTGGAAGGAATGATGCTAAAGCTGAAACTCCAGTACTTTGGCCACCTGATGCGAAGAGTTGACTCATTGGAAAAGACTCTGATGCTGGGAGGGATTGGGGGCAGGAGGAGAAGGGGACAACAGAGGATGAGATGGCTGGATGGCATCACAGACTCAATGGATGTGAGTCTGAGTGAATTCCGGGAGATGGTGATGAACAGGGAGGCCTGGCGTGCTGCTATTCATGGGGTCACAAAGAGTCAGACACGACTGAGCGACTGAACGGAACTGAACTGAACTACCTGTTTCAGTCAGGATCCCAACAGACACAGCACACATAGATAGAAATAGTTCTAGCTGACTTTATTTATAAGACAAGTTTTACACCACTGTAGGCAAAGTATAGTAGAGCTGTAGGGAACAGTGATGGAACTCAGGGCCAACAGCACTAGAGCTTTTATTACCAGTAAGCTCAAGTAAGGAATGGGATGAAAACTGGCAGACTAACCCCCGCAGAATCAACAGTTTTGAGAGGAGCCATGACTTTCTGCTGAGAGACAATCAGCCAGAAGCAATCTCATAGGAATGGAACCAGACAAGAAAACAGACCTCTCCTATAGGACTCATTGCCTAAACCCAGAAGAATTTCAAGGGCATTAGAGCCTTTGGTATGCAACCCATTAGGGCCTAGATCAGTCTGGAGAACAGTTGCTTGTAACTAGAGAGACAAACAAGAATAAAGAATGCAGAATGGCCCAAATAAAGAATGCAGAAAACTTTTATAATTATTCATTAACTAGGAATAAGTATTTTTTAAGTTAGTTATATTTCTATATACCAGCAACAAGCAAGAAAAACTAAATACAAGCATGTAAACATATATAACAACTAAACAACTTCAAATACATAGAAATAAATCTAGTTAAAAATGGAAGATACCTCTGCACACAAAACTATAAAGCATTATTGAGATGATCTAAAGAAGACCCAATCTCAAAAATGATGAAATGATCTCTGTTTGTTT
Source organism: Nanger dama (assembly GCA_917880005.1). Classification (NCBI taxonomy): domain Eukaryota; kingdom Metazoa; phylum Chordata; class Mammalia; order Artiodactyla; family Bovidae; genus Nanger; species Nanger dama. The sequence goes on along the minus strand of CAKJTW010000074.1, from coordinate 4,311,305 downwards.
CCAAGGCAAGCCATTCAATATAACAGTAATCCAAGTCTATGCCCCAAACAGTAATGCTGAAGAAGCTGGAGTTGAATGGTTCTATGAAGACCTACAAGACCTTTTAGAACTAACACTCAAAAAAGATGTCCTTTTCATAGGGGACAGTAACGTAAGAGTAGAAAGTCAAGAAACACCTGGAGTAACAGGCAAATTTGGCCTTGGAGTACAGAATGAAGCAGAAAAATGGTAATAGAGTTTTGCCAAGAGTATGCATTGGTCATAGCGAATACCTTCTTCCAACAACTCAAGAGAAGACTCTACACATGGACATCATCAGATGGTCAACACCGAAATCAGACTGATTATATTCTTTGCAGCCAAAGATGCAGAAACTCTATACAGTCAGCAAAAACAAGACCGGGAGCTGACTGTGGCTCAGATCATGAACTCCTTGTTGCAAAATTCAGACTTACATTGAAAAAGTAGGGAAAACCAGTAGACCATTCAGGTATGACCTAAATCAAATCTCTTATGATTATACAGTGGAAGTGAGAAATAGATTTAAGGGACTAGATCTGATAGAGTGTCTGGTGAACTATGGACGAAGGTTTGTGATATTGCACAGGAGACAGGGATCAAGACCATCCCCATGGAAAAGAAATGCAAAAAAGCAAAATGGCTGTCTGGGGAGGCCTTACAAATAGCTGTGAAAAGAAGAGAAGCGAAAAACAGAGGATAAAAGGAAAGATATACCCATGTGAATGCAGAGTTCCAAAGAATAGCAAGGAGAGATAAGAAAGCCTTCCTCAACGATCAATGCAGACGTAGAGGAAAACAACAAAATGGGAAAGACAAAGACTAGAGATCTCTTCAAGAAAATTAGAGATACCAAGGGAACATTTCATGTAAAGATGGGCTCAATAAAGGACAGAAATGGTATGGACCTAACAGAAGCAGAAGATGTAAAGAAGAGGTGGCAAGAATACACAGAAGAACTATACAAAAAGATCTTCATGACCCAGATAATCATGATAGTGTAATCACTCACCCAGAGCAAGACATCCTGGAGTGTGACGTCAAGTGGGCTTTAGGAAGCATCATTACGAACAAAGCTAGTGGAAGTCATGGAAGTCCAGCTGACCTATTTCAAATCCTAAAAGATGATGCTGTGAAAGTGCTGCATTCAAAATGCCAGCAAATTTGGAAAACTCAGCAGTGGCCACAGGGCTGGAAAATGTCAGTTTTCATTCCAATCCCAAAGAAAGGCAATGCCAAAGAATGCTCAAACTATTGCACAATTGCACTCATCTCACATGCTAGCAAAGTAATGCTCAAAATTCTCCAAGCCAGGCTTCAGCAATATGTGAACCGTGAACTTCCAGATGCTCAAGCTGGTTTTAGAAAAGGCAGAGGAAAAAGAGATCAAATTGCCAACATACACTGGATCATGGAAAAAGCAAAAGTGAAGTCGCTCGGTCGTGTCCAACTCTTTGTGACCCCATGGATGTAGCCTACCATGCTCCTCCATCTGTGGGATTCTCCAGGCAAGAATACTGGAGTGGGTTGCCATTTCCTTCTCCAGGAGATCTTCCCAACCCAGGGATCAAACCCAGGTCTCCCACATTGCAGACAGACACTATATCATCTGAGCCATGAGGGAAGCAAAAGAGTTCCAGAAAAACATCTATTTCTGCTTTATTGACTATGCCAAAGCCTTTGACAGTGTGAATCACAACAAACTGTGGAAAATTCTGAAAGAAATGGGAATACCAGACTATGTGACCTGCCTCTTGGAGAAATCTGTATGCAGGTCAGGAAGCAACAGATAGAACTGTATATGGAACAACAGACTGGTTCCAACTAGGAAAAGGAGTATGTCAAGGCTGTATATTGTCATCCTGCTCATTTAACTTACATGCAGAATATATCATGAGAAATGCTGGGCTGGAGGAAGCACAAGCTGGAATCAAGATTGTCGGGAGAAATATCAATAACCTCAGATATGCAGATGACACCACCCTTATGGCAGAAAGTGAAGAGGAACTAAAAAGCCTCTTGATGAAAGTGAAAGAGGAGAGTGAAAAAGTTGGCTTAAAGGTCAACTTTCAGAAAACTAGGATCATGGCATCTGGTCACATCACTTTGTGGGAAATAGATGGGGAAACAGTGATAGACTTTATTTTTGGGGGTCCAAAATCTCTGCAGATGGTGACTGCAGCCATGAAAGTAAAAGATGCTTACTCCTTGAAAGGAAAGTTATGACCAACCTAGACAGCATATGTCCATCTAGTCAAGCAGAGGTCCATCTAGTCAAGGCTATGTTTCTTCCAGTAGTCATGTATGAATGTAAGAGTTGGACTATAAAGAAAGCTTAGTGCTAAAGAATTGATACTTTTGAACTGTGATGTTGGAGAAGACTCTTGAGATTCCCTTGGACTGCAAGGGGATCAAACCAGTCCATCCTAAAGGAGATCAGTCCTGGGTGTTCATGGAAGGACTGATGTCGAAGCTGAAACTCCGATACTTTGGCCACTTGATGTGGAGAACTGAGTCATTTGAAAAGACCCTGATGTTGAGAAAGACTGAAGGCAGGAGAAGAAGGAGTTGACAGAGGATGAGATGGTTTGATGGCATTGACTCAATGGACATGAGTTTGAGTAAACTCCGGGAGTTGGTGATGGACAAGGAGGCCTGGCATGCTGCAGTCCATGGGGTCACAAAGAGTTGGATATGAATGAGTGACTAAACTGAACTGAAAGAAAACCCCAAAGAATGGAGGAATATATACTTGACCCTCAAATAGCTCAATGGCTAGGGCTGCCAACCTCTTGCACAGTGACAATCCCTGCGTAAGTACAGTGGTCCCTCCATATCCATGGCTCTGCATCTGTGCCTATAGCCAATATATACACAACATATAGCCAATGTGTACAGTGGATATAGTACTATACCACATAGTCCTACAGTAGTACTGCAGATCATCCAGTACTGTACACATATTTATTAAGAAGAATCCACATGTAAGTAGCCTCCCACAGTTCAAATCCATGTTGTTCAAGAGTCAGCTGTTTTATGTCCAAAGTTTGAAAGAATTAACACCATTAAGCTAATGTTGCATTACCGATAGTTGATCTATGGATTTCATGCTATTCTAGTAAGAATTCCAAACATTTTTAATGGCAATTTCAAGCTGATTCTCTCATTTACATGGAAATACAAAGAGACAAAAAAAATAGGCAAGGTGGTCTTAAAAAGAAGAACAAAGTTGAAGGATTTATGCTACCCAATATAAATGCTTCTTATAAAGGTACATTAATTAAGACAGTGTGGCCTTGGGGCAAGGGCAGACAAATATATCAGTGGGCCTGAAGAGAGTCCAGAAATAGACCTTGTCAAATAAGGACACTTCATTTATGACACAGGTGACAGTGCAGAGGAGTGACTAATGGACACTCTCAATAAATAGCTGCATCCACTGGAGTTCATATGGGGAAAAAAAAAGCAAAACGATTCTGACCCCTATTTTGTCTCCCAAAGAAAAATGAATTCTATGAGGTTTTTAGATCCAAATGTAAGAGTTTAAGAGAAAAGCTTCTAATTAACTGGAAAGGGATGATGGACCTAAATGTTAAAATGTAAAAGTATAAAACTTCTAGAGGAAACCATTGGAAAATATCTGTATCACCTTGGGTTTAGTGATGAGATTTCAGATTCAATACCAAGCATTATTGTAAAATTGAAAAGTTAACTTTATCAGAAAAGAAAAATGGATGCGTTGGACTTAATTAAAATGGAAAAGCTTTGCTCTGTGAAAGACAATGTTAAGAGAATGAAAAGAGAAGCCACACAGTTGGAGAACATAATGAAAGTCATTTATCTGATAAAGTACTTCTATGCAGTACAGGGTGCAATTTATGCTCCAGAGCTCCCCATAGGATCAGACTCTAGGTCCTAAGCCCACATTCTTGCTTAGCTTCTGTCTCTGACCCAGAGGTTTCCCCATGCTTCTTCCCTTACTTCCTTATTGGTTTCTCCTAAGAGCACCCCTTGACGAATTATTAATGCTTGTCCAAGAATTCTTGTCTCTTGCTGCTAGGAAACTTGATTATGACAGGTTCCAAACTGGAAGCCACCTCTGATGATTAATTTCATGTGTCAATTTGACTGGACTGAGAGATGCCCAAGAAGCTACTGGCCTTACTTCTGGGTGGGTCTGTAGGGTATCTCTGAACCGTGTCAGCATTTGAACTGGTAGACTGGGTAATGATGGTTCTCACCAGTGTGAGAGGGCCTCATTAGTTAGTTGAAGGCCTCAGTAGAACAAGAAAGATATCATGAGCACTCTGAGTTCTTGGGCATTCAGACTTGCAGGGAGACTTACAGCACCAGCTCCCTGATCCAATTCTTGGACTTTGGGGCTCAAATGGGGGCTTACTCCCTCCACTTCCCTAATTCTCAGGTCACCAGATTTGAACTGAATTACACCAATGGCTTGCTTTCTTGGTTCTTTCCAGCTTGCAGACAGCAGATTCTGGGACATCTTGGTCTCCATAATCAGGTGAACTGATTCCTGTAAGTAAATTTCCTCTTCCTATCTATCTATCAATTATCTTTCTCTCCCTTTCCTATCAGTTTTTTTTTTTTTTCTGGAGAAACTTAATACACTCCTCAAATGTTCATTATAGAAAAGTAGGTCAATAAATCATGTTATGTATATGCATGCTCAGTCAATCAGTTGTGTCTGACTCTGCGACACTATGGACAGTAGCCTGCCAGGCTCCTCTGTCCATGGGATTTTCCAGGCAATGATACTAGAGTGAGTTGCCATTTCCTCCTCCAGGGGATCTTCCTGACCCAGGGAATCTTCCCAATCCAGGGATCAAACCCACGTCTCTTGGATTAGCAAGCAGATTCTTTACCACTGAGCCATCTGGGAAGATCCTTATGCCCCTACAATGGGAAGCAAGAGACACTCATGGGAATGAATGGACTGTTGCTACATGCAACCACATAGGTGAGACTCACACAGTTAGATGGTGCCTAATATTTTTATTGAATTGGGCAAAGTGTGTTTGTATATTTAACCTGAGTTTCACCTGGGATTTCCCTCGTTGCAGAGTGAAAAGAGATCACCAGTCAGGAATTTCAGTCTCTCCCGTGACCAGGATTTCCAACCAGTTCTGAGAGAGCGGTGAGGGACAGAGTCACCCAGATGTTATAAGCCTGGGCCCTCAGTTGCTTTACTCGTTGTGGTTTTATCTTTCTATTGCTTGGGATCCCATGGCTAAACCTGCCAATGGCTGATGAAAGAAGTCATCCACCCCCGATGTAACTAGCAGCTTCCACAAAGCTGTTAGGTGTTCCCTGCATCCCAGGAAAGCCTGGTGCCCCACTGCAGTGCTCTTAAAGCAGCCTTGCTTCATGCTCCCAGGATCCCAGAGTCTCGGGGCACCAAACAACTCTCAGAGCAGCCCAGAAGACATAGGGATCACCCGAAGGCCTCCTGACTGCCACAGCCCCTCTCTAACTCAGGAGCGTTGTCATAGAACCGAACGTGTGTTTATAGTTGCTCTTACTTGAGGCCAAGCACTTGCTCAATTCTTCCTCAGAACCACTGGTAAGCAGATCCCACGAGGACCGTCTGCTCAGCCAGCCTTTCGCCCTCTCGTCTAATGTGATTATAAGATGAGTGAATTCTCTCCAGACTTTACTCAAAGGAAATGATGGCCTGTGGTCATTTTTAAGTCCCAGAATTCTTTGGTGGAGATACTTTCTTTTCTGTAGCCTCGAACATGTTCCAAAGTCAACGGTGATGTCAGTTCCCTGTGACCGGCTGAGATGAAGTCAGCTGCAGCCCGCTCTCAGATGTTCTTCCAACTTTCAAGTTGTGAAAAGAAATTGCTTCTTTCTTACAAATATGTTTTCCCTGGCTTTATTATTTTTTTAAACCCACATGCTTCATGCTGGAAATATGAAAAATACACATTTTGTCAAGAAGAAATTTAAATCACCCCCAAAGCTTACAGTTAACTGCTGTTATCACATCCCTGGGGTTCTGACTTAAAGTGAACTGAAAAATAAGCACATTTCTGGACAGGAAGTCAAGAGGAAATGTGAGTCTGGGCATGGGGTGATTAGTTTTTGCTCATTTCATGGTGATTTTCTGCTTTCCTTTCAATGCCTACTTGCTTAGGGGAAAATTTTTCCTTGACAGCTAAAGCCACGTGCTCCCTTGTTCATCTCCAGCGGCAGAGCGAGAAGAATCCATTTCCGTCTTTCCTGTGGTAGTCTTTTAGAGTTTGAATGGGTTCATTCAGTTCTGTGCAAAGGAAGAGGTGAATGTTTATGGCTCGGTTCACCACATTTACTTTGCAGGAGTTCTGTGAGCTTGAAGGATGGTATACGTGAAGGTGATACATTCTGGGAAGTTATTAACTATTAGATATGATCATCAACACGTGCATTGCATCATCATTATCCCAGGGACTGGAGTCACTAATGTATGTGTTCTTTGTCCTCATGCAAGATTCATTACAAGTAAATGTTAACATCAGGTAAGAAGAACGGATAAAATCTCAACAAGAGAGACTAGAGGAAAGGGGAGAGATCTCAGCCAAAGAGGCTGAGTCAGTATGCATACTGATGAGTTTGGGAATAAAGAGAAGGAGAAGGGAAAAGCTAGATGGCCTGGGAGCTTAAAGGAGATTTGGGGAATGGGAGGAGGGGTGGCATGAGAGAAGAGTCTGGAACAGGATCAAAATCTGAAAGCACAGGGGTTCAAGGAAGATATAGGAATGGCTGGTGGGAATTACACATCGGGTCCCAGTCAAAGTTCCTCACTGGTGCTGAAGGTGAAGCTCCAATACTTTGGCCTCCTGCTGGGAAGAGCCAACTCATTGGAAAAGACCCTGATACTGGTTGGGAAAGGCTGAGAGCAGGAGGTGAAGGGGACGACAGAGGATGAGACAGTTGGATGACATCAGTGACTCAAAGGACATGAGTTTGAGAAAACTCCAGGTGATAGTGAAGGACAGGGAAGCCTGGTGTTCTGCAGTCCATGAGGTTGCAAAGAGTCAGATGCTGCTTAGTGACTGAATGACAACAATGTTCCTCAAAGGAAATAAGAAAACTTTGTCACTGCTTTCTTTTTAAGTTTTTTTTTAATGTGGACAATTTTTAGAATCTTTATAGAATTTGTTACAGTATTGCTTCTGTTTTATGTTTTTTTGTTGTTGTTGTTTTGGCCACAGGCATGTGAAATCTTAGCTCCTTGACCAGGGATTGAACGTGCACCCCTGCATTGGAAGGTGAAGTCTTCTCCGCTGGAGCGCCGGGGAAGTCACTGCCACAGCTTTTTGAGAATATTTCATGGCTGGACTGAGCTCCCTTCACTGTGACCACATATAGGAGCGGGACCATCGGGGACACAGATCCTACTTGGATGATAGCATAATTTACACACAATCTGCCCTTTCCACCAGGGTGTAAGATCCGGGAAAGTAAAATGTAACTTTGTCTGATGGATGATGTTCAGTGCAATGTCTGTCTTAATGCAGGTGCTGGGCTAGTCTTTGCAAAATTGAATTAGAGTGGAGACAAAGGGAAGAAATAGTGACTTAGATTTATTTAGCACCCAAAATATTCCAAGTCCTTTATGCACAGACTTGAGAGAAGTTCAGAGAGATCAACGGCCTTGCCTAGGTTTATAATTTTTGAGCGAGGCAAATGAAAGTCGCTCAATGGTGTCCAACGCTTCATGACCCCATGGAATTCTCTAGGCCAAAACGCAGAAGTGGGTAGCCTTTCCCTTCTCCAGGGGATCTTCCCAACCCAGGGATTGAACTCGGGTCTCCTGCATTGTAGGCGGATTCTTTACCAGCTGAGCAATCAGGCCAGCACTCAGAGTCAGGTCTTTGTGACTGAGGATCATTATTCCATGTGGACCAAAGGAGACTCCTCTCCTGAGCTAGAAGGAGGGGAGATGGAGTGCTGATAAGTGAGTGCTGAAGGAGTGCTGACGAGCGAGCAGTAACTGTGTTTCCAGTTAAGTTCTGCTGTGTTCCAGGGTCTGCTGGAGTATATGAGCCATAGTGGGCTCTACATGGACATCTAGTCCATGAATCCCTTAATGAGTAAACAAATGAAATAAAGGCGACCAGAGACCAAGGGAGAATCCAGAAATAGGAAGGAAGAGAAAAGATAACACAGGGAAAGAAGCTTATGACACTGAGAGAGCTGGGAAAGATAAGAACAGGTACTGAGAATGGAGGACCCAGAGAGGGTCAGGACAGAGGCCTGCACAAGACGGAGACGAGAAAGACGAAAGGGATGGGAACATTTAGAAATCTTGTGGGAAAGCAGAGGGATCCAGGGTGAAGAGCTCGGGAAAGAAGAGAGGAAGGAGGGAAGCTGAGAAGAACCCTGAGCCACTGCAGTGGGGACAGAGGTGTCTTCTCGACCTGGGGAATCATCTCAGACCCCTTTGGCCAGGCGCAGTGGGCAGTGTGCTCACATTTCAGGCAGGATCCAAATGTCTGTCTTGAAGGATCTGGTGGGAGAAGATGCTGGGGAAACACACACACTGAATAAGGGTGAAGACACCACCAATGCAGATGTAGTGATTTTCCAGGAACAGTCAATGCAGAGACATCTATTTGCCCCCTAATACGTGCCTGAGTATTCTCTTCACCTCCCTCTGCCCTCACACTGCTGGACTTTCAAATCCCAGGTCCAGGGTCTCCCCATCCATGCCCCAACCCGCACTGTGATGTCTCTTGCTGCATAAAATGATCCCATTTGCTCTCAACAGCTGGGAGAGCAGAGCATGTGATGCATGTCAACAGGGGAGTGGAGGGGGCATCCCTCAGCTGGAAGGATGGAGGACAGGTATGCAGGTATCCACGGAAAGTACCCTCTGAGAAGCAGGGACGAAGGTTCCAGAAAGGCTGAGCTCCTGCTGAAGACGTGGTGAGCAGCTGAGTGGTGGGGACTGGCAATGCCAGGGCTGCACACATCACTACACGTATCTAAGCCAGCACCCTGATGTCTAACAGGAGGGCTCCCTTCCTACAGGCAGCAATGCTGGGTGGCTTGGCATCATGGGCAGGGGGACCCATAACAACAAGCCCGGCGCAGGCTTCCAGAGCTGCCTGGGGAGGCTCCTCACGCAGGACATCCAAAGAGGTTCGCAAGGCCTGGGCTATGCCAGCAGACCATCCTGCACTTGTTCGTCCAATTCACACCTTGAAGCACAGCTTCCTTCTTCTAGTCTCTCATTCATTCTTTCATTCATTCATTCTTCAAGGGTTATGTGAGGACTTGTGTCCAGCAACAGTACAAGACACGGGAATCCAGAGGTCAACACAAAAGGCTGTTTATTCTATGGTAGTAAAGGCTGAAGAGACAAAAATTGCAATTATGATACATTGTTTTATTTTATGTTGTATTATATTGTGTCAAATTATGTTGTATTACATTCCATTATTTATTCATCAAATGTTACATCAGGTGTTCATCTAAACATCAGAGATGCCACAGTGAAGAAAACACAGTTCTCAACTTCATGGACCTTTTATTCTAGTGGGGAAAACAGCAATAAAAATATCATGTTAAATATGACAACTAAATGATATTTATACAACTAGCAGCTCTTTAACCTTTTTCACTTGTTATATAAATTTTGATAGTAATAAACTTTGCCTGCATGTCTCAACTTGGTCTTCTGTCTCGAATCCATCCTGAGATTTCTAGATATGGCAGAATCAAGCAGCATTGCTTTGGGACGGCTCAAAAGCCCTCTCTCAAGTCTGGAATAGATCTTCTCTCTTTTGGTGAGAGGTATGCCAGGGGAAAGAAATAATCATTGCATTCTGAGTCAGATGGAGACTGTATATCTTATTAATAACCGAGACGAATTGTGTACACCCTCGAAGCTGGATTGATAATGATGCGTCAAACTTTGTTAGCAAAACCTCAGAAAGCTGATGTGAGTCACGGGGAGCTATTTTGCACAAGATTTGTCACCTTGATCTGAACGGGAAACGAATTACTAAATATAAAATGCTGTTTTGCTGTGATTCATGGCTCTTTCAAGCTGACAGACATCGTAAAAGGATATAATCTTTTCTTTCTAAAAAATGAAGTCAAGGAATCTGCTTCTCCATTTCTTATCAACCTGAAGAGGGATCAGAGAGAACACCTACAAGCCAACCACAAGGAACAGGTTTGTCTTTTCTACTTTCTGACAATGTTCATACGGAGGGAGAAAGACTGTAATCTGTGTGCTCCACTTCTAGGAGATGATAGCTCCAAAATATAATTATCTTTACTGTAGGATGATGCAACTGGGTTTTTCCTCCCCACAAGATGGACTCATGATTATACTTGAAAATAAGAACATATTGCAACCCCTCCTTGTCCTCAAATACCTCTCATATGTAACTGTAACCTTTACAGATGACTTTCTGTTTATTTAAGCATTTGTGATTAAATTTATGCAAATGTCATGGCATTCCCTGAGGTCTCTTAGGATGAAAAATACAGAGCCATGAGTGGTGAAGCCCAAAAGGTATTCAAGAGTCAGAAAACCAGAAGCTAAAGCTTAGATCTTAGTCTGCCTGTTCTGTGCAGTGAATGGAAGGCATAAGCATCTTATTATGACTCAGAGACGTGTACATCCTGAAGAGCTCCTAGTGACAGAAGGATTTGTAACTAAATACTTACGCACAGTGGATTTGATACTGCCCAGGGCAGTGGCTGCCAGCCCAGGTCCATGGTAGACAAACCCTTGTTAGAATTCTGGCTCTGTAACTTTCTTACTCATGGCCTAGGGCACTCAACTATTTCAAGCCTCTGGTGGCATATGTGTGTCTGTGTGTGCATGTGCGTTTCATTTGAAAGCAAACATAAAATAATATTTGCCCCACAGAGTTATTTAAGTATTGAATGAAATTATTAATATCATTTAATACATGACAGTACATAATATTTATCATGGAACAGGAAAAAGTGATCAAATTTACATTATTGTTGCTAATACAAGATGCAAATTATTTTAAGTAAAATGCTGTTTCACTGGGCTTCCCTTGTGGCTCAGCTGGTAAAGAATCCTCCTGCAATGCGGAAGACCTGAGTTCAATCCTGGGTTGGGAAGATTCCCTGGAGAAGGGAACAGCTATCCATTCCAGGATTCTGGCCTAGAGAACTCAATGAACTGTATAGTCCATGGGGTCACAAAGAGTCAGACAGGACTGAGCAACTTTCACCAAACCAAGTTGGTAGATGCTAAAATAAAATCTCTAGTGATGTCAAACTTTAACTCATGACTTTGCCTCTTCAGCTCAATTGTACATGTTTTCTTAAAGACAAGCTCTCCCACTGTGAGAATTTCAGGAACGCAACCTACATGAGCATGGGTGGTAGAAAAGACCCTTAAGATCTCATGGTTTCCCAGTTATGCTTTTCAATCCCTATTCCCTCAGCTCTTGGGACCTCACTCTCCTGGCTAGATTTGTAGATCTGGGACTCTTTCTTCTTAGTCTCACTGCGCTCAAGCTTCTCTGCTTACCCGCTCAAGGTTGATGAGTCATAGGGTGCTATTCTTGGACTTCTATGCTTGCATGCATACTAAGTCACTTCAATTATGTCCAACTCTTTGCAACCCCATGGACTATAGCCCACCAGGTTCCTCTGTCCATGGAATTCTCCAGGAAAGAATAATGGAGTGAGTTGCTGTGCCCTCCCCCAGGGGATCTTCCCAACCCAGGGATTGAACTCACGTCTCTTACACCTCCTGCATTGGCATGCAGGTTCTTTACTACTAGCACCACTTGGGAAGCCACTTCTTATCTCTCCCTCTCCAAATGATGGGACTCCTTTCTGACTTTATTTACCACTGGCATGCCAATGAATGCTGAGTCTAAAGCTCCTGTCTGACTTCAGTCCCTTGCATATTGACTTTCCTGTTGGGTTTCTTGGACTAAAGCATTCCCATTAGCATCTCGCACTCTGTATACTGCCCACAGGACTCTTCATTCCTTACCCTCAGCACCTCTTCCATTGTCCATTGTCCCCCAGTGCAGGTAATAGAAGCCACACGAGGCTGGTACCCAGGTCAGAAGTCAGGGAGTTATCTTTATCTGTCCTTCTCCTTCACCTGTCATATCCAGTCAAAAGGCCCATTAATCTTGCCTTCTGAATAGTCAATTTACCCATCCTTAGGATAGGATAGGATAGGAAAGAAAATGAGCGCATTGCATGCAGTCAGCCTAAGTGTTGTGCAATATATTTATACAGTTGTGTGTATTTTTTATTGTGTTTGCATATGTGCATGCATATTGGAGCATGATGTCAAATATATCTTTTACTGTAAGTCATGGGGCAGGATAGTTTAAAAAGCACTGTCTTGAATCCTTCTTTATCAAACTCATTGAAGCCCAACTGACTAGTACTATCTACAACTCTCTGTTTTTTCTCTGTCTATGAAGCCCCTTAAAATAATGAAATAAAGTAAAATAAAATAAAACAAAATGACTCTGTGTCATGTTTCCTCATAAGACCACTTCAGCTGCATTGTCCTTGGAAACACAGAGATCAACCCGTATTCACAGCCCGCTCCCCAAGGTTTGGAGTAATCTGTCCCCAAAGAATCACTTCCCAGGTAACTCAGTGGTAAAGAATCTGCCTGCCAGTGCAGGAGATGCTGGTTTGATCCCTGGGTTGGGAAGATTCCCTGGAGGAGGAAATGGCAACCCTCTCCAATATTCTTGCCTGAAAAATTCCATGGACCGAGCAGCCTGACAGGCTGCTTACAAAGAGCTGGTCATGACTGAGCGACTGAGGACGCACATCCCCATGAATAGAACCGTGGGCATTCTGGAGATGACTGTTTTAGAAAGACAGGGGTCCTTCGCTTCAGAGAGATTTCTAGTAAAGGAGAGTGATTTCTAGTAAAGGAGAGTGATATACTAAAGCTCTCCTGGTAGACTCTGGGAAAATCAGAGAGCCCATTTCCCATGGGTGATCCCTGTACATTGAGTTATTAGAAAATTTGATGAAGGAATTTGCTTTTCCTTTACTCCCATCCTAATACACTCCCGAGCTCCACTTATCCACTCAAACACATCCATGTTCAATTTTATTCTTGCTCTTTCAGCATTTTATTTTTCTTCTAGGTCAATGGGTTTTTAAAAAGCATTTTCAGTAGCAGAATGCTTTTTTTTTTCCCCAAAGAAAATCTTTACTAATACTTCAACCTATAAAATGGATGAAAGCAATAAATGGGTTCCTAAAGTATTTAAATATTCATTGATTGACGGGAGAAAATAACTGTAGTAGTTATTTTTCATTGAGAACCCCTGCAACCTATCTTCAGAGCCCAGCTTGGAAAAGGAGTCCTTGATGAACACTGTGGAGGTAGATAGTGTCCATGCCTGAATGGTTCTGAAGCCTGAATAGGTTTATGTACGAGCAACATTTTCACTGTAAGCTGCACACCCTGGTACTATCGTTATTAGTTGTACTTCTGCTTTCTCTAGCTGAACAACCTTGGGCAAACCATTCAGCCTTAGGAGGCTAAGGGGCTCTATTTTCCATCCATGAATCATTAGGATCAAACCGAAAGATCTCTAGCTTCCTTTCTGTTCCATGCATCCATAAAATAAACATGAGCACTGTTCTTAACACCAAGGTGCTGAAACTCGCCATAGAGCCAGGGTTCATAGTAAAGTTTGTACTCAGCACTGTGGGTCTTTTTCTAGGTGGTTGATTTTATGATCCATTCAAAGAGGTTCCAAGTGTCTCTTAAGTAATTTTTATAATATCAATGTTTAACTACACAACCAAGAAACTCATTTTCACATGTATCATTGAGTTCTTATAATAATAATAGTAACCACAGCAATTTGTTTTAGTACTTGGCAATCTATACACGCTTACATCTATTATAAGCCTTTGATTCTCACAGTAATTCTATGTCTCCATTCTTAAGAGAGCACAGATGCTGAGAGGAAAGCTGATTTGCTAATGCCTGTTAGCGAGAAGCTGAAGCTGTGATGGGTTGTCAGATGTGGGGGTCACAGTGTAGGAAACCTTGGTACCAGGTTAAGGAGTCTTCATTTCACTGGGTCCATGTGTTACAGAGTCTAAGCTCATACTGCTTGCTGTACGCCAAGCCAATAAATCAAGACACCAATTGTTGGGACAAAGAAGAGTGATTTTATTCAGAAAGCCAGGAGGGTAAGAAGATGGTAGACTAGAGTTCCAGAGAACCATCTTGCTCGGGTTTGGATGTTAGCTTCTATTATGGAGCAAAGAGAGAAGGAGGTGAGGAGACAAAGTGGAAAAGGTGATTAGTTGTTGCAAATATTTGCTAGCTCTGGCCAGACTCCGGAGTTGTCGTTCAGTCCCTGAGTCGTGCCCGACTCTTTGCGACCACATGGACAGTAGCATGCCAGGCTTCCATGTCCTTCACTGTCTCCTGGAGTTTGCTCAAATTCATGTTCATTGAGTTGGCAATGCTTTCTAACCTCTCATCCTCTGCTGCCCCCCTTCTTCTCCTGCCCTCAATCTTTCCCAGCATTAAGCTCTTTTCTATGAGTCGGCTGGTTGCATCAGGTGGCCGAAGTATTGGAGCTTCAGCATCAGTCCTTCCAGTGAATACTTAGGGCTGATTTCCTTTAGGATTGCCTGGTTTGATCTCCTTGCAGTCCAAAGGACTCTCAAGGGTCTTCTCCAGCACCACAAGGGGTGTGCTAATTTCTTCTTTCCTGTAGCCATCCACAGGTGCGCCTGATCAGGATGTCTCCGGTGAACTAAACGAAGGTATTTTAGATTAATGATCACACGTGGGGGCCAGGGTTCCCAGAGATGAGCCACACTGTATAGTTTAAACTATGGTCAACATTCCTTTAGGGCTTAACTTCCAGCAAAAACTATAGAATACAAAGGTTAAAATGAAAGAAACAAATCCTATAATACAGAGTCCGATTTGTTCTTCCCTGGAGAACAAATCTCCACACAGCCTTGGAGGATGAAAGAAAGGATTTACTTGCTCCAGGTAGAGAGGTAAAGGCCAGGTGAGGGCCACCTGAGGGACCCCAGAGAGATCCTGTGAACGCAGCCTTGGTTGCAGAAGTGGGGGTGGTTAGCAGCCAGGTAGACAGAGAGAGCAAACACAAGAGAGCATTTCATGCTTATCTTTTAGGGAATCCTGAACCCTGCCAACTGAAACCTCTTTCTTTAGTATGTCTCACGAAGAAACACAGAATAGCTCCAAACTAAAAATCAGTCTTCATCCGAAAGTTAAATTCCAGAGGGCAGAAAGAGTCCCCTCCTCACCTCCTCTTTCTTCATTGGCCCTTTACCTCTGGGTTCCCTTTCTTACCCTCCAGCAGTTCTCATGAGTATTAGGTACATCAGAGTGTCTCTCGTTCCCCGCCTCAAGCTGAAAACCAGAACCAAGAGTCACAAGAAGGTCTAGGTCAGTTCTGTGAAGCTGCCAGATCTGATGGGCTAAGTTTCCATTCTATTTATGTTATGTATTTCAAAGGTTCATATTCATTGAGCCGTGAAAACTGCTCTATTCCCAAGTTATTTAAAAGGACAAAAGCTGCATTGTCGGCAGCAGCCTTTCGCCTGAGTCTGGAAAATAACGAAGCAGTAAACTGGTCTTGAATTTCTTAGGGATACTATAGGCATGAGGCAGTCGGTGGAGGGGTGGGTTTCTGACCACATGGTGGAAGAGCTGAAGGCATGAGAGACGTACCTAAAGATCCTCTAGAGCTTGCACGAGGATGGTGCATCGGCGTCATGTAACTTCTGCTTTGGAAAGAAAAGCAGAACATTGACATTTTCACTCCTCTGGTGCTGTTATCACAGGAATGCATTTCAGTGCTCACCCCATCAGACATCTTCAATATGCTGTATGGAAACAAATAAACACCAAGCAAATGAGAATAAACATAAGCAGAGGCTCACAGGCAGACTGAGGCGAGGAAAAGCTTCATAACAAATAAAAAAAAAAAAAAAGAGGAAAAAGAAAAAAGGGAAGGCTTTCAGAGATGCCCTGATTGGAAGCTGTTGGCATGCCAAAACTGCAGCTGCTCCAATTAGCTGGTGGGCTGGTACATGGAAGACATTCCAAGCCTCAAGGCTTGCGCTTTAGCGAAGAGCTTCCAACCATCAAGCCTGCCTGAAAATGGGATGCTCCTGACATAACTCAAACATTAGTAGGAGATGGAGGATTTGCGGGTGCGTGGCCTCCATAGCCACCCTGCTGCCCTCACACAGGCTGCAGCTGAAGAGGGCTAACTCCCCACCTTGGGCCAGGTCAAGAACTGTGCACATGATTCTGCCTAGGGCGCTGGTTCTCAAATCTGGCTCCCTGTTTAAAACTCTGGGGAACCTTAAAAAAATGATAACCAGCTCCAGGCAAGACAAATCAGAATTTCTCAGGATGGCAATGGGTCATTTGCTAATATCTCCTAAGAGCTCCACAGATAAATCTGATACAAAACCCACTGGATTAAAAATGTCTTCCCTAGAACAGTATCACTGGTGTAAGAGGAAATGAGAAGGGTCATTCCAAGGGAAAATGAAATGGCTTTCTATTTTCTAGTAAGATCCATGGGAAATAATTAATCCCGAGGGAACTAGCCACAGTAAAATAGGGCTAACATGCAGGGTCTGCGGCACTAATTTTGACTGTATTACAGGATCAGAACTGAAGTTTGGTTTTGGCAAGGAGACACAGTGCTCTGTTTCAGTAAAATGTGTCACATCGCTAAATGGGAATATTTTCTGTAGACTTTCTCAGGTAACAGGGACTGTGTTCATAGCCAGCCCTGCAGTTTTCCAGGGGCTTTAATATCATGTTAGGTTGTATTGGTAACAAAAGTGATTGATACATATTTAAAAAACGAAGAGACATAGATAAGTATAAATATGGAATATTAAGGAAAGTATAAAGTATGAAACGTTCCTCTAATTCCATCATATAAAGCTAGCCACTTTTACAGGTTCACTGTAATACATGTGCTTCCCTGGTGTCTCCAGGCAGTAAAGAGTCCAACTGCAATGCAGGAGACTTGGGTTTGATTCTTGGGTGAGGAAGATCCCCTGGAGGAGGGCATGGCAACCGGCTCCAGTATTCTTGCTTGGAAAACCCATGAACAGACGAGCCTGGCAAGCTACAGTCCTGGGGTCGCAGAGAGTCAGACACAACTATGAAAGTTAAAGAGAAAGTCGCTCAGTCATGTCCAACTCTTTGTGACCCCATGGACTATACAGTCCATGGAATTCTCCAGTTCAGAATACCGGAGTGGGTAGCCTTTCCCTTCTTTGGGGGATCTTCCCAACCCAGGGATCGAACCCAGGTCTCCTGCATTGCAGGCGGATTCTTTACCAGCTGAGCGACCAGGGAAACCCAACACAACTGAGTGACTAGCAACTCCACTGTAACATATACAGACAGCATACACAGTAATCATGTGTTGTGTGTATATATGCATACACATTGTTGTCTGTCTAAACTTTTCATTTATCTGCATGTTAGGCTCTGTATGAAGCACTTTTGATGAACTATTTTTTGAAATCTCAAAACAGAAGAGATGTTTTTCACCTAGGGTGACAGTATTAGTACTTACCTCATGGAATTGTTCTGTGTCAACATTAGTCAATAGACAGAAAATACTTGTAACGGTTTCTGACATGTACCAAAGCTTCAGTAAGTGTTATAAAGAGAAAGAAAAGAAGAGAGAGGGAGGGAGGGAAATTTGCTCAAGTTAGAAAGAGGCAGAATGAAGATGAGAACTTAGAGCTGGATTTCTTACCTGACTGCTGACATGTGGGCTGGGTAATTATTAATTTGGCAGTGGGGGATGTTCTGTGATTGGCAGGCCACTTGGCAGCACCCCTGGCCCTCCCCAGTCAATGCCAGTCACAGCCCCCTCCCCAGGGCATGGCAGTCAAAAACATTTCCAGATACTGCAAAATATCCCTAGAGGGAGAAAAATCACCCCCAGTGAGAACCACTGACCTGAATCCATAGTATTCCAACTCCCATTCTCTCAGCAAAAAAATTTTTAAACAAATGCACATATATCAAAAACATAAATGAGATCCAGATACATATGCAATGCTGTATTCTGCCTTTTCACTTAATGTCACATTGCAATAATTTTTCCATGTCATTAAACATTCATTACAATTGTCATTTTCAGTGACTGTGTTATATTCCTTTTGAACACATTATCATTATTTTAATGGGACATTTATGAAGTAGATTGTTGTCAAATTTTGCTGTTATCACTTATCACCTGAACACATGCACACATATATGCTCAAGTATAAACGTATCCTGTCCACATTTTTCCTCCTTTCCCTTGGGTAAATTTCTCAGAGTAAAGTTACTGGAACAAAATAATTGAGATCTTGAAGCTTCCTGACAAATATTGTCAAGTTGCTTTCCAAAATAGCTGTTTAAATTCACAGCCCACCAACACTCAGGTCAGTGTCTGAACTGTGCTAGTTATGGATGGCATCATGGTTTTGATTTGCACTGAATAAAAGAGTTCTTTTATCGTAAACTTCATAAAAATTAAAAAAAAGTTAATAAAATAGGACTCATGATACGGAAAAAGCAAGTTCAAGGTCATACAGCCAGGATGGATATCTAATTTCCAACCACTCAGGGAGATGACAGCCATGTCTTGTATAAATGGGACGACTTTCTTTTGTAACATTCTAGAATCCTTGCATCCTTGCAGCAGGCAGATAATCTGCTGCTTCACTCTTCTGTGTTCTGTTTTGGGCAGAAACACAGTCTTGTATCAATTATTGGAATTTCTGGGCTCTGGTGTCCTAGCTGCGTATGGGGTGTGAATTCAAACTTCTCTGCAGATTCATGAGCCCCAGTGTTCTAGAACTGTCTGACTCCAAGCCCTCAGTTATTCTTAACATTTCTATGAAGATCACATGGATTTCTCCAACAGTATAACCAAGTACAGAGTAGTTGAACTAATAAAAAAAGCTGACTAATCCAAGTAGGCTTTTAGCACAGCCTGATAGAACTGAACATATACTTTTCAGATTGTCTTTTGATACATGTTATGGACTGAGTTGCATTTCTCCAAAATCCCCTTAACCCCCAGTACTTTAGAATGTGACTCTTGGCAGATGGGGGTCTTTAAAGAGTTAATTAAGATGAGGTCCTACATTTAGGCCCCTAATCCAATCCGACTATGTTATAAGAAGAGATCAGGACACACACAGAGGACAAAAAACACATGAAGACGCAAAGAGAAGGTGGCCACCTACAAGCCAAGAAGAAAGGCTTCAGAAGAAATGAACCTAGCCAACACCTTGATCTCAGACTTATCAGCTTACAGAGCTGTAAGAAGATAAATCTCTGTTGTCTGAGCCACCCATTCTGTGTAACTTTCTTATGGCAACCCTAGAAAACTAATACAATAAGTAATGGAATTTCAGTGACATTCGCTGAACACTGTCTTGGTCTGAGCCTCTATTTGAGGTGCTATAGAGGATAAACAAGGGCTTCCCTGGTGGCTCAGAGGATAAAGCATCTGCCTGCAATGCAGGGGACCCGGGTTCAATCCTTGGGTTGGGAAGATCCCTTGGAGAAGGAAATGGCAACTCACTCCAGTATTCTTGCCTGGAGAATCCCATGGACAGAAGAGCCTGGCAAGCTACAGTCCACAGGGTCGCAAAGAGTCGGACACGACTGAGCAACTTCACTCAGTCACTCAGAGGATAAACAAGATATTGCTCCAAGAATTTAGAGTCAAGAAGAGAAGATGTTGAAACATATTTTATCTAGAATATCAGGCATAAAGTTAAAAGAAAAAAGTCCATTATAAATTGTGTCCAAAGACCTCAAAGCAAAGAGACAAGCACGTAGCAAGCATTTCACAGGTCTTAGTATGTGCCAGGCACTGTTCTAAGTGCTTTACTTAAAACTAACTCACTCAGTTCTCAAAATGCTCTTTCCAAAGTGGCATCATCATTTAACAATGTGTCCAAACCCCCGAGCTAGTAAGTACAAGAGTTAAGAGACAGACCCCGCTCTGAGCTGGGACCAGAGACTGTGGGCTTAGAGGCTGTTTCTCCTTAGTTGGGGTTAGGGAGAGCCTCCAGGAAAGACAGATCTCGTAGACAGCTTGTGAGTTATGCTGGACAATATGAATATTACCAACGAGGTAAGAAGGCTTTACTGGTGTCTCGGAAGTAAAGAATTCCCCTACAATACAGTAGACAGACTAAAATGTAGAAGACACATGTTCCATCCCTGGGTTAGAAAGAGCTCATGAAGAGCAAAATGGCAATCCACTCCAGTTCTCTTGCCTAGGAAATCCCATGGACAGAGGAGCCTGTGGGCTACAGTCCATGGGATTGCAAAGAGTCAAACATGACTTAACGACTAACCACCACCACCAAGGAGGTAAGACGGAACCAAAGCTTATTTTTCAGCAGGGGACTCACATTGTTAAAACTGAACCTTAAGAAGATGAACCTAGAAGCACCAAGTTAGAGGGAGGAGGCACGGGAAATAGGGGAATAAAGATGGATGGTTAACAATCATCCAGGTTTGCAGCAGTAGCACCATGAGGGGACAGACATCGCGAGATAAATAACCACTTTATGGGGCTTGACACTGTGCTTCCGTCCTCACACTGGCCTAGAAAGGGAGCTGTTGACATCCAAGTTAGCAGATAAAGAACCCAAAGCAGAGAGGAGTTAGATGTATGGCCCAAGAATTCACAGTTTGAGAGAGACAAAACCGGTATTTAAACTCCTATCCATCAGAATCAAGTCCTTATACTTTCTGTCATCGCCATGCATAATAGGCATCCATTCCCTGCTGGCTGGGATGGAACGGGAACAGCTGACTCAGGGGTTAGAGATGGATCATGGGCCAGACAGGCAGAGAGAAGCTTCTGGTTTTCTCTTTTCTTCCCCCCTGCAGGTGCAGGGTTTAACGGGCATGAAGGCATCACGTACTATTGTTTCTTTGTTCAGCTACAATCTGACTTTCACTCCTGCATAAAACCTCATCCGCCAGGGACAGTTGCTGAGGCTACAGACTTTCTGCTGACTAGGAGCCCTGGGTTTTGCCCCTGAAAGACGCCCATACACTGCAAGCTTGGACTGTGCAATCCTTACTCATGTTTGGAGCGCCTGATGCTTCTTCCTGAGTCACAGAGGGAAGCTGGTATCTGCTGGGAGGAAAATGGTGTAGAAGGAGCTCTAGGCTGGATGGTAGCTCTTAAACACACACACACACACACACACAGAAGAACAGGCACTGAATAACATACTATCATAGACTGATGAGATAAATTGGAGACCCAAAGTTTATTTATTCTCTCAAAAAATAATATTTATGAGTAGCTACTGTATCGCTTGTCATAAGATCTTAGTGATAATAGGTTCTAGGTGAATAACTAAAGAGCCCCCTATGATCATATGATGTCTTGTTATCATGGGAGAAATATAGCGACACCTTTGCTATATTCTATCAGTAATAAGTTATCACAAGCGCTGTCTGGGGAAGGGATTATATAAGAACATGAAAACTGGGAGATGGGGTCAGAGGGGCACTTTAAAGTCAGTTCAAGACAAAAGCAGAAAAGATACCTGTGTTAGTCAGTATTCTTCAGGGAAATGGGACCAACAAGCTAGAGAGAGTAAGATATGAAGGTTTAGTATAAGGAACATAATCTTGGAGGCTGGGGAATCTCAAGATCTGAAGTTGTCATCCAGAGAAGGCAATGATGACAGGTCCCACTTTGAGCTGGGACTTTCTTTGAAATTGAATCAAAACCATTCTGAGTCTCAAGACTGCCAGCTTTCAGGCAGGAACTGACACCATTGGGTTTTCTGGGTGACCCAGCAAAGTTCAAACTAGGTAATATTAGAAGTCATCAGAGAAAAAGATAGCTTATCTACAACGGGATGGTAATTAGACTTAACATAGGCTTTACTTCCCAACAATAGATACCAGAAAAGGGAAATATCATGCTGAAAGTGTGAGGCAAAATGACTGAAAATCTAATAAAAAGTAAATGATAGCTATCAACTCTTGAGCACTTAGTATGGCATCCTGGAGGTCTGTGTTCAGCAGTACAATCATTTCATGACAGTGAGATACAGATGTTCAGACAGCCAGAGCATCTGCTAGCCATTGGCTTTCAGTGGAAAAAGAAATCTGCAGGAGGATGACAGGGATGCAGAAAATGAAAGCAAACACAGAAACTGGCAAAATAAATGGCTAAACATTTTAAACCATTTATACATTAATGGTAATGACTATTTTGTGTTTTTAAGATGGTAGAATTGAAAATGACAGCAAGAAAGATACCAAGCATTTAGTATGGAAAATGTCTGAGATAATTTGTACCTCTTGAAAATGACTGAGATGAAGAATACACTTAGAACTTGTTGGAAAAATGATTAGCTGCGTGTGAATATTGGAAATAAATATGAACAACAGAAAGGATAAAAATATTCATCATCACAGGGAGAATATGTATTGCATACCTACACTGGGGAAGCCCTGTTTTATACACTGATGATATAGGAAAGAACAAGACAGAAGAGTCTCTAGCCATGTGGATTTATCCATTTAAATCAAAGTGTGTTCTTATAGTAACTCTGGTTATTTGTGACAATGCAGAGACACCTACTTCAGATTTTCTTTCTAGAAATAGGAGGTACACATAAACCATAAATAGGGCCTGCAGCTCATGGAGAAAGACCTTTTTGTTTTTAAGTCCTCATTTTTTTCAACACTGCCTGGCATGCAGGATCTTAGTGCTCCGACCAGAGTCTGAACACCATGCCCCTTGCATTGGAAGCACCAAGTCTTAATCATTGGCCCATCAGGGAAGTCCCGAGAAAGTCTTCTTGGTGAGACTCTCAGTTCCGCTGTCCTTAGTGTTTACATGACACGTCTCTTCTCCCCATGGGTTTAACATGAAGGATTATCAGTGGCTGAGCTTTAACACGCAGGCACAACTGAACGCTAGAAGGTGAGAGGTGAGCCAGCCAGGCGTGGGGCCGGGGGAGAGGTGCAGACCATGGGGAAAACCAAAGCACGGCGTGGGCTCAGGTGAGCAGGTATGGAGTCAGGCTCCATTCTGTCCCCTGTCCTGAGCAACCGTGAACAAGCCTGCTGCCTTCTCTGAGCCTCAGCGTACTCGTATGCAAAAATCACCAGTTTACTGTGAAAACCACATGCCGTAAAGGGCATGATATCCTCCTAGTAGGAGCTCTCAACCAATCAATAATGTGTCCAAGTACTGATGGGAGGGTCCTCAGATACGTTTTGTATTTCTCTCAGCTTGGTTTAAACCCTTGGAAGGTATGTTCTGGTTCTTTTGCGGGTTTGGATTCCTTAGTACTGCACGAGAACCACGCTCATTTCTCAACACATATTCCTTAATTGAAGTAAATGAAATGAAATTGGATTGTATTGGCAATCTAAACACGATACAATTAGGACACAATAGAAGATGCCATCTCATTAAGGGCTGATTTTTCTGGCTTTTAGAGAAATATCATAGCAATTCAGAGAAGAAGGAGATTAAAGTAGGTTCACCAAGCATTTACTGGAGACATGTGTTTATTGAACTCCTGTTCTGTGCCCGGCATCATGCCAGTTTCTCTCCTAAACTTTACCTCCTAGCAACACATGGTAAAATACTACTAATTCTCTTTTACAGAGAATCTAGAGATTCAGATAAGCAAAGTATTGCAAAGTGACCAGGGGAAACATCCGGAACAGGGGAAAAGTAAGCAGCCAGCTCTCTCTGTCCCCCTGCACCCCTCCTACCCTTGTCACTCAGCCCCCAGCTGGGGCTGGGGAGGATGCTTCTGCTTGCTCTCATTTATTTCTCTTTGGTTTCTTCTGCTGCATTGGCTGAGATGCCCTCAAAATGCCCGATTTCAATTATAGCCTGCAAGTCTCTGCTTTGAAAAAACATAATTTATTTTCCCAGTCAGACCAAATAGAAAACATAATTGTGTGTTTAAATGCTAATTAACCTTTCACAGCTGTATGCTTCTCTCGCTTATTCTCAGCAAATACGCAAGACAATTCTGGACTCGATTTCTTTCCTTGAGTCCACCTCGTGGGAGGTCTGCCGATGATGGCTAGGAGGACCTCTGCACTTGAATTAAACTCCTTTAGAAAGAGGAGATGACCATGGGTTTGATCACTAATGTGCTTTTGTCTCTGCAAGGAGAATTCTGAGCTCCCCTCACCATAGGGTTTGCATGGTCCATTCCAAGGATGGTCCTATGGAGGTCCCATAGATACTATTCCCATTGACCATATTATTTTCCCCTGCCTGAAATCTCTAGTTGTCCCCAAAGGGCACGGACTCTGAAGGCAGACAGCCTGCACATGTAAATGAACTTCCTGCATCACACAAACCAGCTTCAAGTTTATCTCATTAATCACTGCACATCAATATCAGAGTCTCCTCAGGCTACCTCCCATCACCCATTCAATGGCTCCCAGTGTTTTGTCTTGAGAAAATGGCCTGAGCATTTGCTCTCCAGGGGAGTCCATGACCCTCCCTGGCACCTTCCACTTTAGTAACCAAAAGTTTGTTTTTGATGTCTGTGAGTCTGTTTTGGAAATAAGTTTCATTTTAGATTCTACATATAAGAGATTTCATATGATATTTGTCTTTTTCTGTCTGACTAATTTCACTTAGTATGATAATCTGTAGGTCCTTGGGTGGCACTAGAAGTAAAGAACCCACCTGCCAATATAGGAGACATTAAAATTTTTGAGGTTAATTCCTGGGTGGGGAACATCTCCTGGAGAGAGCATAGCAACCCACTCTAGTATTCTTGCCTGGAGAATCCCATGGACAGAGGAGCCTGGCGGGCTACAGTCCATCAGGTTGCAAAGAGTTGGACATGACTGAAGTGACTTAACATGTATGCAGGTCCTTGGGGTTAACATATACACACTACTGCTAAGTCACTTCAGTTGTGTCCGACTGTGTGACCCCATAGACGGTAGCCCACCAGGCTCCACCATCCCTGCGATTCTCCAGGCAAGAACACTGGAGTGGGTTGCCATTTCCTTCTCCAATGCATAAAAGTGAAAAGTGAAAGTGAAGTCGGCTCAGTCGTGTCCGACCCTCAGCGACCCCATGGACTGCAGCCTTCCAGGCTCCTCCATCCATAGGATTTTCCAGGCAAGCGTACTGGAGTGGGGGTGCCATTGCCTTCTCCTACTACATATAAAATGGGCCTCCCTGGTGGCTCAGAAGGTAAAGAATTCACCTGCAATGTGGGAGACCTGGGTTTGATCCCTGGGTTGGGAAGATCCCCTGGAGGAGGGCATGGCAACCCACTCCAGTATTCTTGCCTGGAGAATCCCGTGGACAAAGAACTGTGTAGGCTGCAGTCCATGGGGTCACAAACAGTCAGATACGACTGAGTGAATAGGCACAGCACACATATAAAATAATCAGCAAGAACCTACCATGAAGCACAGGGAACTCTACTTGATATTCTGTAATAACCTATATGGGAAAAGAATCTGAAAAATAGTAAATATATGTATATGTATAACTGAATCACTTTGCTGTACCCTTGAAATTAACACAACATTGTAAATCAACTATACTCCAATATAAAATAAAAATTAAATTTAAAAAGAGTCCACACTCTAGTTTGAAATGTATAATTATACAGGCAACAATTGCGATATGACTTTTTAAAGGTGTAGTGTACAATTAAGAACTGAATTGTGTGTAATACGCTGAGGGATAAGAAAAAGGGGCTGTGTGTACTTCCTTTGCAAACACAAAGGTGAAGTCTTCTTTGTGATTTAAGCTTCAACTCAGAATCCTGCTTGACTAGTATTTTAAGAATTAGCACGTTTCTCATTATTAATTAACGATTACCAAATCCCCTGGAGACTGCTACTCATTCACTTATTTAACAGATATTAACTGGGTTCCTACAGGGCATTAAATCAGAATGTTCACATGTCAGGTCACTATGACCGGCTTCTCTGAGGAAGACCAGAGTATGTGTGTTTGTTGGGCAAGATCTCTCTAGAGACAAAACTGCATCAAACTCCATATTAATAATTGAGCAACTGCTGCCTACATTGCTTTGGAGTGAAGGGAGTTAGTTGGATAATCTTAACTACTAATGGAGAAGGCAATGGCACCCCACTCCAGTACTCTTGCCTGGAAAATCCCATGGGCGGAGGAGCCTGGTGGGCTGCAGTCCATGGGGTCGCTGAGAGTCGGACACGACTGAGTGACTTCACTTTCACTTTTCACTTTCATGCATTGGAGAAGGAAATGGCAACCCACTCCAGTGTTCTTGCCTGGAGAATCCCAGGGACAGCAGAGCCTGGTGGGCTGCCATCTATGGAGTCGCACAGAGTTGGACACGACTGAAGTGACTTAACAGCAACTATATAGACTTGGAGCAGGGGTAGACCAACAGCCCCATTTTTGCCCCTGATACTGACTTTACCCGTTGACCAGATTTACATGTGGGCAGCTTCATCTACCTTGGATAGTAACAGGGAAATTAAAAGTCATTATTTTATGACTTTCTTTTCATCGAAAGTGCTGACTTAATCTTTAAGAACAACAATGTGCCTCGCACCATGGCAGGAAGTGTATATTCATTCACTCACTTGTTCATTCCTTAAAAGCACAAATACTGGGCTGAACACTAGGAAAGTCAATTTATATTCAGGGACTCAGTCAACAGATTATTTACCAAGTACCAACTACATGTATATCTCTACTAATTCATGTACCCCTCACAAAATGACCCTACTCATTTTATAGATGAAGAAACTGAGGCTTGGAGACCTCAGACAGCTTTCTTTTCTTGAAGTATCGGTATATTATTTTTTTCTTTTTAAATGTATTTATTTTAATTTGAGGATAATTACTTCACGATATTGTGATGGGTTTTGCGATGCATCAATATGAATCAGCCATAGGTATACATATGTCCCCTGCATCCTGAATCCCTCTCCCACCTCCCTCCCCACCTAACCCTCCAGGTTGTCCCAGAGCATTGGCTTTGGGTACCCTGCATCATATATCAAACTCACGCTGGTGTACATAGGATCATCTTTCTAGATTCCATACATATGCATTAATATATGATATTTGTCTTTTTCTTTCTGGCTTACTTCACTCTGTATAATAGGCTCTAGGTTCATCCACCTCATTAGAACTGACTCAAATGCATTCCTTTTTATAGGTGAGTAATATTCCATTGTGTGTATGAACCACAACTTCCCTTATCCATTCATCTTCAGGCAGCTTTCTTAAAGTCCATCAGGTAAGCCGGAGCTGTCAGAGCTGAGCCCAAGTTACCCCAACTCCAGGGCTTGTCTCCATGGTAACTCAGGATCCCTTCCCATGTCTTCTATGACTGCAGACATCTCTGCAGGGATACGAGAGCTTAACACAGAGCTCTCAGCCCAAAAGCCAGCACCCTGAACCTCTCCCCCAAGTTCTTGTGCTGTTTTTTCTGGTGACACATTTTTCTGCAGACTCTGACTCTGGCTCCAGGTTGAGTTATCAAGGACCATTCATTTTGTAGCATTTTCCAGTCTGCCTGCCCATCTATTTCCTGGGCCGATCACACAGAAAGAAACCTATTAGGTCAGGATGGAACTCAACCAGCTCATGGCCCTTCTCGAAGGCAGCAGACAGGAGCTGGGCCTCTGCAGGGAATCCTGCTTCTACAAGGTCACAGGCCATCCTTGGAGACAAAGTAATTACTCTGGACACTGGGAATAGGTTTTGGTGAATGAGGAGGTATGGACTTTACAAGGAGGGGGCAAAAGCCTGCTCCATCTCTAGGGATAGCTCAGGGCAGGGGGAGAACACAGCCAACAGATTCAAAAGCAGAAAGTCAAGACAGTTATTGAGCTTCCCCAGTGGTCCAGTGGCTAAGACTCCACACACCCAAAGCAGGGAACCTGGGTTCAATTGCTGGTTGGGGGAACTAGGAACCCACACACTACAGCTAAGGGTTTGCATGTTACAGCTAAAGAACCTGGATGCCTCAGCTAGAAGACCCATGTGGGGCAACTAAGATTCTACACAACCAAATTAATTTTTTTTTTTTTAAGATAGTTGTTGAGCACAGATCCTATGCCTGGCAATGTGTTGAACAGACAGTCATATCACAGGTGGCTGCTGCACTCAAGAACTCCACTGCGTCCTGCAGGATCTGTGGAACTAGACACAGCAGGAAACAGCCGCCACCCTGGAGCCTGGAACTTTCAGAGAACCAGTGTGATTCTGCAGGTCTTCCCGGCACAGCGTTCTGGATCTCCTCCCCTGACAAAGTCAAAATATGTTCTGACTCTCTCTCTTAACCAGGGGTAATGGGTATGAAAAAACACACCTACTAGGTTAATGAAATATAATGCTCAAATCAAGCAATAAAACTGTCCGTTTATACACATTTTCATGTCTCCATGTATAATCAAAAGAAGCACATTCCCCTAGGAAAAATTTCTTAAGTCCATGTGCCAAGTCTCTCTTCTACGAGCCCATTGATTTCCTAAATAACATCCCCAGAGGCACATCCCAAGAAATGTGGAAGAGGGAGGCATCCTGGTTTGGTGCTACCGTGTGGCTTAATGGTTTAAGTCTGAGGTGTCCTGATCCCTGACTCCTCAGAGACTCATCTGGGGAAATGTGCAGAAACAGTTAGGTAAAATGTATTCCTTCTCCTTTTTTTCTGTATTCTACAAGTTCAGTGTCTTCAAGTTCGCTTTCCACTGCACCTGACTGGTCATCTTAGTAATTTGTATGTACATGAACAGCTTAAAAGTGTTCTCATAAAAAAATTAGGTTTGCAGTTTTTGTTGATGAATATGGACAGGCTGCCCCAACATCTCTTCTTTCCCCCAAAATACTCCCAAGTCCAGGACACTGTGAGGGTCTCACTCTGGATCTGCAGCCACAGAAAAGAGAGGGTAAGACACAAATTTAAAACAAGAACATGGGTGAGGTATGGGGTTTCTAGGAGAAAGTCATTTTCTGGCTTTTTTGCAAGAAAACTAGTAAAACTTGTATTTGACAACTTGTATTCAATATTAAAAGAAGTTCTTAATAAACATGCAGGCAATTCCTATAGGAACATACACCAATCTTTTTTTTTTTTTAAATGATATCCACCATTTATTTATTTATTTATTTTTTACTTTACAATATTGTATTGGTTTTGCCATACAGCAACATGAATCCACCACAGGTATACACATGTTCCCCATCCTGAATCCCCCTCCCACCTCCTTCCCTGCACCATCCCTCTGGGTCATCCCAGTACACCAGCCCCGAGCATCCTGTATCCTGCATTGAACCTGGACTGGCAATTCATTTCATATATGATATTATATATGTTTGAATGCCATTCTCCCAAACCATCCCACCCTCGCCCTCTCCCACAGAGTCCAAAAGACTGTTCTATACATCTGTGTTTCTTTTGCTGTCTCACATACAGGGTTATCGCTACCATCTTTCTAAATTCCATATATATGCCTTAGTATACTATATTGGTGTTTCTCCTTCTGGCTTACTTCACCCTGTATAATAGGCTCCAGTTTCATCCACCTCATTAGAACAGATTTAAATGTATTCTTTTTAATGGCTGAGTAATACTCCATCGTGTATATGTACCACAGCTTTCTTATCCATTCATCTGCTGATGGACATCTAGGTTGCTTCCATGAGCTGGCTGTTATAAACAGTGCTGTGATGAATATTGGGGTACACGTCTCTTTCAATTCTGGTTTCCTTGATGCATACACCAATCTTTAAGCAACTCACAAGTTAAATATATGAATGAAGGGAATGGGGAGGGTGGTGAGAATTCTTTCTGAACATTTGTTTTTCAAAAAGAATAGTGTTGGGGACTTACCTGGTTGCTCAGTGGTTAAGACTCTGAGCTTCCAATGCAAGGGGGCATGGGTTTGATCCCTGGTAGAGGAACTAAGAACTCACATGCCACATACCCCCAAAATAAAATAAAAACTAAATAAAAAGAATATTTGGGTATACAAATGTATGAAATAGAATGAGGGGCACCTATTTTTGCCTAGACTAGGAAGCTCAGTGGTTACTATGGAAAAGTACTACCATTTTCTTGGAGGATGAGCAGAAATTTCAGAGGGTGGCAGGGCAAAGTTTGGAAAGTTTTCCTAAGTTCAACTTTGGCACCTTGGAAGTTGAGTGTTTCTTTTTCTTTTTTCCTGATCCATCATAACCGTTAAGTTATTGTGAGGGTCCCTGATCTGGACACATTCCTTGTGAGCGGCAGAGCTTTTTCCTGTGGAGTCACTGTCACTATTATTTAGGTGCCTGAAATCATTGGCGTTCCAGAGCTTTCTTGGGGTGTCACAGGGACCGTTAGCACTTAGAGTGTCCAGGCTTCATTCTAGGGCTTCCCTGGTGGTGCAGACAGTAAAGAATCTGCCTGCAATATGGAAGACATTGGTTCAATCCCTGATTCAGGAAGATCCCCTAGAGAAGGGAAAGATTACCCACTCCAGTATTCTTACCTGGAGAATTCCGTGGACAGAGGAGCCTGGCAGGCTATAGTCCATGGGGTCAGACATGACTGAGCAACTAATACTTTCTACACTCTTTACCCTTTGGGATTCTGGCAGTCCGATTGGCAATTTGGGAGGTTTGGCATCATGCTGAAGTCAAGGTCTAAGTTAAATGGGGGTACAGGGAGAATAAGTGTAGCAGAGACTAACCACTCCCCATATTCATCCCCATTTTATTTTAGTAGCAGGGAGCTCCAAGTTGTAGCTAGGAGCATGGCCACTCAGCTACAAATACCCTTATTTCCCAACAAGCAGCCAGCAGGAAAGGCTGTGTGGTACTTTTCTGGCCAGTGGGGTGTGAGCAGAGGTGCCATGAAATCCATAGGCTGAGCCTCTAAAAGGAAGAGGTACAACCTGCCCCACTCCTTCTCCAGGTAAAAGTGGAGCAGCTGTTCTAGACACAGAGACGAGCACCAGCTCTTCAGGACAGTAGATTGCCTGAGAACACTTAGCTCTGCACTGTTATTTAAGAGACAGATGAACTTTTATAATTTTGCAATAAGGAAGGTGACAAGATAAAAGCAACTGACATGACAACTGGCCTCTCTGCAGTGCCTCTGCCAGCTTTCTGAAAGTATCCTGATATATTTAGAAATGTGTGTGAGTGTGTGCTTGTGTGTGTATTCCCGCTTATTTTACTGAGATTGTTGTAAGGAAAAAAATCCAATGAAAGATCATATGAAATGAACAAATTCTTCATGAATATGCATATTTTCATTGTCATTTAGTAGCTCAGTTGTGTCAAACTATTTGTGACCCCATGGACTGTAGCCCGCCAGGCTCCTCTGTCCACAGAATTCTCCAGGCAAGAATAATGGAGTGGGTTGCCATGCCCTCCTCCAGGGGGTCCTCCCGACCCAGGGATGGAGCCCACATCTCTTATGTCACCCTCACTGGCAGGTGGGTTCTTTACCACTAGCACCATCTGGGAAGCCCATTTTTATCATTATGTCCTACTATATCCCTTGCTTGTTTATTTGTTCATTGTCTGTCCCCTTCCCTTTGGGATGTAAGTTTCAGGAAGGCAAGGTTTGTCCATGTTATTCACAGCCTCATCTATGAAGCCTCACAAAGTGCCCAACACATAGCAGATCCTCATGGTACCACATAAATGAATGAGTGTGTGTGTAGACGAAAGGCTGGTGTCTGCCCGCTGAAAGGAGGGTGAAGATGGAGGAAGCCAGCCAGGTGAGGTGGACTGACATCACATGGGGGACAGAGAACAAGGCTGTAAACCTGTAACCACGCAGGATGCCTCTGCATACAAGCTGCCAGGATTTGATAACAACTGGATAGAAAGCAGGAGAGCAGTGAGAGGTGAACATCGGTTCCCTCCTGGGCAACTGTCAGCAGAACCTACCGCAGGAGCAGGGCAGGGCCAGTGGGGATGATGGGGAAGAGGCCGATGGAGGCTGGCACAGTGCCCACAGTTGGGCGCTGACCCAGGAGAGGGAAGGTGGGGATGAGAGGACAACTGAGGCTGTTTGAGCTGTGGGGGGCTGCAGTGGGAATGCACTTGAGCTGGGACCCTGGAGACAGGCTTCTAATCCCACTTTAGTGGCTAACATATTCTGTGGCCTTGGCCCAGACACTCTTCTCTCTGGGCCTCTGCCATTTCCGGGATCAGCCATCCCTTCCATCTTTCATCTTCGGCACAGTGGCATCTAGGAGGAGGCTGAGTGGCCCAGGTGGGCTTAGTGACCCCGCAGCCAGGTCAGCCCAGCTGGACCATCCCTAGCTCTCCTTGCCCGGGGACCCCTCCACCCCACACTGCTCCCCTTAGGCTTCCTCCTCTTGGGCAGGCTCCCTCCTGAGCCCTGCGGGCTGGCCCAGCAGCTCTGTCGGCTTCCTTTGAGATGACAGACAGCACACTATACTCTCTGAAGCCAGAGTGAGCTCTTTCCTCCTCATCTCAGCATTCTGCTAAAGAAAGCATCAGGTGCAGCTCTCGCTACTTTCACATTGCAGGGAGAAGAGCAATGCCAAGGTGAAGGGCTGGTCCCGACTCTGGCCTGAAGCCACCTGTGAGAGGCCCTGTTCATCAGACAGGCGCCCAAAAGCCTGGAGACCTGGGGACTGGCCCCAGCATTAGGCCTCCCACCCCCACCACATGGCTTTGGGGAACCCATTGTATTTCTCTGAGCCTCTGTTCTTCTACCTGTGAGACAGCCTCGCATCAGTTTCACTGTGGGGATAAAGGGATTAGCAGGCACTAATTTACTTAGCAATTTTCAAGACTGTTTAGTCTTAAAGGACTTAACTGTTGCCAGTTCTTTTCCCTCTACTTAGAAACTCCTCCTGGCCCAAGATCCCAGGGTTTACCAGGATAGCCAAACAAAGACAGAGGCGAAAGTATCCCCCACAGTCATTTTT
This sequence comes from Nanger dama, assembly GCA_917880005.1. Taxonomy (NCBI): domain Eukaryota; kingdom Metazoa; phylum Chordata; class Mammalia; order Artiodactyla; family Bovidae; genus Nanger; species Nanger dama. The sequence goes on along the minus strand of CAKJTW010000074.1, from coordinate 4,278,304 downwards.
TAATGGCTTTAAAAAATATATATATGTATATAGGTGTATAGCTTGGTGGTTCAGCTGGTAAAGAATCGGACTGCAATGTGGAAGACCTGGGTTCAATCCCTGGGTTGGGAAGATCCCCTGGAGAAGGGAGAGGCTACCCACTCCAGTATTCTGGCCTGGAGAATTCCATTGACTGTATAGTCCATTGGGTCGCCAAGAGTCAGACATGACTAAGCAACTTTCACTTTGATTTACAATACTGCGTCAGTTTCAGGTGTACAACAAGGTGAATCTGTTACACATACACATATATTCACTACTTTTTAAGATTCTTTACCCATATAGGTCACTACAGAGTACTGAATAGAGTTCCCTGTGTTAAATAGGAGGTCAGACTTTATGTTTTGGGCTCCAAAATCACTGCAGATGGTGACTGCAGCCATGAAATTAGAAGACGCTTACTCTTTGGAAGAAAAGTTATGACCAACCTAGATAGCATTTTCAAAAGCAGAGACATTACTTTGCCAACAAAAGTCCATCTAGACAAGCCTATGGTTTTTCCAGTGGTCATGTATGGATGTGAAAGTTGGACTGTGAAGAAAGCTGAGCACCGAAGAATTGATGCTTTTGAACTGTGGTGTTGGAGAAGACTCTTGAGAGTGCCTTGGACTGCAAGGAGATCCAACCAGTCCATCCTAAAGGAGATCAGCCCTGGGATTTCTTCTTTGGAAGGAATGATGTAAAGCTGAAACTCCAGTACTTTGGCCACCTCCTGAGAAGAGTTGACTCACTGGGAAAGACTGTGACGCTGGGAGGGATTGGGGGCAGGAGGAGAAGGGGACGACAGAGGATGAGATGGCTGGATGGCATCACCGACTCCAATGGATGTGAGTTTGAGTGAACTCTGGGAGATGGTGATGGACAGGGAGGCCTGGCGTGCTGTGATTCATGGGGTCGCAAAGGGTCAGACACGACTGAGTGACTGAACTGAACTGAACTGTTGGTTATCTATTTTACATATGAAAGTGTTAGTCTCTCAGTCATGTCTGAAATTTTGCGACCGCATCCACAGTAGTCCACCAGGTTCTTCTGCCCGTGGGATTTCCTAGGCAAGAATACTGGAGTGAATTGCCATTTCCTTCTCCAGGGGATCTTCCTGACCCAGGGATCGAATCCAGGTCTCCTGCATTACAGGCAGATTCTTCATTCTCCCCCCAGGGAGGTCCCATTATATATAACAGTTCAGTTTAGTCGCTCAGTCGTGTCTGACTCTTTGTGACCCCATGAATCACAGCACACCAGGCCTCCCTGTCCATCACCAACTCCCAGAGTTCACTCAAACTCACTTCCATCGAGTCCATGATGCCATCCAGCCATCTCATCCTCGGTCGTCCCCTTCTCCTCCTGCCCCCAATCCCTCCTAGCGTCAGAGTCTTTTCCAGTGAGTCAACTCTTCACATCAGGTGGCCAAAGTACTGGAGTTTCAGCTTTAGCATCATTCCTTCCAAAGAAATCCCAGGGTTGATCTCCTTCAGAATGGATTGGTTGGATCTCCTTGCAGTCCAAGGGACTCTCAAGAGTCTTCTCCAACACCACAGTTCAAAAGCATCAATTCTTCGGCGCTCAGCCTTCTTCACAGTCCAACTCTCACTTCCATACATGACCACAGGAAAAGCCATAGCCTTGACTAGACAGACCTTAGTCGGCAAAGTAATGTCTCTGCTTTTGAATATGCTATCTAGGTTTATAGTAGTATGTGTATATATCAATCCCAGTCTCTCAACTTATCCCTCCCCTCACCCAGTCCTTGTTGTTCACCTGCCTCTGGTGACTCCATGACAACCTTTATTGGTGATGTGATGTAACTGTTTGGATTTATTGAAAGGAATCATTTGGAAACATTTTATATTGGTTAAAATGCCTTCTTCCCAATTAACCTATTTTCATGGACCCTCGCAGTTCATTCTTTGTCACCATAGCAACTGACATTCTAGGAAAAGAGGAGTGAGCATCATCAGGATGTATACAGGAGCTCTGTGGGAGATATGGGCCGTCTGAGGACCTTTTGGACAGTGTCATGAGTGTTGGTCCCTTGTGACATCAAAACCTTCTCCAGAGCCCTCTTGACACCTGGGCGCCAAGGCCATCGGTAAGACTCACACACATCTTTTGTAATATCTTGGAGCTACCCATGGGATAAACACCAAAATTGTGCAACATCTATCAATCAAAGAGGGGGAGATTGGAAACACATGTTTTAAAGGAGTAGTCAGTGTTTGGTTGTGTATCCCAAGCTCCACAGTGGCCTGGGGGGTAAAAGCTATCATAGTGGGGAAGATCAAGTACAAATTTCTAGAATTCCCCCAACAAGCATACCAGCTGAACTAGCCAAACAATAGCAAGCAATAACAATCCCTGATCAATGGGGATAAGGGAGAAAAGCACCCATTCTTAAGGATCTAAGGATTTGGGGAGCCTAGATAGTTGCCATATTTCTATTCAATCCACTTTGTCACCCCTGCAGAAACCAGACTGATCATGGAGGACAACTCTCGGCTATCACAAGCTCACCAAGTGGAAGCCAGGATGGCAGCCCACATCCCAGTTGTTGTATTTAACAATTAAAACAGCCTCAGGGCTCAGTACACTGACACTGATTTGGCAAATACGTCTGTTGCATCCAGGAAGAAAAGACGATCTGAAACAGTTAGCATTCTCTTGAAATGGGCAACAGTACACACTTCGACTCTCCTGTCCATTTTCCTAACATTTTGGAAAAGATCAGGAAGAGTCAGACAGCCCACAGAACTTCACTTCAACATATTATGTTGGCTGGTAGGGCCAGTGAGCAAGAGGTGGCTGGCATGCCGGAGACCTCAGTGAAAGTGAAAGTGGCTCCTCCATCCTTGAAATTATCAGAGGGTGACAGAGAAACCCTGTGGAGATTCAGGCTCTGTCACATAGAGAGACTGTTCAGGGATTCGGTGGTGGCTGGGGCATACCTAGACGTCATCTTCAAAGTAAAAGGGAGGTTATTTTGTTTTCCATCTCCCTCCTCAAACAGGGATGCACAGCGTCAGATTGGCCTCTCCTGGTTCTTCCTGAAGCACTTGGCACGTGCAGGATAATATTTAGACACATAGATGGAGTAACATGACAAGCTGCCAGCTTTGAGTGGGCATCAGAGCTCAGAGGGCTCTGTGGTAGGTTCAGGCTGCAGCGCAAGAAGCTGCCTGATGAACAAGGTGATGCAACAAACCTGATGCTGCTGGAGGTATCAGTGACAGGAAGAGATGCCCTACGGAGTGTGTGACGTGCTCCAGGGGTGGGTCCCAGAAGGACATTGATGTTTAGCCCAAGGTCATGTCATTTACAGGAGAGCCCTATGTCTGTTGAAAGTAAGTCCTGTGTATCGCTGGTGTCTGGCTGGAACCGCCCATCACGAGCTAGGTCACAACCAGTAAGTCATCAGGCTGGAAAAAGTGAGTGGGCGTCTCTCATGAGACAGAAGTGGTGGACCACCTGAGACCTAGCGGGTGCAACATCAGTGGGCACTGCTAGCTGCACGAGCAGGTGGCTCACACACCTGTTGCACCTGATGCCTCATGCCTGCACCAGTATGAGGGATGCTGCAGGACCAGCCAAGTGCCAGGAACCATGGGGGAAAATAGCTTCTATTTCCCATTGACAGCAAGCCCATGAGGGCAGCATGCAATCTCCCCTGTTCCACAGAAGCTCATGCCCCCCAGAAGCCAATCACCTCTCCCCTCTTGGTGAGTTTCCCAGGTAGAAGGTGAACCACACTCTGTCATTCTGCTTTTCCTATCTGAAGTCAACATCCCACAAGATGAAGGGGACCCAAAAAGGGAGAAGAAGTAAACCTTGAACCTGGAAGAGAAAAAATCTAGCCCTAGGACGGCTCGGCTGGGCCCCTCTAGGGTGATGCCCAGAAGCAGCCTGGGGCTGCTTTCTCATTCACCCCAGCAGAATTAATGCTTAGTTCTGTGGTGGTGACCAAACCTCTGTGGTGCCAAAGATGAAAATATTGACTCTCTGGCCCTTTTCAGTAAAAGAAAGTTGGCCATTTATTCCTGTAACCCATTTTTCTGGAAAGCTGTTGAATCTGCCAGAGTCTGGAGGGAAAATGAAGTAGAGTTGTTGAGTTGGGAGAGAGATTACTCTGAAAATGATTGAAATTGTTTTTTTTTCCCCCTAAGAGAACCTGAGACAGGTGATCATTCTGGCTCCCTTTAATTCTCCAGTTCTTCTTATTTAACCCTGAGTGAGTAGCTCCATCTCACTGGGCAGATATTTGCACAGACATCCCACTGAGCTAAACTTTTGTTTCCTAGGGATTAGACAAAGATATTGTGGTGATTGAAAATATAAAATAAAATATCTTGGGAAATTTAGCTCTAGGGAAAAGAGAAAGTTCAAGTTCCAGGTGGCTATGGCTGAGAATTATAACCAGGAAAATCGAATAATTTGTTTGATGACCCCTGAGGGCTTGAAAGTTCCTTGAAGGTGACGACTCATCAAGCCAACACTAAGAATTGGGCAGTGAGGCACTTAGCACAGAGTTGAGATGACTTGTGATCCTGTAAAGATATCTGGACTTCCTGATCCCTCTGCCTGGGTACATGAAGGTGCCCTCACTCAAAAATAGGATCTTACCAGATAAAATCATGCTGAGATGGGGTCATACTGGATTAGAGAAAACCCAGATTTAACAGCTTGTGTCCTCATAAAATGAAAAGCGTTGAACATAGACATACAGAGAGAAAAACTGTGTGTTAAGAGACAGAAGGACACACAAGGAGGAAAACATGCGAGAGTGGAGGCGTGCATTTGTGGGATGCGTTGACAGGTCAAAGATTCTAGGGTTTACCAGCAACCAAGTGTCAAGGAAGAATTCTTGCCTGGAGCCTTCAGAGGGGCCACAGCCCTGCTCACACCTTGATTTTGGACTCCAGCCTCCAGAACTGTGAGAGAATACATATTTGTTATTATAAGCCACTTACTTTTGCGGTGCTTGGTTTCAGCAACCCCAGGAAACTAATATAGTAGGTGATTAATAAATGTTTGCTCATCCACAAAATCTGTGAGTCTCTTTCTGTTTTTAAGTTCCTTTGTATCATTTCTTTTTATATTCTGAGTTTATGTTTGCCAGAATTGGGGGAAGGGAGAATAGAGGAACGGAAAGTTAAGGAGTCTGGGATGGACATGCACACGCTGCTATACTTAAAACAGATAACCAATAAGGACCCACTGTAGAGCACAGGGAACTCTGCTCAATGTCATGTGGAAGCCTAGATGGGAGGGAACTTTAGGGGAGAATGGACACATGTATATGTGTGGCTGTGTCCCTTTGCCGTTCACCAGAAACTATCACAACATTGTTAATTGGCTATACCCAAACAAAATAAAACGTTTGAAAAAATGAATAAAATTCCTTTAAAAGTCAGAAAACAAATGTTTGATGAGTGACTAGATGAGTGAGAATGAATGAGTGGATGAATGAATGAGTGAACAAATAAAAACAAATCCCAAGGGGGTCGAGAAGCAGGGCTGGGGGTGAATGGAGACCAAGCCGGCATCTGAAAAGGGGACAACTCTCCAGTGTTTGCCGAGCATGGTGCCAGGGCATCCTTTCTCAGCGACCCATGTATAACCGTGGAGGGAGCCCAGCCCCAGGGCAGAGGAGGGGGACAGCAGCATCATTCCACGTGGCTTAGGAGCCAGACGTCAGCTCTGCAGCATCAGGCTCTGAGGTTGCCCAGGGAGGAAGGTCCCTGAGCACCCAGGAAACTGCTCCTGTGAGCTGGGGCATGGCACTGACTGCTGATGGCCTTGATGCTAGGGCTGAGGATGAGCAGACGGGGCTCAGCAACAGACAAGACAGGCTGGTCCACCCTCAAAAGGCATCCAAAGCAAGTTGCACACTTGGTGAATACCAGGAGGGTGGGTCTTAATTACTGAAGGACAATCTGATCCAGGGAAAGCACCAGGCACCTGAGTAGGAGGAAGGGGTCAGGGGATGGGTGGGGCATGAAGTGAAAATCAGGGTTGGAGAAAAGACCCCAAGACCCAAGTCTTGAATGAAATAGGGTTGGTGTGAGCCCCAGTCATGGAGCAGTGAAGATGCGACAGTTACTGTGGCCTGTAGGCTTTACTGCTCTGAGCTCCTGTGCATCTTCCAAGAGAAATCACCTCCCTCAAGGAGGAGTGGAAGAACCAAGGTCCAGAGAAATAAAGCAGTGTCTCAGGTCACGTGCTTAGGAGATAACAGAGCTCAGATGCTAAGCTGCTTCGATCTAATTTCAGAGCCCAAGCCAGGCCCAGCAGACCTGGTGCATCTTTCAGTTGTTTAGTCACTAAGTCATGTCCAACTCTTTGGGACCCCATGGACTGTAGCCTGCCAGGGTCCAGAGGCTAACTAAGCTCCCGTCACCCCAGCCTCTCCCCCAGCCCTTTGGGTGTCTCTGCTGAGCAACAGAAGGCTTTCCAGAGAGACCAGGGGACATTTCACTATCGCCTTCTAACAAGCTTTTTAGATATAGATACATTGTTGAAGCTGATGTTGAAGCTGAAGCTCCAATACTTTGGCCACCTGATGCAAAGAGCTGACGCATTCGAAAAGACCCTGATGCTCAGAAAGATTGAAGGCAGGAGGAGAAGGGGATGACAGAGGATGAGATGGTTGGATGGCATCACCGACTCGATGGACATGGGTTTGGGTGAACTCCGGCAGTTGGTGATGGACAGAAAGGCCTGGTGTGCTGCAGTTCATGGGGTCTCAAAGAGTCAGACATGGCTGAGTGACTGAACTGAGCTGATATTGTTCCTAGTCTCTACCTCCTCATCATGAGATTTTAATGCCAAAGTTGTACTCTTGCTGTTTATATACTGTATGAATATCTATGCTTTATCCACAAAAAAGGTAACACTTTTTCCCCCAAGAAACAATTTTCCCCTGGCCCCCATTGCATGCTGAGATTTCACACATTAGATCTTGATCTCATTTTCCCATATAGTGCAGGTTGTTCTGGGTGATCTTTAACATCAGAACAATCTTCTTCAGTGAGATGGGGCAGTTCTCACTGACCAAGCTGAAATCTCCCATGAACTAATTGGGTCATAGAATTAACCAGAAGCCAACGTGATAAAAGTGAAAGAAGAGAGTGAAAAATTCCAGAAGCCACTGTTCACTCCTTTCTTGAGCAAAGTGGAAGAGGAGAGTAAAATATTTGGCTTAAAACTCAACATTCAGAAACCTAAGATCATGGCATCTGGCCCCATCACTTCATGGAATAGATGAGGAAACAATGAAAGCAGTGAGAGACTTTATTTTTGGGGCTCCAAAATCACTGCAGATGGTGACTGCAGCCATGAAATTAAAAGATGCTTGCTCCTTGGAAGAAAAGGTATGGCCAGCCTAGACAGCATATTAAAAAGCAGAGACATTACTTTGCCAACAAAGATCTGTCTAGTCAAAGCTATGGTTTTTCCAGTGGTCATGTATGGATGTGAGAGTTGGACTATAAAGAAAGCTGAGCACCAAAGAATTGATGCTTTTGAACTGTGGTGTTGGAGAAGACTCTTGAGAGTCCCTTGGACTGCAAGGAGATCCAGCCAATCCATCCTAAAGATCAGTCCTGAATATTCATTGGAAGGACTGATGTTGAAGCTGAAGCTCCAATACTTTGGTCACATGATGCGAAGACTGACTCATTTGAAAAGAACCTAATGCTGGGAAAGATGACAGAGGATGAGATGGTTGGATGGTATCACCAACTTAATGGACATGAGTTTGAGTAAGGTCTGGGTGTTGGTGACGGACAGGGAAGTCTGGTGTGCTGCAGTGCATGGGGTCACAAATAGTTGGACACGACTGAGGGACTGAATTGAACTGAACTGTTCCTCCACAGCAACTGCTTCTCCAGTTCCCTGGGGACACCAACTAAGTGTTCTATGAGTTAACTCAACTCTGACACCCACTGCTTAGAGTGAGTGCAGACCCTGCAGGTGAAGGGTTTATTCCCACAAGACTGTCACCTGCTCCAGATGCTAATCACAGGTTTTCCATCATTTCTGTCCAACTTAGGCTACAAGTCAGGGGTTCCACAGCTCCCCCAGATTTGACCATTTGCTATAACAGCTTACAAAATGTAGGGAAACACTTATGGAAAGATTTATTATAAAGGAGATATTAAAGGATATGGGCTTCCCTGGTGGCTCAGCAGTAGAGAATCTGCCTGTGAGACAGGAGACGTGGGTTCAATCCCTGGGTCTGAAAGATCCCCTGGAGGGAGGACATGGCAACCCACTCAAGTACTCATGCCTAGAGAATCCCAAAGGCCCAGGAAACTGACTGGCTGCAGCCCAGTGGGTCACAGAGAGTCCAGCATGACTGAAGCGGCTGAACACAGCACGCATGAAAAGGATACAGGTAACCAGCCAGATGCAGAGGTACACACCGTGAAGTCTGGAAGAGCCCTGAGGACAGGAGCTTCTGTGCTCATGGTGCTGAGAAATACGTCTCCCAGCACACAGATGTGCTCACCAGCCCAGATGCTCTCTGTGTCGCATAGTTTAGGGATGTTTACAGAGGCTTCATCACATAGGTGTATCAATTATTAACACAGTCTCCAGTCCCTCCCTTCTTCCCAGAGGATGGGGAAGGGGTTGAAACTTCCAAGCTAATACTCATGGCTTGGTCTTTCTGTCATCAGCCTCCACCCTGAAGTTGTCCGGGAACCTATCCAGAGATACCTCCTTAGAACAAAACCCCAGGAAATCCCCCGGGATTCAGAGCTTTGTGTCGGGCACCAGAGACAGACTGAGGCCAAATACATGTTTCTTAAATGTCACAAATACCCTCCCTTTGAGAGACTTAGAAATGATTTCTGCTTACCCAGCTCATCGATCCTGACTAATTCAAAGAACCCCAGGCTTCTGCCCACCCTGTACCAAGCCCTCCCTCTGTCTCTCTCTGTCTCTGTCTGTCTCTCCCTCGTGTGTGTGCATGTACACATACTTTTTCTGAAAACTGAGTTAAGCAACCTGGTCTTACATTTTTGCCAGCCACAGAACCATGACTAATTCAGTTCATGAACTGCGTTCTGTAAACCATGAAGCAATTTGCAAATATGCATTGAGCATGGGAGGTACTCAGTGAAAGTTTGAAGTGTGCTGAACCGTGCTCGTTAGCCCCTGGCTGACATATCCTTATTCAGGTGGATGGCAGGACTGAAGAATTCATGTGTATTTCATCCTCCCCATTGCAAGCAGTTTGGTCTTCCCCATTACAGTCTGATTTCCGTGCCTCAAGCTTTCATCTGTGGTGGGGGCAAAGCCCGAAGAAATTCTGGACACAAAGTCACTAGGTCTCCTGGCTTCGAGGGGAATCACGTAGGCTCTTTGAAGAAGGAAGGTGTCTGGAGACAAATGTTCAGGGTTTCACAGTAGAAAATCTTTGGAAAGAAAGGGAAAGTGTTAGTCGCTCAGTCGTATCTGACTCTTTGTAACCCTGTCGACTGTAGCCCTCCAGGCTTCTTGTTCATGGGATTCTCCAAGCAAGAATACTGGAGTGGGTTGCCATTTCCTTCTCCAAGGGAATCTTCCCAACACAGGGAAGGAACCTGCATCTCCTGTGCCTCCTGAAAAATCTCTGGAACTGGTCCATAAAGGGATTATCCTTAGGAGACTAAAGAAAGAGGGAGAATTCTTAGGAACTTCTAATAAGGGAAGACTCTTCAGTTCTGCTCACCCAGAACTCCCCAGACAGAGTTGCCACAAAATATGTAACAGCTGATCATGCTGATCATGCTGAGTCTGTGACTGCTTCCAAAACCAAATGCAGAAGCAACTTATGCCAAGTGAAGGGAAGACGATGGACCAAGATCATCTCCTCCTGTAAGTTTCAAATGCGTCCTTTCGTTGCCAAGGGGCTCAGAAGCTTAGAGCTGGGAAGATTGTCTGGAGACACAGGCTTGAATGACCCCATTTCATACACAACAAGACTGAGGCTCAGGTTTAAGACACCAGCTCAAGGTCACGGCCAAGAGATGGCAAAGCAATGCCTCCTGATAGGCTCGTAGACACAAGATCTGTGTTTTTAAGTGTCTCATCTGAAATTCACAGATGACAAATCATGAAACAGGGATCTGATTGGTACAATAAACCAATCTTTTCTTTCAAAACCTGTTAAATGTTAGTCTTTAAGCCTTTAGAGAGAATTATTTTGATCCAATTACATATCTTTCAGTTACACTATGAATATGAAAGTTATTCGAGGAGAAAGAGGTGCTGTGAATAAAGGCCAGCTTGGGTTGGACTGGGGAGAGGTAGGAGAGACGGAAAAGAATAGAGAACTCTAAAACAGTGTAAAGGAAGTTAAAATGTGAGGGGGAAAAAAAAAGGCAAAGCAAAACCAGGATTCTGACGCCATGGGCCCTCATCCCAGCTTGACTGCTGAGCGACTATGCCTTTCTGAAATGTTTTCCTCCTTTCTGGGGTCAGTGTCCCACCCTGGTCTGTGGAGCTAGCAGATACCCTGTCTGCTTGCCCGGGGTGTTAGGACATCAGGTGGATCATGAAAATCCCATGAGGGCTGGGCCTCTAGGGGAGGAAGGGAGAATAGCCATGCTGCGGGCTGCCTTGCTGTTGTACCTCCCACCTGCCTGGAAGCCCAGCTCTGCAGGGAGCCAGGCTCATGCTAAGCCAGATCCTCTACAATAAGGCAAGAATCAAGCAACCAGTCCCACTCACATTTTCTGTTCCTTCCCACAGACCTGTCTGCAGTACTCAGGTATTCTTAGCCACCCAGGGACCCTCTGCTACAGCATCGAGCTCTCTGCCGCAACCTCCAAGGGGCAGAAAGGATGCTTGGACAAAACACAGCTCTTGGTGGAAGAGAAATTCGCTTGCAATAGAATATGGCCCAGTTAGGTCTTGACCTTAACAGGGAAACTGAAATAGCTTAGAAAGCAGAAAGGTTCTGCACCCAAGGATGCGTCTTAAATGAAGAGAAGCAACAGCATGGATGGAGCCCTAAAGATGGGTCAGGCCATGTCACTGCTCCTCCCTGTTTTTGTTTCATTTACGCCTCCTAACAAACTTACATAGAAACAGCAGCGTTCATAATTTACGGATGAGGAAATCAACACAAAACACGTTAATAGATGTAGCGAAGCAAGCAGCTGATGAATAGCAAAGCTGGGACTGGTGCCTAGGACTGCCTGACCCACAAATGCACGTACGCACAATACAACAAATGATTTATTATGTGTGCCTTATGAGGTGGGAGGTGTATTCAGTGCTTGGCAAGTATTGTCTCATTTTCCTCTTAAAACAGCTCCATCCGATAGACATATTCTTCTATGAGAAAACTGAAGCTCAGAGATGAGATAACTCCATTGATGTCACACAGAAAGGTCTTACTGGTGGCAGGTTCTGAGGTTTAAATACACGGTGTACTGCCCTCCTTGGGGTTTTCCAGATGGCACTAGTGGTAAAGAACCCATCTTCTAATGCAGAAAATACAACGAGATGCGGGTTCGATCCCTGGGTCAGGAAGATCCCTTGGAGAAGGAAATGGCAACCCACTCCAGTATTCTTGCCTGGAGAATCTCATGGACAGAGGAGACTGGCAGGCTATATTCTATGGGGCTGCAAAGAGTCAGACATGACTGTTCTCCCTGGAAGACCCCAGCTTATCTTTCATGGAGGAAGTGGAGAGACAGTGTGAGTACAGGAAATCATCATTCTCAAGTTCAATATGGCTGTTATTCTTAGGGAAGAGCAGTACAGATAGGAATCCAAAACTGTATGCTCCCCATTCTGCTGGCACTCCACGAGGGGCAGTGAGCAGAACAATCATCTTCACATGGGAGGTGATGGAGATTCAGGGTCTCAGCTTCCCACTTCCTGCACAAGGCAAGTCATCTTGGGGGAGAAAACTTCCCAAATCTGTCCAAAGTTGCTTTTCCTTTAATTATCTGCTCAACAAATTGTTGGTGCTTTCCTATCAATAATTTACAGCTTCTTCTTAAATATCCAAGATAATTTTAAAAGTTAAAAAAAAATAACTTGGAAGGAGGCTCAGTGACACACCTTTTGATTCTGCCCTTTTTGGGGTCATTAGTACTCATCAGGCACAGACTTGATCTGGTAGATTTCCAGACACTAGCTGTCATCTGCTTGAAACATACTCTCAGAAAAAGTACATCAGGCCTATTCACTAGAAACTTCTTCAATGGTGGAAATTATCTCTGTTTGTGTTGCTCAGTACCATAGCCCTGGTCTTACAAGGCTAATATGCACTTGAAATCTGGCTAGCACAACCGAGGAATGAAATTTTTAATTAAATTTATATAGCCCCATGTGACTAATGGCAACAGGACTGGACAACACAAGCCTAGGTAATTACTATAATTACTAAGAAAATATCCGCCCAGTGACTTAGGCATACACTTATTTTATTGTAAATGTGGAAGGACTTCAGTTTGTTTACACAACGGGTTTAACTCTCTGCCCCAGTATTTTGCACTGCAGGGAGTCACAGTTATGAAAACACTCCGCGCACGAAATTAAGTTCAAGAAAGAGGCCATGTATTGGTTTATTAGCACTGCACTGTAAAAACTCCAAGAGTTGTAATTAAAAGATTAAACACTCAGAAACGCTGTCTCACCAGCATTCCCTGCCTACCTGCTACACAATGTTGTCAAGGTTGAAAAGCAGAAATGCAAGTATCACATCACCTTCATGGGCTTCACCTGCAGAAATGCTCCCACCAGGCATGAATGGGGCTGCAGGAGGTGCCAGCTCCTTGCTAGCAAGTTCTCTCTGTTCAGTAGCTCACTCCCTTCCCTCACTTTTCTATGGCGTCCTTACCCTGTTCAAGAAGCTTTTACGATCATGAAATGACCCTTCTGTGGAGTGCTGGCATCACAGCATCTCTCTCCAAAGCCACATCCTTTCTAATTCCTGAATGGAAATGCAGTGGCCACTCCAGCATTTCAAATGCACAGAATTCTCAGCCCAGTCCAGGGATCTGGGTTAGAACAACCACAGCACCGCCTGGACAGCTGTGTTTTTTCAAAGCTCCCCGGGTGATTCTGATCCGCAGCCAGATTTGGGAAACATTGACTCAAATTGTCCTCTGTTGGCAAAGGGCTTTAGCAGCAGGGTCAGCTCTGAAGTCCTGCCCCAGCCATGGGGATCCAAATGGGATGGATCATTCTGATCACAGCTGTTGACTGACATTCTCCCACATGCCGTGTCCCAGGCTAGGCACTTAATATAAGCTGTCCGGGTGTAGCCCTAGGAGGATGTGGTTTCTCTTCCTGGGAAGAGGCAGAAAGCTTAGAGTAATTAATACAAGTTCATTCAATCTCTATACAGCAAACAGTGTTATGTACCCAGTCTGTGCCGTGTGCTGACCCAGGATGTGGAAGCACAGCAGTGAATTAAAGATACTTCTCTGTTCCCGGAGAGCTTCCCTTCCAACTGGAGGAACTGTTCGTCATTCAGATGTGTCCAACCCTTTGCGGCCTCATGGACTGTAGCCCGCCAGGCCCCTCTATCCATGGGATTCTCTAGGCATGAATACTGGAGCAGGTAGCCATTTCCTTCTCCGGGGAGTCTTCCCAACCCAAGGATTGAAGCTGGGTCTCCCACACTGCAGACAGATTCTTTACCATCTGAGCCACCAGGGAAGCAGGAGAAGACAGACAATAAGCTACATCAGATGGCGCAGGTCATGATGAGCAGAGGCTTGAAGAACTGTCTTGAAAAAAAGATTCTACAAGGAAGAGCTCTCAGGTCCTAGGAAAGCACGTGAAAGACCCCTGTGACCCGAAAGTCATGCAGGACAGGGGGCCGAGTCAAGATTTGATCCAGTTCTTTCTGACTCCCAAAAGAGCTCCTCCCGGGGTCCTGTGGCCACATCCTGCTGGATCAGTGGGACCAGTTTTAGGGACCAGCTTTGTTGCTAAGTGACACGGAACAACTAATTTATCTTTCTCTCCTCATCTGGAAAAAAAAATGGAGTTTGGCAAAAATGGGAAAAATCTCTTATATAGCAAACAGGGATTTTTATGCACACAGGATGGTTTATTCCTGCAACACTGTGAGCTGGGCATTGATCACCCTCATTTTGCAGATGAGAAAACTGAGGCATGCCAAAAGAACTAACTCTGCTAATGTGACCCAGCTGCTATGAGGCAGAGGCAGGATTTGAATCCAGAGCCATCTCTAACACAATAGTTTATTCCCATTGGAACATTCTCTGCACCTTTCATTTAAGGCCCACGTTTGGTGGAGTCCAGGAGAAAGCTCTGGGTATCCTGGGCTGTGAGCTGCACCTCGGTGGCTGAATTGGGATTAAATACAGCATGAGGTCTCAACCCCTGTGAAGTGAGAAATTGGTAGAATTTACCTCCTAATGTTGACTTTCAAAGGAAAAAGAAAGAGAGCTTCTCACTGAGGCGTGTGACAGCTGACACATTAGAACATCATAGCTCCAAATTGCAGACTTATTAAAGTCATTAGGATAATTATAATTGAGAATTTACTTTAAAGCCGATAATGACTTTTTAGACAGCCCTTGGCTTGAGCACCTTCTCCCATCTCTGTCACCCTCCTTCCTCCTTCTCCCCCCAGACAAGCTCCTTGGAGACCCCAGTGGGAGAATTTGTTCTCTCTGCGTCAGCACCTGCAGAGCCCTAGTCTGATAAGCATCATGGAAAATTCATGTGGAAGGAAAGAAACAGGACTCTCCAGGCTGCTTTTGTTGTCTTGCTTTCCTCAGCTTGTTTGGAGAGGGGAAGCCTGAGCTAAAAACCCTGTTCATCTGGTAAACTCTTCCTGATCTTGCATGACCCAAAGCCAATGCCCCACCTAGGAAGACCCTTCTCTAGGAAACCAAACATTTCCCCCTTTAGGCCCTTACAGCTTCTATGACTCACTAGAGCTGTTTCATATCAGTTTAATTTCTGTTTGCACATCAGTCTTCCTTGGGAGGCCATGTCTTACTCCAAGTTTAATTCTCCATATGTTTAATGCTTTATTTTTATGAGGCCTATTCACACAACTCAGTGCAAAAAGTGTAAGTGTCTTCTGGCCATTGAATTCTCCAAGCAAGAATATTGGAGTGGGTAGCCATTCCCTTCTCCAGAGGATCTTCCCAACTTAGCATGTCCCGCATTGCATACAGATTCTTTACTGTCTGAGCCACCAGGAAAACCCAAAAAGAAGCCCCTCTCCTTTGAGCCAGAATCAAACCAGCAACCGCAGGATGGCCGAGGACCAGGTAAGCTATCAAATGTAAGTGCTTCTTTGGTGGCTAAAGGTACTCTTTAGGTAAAGAGTCTGCCTACAATCCAAGAGACCGGGGTTCAATCCCTGAGTTGGGAAGATCCCCTGGGGGAGGAAATGGCAACCCCTTCCATGGACAGAGTAGCCTAGCAGGCTATAGTCCACGGAGTCACAAAGAATTGGATACAACTGAGCATCTAACACACACATGCTTACTGCAGAACCTGAAACAAAGATGAAGCTTAAAAATAATAGTTGACTAAATGAAAGTCTTTGGAAGGAATGATGCTAAAGCTGAAACTCCACTTTGGCCACTTCATGGGAAGAGTTGACTCACTGGAAAAACTCTGATGCTGGGAGGGATTGGGGGCAGGAGGAGAAGGGGATGACAGAGGATGAGATGGCTGGATGGCATCACTGACTCTATGACTGTGAGTTTGAGTGAACTCGGGGGGTTGGTGATGGACAGGAAGGCCTGGCGTGCTGCGATTCATGGGGTCACAAAGAGATGGACACGACTGAGCGACTGAACTGAACTGACTGAAATGAAAGAATGAATGGATTCTTGTGTATATTGCTACCAGTGACTCTTTTTAGATATGAGAACAAACATACTATAATATGGTCTTCCCAGATGGTGCTTGTGGTAAAGAACACCTGCCAAAGCAGGAGATGTAAGAGATGTAGGGTCAATCCCTAGATCGGGAAGACCCCCTGGAAGAGGGCAGGGCAACCCACTCCAGTATTCTTGCCTGAAGAATCCCATGGACAGAGGAGCCTGGCGGGCTGCAGTCCATAGGGTCGCAAAGAGTTGGACACGACTGAAGCGATCCAGCACACACAGCACACATGCTATTGTATCTCAAAAGGAAATGCAGATGCATCAGGCAGATCAGAGATAAATCAGAGCTTTTATGTGGAACCTAAAAAGTTATCTAAATGAACTTATTTATAATACAGGTTTGCAGACATGAAAACCAAAACTATTATGGTTCTCAAAGGAGAAATGTGATGGGCATTCAAGCTGGAGAAGTGAAGCTTTGGTACCTTCAGCTCAAGGATAAGCCTGCCTTTCAAATCACTCAATGAGTAAATTAAGAAAAATAAATGTTACCCCCCTTTATTTACATTATTTGCATGTGTTTCCTCCTAAGATTAAGCAGGCAAAAACAAGCACCAACTTCCTGAAAGGGAACCCTCTTTAACTTGTGCATGTTAGAAAACGGCCTAAGTGTCTGGTCTATTAAAGAAAAGTTATGACCAACCTAGATAGCATATTCAAAAGCAGAGACATTACTTTGCCGACTAAGGTCCATCTAGTCAAGGCTATGGTTTTTCCTATGGTCATGTATGGAAGTGAGAGTTGGACTGTGAAGAAGGCTGAGTGCCAAAGAATTGATGCTTTTGAACTGTGGTGTTGGAGAAGACTCTTGAGAGTGCCTTGGACTGCAAGGAGATCCAACCAGTCCATTCTGGAAGGAGATCAGCCCTGGGATTTCTTTGGAAGGAATGATGCTAAGGCTGAAACTCCAGTAGTTTGGCCACCTGATGTGAAGAGTTGACTCACTGGAAAAGACTCAGGTGCTGGGAGGGATTGAGGGCAGGAGGAGAAGGGGATGACCGAGGATGAGATGGCTGGATGGCATCACTGACTCGATGGACGTGAATCTGAGTGAACTCTGGGAGTTGGTGATGGACAGGGAGGCCTGGCATGCTGCGATTCATGGGGTCGCAAACAGTTGGACACGACTGAGACACTGAACTGAAGTGAGCTGAACTGAAGCCTTGTTTAACGCAACTTCTACCTTTGAAACGTCTTGTTCTCACATACAAGACAGTGTCTTGTGCTCAAACACAAGGTGTAAAGTAGGCCAGCCTGGGGAGTTACTCATGAAACCCACACATACAGAAGCCTGGGGAAGAGACTTCCACAAGCCACATGGCCTTGAGAAGATGGTTACAGGTCCTGTTTTTTGGAAAATAGTGTCCTGTTTTCAAAGTATTTAGGGTTCTTGACTTTTCATAAGAGTCCAGAATGGCTGTGTCCATTTCTCCTTGGCACCATACCTGGCACATAGTAAGCACTCAAATAATGACAAGGACTCTCCTCTCCCATCTTCTGTGGCATGAAAGATTCTTTCGAAAGATGAACAATTGAGTTGTGCTATAAATTTGGGGCTTTATATAAAAGTGAACCTCAGCTGAATGAAGGACGTCAATCATTCACTCATTCAAGAAATCTGCTCTGTATCAGGCACTGTGAAAAGCTTCAGTGGTAAGATGTGGATTCTGTGAATAAATAAGTATGCATAGATTTCTGGAGAACAATGATGAGAATTATAGGATTCAAATCATGATAGTTTTAATTTTTACTCATTTTTTATGGAACTTGACAAGCTGGTCACAAAATGTAAATGAAAAAGCAAAGAAACAGAAATAGCCAAGACTTTCCAAAAGATGAATTGGTGACAGAACTTACCAGATATCTAGACTTGATTGCAAGCTCTAGGGATGAAGTTAGTGGGGTGTGGATACCAGGATGGACGCTAGGGTTAAAGTGAGAGCTTAGGGAGGGCACTGCAGTCTATGAAAAGCAGACAACTCCTCAGCAGGGAAAAGGCAGATAGATATTCAGTGAGCGATATGAGATCATGGCCATCCATGTAGAAAAATAATTTAACTAGCACCCCTTGTCAAATTATACACAAAAATTAATTCCAGGAGACCTAGAGACTTCAGGGTTAAAGATAAAACTATAGAGGTTGGGTGACTTTTTGTATGTTGGTGGCCCATTCACCTTTCCTCTTCTATTGAATGGAATCTGCTTTGCCCATTATTCTACTGAGTTGTTTGTTCTGACCAACAACTAACCTTAAACTTAGAGATATGAAGGTTAAAGGTAAAACTATAGCAATTTTAGAAGATGACATAGAAGAATGGTTTTATGGACTCAAGCTAGAAAACAATTTATTAAACAAGGCACAACAAGCACATGCAATAAAGGGGGAAAAAGCCAACACGATTGTCTACATTAAATTTAAGAGCTTCAATTTATCAAGAGAGACCATAAAGAGTATGAAGATAAGCCAGAATTAGGAAGACATATTTGCACATAGAAAATTGACAACGAATTACTTCTCAGAATGTGCAATAAACTACAAATCAATAAGAACCAACAACTCAGTAGAATAATGGGCAAAACAGATTCTATTCAATAGAAGAGGAAAAATGAATGAGCCATCAACATACAAAAAGACACCCAACCTCTCTAGTCATCAGGGAAACATAAAACCACAATGAGATGTCATTTCACATCTGCCAAATTAGCAAAAATTAAAGTCTGGCAATCAAATGATGCCAGGAAGTGGGACAATCAGTCCCTGTCCCCAACCAATGCTGGATGGGAGTGTCATTTGATAAAATCACTGTAGATAGCAATTTGGCATCATGGGAAAAGCATTGAGGAATTGCCTGAGTCTGCCCCCAGC
The DNA here is from genome assembly GCA_917880005.1 of Nanger dama. Lineage (NCBI taxonomy): Eukaryota > Metazoa > Chordata > Mammalia > Artiodactyla > Bovidae > Nanger > Nanger dama. The sequence goes on along the minus strand of CAKJTW010000074.1, from coordinate 4,259,518 downwards.
AATTCCTCTTTGGGTAGATACCCTGTGATATCTTGCAATTGCTCCAAGAAACCTGTATAGAGTTGGCTACATCAACAAATTTCTTTTTTTTTTTTTTAGGGCAACAAAGTAGTGTTTATTGAGCTTAATAGAATGATAAATCCAGTTGGCGGTCACTTTATTGTGTACAAGATCAATCCATTTGTTTCTTTTTAAGAAAAAATGATTTGGTATTGAGGTATAGCCTATTAATGTTGTGATCATTTCAGGTGGACAGCAAAGGCATTTAGCCATATATATAACATGTATTCACTCTTGCCCAAATTACCCTCCCATCCAGACTGCCACATAACACTGAGCAGAGTTCTCCATACTATTCAGTAGGTCTTTGTTGCTTATCCATTTTAAATATAGTAGTGTGTACTCACAATTTATAATAGCAAAAACTGGAAATAACTGACATGCCCATCAGTAATGGATTTTTTTAAAATGTGCTCTTTTCAACTAATGGAAAAGTATATAGCAGTGAAAATGAACAGATCACAGAAAAGGGCAAAAGAGTGGATTAATCGCTCAAATGCAATTCTGAGGGGGAAGAGGCAGCTTACAGAGAACAAGCAGCATAATTCAGTTTACATAAAGTTCAAAATCAGCTGTGACTAGATATTACATCATTCAATGAAATAAATGAGCATGATGAAACTACAAAGAAAAGAAATGGAACGACAAGCACAGAAGGCCCGGCGGGAGTCATTTCTGAAAGTGGGGGCGCATACAGAAGGCTGCAAAGGCGATTGCGGCACTGACAAGACAGCTGCGGGCGCCCAGGTGCTCAGCTCGCTGCGGCTCCTTCCGCCCGACTTCTGGCTTATGCTCTCCCCTCTCTTCCACCGCTTGATACTATCATTAAACAATGACTCATTTAGTTCCACCTGCATGAAAAGAATAAAGTCAATGGGAAAGGCTGATGAAACAGATGGTTCTGTTTCTTATTGACCGAGATCTTAAAGGTTGAGTTTGCTCAGGAAGAAGGAAGAAATAAAATACGCTTGTGGCAGATGAAACAGAGACAAAAAGGTGCCTGTGGGGATGGTAAGTTGGTCAAGGTTAAGATCAGTGGGTAGAGAATGGAACTTGCATGGTAGGGATCATGAGGTTCTCTGAGGTTCCTGAAAACCTGGCCAGGGTACTCTGAGATTCATGAGGATTCCTGTGTTACAGAAACAGAGACATAATCTAAAATTTACCATTTTAACCATTTTTAAGCATCTAGTTTGGTGACACTAAACCCATTCATATTGTTGGGTGATCATCTCCGCTACGTACAGAACTTTTTCATCATCCTAAGCTGTTAAATTTTTTTTTTTGTCAAGGTGAATGGATAAAGAAGGTGTGGTACATATACATAATGGAATATTACTTAGCCATAAAAGGGAATGGAATTGGGTCATTTATATTGATGAGAATGAATCTAGAGTCTGTCATACAGAGTGAAGTATGTCAGAAAAAAAAAAAAGAAAACAAGCATTGAACATTGAGGCATATATATGGAATCTAGAAAATGGTACAAATAAACCTACGTGAGGGCAGTAATAGAGATGCAGATGCAGAGAAGGGGCTTGTGGACACAGGAGAGGGTGGGAATAATTGGGAGAGCAGCATTCACATGTATATACCATGTGCCTGTATGGCTTAACTGTGCTCAGCCCCGCTCTATGAGACCTCACCAACTGCAGCCCACCAGGCTCCTCTGTCCATGGGATTCTCCAGGCAAGAACGCTGCAGTCGGTTGGCATTTCCTCCTGCAGGGGATTTTCCTGCCCCAGGGTCGAACCCTGCATTGAATCTTGTGTTTCCTGCATTGCAGATTCTTCACCATTGAGCCACCTAGGGAATCCTCATAAATACATTACCACGCTTCTTAGGTGGCGCTGGTGGTGTAGAACCCACCTGACAGTGCATGAGACATTGATCCCTGGGTCGGGAAAATCGCCCAGAGAAAGGCTTGGCAAGCCACACCAGTATTCTTGCCTGGAAAATTCCATGGACAAAGGAGCCTGGCAGGCTATAGCCCATAGGGTCGCAAAAATTCAGACACAGCTGAAGTGACTTAGAATAAATGATGTGTCAAAGAGATAGCTAGTGGGAAGCTGCTATATAGCAGAGGGAGCTCAACTCAGTGTTTTGTGATGACCTAGAGGGGTGGGATGGGGCTGGTGGGAGGTAGACTCAAGAGGGAGGGGACATGTGTGTGTACATAGCTGATTCACTTTGTTATACAGCAGAAACCAACACAACCTTGTAAAGGAATTATATTCCAATAATAAGATTTTTAAGAGTGAGCAAAAAGTCTGTCAGGTAAGTGATATGACTGAATTTGTCTTTGATGGAAAAAAAAATGGAACCAGGGAATATCTAAAGGCAGGGAGACTATTCTAAAAGGTCAGACTGTGGTCTGGGTGAAGGAGAGTTGGAGGAATGGAGGAAGTAGGGGAGGAAGTGCAAGAAAGGTCACGGTCCTGGGAAAAGTGCACAGACATCCATGATTAATTCTGGGGGAGGGAGGATGGATTCCAAGGTCACTCAGGTTTCTGAGTTGAATATATTTCATGGTCATTTATGAGAACATGTTATAAGAGAAAAGAATCGGTTGGTTAGGTTTTTTTGTTGTTGTTTTTTTAAATTAACTGTAATCTGTGATGCTTATCCACACACCACATGAGGCAACACTACCTCTTATCTTGTCCAGAGTTTTATCTCCAAAGCCTTAAGGGCTGTCAAAGCCTATTTTGTGATAATCAAGAGTGTGAAGGGAAGGATGGATTCCCTGTGGTCTTGCTTAGTTTTATACAAGGGAAAAATGAATGAGTGTGTGGTTCAGACTCAACTGTAACCATGACTATGAGGCTCTCCAGATGAACGAGAGGACAGCCAGACCCCAGGGGGTGCCCAGAGCCCCAAGGAGCTGGCATCTGCTTCCACAGCATTGGTGGCTCCCTATGCCTCTGGTTCTACTCTGATCCAGAGTTCAGTTCAGTTCAGTTCAGTTTAGTCCCTCAGTCGTGTCCGACTCTTTGAGACCCCATGGACTGCAGCACACCAAGCCTCCCTGTGCATCACCAACTCTCAGAGTTTACTCAAACTCATGTTAATTGAGTTGGTGATGCCATCCAAACATCTCATCCCCTTCTCTTCCCGCCTTCAATCTTTCCCAGCATCGCGGTCTTTCCATATGAGTCAGCTCTTTGCATCAGGTAGCCAAAGTATTGGAGTTTCAGCTTCAACATCAGTCCTTCCAATGAATATTCAGGACTGATCTCCTTTAGGATGGACTGGTTGGATCTCCTGGTACTCCAAGGGACTCTCAAGAGTCTTCTCCAATATCATAGTTCAAAAGCATCAATTCTTTGGTGCTCAGATTTCTTTACAGTCCAACTCACATCCATATATGACTACTGAAAAACCATAGCCTTGACTAGACAGACTTTTGTTGGCAAAGTAATATCTCTGCTTTTTAATAGGCTGTCTAGGTTAGTCATAACTTTTCTTCCAAGGAGTAAGCATCTTTTAATTTCATGGCTGCAATCACCATCTCCAATGATTTTGGAGTCCAGAAAATAAAGTCTCTCACTGTTTCCCCATCTATTTGACATGAAGTGATGGGACTGGATGCCATGATCTTAGTTTTCTGAATGTTGAGCTTTAAGCCAACTTTTTCACTCTCCTCTTCACTTTCATCAAGAGCCTCTTTAGTTCTTCTTTGCTTTCTGCCATAAGGGTGGTGTCACTGCATATCTGAGGTTGTTGATATTTCTCCTGGCAATCTTGATTCCAGCTTGTGCTTCCTCCAGCCCAGTGTTTTTCATGATGTACTCTGCATATAATGATGTACTCTGACCCTCAGAGTCTTCTTCAAACACAAATGAAGCTTCCTGGGGAGCCCCCACTGCCTGCAGGGCCATGGGCAGGGACCTTCTAGCTTTAACATTGCCCAAACAGTGAGGAGCCTGGGCCCTGAGAGATGAGTGGCACCCCATATGCCACACAAGGTATAAAGGGCAGAGTGGAGACTTAAGCCCAGCCAGCAGAAAACACCTTCTAGGAAAACAGCAGAGAAAACACTGTGGGATCTGACACAAGAGTATAGCCTAGGGGCTGGCGAACCACAGCCCAGGAACCAAATCCAACCGGTCGCCTGTTTTTGCACAGCCTATGAGCTAAGAATGGTTTTTATGTTCTTTAGAGGCCGGAGAAAAGAAAAAAAAATCAAAAGAAGGAAGTATGCGTGATACATGAAAGGGTGTGAAATTCTCTTTTCAGTGATCCTAAGTAAAATGTTGTCAGAACACGTCACGCCCATTCATTCCCACGCTGTTTGTCGTGGCTTCCGTGAGATGATGACCAAGATGAGCAGCTGCAGCAGAGACCCTGAGGCCCACAAAGGTAATGGCATTTACAGAGGATGTTTACCAGTCCCTAGTACAGACCTGGAGGGGTCCGTGATTCTGCATCAGGTAGGAGAGAACCTGGGGTCAGTGGGGAACAATTAGCCTGACGGCTGAGGAAGCCTGACACCCACATTCTGGAAGCTCCTCTCCCTTTCCAGACCACCACACTCTAGCCCACACCCTAAGAACTAGGGTCCAACTCAGAATGAAGTTTCCACCCACATCCACGGAGCTGAACCCGTATCCACTATGATCTGAACGAAACACCCTGTTCATTCCTGTTTTTGAACAAGCCTTTGTCGAATCCATACTGTGTGTTAGGTGGGAAGGATGCACCAATAAACAACAATGACAATGACAGGAGTGGTCTCTGTCCTAATGGTGTGAAGAGTCGAATGCAGCAGCATGCCTGCAGACTCAGTCGCTGCAGTCATGTCCAGCACTATGTGACCCTGTGGACTGTCACCTGCCAGGCTCCTCTGTCCACGAGTTTCCCAGGAAGAATACTGGAGTGGGTTGCCATGCCCTCCTCCAGGGACCTATGCAACTCAGGGATCGAAACTGAGTCTCTTATGTCTCCTGCAGTGGCAAGCAGTTCTTTAAAGCCACCTGGGAAGGCCCTAATGCATGAGAAGCATCACCAGATAAGACCCCAAGTAAATGTCCATCTGTAGCTTTAGCAAGGAAGCCAAAGGAAAACCACACAGAGCAGCGAGGACCCGGGTCCATGAGAGGCAAGCTGAGGGTCTGAAAGATGAGTGGGCTTTCCCTCCACAAAGGGACTAGACCAGGACTTCCCTAGTGGTCAGACGGTTAAGAATCCACATGCCAGTGCAGGGGACATGGGTTTGATCCCTGCTCCAGGAATATTCCACATGCCACGGGGCAACAAAGCCCAAGTACCACAACGAATAAGCTCGAGGTCCCTAGAGTCCATGCTCTGCAACGAGAAGTCACTGCAAGTCAGAAAAATAAGAAATCTGAGCATCACAACTAGAGAGTAGCCCTTGCTCACCGAAATGAAAGTTCACCACAACTAGAGAAAGCCCACCTGCTGTAACCAAGACCCAGTGCAGTCAAAACTACATTTTAAAAATTAAATACAACAACAACAAAAAGGGGAGGGGGAGAGAACAGTATTTGGGCAAAGACAACAGTATTTGCAAGGACCCTGAAGAACACAGGGAGTTTAAGGAGCCAAGAGAGACAATAGAGGACAGTGTGGATGGAGCAGGGCGGATGGGTGGTCAGTTGGTCAACATCTCGGCCACGCATCCTCTTCCTCCCTCCCTTCCACATCCTCACACACATTCCCCTTAGAAGAGACAAGCTCCAACTTGAGCGGAGGAGCTGGATGAATTACTCCTCATCTACGCCATGGTTATATTATCCAACTATAAAGGTTCAATTAAGAAGATTAATTGCATGTAAATTTCCTGAGCTGTAATTTAGTGTGACTGGAAAAGAAAGATTGTAAGTGGTTTGGACAGCAGAATCACACCTTTGTCAAGTAGGTATGTGTGGGTGAGATAATTCGAGTAAAGCATTTAGCACAGCGCCTGGGACATTTTAAGGGCTCCATATATGTTAGTTATTGGCTTCCCTGGTGGCTCAGTAGTAAAGAATCCATCTGCCAATGATGGATCCTGCAATCCATCTGCAGGAGACGTGGCTTCAGTCTCTGGGTTGAGTAGATCCCTGGAAAAGAAAATGGCAACCCACTCTAGTATTCCTGCCTGGGAAATCCCGTGGACAGAGGAGCCTGGCTGGTTACAGTCCACAGGCTTGCAAAGAGTCTGACACAACCTAGCGACTAAACAGCAATAACAACAATATGTTAGTTATTACTATATTGCCATCATTTTTATTTCATGGATCAAAAATAAAACCATGACTCTGAGAGAATCGTTCACAGTGGGATATATCTTTGCCCCATTTTTCTCATTTTCACAGATATTACTGACATGTCATCCTTTGTCTTACAGTGTAAAATCCTGAATTCTTGAGATGACTTGGACAAGTGGGACCACTCAGGTGTTGCTCCCTGGCAGGAGGAGAAGCCACAGAAAAGCACGATTGTGACTCAGAGGCAGACCAGAGAATTTGCTGCAGCCTCAAGTTGCCTAAGCCGCCCCGGCTCCATTCCCTGAAAACTCTAAGTGGCATTGGATGGGGGAGGATCTTTTATCAGGGTGGGTTCGGAAAGTGCTGAGTCACCCCGCAGCTGTAATCTGAGTAATGACCCTGAGGCTGATCAGCCCTGATTCACAGTTTGGATCAAAGAATAAAGCCCAGTGCTTTCAGTCCTGTGGAGGCCTCGGCTCTCAGTGTCCTCATGTGAACTCCATCCCTGCCCCTCTGGGTCCCAGGCCTATCAGTGCAGCATGGCGCTGGCAGTGTGTCTAAGAGGACCTGTCCTGCCACCTGTGTCCGACTGTGGGAGAAGATTCTGGTCCTGGCCACTGTGCATGGGCCTAGGGAGTTCTGGATACTCCATCCTAGTTGGACAGAGCTCCCAGTTCAAGTCCAGAAGAAGAAGGATGAAAATAGGATGGCTTCAAGACCAGACAGCCAACTCCAGCTCTGCCTCTCTTGAGCTGCATGGTGGTAAACAACTGGCTTAGCCCCTCTGTGCCTTATTTTCCTCACCTGTTAAATGGGAACATAGCTAACCCACTTTGAGGAGTCCATATAAACATGACAAGCTCTTAGAATGGTACCCCATACCCAGTACATTCTCAAGTGTTAGGTCTGATGACCGCATGGGTCTAGGAGCCTCATATGGCCTAGTAGGGTTGAACACTTAGCAGAGCCGTGGCTTGGTTTCATATCCTTGTTATTTAGTCACTAAGTTGAGTCCAGCTCTGCAACGCCATGGACTATAGCCCATCAGGCTCCTCTGCACATGGGATTTCTCAGGCAAGAACACTGAAGCTGGTTGCCATTTCCTTCTCTAGTGAACCTCCCCGACCCAGGGGCATCAAACCTGCTTCTCCTGTGTCTTCTGCATTGGCAGGCGGATTCTTTCCCACTGAGCCACCAGGGAAGCCCTTCCTATTCTACTGTCACTATATTGAAACCCTGAATAAGTTTTGCCAAATCTGATCTCACATCTTTATTTTGCATGGGGTCATACAAACTACGCTGGTCCTGTGACTACCATCTATCGAGTCCCCTCTGTCCCAGGAGCCACCTAGGAACTTCACAAACACCAATCCAGCAGAGGATGTCTCTTTGGTCTCACAAGCCTGGCACTCTCCAGATTACAGAGGAGGAAGCTGAGTTCCTAATCCACTCCACCTAGGAGCTCAGTCTGCACAGATGAGGTGCAGCCGATGGAGTGTCCCCCGGCCCCCAATTCCTTACCCCAGTCTTTCTCAGTAACAACCCAGGAGGCTTTGGCCTTGGTATGCCTGACTGGAAGCTTGAGGCTGGTCAGAAGAGGTCTGCGGAAGCTGGAATAGGTATGTTAGAGTCATCAGCACCAGAAAAAAAACTTACAAAATGCCTTCATTAAATTGTAAAATGATTGATAGCATAGGCCAAGGGATAGCTTGCTGGCAAGGTTCTGTTAACATATATGCTATTTTGAGACATTTATGTGAATTAGCTGCTGACCCTTGGGAGATTTCCTAAAATCCCCTATATTTAAGTCTTCGGCATATCTGGCAAATCTGGGACCTCTTCCTAGTGGGTCCATGGGCCGGGGGTTGAGGGGAAGCTCTCCCTTCAGGTGGGGTGTGTGTCTGCAGTCGGCCAGGCTCTGTCCACTCCCTGGGGCTAGTCTCAGCTCCTGTTCCTCTCTTGTGGTCTCTGGGCCCCAGATACCATCGGTTTTCTGGGCCCTGCAGACTTTGTACTTCTGATCTCTGGTTTCAACTCTGAATTGCACGGAGAACACTGGGCCTGGAGCCACGGGAATCAGTGGGTCCCCCAGCCCTGCCTCTGCACGGCAGGGCCAGGCCAAGCAGGGACCACAGGCCTCCGAGTCAGGCCGGCACCCTGGACGCTCCGTGTCCCACTTGCTCAGCAGGGTGACGTGGGGCACATTGCTCCCGATGATTCTTCACCACCAGCGGCTCACTCGGGACAGCACCATCCCCATTTTATGTACCGCACGCTCTGCCTGGCCCCTGCATCCTTGGTTTCCATCCTCCCTGTATCTCTGCCTGGTGCCACTTCCCTGCGCTATGGACGTGGAGGCCAAGAAAAAGCCCAGGAAAAGAAACAACAACAGATGCTAAGTCGGGATCCAGACACCTCCAGGCCTGAGTGGAGACCTGTGATGCTGCATGTTCGGGGGGCAGGGGAGAGGGTGGAGCAGAAGGCCAAGGTGCCCTGCGGTGAGGGTTTCAGCAGGGCCCAGGCTGGCGGGGACAGAGGTGCACATCAGCTCACCTTACCTGCTCCTGACAGGCTGGGAGAAAAGCTAGTCTCCCGGAGCCCAGGCAGCTCTGCTTTGAGGTCCCACCAAGGTCAGGAGCAACTGAGATGGGGCCATACTGGTCTCCCACCAAGCCCTGTGGGCCTGAAGGGAGCAGCTGCAGGTGAAGTGAAGGCACTAGGGGGCCGGGCAGAAGCCAGGAGGCCAGCAGGGACAGGGACACCTCAGAGGTTCATTAGGTGATGGGCTAGAATTCAGAGAGCCCGGGAGCCTTGCTGACCCCTCTAGACACCTGAGGAACAGCTGGACTCCCCATCACATACTGATCATTTGTGCATATATGTGTGTGCACATGTATGTGTGTGCACATGTATGTGTGTGTGCATAGGTGTACATGTAGTGGGTGAATGTTTATGAGTATGTGTATATAGGTATATGTGCCTGTGTGTATATGTATATAAAACATATATCCATGTGTTTATATCTATCTATTAGAATATGCATGTAAGTATATGTATGTATGAGCTTATATATGTATATACACATATACGTGTACACGTGTATATTTACATTAAGCCTTAGGATCAAGGGGGCTTCCCTGGTAGCTCAGACCATAAAGAATCTGCCTGTAATGCAGGAGACCCAGGTTTGACCCCTGGGTTGGGAAGATCCCCTGGAGAAGGGGAATGCCTACCCACTCCAGTGTTCTTGCCTGGAGAAAACCAAGGACAGAGGAACCTAGTGGGCTACAGTCCTTGGGATCTCAAAGAGTCGGACACGACTGAGCGACTAACACTTAAGATATAATCATATAATAAATGAAACTAAAAAGCGTTTATAATGAATGGGTGAAAGTAATCAAAAGACATGTACTTCCTTTCATAACATAAACAAGTCCTGGGGACATAATGTACAGCAGGGTGATGACACAGTATTGCATATTTAAAAGTTGCCAAGAGAGGAGATCTTAAAGGTTCTTATGTGGAAAAAAATTTGTAATCATGCATGATAGATATTAGCTAGACTGGTCATGGTATTCATGTCATAATATACACATATAACAAAGCATTATGTTGTACACCTAAAACGAATACCAAGTTATATGTCAATTATATCTTAATTTTAAAAATAAATGACAAAATAAATTATTTTTAAAAAGCCTTTGTGTGTCTTACCACTGAGGGAGGTGTTCAAGGTTAGAGTTAGAAATCTTGAAAGTGGGCCTCCCATCCTGCTGTTCAGATATGGGACCATCCAGGAGATGGAATCAGAAATGTACATCAGACCTCTTTTTACACAGCACCTGAAGCCCAGATGGAAAGGAATCACACATGCATATTCTCCTGCTTTATTTTATGTTTCTCGGTGATTAATTGTTATGGTTGGAGTTGTGCTGCTGGAAGAGAGGCGGGATGATTCATTTCTACCCAAACTCCAGGAGAGGGTAGTGCCGTGTTACAGGCGGGGATAGTCTGGATGAAGGGGTGACGGCCGTGGGCCGCGCCTACAGCAGCCTTGCGAAAAGCGTGTGCAGCCTTGGACCACAACCCCAGCTCTCCCACTCCCAAACCTCTCTTTTTAAAGCTTGGCACCTAGCACATTACATTTATTTTCTCAATAACATGCTGATTTTAAAAAGTGATAGCAATGAGAAAATTTTAAAAAGTACTCTATGCCAACATCTTGGCTCATTTCTTTAATAGGTCCAACATACAATAACATTGAAATCTATTTTATTTCCACAGATGGGATGTTTTGAGGAATTAGACAGTCAAATGTCATTTTACTCTCTGGACACACATCCAGAGAATGTGGCCATTCTGGCCATTCAGAAATAGAATGTCCATTTGCTATTTAAATGAGGAGTCAGAACTCTGCCATAGGAATGTCCATTTGCTATTTAACTGAAGAGTCAGAACTCTTCTGACATGTACAAAACAACTGGTATTTTAATTAGATTGTTTTCATAGAAGTTAAGTTCTCAGATTAGCTTTTATATTACACTGCAGTCTAGCTCAGGAGAAGTGGCTTATTCCCTTCTTAAATATTCCCTAAACCTCATTTTTCTTTTTGCCCTTGAATTGAGTTGTTTCAGATTACACATGGATTCAAGAAAACTAGTGTAGTTCCATTTCTTCTACAAGTACATATATTTCTCTGCATATGTATATATTTTACTAGATTGCTTTTCCTGAGGTTTCAATGAGGCTGGCTTAGTTTCTTATTTTAAAACTTTACCCTCTCTGGAAGCCTTCTGTGAAATAACTTTGAAACAGGCAGCCAATGAAATCACTTGTTGGACTTTGTGGTCACTTTCATCAGGCTCATGAAAGAACAAAATTGCTGAAACAAGGGCGGGAACCAAACTGAGCCCTGGGCTTGGGGACTGGTGTTCACAGCCCTCACCTCTGATTCACCCTGCTGGACCACTTAGTCCCCTCCTGGAACCTGTCTTCAGGTGAAAGCAGGAGAGAGGGAGGAGAAATGGGCTTAATTTATTCTCTTGGCATCACAAGTCCTTGAAGACCAGGTGGATCTTGATGCTGAAAGACCTTTGGTCTCCCCTACGGTTCCCTGATGCTGATCAGGAGGTGCAAAGAAGCTTTCAGAATCAAGTTCCTCAGGAACCCCCAGGGAGCCATCCTCTCAGAGTTCCAGCTACCAACTGCTGGCGTTTGGGCGGTTGCCCCAGAGGGAGTTTTCTGATGCCAAGAAGGCCTTCCCGCCGGCAGCCTTTAATTAAGTGCTGTGATTACAGTCACTTGGAGCCAAGGTGGCATTCCTCTTTTGCTAAACATCGCCAATTTAAGCACAATAGCTGTTTTATGAGCAACAAAACAGAGCTTTGTAAACCTTCCCCCATCTAGAGAAAGATGGCTATGAAGGGTCCCTCCCTTTCTGTCCTCCTCAGTCTTTGAAAATCCCTCCCCCTTTTTTTTTGGCTTAAAGCAACAGAAATGCATTCTCTCTTTTTAAAATTTAGTTATTTTTAATTGGAGGACAATTGCTTTAAAGTACTGTGTTGGCTTCCGCCATACATCAGCATGAATGAGCCATAAGTATACACATGTCCTCTTGAACTCCCTCCCACCCCATCACACCTCTGTAGGTCATCAGAGAGCACCAGGTTTGAGCTCCCTGCATCATACAGCAAATTTCCACTGACAATCTATTTTTACGTATGGTAATGTGTACATTTCAGTGTCAGTCTCTCAGTTCGTCCCATCCTGTCCACACTCCCGTGGAGCCACAAGTCTGTTCTCTGTGTGCGTCTCCATTGCCATCCTGCAAAAAGGTTCATCAGTACCATCTTTCTAGATTCCACATATATGTGTTAATATACCATATTTATTTTTCTCTTTCTGACTTACTTCACTCTGTGTAATAGGCTCTAGGTTCATTCACCTCATTAGAACTGACTCAAATGCGTTTCTTTTTTATGGCTAATATTCCATTGTGTATATGTACCACAACTTTCTTATCCATTCATCTGTCAGTGGGCCTTTAGGTTGCTTCCATGTCCTAGCTATTGTAAATAGTGATGCAGTGAACATTGCAATACAGGTATCTTTTTCAATTGCAGTTCCTCAGGGTATGTGCCCAGTAGTGGGATAGTTGGGTCATGGGGTAGTTTTATTCCTAATTTTTAAGGACTCTCCATACTGTTCTCCCACCAATAGTGCCAGAGGGTTCCCTTTTCTCCAGCACTTATTGTATGGACATTCTTTGATAATGGCCATTCTGACGGGTGTGAGATGGTAATTCAATCCCCCTTTTCCTTTCTCCTCTGTCCCACAGACCCACAGCCTGTCAGGCGAGCTTCAGTGAAACCCTGGGTCTTTACGGAATATGAGGTTTTCTCAAGGAAAGATTCCTATATCCCCCAAGGCTCCTCTTTAGAAGCAGACTCCTTGGTTCTGCAACCTTGCAACATTAGAATCATTACATGCAGGCCTGAGAACCTGTGTCTGTAACAGGGCCCAGCTCACACTGATGGACAGAGGTTTGAGACCTGCTGCCCTACTATGTGCTAGGATCCTGAGAGAAACACAAAGAAAAATGGCCACCCTGGAATGTTTTATAAATTTCTGGGACATATCCATGGATGCGAAGAGGAGGGAAAAGACTCATGGATCATCTCATATCTATGAGACTGGACCTTTGCAAGCATCACATTTTACCATTCTTGCAACAGTTATGAATGAGTAAGTTCCGTTCTTTCCCATTTTGCATATGGGAAAACTTGAGGCTCAGAAAGTTTAGGTAACTTCCTCAAGGTCAAACAGCTGACAAGGGGCAGAGCTGGGATCTGAATCCAGCTCAGCCTGAAACCAATTCCAGGGGCCAGCAGCTGTATCAGTTGACAAGTTGGACGGTGCAAGAGAAGGGGCAAGACAGAGACCTGGGAGATAGTGGGATCTAATCCCTTTTACACATGCTGAGATGTCCAGGAGGTGGGAGGGAGAGGGCAGTGGTCTGCAGAGAAAATTAACTCCAGAGAGCTGTGCAAAGGCAAAAGCTGCCGTTGTGTTTGTGTGCACACATGCTCAGTCATGCCCAACTCTTTGCAACCCCAGGGGAGTGGTAGCCCTCTGGGCTCCTCTGTCCATGGGATTTTCCAGGCAGTGGGGTGCCATTTCCTTCTCAAGGAATCTTCCTGACCCAGGGATTGAACTTGCGTCTTCTGCATTAGCAGAATTCTTTACCATTAATGCCACCTGGAAATACTTCTTACCCTTTGTTAGATCACCATGTTAGAAGATCCTCAAATTCCTGCATCTATTAACAGAATCTGGCAAGTGTTGAATTTACCAGTGACCAGAATCCCCTGGTACTTCAGCAACAGCTGCAGGATCAAAATTTCAGCAGAGCAGACTGCATGGAACCACCCCGAGCCAACATTTGGGGGCATGTCATGGTATTCATGGTGAATTAGAAGTATGACGGTGCTTTCAAACAGCAAGTGCTCGGACACCTACCCAAGAACCACACTTCCCTGCCACCCATGCCTGGTGGCACGGATATGCCTGGATGTGTATGGACACATACACCAACCTCTCTCCCCTTCCACCCTCACTTTCTCCCTTGGCTTCTTATTTTTCTTGCTCCTGAGTTCAGACCAGCACACAACACCTACCCTGGGCTACACGTGGTGGAGCTGAGGATACCAGGTCCAAGGCAGAGGCGGGAAGCAGGCACTTGCTCACTGTCTGTTTAGAGGCAGCAAAGCTGGATACACATGCAGCTTCACAAACTCAGCATTTCTTGGTGTTTAAGTGATAGCTGAAAGTATCTGGGAACTGTCCACTGCAAGAAAACCTATCTCTCCTGGATGTGACCAGCTTCAGAAAGCAATGGGAAACGTGGGGAAAGCATTAGTGCATTAGTCAGGGATGTGTGTGGCGGGGGGGGTACTTCTTAATACTGTCTTCTTTTCTTCTTTCTTTTCCTCTGTAAATCCTTGGAAACTCGTGTTACAAAGTTAGTTCAGTTTTTGAGGCATAGGTGCTAAGTCACTTCAGTCCCGTCCAACTCTTTGTAACCCCATGGACAGTAGCCCGCCAGGCTCCTGCATGGGATTCTCTAGGCAAGAACACTGGAGTGGGTTGCTGTACTCTCCTCCAGGGCATCTTCACTACCCAGTGATCAAACCAGCATCTCTTGCATTGCAGGATTCTTTACTGGTGAGGCTCTGGAGGAGCCTCTCAGTTATTTATAATAAGCATTTATTGTCTACTATGTGCCTGGCATTGATGTAAGTGATCTCATCAAATTATCTTTCTAAATAGATAGATGTCCTTATTCTTACTTTGGTAAATGAAAAAATTGAGTCCTCTATTCTTTAGGCAAGAATATTGCATTTTTTTGCCTAAAGGTGTTTAGGTAAGATGATAAGAACAGAAATAGAGTCACGGATGGGGAAACAAACTTATGGTTACTAGGGGATAAGCCAGGGGGAAGAGATAAATTGGAAGATTGAGATTGACCTATACACACTGTGTGAGTGAGTGTGTGTGGGGGTGGGTGGGTGGGTGGTATGGTGTGATGTGTCCTTGGTCGCTCAGTCAGGTCCAACTCTTTGCAAATCCATGGACTATAGCCCACTAGGCTCCTCTGTCCATGAGATTTCCCAGGCAAGAATATTGGAGTGGGTTGCGACTTCCTATGGCAGGAGATCTTCCCGACTCAGGGATCGAACCCATGTCTCTTGCATCTTCTGCATTGGCAGTTGGATTCTTTACCACTTAGAGACACGTATGTAGCCCACCAGCACTAACAGCTTTGAAGAAAACATTTTCCTTGTCTGTTTTGGGCTAATCTCAGACCCTAGGTCACCTTTCCAGGCATTTACACCAGCTCTCAATAGATTCTCCCATTCAAGTTCAGGACCAAATACTGAAGGGCTTTATGAGTGCCCCTGTAATTACTCTACGACTTCAATTTTCAAGGCAGGAATTTTATTCTTTAGCTGAGAAATATTTTTAAAAATAATTTCAAATTAATTTTCTATTTACTGGTTTTGGATCTTTTTAATATATACACGCACCTGTAATACTTTTAACTCAGCATCTGCTAAAGAACAGAAGGTGCAGAGTGTACTAATGCATGGAGAAAATACAAATTAGAATTCAACAAATCCGGATTTGTGTCCTGGATGTATCATATCTTAGCTGTGGGGCCTTAGAGAAGTTGGCCAACCTCTCTGAGCCTTTGTTTATTCACATAGTAAGTGAGAACTGGGTTTTCCCAAGTGGCTCAGTGGGGAAGAATCATCCTGCCAATGCAGGAGATGCAGAAGATGCCACTTTGATCCCTGGGTTGGGAAGATCCCCTGGAGAAGCAAATGGCAACCCACTCCAGTATGCTTGCGTGGGGAATCCCATGGACAGAGGAGCCTGGTGGGTTACAGTCCATGGAGATCCCAAAGAGTCAGACACAACTGAGCATACACACACACACACACACACACACACACACACACACAAGCAACAACCAGCATATCTATCCATGAAGTATGGTTTGTGGATAAAAAGGATCCAGAGGGCCAAAGGTATAAGTCCAAGTGCAAAGGCCCAAGAACCAGGGGTGCTATTGTTCAAAGGCAAGAAAAAATGACTGTCCCATTTCAAGCAGAGAGTAAATTCATGTTTCTTCCACCCTATTTTTCTATGCAAGCCCCCAACAGGTGGGGAGGGCAATTTTCTTTACTGCCTACCAATTCCAGTGTTAATCTCTTCCAGAAGCATCCTTATCAGCTCAGTTCAGTTCATTTCAGTCACTCAGTCGTATCCAACTCTTTGCAGCCCCATGAACTACAGCACGCCAGGCCTCCCTGTCCATCACCAACTCCCAGAGTCCACCTAAACCCATGTCCGTTGAGTTGGTGATGCCATCCAACCATCTCATCCTCTGTCGTCTCCTTCTCCTCCTGCCTTCAATCTTTCTCAGCATCAGGGTCTTTTCAAATGACTCAGCTCTTCACATCAGGTGGCCAAAGTATTGGAGTTGCAGCTTCAACATCAGTCTTTCCAATGAACACTCTTCAGCTCAGCTGGAATAATATTTTACCTGTTAATCTGGGCATCTCTCAGCCCAGTCAAGTAACATAAAATTAACCATTGCATTCAGACAGAACTCAGATCTTTTTGCTTCCAAGACCATTTTGCCCGGTGTACGTTTCTCTGCTCAGTAGGAATTTCTATGGAATCACTCACTGAATATAAGAACTGCCCGCTGCTATAACAGGAAAGCCCAGCCTTGACATTATCCTGCAGAGATTGGACCATTCACTGATCTGTCCTGCTGTTTCCGGGATGCCTACGCTTTGTTGAGAAGCTTCTAAGGCCCCCTGAAAGCCAGAAATTCTGTAAAATTTGATCTGTCCATGTAGGTTGCTGCCCAAAGAGGGTTAAGAGATGAACTGTGGAGAAAGTTAATTTAATCTGGTGCGGAGCCAGGAAGCAAATCAGGCCTGTTGCCAGAAGGCCTCCTGCAGTTTGGAGACAAGACCCTCTCATTCAAAATCGCCCGTGGCAATTCGATCCTTATTAAAGCGGGATGTAAAATCGTAATGTGGACATTGTTGCGATTCATAAAGGATCTTATAAAAAATGTCTGCTGGGTGAGTTCGCTGTCCCTGTTAAATACAGGAGCCATTAAACTGCCTCAGTAGCTCTGGGAATGTTAAGGAGGACTTACTGGGGACAATAGAGTTGTGGACATTAGGCTACATGGGAATCCCTCATGGATTTACTTCTTTCTCATTACTTAACCCCAGCCATTTAACCCCAAAGCCCAGAGCTCAAGAAAATGAGAAAAAGCCTACAGTGACAAAAAAGAAATTACCTGCTCGGAAGTACCCAGAGGCTCTTCTTGAGAAGGGTCAGCCATGCCCAGACACTCAACAGTCCTGGCCAAGGGCAGGCAGGCATCCCCATGCCTTCAGCAGAAGAGAGTCCGAGGCACAAATAGCAGCTTTCTCCTCCCAGCCCAAGCTGAGTTTCCCAGCTGACACAACCAGAATTCTATCTAAAATTCTGAATGGGGATCCACATCACCTATTGGGTCTGGTGTTCTGACTGGACTGCAGGCCCCTTGCTCATGGGACTCCTCTCCTGCTGCGGTCACCCTCCTATCATCACACACTGTGACTCACACACACAGCATTTTTCTAGCCTTCTGGACACTCAAAGAGGAGCTCCTAGCTCATTCCTCCCATATGATGGCCCTTCTTGAACACAAGTATGAACATGCTGCATGAATATGGTACTCTGCCTGCTAGGCTGGCCTCTTTGGAATAAGGGCTTCCCTGGTGGCTCAGCAGTAAAGAATCTGCCTGCCAGTGCAGGAGACCTAGGAGACATGGGTTTGATCCCTGGGTCAGGAAGATCCCCTGGAGAAGGAAATGACAACCCACTCCAGTATTCTTACCTGGGAAATCCCAAAGACAGAGGAGCCTGGTGGGCTACAGTCCATGGGGTCGCAGAAAGTCAGACAGGATTTAGCAACTAAATAATAACAACACTGGGATACGCTCCAACTGTTTGGCATCCCTCTGAGCAGTGCCTGGGTCCTCTCACTTAGGTCGGCACAGAGCCTGGTCTGGGTACCACTTAACAAATCCCACGAGGCCAACCACGGGGCAGGAGGATTCTGGCAGGTGCTTCACAAGGTGGCATTTTGCCAAACTCTCTGTCAACTCAAGCCCCAGATCTTTCCTCTCGGGACAGAGCATAATAAGGTCATTATGACCTTGACCTTAGTCTTGAAGAGAATGAGGAGGTCAACTTTTGAAATAAGACAAGTCAAGCATAAAAGAATTCAGTTATGAGGGAGAAGGTCCTACGGCTTGAACAATCAGGGATCTCTGTTGATTTCAGAGGAAATGTGCCTGGGAGCCTGGGAAGGAAGGAAAAACAGGTTGTTCTGGCCAGCCCTTGCCTTTGCGATAAAAGCAGCCACCAGCTAGATTCCCTGTCCGGCCCCAGCTTAGAGCCCCATAAAAGGGTCACGTAAGTCTTAGGAATGGACAGACATTAAAAGAGCTTAATATAGAGCAAGCCACCCCCACCCACCCCACATGTCTGCAACTCCTATTAGCCCCCCACACACACACACTATAACTTAAAGTGGTAAGCTCTGATTACTTTATGCAATTAATTACATACAGTTTGGCAATTAAAAAGAACAAAGTACTGATGCATGTTCCAACATGGATAAACCTCAGAGCCATGATGCTCAGTGAAAGAAGCCAAATACAAAAGACCACATGCTGCCTGATTTCACTGATAAGAAATGTCCTGGGAAGGAAAATCTACAGAGACAGAAAGTCAATTTGTGTTTACCTCGAGTGGAAGGAGGGATGGAAGAGGGATGGAACGGGACCACCAATGACCATAAAGATTCTTCCTGGAGGGATGAAGATGTTAAAAATTACAATGAGGTGATGGCTGCATAAATTTGTAAATATACTTGTGAAAAATCATTGACCTGTACACTTAAAACGGATGGGTGTTGTGGCATGCAACTTAATGCTGTAAGAAATCTATTTGTAAAATATAACTGGCCCTGAACATGGATACACATTAAAGATCTGCGAGGTGGTGTCGATGAATCGAGCTGCTCTTTCTCTCCTGGATGAGGGCACACACGGGACTGGAAACCAGGCTCCTTCCTGGGAGAACCATGATGCTGGGGGTGGGGGGCCCATCCAGAGTGACCCAGCGGCTCATCTCGGTGTTGGTGAGCTCCTTGCTGACCCTCTTTGAACAGATCACAGGACAGTGCTGCATTGGGCAAGGTGCCTTCTTCCCTTGTTGGCCCCGGCTTGTCCTCAAGCTTTGCTCTGGCCACATCTTGGCCTGAGCGCCAGTGGGAGTGCTCACCTGGGTTACAGCTACACGACTTGGCCCATTAGTCTGGGAAAAGGGTTTCAGGATCAGGAAGGCAGACCCAGCATGTGTGTGTTTATGTATTATGACCCAGATTGTTTTTAATCGCATCTTAATCCTGCCTTGGAAGCAGCGTTTATACAAAAAGAAAAAAGTTGGGTCAGAAAAGATCACTAAAAATCTGAACAAGATCAAAGCCCCTAAAAATATCTAAGAAATGTAAGCCAGCTCTTCTGGTTCTGGGATACACTCTCCCCGCATCTGTGATTATAATCGCCAATAACCACAGTGTATTAGTCTCCCAGGGCAGCGGTAGGAATATACCACAGGCTGGATGGCCTAAATAACAGATTTGTCTTCTCATCACTCTGGACACTGGAAATCCGGGATTAAAATGCGGGCAGGGCTGGTTTCTTCTGAGGCCGCTCGCCTCGGCTTGCAGTGACGGCTGTCTTCTCTGCGTCCGCGCCTGGTGGCACTCTCTCTGTGATCTCATTTCCTCTTCTTCTGAGGACAAGTCAGATTGGGTTAGGGCCCACCTTTTGACCTCCTTTACCTTAAATATATCTCTTTCTAGGCCTTGTCCACAAATACAGTCGCATTCTGAGATGCTGTGGGTTAGGCGTCAACACACACATCTGGGGAGGGGGTGCGGTTCAGGCCATAACACGTGGTCATTATATATCAGGACACCCCCTTGTGCCTGGAGCTTTATGTGACCCTGTTGTCCTCTCGGAAACTCTTAAAGATCAGGGGATTATAGGCGTGTTTGTAAAGGAAGTAACTAAGCCTTGTGGTTGGTGAATCCTTGAGTTAAAAACAAATACTTACTGAGACTCTCCTATCTGCCAAGCACTGGGAGTCTAAAGGGACAAAGAAAGAGCTGCCTCCCCGCCAGGAACGCAGGGTCTGGGGAAGGGGGGAGGGCAGGGCAGGAAACAGGCCATTGTGATGCACGGAGCTACGTGCTGTGATGGGCGGCACTCTGAGAAAGGCATGCCTGCTGAGTCTCTTCAGTCTCCTCCACCTCTTTGTGACCTGTCGACTGTAGCCCTCCAGGCTCCTCTGTCCATGGGACTCTCCAGGCAAGAACACTGGAGTGGGTTGCCATGCCCTCCTCCAGGGGATCTTCCCAACCCAGGGTTCAAACTCACATCCCTTATGCCTCCTGCATTGACAGGTGAGTTCTTCACCCTTAGCATCGCCTGGGAAGCACCTGGAGGAGAGGACCCTCACCTTTGTCAGCTGCTGGCACCAGCTAAGGCTGTGAGGAATTTGCAGATCTTAGTTGGCGTCTCAGGACTTCCCCCAGCCCAGCTGACCCTGAGGAAGTGAGATCCAGGGTAAGGTGACTCCAGAGGAACAAAAGCCACTCAAGAGGCATTTGTGGGCAGGTGACCCTGTACCCACAAGTGACAACTGTGTAAAATGCACCCCAGAATTGTCCTCTCAAGGGCCCAGGAAGTGGGGCATGCTCTTCACACACTCTTGCCCCTTGCTGACTGGGGTTTGATCTGGGAGGTGTGAAGTCTCTTCACATCTGCCCTGTGCTCTGTGGAGCTGGCTTCTGCCAAAGGCAGCCGTGGGGCAAAGAAGCAGCAGGCGGGAGGGGCTGGTGGCTGGAGGCAGGTGTGGCTGCTCATTGCTGCCGCCGGCGAGCTGAGACGGTGTGGGCCCGGGAGCACCCACAGCCCCTGGAGCACAGGGGAGGGGCCCTCGTCAAATGGAGGCGAGGATACGCGGGGGCTTTCCAGGAAGGGAGACCGAATGAGCCAAGGAAAGATGGAAGATTCAGGTGTGGGAGAAACACAGGTCTGTGGCAAAGCCACTGTGGTGGGTGAGGCCGGGTGGCTGGAGGCTGAAGCTGGAGGGGTCAGCTTTCCCGGTGATGGACACTTACTCCCCTTTTTGTGTGGAACTTCTAGCTTGTTCTTAGAGGATATTTCTAGATCTTTTCCAAGTTTGTACTTCTCTTGATAGCCCAGGACTCACAGAAATGCCAATGCCAGCCTCCTTCTCTACAGGAGTAAGTCCCTCCTCCTAGGAACCTCAGATACATGTGTGTGTATGCACATGTGTGAAAACACACACAGAGAACAAATGAAAGTGAAAGTCACTCAGTCATGTCCAACACTTTGTTACCCCATGGACTGTATAATCCATGGAATTCTCCAGGCCAGAATACTGGAGTGGGTAGCCTTTCCCTTCTCCAGGGGATCTTCCCAACCCAGGGATCGAACCCAGGTCTCCCACATCGCAGGTGGACTCTTTACCAGCTGAGCCACAAGGGAAGTCCAAGCATACTAGAGTGGGAGTGGGGGAGACTATCCCTTCTCCTGCAGATCTTCCCAACCCAGGAATTGAACTGAGGTCTCCTGCATTGCAAGCAGATTCTTTACCAACTGAGCTATGAGAGAAGCCCCCAGAGAGTGATACACATGCATAGAGGGTCCATTTGGGTCACATATGTGACCATCCTTCTTGGGACAGTCTATTGGGCATCCATTCTTAAACCACATTAAGCATCAACACCTTTTTTCATTTGGGAGTGAATTTGTGCCAAGCACGGCAGTTTAAGACCCACGCAGTCTTGGCTATAACAAGGACACGTCCATCCAGGCTAGAGGTTCATGAGTGTGCCCAGGCCGGCACGGAGCCCAGTGCCTGTTGGTGGATGTGAGCTTTTGGCATGCCTATCTTGGCATGTGGAGCAGTTTTGATGAAGCATGCCTGTTTCCCCCCTCAACTCATGTGCTCTTGCCTTGGCTGCAAGAATGAAATTGTTGTTTCTGTAGTACTAAGAGCACTCAGGTGTCAGTACCCGATTTCTGCCCCACCAGTGACCCCTCTTCCTCCCTTGGATTCTAACAAATTTGTAGACACAACACATAACAAATGCAAATCAAAACCACAATGAGGTACCATCTCACATCTGTCAGAATAGCTCTATCCAAAAGTCTACAAACAATCAATGCTGGAGAGGGTGTGGAGGAAAGGGAACCCTCTTACACTGTTGGTGGGAATGCAAACTAGTACAGCCACTATGAAGAACTGTGTGGAGATGCCTTTAAAAACTGGAAATAGAACTGCCATATGACCCAGCAGTCCCATTGCTGGGCATACACACCAAAGAAACCAGAATTGAAAGAAACACGTGTACCCCAATGTTCATTACAGCACTGTTTACGACAGACAGAACATGGAAGCAACCTAGATGTCCATCAGCAGATGAATGCATAAGAAAGCTGTGGTACATATGCACAATGGAGTATTACTCAGCCATTAAAAAGAATACATTTGAATCCGTTCTAATGAGGTGAATGAAACTGGAGCCTATTATCCAGAGTGAAGTAAGCCAGAAAGAAAACACCAATACAGTATACTAACGCATATATATGGAATTCAGAAAGATGATAATGATGACCCTGTATGCAAGACAGCAAAAGAAACACAAATGTAAAGAACACACTGTTGGACTCTGTGGGAGAGGGAGAAGGTGGGATGATTTGAGAGAATGGCATTGAAACATGTATAATATCATATGTGAAATAGATTGCCAGTCCAGGTTTGATGTATGAGGCAGGGTACTCGAGGCTGGTGCACCAGGATGACCCTGAGGGATGGGATGGGGAGGGAGTTGGGAGGGGTGATCAGGATGGGGACACAAGCACACCCATGGGTGGACTCATGTCAATGTATGGGAAAAACCACTACAATATTTTAAAGAAATTAGCCTCCAATTAAAAAAACACACGCACACATAGTAGCAGATACATTTAAAATGGATAACCAACGAGGACTTACTATATAGCACATGGAAATCTGCTTAATAGTTATGTGGCACCCCAGATGGGATCGGGGTGTGGGGGAGAATGAATGTGTATATATGTATGTCTGAGTCCCCTGGCAGTTCACCTGAAATTTTCACAAGATTTTTAATTGGCTATACCCCAATACAAAATAAAAAGTTCAAAACACAAAACGGGATAGCAGAATGAAAGGCAAAGTATCACTTGACTTAGAAGTTGAGCCCCTGTCATGAATGCAGAATGCTACAGTAACAGCATAGATGGGCCATCTGAGGCCAAGAGGACCCCTGCACCAACTGAAATATAAAGCTTGGGTCTGTCAACCTCTGGCTGCATGGGCTTGCACATGGGAGCAGGATGGAACCCAGGGAGCTGGCGTGCTGGAGCTCTGCACAGTGGAACCTGAACTCATCATCCAGCCACCTGTATGGGTGGGGAGGTGGAACGGAAGGGAGGGCATGTGGATGCTTTGACTCTTCTCCACGAGGACCCTGCCAGGCAACCAAGAGCTCTTCTTTCCTGAACTTTTACCATTGGAAGCTCTGACAGGTGCCCAGTGAGTAGGAGAGAGACTGTAGATTATAGAAACATACATATATGTTTGTGGGACATATAGAAACATATAGAAACATGGGACATACAGAAACCAGTGCTAGGAAAAAAAAAAAAGTGGACCATGTCTTCATGTTTTATTAGCACCTAACACAACAGTGCTCTTTCCAACTTTGAGTGGAAGGATACCAGATAATGCCAGCATTTAACTGATCCTGGTGGGCACAGTAATCCTGCAGGCTTCTGACTTCAAAAAAACAGTGCTTGGCACTGGAAATCATCATCGAATGGAGAAATTAAAGTGGTGATGTAGGCAACACAATCTGCGTTGCTCAAAAGTTGTCAGTGAGCCACACGTGCTCGACCTGCCTCACACAAAGCACTGGTTGTGATTTTCTGTGACATGGGACACAGAACACCTCCTGGTATTTGGGCTTACCACACCAGGATCAGTTGCACAAGGGAAAGATAGGGTTATCAGTTAAATCGCCAGTTCTATAGTAGCTAATGTCAGCATTTAACTGATTCTGGTGGGCACAGTAATCCTGCAGGCTTCTGACTTCAAAAAATGGTGCTCAGTTATTCTCATAGGTTATAAATGGAAGCTTTCACCTTCCTTTATCTGCCTTTAAATGATGTATTACACTTACTTGTTTACAAGCCATTCTGTTCTGCTAGATCATAAACTTTTGGAATCAGAATCTAAGCTTTAATCCTTGCTGTACCTAGCCTAGGGCCTGGCATGGTGTAAGGGCTTAATAAAGGCTTGTTAGATAATAAATCAAAGAATGAATGAACAAATCACAAACACTCAGCTC
Source organism: Nanger dama (assembly GCA_917880005.1). Taxonomy (NCBI): domain Eukaryota; kingdom Metazoa; phylum Chordata; class Mammalia; order Artiodactyla; family Bovidae; genus Nanger; species Nanger dama. The sequence continues at coordinate 4,235,137 of CAKJTW010000074.1, read as the reverse complement.
ATTGTCTTACACACAGTGTTCCAACTGTTTCTAGCTACACGCTGCAGTTGTTGTCTATCAACTTGGTTTTTCTCTGCCTGTAAATTTAGACATTTTGCCAACAGATTGATTATTTAAAAATATGCATTAAGTAGGAAAACAGCAGGATATGAAAAGAACAATGGCTTTGAAGATAGACAAAGTTGCATCTGAAACTTGGTGGCACTGTTAATATGGTTTGAGAAAATCATTTGCTCTTCCAGGCTGTATATAGAGAGAGAGTCTAATGGAGAAGGCAATGGCACCCCACTCCAGTGCTCTTGCCCGGAAAATCCATGGATGAAGGAGCCTGGTAGGCTGCATTCCATGGGGTCGCTAACAGTCAGACTTGACTGAGCGACTTCACTTTCACTTTTCACTTTCATGCATTGGAGAAGGAAATGACAACCCACTCCAGTGTTCTTGCCTGGAGAATCCCAGGGACGGGGGAGCCTGGTGTGCTGCCATCTGTGGGGTCGCACAGAGTCGGACACGACTGAAGTGGCTTAGCAGCAGCAGCAGCAGGGAGTAGATGTGCAGTAACTATATTCTGGGATCTTCTGCCCATCAGGAGGATGGGTCTGTAGCATGATGATTACCCTAGCAACAGACCTTGAAATAAAAATTAAGGTACCCAGTGTACCCTAATGCAGCAACTGTTGAGAACAGTACGGAGGTTCCTTAAAAAAAGAAAAAAGAGAAAACTTAAAAATAGAGCTACCATATGACCTGCAATCCCACTTCTGAGCATGTTATCAGGAGAAAAATATGATTCCAAAGGATCCATGTCCCACAGTGTTCACTGCCACAGTGTTTACAACAGCCAGGACATGAGAGCAACCAAATGCCCACAAACAAGGGAATGGATGAAGATGTTGCACATATATTCAATGGAATACGACACAGCCATAAAAAGAATGAAACCTTGCCATTTACATTAACATGGATGAACCCAGAAACCATCATGGCGAGTGAAGTATGTGAAACAGAGAAGGAGGAATAGCCTTATGACATCTTTTTTCTGCGGAATCTAAAAATAAATGATACAAAGGAACTAACTTACAAAACAGAAAGAGACTCACAGAGTTAGAGAGTGGATTTATGGTTGTCAAGGGGAGGGCAGGGGCACGGGATACTTAGGGAATTTGGGGTGGACATGAACACATTTCTATATTTAAAATGGATTACAAGGACCTACTGGATAGCACATGGAACTCTGCTCAATGTTATGTGGCAGCCTGGATGGGAGGGGGGTTTTGGGGGAGAATAGATACATATATATATATATATATATATATGGCTGAGTCCCTTTGATGTTCACCTGAAACTATCACAACATTGCTTATTAATTGACTATACCCCAATACAAAATAAAAAGCTAAAAAGATCACCTATACCATTTTTCTAGATTCCAGATGTGTGCATTAATATACAATATCCGTTAATTTTTTTTTCAAGGATTCTGACCTGTCTTCAGCTTTCTCTGCTTTACTGCTGTGTACTTAAACGTCTCTTTGCAATGCTGATCAGGAGGCCCCTGCTTTCACACTTAGCTCTTCTGTGCCCGTTTCGTCACTCTCTCCTTTTCACTATGGTTTTCCAGAGTATCTCTTGAGCTTAGCAATGGTCACTCTATTTCATTGCCCTTCTATTTACTCTTTGCCTCATATTTACAAGACATCTGATACATGACACCAACGAATGCATCCCCTCCCAGCAATAACCATCCCAGCTTACCAGCAGTGGATCTTCTCTTGCCTGGTGCTGCAGGACTCTGTGCTCCTCTGAACCCCATGGATGGAGACCTCATCACCGATAAGTAGTTCCAGAATCTCACCTTAGCATCTTCTTTCTTAGGCACCTCAGGGAACCAGCTGCCATGGGTTCTGTTCTCCAGGAAGCAGATGTAAATGGAAATATGGACACAGAAAATTTAACGGAGGGTAACTTTGCAGGGTAGAAGGGAAGGACATAGAATAGAGAAGAGGAAGAAGTTAAGCTGTGATTCAAGCCCCAGACAGGCTAACACCAGCCCAAAAGGACCTCAGGAGCCAAGAGGGTCTTCAGACATGTCCCACATGGGGGAAGGTGGACATGCCCTCTCTCTGGTACATGTCTGAAGATCATATCTGCTCGAGAGGTCCTATATTCCTCTTATAAAATGGACATGATTGCAGGCAAGGCAGTGTCAGAAGAGGGCTGATAGAGTTTCAGCTCCTAGTCAGACACCTGGGCAGGACACCACAGGGCCCTCCCAGGCTCCTAACCTCTGCAGCCTGTCACTGCTTGCTCTCTGTTTCAACACAACGGACAGCCAGGATTGACTGGACCAAGTGATGGCTTCCTTAATCCACCAGGCCAATCACTGTCTTTGGAGGAACTTGGACGTGGCAGTAAGTAGGAGTTGAGACAGAAAGTCAGCCTCTGTGGGTGGCTGGGTCTCTGTGAAGTACGCCAACCAGGAACTCATGGGACAGCCAGGTCCTACCCCAAAGACTGTAGATCGGGGAAGCCTGTCTGTCGCAGAGGAAGAAAAGGCTAAAATAAACCAGCAGAGAAGTAGAGACAAGACTTAGAAGCCTGAGATCCTTCTGATCCTCACTTCCAAATCTTCTCTTAAATCCATGACCTTGAGTTCTGTAAGACTATATTCTTGTAACACATTAGTTCTAGTTTGCTGCTATTACATGCACCAGAAAGACCCAGTCATATGTTAAGCACAAAATAAACCTTAGCTAACTCTTGCGTGTGTGTGTGTGTGTGTGCGTGCGTGTGTGTGTGTGGCGTGTGTGCGTGTGTGTGTGTGTGTGTGTGTGTGTGACTCAGTCACTCAGTCTGACTCTTTGCGAACCCATGGATTGTAGCCAGCCAGGCTCCACTGTTCATGAAATGTTTCAGGCAGGAACACTGGAGTGAGTTGCATTTTGTCCTCCAGGGGATCTTCCTGAGTGAGGGATCAAACACAGATCTCTTGCATCTCCTGCATTGGCAGGCAGATTCTTTACCACTGGATACCTGGGAAACAGCCAACTCTCAGTTTTTCTATCCAGCAAAAGTGCTGCTTGCAAGTTGCACTTGTTGTTATGTTGTTTTTGTTTGTTGTCTCTCAATCTTTTTCTTTTCTCTAACAATAACCCCTTTCCTGGATATCCTATCTTTAATCATAAATGCTTTCAACAATGTGGATATCTAAACAAACTCTATTGTCTGAGTCTACTCTTTGTCTTCATGTTTAATCAGCTCCTCCCTACAGGGGAGTCAGAGTGACAAGCCCATGGCATTTGGTGTAAGCAGAAGTGAATTTGAATCTCTGCTCCACCACTTACAAACAATTCAGTCTTGGTCTAGTTACTGAGCCTAGAGGAATTTTAACGATTACAGCTATGTAATGGTAATAATTATACCTCTCTTGTAAGTTGTGAGAATGTTTGTGAAACGCCTACCAGAATCTCAGAGAGGAAATCTGAGATCTCAATGGAGATGGACACTTGGGACTCTTAGCCATTCACCTCCACTTTTTCCCTTTTGGATTTTCCTTTAGAGAGACATAAAAGATGAGAGCCCAGAGTGGTTTTGGAAATCATCAAATCCAACTTAGAAATACAAAAATAGAAGTTTAAAATGGTTAAAAGGCTTTCCAAAAGCCAAACAGCTCAAAGCATAAAAGAATGAATTTGAATAAAGAGCTGTTGGACTTTAAGATAAGCATGTGAATGAGAAGATAAACTATAGAAATAATTAATTTAGGCTAACAGAGCTCAACTGATAAAGGATAAAGCTCAGTTTCAAACCTCCCTCTCCCACTGACTGAGAAGAGACTTTTACCCTCCATCACATACCCCTAATTATCCCTCTTGCCCTCCTAAACTTTGCCTTGTACAGCACATTTTTTCCCCAGGAAAGTTTGAAGATCTTGAAGATGCACCCACACTGCCAGGAATAACAGACCAATTGTGCCTGGACCAACCCAGCAAGTGGCTAGACAAGGAAACCAAAGTCTCAGTGTTTGATATGTACATGGATTCTTTCGTGGATTTTGCTGAAACTGGATTCCCAGGTGGGGCTAGAGGTAACAAATCTGCCTGCCAGAGCAGAACTAGGTTGGGAAGATCCCCTGCAGGAGGGCAAGGCAACCCATTCCAGTATTCTTGCCTGGAGAATCCCATGGACAGAGGAGCCCAGTGGGCTACAGTCCACAAGGTGGCAAAGAGTCGGACATGACTGAAGTGACTTAGCACATATGCTGAAACAAGAGCCTGTGTCCTCTGTTAGCTGTGAATGTCAGCACCCCATTGTCATTCTTCACTTGGCCCACTGGGTCTGGCACAAAACCAAATAGAGGATGAAGCCAGCCTTAAACACACCTGAAGCTTTCTATTCTATTCACTTCCCTTAAGAGCTGGAGTTATTCAAGAAGAAGGAAGAAACCAAAGCACTCTGGATTGAAGAAAGGACCCGCGGGTGATGTGAACCCACTCCTCCCATTTCATCCAACTGCTGCTCTTGCCTCTGATATCAAGGCAGCATCTGGCCAAGTGGTCACCAGACCCACCTTCCTCTTTCTGAGCACATAGTGAAACTGTATTTCCCAGACTCTGTGATCCTAATCTTATGGCTGTTCCAAACTATGAGCTATTCTACTCTTTCTTATTGATCATGTGCTACCTGAATGTAAAATTTCTAATATCAAATTCTGAGCCTGCAGAAGGACTCTAATGTTCTGCAGACATCTGGGGCCTTGACCGAATGGCACCTGGATTACTGAGTCATCTGGACTTAGGACATTCAGCAGTCCAACCCCATTGAACTTTAAGTTGGAGGAAACAAATTTTGATTGTGTTAAGCCACTGAAATTATGAGGTTGTTTGTTAGAACAACTGACATCAGTCACCCTGATCAACACAGCTATCCAACCTAATGGTTGTGTTTATAAGACAGGATTTTCCCAATAACAAGGGAACTCATTCACATCAGGAAAAGAGGTCATGGACTTGCTTGGTGGTCCAGTGGCTAAGACTATGAGCTCTCAATACAGGGGGTCTGGGTTTGATCCCTGGTCAGGGAAACAAATCCCATATGCTGCAACTAAGAATGTGCGTGCTTCAGCTAAGAGGTCAAATTCTGTAACTAGGACCCAGCACAGCCAATTAAATAAATATTAAAAAAAAAAAAAAAAAAAGAGCGTCTGATGATGTTCACCATTGTTCCTTTATGTACTTGTTCTGTGTTGGTACCACCCAGAAGCCGCCTTGCTCAGCCTGTATGTATGTTGTCTGATTTGCTAATTAAGTCTGGGCTTTCTAGGGCCTGGCTGTCACCAGGTGGATGAGCTTCTGGTGGAAGCCTCCTGGAACACACGGAGCTTGCCCTGCTCCCTTCTCTTCCAGTGCCCTGTCTTACGCCACCCCATGCAGCCCCTCGCTTCCTGACACTCTTCTACGTGTGTGCTGAATGGAGGATCCTAGGTGTTTGCTTTCCTACCTTCTCCATGGTGCCTGGTGTAACAGGATAGCAGACCCGTCCCAGGAACCAAATCAATCCCTCTGGCTAACAGGCTGTTTGCTAAACTCCCTAAAAGCTCTGATGGTTTACTGGCTTAATTTGTAATCAATTTTTTAAACTCAGAAAATTGACTGAAGAATTTACTTACAGGGCAACAATGGAGAAACAGACAAAGAGAATAGACTTATGGACATGGGGAGAGGGGAGGAGAGGGTGAGATGTATGGAAAGAGTCATTGGCAAACTTACATTACCATATGTAAAATAGGGAATTCGCTGTATGGCTCAGGAAACTCAAACAGGGGCTCTGTATCAACCTAGAGGGGTGGGATAGGGCGGGAGATGGGAGGGAGGTTCTAAAGGAGTAGACATATGTATACCTGTGACTGATTCATGTTGAGGTTTGATAGAAATCAAAATTCTGTAGAGCAATTATCCTTCAATTTAAAAAAATTTTAAAAAGAAAATAAAGTGCTACCTTTTAACTTACTTGTTCTTTTTCTAAATTAAAAAGAAAGAAAGAAAGAAAATCAACTCTCTTTCAAAACTTGAAAAATAACTATTTGATTTAGGAATTGGAAGAAAGCCTTTCTCCCTTCTGAGAATCTGTTTTATCATTTTATACCCTGGAAGATTTCCACTCCAATAACCACTTATTTAAACTTACAATGAGTGCAGCATTTGGAAAAAAAAAAAAAAAATTTGATCTGGGAACCAGGAGGCCTGGCCCTGCTCTTCCATGTCAGCACAAACTCAGCAAGTCACAGCGCTTCTCAGAGGCTTGGTTTTCTCATACACCATGGGAAGGCCAGAAAAACATTTTTCTGGACACGGAGCAGGCATTCTGCTCAGAGGTGACCACTCCCTCTCATTTCATTGCTACAAAATCCCCATGAACTGGGTACCATCATTTCACTATTTTTGGAGATGAAGGAGCTGGGGCTTAGTGCAATTGAAGTCGTTTACATGAAGTCACACCTGTCATAAATTGTAAAACTAGGCTTTGAAACCAGGCATGTCGACCGACCCCAAGTCCTTGTTCCTGAGCACCACCCAACAGGCAGATCTGAGATTTTTCCTCCATAGCCATTCCATGCTACAGAGGAGAGTAAATATCCTCCTACGTGTTCCCTTATCCTCTGGGCTCTCTACATATGTGCTCAGTCGCTCAGTCACGTCCAGCTCTTGCTTCCCCATGGACTGTAGCCTGCCAGGCTTCTCTGTCCATGGAATTTTCCAGGCAAGAATTCTGGAGTGGATTGCCATTTCCTTTTCTAGGGGATCTACCTGACCCAGGGATCGAACATCTGCATCTCCTGCATTGGCAGGAAGATTCTTTATCGCTGGAAAGCTCAGGCTGTTTGTTTATCGTGTTTTTTAAAAAATAATCACCCTAATTAAAACATAGTCTGTTTGATTCCCTATTTGTCGCTGTATCCTCAGGACCTGGCACATGGCAGGGACTTCATGAGGGTGACAAGCGTCAGGAAGAAAAAGAACTGTATGTGTGTCAAGCCCCTTCCACATGTCAAACTCTGTGCTAACACCTTCAGGCATTTGGTTCTGGTTCATTGTTTCTGAAGTCCTCTGAGGTCAATCCTGACGACCTCTAGAGCTGCCCTTGAGGGAACCTTGGAGCAGATCCACTCAAAGTGATGCAGCCTGGGTCCTCTGATGTCTGATGCCAAAGGCTCGTTTAGTAAAGCATTGAAAACAAAGGTGTAAAAGAGTAAACTTCTAAAAACCACAGACAGGAACCATACAACAATCAGAGGAAAGGATAGGCTTCCTCATTAAAACACGCATGACTTCAGCAAACAAGGAAAGTCAACATGCCACGCTGACATGATCAAGAGGAGCATCTTTGAAACCGCTTGTATTGCAGAGACATCTGCCCAACACTTGTCGATCTAAACCCTGGGAACTGAAGCTATGGAAAGAGAGTGTTTAATATGCAGAGAGGCTCAGCTTTGTGGGGAGCAAAGGGCCTTTATCTCCCCAAATATATTCAGGGAGTGAGCAGAAAGTAGCATTTAACAAGATTTGAAGACACAGAAGACCCGAGCTACAAAAGAGCATGTGACATTGTTATTCAGCAGAACAAACCACCCCAAAGTTTACTGGCATAAGATCACAGTCATTTATCTAGCTCACTTGTCTGTGGGTCCACTGGGCAGTCCTACAGATCCTGGCTTGATTCAGAGTCTGCATGGACACAGGCAGCTGGGATCTGGCTAGTCTAGGATGAGCCTTGGCTGGGAACACTGTGTCCATGTGGTCTCAAGCTCCAGCAGGCTTTGCTGTTTTGTTGTTTAGTCACTAGGTTGTGTCTGACTCTTTTGCAACCCCATGGACTGCAGCCCACCAGACTCCTCTGTCCAGGAGATTTCTCAGGCAAGAATACTGGAGTGGGTTGCCATTTCCTTCTCCAGGGGATCTTCCTGACCCAGGAATCGAAACCAGCGCTTGCTGCATTGGCAGACGGATTCTTTCCCACTGAGCCACCAGGGAAACCCTCTAGCAGGCTAGTGCAGGCTCAGGATCCACTGCACAGGAAAGGTGAGGCCCAGCTCGGAATGACACACTGTTCCTCCTGCCACATTCCACTGTCCAAAACATGTCACCACCTCAATTCAAGACGTGCGAGAGTAGACAGCACTTCTGATGGAAGGAGCTGCCAGTCACATGGCAAGGAGTGTGATACACAGAGAACAACTGTGGCCATTTTTGTTAAGATGGACCACGAAGAACCTCAGACAAAGAAACATCCTCAGCTCTCACGGACCCCAAGAGGTCAGAGATTTTTATCTGCTGTCACACAACAAGGCATAGTCAGAGCCCAAAATACAACAGGAGCATTACAGAGACTATAAATGTAGTGAACCCCTACTTAGCACCATGGCAGCTCTTTATACACTGGATCTCATTTAATCTTCCCAATAACCTGGTGAGCAGCTTCTGGTGCAATCCCCAGGTGTTTAGATCCTTAGGGTTTTCGCCTGCCCAGCCAGACTCCTCTGCTTTCTTCAGTAATGGCATCCCAACATTCCTTTGAGAAAATGTGGTTCTTCCATGTTCTATTTATGATAGTTGATAGGCTTGACCCCTTCCCTGGCTCCAAAATCAGCTCATGACACAGCCTATTAAAGAAGCTCCTCTCTCTAGTCTGGGGTGACATGTGGACCCAAGGCAGATGAATCATGTCCACCATGGGAATTCCATGGAAGAGGGTATTCCTCTCACTGTGGCTGCCAGTGGCCTTTGCCTCACTCAGGAGGGGCTATCTGGCAATGATCCAACATGGACAAAGTTGGGAGAGAGCAGCCCAGACAGAATTCCAGGGAAAGTCGTAAAGAACCCAAGGATACAGGTGTGCCAGAAACTAGGTTCACCCTGTGAACTTTCTGGTCTTCTGGGGAAGTTAATTCCATTTTTCACTTAAGGCAGATGGAGTTAGCTTTCTGTCAATTGCAACCAAAATCATGGTTAATAAACCAATTTAAAATACGCCTTTATACCTGAACCTGTGGGGCTTGGCTCTGTTAGTTCAGTTCAGTTGTTCAGTCGTGTCTGACTATTTGCGACCCCATGGACTGCAGCACGCCTGGCTTCCCTGTCCATCACCAACTCCCGGAGCTTGCTCAAATTTATGTCCATCAAGTAGGTGATGCCATCCAATCATCTCGTCCTCTGTCATCCCCTTCTCTTCCTGCCTACAATCTTTCCCAGCATCAGGGTATTTCCTAATAATTCAGTTCTCCACATCAGGTGGCCAAAGTATTGGAGTTTCAACTTCAGCATCAGTCCTTCCAGTGAATATTCAGGACTGATTTCCTTTAGTGTTGCCTGGTTTGATTTCCTTGCAGTTCAAGGGACTCTCAAGAGTCTTCTCCAACACCAAAGTTCACAGTTCATGATGGTTCACAGTACACTTGGCTCTGCAGGGAAAGCAAAATATGTGTCCATACATTCCTCACCCTTAAAGAGCTTTCTATTTTATTGGAGCAGGAAGAAAAATATGCATGAATCAATGAGATAAGAGAGTTTGCAATAAAAGGCTAAGAAGTATCCATTTAACAAATGAAGTGGAAGTGTTAGTTTCTCAGTCATGCCTGACTCTTTTCGACCCCATGGAGTGTAGCTTGCCAAGTTCTTCTGTCCATAGAATTCTCTAAGCAAGAATACTGGAGTGGGTAGCCGTTCCCTTCTCCGGGGGATCTTCCCGACCCAGGGGTCTAACCTGGCTCTCCTGCACTGCAGGCGGATTCTTTACCACCTGAGCCACCAGGGAAGCCCATCCATTTAACAAATACTGAAGGTCAAACCTGGGTCAAGCACAGGTGCCCTTGTTACAACCCTTTATGGAACCCTGTGCTTTGGAACAGTCAACAGTCTAGTAATTTCCAGTTCTGTGTAAATCATACTAGACTATAAGCCCCAAGAGGCCAGGCAATACTTTTGCCATGCTGTTTAGTGTTTTACATAGTTCTGAGAGGTGGGGAGGGTGTCCTCTTTGCTCCCTAACTACTTCTTCAGCATCTCTAAAATTCATGTTCAAAACTCTCAGTTTCTTGGAAATCTGCATCATGATTAATCATCCTCTAGGGTTACCTTGTATTGTCTTACACCTTCCTCTTCCCCACCTTAAGGACTGTGGTTCATCATTGAAATCCCTTCCTTGTCCACTTGTAGAAGAATGAAACTAGAACACTTTCTAACACCATACACAAAAATAAATTCAAATTGGATTAAAGATCTAAATGTAAGACCAGAAACTATAAAACTCCTAGAGGAAAACATAGGCAAAACACTTTCTGACATAAATCACAGCAGGATCCTCTATGACCCACCTCCCAGAACATTGGAAATAAAAGCAAAAATAAACAAATGGGACCTAATTAAACCTGAAAGCTTTTACACAATGAAGTAAACTATAAGCAAAGTGAGAAGACAGCCTTCAGAATGGGAGAAAATAATAGCAAATGAAGCAACTGACAAACAACTAATCTCAAAAATATACAAGCAACTCCTGCAGCTCAATTCCAGAAAAATAAACAACCCAATCAAAAAATGGGCCAAAGAGCTAAACAGACATTTCTTCAAAGAAGACATACAGATGGCTAACAAACACATGAAAAGATGCTCAACATCACTCATTATCAGAGAAATGCAAATCAAAACCACAATGAGATACCATTTCATGCCAGTCAGAATGGCTGCTATCCAAAAGTCTACAAGCAATAAATGCTGGAGAGGGTGTGGAGGAAAGGGAAACTTCTTAAACTGTTGGTGGGAATGCAAACTAGTACAGCCACTATGGAGAACAGTGTGGAGACGCCTTAAAAACTGGAAATAGAACTGCCATATGACCCAGCAATCCCACTGTTGGGCATACACACCAAAGAAACCAGAATTGAAAGAGACACGTGTACTCCAATGTTCATCACAGCACTGTTTATAATAGCCAGGACATGGAAGCAACCTAGATGTCCATCAGCAGACAAATGGATTGGAAAGCTGTGCTACATATACACAGTGGAGTATTACTCAGCCATTAAAAAGAATACATTTGAATCTGTTCTAATGAGGTGGATGAAACTGGAGCCTATTATACAGAGTGAAGTAAGCCAGAAAGAAAGCAACAATACAGTATACTAATGTATATATATATGGAATTTAGAAAGATGGTAACCATAACCCTGTATGAGAGACAGCAAAAGAGACATACAGGTGTAGAACAGTCTTTTGGACTCTGTGGGAGAGGGTGAGGGTGGGATGATTTGAGAGAATGGCATTGAAACATGTATAATATCATATGTGAAACAAATCGCCAGTCCAGGTTCGATGCATGGGACAGGGTGCTCAGGGCTGGTGCACTGGGATGACCCAGAGGGATGGGATGGGGAGAGAGGTGGGAGAGGGGTTGAGGATACGGAACACGTGTACACTCGAGGCTGATTCATATCAATGTATGTCAAAACCACTGCTGCTGCTGCTGCTAAGTCACTTCAGTCGTGCCCAGGCTCCCCTGTCCCCAGGATTCTCCTGGCAAGAACACTGGAGTGGGTTGCCATTTCCTTCTCCAATGCATGAAAGTGAAAAGTGAAGTCACTCAGTCATGTCCCACTCTTAGCGACCCCATGGACTGCAGCCCACCAGACTCCTCCATCAATGGGCTTTTCCAGGCAAGAGTACTGGAGTGGGGGTGCCATTGCCTTTAACCACTACAATATTTTAAACTAATTAGCCTCCAATTAAAATAAATAAATTTATTTAAAAAAGAAAGAACTCCCTTCCTGAGAGCAGTCTTAATGTCTTCCTCCCCACCCATCATTCTTACCTGGCCATCAATTCTGCTCTTCACCTATTCCTCGGCCTACATCCAAGCAATTCAGTACTGCTGTAGGTAACCACATCATCTCTGCTTAAACAGAGACTCTACCTGGAGACTTTAACTGACTAACCACTCTTCACTCTCACATAGCTCCTTTTAAAATTTAAAATATTTTCCTAGGGCTTTCCAGGAAGTCCACTGATTAAGACTTTGCCTTCCAGTGCAAGGGGTGCAAGTTAAATACCTGGTCAGGAAACTAAGATCCTGCATGCTTCAAGGCCAGTAGGGTAAAACCTGAAACAAGCAATATTGTAATGAAATCAATAAAGACTTTAAAAATGGGCCACATCAAAAATGAACAAAAATCTTTAAAAATAACTAAAAAATAAATTATTTTCCAGAATATGTGAATATGTACATTTAAATGATACAAAAGTCTCTACAGAGGAAAAAAGAGAAAAGTCTTCTTCTTTCTCCAGGCAACTCAGTTTCCCCTGGAGGTAACTGTTGTTCCTACTTTCCCAATGTGCTCTACACAGTTAAGAACACATATTCTTTGGTTTGATTTTTTTCCCATAATTACATGGTAGCACACTAAATGTACTCCCCTACAAGCTGCTTTTTTCACTTGACAAAATATCTTCGATGCCATTTCACCTACTAGCTATCTAGGCATCTGTCAATCATTTACCTGTAAACTGTCTCTCTCTTTTTAATGGCTACAAAATGCTCCACTGTTGGGACACACACCATTCTACTTAATCATCACTCTATTGGTGGACATATAAGTTGTTTCCACTCATCTGCTAGCTCGATGATGCCATGAATATCCTTGTTTTCCATATGCACTAACATGCCTGTGGGATAAATTGTCTGTGCATGCTCAGTTGTGTTTGACTCTTTGCAACCCCATGGACTATAGCCTGCCAATTTCCTCTGTTCATGAGATTTCCCAGGCAGGTATATTGGAGTGAGTTTCTATTTCTTCCTCCAGGGGATCTTCCCGACCCAGGGATCAAACCAGCAGTCAAAGCGAATGTGCATTTTACATTTTCATAGCTACTGTTTCTTGCCCTCCATAGAAGTTGTCCCAGGTCACACTTCCACCAGCCTCATTTCAGTTTAATCCTCTGCAGAGCAATCACCACTTTTCAGGAGTGTTTGCTGTTGGTGGCTGTCTCCCCCAGGGCAAAAATTGCTTCATTGCTGCTGGACTCCCAAGTGCCTAGATTACTGTCTGGCAAGCTCCCAATAAATAGGTTTGGAATAAATGAATAAACAACTGAGAGTGGGCAGAAGGAAAAGAGGCTTGTCATCCAACTGACATGAGATTCTTATCCTGGATCTGTGCCAACAGTGTGGCCTGGGGCAAAGTACTTAACCACTCTGAGCCTCATTTCTTCATCCAGTAGACAGAGAAAATAATAATCTTCAGTTTTTAGATTTGCTTTCAGGACCAAAAAGAATAATGGATGTGCCCTGTGTTTTATAACTATAGAGAGCCCTGCCCTTGCCCATCCTCTCTGCTGCCCCATGGATACTAAAATCCCAGCTGATGACAAACCATAACCAGCTAAAAGGTAAATCCTAAATCAACACATTTAAACTTAGTGATGGCACATGTTGAACCCTATAAACTTCCCATTTAATTTGTATTTAGAAACCACAAGGATACTTTGTCCAGACTTCCACTGGCTAGTCCTTATTGAAGAGAGGTTGATTTACCAGTCCCTCCAGTACTCTTGCCTGGAAAATCCCATGGATGGAGGAACCTGGTAGGCTACAGTCCATGGGGGTCACAAAGAGTCGGACATGACTTAGCAACTTCACTTTCTCTTTTACTTTTCTTTCATTCCCTATAGAAAACCGTTGGACATGACTAAGTAACTTTTTTTTTTTTTTAAGTCTATCAAGGAACTCAGGAGGCATACCATCCAACTACCACAGCAATAACCAGCACCAATATTCTAGCAAAAAAAAAAGTCCACTTAAAGAGACTGCTGATGGCCGGAGTGAAGTGGAGCAAAAGTGAGATTTAGCAAAGATTGGGGGAGAACACTTTTTTCAGGGACACACGGGGCTCTTTCCCCAACGTCAAAAACAGCCTCAGAGGGTGGGCAAATAAAGAATTTAATAGCTCTGACAAAAACTCGCCAGAACCAATTATAATTAGGACTAGCCTGGCTTAGCATGAAATGTCTGATGGAAACTCCATGCTGAGAAATTGAGTGCCTTATTGGGGAGAGGGGCTGGCCGCTTTCCAGAAATCACTGGATGGAAGGCCACCCTGCTGTCTCTGTTTTAGATGGTGACTGACCACTGAATAGCTGCCCAAATTGAGACGCCCTGCCCAGACCCCGGCCTGACAGAACAATCAGGGTCCACTGCCCTGGAGACAGCCGGGGCAGGAGCTGGTAATTGACAGAGAGCTCATTATGGAAGCGAGAGCGGGAGCAAAGCGGGGAATCAGAACTGACAGAGCCCGAGGGCACAGGAGCTGGACTCGGGGAACAGACAGCCTGAGCGGTCTGTGTCACAATGCACAGAGGGCTCTGGCTTTGAAACTCAGCCTTGCCAGGCCCTCCGTGAGAGTCTGGACGTGTGCCCAGCCTCTATGAGCCTGTATTACCTGCTGCAAAACAGAGAGGAGAAGAAACATCTTTAGAGGAGTGAAAAATGAGGATGCTGAGAAGTTGATGATTATTCTAACAGCCAGCACCTCTGTCACTTTTTCCAGGTGCCAAAGACCATCTAGGAATGTTGAAAATGCATCTTCACAAGGCCTCTGCTGCTGTTCTTCCCACGTTCCAGACCAAGAGACGGAGGAATAGAGATTTTAAGGTATTGCCCAAGGTTACATAGCTGGAAGCTGACAAATCCTGAATCTGAACCCGAACTTTCTGACTCTGGAGTTCACACTTGGAAGCACCGGAAAGGCCTCGTGACTCTGAAGAACAAAAAGGAAAGGGTGCCTGCAGTGTCTGCAGGCAGATTGTACTCAATGAAAGTTCTTTCTTTTTCCCACCCCCTCTGAGCTGCCTGCCACCCTGGCCGCAAAGATCCTAGACTAACTTTGAATCTAAAATGCAGGTTTAACAGACTTGTGGACATGTGGGGGAAGGAGACAATGGGATGAACTGAGAGAGTAGTGTTGACAATATTTACACTACCATGTGTAAAACAGATAGCTAGTGAGAAGTTGCTGTATAGCACAGGGAGTCCAGCTCATTGTTCAATGATGACCTAAAGGGTGGGATGGGGGTGTGGGAGAGAGGCTCAAAAGGGAGGCAATATATGTATATTTACAGCTGATTCACTTTATATATAGCAGAAACGAACACAACATTATAAAGCAATTATACGCTAATTAAAATACAAGACGACCCAGAGGGATAGTATGGGGAGGGAGGAGGGAGGGGGCTCAGGATGGGGAACACGTGTATACCAGTGGCAGATTCATGTTGATGTATGGCAAAACCAACATAATATTGTAAAGTAATTAACCTCCAATTAAAATAAATAAATTTTAAAAAATGCAAGTGTGTGCCAACACAGTAGCTAGACAGGAACACATTTTTCTATGTCCCCATGTACTGGTGGAAGCTCAAAAATCCTATCACAGATCAGGTTCTCCAAGGACTGAGCCCCACTGTACAATATGTGCAATAAACACCTGCATCCCCCACTGACCTTGAGCAGCAAGAACGAGCAGGGTAGATGGAGACCAGGAGATGAATCTTAGTAGAAGCTGTCCCCCAGGAGAGGGACCAGCAGGACAGAGCTTTTGGGCTGCATATTCCAGGCCTGGGAGAGTGAGGGCCGATCAGGACTGGGGGAGACTGAGACAAGGAAGACAGGAAGTGTAGGTTCAGCCAAATGGTTAAGGACCTTGAACATGGTGCCCAAGAGCTGAGAGTTTACTTTCTACAAGGCTTCCTGCAGTTCCCGGCTCTGTTCACCTTCCCGTCTCACTCAAGGTTCTCATCACTGCAGTGGAACTGTCCTCGGAGCATCTGCCCCTCCATCTGTCATGTGGGGAACCCAGACTTGTACTAGGCAGATGGGAACGCGTCACCTATTGTCCTGGTTTCTTATGGTGGCTGTAACACATTACCACAAACATAGTGGCTTAAGCCAACATGAATGGAGCATCTTACCATTCTGGAGATCAGACACCTAAAAGGGTATCCAGCCCTGTGTGGTGCCCTGTATAACCTTCCTCAGCCTTCCACACCACCTCTCAGAGGCCCTGAGCAGGCAGAGTCCCTGGCCCTCCCAGTGGTCACTGGCTTGATACCTGTTAAAGAGAGAAACCACAGGCCCCAAGTGACGTCACCTGTTCTGAAGCCTGTGTTACTGAACCTAGATTTAATATCTAAACTCATTGCAGTTTTGACCTGAACCTGAAATGCAATCTTAATCTGCCAGTCTGGAATTTTCTGCTCAGCACCAGTGAAGTTGGAGAAGGAAATGGCAATCCACTCCAGTATTCTTGCCTTAGAAATCCCATGGACAGAGGAGCCTGGTGGGCTACAGTTCATGGGGTTGCAAGAGTCGGACACAACTGACTTAGCAACTAAATCACCACCAGTGAAGTAATCTGCCACATGGACCTTTCCATCCCCTAGAGGAAGAAAAGGCAGTCTGCAAGACTAAATATTAATAATAATAATAATATGGAGTTCCTTCCTCCTCCCCCAAAGGTTCTGACCTTAAACACACTTCATTTCTCCTATCACGCTAATAGTTCCCATGCCTCACCATTCTTCCTATAAAAACCTTCCATTTTGCACAACCTCTTGGAGCACCCTCCTAGTTGTTAGATCAGATGCTGCCTCATTTATGAACCATGGAATAACACTAATTAGATCTGAAAGGCTGAACCCAGAGCTGAGCTCACAGCAGGTGTCGCAGCAAAAGCTTCTTTTCTCGGGGATGGTTTTCATCCTTCCCAGGAGAATGTCTTCCTTTGCAGTGGCCACCTGTGCCCCAGAAAAGGGGCACCTCTGGGGCAGGGAGTGGACCTTATTTACTGTGGCCTTGAAGCCCAAAAGGGGCTTCCCTGGTGACTCAGCAGTAAAGAATCCACCTGCTAATGCAGGAGACTCTGGTTCAGTCCCTGGATTGGGAAGATCCCTTGGAGAAGGAAATGGCAACTCATTCCAGTATTCTTGCCTGCAGAGTCCCATGGACAGAAGAGACTGGTGGGCTACAATCCACGGGGTCAGAGAGAGATACATCTTAGTGATTAAACAACAACTAGTGCCCAAAAGAGTATCTATTAATACATGAGTATTCATCTCACTGGTTGATTTAGGACAGGGGACTTTACTCTGGGCTCTCAGATGCCCAGAGAGCTATAGTAAGGCAACCACTGAACTGAGAGGCATGTAAGAGAAAGGGCTGTGGCTGGCTCCTCTCTGTGCCTCCAGGGCCTTGCCTAGGGCTCTGCACACTGAATAAATACTTGGGGGAGGGAAGGAAGGCTGCTTACAAGGTCACCCAAGGCTGCTCTCTCAAAATGCTCCCCAGGGAGCCCTCCATGATAAGCCAAAGGTTTTGATGAAGATATTTCTCTCTGCTCCAATCCACCTGGGCAGCTGAGGCCTAGTTCCCTTTCTGGGCTCATTCATTAGAAGGAACACAGGGGCCTGCCAATTGCAGAGGCTGTTGGGAAGCCTAAAGCTGTGAAAATGAATCACCCACAAGTGCAGGAGTCAGATTCAGCAGTGCAAACAAATCTCCATCTGGGAGCTCTCCTCTTCCAAACATCAAATAAAGCTCTTGATCCTCAAACCATCAGTGCCCAAAAGGCTCAAGACATGTCTGCTCAAGGGATCATTCACTGACAATCTGGATGCAGTGGGAAGAAAAGGAAATTAAAGTTTGGTGAAAACTACCATCCAAATCGTACATGACAAAGTCTTCCTGAAAAGCACAGACTCTCCTGGGCCCACTAAGCTGTTTTTAAAAATAGTATCAGGCTTATTTTTTTAAAAGATATGTTCATTAATATCCTTATAATAATTAAAAACTTTAAACAGATCTCTTTTTTAAACAGATATACACAGCGAGTGGGTGAAACTCCAGTGCTGAGGCCTTTGGGTGAGTAAAGGGTGTGGGCAGGAGCCCAAATGTCAAAGGTTGGTCCTGACTTGTGAAGAGAAAATCACCAAGCTGAGGGCACATCTGGGTCAACTGATGATGACTTGAGCAGCCCAGGGAGGTAGACAGGAATCTCCATTTTTGTCCACATGGTCTATCCTCTGTGGGACAAAGAATATTACCCACCATATCAGTGAACAAAGGATATTGTGAGTATAAAACACTCAGCCACTGCAGCTGCCCCTTAGGTTGTACCCATGGGGCATTCAAGATGTAAGCAGGATACTGGCCTTAGATAGTCAAGATCAACAGCAAAGGAATGAGTTCAGTGAGCCTAGACTAGTTTTAGCCTAGCACTAAAACCATTGACTTCAGATGTCTGGTTTTGTAATTAGCAGTCATCTTTTGATTTTGACTACTTTTTTTTTTTTTCGAGAAAACTTCTATAGATCCTGTTTCCTCCCTTAATGCTTTGAAACAGTCCCTCAGGACTATCTGAGAAGTTGCCATTTCAGGCTATAGTCCTCAGTAAGCCTGAATAAAACATAATTCTCAACTTTGAGGCTGTACCACTATTTTTTCATTCCACATTTTTCACTCCACCCCTGCCTACCTCCAATATCCTCTGCTTCCATGGGTCCACTTTGCATCCTGGAACTTGCCTTTTGAATTGATAATATCACGGTTAGTCTTATGTCTACTGAATGCCTACCACGTGCCAGACACTCTATATCCATGCTTGCCAAACACATTAACAGTTCCTGGAAAATAGATCCAGTGAACAAACAAGATAACTACACACAGAGAGGTACACTGGGGGAAGGTTTCCAAGTCAGAATTGGGAGGCAAGCCTATGTGACCTCAATCAAGCTTTGGACTGCATGTTAAAGGGTTCAGGGGGCTGCAGATATGCACGGCAGTGGTGCAGGGAGAGGCCTGGAGACCTGTGTGCTGGAAGGCCCGCTCCTTATTTTGCCACCTCTGGGCTCTGCTCTGACAACTGGGGTTCCACTAGCTGCTGAGTGATGATGTTGAGGCTCCTCTAGGGATCTATCATTCTAAAGAGGCCCAGGTCTCATGGGGCAGTTGGAGGAGGATATATTTAAAGAGTTATCTACAATACACTCCCTGGTAGCTCAGCTGTTAAAGAAGTCACCTGCAATGCAGGAGACCCCAGTTCGATTCCTGGGCTGGGAAGATCTGTTGAAGAAGGGATAGGCTATGCACTCCAGCATTCTTGGGCTTTCTTGGTGGCTCAGCCGGTAAAGAATCTTCCTGCAATGCAGGAAATCTGGGTTTGATCCCTGGGTTGGGAAGATCCCCTGGAGAAGGGAATGCCTACCCACTCCAGTATTCTGGCCTGGAGAATTTCATGGACTGTATAGTCCATGGGGTCACAAAGAGTTGGACACAACTGAGTGACTTTCACTTCACTCACTCCAATACACACCTGGGTTCTCCACTTTCTGTGACTGCACTTGCTTGCCCCTGTGTTTGTGTGTGTGTGTTTGTGTATGTGTTTGTATTTCCCCATCACACTTTGGATCCCTCCGGTCTCTAGACATGGCCTCTGCTGGCCTGGACCCTCCTGCTATTTTGGGGCCATGGAGAATTCTACCCTCCCCCCCCCCCCCCGGCGGGGGCCCCCCCCCCCGGGCCCGCCCCCTACTCCAAAAAAACCACCCAGCGAGCAAAACACAGAGCCGCACAGCCAACCACCACCCCGCGGGCCCCTCCTTCTTTTTTTTTCTTGCATGACTTGAACTTTTTTTTAACCCCCCCCAAGCCCCCCCGGCCACCACCAAGAATAAGGGCCCCGCCTGCCAAAATGCACAAGACTGGTGCGGTTCTTTGTTTGTGGGGGGCCCTTGGGGGCCTTTTTTTTTGGGGGGGGGGGGGGGGGGCGGGGGGGGGGGGGGGGGGGGGGGGGGGGGGGGGGGGGGGGGGGGGGGGGGGGGGGGGGAGGGGGGGGGGGGGGGGGGGGGGGGGGGGGGGGGTGTTTGGTGGGTCTTCTTGGGCCTGGCCTGCATCTTCAACTAGCAGACATGAAGGGGGGGGGGGGGTTTGTGGGGGGGGGGGGGGGGGGGGGGGGTTTTTTTGTGTTTTTTTCCGCGGCCCCCCACAAAAAGGGGGGGGTGGGTTGGTAATAATTGCCAGGGATTGATGCCCCCCCCACTCCTTCTATACCGGGGGTGGGCGGGGGGGTTCCACCACCCCTCCCGTGGTATTTTTGCTGCCCCCCCCCGGGGGGGGGAGGGGTTCCCCTCCTATGGGGGGGGATTTGGGGGTTGGATGTTTTGGGCCTCCCCTGGGGCCCCCCCCCCAATGGACAGTCAAGCAAAATTCAAACCTGCTATATTTGGGGCCTGGACCTGGCTTAATGAGACATGGTCCCTCTGTTCAAGATGTTGAGCAAATTAGTTGGGAAAACATCACGGATGGATTAAAGGAAAGTAACACGGCAAGGGACTCAGTCTTCGGATTCTAGGAACTTAAAATGGAATTTAGAGTTCACCTGTCCAGGTCTGTGACTCCACGTGGGAGAGGACCACACAGTATCTCAGCCAGGTTCACATCCAGCTACTGGGATGCTCTGTCCACACAGGAAGCAGGGAACCCAGCTCACAGGAAGCCACTCCCAGCTGGGTTGGGCCGCTTTCTTGAGGAGCTGATGTCTGCTTCCCATAACTCATCTAGACTATTCCTTCTCACATAGGTCATTAGAGTATGAAGGAAAAGATCTTGGATCTCCTATTTTTTTTCCCTAATTAATATCTGGACAAGGACCACATCCTTAAGACAACCCTCATCTTTGCCATATCTTCACTTCGCTGTTAAAGAACAGTGCCTAGAAACAGCAAGCCTACCTCCAGGCTTTTGTGACCAGAGCAGATCGAAAGACATTGTTGAAAGAATAAATAAATGAGTGAATGATTATATAAATGAATGAGAGAGTGAAAAAGTGTATAAGTTTATGTGCTAAGCCTTAAAGCCCTGACGGGAGAAATTCCTCCTCATAAGTGATACATATAAGAAAGAGAAAGAATGCTACAATCTGTTGTCCTATGATACTACGAAGTCTTCCCTGCTGGCACCGATGGTAAAGCACCCACCTGCAGTCCAGGAGACCCAGGGTCAATCCCTGGGTTGGGAAGATAACCCTGGAGAAGCAAATGGCAACCCACTCCAGTACTCTTGCCTGGGAAGTCCCTTGAACAGAGGAGCTTGCTGGGCTATAGCCCATGGGGTCACAAAGAGTCAGATACAACTGGGCAACTAATACACACACACACACACACACCCCATATTAGGCAAGTTTCCTAAAAGCGAAGATTTATTTACATACATTTTTCATATCTGATCCTTTAAGAAAATCCATATTCTACCTCGGCATGAGGTCAGCCTTGAAATGGCCCAAATATTCAAGATCAGATACTTCTTGAGTCACAGGTAGACTAGAGAATGAGGTGGAGAATTAGACAGGCACTACTTTGCTCTCAAGGGGCTTATAACCTGGTGGATCAGAAGTCTTGTGGCACATGTCCTTTCATTCAACATGCGTTAATTAACATCCTCTATTAGGCAGACACTGGGAGCACAGAGAAGGGAGATATAGTCCCTCTTTTTATTAAAGTGTATAGAGGCAGAGACGTAAGCTGACAAGTTTAATAGAGTGCTTAGAAAAGGAAATTGCAGGATGCCACGGAACCTAAAGGAAGGAGCTTGGAAGGAAGGGCTCAGAGGAGACTTGAGATGCATTTCCAAGGACTTAAAAGGATTTAGAACATTTGGAAGTGAACAGTGTGTTCAAAGGCAGAGTTTCAAAGGAATCACAGTATTTACACGTCCATCCATCCACCAAACATCCAGGCAGCCAATAGTTATTCAGCTCCCCATCTACCCACTTGTCCAAGCCAGGCATCTGTGCTCCTTCCATGACTCCTCCTCCGTCCTTTACCCGTGGACTCTCTGCCATCTGCTCACTTGGCTCTGTGGACACTGCCACGGCTGCAGAGGGAGCCACCTTGACATTGCAGCCCCTCCTGAGTGTTCTCTCTGTTTCCCATCTTTCTCCTGTCACCTCACCCATCCTCTGTGCTGCTGCCCCAGTTTGCTGTCAAAAGGCTCAGCTGAATGTGTCACTCCCCTTTCTGAGCCCTCCAAAAACTCTCGGTTTCCTTGGAGGAAATGACGCACCCAGCCCTGCTGATCTGTCAGCTTCTCACTTTCCAGCTCCACCATCCGGTCCTCATCTCTCATGCTCTCCTCCACTGCCCACCTGCATCTGTCTCCAGCTCCCACGTGTGTCCTGGGCCCTCTCATCCTTCACCCTCCAGGCTGGCTTTTCCCTCTGCTGGAACCAAATCCACCCCCCACACCCACCCCACCTGGCTGATGATCAGGAGGTGTTTCAGGAACCCCCACCCCACCCCAAAATCAGATGTCTGTGTCTGCCCAGCCGCTGGGAGTCTGTCCAAGAACACTTCTCATCCGGTATCACAAAGCTTCACCCATTCATTGGTCCTCCCCATGAGAAGGTAGGCACAGCCCTGGAGAGATCCCGTGAGCCTTGGTCCTTTATTGATGTCCTACCCTCTGGAGATATACGATAACTATTCGATGATGTTTTCTCCTTCTTTATTTTACTTTAATTTCAATTTTAAGATTGTGGTTAAGTGTATATAACATAATATGACTTACCATTTTAACCACTTTTGCGTGTGTTGTGTGTTAGTCATTCAGTTGTGTCCGACTCTTTGCAGCCCTACAGACTGTAGCCCGACAGGCTCCTCTGTCCATGGGGTTCTCCAGGCAAGAATACTGGAATAGTTTGCCATTCCTTTCTCCAGAGGATCTTCCCAACCCAGGGATTGAACCCTGGTCTCCTGCATTGCAGGCAGATTCTTTACCGTTTGAGCTACAGGGAAGTCCACTTTTAAGGGGCATGAAGTACATTCGCTTTGTTGTGCAACAATCAACACCATCCACGTCAGAACTCTTCATCCTTGAGAACTGAAACTGTGTCCCCATAAACATTAACTCCCCATGCCCCACTGCCCTCCCCCACCTCGGGCAACTGGCCTTCCACGCTATACACACCAGGTTGTGGTGAAGGAAAGTACAGTGTTAAGCAAGGCTAAGCAAGGAGAATGGACAGCTCATGCTCCACATGGTGAAGGGTTTTGAAAGGCAAGGAGAGGGTTGCAGGGTACCTGATCAGCTCTTGGACATTCTTCTGACTGGTTGGTGGTGAATTAACCAGATGATATTTCTAGAGTCAACATCATTAACCTTCTAGTTCCAACTCACCTAGGGTCTACCTGCTTGTAGTCAGCAATTAACTTCTTCCACATGGTGCAGATTTTATTATCTGCAAAACAACGTAAGGATGTACCTTGGGATATTATCTATAGCCCTTAAGGAGGAACTGAAGGTCCTAGACTTTGTTTATAGCTAAATTATTATGGCTTTGTGTTGCTTAACTGTTTGCCTTTGTTTCTGCATTTTCTCACTGCTCTGATTAAAGTTGCTCTTTGGAACGTGGGGAGACCTAGGAGGCTAAAAGTTTTCTACAGACAAGAGGCAGGCAGGAGAGATGGGAGTCCATCCCTAGGAAGATCTCACAGGATCCTTCTCGGTTTCATGATAAGATGGTAAGAAAAAGCAAGCAAAATGCAGTCCCTGCATAGAGCTGACCACCTAGTCTTAATACTTTTTAAAAGAAACATAATACAAATTACACATGTAATTTTTTATTTTTCTGATAGCCATATTGAAAATATGAAAAGAGGGTATAAATGAACTTATTTACAAAACAGAAGTAGAGACATGGATGTAGAAAAAAAGCTACAGTTAAAAGGGGACGGGAAGGAGGAGGGATACACTGGGAGATTGGGACTGACACATACACACTGCTTTATATATATAACAGATAACTAAAAAGGACCTGCTGTGCAGCACAGGGGACTTAATACTCTGTAATGGCCTATATGGGAGAAAAATCTAAGAAAGAAAAGAAAAGTGAATATAAGCATATGTATAACTGATCCACTTTGCTGTACACCTGAACTAACACAGCAGAGCAAATTAAATTTTTGCTAAAATAGTGAAGAGAAATAGGTACAATTAATGTTAATAATATATTTTTTAATCCCATATTTCTGATATATTTTCATTTCAACAGGTAACTGATATTATTCATGAGGCATTTTACAATCTTGTTTTCACACTTAGTCTTTAAAATCCAGGGTGTGTTTGTCAGTTGCAGCAAATCCCAGGTGGAACTCGCCACGTTTCGTGTCCTCAGTAGCTACATGTGATTGGTGGTTGCCATATGGCACAGGTCTACTTGAAAGGATAGTGGAAATAAGGGATGTCATAACTGTGGTGTCTAATGAGGTAAGAGACAGAGTATCATGGGATGGATGGAACAGCACTGAATCGGAATCCTCAGAAATAGGACGATCTCTTAGATCTTCCTTTAACCAGAGGACTCTGTGAAAATTATTTTGGCTCTCCATGTCTCAGTGTTCTTATCTGTAGAACACATACAGGAATTTGAGTGTGTCTATGTGTCTCTGAACCAACAAGTGGAAATTAAGACTGATTTTAATATTTGGGAAGAAAAGTAAGCTTGGACTCTCACTGCATATCAGAATAACCTCTAGATAAATTAAAAAGCAGACTATCCAGAATTAAAACATAAAACCCTATCCTAAGTTAGGTTACCTTTTTGTCAAATTTCTTTAACAGAGAGGACCTTCTAAATTTTACAGTTTTTGAAGTAGTCTCAAGGAAAGAAAAAAAAAAGAGTGTAAAATGACTGTAAAACATGCAAAAATGCAAAACTTATCAAAATAAGCACTTAACTACTAAGAACAAAAAATGAGTTTGGGGAAAAATCACAGCTAAGGTTTTTGGTGACTAACTTCTTGACTCAGCACTGCACTCATGAAAATTGGCAAGAAATGTAGCATATTTGAGACCACAAGATTTAAATAAGAGAAATGAACATTCTCCAAAACCATTGAAACTTGCTGAAAATCAACTAATGTTAAGCAATATCAATTTACTTCCATGAAATTAACACTGAAAAATAAGAATTCACAGAGCTACTTAGGTTGCCAATAAGCATGTATAAAATAGAGGAGGGAAGGAAATACAAAAGAGAAAGACTCATGTCCATCATGGAGGCACATCAGTATATTGGGTTAGTCGAACATTTCATTTGGGTCTTCCTGTAAGATTTTATGAAAAACCCAAACGACCTCTTTGACCAACCCAATAATTTAAACCCCGCCTACCTTACAAAGTGATGGTTGTCAACAAAACATGGACCTGCCTTGACTGCAGACTTTTGGCCAGAACCATCAGAGAATACATTTCTGTTGTTTCAAAAGACCCAGTAATTTGCTACAGCTCCCACGGAAGGTGAACATACCTGCTTTGCCAAACTCGTGCAGCTCCGGGACCATAACCCCGGGACTGACACCTCGAGCCAAAGCCCAGCCCTTCAGCTGCTGCCCCATGTCTCAGCGCCTGTGGCCGCTGTGAAAATTAAAGGAGTAGGTTGAGTCCGGCACAGGGTACCACTTGCACAACCAATAACTGGTATTAATTTCTAATGGTGTGGAAGGGCTTCCTGGTGGCTCAGCTGGTAAAGAATACGCCTGCAATGCAGGAGACCCAGGTTTGATCCCTGGGTCAGGACAATTCCCTGAAGAAGGGAACGGCTACCCACTCCGCTCTTCTTGCCTGGAGAATTCCATGGGCAGAGCAGCCTGGCAGGCTACACTCTATGGGGTTGCAAAGAGTTGGACATGACTGAGCAACTAACACTTCCAATGATGTGGGATTAAATGCTCAGGGCCTAATTTTAAGGAGAAAAAGAGCATGATTTAAACTTGAGTGTAGAGTATGATCGAAACCACTATTTATACAGCATAAAAAATTATTTGAGAAGAAACCAAAGATGATTGCCTGTGGATGTAGACTAACAGATGATTTTTTTTTTCCTTTTCACATTTTACTTTTCCATCTTTGGCTTCTTTTTCTCTTCAGTGAGCATTCATTACTTTAAAAAAAAAAAAAAAAGTTTATTTTGCTGCATCAGGTTTCAGTTTTGGCATGAGGGATCTTCGTTGCCCTGTAAGGACTCTCCAGCTACAGTGCCCAGGACTAGTTGTCCCATCACATGTGGGATCTCAGGTCCCTGACTAGGGATTGGACCCCCATCTCCTTACACTGCAGGGTGGATTCTTAACCACTGGACCACCGGGGAAGCCTTGCTTATTCTTTTAATTGATTTGGTTGGCCCTTTAGAACTCCAGAAGCAGTGTAAAAGTAAGTAACAGATCCTAAAATACAGCAAAGGCCATTCATAATGGCCCATCCAGCTGATCAAGTTCATGCCATGCTTTCCCTTCTTAATCAGAGCAAGCAAAGAGAGAGACGGCAATTCTCATAAAAACTGCTGTACAGAAGGAGCGCTTGCACCACTGCCCGCTGGGCTGGGTTGGCTGGTGGAACAACCCTAGGAAATTCCCCCTAGGCTGCTCCCTGGGGCAGCGCCCATAGGATCCAGGGCTCAGACTCCAGGGACTGAGAGAATCCTCAGCCTACAGGAGTGCTGCTGACTCAGGGAGCCCCTCACAGAGGCAGAGGCTGCCCCGAAGGGGTCCAGGACTCTAGTTTCCAGCCCACACATGGTTAGGGAGCCCCTGTTAGGCATCAGGACCACCAGGAGCAACAGCAGGGACACACAGACTCAGATCCCTAGAGTCTGTCAGCTGGCGTTCTTGAAACGGCAGTCAGAGAATGACTGAATGGAGAGTCTCTCAGACAATGGTGAGTCCAAGAAAGGCAGAAGAAGGGGGTGGTGGGCCGAAGAGTGTTCCCCCAAAGTTTACATCTTCCTGGACCACCAGGAACAAGGCACTGGCGTCCAAAGGGGGCGAAGGTGGACAGAGCCTGGGTCTAATTTGCAGGAAAGAAAAATTTCCAAGTCAATTGCTTTCTCTTGACTCTTGCCTGGCGCACATTCCAAGGGTGCGGTCTTCCCACGTTATATCTATTCCTCAAAGCACTTCCTCTTTCTTCTTGGTTGAAGGTTCCCAGAGTTATAATCATAATTCATACTGTTTTGGGGGGTTCCCTGGTGACTCTGTGGTAAAGAATCTGCCTTCAATACAGCGGATGCAGTTTCAATCCCTGGGTCAGGAAGATTCCCTGGAGGAGGAAACGGCAGCCCACTTCAGTATTCTTGCTTGGGAAATCCCATAGATAAAGGAGCCTGGTGGACCACAGTCCATGGGGTTGAAAAGAGTTGGACATGACTTAGCAACTAAGCAACAACAATAACACTACTATTTATTGCCATGACAGTGGTCTAGCCCTCTGTTCTTTGTTTGGGCAATTGGGTTTATTATTATTATTATTATTATTCATTTCAATTACTTCACAAACCAAACCCATAAGCTTCGTCACTGTCATTGTTACCATCTCTACTCCCACAGCTACCCCTGCCGTTTCTACCATTACTGTGTAAAGAGAGTGGAGAGATATTCCAAATAGAAAGAGACAGAGCTGCATCAGAAGCCTGAGACTTTTCTTACCAGACCACATTACCCCTCTACAGATGTTCATTCTCTGCAACCAATTATTCCAATGCACTCTTCTGGATTCCTTTGTAACGTGAATTATCAGCCTTATTGATCTGTTGCCTCAAATGGCATTGCGTTAGAGTGTGACACATCCCATCTACATTTGCCCAGGGCCAAGAATCGATAACACTGGTGAAGTCCAGGAAATGCAAGGATTAGGCGGATGAAAAAGGAAATTGATGTTGCGCTTGTACAAAGTGTCTTCAGAAGCTTCCCAGGTGGCTCAGTATTGAAGAATCCACCTGCCAATGCAGGAGATGCAAGAGATGGTGGTTCAATCCCTGGGCCAGTAATATCTCCTGGAGGAGGAGATTCCAACCCACTCTAGTATTCTTGCCTGAAAAAAATTCCCATGGACAGAGGAGCCTAGTGGGCTACAGTCCAGTCAGAAAGTCACTCTGGATAAAAAAATAAATCATATGAAGTTTCTTAGGATGTGTTAGACTACACTGTGGCCACCTAGAGAAAAAGAAAATGGACTTCCCATCCAAGCAACATTTCTTTTATTTACATTCTTTAACTAGGCAATAACACGAGTATGTTCTAGATGCCTAGCACGTGGTAACATATTCATAGAACACACATTGTGAAGAAATGTAGAGAAAACAGGTTGATTTTGCCTGTGCTCATTTGTGTGTGTTTGGCAAGTCATCTCCGTCTCTGAGACTTTGCATCTTCAGATTTTTTTAAAACATTTTGTTAAGCATTTCATTTTTTAAAAATTAAACTATAGTTGATTTACAATGTTGTGTTAGTTTCAGGTGTACAGCATGATGATCCATATATAAAAATACACACACATACACACACACACACATATATATGCACATTTTCAGATCCTTTCCCCTTATAGATTATTACAAAATATTGAGTATAACTCTCTGTGCTATACAGTAGGTCCTTGTTGGTTATCTATTTTATGTATAGTAGTTTGTATATTTTAATCCCAAGAATGCAAGAATGTACAGTGGGGAAAAGAATCTCTTCAATAAGTGGTCCTTGGAAAACCAGACAGCTATGCAAAAGAATGAAATTAGAACATTTTCTCACATACAAAAATAACTCAATGAATTAAATGACTTAATTAATAATTATTAATAAATTATTTAAATAAATAACTAAATGAATTAAAGGCCTAAATGTGAGACCACAAACCATAAAACTTCTAGAAGAAAACAGAGTCAGAATACTCCTTGACATAATCATAGAGATACATTTTGGGATTGTCTTCTAAGGCAAAGGAAATAAAAGTGAAAATAAACAAATGCATCTTCAGATTTTGAGATAGACATACCAAGAGAGACACTACCTTGGACTGGCAGTCAAAAGTTTTAAAAATTTTCATTGCATTCTACAAAAAGGACTTGGGGTTTTGTAGTTTCCCTGACACGAGTGACTGTTAGTAGAACATCTCAGCAGAGATAGGAAAAGGGAGGTTGAGGATGTGAACGAAATAAGAAAATAAGGCAGAGCTCGGCTGTTTCAGGATCAATTAAAAATGGAGACAGAACCCCTCTGAATCTAAACCATGACTGTATAGAGTAAGGAGACTTTGATTTTTAAAATCTAATTATGCACTCTGTAGACTATTTCATCACTCCAGAGCCACTTGGCCCCTCTGTGCTCCTATCTTGTGTCCTAAGGCTTGTTCCCAGGCTCTCAACCGAAGGATCTATTCCTTTCCCAGGGATCTGCCCAGTGTGGTAGCTCAGTACCAAGAGATGCTGCATCAAGGCCTTGACCCTCTGAGCAGCAACTTCTGTGTCTGTGAAGGAGGAGCACTGATTACCCTAACTGCACAAAGCTGGAGGAAAGTGAAAGTGAAAGTCCCTCAGTCGTGTCCAACTCTCTGCGACCCCAGGGACTGTAGTCCATGGACTTCTCCAGGCCAGAATACTGGAGTGGGTAGCCTTTCCCTTCTCCAGGGGATCTTCCCAGCCCAGGAATTGAAGAGCTGGAGGAGGACCAAGCAAAGAACGAAGTAGTACAACACTTAGAAAACCCTCAAGAATTCTGTGGATTCTGATTATTCACAACCCAATCTGCTGCCTTTCTCTGCTCTCATCCCTAGATCAACGAACTGTGGTGGTGGTTTAGCTGCTAAGTTGTATCCGCCTCTTGCGACCTTGTGGACTGTAGCCCGCCAGGCTCCTCTGTCCATAGGGTTCTCCAGGCAAGAATACTGGAGTGGGTTGCCATTTCCTCCTCCAGGGGATCTTCCCTACCCAAGGACTGAACCTGAGTCTCCTGCATTGCAGCTGGATTCTTTACTGACTGAGCCACCAGGGAAGCTCTAGATCAGCTGGTAGCTGTACAAACACTCTCTCTCCTTTGTGGGGAGGTAAAGATAATCTTTTGGTAGGCTCCTCATGTCCCAAATCCATCCTCTGCCCTGGTGAGTGTTCAGTAGACTATCCTGGTGGGGATGGAGATAGGGGGCGTTTGTTGCTAAGGCATCAGAACCCTGGCTCCTCTCTACTGTGAGTTGCTGTGTGATCCTGAGTAAATATAGCCCTCTCTGCCATAGTTGCCTCACTGGCATAATAGGGATGATCTGTCTAAGGGGATCCCTGGATTGAGAAGATCCCCTGGAGGAGGTTACAGCAACCCACTCCAGTATTCTTGCCTGGGAAATCCCATGGACAGAAGAACCTGGTGGGCTATGTTCCATGGGGTCACAAAGAGTCAAGTTGAAAACAACTGAGGTTGCGCATTTAAATGGATATGGCTCACTTCTGCAGTTTAAGTACTTAACGGCTCATTCAATAACAAGGAGGATTTCAAGATTTACCCAAAAGCATTCTTTTAATCTAGCCTTTGTTGACATGGAAACAAAAGTTTCTTGTATAGAAGAGGTCAGACACTGGACTCACTGGAGACCCTAGTCTGCTTTGTAATGGGGTAGGTCCAGGGACACCGTATCAGCCTTGACCTGGGGCACTGGACTGAATTTAATGCTGATGCCCTTCAGTGCCCTCCTTCCTTCCCAGGAGTCTCTGATTGGCTGACTTTGGACACATCCTTCAGGGGGAATTTTGCAGGGTCACTGTGAAATGAGGAAGTTATATGACCCCCAAAATGACCGCTGGGCAGAGAGAATTCCATCTCTCTTTTCAAAATTCAGTTTAAGTATATGATGATGTTTGTTAAATGAATAAATGAGTCAGTGAGGGAATTTGGTTCACTCACTAACATCACTCCACCTTCCTCATCACCCGTCTGATGAATGCAACTCAAAAGATAGCATTATGCTCCTATTACAGATTAAAGAACTGAGCCCAAAGAATTAAAATGACTAGACCCCAATTTTTCTGAAACCTTCTCTCTTGGTTTGCTCAGCTGATCATCATCACTGAAATGAATTAACATATGAAATGAGGAACATAAACAAAACGGCGTGGAACAAAGCTTTGGTTCAGAATAAGCATTTGTCATTGTTGTCGGTGGTTTTATTGCTATCATCTCTAATAACAAGTGTCAGCTCACTTCTGACCCACTTAGTTGAAGCAAGTGTCACGTCCCTCTGTGTGTGTGTGTACATATGTGTGTGCTAGTCACTCAGTTGTATCCGACTCTTTGCGACCCCACGGACTGTAGTCCGCTGTCCATGGAATTCTCCAAGCAAGGATACAGGAGTGGGTAGATATTCCCTTCTCCAAGGTATCTTCCCTATCCAGGGATCGAACCCTGTTCCCGTGAAGTCTCTTAATTGCTTAGTGGACAGGGTTCCTCTGCAGAAGGCTGGCATTTCAGCACCTTCAGCTCACCTTACAGATGTGAAGACAGCCCAGTCTACTTAGGAGGTCAGTTCATAAAGTTATTTTAAACCTAGTTAATTTTCATTTTAGAAACAAAAGAGCTTCACATTAGGCAATTCATCATCTCCTCCAGGAAAAGTCAGGGCAGATACAGCCCCATAACAATTCAATCTTCAAGTCACCAACAGTTTTTTTGAAAGTAATGCTTATTTTCTAAAAATATACAAAATTTATACTCATTACAGAATTTGAGGGAGGTACATAAAAATGTGGAAAAGAAAATAAATATCACATATAATTCCATCTCCCAGAGACAACTATAATATTTTATTGTATCTCTTTAATATTTATTTTTGTCTATGCAATGTCAATACTTATTAATTTTCTCTTCTTCAAATTCCTTTATGGATGAATCCAGCTTTTACTACCTCATATAAATAAATATCCACCTCCTGTCTCAACATGTTTTACTATTCAATCTTGTAAGACACTAGCACATTGAGAAACATCTTTCGACGTTTTGACATGGAGGACTTCATAATTTCAAATGAAGTTTTCTGTGCAAGACACATTATTATTTCATAGGGCATCAAGACTTAAAATATAAACTTTTCACAGCCTTTCCCCATTCATCAGGAATTACTAAAGGCAGACAATGAAGACCATGACTGCTTGATCTGGGCATTAGCAGGTTAGCAGACATAGAACAGCTTGTTCTGACTTTTCATTCTGAAAGCATTGGTGCACAGGGGTGTCAAAACTGGAAATCAGCATGGAAATAAATTCTCTCTTCTACTAAATGAGGAAATGAGATCCTGAAGGATGTGTGCGTGGCTCTTTTAACACTTATCTCAGGGCACTGTAATTCCTGGTTCGTGCATCTATTTCTTGCTCTAGACAGAGACCTGTGGGACAGGAACTGTGTCTCACCCATCATGGGATCCCCGGGCTTATCTGATGCTGGGGCAGAGAAGCTGCTCAGGAACTGTCTGCTGAACTCTGCTGAAGGTTAGTGGACTCACATCATGTAGCCGAGGACCGTGGGGAAATAAGGTGGAGACACGTGCTGTTCAATGAACATTCTGTGGGTGAATGAATGGAAAAAATGGAAGAAAAGAAGGAAAGACTGAGTGGTGGGGAGAGAACTATGTGAATCTTCCTAACTATGTTATTATTAGTCTAATTTCCTTCAACCTTCTTTCCTCTACACAAATGGATCCCAGCTTCATCAATATTTCTTTTTCTTTTCCAAGTAGTTCATTTTTGTTTAAAAAACTTTTTCAGTTTTTAATATTTTTTATAGAACAACAGACTGGTTCCAAATAGGAAAAGGGATACGTCAAGGCTGTATATTGTCACCCTGCTTATTTAACTTATATGCAGAGTACATCATAGAAACGCTGGACTGGAAGAAGCACAAGCTGGAATCAAGATTGCTGGGAGACATATCAATAACCTCAGATATGCAGATGACACCACCCTTATGGCAGAAAGTGAAGAGGAACTAAAAAGCCTCTTGATGAAAGTGAAGAGGAGAGTGAAAAAGTTGGCTTAAAGCTCAACATTCAGAAAATGAAGATCATGGCATCCGGTCCCATCACTTCATGGGAAATAGATGGGGAAACAATGGAAACAGTGTCAGACTTTATTTTTTGGGCTCCAAAATCACTGCAGATGGTGATTGTAGCCATGAAATTAAAAGACGCTTACTCCTTGGAAGGAAAGTCATGACCAATCTAGATAGCATATTGAAAAGCAGAGACATTACTTTACCAACAAAGGTCCGTCTAGTCAAGGCTATGATTTTTCCAGTAGTCATATATGGATGTGAGAGTGGGACTGTGAAGAAAGCTGAGCGCCGAAGAATTGATGCTTTTGAACTGTGATGTTGGAGAAGACTCTTGAGAGTCCCTTGGACTGCAAGGAGATCCAACCAGTCC
Organism: Nanger dama; assembly: GCA_917880005.1. Lineage (NCBI taxonomy): Eukaryota > Metazoa > Chordata > Mammalia > Artiodactyla > Bovidae > Nanger > Nanger dama. Next base: position 4,201,819 of record CAKJTW010000074.1, on the reverse strand, counting down.
ATCCTAAAGGAGATCAGCCCTGGATGTTCTTTGGAAGGAATGATGCTAAGGCTGAAACTCCAGTACTTTGGCCACCTGATGCGAAGAGTTGACTCATTGGAAAAGACTCTGATTCTGGGAGGGTTTGGGGGCAGGAGGAAAAGAGGACGACATAGGATGAGATGGCTGGATGGTGTCACTGACTCAATGGACGTGAGTTTGAGTGAACTCTGGGAGTTGGTGATGGACAGGGAGGCCTGGCATGCTGCTATTCATGGGGTCGCAAAGAGTTGGACACGGCTGAGTGACTGAACTGAACTGATTGAAGTATAGTTGATTTCCAATGTTGTGTTAATTTCTGTTGGACAGCAAAGTGATTTGGTTATATACATTTTAAAAATACTCTTTTTCATTATGGTTTATCATAAGATTTTATAAAATATGAGACGAATGAATGTATCTGAAACAGAAACGGAGTCACAGACATAGAGAACAAACTGGTAGTAGCCAAGTAGCCCTTTAGATATTGCCTTCCACTTCACCAGGAAACACACTGGCCGTGTTTGGGTTCTGGCTGCATCTGGACAGTCCTCAGCCCCTTCCTGACCCTGGATCTCCAGGCTTGGCTTCCCTCTGGGTCGTGCAGACACCACCCTGCCGGGAAGGGTGTGTGAGCTGACACTTCCAGGGCACTGACCCACCCACTCTGAGCTGTGGGTTTATGAGACACCAGCTGGGAGTGAAGAAACCTGCCAGCACACAAGGAGGAAACGTGGAACCATCCCAGCCCACTCCTGCAGGCCGGGGAAAGAAGCCACGTATCCTGCTTTGGGCCAGGGGACACAGCAAGGTCACAGCGGCCGTCACAGAGCCCTCTTGCCAAGCCAGCTATGGGCTGTGCACTTGAAACCTCACACTTCAGTGCGCACAACTCCTCCGGACGAAGGACAACCATCACCCCTGTTTATCAAGTGGAAAACTGGAGCTCAGAGAGCTTAAGCTGCTTGAGGTCACTCAACTGAGGAGGAACAAAACCAGATCCCAGCAGGGAGCAGGCTCTTGGAATAGAGTCTTGTGAGCTGCTCCTGCTGGTGGTGGAGTAGTGTGTTTCCCCCTCAATAAAGAATCTTTTTAAACTGAGATTTAAGTGCACCTGTGGATAGGTCCATGGGTAAATGTCCTCCTCCTTGAGTTCCACAGGTTGTTAATATGTGTGAGGCAGGAGAAGGGGAGTGCCACGGCCCAGATTTGGCTCATATCCGACAAAGCATGTGCCTACAGATTCCTAGTGTCTGAGTTCTGGTCTCCTCTTCAGTTTAAAATCCCTTGTGCTGAAAATGGCCATTGAGAATGTGGCCTAAAGTTATTCAGTCAAATGACCAGACTTTTCTTTTCCCTCTTGTAACTAGGAGAGAATATAATGTCAAGGAGTCATGAGTGTGTTCTCAGTCCCAAACTTAGTACCCCAAATATTGTGAGCTTGTGGACATCATCGAGAAGAGAATTTTCAATATGATGAGTCTGAGGGGGCTTCTACTTCTAATCTTCATAAAACGAGATGGATGATGTTGCTCTCCTACGCAAAAGATCTTCACTGAGCAATCAGCGGGCATTTGGGGTGGGGTGGAGGGTGGCAATCAGTGGTAATGTAAACATGAATCAGCCTCAAGTCCAGATCTGATGCAATTCACGGTTTAGAAGGTGTCTCTACTCTGGTAAAAAAAAAACTATGCTTTGGATAAAACACAGGACTAAAGAAAAGCACAGAGGGTTCTGACTGCCAAAGGAAGGAAAATGAGCTTGAAGCTGGGGATCTCAAAGAAGGCTTCCTGGAGGAGGGAGACATTATCCTAATTTAAATCATTTGCTCTCCTTCCTCTTCTCCTGTAAGTAGAGTATATTTCCATGTTCCACCGATGTGAGGTGTGACTTGTGGCCAACGGGATGTTAGTGAGTGTGATAGAGAACAGAGTTGAGTGTGCTTGCTGGTGCAAAGCTGCTTATTTTTCCTTGCACTACTCCTGTCACCATGACCAAAATAACCTTGGGCCAGGGAAGATGCAAGATGTGTGGAGCAGACCCGAATCCAGCCTCCTACTGGGAGCCAATCCTGGTTGAGTATTGCTTAGATCAGCTGATCTCCAGCCAACCTGGAGAAGCATGAGTGAGAATGAATGTTTGTGGCTTTAAGCCATTGAGTTTGGGGCTGATGTGTTGTGTGGCATTTTTCTGGCAATTGCTGTCTAACACAGATAAGTTGGATCTTGAAGGAAGAATATGATTTGGATTAGAGAGAAGGTAGGGGGCTGCCAGATGGAAACAGGAAGATAAAGGTAAGAACCTGGGGATTTCAAGCTTATAGGGAAAACAGCAAATGAGATGGAAAGGAGATTCAATAGACTGAAGGCTCAGAATATTGGAGTGACTCCAAATTTTAGATCTGATGCCAGTGTGACATATTCAAGCTTTATACTAAAGAGGATTGTAGCAGGCAGAAGAATTCCTCAAAGTGTCTGTAGTAGGCAGACACTTCCCTGAAGACCTTCCTAACCCTCAGAACCTGTGAGGATGTGAACTGACATGGCAAAAGAGATTTTCTAGTGTTACTACATTAGTAATCTCGAGATGCAGAGATTATTTTGGATTATCTGGGTGAGCCCAATGCAGTCATCAGTGTCCTTATAAGAGAGAGGCCAGAAAGTCAGAGAAGATGTGTGGCAGAAACAGAGGTCACAGTGATTCCATGAAGAACTGAGGCATGTAGGTAGCCTCTAGAAGCTGGAGAATTTCCCCCTGAGCCTCTGGAAAGAAAGAAGCCATGCCTGTATCTTGATTTTAGTCCCATAAAACCACTTTTACCTCTGATCCCTTAAACTGTAATATGGTGCTTTTTTGATTTGTGTTGATTTGTGTTGCTTCATGTTACAAAGTTTATGACTAAAGGCACCAGGTAGACACTCATACAGTGATAGGACTTTATACACAGTGAAAACTGTTTAGAACTGTATTTTCATATGACTGCTTTATCAAATTGGCATTCATGTTGATAATAAGAATTAATGCCAGTAATAATTATTAGCTATTATAAACAATTTATTTTTATTATTATTATTACAGTCTTCACTTAGTATCCAAGGTCAGGGGTAGTCCCTGGAACCATTCCCCCAAGGGAGGCAAAATCCAAGGTTGCTCAAATCCCTTACATAAAATGGCAGAGTATTTGCATACAACATGTGTGCATCCTCAGCATGATTTCATTTAAACCATCTCTAGATTACCCTATAGCACCTTACACAATGTAAGTGCTAGGGGCACAGTCACTCATACTTGGCAAATTCAAGTTTTTCTTGGGTGGACTTTCGGGAATTTTTTTCTCAGTATTTTCAATCTGTGATTGGTCGATTTGAAGATGTGGAGGGCTGATTATACTAGCTGTTTGTTGATCACTTAGTATTTGCCAGGAAATTTTCTAAGAGCTTTACAAGAGCTAACTCACAACCTCCCTGTGAAATAGGAACTATGACTGTCCCCAGCTCACAGACAAGGAAGTCGAGGCTCACCGAGGAAACTAAGCACAGAGAGAGGCAGCCACGTGGTCAGCATCCCGCAGCTCATCCGGCTCTGCACTTAGACATCGAGGGCCAGAGGTGGGGGAGGATTCGCTGAAGTGGGAAAAGGGATGGCGGCCTAAGGCGGTGCATTCTGGTCGAGGGTTATTCCCACCGCACCTCTGGAGGGCACCACAGATACTGAGAAAAACAAGACAAGCCAGGGCAAACCATGATACCAGCAGCTCAAACGCAGGCGCACATGGGCAATTAGTCAGCAGAAGGGACCCTTCCGGCATGAAACCTATCTCAGTAACAGTGATAATCAGAAGCAGCCTGGGTAACGATCTGTGAAAAGTTTAACATTTTTAAAAGAGACTGAACACAGCAAGAGGCAGAAATAGAAGCAGGAAAGCAGGAAAGGAGAATGGGATGGGAGAAGGGAGGGCCGCCCCTGATTTAAGCAACCTTTAGATGCATAAGAAAAAGATGGCTCCTATGGGTGTACATAGTCCTTTCCATGGTCCCATTGTCTTGTGGGGATGCTTTGTAGAAGTTTCCATCGCTCCTGAGCTCAGCCAGGGGTTCTGTGTTGTGCAAACCATAAGACAGTCTTCCATAGCCCAGCTGCAGCTCCCTTTGAATTTTGTTGTTGCTTTTTTGTTTCTGATAAACTTTTGATTTTAGAATAACTTTAGATTTACAGAGAACTTGGAGAGATAGAACAGAGAGTTCCTATAGACTTCACACCCCGTTTTTCCTACTGTGAACCTCTTACATTATAGTTGGATGTTATCTCTATGAGAATCCCGGTGCCAACTATTTAATTCATTAAACCTAAAATAATATTGAACAGCTACTATGTGATAAGTGCTGAGTCTCAGCAAAATAACAGTGAGAAAATGGACAGTCCATTTTTACGTGGTCTGTGTTCTCGCGTAACACGTAGATAAGGTGGCTACAGACAGATGAGAAATAGAAAAATGTGCAAGAAAGTGGCTTGCAGAATTGGGGGAGGCAGGGTGATCAGGGAAATCCTCTTCGATGAATTGACATGTGAGTTGAAACCTGAATCATGACAAGGGAAGAAAGCAAGTCTCGGGCAGAGGAGAGAGTCAGTGCCAAAGGTCTGGGGCAGAACAAGCTGAAAAAGTGAGAGGCCAGACAAGTGTGACCGCAGCACAATGTGTCCTGGCAGGTGGCAGAAGACAGACATAACCTAGCAGGTCAAAGGCTTTTGAGCCAATCAGATTCTTTTACAATCCAGGCTCTTCTCCTTCTGGGCTGTGTGACCTCAAGCAAGTTACTCAACCTTTCTGGTCCTTAGTGGCTTCTGTATAAAGAGCTGATGGGACAGGGCAATGTCCAGAGGCCTCGCAGCTCTGCAGCCAGCAAGTCTTGCATGCAGTCCACCAGCGGTGCTAGATGTGCACTTTACAACTCCACTGGTACCATCACAGCAACCACAGGGGAATGATGCTCTTGGAGGGTGTGACGCAGAAGCCTGGTTGTCTAGCTCTGCCCCCATGATAACCCACTCCCCATCCCTCATCCTCCCAAAGAAAAAAGTCAGGGTTGACATCACTGCAGAAATGAATTCTGGATATGAGATTCCCTGGGACCAGCAGCTCACTCAGAGGCTCCAGGAAGGGCTATGATGAGAAGAGACACCCCTTACACATGCTCCAGGAACTCCTCAGGATTCCTAGACTTGTCTGAAGAGCCTCTGGGGCAGGCTGACAAGATGGTGAATGTCAGACAGGAAAGAAAAGGGTTCAAAAGCCAAAGGCTAATTGGGTTGAGATAAATAAACTCTGACTGCAGGAGACCCCTACAGAATGCCACTGCCCTGAGGTAGAGATAAGCCTGGGAAACAAGAAAGCATCTGGGACTGGAGTCAGAGCCACATGGCGAGCCAAAAATGGCCATTAGTGAGTACTGAGTATGTGTTCTGAGGTGTTCTCACAAAAGCACCATTAAAGCTATACAACCACTATCTTTACTTTTAGAAGGATGTTTCCGTTAGGAATATATTCACAGGCAAATCAGAAAACTGGATCAACAGTGGCTTAAACAAATAAGGTTTGTCTTTTTTTTTTTTTTTTTTGCTTTTGTTGTTTTTGCACATGGGGGAAGGTCTGGAGACAGAGGGCTCTTAGCATTGGTCGGGCAGTTTTGACCATGGCATCAGACACCCAAGTAACACTGGGTTTTCTTCTCTGCCATCCTTACCAGTTGCCATATTGCCTCATATTTGTTGCCTCATGGTTGGAATGTGGCTGCTGTCAGTCTGGCTATCACATCCACTATCAAGACACTCTTATCTGAAAGGGATTGAATAGGCAAGTAAAACCAGGATATTGACTCATTGAAATACAGCCTTGAAGAAACAATTCACACCAAAGACAAAGAGCTGAAGCAGCACCTTCAGTCCAAGTTTCTGAGCTGATTGGTCACTGATTCTGAAACCTCCAAAGATGTTTTATATCTCACCTAATAAAATTCCTATAAAAGTCAGGAAAATTGCTTTTTAATTATTAAAAAGAATAAACATTTGGCAACAGGGCTGTTCTACAGACGTGCAGGAAGCACAGGTTTTGTGGTAGAATTGTGGGGTCAGGGTTCTGGTTTAATAACCTGAGTTTCAGGTTATTAAAAATTGGACTAGGTTTTCAGACAAGGTCTGCACCAAATATATATAAAACTGCCAATGTTCTTATCGATCACTAACTTGCTCTTTGACCTCAAAAATGTTACCCAGTCTCTCTGAGTTTCCATTTCTTCATCTATAAATTGAGGGGGAGGAATTGCTTTCTTTATAGTGCTCAAGAATTAAATACCTTTTTTTCTTCTAGTTTATTTATTTATTTTTGGCTGCACGGCGTCTTCATGGCTGCATGAGGGTTTTCTCTAGTTGTGGCGAGCTGGGGCTGCCCTCTGGTTGAGGTGCATGAGCTTCTTATTGCAGTGGCTTCTCTCGTTGAGGCAAGTATTGGCTCCAAAGTGTGTGGGTTTTAATTGTTGTGGTGCATGGGCAAAGTTGCTCCGAGCCACATGGAATCTGCCCTGCCCAGGGATCGAACCTATGTCCTCTGCACAGACAGGTGGATTCTTAACCACTAGACCACAAGGGAAGTCCTTAAATAAGTTAATACATGTAAAGTGCTTTCATTAGTTCCATTGTGTATGTAGTACTCAGTAAATGTCAGCATTTACACACACACACACACACACCACAATAAGCATCCATGTGTGTCTCAACAACATCCCAGAATTTTTCTCTATCAGAACCTTGAAGTATATCACAAATGCCCTACTTTAGATGAGAAAAGAGATGGGAAGCAGCTGTGTGATCCCCTGAGCGCTCAGAGCTACTGGGTGGCTAAAGTAGGCTAGAGAAAAACCCAGGCATACACCCTACCAGAAGGCACCTGAGTGACCAGTGAGTATCTATCCCTAAAAATTCCCTGTAACCTGGTTTCCCAAAACATTCCGTAGAGATAAACATTGGCCAGGAGCATAGCGCTCTAAGAGCTGCTTGCTTATATTTGCTTCATATTTTGGGCTTCTGTGTAATATTTTGTTTTAGGGAGAAAGAGTTCAGCAGCTGAAAAATAAACAAAAGGAATAAGCCACAGAAGTGTCAAGTCACTGGCTTCTCCCCTCCTCCTAACTTTCCTTTTCTGGAAAGTGAGACTCAGAAGGAAGAGGCCATGTAGTTTGATGTCAAGGACAGCCCCAGAGGCTGTCTTCCAGCTGCCGTCTCTCCAAGACCCGCATCCCCCTCTGCTTGGGAGTGCCCATAGAGTATTTCACCCTGAGTTTGATTTGGAGAAATTAGACCATTTTAAACTTCCCCACAGACTGGACTCACTGTGCACCTGTCCTAAACAACCATGAAAACAACTGCAAATACCAAACTCATGACCTCACATGCTGGCATCCTTCGGTGGGTGGACGCATGCCACTTTGAAAAATGCTCTGCATTCGTGGAATGCTAATAAAATGTGTGCGAGAAACTGCATTTTAAAAGCATCCTGGGAGACTGAGATTGCTCCTTTAAGAAACCCTAGGAGAAATCCTTTGATGGAGTAGGAGTGGGGAAAAGCCTTTAACAATGGAATAAAAATCACTCATTTGAGTCTTATAAATCCAGACTGTGCTATACGGCGCTTCCTTGGAGCATATTGCTCCTTATGTGTGCAGCATATGCCTGAATGCTCAGAGATAAATCAGCAGGATAACCATGGCTGAAAAGCCACAGCTCCGCCTCCCTACCAGCCCCCTCTCACCTACTTACTCCCCACCTCTCCTGGCCGTCACAAAAGAAAACTACTTCCACCCCTAAAATATCTAAGTAAATGAGGCCAGGGTGATTTGAAGCAAGGAGAACAGACTGGTGACAAGGAGATCTGCGTTCAAGCACTTTGACTTTTAGGCGGCCCATCCTATTACCTCTCTGAGACTCGGTGTCTTCATCTGTAAAGCAGAAATAATATCTGCTCAACTGAATTTAGGGAACACTTTGGGGAAGCAAATTAGATGATGAATGTAAAAGCATTTATCAGAAGGGTGCCAGCTCAGAAGGAGAAGAGAACACAGGCCTCAGAATGAAGCTGCCCTCTCTTCTCCCGCCCCCTTACAAGCAGTCAGCCACTAAGTCCTACAGAATCTACTCAGTTAAATGCTCTCTATGTGTTATCTCCTCTTCTCCACCTCTATGGCATGGCCCTAACTCAGGTTCACCTCAGCTCTCACCTGTATTACTAAAACAGCCTCCTTGCTAGCCTCCCAGTATCAAGATGCATGCACAGTGCAGTGAAGGTGAATTTTCTAAAATGTAACTCTCTCTCCCTTTTTTTTTTGGTTATGTGGGACTTTAGTTCTCTGGGCAGGAATCAAACATACATCCTCTGCATTGGAAGCTCAAAGTCTTAACCACTAGACCACCAGAGAAGGCCCTAATAAGTAACTTTACATAGCTCTGCTTTCTCACAAGAGGAAAGATTTAGCTCCTGTGGAAGGCTTGGTAGAGGCTTCAAGATTCATCTCGCCCACTTTCCAACCGTTCTGTGGCCAGAAACATGGCAGACTGGGTACTTGCTCTTAAATTTTCCATTCAGCTCATAGTTCACTGGCCAAAGCAAGTCAGGGGGCCTGGGAACGACCTGCTGATTCTTCTCTTCAGGGAGCAATGAGTAGCTACTATGGGTGGCGCATAGAATGAGGAACAAAATGAGAAGTGGATTCAAACCCTGCTCCCCACCCCCCAACCTGAAAGTGAAAGTCACTCAGCCATTTCCAACTCTTTGCGACCCCATGGACTGTATAGTCCATGGAATTCTCCAGGCCAGAATACTGGAATGGATAGCCTTTCCCTTCTCCAGGGAATCTTCCCAACCCAGGGATTGATCTCAGGTCTCCCGCATTGCAGGCAGATTGTTTACCAGCTGAGCTACAAGGGAATCCCAGGAATACTAGAGTGGGTAGCCTATCACTTCTCCAGCCGATCTTCCTGATCCAGGAATAGAACCGGGGTCTCCTGCATTGCAGGCAGATTCTTTACCAACTGAGCTACCAGGGTGTGACTAACTAACAAGTCACTCAACCCTCAGAGCTTCAGTCTCCCTATTTACAAAAATAAAACAGGGCAACATAACCTTGACTTAAGGATTGGATGAGATCATGTATATAAACACCAGGTCGATATCTGGCACATAGTAGAAACTTAATATATGACAGCCTTTGTTACACTGGGCTGCTGTTTCCCTTGTTGATGGCTGAGAGAGTGGCTTCTCGGTGAGGTCCACGGTGTGCCACCAGTCCATAAACCCTGTCATCTACCTGCCACAGAGTAAGGGGTTTGCCCCAGATGTAAACACAGTCTTCCTCTCCCTGAGAGCAGGGACTCGGCCCACCGTCCCCGGCTCCCACCCAGGGCAGGGCAGGGATGCAGGCAGGAGGGGCTCAGCCTTGCCTCCCCGCAGAGAGGGCCCAGAGAAAGTGATGGTGATGTGACAAGTCTCCACGGAGCTGGTGGTGGAGGAATCAACCTCCTGATCTTTTCATTTAACTTCTTATTTTCCCTTTGGTTTCAGCTTCTCTGCAGGGTCTGGCTCTTATCACTGGACAGATGATGTTTGGGCCCCAGGTTCCTTGACCTCTCAAGGACCCTGCAAATCTATTAACTTATCAGAACTCTGTGTTCCAAGCCAGATGAATGTGCCGTGGAGACAAGGAAGCAGCCTGGATCTAGGAGGAAGGCTGGAGACCAAAGTGAGGACCGGGAGCTGTGCCTGGGTGCAGGAAGGACTTGGGCTCCTCAGACCAACTCAGCAGTCCCCACAGCCCTCCAAAGGCCCCTGCCGCCTCCTGCCCCCTCGTCCCAGGTTCCTTGCTAGAAGCAGAGCCAGTACTGAACAGCTGAAATGTACAAATCTTCTTGAAGACAGAAAAACCCTCGATAAGGGACAGGGCTATTCCTTTATCATCAGTATCGTTTTTATGTGGGAGATGGGATGCAGAGACTGTCGCTGAGCACTGAACACTCATGAGGAACCAGACACCAAACTCAATCCTAGAGTATCCATCTCACCCTCTCACAAGTGGACACAAGTGGCATCTTTTCTTCTTGAACTTATAGAGGAAGAGATGGAATCCCATAGACACTGGGTGACTTGCCAGCGCCTCGGAACTTCCACAAAGCTGAGGCAGAGCTCGCAGACGGTTGTGTGCATCTCTAAAGCCCACCTCTCTTTTCAAGACTCCTCTGTGCGTGTGTGTGTGTGTGTGCTCACTCAGTTGTGTCCCACTCTTGCGATCCCATGGACTGTAACCCACCAGGCTTCTCTGTCCATGGGTTTTCCAGGCAAGAATACTGGAGTGGATAGCCATTTCCTTTCTATTCAAAACCCCTAGGTGTGCAAAGAGTAAGCACCAAAGCAGAAGCCCAGGAAAAACCTGAACTTGCTCAAAATGAGGTCAGGAGGCAGATCTGTGGTGAAGACTCAAAGGAGGGTCCCCAGAGAGGCCACTTCTGCACTTGCACTTAACCCAGAGCCCCTTCCTGCCAACTTGGAACTAAGGGGACCTGCCCTGGTCTCAGGGGACCCCAGCCTCCAGGTGCCACCCACCACCAGGATGGAGCAAGTACTTTGGAATCTAGAGGGCTGGTTGAACTGAACTTATTAAGATGTAATTTTCAAACCATACACCTGACACATTTAAATGATGCAAGTCAGCGGGTTCCAAATTGCTCAACCATCACCACGATCCATTTTAGAACATTTCCATTGTCTCTAAAAGTGACCAGTCTGGAGAAGGAAATGACCACCAACTCCAGTATTCTTGCCTGGAGAGTCCCATGGACAGAGAAGGCTGGTGGGCTACAGTCCATGGGGTTGCAATGAGTCGGACACGCCTGAGTGACTAACACAGCCATGCACATGCTTTAATCATCATACAACCTGCAACCCACACACTTCCCCCAGTCCTAGACTGCCACTAATCTACATTTAGTCTCTATAAATATGCTAATTCTGGACATTTCATAAAAGTTGGACTCATATAATGTGTGGTCCTTTGTAACCAGCTTCTTTCATTTGGCATAAAGTCTTCAAAGTTCCTCTGTCCATATGCCATGCATGCAGTTGTGGCAGGCATCAGTACATTATTCCTTTTCATGTCCAAATAATATACCACTGTATGGATATGCCATATTTTATTTATCCATTCATCAGCTGATGGACATATGAGTTGTTTCTATTGCTTGGGTATTATGAATAATGTTTTATGAGCATTCATGAACAAGTTTTTGTGTGGACATAAATTATTATTAACTTGCAAGAGTTCTTTTTATATTCTAGATAAAAGTTCATTAAAGATCAATGATTTGCAAATCTGTTCTCCCATTCCATAGATCATCTTACACCTCCTCAAAGGCATCCTACAAGCAAAAGTTTTTAATTTAAAAGAAGTTTAATTAATCTATTTTGTCATTTGTGTTTTCAGTTTATATCTAAGAAGGCTTTGCCTAACTTGAGAGCATGAGTATTTACTACTGTATTTTAGTCTAAGATTTGTATAGTTTTGGTTTACATTCGAGTCTGTGATCCATTTTGAGATCATGCTCTATGATGTGAAGAAGAGATACACCTTTGACTTGTTGTTGTTGTTTTTCAGCTTCTCAGTTGTGTCTGACTCTTTGCGACCCCATAAACTGCAGCTTGCCAGGCTTCCCTGTCCTTCACCATCTTCTGGAGCTTACTCAGACTCATGTCCATTGAGTCAGTGATGCCATCCAACCATCTCATCCTCTGTCATCCCCTTCTCCTCCTGCCTGCCTTTGTGCTTTTTGCATGGTCGTATTTGGGCTTCCTATGTGGCTCAGAGGGTAAAGAATCCTCCTGCATTGCAGGAGACATGAACTTGATCCCTTGGTTATGAAGATCCTCTGGAGAAGGGAATGGCTTCCCACTGTAGTATTCTTGCCTGGAGAATTCCATGGACAGAGGAGCCTGTCAAGCTGAGTCTGTGGTGTCGCAATGAGTCAGACATGACTGAAATCATATGCTCACACACACACATATTAATTAATAATGATTTCAGTTTAGGGGCTGAGCAAAGTAGTGGGAAAACTGGGGCTTATGGCAACACAGGTAGTCTGCCCTTCACAGTCCTTGAACTACTGTTGTGTCTGTATTGGGCAGAGGCTCAGGAGGTCAAGGTGAAATCCTTAGCCACTATTGTTTATTTAATGCCACATGGTTGGGCTACCAGGCTCAGCATCCAGACCACACTGGAAGGGGGAAATATTCTGAGAACGACACAATAGCCATCACAAAACACTAAATCTTCTTTACTATTTAAGTATACTGACCCAATTTGCTCATAATTCTGATAGACTTCAGTATCCATTAGAATGCTTTGTGGTACATGTAAAAGAATAGAATTATGCAACCAAAATGGCATAGACGATAAAGGCCATAACATCACACATAATGCAAATCAGAGGTAGATGTTTCCATGCGAACCAACCAGTTCGGCAATCTCATCACGAGCCTGAGACTTCTCATCTGTCCACTCTGTCATCTTCACATAGAGGAAATGCCATCCTCAGAGCATTAGGACATCTGTGGCAACTGTCTTCACATGACATGTCCAAAGGCAAGGAGAGAAGAATTACCATCTTGGGTTATTTGTTCAAGACCAGAAGCATCCACATGGACTTTTCCTGGCATCTCATTCTTTGGAACAACCACATGGCCCTACCAAACTCAGCATCCAGCAAGAGAGCAGAATTTCCATGAGTTTTTGCTGGGGGAGGAGGGTCACCTTTGGAGGTGGGAGGATGACCCATGAGCACAAACCAGTCAGTGCTGCCCCCAGGGAATAAGCAGGATGATGATGGCTATTTAGGAAATGGCAATGTTATTCACTTTTACGTGACTTCTAAGCCCAGGGCCATGAGAAACACAGATAAAAACACCCCCTCCTACATCTGTAGCCTTTCATGTTCACACAGGAATTCACATCCATTCTCTCATTCTGGTCCCTGGGGACCCAGGAAGCAGGAAGTATCAGGGATTCTTTTTGTGCATTTCACATACGAGAAAGCCGAGACTCTGACATTTTAGTGGGGTCCTTATCAGCCAGAGATAGCTCACCCCAAGTCCAAGGCTATCAGCCCCATTCCAGGCTTCAGATGGGCAGGCACACCCATCACTCAAGTCCTTCCAAGTGAGGCTCATGCATGAACATACGGGCAAGGGTTAGCAGACTCTTATCTGAAATTACATACTGTTCCTCTTTAAACTTAACATCCTTGTCTTCAAAATATTTCAGGCTGAAAGTAGATGTGGTGTATATACAGTGGAATATGATGACTCAGCCATAAAAAGAATGAAACGTCACTGTCTGCAGCAACATGGATGGACTTGGAGGGCATTATACTGAGTGAGATATCAGACAGAGAAAGATAAATATTCTGTGAGATCGTTTATATGTGGCACCAAAAAATATAACTAGTGAATATAGTTTAAAAAAAAACAGACTCACAGATATAGAAGACAAACAAGTGGTTAAACGTAGGAGGGTGGGCATTACAGGGATGGAGGGTGGTGGTACAAACTATTGGGCGTAAGATAGGCTCAGGGATATATTTTATTACATGCAGAATACAACCAATATTTTGTCATAACTGTAAATGGAAATGAAAGTGAAAGTGTTAGTCACTCAGTTGTGTCCAACTCTGCAACCCCATAAACTGCAGCCCGCCAGACTCTTCTGTCCATGGAATTCTCCAGGCAAGAATACTGGAGTGGGCAACCATGCCTTTCTCCAGGGGATCTTCCCACCCAGGGATTGAACCTGGGTCTCCCTCACCGGCAGGCGGATTCTTTCCCTACTGAGACACCAAAGAACTGTAAATGGAAAATAACCTTAACCCACAAAGATCTATTATATAACACAAGGAATTCAGCTTAGTATTCTGTAATAACCTAAATGGGGAAAGAATTTGAAAAGAATACATACATTTGTATGTATGACTGAACCACTTAGCTGTGCATCTGAAACTGACATAACATTGTTAATCAACTATTGCCCAATATAAGATAAAAATTTCAAAAATAAAAAACAAAAATTGAATAAAAAAATTTAATTAAAAAAGAGAAACACCTTAAAAAACCAGTAGATAACAAAACAAGAAAAAAAAAATCAGGTTGAACAGTAAGCTCCGGGTAATACATGGAGGTCTTTGGAGCCATCTCGTCTGATTTGCAGGCAGGGTAAGCATGCGGGTCTCATCTAGGTGGCTTTGACATCATCTGCAGAGTTAATGGAGAAACAAAGCCATCACAGCTTCAGGCATCTGAGGAAGTGAGCAGAAGCCAACAGCACCCTCCAGCTCGGAGCATGAAATATTTATCACCCATTTTAATGGACCACGGCTGCCCTGATCCAGGGAGGCCTGGAGCGGCCGAAGGTTAAGACACTCAAACAACAGCAACTCTGTGTCTGAAGAGTTGTTTCAGGCTCGACTTGCACCTGGTTGCTGGGAAGAAGCTTTTTTAGAGACAGAGCTGGTTTCAGTTGTCTACAGAGAGGTTTTTATTGAACCAGAGCTCTAAACACGCTTTATGTGCTTATTCATTTTGTGAATTCTTGCCAGCCAGCGGTGGGTTCGGGGGCTCTAAGGTGGAATTCGTCTGGCCTTTTCTGGATTGCCCCCCCAAGCCCTGAGCCCTTTCCATGCTCTCTGCTGCCCCGCCCTTTGTCAGGACCATGTCAAGTAACCATCCTCCGGAGACGTAAAACATCACGAGAGTTGGACATTTTCTCCCTCCAAACCCAGCCCTTTGCTCTTGGGTCTCAGTGCTTCAGGGTTCATCTTCTTGCCTCTGATGCTGCTCCCCGTCTGACCAGAAAATGTTTCTGTTGCTTGAAACTATCCAGTGTGTGGTCATTTGTTACAGCAACTCTAAGAAACCAACACATCATCTAAGTTGACCAACATCTCAAATTCTAGTATAAAGACCCCTTGCTCCAGCAGGACTATGTCACACATTCATTCCGTAGGTCTCTGCAGAAAGATTACTTTATAGATTGTAGCTACTGGCACTGGAGATGGGGCAGTGGGCAAGCTGGCCTTAGTCTATGCCATCCAGGGAGCTTACATTCAATGGAGAGGGTGACAGAAGATCAACAATTGAATAAGTAAAAATACATTATCAGAGAGTGATAAGGAAAAGAAAGGAAAGGAAAGTGAAGTTGCTCAGTCGTGTTCAACTCTTTGTGACCCATGCACTGCAGCCTCCCAGGCTCCTCCATCCATGGGATTTTCCAGGCAAGAGGACTGGAGTAGGTTGCCATTTCCTTCTAAGGACCTTGAAGAAAATATAAAACAAGGAGATACAGAGTCCCTGGGGAGATAACCTAGACTGGGTGGTCAAGAAAAGCCTGGCTGAAAAGATGACCATTCAAAAAAACGAAAAGATGACCATTCAGCTGAGATTTAAGTGATTAAAAACTAGACCATAAAGAAGGCAGAGTGCCAAAGAATTGATGCTTTCGAACTGTGGTGCTGGAGAAGACTCCTGAGAGTTCCTTGGACAGCAAGGAGATCAAACCAGTCAATCCTAAAGGAAATCAACCCTGAATACTTATTGAAAGGACTGATGCTGAAACTGAAGCTCCGATACTTTGACCACCTGATTTGAAGAGCTGACTCCTTTGAAAAGACCCTGATGCTGGGGAAGACTGAAGACAGAAGGAGAAGTGGGTGACAGAGGATGAGGTTATTGGATAGCATCACCGATTCATTGGACATGAACTTGGGCAAACTCCAGGAGATGGTGAGGGACAGAGAAGCCTGGCATGCTGAAGTCCATGGGGTCGCAAAGAGTCGGACACAACTTGGCAACTGAACAACAACAAATAGATGACTTAAAAACCACCAAAAAAGGAGGAGGGAAAAGTTTTCCTGCAAAGGGATGTGCAAGACCCTGAAGCAGGGGCGAGCTGCAGAGAACAAGGGCGGTACAGCTGGAGCAGAGAGTGGGGGGAGGGGAGGGGGGAGGGAGAATGTCACGCAGTTGCAGAACACTGGGGCCTTGGTCTAGGTTCTCTGAGATGGAGATCAGCATGCAAGGGGATTCTTCAGAGGGTGCTCTCAGGATCACAGCTTGGAAGGGAGAGGAAAGGAAACAGGATTCTAGGAGAGAGAAGTTGGGCTGCATGCGATGTGGTTCACACTCAGCTGAACTCCTCAGGGAACTCTGGAGCTGAAAGGTCCTGCAGAGTTGTCCTGCCTGAAGGACAGGGAACCAGGCCCGATCCTCTGCACTGCCCAGCTGATCCCAAGGTGGATAGTGTGACCATGTCTAAGGGGACTCTCTTCATTTCTGGGAAGCCACAAGCTGCCAGCACTCCCAGCAGCTGGGAGATGGTCTGCTCAGTCCTGAAGGAGGACCACACATCGCAGCATCCACTACAGGCCTTGGCAAGGAGTCTGGGTTTTACAAGTTCGTGTGGAAATCACAGCTCAGAGAGGGCAATGAGTTTCGTGAAGTCACACAGCAGGCTGGGGGCAGAACCAAGTTTAAGTACTTTGCTTCATAGATCAGTCTTCCTTCCGTTACTCCTCATCCCTTCCAAGGGCCACAATGTACTAGTTTGCTTCATGCTCTGATGTGCAGAGCTTCCCAGGGCAAGGCCACTTTAAGTCCTTGAAAGTAGCTGTTTCTAAGGAGCCATTTGATCTCTCCTCCTTTAGACACTATGAACCCTGGAGATGCATTGTGTGTACATCAACCCATGTGTGCCAACACACGTGTGCCTACACACGCAGATGTGTCCACACAGAAATGCACACATATATACACCTGATAACAGAGGATTTCCCTGAATTTCTGTATCTTTGGTGAAGTGAATTATCCAGCCTTCCCTCAGTGTAGACGGTTTATTACGCCCCACGACGATCATTGAGAAAGGTGTTTTGAAAAAAACCACGTGAAGACTGATCACCTGCTGTGTGTGATTTCTTCTCTTCTTAGCAAATAACACTTTCCCAAAGCCCAAGGCACTCAGAGAAGATGTCACCTTCCTAAGAAACAAAGGCATCTTCCACACATTTTGGATTTCAATTTACCAGCCACGGCCAGTGACCGACTTCAGATCCTAACAGCACTCCCACTTCCATAAGCTGTGGAGGGCTCCGGTCAACGCAAGGTTGATGCCTCCCAGGGCCTGGAAGCAGATCAGACCAGCGTCAAGTGGCCTCTCAGAAGAGCAGAAAGGCTGCGTTAGAGCTCACCTCCACTCTCCAGATTGCTGTGATTCTTCAAGCTTATCCCTTAATTTTATTTTAAAAGGAAAACACACACATGCTTAGAGTTGATTTCACCACCTTGCCCAGATTCTCAAGTGAGGCAAGCAGACGGTGGTGGCCGCTTGTGTAATCAGATGGTGGAGGCAACTTATGTAATCGATATGCTCTAAACATAGAGGCCGAGAACTGACTTCTCCAGCCGCAAGGTGGAAATAAGGACCCTGGGTTCACCATTGTCCTGGGGACCAAGGATGCTGTACAAAAGTGCCTCTCAGACTCAAAGCAGAATGCCTCTTTCAGGATCTACCACTAGGAGCCACAGGTGGGACAAAACCTGGGCTGTTCCAACAGGTCACAGGCAGGAGGGACAGCTACACCCCTGTGACCCCCACTTGTGTGTTCACCATCAAGCACCATCCAACCTTTTTTCAACACTCAGTTCTGCCATGGGTTAGCTGAGTGACTCCTTTCTCCATCCTCTGTGTATTCATCCTCTACAAAATGCCACACCTCTCCAAGTTCTGCGGTTGGGATTGAAGGCATTAAAGGCTCAGTACTGGAGAGGTGACCATATTCTTGATGAGGGGTCTCAAGTCTAACACTTACCTCCAGCCCGGCCAGCTCAGGGACTCCCACCTGGGCTCAGACTTCCTCTGATGCTACCATCTCTCTCAGGAATGCCAAAGCCATCCATCAAAGGCCAAATTCCAGCCCATGGGTTCCCTACTCAAAAGTGCTACCCTCTCTCAGAAATGTGAACAAAGATCTCTCCTTGGAATCAGAACCACACAGCATTGTGGACTTCCATGATGGCTCAGAGGGTAAAGAATCCCCCTGCAATGCAGGAGACCAGGGTTTGATCCCTGGGTTAGGAAGATTCTGCGGAAAAGAGAATGGCAACCCACTCCAGTATTTTTGCATGGAAAATTCCATGGACAGAGAAGCCTGGTGGGCTAAAGTCCATGGGTTTGCAAAACTCAGACACGATTGAATGACTAACATTTTCATGTTTCAGCATTGTGGGCAAGAGTATAGAATCAACCAGAGTCAGACTACCTGGGTTCACATCCCAGCTCCATCACTCAACAGTTGAGTGACTTTGGACAAGTCTGTTTTCCTCTCTGTACTTGATGTGCATGAGAAAGACAAAGGTGTCTACTTCACAGGGCTTTCTGTGTCGATAGTTGTGAGAGCGGTAGTGGACACATTGCAAATCCACAGTAAACTTTAGTGATTCTGAGTGTTATAATTATCCAAAATCTTCTATTATGCAGTCCCAAGTGCTAACCATGTAGCTGAATCTGAGACAAAGTGAAGGCAGGTGTTTATTCGTGAGCCTGGGGCAGGGAACCCATCTGCAATCAGCTACATTCCAGGAGGGGCTCAAGGTGCTGGAAAGGAGTCAGTTTTAGACAAGAAAAAGGGATGCCAAGACAGTACCATTTGGTGAGTGGTTGGTGGGGGAAATGGAGCTGGGCTGTGGGGGAGACGTTACAGACGGTCTGCAGGTAGAGTCAAGCATCCTTGATCAACTGCAAGGAGCAAGCAAGCAGCCTGGGTTCTTTTCGGTTGTTTGGCTGCACTGTGAGGCATGTGGGATCTTAGTTCCCTGACCAGGGATTGAACCCCTGCAGTGGAAGCATGGAGTCTTAACCACTAGACCGCCAGGAAAGTCCCAGGTGGGGCAGTTTTAAAAGGGAAGGATAGCTTGTTCAGTGTTTAGCGTGAAAGACTGTGACAGCCATCCATTTCTCACCCCCTCCCTCATTCCCACTTTCTGAGGACGAGGTCTGATGTGGAACCTGTCCTCCATCTAGCCTGTAGCAATGCTGTGGGGGAGGACGGGGAAGGGGCCTCCTCAGTTCTGCAGCCACCGGCACCTGTGCTCCGCACACTCATTCCTAACTCCACGCAGGATTTCCAAACGGGAGGGCAGACATTCAGTTCTCCTCAAGCCTGACACCAATCCACCCAAGGCTGGTACTAGACATTTGGGAAATGTTTTGTATAGGGACTTCCCTTCTGAAATACATTCTGCAGGGCTTCCCTGGTACCTCTGTGGTAAAGAACCCATCTGCCAATGCAGGAAACATGGGTTCGATCCCTGATCTGGGAAGATCCCACGTGCCTTGGAGCGGCTAACCCTGTGTGCCACAACTACTGGGTCCACACGCCGCAGCCACTCCCTGCGCTGGAGCCTGTGCTCCACGAGAGAGGCCGCTGCAGTGAGAGGCCCACGCACTGCAAGCAGAGGAAACACAGCCCAGCAGCACAGCCCAAAATAATAAATTATTGTTAAAAATGCATTTTGCAAAGTCAGAAGCTTATGGTCAAGCTGACCTGGGGCAAAGAGGATGTGAGTAGAGATGCCCCTCTGGCCAAATTGAGTGACTCCAAAGGGCACACACTTGCAGGGGGCAGGGGAGGCTAGGGCAATGTTCCAGCTTTTTATGAGTGAAAAGCTTCCCTTGGCTTCAGCCTAGCTCTGCAGGAGTAGAGGATGTCCAGAGGCCTTTGGAGGCTACAGACCTGGGTGCAGCACACAGATACCAGCTCACACCCACCCCAAAACCAGGACACATACCACCTGCTGGACAGCATCTGCAGGTGCCTCCCCGATGAGGCCACCCTGCCAGGGCCAGTGTTACGAGTGGGGCAGATACGGGCCTTCAAGACTAGCAGGTGGGTGAGGGCAAGGACTTCCAGGGAAGCTCACAGCACGGCTTCAACAGGGCAGGGCCCAAGTGCTCACATGGTTGTGAATAAGAGGCCCCTCCCTCCACTGCTCCAGGACTCAGAGATGAGATCCACAATTTCTGCTCAACTCATCTAAGTTACTGCATGGCTACAATGTGAGTTGCATCTTATTAGAGCTGGCAACTTTGTGCAGTGCACAGCCTGAACAACTGTATATAGCAGCCCTGGATGGAGAGTTTCCTCTACTGAGATGAGGGTGAAAGCTATGGAGGAAAATCAGATCAGTAATTAAAGAAAAAGAAGGCAACAAAGTTCATTCTCATGGTCATCCCTCTTTAATTTATTCATTTATTGTTCACTGATTCCATAACTCAAACCCTATATTGAGCTCTTACTTAAGTCCAAGCTCTGAAGCAAGGGCTAGAGTCCCAGAGACAACCCCATCAAGTTCCTGTCCTGGAGGAGACTGTAGTCACATGACACGAGAGAAGGTCTTTTGCAGAGAATGTTCACCTGACATCCTTGCCCTTTGCTTATAGTCATGAAACAAACACACTGAGAGCTCCTTTCTGCTGCAGATGTCACAACAGAGACACGATCTCAAGAGTCAGGAGCTGGTAGTTGGGACAGGAGCCAGACAAGGACCAAAGTGGCTGCCACAGTGTGGGAGAGGTGATGCACCCCCTCCCCCTGCAGCCCAAGCATAGGTGCACTCTCGCCTATTCTTCCAGAAAGTTCTCCTCTGATGACCCCCTCACCCTGTGGCTGGATTCACAGACTTTTTATGCTCTGTAGTTCTCTACTCTGCTTCTCATATCACCCGAACAGTGCCATGATCACCTACCTGCCCAAACCCAACCCTTTCTACACTGTGAGCTGCTTGGGATAAAAGACCTTTTCTCATACCTCTTCAAAGTTCAGTGTCTTGCATGGTAGATATTTGGGAAATGTTGATGGACTGTATGAATGTCTACATGCTGCATGCAGGAATGATGTGGTTTCCAAAAACATCACTACAAAAGAGAAGAAACCTGACTGTAATTCCTGACCCTTCCAAATTGCCCTCCCTGTAGTTAGGTGTGGCTAATCTTTGTCTCTCTCTCAGCCTGAACACAGAGGTATTTTTATTCACACATCTATGACGTCTTCCCACCCATGCAGGAGCTGTTTCATGTAAGCACCCCCTTTCCAGCAACACACTCCTGCCAGGCCAAACGCATTCCTTCGTCCCAGGAATGTGCCTCTTATCACTGCCCCATCAGTCAGTCAGGCTGACCCAGCAGTAGGCTCGTGCAATAACCAGAGCCTTGTGCAGTTCCAAAAGAGAAGCTGATGGAGGGTGGTGTGGGCCTTGAGTCTAAGCTCAGGGCTCATGGTCCCTGGAGATGCAGAGTTTCTGGAACAAAGGCTTGAGTCTCACACAGCTCACCATGTGAAGGGTACCCTGAAAACCTGCTGCCTAATAATGTCCATTCCCCTGCCTCCTAAATCCTGGGCCTTGATCTGACCTGGTAACAGTGGGCATGGTGTTGTGGGAACGCTATTCTTCAGCCAAGTGGTGCTCTGTCTTGGGCCATCTGGGCTTAAGTGTCCTTCATGCCACTGTTCCCCCCAAGTTCCTTACACTATTAAGACTCTGCAGGGGGCTTCCCTGGTGGCTCAGTGGTAGAAAATCTACTGCCAATGCAGGAGACACGGGTTCAATCCCTGGTCCGGGAGGATCCCACATGCTGTTGCACAACCAAGTCCATGAGCCACAACTACGCTGTGCTCCAGAGCCCGGGAACCACAATCAGGGAAGCCCTCGCTCCCTAGCGGAGAAGACAATGGCACCCCACTCCAGTACTCTTGCCTGGAGAATCCCATGGACGGAGGAGCCTGGTAGGCTGCAGTCCATGGGGTCGCTAAGAGTCGAACATGACTGAGCGACTTCACTTTCACTTTTCACTTTCATACATTGGAGAAGGAAGTGGCAACCCACTCCAGTGTTCTTGTCTGGAGAATCTCAGGGATGGGGGAGCCTGGTGGGCTGCCATCTGTGGGGTCGCACAGTCAGACAAGACCGACACAACTTAGCAGCAGCAGCAGCAGCAGCAGCAGCTCGCTCCCTAGAGCCCATGATCCGTAACAAGAGAAGCGTCTGCAATGAGAAGCCCACACACTGCATCTGGAGAGTGGCAACCGCTCACTGCCTATGCAACAATGAGGAGAAGTCAATGCAGAAAAGCCCGCACAGCCAAAGCATAAAACAAATAAATAACATTTTTAATTAAAAAAAAGACTCTGCAGGTAGACACCTTACCCTCATCCTGCCCGTAAGGCATCATGGGGCCTCAACACAGTCCCTTCCTCTCTTCGAGCTTCCCTTCACTTTCCCAGCCACCTCCTATCCAGGGCAGGAACCCACTCTGCCAATTCTCTGACAAGCACCCTATCTGCCTGAGCCTGCACAAGCCCAGGGACAGGGGACTCACTTGCTCACAGGCAGCCTGGCTCATCGTCAGAGCCCTCTAAGACTGCAGCACCCCCAAGCGGGGTCTGGGCCAGCCACCACCGTGCAGTCCCCAGCATCACCATCCCCCTTGGGTTCTTCCCCACATGGACTGGTGGCTTCTACCATCTCGTTCACGATTCCTCTTGGACAAGCTCTCGTTTCCCCTCTCCTTAGAATTCAGTTCCAGCAACTTCTTACCCAGAAGCCTTCTGAGCCCCCACCACTGCCGGGCAGGCTTAGGGCTATTTTCTCTGTTGTGCCCAGACTATCCTGTTTTCTGTCACCACCCACAGGGAGTTGAGAGAGCCTGTTCAGTGTCAGTCATCCCAACCCTCTCTGAGCATCTTGTTAACCATAAATATTTGCTCAAGTTGTTATTGTTGTTCAGTTGCTCAGTCATGTTGGACTCTTCCCCACCCCATGTCACTCACTTCTCCTCCTATCTTCTATCTTTCCGAGCATCAGGGTCTTTTCTAGTGAGTCAGTTCTTCACATCAGGTGGCCAAAGTATTGGAGCTTCAGCGTCAACATCAGTCCTTCCAATGAATATTCAGGGTTGATTTCCTTTAGGATTTCCTTTAGGTTGGATCTCCTTGCAGTCCAAGGGACTCTCAAGAGTCTTTTCCAACACCACAGTTCAAAAGCATCAATTCTTCCATGCTCAGCCTTCTTTATGGTCCAACTCTCACATTCATACATAACTACTGGAAAAACCACAGCTTTGACTACATGGACTTTTGTTGGCAAACTAATGTCTCTGCTTTTTAATATGCTGTCTAGGTAGGTCATAGCTTTTCTTCCAAGGAACAAGCATCTTTAATTTCATGGCTGCAGTCACCATTTGCAGTGATTTTGGAGCCCAAGAAAGTAAAGTCTGTCACTGTTTCCACTGTTTCCCCATCTATTTGCCATGAAGTGATGGGACTGCATGCCATGATCTCTGTTTTCTGAATGTTGAGTTCTAAGCCAGCTTTTTCACTCTCCTCTTTCACCTTCATCAAGAGGTTCTATAGTTCCTCTTTGTTTTCTTCCATAAGGTGGTGTCATCTGCATATCTGAGGTTATTGATATTTCTCACAGCAATCTTGATTCCAGCTTGTTCTTCATCCAGGTGGGCATTTCCCATGATGTACTCTGCATGTAAGTTAAATAAGCAGGGTGACAATATACAGCCTTGACATACTCCTTTTCCAATTTGGGACCAGTCCATTGTTCCATGCCTGATTCAAACTGTTGCTTCTTGACCTGCATACAGATTTCTCAGGCGGCAGGTAAGGTGATCTGTTATTCCCATTTCTTAAAGAATTTTCCACAAGTTGTTGTGATCCACATAAAAGCTTTAGCATAGTCAATGAAGCAGAAGTAGATGTTTTTCTGGAATTGTCTTGCTTTTTCTATGATCCAACCAATGGCTCAAGCAGTAAAGAATCTGCCTGCAATGCAGGAGACCTGGGTTCGATCCCTGGATTAGGAATATCCCACAGAGAAGGAAATCGCAACCTACTTCAGTATTCTTGCTTAGATAACCCCATGGACAGAGGACCCTAGCGGGCTATAGTCCATGGGGTTGCAAAGAGTCAAACACAGCTTAGCACAGCATAGCAACAGATGTTGGCAATTTGATCTTTGGTTCCTCTGCCTTTTCTAAATCCAGCTTGTATACATCTGGAAGTTCTCGGTTCATGTTGC
This sequence comes from Nanger dama, assembly GCA_917880005.1. Taxonomy (NCBI): domain Eukaryota; kingdom Metazoa; phylum Chordata; class Mammalia; order Artiodactyla; family Bovidae; genus Nanger; species Nanger dama. The sequence goes on along the minus strand of CAKJTW010000074.1, from coordinate 4,177,584 downwards.
AAATAAGACTAGAATCCAAACTGGCTGGCTGGGTGCTAGGGACAGTCATAGGCTGGATCAGTTTTTGTACCTCGTGAGCTGGAAAGGAACCTAGGCCAGGTGAGACCTAGTTTCTCCTCCAGGCTCAAGCACTAACTGCATTGACCTTGGGAGAATTGAGCCCACTCTCTGGATCAGAGCTCAGCTCACCTTCCCTGGGAAAGGCCGAACTGGCTCATCTCCAAGGTCCCTTCCTTTGCTGACGCACTCTGTGGATAGAGGCCGTTGGACGAGGTCAAGCACTAACCTTCCTATCTTCCCTTAGCTCAGGGCCAGCTGTGTCCACAAGGAAACAGGCCCCCAGGAGGCGGCTGGATTGCTCTCTCTCCAGACAAGCCTCTAATTGGCCCCACAGTTTAAGACAGAGAAACAGTATTTTTAAAGATGGACACGCCTCCTGTGCCAGCTCGATTACGGGCAGGTTTTCCGTCTCATTTGTTTGCCTCTGAGTGATTTGAGATGTACATTCTGCATCAGCAAACACTTACAAGAAATATGAGAAGAAATAAATTTGCCACAGAAATTATACACCACGCGGCAGTAATTACAAACTGCTGTCCTGAAAGCGGCCTGAGTTGGTTGAAATATGTGAATGCAGAATGCTTAGGAGGAGGAAAGAGGAAAAGGAGGGAAGAAGGGAGAAAGTGTGGGGAGGGCAGTGAGGTGGGAGGCAGTGAAAAGAGACACCATTTGTCATCAAGAAGCGGTGTGTCAAGCACTATGCCAGGCCCCTTCCCAGACTCACCTCATTTCACTCCTGTGAAGTGAGAGCAGTGCTAACTTCAGGTTATAAAGGAGAAGGCGAGATCAAAGGCAGAGAAACAGATATGCCAGTAGTGGAGCAGAGCAATGAGAAATGCATCAAATTGCCCTGTAAAATCTCCAAAAGGCACCGCATGCAGGGGACCAGATACCAGCCAAGAAGAGCAAGGCTGAAATGGGAATTGGCTGGAAGTCTGTGAGCAGATAATTGACACCCACTCACCTCACTTGCTAACTGCCCTTTAAAGCCACACAGGTGTGTGCACGCACGCACACATGTGCATGCGTGCACACGCACACACACACAGACAGAGGATTAAGTTTCCACCTTTTTTTTTTCTCTCTTGTCCTTCAACTGGGTAATTTCTATTGATCCATCTTCATGTTTGTAGATTCTTTCTTCTCTCATCTCCAATCTGCTGCTAAATCTGTTCATTAAACATTTCATTTCTGTTCATTCTTTATAGTTCTAGAATTTCCTTCGAATTCTTCATAGTTTACATTTTTCTGTTAAATTTCTCTGTCTTCTCCCTCAAAATTTCCCTTATGTGAAATTTTTTCCAATTCAGTTCAGTTCAGTTCATTTCAGTCACTCAGTCATGTCCGACTCTTCGCGACCCCATCAATCGCAGCACACCAGGCCTCCCTGTTCATTACCATCTCTCGGAGTTCACTCAGACTCATGTCCATCAAGTCAGTGATGCCATCCAGCCATCTCATCCTTGATCGTCCCCTTCTCCTCCTGCTCCCAGTCCCTCCCAGCATCAGAGTCTTTTCCAATGAGTCAACTCTTCGCATGAGGTGGACAAAGTACTGGAGTTTCAGCTTTAGCATCATTCCTTCCAAAGAAATCCCAGGGTTGATCTCCTTCAGAATGGACTGGTTAGATCTCCTTGAATCCAAGGGACTCTCAAGAGTCTTCTCCAACACCACAGTTCAAAAGCATCAATTCTTCGGCACTCAGCCTTCTTCACAGTCCAACTCTCACATCCACACATGACCACAGGAAAAACCATAGCCTTGACTAGACGGACCTTAGTCGGCAAAGTAATGTCTCAGCTTTTCAATATGCTGTCTAGGTTGGTCATAACTTTTCTTCCAAGGAGTAAGCGTCTTCTAAGTTCATGTCTGCAGTTACACATCTGCAGTGATTTTGGAGCCCCAAAAATAAAGTCTGACACTATTTCCACTGTTTCCCCATCTATTTCCCATGAAGTGATGGGACCAGATGCCATGATCTTCGTTTTCTGAATGTTGAGCTTATTTAAGCCAACTTTTTTGCTCTCCTCTTTCACTTTCATCAAGAGGCTTTTTAGTTCCTCTTCACTTTCTGCCATAAGGGTGGTGTCATCTGCATATCTGAGGTTATTGATATTTCTCCCGGCAAACTTGATTCCAGCTTGTGTTTCTTCCAGTCCAGTCATTTGAAAGACTTTTCCAAAAATATTTAGCAATTGGCACCTTTTGCTGGATATATAAAATAGTACAACACATGGAAAAATGTGTGTTGGCCTCTTACAAAGTTAAAAATGTATTGCCCTAAAAAAATAAAATAATAAAGTCTTTGCAAATTGCAACATATGCACTCTCTTGGATTTGGTTTCTAACTGATTTTTTTAAATCACTATGAAATCACATTTTCTATCCAGCTATCATGTTTGTGATCAGTTTGGAAGCCTTCTGTTAATATGTTCTCTGCTGGGGTTTCTCTTATTCTTGTTATATTTGGGAAGAAGAAATATTTCTTCCCATTCTTCTCATAAAGAAAAGGGGAATTTTCTGGCAACCTACCAATTAATGGGACGAGTTAATGCTCAGATGATAGATTGTGACCTTGGGTGCATCAGGGCCCAGATCCAGGGCTGGCTCTCTCTTTTACTTCCTCCTCCATGCAGTAAGCCGTCCAAGTTATGGCTTGTCCACCCTGCTGCTCATGGTCAAGGTCTCAGGATCCCTGTTGGGTCTCATGGCAGGGTCCTGTGGGAAGTCAAAGTCCCACAAGGGACCCAGGCCTTCATTCCTTTTCCCCATTCAGTCTTTCCAGTGATCTTGTGAGGTGAAGGATACGAGTTATTTGCCCAGCTACTCTATGAATAAAGTGGATTAATCTCCCCTTTGGCTATCTTTGCTGTATTTGCAGCTCTCTCGGTCTGGATCCCCATAGGGCAGGAGGAGTGAGACTCAGGGTCAGGGTGCTGTGTCCCCACCTTAAACTCCTACCAGCACAACAGTGCAAATGAAAGACACTGATGTGATCATAGCACACACTTCCTGTAAAGTGCTTCCTGTAAAGCACTTCAAGAGTGCTTGTTACATTAAACAGGACTCAACACTAGGAACTGTACGTCTAAGTCAGTTCAGTTGGGTCTAACTCTTTGTGACCCCACGGGCTATATCCCACCAGGCTCCTCTGTCCAAGGGCTTCTCCAGGCAAGAAAAATACTGTAATGGGTTGCTTTTTCCTCCTCCAGGGGATCTTTCCATCCCAGGGATGGAACCCATGTCTCCTGTATCTTCTGCATTGGCAGATGGGTTCTTTACCAATAGCGCCACCTGAAAACCCTTCAAGAGTGCTTGTTACATTAAATGGGACCAAGCACTAAGAATTGTGCCAAGCTCTCTTAAACTCCGGGAGCAGCCAGAGAGCTCTGCCCCCTGAGGGCATCTGGGAGGGGTTCTGAGAAAGGGGCTGACTTCCCCCTCTCACGTCCATCCTGAGATGTCATCTTGGTAAGGACTTTGCAATAACAGTGACTCAGTTGTGCAACCCTGAAACCTTCTGACAGACTCTTGCTTCAGAAAGCCCGTCAGTCATTAAGATGAAAGAAAGCAGTCAGCTGTTCTGTCAAGCGGCCAGGGAGTTCCCACTGAGGCAGTTATAAAGGGGAGCGATGTGGAGGCAGCATTGGAAAGTTGGAGGTTGAGAAGGACCCCAGACCAGGCTCCCTGAATCTTTAATTGAGACTGGCCAACTTTGTCCTCACTGATCTCAAAAAATACTTTCCATGAATCCAGGGCCTGGAGTTCTAAACAAGGAGACTGTTAAAAGATAGATTAAAAGGCATAAAAATAGTATTAGATTTCACAGCACAGAGAGGCCTACCGGGTCTGGGCTCACAGAGGGAATTGCTTTAAGGCGATGATGAAAATGAGTTGCCAGTGTCTGCTCGGGTTATGCGAGTGCCTCTTGAAAAGGGAGAAATGGGGACTATTGTTTGTGTCAAAAATACTTCTGAAGAGGCTGCAGAAATCAAAAGGTGCTATGTGCCAGAGTCTGGAGGGGGAGAGAGGGGAAAAAGAGAGAAGAAACGGGAGCCTTACCGTGTAGGGGAAGCAGATGAGCAGGGAATAGTATTTCAGAGCAGGATGGAAGCAGAGGCTGATGGTGAAAAGAGGACGAGCTGGGAGGCTGAGTTGGAGACCTGGCTCAGTCACCAGGCAGGCTCTCGCTGTTATTGAGCTTCTGCCATGTGCTAAGCACTGTGTGTGCGCTGTCGCTCCAGCCGTGTCCAACTCTTTGCAACCTCATGGACTGTAGCCTGCCAGGCTCCTCTGTCCATGAGATTCCTCAGGCAAGAATACTGGAGTGGGCTGCTATGCCCTACAGGACATCTTCCCAACCCAGGAATCAAACCCTGGTCTCTTAGTCTCGCATTGGTGGGCGGGTTCTTTACCACCAGCGCCACCTGGGAAGCCCACTGCATGCTGCACTAGGTACTTGCTAAGATACTTATTCAGTATGACACTCAGGGAAAATCAGGGAGCCATGCGGTCTTGAAGCTATCACGGCCCCTCTCTGAACCTCAGTCTCTTCTTCTGGAAAGTGAAGGTAACCATCCATAACCCCCAAGAAGAACATATTAGTTCACTAGGGCTGCCGTAACAAAGTACCACACACCACGTGGCTTAAAGTACAGAAGTTAATTGTCTCACAATTCTAGAGATTAGAAGTCTAAGATCAAACATCTGCACCTTCGGGTTTCTCCTGAGTCCTCTCTCCTTGACTTGCAGATGGCCATCTTCTCTCTGTGTCTTCACGCGGTCTTCCTGCTACACGCGTCCATATGCTAATCTCTTCTTGCAAGGACAATAGTCATCCTGGGCTAGGTCTCACCCACAGCACCTCATTTCACCATACTTATCTCTTTAAAAGCTGCCTCTCTCCAGTCATGCTTAGGTACTAGAGTTTAGGACTTCAACATATCAGTTTTGATGGGGGGACACAATTCAGTCCATATCAGAAGTTTAAGCGAGATGTCATGATTAAGACTTGCCAGGTGGTCCAGTGGTTAAGAATCTGCCTGCCAACACAGAGACAAGGGCTCCATCTTTGGTCTGGGAAGATTCCACGTGCCAGGGGGCAACCAAGCCCATGTGTCCCAGCTTCTCTAGGTCCTGCAGCAATGACTGAGTCCACGCATCCTTGAGCCTGTGGTCCTCAGTAAGAGAAGCCACTGCAACAAGGAGTCCTTGCGCTGCTACTAGACTGTAGTCTCCATTGATGGCAACTAGAGAGGGCCCGTGTGCAGAGACTAAGATGCAGCATGGCCAAAAAATACAAATAAATACTTTTTTAAAAGAAGTGTCATGGTTGAAAATGTCAAACACCTAAGAAAGGGTTCTAGGTATGGCAGCTGAATGTAAAGAAAAGTCCCTGAATAACCGTAATCATGATGACATTTACCCAGAATGTATTACACTCTGGACACCATGATGAACAGTTGACACTCTGTGTTATTTGATTGTGAGAAAGCTGTGAGTTAGGTAATATTCTAATCCCCATTTGATCGATAGATTGAGGTACATGTCATTAGGACAGGAAGTTGGCCAACATCACAGAGTAAATAGTGAAGCCAAAACCCAAAACACCATCTGTCTGGGCCTAAAGTCCTGTGATCCTCATCATTCCATTGGCTGACTTTTTAGAATGACAAAGCTCCATGTTGTAGGAATCTGAAAGGTAACCCCAGTCCTCTACTCCCCAGATCTCTTCTTCGTGCTTGAGTCCCTCTGAAATATCTTGCTGTAATAGGGAAGATCAAATCTGACTTCATATTGGATCTGCTTCTTTGTCTTTAACCTTTGTAGTCTCTTATTTTTGCTACTAGTTAAGAATGTTTTCTGTAGACTCAAATATACAGGACAGCCAATTTTCAAGGCTCTGACCTTTAAAGGTATCACACTGTTCCTTTGACATAGGGATAAAAAGTTGCAGAATACGGAATAACATTTGTCTTGTTGGCAGCCCGCAGGAACATCACGACCTGACTTACATGGATAGCTGCAAAGACAAAGGATTCTGGTACCAGGAAGTTTGCAGCAACCAACCACATCTCGTCCTCCTTTTAATACAAAAGAAGACTGAATTCTAACTCAGTTCAGATGGTTCTTTGGGACACTAGTCCACCATCTTCCCAGTCTGCTGACTTTCTGAATAAAGTCACTATTGTTTGCCCTAATACCTCACTTCTCGAACTATTGGCCTGTCATCTGGTGAGCAGTAGAAGTTTGGACTGAGTACCACTGCAACCTGGTCAACCCAGTCTTTTTGCATTCTTCTGGTGACGAGGCACTCACTCCCTGCTGAGGCAGCCTGTCCAGTTCCCAGAAAACTCCGTGGTTTGAAAACACTTCCTCCTCCAGGCAGATTGGTTTCTGATTCAAAATTAGTACCAAGGAAACATTTCCATTGTCGCTTCCAGGGAGGGACTCTCTGACAAGTTCTCATTGCCTTTTGAGGTAAAATAGTCATAACTTGCTCTGCTTAAAAACTGCCAACAGCGTGAGGAGAATCAAGACAGAAGACCGAAATTGCTTTTCTCTCTTCTCCCTAACACTGTCAGCAGGGAACAAGCCGACTGTGGAAGAGTTTCAATCGGGACTAAATTTATATTCATTCAGGTGTCACTGCACTGCGCTTTCTTGCGTCTCTTCTCTGATCAATGCTCTCATTAAAGATCCAGGCTCAGCAATAGATTCACCTCAGTGCTTGTCACCCTCGGGTTTCAATAACACAGGCTCTGAGACTCTAACAAGGCACTGAAGAATGGAAAGAATAAAACCCCTTTCATTCCCTCCTTCTGTGGAGTCCTGAAATTGTTTCTCTCCGTCCTTTAAAAATGGCACTGTTGACTGTATTAATTTTATTGAGGAGCTTTGAGAGGCGCATAAGGGAAGAAGGAGGTTGGGGAAATATTTATACACAGCAGAAGGTGTTCCTGGGGCCTTTGTATGTTTATGCCAAAGCATTGAGAAATTCAAACAACAGTCACTTCTGTTTTCCTTAACTTGAAAGGTTTGTTTGGACACTTAAAATGGAAGAACGTTGGTTTAGCTCTTAGCTAATTACTTTTTTTTCTCTTAGCAAAAGCATATTTTCGCTTTTGTATGTTCCCTTCTAGAATCTGTGTACACGCGCATGTATTTTCATGGTTCCAAGCATGATCTATACATCATGTTCTTACTATTACTTCCACAAAACAGTCTATCCTACATATCTAATATATTGCTTCACTCTTTGTAAGTGGCATCTGGCTACAGAATAGTTTATGAAGCTCTTAACAATTCCTATTGTTTTCCTTTCTTTCATGATTAAATATGAGATAACTATGAATAATTCCATGTACACTGCTATTTTCTTCAGTTAAGCTATTTCTTTATGTTTGCCTCCCACCCACCCCGCCCCCACCACTGGATGAGCTTGTGGGATAGAGTATGTGAACAGTTTTATGCCTTGCTGACTACATTTATATATGCATTTTTAAAACAAAATTTAGCGATTTACATCACATCAGCATGTAAGAGTGCACCAGTTTTACCAACACCAAATGATCAGTACATACCTAAATAACAAGCTTTACCTGATGGTCTTTCCTTTATATATTTAATTTTTTTATTGGAATATAGTTAACTTTACAATGTTGTGTTAGTTTCTGCTGTACCCTAAAGTGAATCAGGAATACATATACATATATCCACCCTTTTTAGATTTTTTTCCCATACAGATCATTACAGCATATTGAGTAGAGTACCCTCTGCTATGGGACTTCCTAGGTGGTACTGTGGTAAAGAATCTATCTGTCAGTGGAGGAGATGTAAGAGACAAGTGTTCAACCCCTGGGTCAGGAAGATCCCTTGAAATAGGAAGTGGCAACCCACTCCAGTGTTCTTGCCTGGAAAATTCCATGGACAGAGGAGTCTGGCTGGCTACAGTCCATGAAGTTCCAAAGAGTCAGACATGATTGAGTGTGATGTGTGCACGTGCACACACACACACACCCATTCTGTGCTATACCGTTGGTTCCTATTAGTTATCTGTTTTACATGGAGTAGTGTGTATATGTCAGTTTCCATCTCCCAATTTATCCCCACCCATGTAAACCATAATTTTTGTGACTTTATTCCTGTGACCCTGTTACTCTGTTTCTATTTTGTAAGCAGGTTCGTTTGCACCATTTTTTCAGATTCCACAAATAAGGTATTAAATTTGTACAGTGGACTGCTAAGCACTTTGCAAAGGCTTCATGTCTGTTGTTAGCATGAACATGAACTGTATTATCTGAAATCAAACCACTGCCATGACCTCAGCTACCCACTTTGGATGTCATGGTCCTTTATGCCTTTAATAATTAAGGCCGTGTGTACATCTATCCCTTTGTAATAGGCAGTTAATGGTGGGTAAGCCATCTGTTGAGCTTAGGAACAGGAAATTCACCACATACTGTTCACCATGCTGGGAGCTGCAAGGGTCATGTGTGTTTGACAGATGAGAAAACCGAGGCACAAACTGGCAAAGAGTCTGCAGTTTAGTGGAAGAGCTGATCCAGGGTCAAGCTTTCCATTTGACATTCAATGTGAGTTCTATTTTCTTCACCAAAACTGTAATTATGCAGAATTCACTGGAGAAGCTGGTTGCAAGCAATGTTCTTATGCTTCTATGAAAGGTGTCCTGTTTCCACAGTGTTGGAAAAGGATCTGAGACATTTTTCAAGCACATGGGCAGGGAAATAATTCTATGAACTCGTCTGATACCGTTACACAGTGACATTGTCTACCCTACTTCTGAGCTTCTGTTTGGTCAAATATTAGCTGAAACTTGTCATACATCCCTATAACAAGCTCTGCACTGAACACCTTATGGGTGCAGCCTCAGTGTCACCATCATTCTATTTTATGGACAAGGCAATTGGAGGTTAGAGCAGTTAAGAAACGTATCCAAGGCCATCCTGGTAGCATGTGCTGAAGTTGGAAACTCATCTTTCTAATTGCAAAGGACACTGTCCAAATTACAGTCTGAGCACTAGACTTTCAAGCTGGGCAAACCACGGGATGCAGCTCATGAAGCTTCTCATTTTATAGAAGGAAAACCTGAAACCAAGAAAGCTTGAGTCACTTGAGTTACTAAGATCATACAATGGCAGCTCTGCCATTAAGGCCAGACTCCCTGGAACATCCTTCAGAAATCCCAAACAATGTATTATGACCTCCATCCTCATCAGGAAGGAGAGCTTAATTCCTCCCCGCTTGATTGTGGGCTAGACTTAGTGACTTACTTCCAAAGACTAAAGTATGGAAAGGGGGAAATAGTAAGTTTATCTTGGAGAAACCTGGCAGACACCTTGATCAGGTGATCAAAGTTCCCATCACCAGTGATCACTTACACTGACATCTGATATCTTTAATATCATGTAGCCAGAAGGACACGTCTCCTCTGTGATAGCTTCTCAAAAATCTACGACTCTGATCAAATCAGATAGTTCTACATGGAGGGACTTCTTCCAGCCCAGACTAGTATTCTTTACAACTATCCACAGCATGAAAGAGAAAGAAAGATTAAGAAACTGTCTTAGATCAGACGAGACCAATGACATGACAATTAAATGCAGTGGGATCCAATCCAGGACAGAAAAAGAACACGTGTAGAAAAATAGTTAATATCCAAGTGAAATCTGTGAGTAAAGAATGCTCTGCACTCAAGTTTTGATAATTGCACTCAAGAAATATGTAGCTTAGGGCTTCCCAGGTGGTGCTAATGGTAAAGAATCTGCCTTTAATGCAGGAGATCTGGGTTCGATCCCTAGGTCGGGAAGATCCCCTGGAGAAGGGAAGGGCAATCTACGTCAGCATTCTCGCCTGGAGGATTCCACGGACAGAGCAGCCCGGTGAGCTACAGTCTATGGGATCGCAAAGAGTTGGACACGATTGACCAACTAACACTTTCACTTTCAATATATATCTTGGTTATATATTCCAGAGTCATACATACCTGAAGGAATTGGGTAAAAGTACAAAAAAAAAAAAACCCTCACTTTTTAGTACCTTTGCAACTTTTCTGTAAATCTAAAACTATTCCAAAATGAAAAGTTTAAGATAAAAACAAACAGGTTTCTTAAACCCAAGCTGTCTGTTTCATGGGGATTCCCTTATAGTTTATGGTTCTCCTCAAAAGAGGAGTCCAGGAGAATATATGGGGAGAATTTATAGCTATTATTCTTACAAGGTAGATGTTCTCAAAATATAGATTGAAAGTGAAAGTGTTATTTTCTCAGTTGTGTCTTACTCTTTGCGATCCTGTGGACTGTAGCCGGCCAGATTCCTCTGCCCATGGGATTCTCCAGGCAAGAATACTGCAATGGGTAGCCATGTCCTTCTCCAGAGGAAGATCTTCCCGCCTGAACCCAGGTCTCCAACATTGCAGATGGATTCTTTATCATCTGAGCCATCAGGGAAGCCCGAATATAGATTATCTACACACGCACACACGCACACACGCACGCACGCACGCACGCACTCTTTAGGTTGCTAAAACTGACTGCAAACATGCAGCAGTATTCTCTCTTCAGGCTGAGAGTCTGGGGTTGGTCTTAGTCACTGGTTGGGGGAGAATTGTGCCATGTTACTTTTTTTCTTTCTTTCTTTATAGAGGCAACAATGCTGCAGCTGAGCATCTGTAGAAAGAAAATGACATCCCTTCCATTAAAAAAAGGAACAGTTAAAAATATGCATTGGTACATACTGCAATTACCATTCAGAATAAATGCAAGAACAGTGACATTAACTAATGAGAGCACAGCAGCTGCCTGCTAATTGAAAGCATCCTCAGCCACGTGCGGAGGTGTCCAGTGTTAATTGTTCATTTAGTCTGTCTGTCTAATGTCGACAGGGAACCAACTGAGCAGGGACCAAGGATGCTATTTTTTTCAGCATGGCCCAGAGTCACTTTGCCTTCAACAGGGTGTTTGCTGAAAATAGACGGAATATTACCATATGATTGTGACCTCATTAACTTAATGTTTGCCTTTGATTCACTGAGATTTTCCAAAGGAAGAAGGGCTCAACAAAAACTGGTAGCAAAATGCTCATTAAGGAGGCTACTAACATAAACTGAAAGCTAACCATATTCCAGACACCCCTGGGCGCTCTACAATGCCCCTCATCCTTCAACCAACCTGCTCAGAAATAGTACTAGTCCCTTTTATAAACAGGGCTCAGGGCTGTGCAATGACTTGTCACGCTGAAGCCCTGAGAAGTGAGAGCACGGACATTCATTTCCGAGTCCCTCCTACTTCACTGCCCCAGAGCACTATGAGTCAGGCATCATGCCTGGCACCCGGATGCCAAGAGGATTGTTTTCATTATTTATGAATTTCTGTATACCCACTTCTTAGAAAAGGAATTGAAATGCCTTGTGGAGATTCAATAAAACTGGATAGAAAACCAGTTGTACACCAAAGTATCTGGTGTGCGGGTGAGTGCTGGGGATTTCGCTGAGCATCTAGTAGTCAAAGTTGCAAGATCCTCAGTGCCCTTAAGGAAAAACTTAATAGGCCGTAGGATGGGGGTGGGCAGGGAAGGGGGGGAACAGCAGAAGATGTGGTTAAGGCAAGCATGAAAGTGAAAGTGAAAGTCACTAAGTCTGTTAGACTCTCCGCAACCCCTCGCCAGGCTCTTCTGTCCTTGGGATTCTCCAGGCAAGAACATTGGAGTGGGTAGCCTTCCCTTCTCCAAGGGATCTTCCCAACCCAGGGATGGAGCCCAGGTGTCCTTCATTGGCAGATGCTTTACCAGCTGAGCCACCAGGGAATCCCCATTTTTAGAGTACATTTTATGCTTTGGGATATTGTCTTAACCCTCTACTGAGTGATGTGTCTTGAATTGGAGAGCCACAGACCAAGTGAAAAAAATTTTTTTCATTCTGCACAGTGGCTTGCATACACTGCATTGCGTATAATTCCTTAGCTCATCTATCAATGATAATAATAATATCCACTTTAAGGAAAATACTGTGAATGTATCAGACAGCGCATATCCACCGCTCAGTGAGTGCCTGATGCATGTGAGGCTCAACCACAGCAGTCAGGGGCTGGATGTGTGCTTTGTGTAAGTGTATTGATTTGATTTAAATTGCTTAAGGTGGACAAAACTGCAAAGGGTTGTGCGGTAATGGGACCACATATTTCAGGGCCACCCACCTGCAGGAGAGGGAGTGGAGGACATGGAAGAATGGATGGGGAGGCAGTCAGAGAGGAGGGGAGGGGATTAGGAAGGCAAAAGAAGCACTAAGAGAGAGAGGGGAGGAAGGTGGGAAACTGGGGAAGGGCGGGGAATGAAGAGGTGTGTGGAAGAGGAGCAGTGAGGAAAGATGGGAAGAGGCCAAGCCAAAGGGACCGTGCGTCTGAACAGAAAGAATGGCCACTGCACCAGATCACCAGGTGGGAGAGGGAAGCCCCACGCCTCACCTGGGCTTTTCCCAGGAACGGGGCCACTCCACCATCCTCTCGTCTGGGATCCTACACCCCCTCCCCTGAGGACAACGAGGGCTTCTCTACAGGACATGGAAGTCATCCTTGCCTCTCCTTCCCCAACCTCCTGGACGGGGCTCCAGCTCTGCACATGTTCATGGACTCACAAAATGTCAGTGGGGACCATGGAGAGCGCATGAGAACTTAAGCTCTCCAGAGAGAAGCTGTAAGTCACCCAGGTCCCTTTTAAAGATGTTTGGGGGTGGGAGGGTCCTCTGCCAAGCAGATGGAGGGAAAGCTGGCAGGAGCAAGAAAATGATGTAAAGGATGATGCAGATAATGCCAGAGAGGCCCCCTGGTGGGTGTTGGGGCACCAGGCAAGATACCAATCAGGAGGAGGAGTTGGGTAGTGGGTTAGGAGGAAAGCAGGGCAAATCAGAGGTGACCCTGGGCTTTCTGGTCTAGATAAATGGATGGAGGTGAGTGGGGGGAGGTCTGAGAAAGAAGGATGAGAAGGTAGTTCGGGGGGTTGGCTATTGGGAGGGACAGGTTGGATGTTTGCATCCCCAAAAGGGATCAGAAAGTTTGCTCTGTAAATGGGCAAGTAGTGCAGTTCTCAGCTTTTGGGGTCATGCAGTCTCTTCTACAGCTTCTTAGCTGTGCTGTTGTAGCTAGAAAGGGGCCCCAGCTACCTCTTAAAGCCATCAGCATGGCTGTGCCTCAGTAAAACTTTACCTACAAAGCAACTAACAGGCTGGGTTTGGCTCATGTGCTACAGTTTGCCAGCCCCTGGTCAGAGCATCAGGGGTATGTCTGGACTGGATATAAATGGTCAATGAAAGGTGATTTGAAGTCACGACTATGGATGATGGTAGGGGGTGACACTAAGAGGATGAAGAGAGAGCCTGGGGTAGACTTAGGGGCTCCTTCTCCCCCGAAACATCTAGATTAGGTTTAATTAAATAACTGGATCCTGTAACCTCACCAAGTGGACACATAAAACTGTTAACAAGGGGCCTCATCTAGAATTCAGCTACTCCCCTTTCAGGAGCAGCTGTGTCACACTTATAACACGTGTTGTGTGTGTGCATTTGTGCTCAGTCGCTTCAGTCATGTCTGACTCTTTGCGACCCCGTGGACTGTAGCCCGCCAGGCTCCTCTGTCTATGGGATTCTCCAGGCAAGAGTACTGGAGTGGGTTACCGTGCCCTCCTCCAGGGGATCTTCCCCACCCAGGAAACAAACCCATGTCTCCTGCATCCCTTGCATTAGAAGTGGACTCTTTACCCTCTGAGCCACCTGGGAAGCCTGACTCAAGTTGCAGTTTGTCAGCTGAGACTCCACAGATATAGGGACTGCTGCTGTTCCTGTCACATGTGCACATTTCCATATGCACGTGTGATGCTGTGGGCTTCCCTGGTGGCTCAGATGATAAAGAATCTGCCTTCAGTGCAGGAGACCCAGGTTCAGCCCCTGGGTCGAGAAGATTCCCTGGAGGAGGAAATGGCAACCCACTCCTGTATTCTTGCCTGGAGAATCCCATGGACAGAGGAGCCTGGTGGGATACAGTATGTCTGTCCGAGAGCAGAAAGGCATCCACAGCCCATTTAATGGAAAAGCCCCATTAATTGCTTCTCAAGGAGAATGATCACCCAAGACTGTGTCCTCCATGGGGGAGAGGGGTTCAGAAGGTTCGCCCCTCATGTGGAACCCTAGTCACGAGGTCCTGCATCTCAGCTGCAGAGGCACCAGCTCTGACAACCCTTCAAGGGGGGAGAAAAGCCTTTGCAAAGCCTATTAATGGGACCATACATATGTATACATTTTACACAAAGCCTGTTTATTTAAAAAAATCAATCTCTCTCCTACAGATGGCAAATTGCAAAAAGCCATGAGAACACAGCAGCACCCCTGCCAGCGGTAATTGCGATCACTCGTCTCCTAGCGGCTGAGACCTGCTATGCCAGGACGCACACACAGGGCAGAGGGCCACTGCTGCTGCACCAGAACAGCGGGGGCCTCCCTGGGCACACCTTCTACTGGGTCTCAGGTACAGGCTGTGCTGAGCAGGAGCACGGTCTTGGAGGGCAACACAGGATGAAGGGGACTCAAGTCCACGTGAAGCCAGGAGTGAGCGCTGGCCTGAAGGGCTGGAGTAAAGAATTAGAAAAATGCCAGGAAAACAGTACCTGAAAAGTGGGTTGCACTGCCTCAGTTTCCCCAGTCATGGAGAACAGTTGCATTGGAAGAGCCCCTCGTGGAAGCTGGTGGGAAGTGGATTTGCCACCTTCTGGGGCATCTGTACGACCCACCTAACCCACATCGGACACGGGTCTGACAGCCAGCTTGCCTCTCCCAGAAGACGGTGCTGTCTAAAAATACTGGGCACGCACGTTTTTATTGCAAATTGCATCAGAGCATCAAAGCAGACATGACCGTCATTCTGACTCACATTGTCAGCCTCAGCTTGGATCTCAGCTGCAGCTGGTGTGGACATTTCTGGGGTCTTTGGCTCACTCCATGCCAACAAGACCTGGTCCACACTTGGCAGGCATGGACATGCTCCTGGCCATCGGACAAGAGCAGTTCAGCTCTGGAGGGATGTGGGCCGCCCTGCGCAGTAACCCCAGGAGAGCCAAGAGCCTCCTGTCCTCTATGCTGACCATTCCAGCCAGCATCCTGGATGTTTCACAGAAGGTTCTGGGGGAAGGGAGCCCCCACTGCCCGCAGCAGCAGCCTCATGGCCCTCCTTTCCAAGCTTCTCTTCTCAGGTTCGCTCGCCCTGCATTCTCACTCCCGCTTCTCAAGATCACCTTCCAAATAAACCATGTAAATACAACCCCCTGTTCCAGCTTCTTCTGTTTTCAGGGAGTTCTTAGCAAGGACATCTCTGGAAATGGTATCGTCTCACTAAAGATCCCAACTTTGGCTCAAAACTTAACTATTGGTGACTCTCTTTATCCCAGGACTTAACTGGAATAACCTTCGTGGTGAAAAAGATAGGTCGATAAACTTCACTGTGAAAATGCAGCATATTCCTGGGGGATTCACATCTCTGGGAAATTAACAAACCATAGTCATCCCTTTACAAACTCGAACTCCCACAGGGGAAATTACAATACGTACACCCTTACTTCTCTATATTTTCAACAGTGTTGGAGGGCGAGAGTATTGAGAGGAATACATTTACAATACCACAATGCTTGTAAAACTTACTGACATGGATGACAGTAAAGAGCTGGAGCTGTGGGCTGGCAGGGTCAGAGCAGAGATGTCTTCATAGCGGCACCTGGGTGAGCGGCAGAGCTCACCCAGGGATAGGGTCTGTTTCCGCTCAGTTTCAAGGATGAGGACAGGAGGAAAATGTGCATAAACCACCTTAGGTCCGTGAGCTGAGATTGCTCCCTGGGTGGGAGGGAAAGAGGAACACAAAGGCTAATAAATATGTGGTCAAGAGCTGGACACACAAAACAGAAGAAAGGGGTCTGCCAGAAACATCATGTGCAGCATCAGTCAAAAGAGACTAGGTCAGGAATTCCCTGGCAGTCCAGTGGTTAGGACTCATGGCTTTTACTACCATGGCCTGGGTTCAGCCCCTGGTCAGGGAACTAAGACCCCACAAGCTGGCAAGCCACAAGATGTGGCCAAAAACAAGAGACAGTAGACTAGGTTGTGTAGGGTGACAAAGCCAACTCTTCGCAGCTTAAAACCACAGAGGTTTACTTGGCTGGACTGCAAGATCAAACCAGTCAATCCTAAAGGAAATCAATCCTGAATATTCATTGGAAGGACTGAAGCTCAATCTCCAATGCTTTGGCCACCTGATGGGAAGAGCTGATCCCTTGGAAAAGACCCTGATGCTGGGAAAGATCAAAGGTAACAGGAGAAGGGGATGGCAGAGGGTGAGATGGTTGGACAGCATCACCGACTCAATGGACATGATTTTGAGCCAACTCCAGGAGGCAGTGGAGGACAGAGGAGCCTGGTGTGCTGCAGTCCACGGGGTCACAAAGAGTGGGACACAGCTTAGCGAGTGAACAGCACCAGCTTACACTAGGTGTCCCTCAAGAGTTGGCTGAGGCTCTGCCCCGTGCTGTCCTCACTCAGGGTCTAGGCGGGTAGAGCAGCCACTGTGCGAGTCACGGTGAGTGACTGACAGCAGGGAAGGGAACCTGGTGAGTTGCTCACTGGCCTGTAAAGCTTGCATCCAGATGTAGCTTTGTCACGTCTCCTCACATGTCTTTGACAAGGCCAATCACACGGCCACACTGAAAGCAGTTAGGACTGCAGTCTTATCAGGGAGCAGCTGGAAGTTACTGGTAAAGATTGTGAACTGCTGCAAAACACATTATGAAGCCCTCCTCCCCCAGACCTCAGAGATGGAGGCCCCGAACTGTTTGCAGGGCACCAGGGGGGCCAAATGGATGCTATCAATATTTGTAAAAATTTTTTTGCTATTTTCAGGTATCATAAATATCATCAACATTTTGGTTATATGTGATCTCATCCTTATCATCTTGCTAATGTTTTATTAGTATAATTATATACGTACATGTGCATGTACTCAGTCCTGTCTGACTCTTGGGGACCCCATGGGCTGTAGCCACCCCTCTCCAGGCTCCTCTGTCCACGGGATTCTCCAGGCAAGAATACTGAAGTGGGCTGCCACTTCCTACTCCAGGGAATCTTCCTAAACCAGGGACCGAACCCACATCTCTTGCATCTCCTGCACTGGCAGGCAGATTCTTTCCCACTAGAGCCACCTGGGAAGCTCCATAAGTATAGATGTTATATATTTAAATACTTACCAATATTTGTTACCTATATGTGGATATATAAACTACATGCATTTAAATTTTTCTTTTATTATTTAGTTTTTATATCAAAGCATTCATCTTTTTACTTGAGGACTTTAGCCACCCTAGGTTTTTTTTTTCTTCTTCTTATAAAGCCCTATATTCTATAATCACTTGTATGACTCCCTAAAGAACTTTATGACCCATTCTTTTGGTGTTTGGAAAGGACCACCATATTTTCTATCACTGAAATCTGATTCCACAATCCTAATATGGTGGGAAATCACTTCCAAGGAGAAAAACAGACTAGAAGTTGGGGGTGGGGAGCAAGAATCAAGAATGAAAGAGCCAAAAGGTCAGCATCACAACGGGGAGAGGGAAGAGGACAGAGGTGAGATGAGGTGGTGAGGGGCAACCTGTCCCAGGCCCCCAACCTGTCCCAGGCCCCCCACCCTATCCCAGGGTCCCCCATCTGTTCCAGGGTCCCCCATCTGTTCCAGGGCCCCCTACCTATCCAGGCCCCCTACATGTCCCAGGGGCCCCCAACCTTTCCCAGGCCCCTTCCACCTGTCCCAGGTGCCCCCACTGTCCCAGGGTCCCCCACCTGTTCCAGAGCCTCCCACCTGTTCCAGAGCCCCCACCTGTCCAGTTATCCCACCTGTCTCAGGCCCCCCACCTGTCCCAGGGTCCCCCACCTATCCCAGGTCCCCCACTTGTCCCAGGTGCTCCCCACTTGCCACCCCCCTACCTGTCCCAGGGCCTCCCCCTCACCGGGATACGGGAAGAAGCTTGAAGAGCAAGGCCACCTTTTGAGGCCACAAATCTTCAGAACAGTCACTGGGACATGCAGATCTGTCTTTGCTGCAGCCTTAATCCTTCTCCTCCTGTTCAATGCAAACTCGATGCTAATGGTTCATGTGGGCCCCCCTTCTGGACACACGAATGCCAGGACCAAAGAGGCCAGGGGCTTCTCTGGAGGGGGCACCGAGGCAGAACCCCACTTCCTGGGGGAAAGAGGGTCTCAGCCCCGTGATGCCTTGCTGGAATCCACCCCAGACACTCGCCCCTCCCTTGCTGGGTCATGTAGAGTCGTTATCTCACCCCTGTATCCTCTCTCTCTGCATCTGGACCACTGACACAACTGCTCTCGGAATCCACCCGCTGATGCTTCAAGACCTAGTCAAGGGGTGGAGCAGGAAGGAATTTCACTGACAAAGAAGCAAAAGCTTTCTGTTTGTCTTTCTTTTGCTCTATTTGTCTCTCTCTGGTTCAGTTGTCATGGTTGTTTAGTTACAAAGTCATGTCCGACTCTTTGCTACCCGTGAACTATAGCTTGCCAGGCTCCTCTGCCCATGGGATTTTCCAAGCAAGAATACTGGTGTGGTTGCCACTTTTTCCTCCAAGAGACTGTCCCTACCAGGGAATCAAACCCTCATCTCCTGCTTGGAATGGGGGTTCGTTACCACTGAGCCCCTAAGGAAGCCCTTTCTGGTTTGATATCTGAATGTATATCTGGAAGAACCCAGGAGCAAGAGACATCTGGAAAATGGATTTATTATGTTTTCCAGCTGATACTACACTGACATGCTTCATTAGGGGGAAAATGGTTCTCTACTTTCTGAATGCCTTGTGCTCTGGGAAGGGAGGAGCCAGGGCTTGGCTCAAACCCCGCTGGCTTTGCATTGTAACTGTCTCTGTGTCTCTGAGGCTGTTTTCTCAGTTGTACAATGAAAAGCAAGGAGGTTAGCTCAGAGGCTGGCAAAGGCCCCTTCTAGATCAATTTAAGTGATAGCCTCTTACTGAACGCCATGACTTGGGTCTCATGTTATGTGAGTTTAGGGTTCTTTTAAAACCTATAACACCACATCCTCCCCACCTAGTGGATGATTGATCCCTCCTTTCAAACACATAAGTCTTTCCTCGGACTTCCCTGATGCTCCAGTGGTTAAGAATTCCCTTGCCAATGCAGGGTACATAGGTTAGATCCCTGATTCTGGGAGATCCTGCATGCCATGGGGCAACTAAGCCTGTGTACCCCATCTATGAAGCCCGAGTACCGAGAACTCATGCTATGCAGCAAGAGAAGCCACCGCGGTGAGAAGCTCCCTCACTTCAGTGAAGACCCAGCACAGTCAAAAATAAACACAGTCAAAATACACACAATTTTTCCCTCTTAAGCTTTCCTGTGATTTCCCAGAATTTGAGATACAAAGTAAACATTCCTTGAAAAAATCTGACGATGGTTTGCAAACGACAAACCATTGTGGGCTTAAGAATTCTTAACTCTTATCAATCTTACTCAGATATTTTAATTCACTTAGAATAGCAACTGGCTTTTTTTTTTTTTCCTGAAGCCTTGCTATACACCAGGCATTGTTCTAACAGGCTGAATGTTCTAAATGCCCTCTTATTGGATCCTGATGATAACTTGGTGAATCAGTGCTATTATCTTGTCCCATTTTACAGATGAGTTAACTGAGGCCATGCCCCTAAGGAGGGATGGAGGAGGACTTGTAGCTGGCTTGAGAGCCTGTGCTCTTCCTGTGGTACTATATCACACATCCTTGTTTTCTGCTTATTTTTCCACCCACCTGCTCACTTCCCAGAAGATGCCCTCTGCTCTGCTTATTCCCTTCTCCTAAATGCCAACCACCATCTCTCTTCTCAGGATTACACAGTGCAGCATGCTTATTTCAAGCTGCCTACTGTCTTTGTACAACTGCAGTCTTCCATTATCCCTGAAAACAAAAGCTGGAGAACAGGTATGAAAGTATGTAGCCTTCCTAACATGTATGTGTGTGAGGGGGGTGTCAGAGACCCGGAAGAGACCAACAGTCCTGCCAATAATAGTGGTGATTGGAGTCAGGGTCTCCCCAGATCCTTCCTCATCTTTACCCCGTGTGTGCCTGTGTGTGCTCAGTCACTCCATCATGTCTGACTCTTTCAAGCCCCATGGACTGTAGCCTGCCAGGCTTCTGTCTCCATGGAATTTTCCAGGCAAAAATACTGGAGTGAGTTGCCATTTCCTTCTCCAGAGGATCTTCCCAACCCAGGGATCAAACCCACATCTCCTGTGTCTCCTGCATTGACAGATGTATTCTTTACCGCTACGACACCCAGGAAGCTCTCTTTACCCCATAAGCCCCAGCATTTCTCAAGAAGCAGCCTGCTCTACTAGAAGAAACAATATTCTACCCCAGCAGTTTGTTTCTAATTTCACCTTCTTGAAGTTTTCATTCCAGCAGTAAATCTTCTCAACCGGCTATTGCTACAGAAGCATTTTCAAAGAAGAAATGAAAATCGTGATCACCAGGCTGAGGAAACAAATGCATTTTATTCGGTTACAGAAATGAGGAGAACCAAATCATTCCTATCCAGAAAATATGCTCCTATGGCTCCTGTTCCAGCCTTCTGCGTGCCCCTGACTTGTAGACCAAGGTCAGGGGAGGGGGCTGCATTCCCCCACCACCTCTCTGGAAGGAGCATCTCTCCCAGGCTGCACTTCCCCTTCCATCAGGTGATGATAATAACATCTGACCCGTGGGTGGTCATGACCGTTAAACCCACATGCATGTGAAGTCTACCAGAGAGCCTGGAGCCCCGGAGTGCGGCTAGGAGTGATAGCTGAATTCAAATCAAGATGGATCTTGAGAATGAGTGTATGTGTTTAATGAACAGGAACAGGGCACATTCTGGGTAGCTTGTGATGGTTTGGATGCAGCCCATGAAGGAAAAATCCATCCCCCAGAGTTTACAAAATACAAAAAGACACATATGCATAGACCTAGTCCTAACTCAGATCCAGGCTGAGTTGTCCTGTTACATCAGACACAACCAGAGTAGCTCCTGCCATATTGCTGGACTCCTCGGAGACCCCGAGAGATGCGGGAAGGACTGGCCTGAAGGGCTGAGAGGTTGTGGAGGATCAAATGGCAGAAGGCAAAATGCCGATGACACCATCACACCGTGATGCAATGACAATTCCTGTAGATAGAGAGCCCCCCATGTGCCAAAGACTGTGTACATATTAGCTCCATGTGGCACGATAACTGCTACGTTTCCACTGCAGAGGTGAAGAGGCTGAGCCCTTTTTCCAACAACTGGAAAACTGGTCGATCCAGTGTCCCTGCAGTTCACTGCAGATGGGGACCATTGGTGCCCTTTCCCAGGTGTCACTGGCCCGTGGTCACCCCAGAGCAAGCTAGTGATGGCATGTGGTCCCCATATTAGGTCACGCCACCTCCAGCCCCTGCTGTGTCAGTTACTCCTCATGAGTGCACTTAACCCATGATGTAGTTCCAGAGTCCAAACACATGCTGCAGGCATACCTCCTGCAGCCCAGGGGCATGGTGGCAGAAACCTGCCACTGGAAGTCAGCCAAGATGCTGACACCCATCCAAGAGCCCTCTCTCTGTATCAACCATTGGGAGTCCTGGTGCTGCTGCAAGAAGAGGAAGTAACAGAGATACATGCAAGAGGCCTCAGGATGCAGAGGGAAGAGTCAGCACCATGGAGACCAATGGGAGGGATGCAGACATCAAATCAAGATTGACCTTGAACGGCATGGATGGGAATATAGTCTCTACATCCTCCTCAGTGAGGAGCCCGTGAACTACGTGAAGTAAGACCTGGCAGAGTCAGACTGTGGTCTGGAAGGAGCTCTCTGCTGGCTCTCTGGAGGATGGATGGGCCGGAGGGACGGAGTTGGGTTTGCATGGGAAAGACCAGGAGCCGCAGTCTGCAGGAGGCAAAACATACTGATGGGGAAGGAAGGGTTTAATGATGCCTGTCACCAAACATGTCACCCAGTGCACTGACGTTTATTTGTTGTTCAGTGACTAAGCTGTGTCTGACTCTTTGCAACCCTATGGATTGTAGCCTGGCCAGGCTCCTCTGTCCATGGGAGATTCTCCAGGCAAGAATACTGGAGTGGGTTGCCATGCCCTCCTCCACAGGATCTTCCCAACCCAGGGATCAAAGCAGAGCCTCTCCTACATTGACAGGCAGGTTCTTTACTACTAGCACCGCCTGGGAAGCCTAGATGTAGTATATCGTTTATTAAATATATTTCTAGAAAGAAAGAAAAGTGAAGTCGCTTAGTCGTGTCTGACTCTTTGTGACCCTGTGCACTGTAGCCCAGCAGGCTCCTCTGTCCATGGGATTCTCCAGGCAAGAATACTGGAGTGGGTTGCCATTTCCTTCTCCAGGGGATCTTCCGGACCCAGGGATCAAACCCAGGTCTTCCGGATTGCAGGCAGAGGCTTTAACTTCTGAGCCACCATTGCTAAGTGTTTTACAATTTGGTATATTAGCATGATTTTAAAATTTAATTTTAGAAGGTTTGATTTGGAAATATAGTTGATTTAAATTAAAAATAATTTCATAGTATCAAATTTACAGAAGAGTTGCAAGGATCACACAAGAACTCTTTATTCAGATTCACCAATTCTTTACATTTCTCCCTATATATTTAATGACTTTTTTTCTAAATTGTTGAAAATAAATTGGAGATAACTTTGCCGAATGCGTGTGTTTTAAGCCATTAAGTCTGTGGTAATTTCGTACAGCAGCCGTTGGAAACTATTAAACACCCCCTGCCCCCTATCTTCACTGCCTGCAGGTCAGCCTCAGGAAAAGCTTCAGAGTCCTGTCCTTGCTCCCCTCAATCTTTGCTGGGACATAGCCACTGAGAACTAAGGGAGGGGCTTCTCTGGGGGTCCCCAGTTAAGACTCCGAGCTGCCAATGCAGGGAGCATGGGTTTGACTCCTGGTAAGGGAACTAAGATCCCACATGCCTGGTGAAAAGAGTTTAAAAAAGAAGAACCAAGAGAGAAAAGGGGGAAAGAAACAGTCTGACTCACAAGGGTCAAAGATCTGCTCCTGCCAGGACCACCTGGCTTCTGTCTCAACCATGACCTCCACATCATGACATCCTCGCAGGCTCTGAACTACTTGATTGACACAAAGACAAATTCAGGAAAATTTTGTAATATTTACAGGACGTATTTTCAAAATTCCAGATGTAAAGAACTCCCCTGGGCCCCAGAGGATGATGCCTGTTGGTACAGCAGAGATAATTATTAGCACTGAGCAATGCCCATGGGAAAAATGGCACTTTCAGCCTCTGAATTAACATTTGGATTATTCGAGAAGTAGTAACAGAGGTGCGGTCCTCTTCCCTTCAGTTCTTTCCTTTTATCCTTTTCAAGTTTCAATCTTCAAAACACTCAAGGTCAGTACTGAAATCCCCACTTTACAGATGGGAGCAGTGAGGTGTTTTCAAGATCACAAAGGGAGTTAGAGGCATAGATCTGACTAAATGAGCATGTTCTATGAACCACAGCATTGTCTGAGGACCTTGTGTGTGCTGGGCAGGGTGTTGGTGCTGGCAGGGGCACAGACATGAAGCTATGTGGATGCACCAGGCACAGAGAGGGTCTCTCCCAGGTTCTTGGGTACCCTTTCCCCTTCTGTGTCTTGGGTTGGCTGAACCATACAGTTCTCAGCAGCCCCAAGTGTTAGTTGCTTAGTCATGTCCAATTCTTTGCAACCCTGTGGACTGTAGCCCACCAGGCTCCTCTGTCCATGGGATTCTCCAGGCAAGAATACTGCAGTGGGTTGCCATTCCCTTCTTCAGGGGATCTTCCTGACCCTGGGATTGAACCTGAGTCTCCTGCATTGCAGGCGGATTCTTTACCACCTGAGCCAACAGGGATGCTCCAAAGGGATCAGTTTTCCCCTCAAAGTTGACCACCCTCGAGAGCATCCCCACAGTCCCCTGCACCCTCCTCTGTCTTCCTTGGGTCACAGTGACTATAAGAAGTGGGGATCTCTACCCCAAGACTTCGGGGGAATCTCCTTGAGTAATCCACTTCCACCCACCGCATCTGTCTACTTTGTGTAAAATCATAAGCGATACTCTATTTAGATAACAGGGGTCCATTTGCAAAGGTGGGGCTGGGTACAGGGAGTGGTCATTACATTACCCTCTTTTTGTAATCACAGATATCTCCAGATACAAGAAAGGAAAGTCAGAGCAAGGCAAGTCAGTCCTTCTTCCCTGGGAGTTCCTTCCAGAGGCCCATCCCTTCCTCCGGTGACAGACAGATGACACCTGACCTTGTTCCCCACAGGCCTGAGAGCAAAGCTCCCACAGTGTGACATCATCACCAGAGTATTTGGAAAACAGGAATCGGCAAAGCAAAGGGAAGGGCTTGCCCTAAGTCTTCATGGTGGAAACAGGATGTGAAACAAAACCTGAAATAGAAGCTTCTATTTCCCTGTCCCCCAACAGAGAACTAACTGGCCCCAAATGATTGTGTGGGTGTTGAGAAATCCAGTTCTTCTCTGCATGTATTGCAGGGGAGGAGGAGAATGAACGCGTGGAGGGCAGCGATGGCCACTGGCCAGCCCCCCAGTGACTGGGCAAATTGATCTCCCCGCTCACAGAGGAAATGGACTGCCTCCACCACACCCAGGCTGAGAGATCTGGGATGTGCTCATGCCTTCCATCTAGTGACCTAAGTGCCATGAGCCACGGGTTTTCACTTGCCCATGGTAAGTAGGTGCCATCCACTGTCTGAAGCCATGGTCCAGAGGCTGGCCCCATGCGCTCCCAACCCCACCCTCGGCTCCACCCTGGACAGAAGCACAGGGTCTTGGAGTCTCCCAACCCTGCACCATCTAGTGGACTGGCTGCCAGCTAATTTGTCCCCAGCCCCTGCACACCCTGAGCCATCCAGCCCTGCCTTACAGAAGAGTCATACTTTGAGTGCTCAAGTCACCTGGGATAATAAGACCTTTTCAAATGTCCTTGCTCTTCCTTATCCCCTTTCACTGATAAGGACAGAGTGCCTTATCCTTCCCTCTCTGCTCCCAGAGCATTCGTCCAAGTCTCATTTAAAGTACTCCCTGAACTGGGAGATCAGGATTGACATATATACACTGCTATAAACTGTGGAAAATTCTGAGAGAGATGGGAATTCCAGACCACCTGACCTGCCTCTTGAGAAATCTGTATGCAGGTCAGGAAGCAACAGTTAGAACTGGACATGGAACAACAGACTGGTTCCAAATAGGAAAAGGAGTACGTCAAGCCTGTATATTGTCACTCTGCTTATTTAACTTCTATGCAGAGTACATTATGAGAAATGCTGGACTGGAAGAAACATAAGCTGGAATCAAGATTGCTTGGAGACATCAATAACCTCAGATATGCAGATGACACCACTCTTATGGCAGAAAGTGAAGAGGAACTAAAAAGCCTCTTGATGAAAGTGAAAGAGGAGAGTGAAAAAGTTGGCTTAAAGCTCAACATTCAGAAAAAAGAAGATCATGGCATCCAGTGCCATCACTTCGTGGGAAATAGATGTTGAAACAGTGGAAACAGTGTCAGACTTTATTTTGGGGGGCTCCAAAATCACTGCAGATGGTAACTGCAGCCATGAAATTAAAAGATGCTTACTCCTTGGAAGGAAAGCTATGATCAACCTAGATAGTATATTGAAAAGCTGAGACATTACTTTGCCGACTAAGGTCCGTCTAGTTAAGGCTATGGTTTTTCCAGTAGTCATGTATGGATGTGAGAGTTGGACTGTGAAGAAGGCTGAGCACCGAAGAATTGATGCTTTTGAACTGTGGTGTTGGAGAAGACTCTTGAGAGTCCCTTGGATTGCAAGGAGAACCAACCAGTCCATTCTGAAGGAGCTCAGCCCTGAGATTTCTTTGGAAGGAATGATGCTGAGGCTGAAACTCCAGTACTTTGTCCACCTCATGCGAAGAGTTGACTCATTGGAAAAGACTCTGATGCTGGGAGGGATTGGGGGCAGGAGGAGAAGGGGACGACCGAGGATGAGATGGCTCGATGGCATTACTGACTCGATGGATATGAGTCTGAGTGAACTCTGGGAGCTGGTGATGGACAGGGAGGCCTGGTGTGCTGCGATTCATGGGATCGCAGAGTCGGACATGACTGAGGGACTGAACGGAACTGAACTGAACATATATATATATATATATATATATATATATATTAACACACACACACACATATACGTAGAGCTGATTCACTTTTGCTGTACACTAGAAACTAACACAGCAATGTAAAGCAACTGTACTCCAATAAAAATTAATAAAAATTTTTAAAAATAAAGTGCTCCCTCTATGCCTGGCAAAATTGCCTGCTTGTCTTTACCTGCAGCAGTGCTTCTCAGCTGGGAGCAATCATGCCCCCGACAGCGGACACTGGGCATTTCCTGGGGGGCATTTGATAGTCACAACTGGGAGTGAAGGGTGGAAGTCAGAGATGCTGCTGAACACTTGAGTGTTCAAGACAGCCCTGTCCCCCAATAGAGAACTAACTGGCCCCCAGTGATTGTGTGGGTGTTGAGAAATCCTGCTATTCTCTGCATGTTGCTTGAGGGTAGAAACTTGAACTTACTCCTTTTTAAATTCCCCAGTGCTAGTTCAGACACTGGCACAAGAGTCAGAATGCAATATACTTGGCAGTTGGTAAATAAATGTATGTGTGAATGAGTTCTTGCCTTCCTGAAACTTGTGTTGGACCATCACCTTCATTCAAGCACATCCTGTGGCCCACAGGTCTGTATGTGAACCTATCTGTACACACACGCAAGGACATAAGAGCACACATCCAAAGAAAGGCATGCACAGGTGTGAATGCACAAATACCCATGCGCGTGCACGTGCGCACACACACACACACACACACACCCATCCCAGAGTCCACAGACCTCCCTCGCTCCTGACCTGATCCCCCAGACCCCCGCTCATCTGACGAGCAGGAGCCTCTTTGGTCTGCTGCTATCAGAATGACCTAGGTGCAAGCACTGGGGCAGAGGCACTGAATTCTCTCCATAGTTAATTTCACCAGACGAATTTTCTTCCTGTGGCTCCATTATTAAAGAAGCAATGGACCCAAAAGGAAAAAGGTCCTTTTTAATTTTTTTTGCAATTACACACACAGAAGGCAACTCAACAACTGGAAAAGTGACATGTCAATTTGACAAGGGCATAATGGCCCAGACGCATGGCAGGCAGACCTGATTTATTCAGTCTCACAATGTCGGTAGATGTCGGGAATGGAGCAGAAGGGGCTGGAGGAAGTGGTGCAGGGAGACCCACCCATTCCCTGGCAGCACCAGCTGGAGGGCAGGGGACAGGGTGCCCATGCAGCAAAGACATGGACTCCTTTTTCCCACCCTTCCTCTCCTGGGCCCTGGGGGAAGCTAAAATAGATGGACAGCAAAAAGGAGGAGAGGGCACGGCAGACTTGGCATAAAGATCTAGGTGCCCATTTCCTGGAAAAGTTGAAACAGGAAGAGGATGAGATTTACCAGCCCTTTGCTCTCTGAGCCAAATCGAGTTACAACAGGCCTGTCCCACTGCTGACTTCTCAACTCTGCAAGGTCCTTAAGGTTTGCACACCTTCAGGTACCTGAGAGGGGTTTCCCTTTATCACAGCATTCCCTGCCCTCTGGATATTTACTCATTTCCTTCTGCTGGGAGGCTGTGAATTTCCTGAGTGAAAAAAGAGAAGTCTTACTCATTTCTGTATTTCCAGTGCCTACCTTAGTAAATGTGTAATGAATGAGTAGGTAAATAAATGAATCTGAACAAACTTCAGTCAGATGAATATGCTGACAGTTTCAGATGGAAACATGTCAAAAGGACAAGGGCCAGCTAGCCCAAGGCCACATTTGCGTGTCAAAGAGTCTGGGTCTTACTCAAGAGTCAAGAGTCAGCAAAGAATTAACCAGGGCGGTGGCATGTTAAGTTTACTGTGTTAAAGAAATCACTTTGTATGTGTATATGCACTGCATTTTAAAAAGCTTTTTTAAATATATATATATACACACACCATTTTTAAAGTCTTTATTGAAATTTGTTGAGCTTCCCAGGTGGCTCAGGAGCAAAGAATCCATCTGCCAATGTAGGAGCCAGAGACGCGGGTTCAATCCCTCGGTCAGGAGCAACCCAAGCCAGTATTCTTGCCAACATAATCCCATAGACAGAGCAGGCTGGGGGGCTGCAGTCCACGGGGTCGCAAAGAGTTGGACACAACTGAGCAGCTGATCATGAATACATGGACAAGGCCAGAACAGAGAAGAAAAAACTGTTTTCTGAAGAGGAGCAGGCTGGAAAGAATCCTGCTGTGTTTCAGGCTCTGCCCCTCATGTCCCTAAAGGCCCACCATACTCCCACCTCCTGGTGCTGGGCACGGCCCCAGTCTCTTCCCAGGAATTCTCCCTCCTGCATAAGCTGGTTCCAACTGGATTCTTTCCACTTGCCCTCCAACTAATTTTAGACATTCCTAGTGACTCAGATGGTAAAGTGTCTGCCTACAACGCGGGAGACCCGGGTTTTATCCCTGAGTTGGGAAGATACTCTGGAGAAGGAAATGGCAACCTACTCTAGTACTCTTGCCTGGAAAATCCCATGGATGGAAGAGCCTGGTAGGCTACAGTCCATGGGGTCCCAAACAGTTGGACATGACTGAGCAACTTCATTTTCACTTTCCAACTAATTATAATTAATAGGATTTGTTTTACTTTTTCAACCAGAAAAAAAAAAAATCCTGAGGATGCAAGCAGATATAATTTTCATCACCTTACATTCTTATACTGCCTCTAATTTCAAATCTATACTTTGGAACTGTGACAAACCCATCAAACATTTCCTTGAGCTATCTCTGTCAAAAGGAAAAAAGACCAGCGCTTTCAGGGTCTGCTAGTTGCTATAATGAATCTTTCCATATCACCCCCTCAGTTGCTCAGGTCAAGAGATGCCTTTTATTGTTTGGTTGTTTGTGTTTTAACTTTTTATTTTGTACTGTGTGGCTGATGAACAATGCAGTGATAGTTTCAGGTGAACAGCAAAGGGACTCAGCCATATGTATACATATCCATTCTTCCCCAAACTCCCCTCCCATCCAAGTAACATTACATTGAGCAAAGTCAGAAGCTACCTTTTGATCAGCAGCCCTGCAGGTGACCTGGTCAGGAATCCACTCTTATGAGTGAGAGTGGGCAGATGCTGGCGTGAGAGAGACCTGAATTATAGCTCTGCTGTGCATGAGCTTTGTGAGTGTATTAGTTTCTAATGTCCCTACCCTCAAAATCCTGATCTTTAAAATTTTGCTAATAATGGGCATCTGCCTTCTGGAACTTGAGGGGACCTCACTTAGCAGAGCTGCTAGTGCACTAGAAACATTGGATAACCCAGGCAATGGCACCCCACTCCAGTACTCTTGCCTGGAAAATCCCATGAATGGAGAAGCCTGGTGGGCCGCACTCCATAGGGTCACCATGAGTCGGACACAACTGAGTGACTTCACTTTCACTTTTCACTTTCATGCTTTAGAGAAGGAAATGGCAGCCCACTCCAGTGTTCTTGCCTGGAGAATCCCAGGGACAGGGGAGCCTGGTGGGCTGCCGTCTATGGGATCGCACAGAGTCGGACACGACTGAAGCGACCTAGCAGCAGCAGCATGCTGTCAATAGTGTGTCTCATCTTCTTGGTTCCTCCCTTGGACCAATTTCCACTTTAACAAGAATGTGCTCTTTCCCAGCATGTCTTACACTTGCTTCTGCCACGTGTCCTGGAACATAATTCAAATATTTTATTATGGCTTTCCCAATCTTCAGCTTTAAATTTATCCTGGATTTATGTGTCTATTTTGCATGATGTAACAGAAGTGTATCGGTCAGCTTAGGCTTATGCTGCAGTAACAAATGACCCCACCCCAAAAAATCTTGGTGGATTACAACAACAAAGGTCCATTTCTTGCTCACAATCATCTTCACCTTAAGCTACAAGTAAGGCACATCTCTGTTCCACACCTATTCATGCCAAGACTAAGGAGCAGCCCCTACCCAAGACAGACCTGATTCAAAACAGAGAAAAGAGAGATCAGGGAAAACCTTAAAACATTCAATAGCTTCAGTGCATATTACTTCCACTTTTATTTTACTGGTCAAAGCAAATCACATAGCCAAACCTTCCATTAGTGGGAAGAATAATTTTCTTGCATGGATGAATTTAAGAAAATATTATGAAAAAAATAATAGTTTTTTTAATTGGAAGGTTCTGCACCTGGTCTTAGAGACTCTCTGGCTGGACATGCAGAAAAATATCCATATTTAACTTCACTGTTTTAGGTCCTGTTTCCCTCTGGGTAGGGAGGCGGGAAGGACAGCTTGGTCTCTCCCATTTGGTTCTTTCCTTTGATGCTGAATCTCTTTGGACTCCAGTATCCCGCCCACCCTAGTAACAACCGATATTTAATTCCAGCGATTGTAAAGATGTTCACATCAGAACAACTGGAAGGAAATAGTCCAAAATCTAATTCTGGTTTTTGTCTGTGATGATTTTGTGTGTTTGTGTTTTTTTCGAGCTTTTCTAGAATGAATGTGCATTTATTAAAAAGAAACTAAAAATAAATTATTTTTTAAACAATGAAAAGATTCATTTGGCAGGAAAGTGGAGAACCAATTTCAGTGGAGAGATGCTAAAGGCCAGGATTCAAGGAGGGGAGATATGAGGCTGAAGCAAGGCAGCGGCCATGGGGACTGAGGAGAGGGCCAAGTTAACTGGGATGTAATGAGACTGAACACTCCAAGAGGTAGGGAGGGAGGCTTCTGTTGAGCCTTTATCTTGGGTCAGCACTAAGGGATGTGGAGGTTCTTCTCATCTGAAAAAAAAAAAAAAAAAAAGGACACATCCCTGCAAGAGATCCCGCAAAAGCTGCAGGGATTGCTTGACTATCTCACCCAGGTTCTTCCCTGGTAGAGTAGGTCAAAATCTAATCCTCATAGGTTGTTTTATTATATGGAAATCATCATTGAAGAGCTGCCATCTTGGTGATTGGAAAAGTGATGAATTCATACCATTCATCCTTCTGTCATCAAGGGAGAAAAATGCATATTTAGGCCCTCCTGACATTGCAAAGAACACACATCCTCAGGGAAGACAGAGTTATATTTAATCAGTGTGAACTTGGGCAAGTCTCCTGGTAACTCTGATATTCAGGCTCCTCATTCTATAAATGGAAATTATAATACTTACTCCAAAGAGTTTGTATGAATAGAAAGAGGTCATCTTTGAAAACATCTACTGTGATAATCCTCAGAAGATGCCCAGAAGATGTTTGGGCTTCCCTAGTGGCTCAGATGGCAAAGAATCCACCTACAATATGGGAGACCTGGGTTCGGTCCCTGGGTTGGGAAGATCCCCTGGAGGAGGAAATGGCAACCCATTCCAGTATCCTTGCCTGGAGAATCCCATGGACAGAGGAGCCCTGTGGGTTACAGTCCATGGGGTCACTAAGAGACAGGCATGACTGAGCAACTAAGCACACAGAAGATGATTAGTAATTATTATAATTATAGATCTGTACTGGTACCACAGTGGGCACAATGGTGCAAAGTATTTCTCAAGGAAATTGCTCTGGCAAACCCCTATAATCATAATCAAAATAATAAGTAAAAGCCATCTGTAATTTTATTCATATATTCCACCATTTAATAATCAGGAGGTTCTTCCTGGCATCCAACCTAAATTTCTCCACTGCAGCTAAACCCATAAACCAACCACCTGCCAGTGGCATTGACCTTGGTCTGGAATCAGAGTCCAATGTCACAGAAAGAGCATTTACTCTAGAGTCATAACAGCTTGATGCTAGGCATGTCACTAAAATCTCTTAAGCTTCCATTTCTCCCTCTTTAAAATGAGATCAATATTACCTAACTTAGCATCCTGTTTTGTGAATTATTTTGAGAGTGATATATACAACACAACTGGCCCATAAAAGATATCCATTGAATGTGAACCCCTTTCCACTTATTTCTAATGGATTTTACCATTTAAGGAAAAGCGTATTTTTAAACTTAAAGGGTTTTTTTCACCTCATTATTTTTATCCAGTACCATTATAGCTATTAAGTGTTTTGAGTGTCTCTCTCTCCAGAGACATTTTATGATGCCAATTAGAAGTGTGAGTATACTGAGATTAAAAAGTAATGACTAACAAAATGAACAGCGGATTTCCCCTCTTGACAATCAGCTTGATGCTCCTGAAGCTCATTTCCAAGTATCTAATTCTATGGGGGGTGAAAAACACATTTCTGGGGTCAGGAGAATATCATTAAGATTTTACAGTTCAGGATCATTTTAAGGCCATGGGGGCAGAGGTCACATGATCTATGTGATCAGGAAAACACATTTACATGAAAACTGCACAGACCGTATCCTGCCCTTTATCAGGGTGGAAATCTGACAACATGAAATGACTAGTCGTTCCTTAGGGAACTGGAGAGGCTGAGTCACCAATAAGAACAACCAAAGGCAGGGTTCCATTTTACATACCTGGGTCTCCCCCATTTCATTAGTACACACAGAGAAGGTTCTCAGCCTATGTGATAATTCACTGGTGAATCCATGCTTATCTTGATGACACTGTATTTCATCTTCCCTTCAGTTCTATTCTTTTCTGCCTCTTTGCTCCCTTTCCTCCACCTCCTCCTCTCTAGAGACCACAGGGATAAGAATGCAATGATCTAATTTAATTTGGGGATCGTAAGTTTCTTATGCTTTCTAAAGACCATTTTTCCTCTCTGCAAATGGGACAAGTAATGTCTGCTCCTGAACCTCACCTGTTTAATGCCCACAACCATCTCCTTGGTGTAGGCCCACTTTCTCTTCTGGATTAAGACAGCTGCAGCCCATCTTGTTCCCACTCTCTAGAATGAGCATCACTGTTATCCCACTAGCCCACACCCTTCATTCTCCAAGCTGTTGCAGGTGTTTTTTTCAGCAACACGATCTGACCATGTCACATACATTTACATATCTGTCTGTAGTGGAAGGGACTCACTTACCTGCACGAGGAAGAGCCCTTGAGCAAAACCTAAGAGAAGATCAGCTGTCTGCCCGTAACTCATCATTCCTGCTTCTTTTCATTTCTTTCCCGGTACATGTCCTCTTCCAGCCACACGGTACACTTCTCCCAAACCTTCCTGGCCTTTGTACCTCCTCCAGTCTATTGTGTTCTGCTGTCTTCTCTGATAATTTCTACTAGCTGAAGAGGAATCAGCTTAGAAATCTACTCTTCCAGAAAGAATCTGAAAAAGAATATATATGTATATATATGTGTATATATATGTATATGTGCTTAGTCGCTCAGCACTCTTTGCAACCCCATGGACTGTAGCCCACCACGCTCCTCTGTCCATGGGGATAGAGGAGTAGAATAATGGAGTAGCTTGCCATGCCTACTTCTCCTACATTCTCCAGGGGATCTTCCCAACTGAGGAGCTGAACCCAGGTCTCCCACATTGCAGGCAAATTCTTTACCATCTGAGCCACCAGGGAAGTTCAAGAATACTGAAGTGGGTAATTTAGCCCTTTTCCAGGGGATCTTCCCAACCCAGGAATTGAACTGGGGTCTCCTGCACTGCAGGCAGATTCTTAACCAGTTGAGCTACCAGGGAAGCCCATATATATGTATAAGCTGCTGCTGCTGCTGAGTCACTTCAGTCGTGTCTGACCCTGTGTGACCCCATAGACGGCAGCCCACCAGGCTCCCCGTCCCTGGGATTCTCCAGGCAAGAACACTGGAGTGGGTTGCCATTGCCTTCTCCAATGCATGAAACTGAAAAGTGAAAGTGAAGTCGCTCAGTTGTGTCTGACTCTTCACGACCTCCTGGACTGCAGCCCACCAGGCTCCTCCATCCATGGGATTTTTAAAGCAAGAGTGCTGGAGTGGGGTGCCATTGCCTTCTCCTATATATGTGTGTGTGTGTGTGTGTGTGTGTGTGTGTGTGTGTGTGTGTATAAATGTATTCAACATGTATAAATATATAATATAAATATGTGTGTATGTTATATATTATATATATTTATATAATATATATGCATATATTTAGAAGGTCGCGAAGAGTCAGACACGACTGAGCAACTTCACTTTCACTTTTCAGTTTCATGCATTGGAGAAGGAATGGCAACACACTCCAGTGTTCTTGCCTGGAGAATCCCAGGGACGGGGGAGCCTGGTGGGCTGCCATCTGTGGGGTTGCACAGAGTCAGACACGACTGAAATGATGCAGCAGCAGCAGCATATACATATATATATACACATATTATATATATATAAGTAAAAATAAAGGGAAATAGTGTGACTGCTAGGAAGGGAAATGGAAAGGCAATAAATGAAAAAAATATATGCATGTATAAAACCATATATTGTGTGTAATGCAATATATACTTATAAATGTATACATTTATAAATGCACTTAAAAAACAAAGATGAATAGGGAAAACCAGGGGAGAACTAAATTAAAGTCTTTATTATACTCAATGAAGTTACTCTTAACCATTCACTATTTTTGTTAAACGATGCCCACAGAAGGAGATTTGAATGTCTTATTTCAAATTTACTTACTTTCAAAAAGTAAATTTTAAAGCTTAAAAAGAAACCTATTCTTCCAGGAAGCTTTCCCTGCTCACCCAATGTCTGGCTCAGGACCTGTCTTGGAGTATTCAAAAGTACTCCACCCTTGTAGGTGTCCAGGGGCTCCCATCATCATTGGACTGCAGGTCTCTCAAGCTGGCCAGAGCCCACTGGATCAGACAATGCCTCATCCAACCCCGAATCCCATTGTCTGATGCAGGAAGCAGTGAAAAGGAGCCACGGTTCAGGAAGCAGTGAAAAGCACACCTTTTGCAAAATGATGCGTGCTATAGTAGAAATACACTAGAAGATTGAATATCTCCATGTCTAAAACTGGAAGCAAACAACAGATGAACTCTGGGAGGATGCTTTTATGAGCATCACTCTTTTTTGGTAATTACTCTATTCAACGGCTAAATTTGGTAGGGTACAATTACAAAAGAGCCTGCCTCAGACGGTCTATCATCTCTCCCTTCCCCACGCCTGAATGGTACCTCAGATAGAACTGTGAGCTTTAAGGTCACTTTCAGGAATAATTAACAGCTCCAGAGTGACGTTTAAACCTCCATCTCACACCAGTCTGATCACTCAAGGCCGCGCCCTGACTTGGGAACGTGTAGTAAGAAAATGGACACAGTGAGTTTTTAGACTCTGCAGGCTGAGCAGCCCCTCTGCATTCTCTCTGCTGCTTCTGGCCCTTCAGGGTCAGTAGCCAAGAGGAAGGAAGACAGACTGGGAGGCAGGAGTCTTTGTGCTTAGCTGATGCTGTGTGTGTTTCTCTGCCCCCGAGGATTAAAATGCCGGCTCTGGGACTGGTTCTGTAGAGACCCACATGGACACTCCCACACCCAGTCAAGCCGTTCATCTCCTGGACAGATGCCCGCAGCCACTTTCTTCTGGGTTCCACATGCCTAGTAGGGGGCTCTCTTGAGTGGGCCCTTCAAGTCCATCTAACTTTCCCCAGGGAAGCCATCCGTCCTTGCCACGTGCAGGGCACCCAAGGCCTCCCTCCTCCTCTCTTCCAGCCTTCCACCCTTTTACTTCTTGAGGAGAAGGGTTGTGTCTGTTTTGTCTCATGTTTACCCCAGCACCTTGGACCATCAGTTGGATCCTCTGGAGCTCCCTGCTTCAGCAGCTAGAACTTCTCAAGCATCTGTCCAGAGGGTAAGCTGCCTCTCCCCAGATCTTGCATGCTCCCCACAGGCTCCCTTGGAGCCAACTCTCTGATCTTCCATCCTCAAAACCCCTCCCACCACTCACCCTCTACTGTTAATCGCTGGATCACTGGACAGGTCCTCCCACCTTCCACTGATGGAGTTTGCATTTCTGTATAGAATGTCAGGGTCCTGACCATCCTCAATGCTAGGGTTTCATCCAAATTCTGAGACAGAAGGAAAAAACTTCTTTCGCTCTTATAAATCACATCTCAAGGAAAAAACAGACAAGAGGTTTGTTTTAATGACTGGCACATAATGATAGCGTGTTCTACTAAGCTACAAAAAATGGCCCATGATGTCACAGGGGCCCCGTGCCTGGGATTCCTACAGACAGAAAGGATGAGAGCCTCCCCATAGCAGCAAGGTTGTGAGTGGTCTCAAGCTCAGGGGTGGCAGACATTTGCCAGTCATAAGAACCATTTGGGTAAGAAGGACTTAAAAATTTGAATTGTGCTTGCAGTATGCATGAGTAAGCAGATATCTATTTAATGTGCTGAAGATTTGTTTTTAGTACCACTGGGTTGCATTGCAGGTAAAAATTCCTAAACTCCAAAGATATTAGTAATACAGAAAATGCCAGGTTCTGGGCCACAAAAAGGGAGTCATGACCCTGCCTGAGCTGGGCAGGTAGAAAGGCTTCATAAAGGGGATGGGACTTCTAGATCCAGCAAGGAGAGATGAAAGAGCATGCAGACCCCAAACCAGCTTGAGTCAAGGGAGAGAAACATAAGAGCAGCTGGTTAATGGGGGGGCAGCGGTACATTTCAAAGTCCTGGGAGATGAGAAAAAGGAATGGTGTTGTCTGAACTTTCTTTTCATCTAGACCTGGACTTCTGACATTTTTCTCCATCTGGTCTTCACTGCATCCCTGTGAGGATATTAACACCTTTTTT
Source organism: Nanger dama (assembly GCA_917880005.1). Taxonomy (NCBI): domain Eukaryota; kingdom Metazoa; phylum Chordata; class Mammalia; order Artiodactyla; family Bovidae; genus Nanger; species Nanger dama. Next base: position 4,140,671 of record CAKJTW010000074.1, on the reverse strand, counting down.
TCTTTTCTTTTTTTTTTCCAGAGGAAGAATAAGGTTTAGAAAGACTGATTGACTTATAAAGAAAGCCAAGGGACTTCCCTGGTGGTCCAGTGGCTAAGACTCTGTGCTGTCAATGCAGGGAGCGTGGGTTTGATCCCTGGTCAGGGAACGAAGATCGCAAGTGTCACACTGTGCTGCCAAAAACTTAAAAACAAGGAAATTAATAAAGGACATATTTTTTAAAAAGAAAGGAAGGAAGAAAGCCATGCTAGAACTGAATCCAGGTTTGGAGGTCTCTAAGGTGCAACCTAGATAGCATATTAAAAAGCAGAGACATTACTTTGCCAACAAAGGGTCATCTAGTCAAGGCTATGGTTTTTCCAGTAGTTATGTATGGATGTGAGAGTTGGACTATAAAGAAAGCTGAGTGCTGAAGAATTGATGCTTTTGAACTGTGGTGTTGGAGAAGACTCTTGAGAGTCCCTTGGACTGCAAGGAGATCCAACCAGTCCATCCTAAAGGAGATCAGTCCTAGGTGTTCATTGGGAGGACTGATGCTGAAGCTGAAACTCCAATACTTTGGCCACCTCATGAGAAGAGTTGACTAACTGGAAAAGACTGTGATGCTGGGAGGGATTGGGGGCAGGAGGAGAAGGGGATGACCGAGGATGAGATGGCTGGATGGCATCACCGACTCGATGGACTTGAGTTTGGGTAAACTCCGGGAGTTAGTGATGGACAGGGAGGCCTGGCGTGCTGCAGTTCATGGGGTCGTAGAGTCAGACACGACTGAGTGACTGAACTGAACTGAACTGAAGGCACTTGTGTGTCCCACAGCACCATGCCCAGTGGGTGTGTTGAAAAGTTACCTAAGCCTCAGGACACTCTGACCTTCCACACGGTGCCTATGAGACTCATCAGAGAACAAAACTGTCAATCCCCGCTGCTGGGAAAACACAACAGGTGTCAGAGCAGCCTCACTGGAGAGCGGCCAAGATTGGCCCTGCATCCAGACGTGGAGACACGCAGGTCCCCAGGCTCGGGAACAGACGGGTGTGTGAGAGGCTCCTTCTGATGAGGTGTCGGATGTGGAGCACCCACTCCAGGTGCTCCTGTCACCACGAATCACCATCTAATGTTTTGATCCCCAGAAAACCTCAGCAACTTTACAAAATCCTCCTGGTGACCGAGCATCTTCAGCATCGCTGAGTCATTCTCCCTCCGCCCTGACAGTGGCCTGCAGCTGAGAGCTTTCTCCCAGGAAAAAACTCCCTGCTGGTTATTGCCAGGGTCTGCCTGCCTTTCCAGCCAGGTCAAAGTCAAGGTGAGGGCAGGGTCAGCAGGACAGGGAGCATACCGGGCCCGGAGCCCTCAGCCTGTGTTGGCTCAGCATCTGTTCTGTGCCAGCCCTACCCTGGGCAGTCAGAGTGCAAGGATCCACTTCCTGCCCTGGATGGTCCACTGTCAAGGAGAAGAGATGGCCTTGCCAACAAGGAATGGGTCCCCTTGACTGCCTTGCTGAAGACGGTTCACCCAGTCATTCAATAATTCTAAGCTGGGGACTTCCCTTGTGGTCCAGGGGCTAAGACTCTGTGCTCCCAATGTAGGGGACCCAGGGTTTGATGCCTGCTCAGAGAACTAGATCCCAGGTCCTTATCTACCAAGAAGATCTACTTAGACTAACCTTTCTCATATAAAACCACATATACTAGATCCCACATCCTGCAACTAAAGATCCTGCATGCTGCAGCTAAGACCCCAGCACAGACAAATAAATAAATGGATATTAAAAAAAAAAAAAAAACAGCTGTAAGTTGTTCATGAAAAACACACACACTCTTCTACTCTCCCACCTCCTAGAATATGTCTAATAACCCCTGGTGACTGATCTACCCAAAAGACTCAGTCAACTCTGGCTTCTCTAGCCTCAAAGAAGTGGGGAAAAATAATAATAAAAACAATGGTGAATCCTGGCTTTGATATTATTCTGGGCCAAACATTGCCTCAAGACTCATGGAGCAAATCTCATTTATGTCTTGGTGATTCCCCTATGTGCAAGGTGCTGTGGGAGCCCAGGGCAGAGGAGGGGCATTTCCTGCGTCACAGAGTTTCCATTTCATAACATGTCCTGGAAAACTCTGAAGCCACATATTCCTACGTCCATGTAATGAGGGCAGAAAGACCCTGCATCCTAGAGAACACTGGAGCCTCATCACACACTTCTCATGTTGTAGCAGCAGCAAAGGAAGAGAACATGAGGAATCCTGGACTGGCCAGCTGGCCCCACCCCACCCCCATACCCTCTTCAGGGTCTTTTATGTTCTCAGCAGTGACTTCTAGGCACACAATGTTGTTGTTCAGTTGCTTAGTCATGTCTGACTCTTTGTGACCCCATGGACTGCAGCACACCCTGTCCTTCACCAACTCGCGGAGCTTACTCAAACTCATGTCCATTGAGTCAATGATGCCATCCAGCTATCTAATCCTCTGCCATTCCCTTCTCCTCCCTTCAATCTTTCCCAACACTGGGGTCTTTTTTAATGAGTTGATTTTTTTGCATCAGGTGGCCAAAGTATTGGAGCTTCAGCTTCAACAACAGTCCTTCCAATGAATATTCAGGGTTGATTTCCTTTAGGATTGACTGATTTGATCTTGCAGACCAAGAGACTCTCAAGAGTCTTCCCCAACACATTTCAATACCCAGAAACACAATACCCAGGAACAAAGTCAGGAAACCTAGAGGTTTCCGTTTGGAATTTTTCCAAGCTCCCTGAGGCTGCTCACCCAGCTCTAGACAGCTCTGATGGGAAATGGTCTCCCCCAGGCTAAACTGAAAAGTGTGTTTCCTGTGGTTTCCTGTCCTTCAGCCTGGTTTCCTAGGAAGCCTCACAAAGTTTCACAAAACCAATCTGTTCCTTTTCCGGCATGACAGCCCCTAAGAAGCTTGACCATCCCAATTTCAGTCCTTTCCCCTCACCTCCAGCTGCCTGTCCCTGGATTAAAATGCTCATCAACAGTTATTTTACCTTGTTTTTAAATGGATTTGTTTTTAATTTGTTTTTAAGGATAATTGATTTACAATATTTTATTGGTTTCTGCCACATATCAATAAAAATTAGCCATAAAATACATAAAACTGTTATTTTAAATCAGCATTTTGAATCTTTTATCACCCTGTTCCCTCTTGTGAACACATCTCTATTGGCCTTTTTAGTGAAGTAAGCTTTCAAATGAGACCTGAAGCTTCCAGGAGGAAGAGGAGGCAGGTGCAAAGGCCCTGAGGCAGCAGCAAGCTCATGAAGTCGCAGGTCACTGCAGGAGCAGGAACCAAGCAGAGTGTGGTTAGAAATGAGGCGGGAGGTGTCCCTGAAAGCTGAGCTCACCAGTGGCTCACATCAGTTGGGTAATATACTTACAAAGATTTAGTTGTCTTCGCTCTCATACTAATGTGCCAGTTTTGCCCATTATTCTGATTATGGGCTTCTCCTGGTGGCTCAGCTGTAAAGAATCTGCCTGTAATGCAGGAGCCACAGGAGGTGCAGTTTCGATTCCTGGGTTGGGAAGACCCCCTCTCCTGGAAAACCCATGGGCAGGGCCTGCGGGCCGCCATGGGTTGTAAGGTTGGCCGACTGAAGTGACTTCCCCTTCTATTTGCTTTACTTACTGTATTAGCCAATGAATGTTAGGCAACTTGTTTCTATGCGAATGAATGTTTTTACAGACTTGATGCTTGTTATTGTATAGTCTTGGTGTTGGAGTTGGCACTAGCGGGTAAAGAACCTGCCTGCCAGTGTAGGACACTAAGCGGTTTGTCTGTGGGGCAAGATTCTCTCCTGGAGGGCAGGCCCCACTCCGTTCCCTCCCTGGGAAGCCCATGGACAGAGCAGCCTGGCGGGCTACAGTCCATAGTGTCGCAAAGAGTTGGACACAACTGAAGCAACTTAGCACTAGCACTCGAGAGCTTTTGAAGAGACTGGAGAAAATAATTAACTAGGAAATTTTCAAATTCAGATTTCTCTTTAATTGCTTACATTCTCATTTTCTTTTTAGCGAAATTATACCTGGGAATTTGGGGTTATGTGATACATGTGGTTTTATATGAGAAAGGCAAGCTAAATTTTAATCATTGGAAACAGTCTCAAAGAAAAGAATCTTGACCTTTAACCAAAGATAGCTGAATGAATGTTTATTTATGTGTTTAAGGTAAAATTGCTCAATCTGCTTTGCTAAAAAAAAAAAAAAAAAAAGAGAGAGAGAGAAGAAATGAGGTGGGAGAGGTAGTGAGAGCTTAGTCTAAGTAGGTCTTACTGGTAGATGAGAACCTGGGATAAAATTACAAGTAATGGGAGTGACACTATAAATTTATTTTTAAAGACATCACAGTGGCTGAAGGATGAGAACAGATCTGAGAAGAAGTGAGGGATGAACAGGAGACCCTGAGCAGGTGGCCACCTGAAGCCTGCCCTGGCGGATGGCTGTAGGTAACAGTCCCTGTCAGAAGCGCAGAAGAGGGGAAAACATAGACGGAATTGGGGAAACTCGCCACCAAGGGCTGGCATTTCCTGCCACGCTCACTCTGCGTCAGGCACGCTTCTGAGCATTTGACAGTTTTTAACTCATTTGGTTCTCATCACCACTCTATGAGACAAGGCTGTTGTGGAGATTAATTTTCCATTTTACAGCTAAGGAAACTGAGCTCCAGAGAAAACACGGCAAGCTCCAGGGGGACAAACTGGGGTGCTGCTGGAGGAGATGTCTGTTTTCCCGCCTGCCGACCTCACACCCTTGTGAAGACCTCCATCTCTGGGCATGAAGCTTCCAGAATGTACTTTCCCATCTGAACCCAGAGTAGTAGGGCTGGAGCTCAGTGACACACTGTGGACTGTGACTGTGGCCACTGGGTGCCGGGCCTCAGTGGCCCCAGCACTGACCCATCATGTCAGAGGTGAATGTGGGGGGAGCCCACTGGGCAGAACCCCTTTGTGAAGGGTTTGAACTTGCCCTGCCAGGCCATGGGGAGCCACTAACAATTCTACAGCCCCCTCTAGACACGGGGGGACCCTAATAATGGAGACAAAGAGATGTATGGCCTTGTTCTCTGAGGCTGGGGTAAAACAGAGTTCATTACCAGGTTCCAAATGAACATGCAAGCCCCGTGGAGAACTTGTGGGGCTAATTAGTATTAGGAATGAGTTTGGAGGACAAGCTTACATGTGTGTGTTCTTGAAACATTCCCACTGGACACATCCTTGCTTCTGAGTGTTAATTAGACCTTCTGAACAGCGGCTTGGAATTCAGTGGGAAATAAGCTGACCTAGGTTAATTCAGTGAACAAGAGAGGCCATCCTCCCCATTGAAGCCTCATTTGCTTCCAGGATGGGGCAGCTGGACAAGTTCCAAGGGTAGCACCTGGGGATCTCAGAGTGCATTCTCCAGACTGTGTAATACCCTCACAGTCTCTTTCCAATTAGCAATGTGAGAGTTTCCCTCCCATCTTACAGATCTCTTAGGTTAAATGAAGGACGAAGTGATGAAGTGAAGTTTGAAGATCAATTCTGGAATTTCTGTTCTGGCTTTGAATAGCTCTAAGACCTCAGGGAAATTGTACAGTCTCTCTGAGCCTCAGGTTCTCTGGGTGGAAAAGGGGAATGGGAGGTGTATGATGTTTCATAGAGTTGGAGTGAGGATCAAAGGATCAAGGACTCAGTAAGAGGAGGACCTGGGGAAAGTCTCATCTCAATGGGCCAACTCCTGAGTGTGGCTCCATTACTGTCTTCTGGACCTACCTGCTTTGGAAACTTGCTCCCTCCTAGTTCCAATCTACAGCAGAATGAGCAGGCGTGTCTCCAGAGCCCTGGGGCTGGGTCTCCGTGCTGCAGGAATCAGAAGTCTTCCATCTCTCTGCCAGAGGAGCCTCTCCAAGAAGGAAGTACCAGACATTAAGGGGAGAGCCAGTGGGATACTGGTTGGACTTTGCTCTTTGATTTGGTCCAGCAAACGCATAGATGATTAATGAAACCCACCTCTGAACTGTGCCAGGATCTTCTGCAGATCATCACATTTTGTGACTCTATAGCAGCCAGACCGCTGCCCACGTTCCCCCAGGGAAATGTTACCATTTCAAGTCACCTGGCTCCTAGCAAGTTTCTACTCCCAACAGCATCACCATCTTGGATGGCTGTCCTGAGACCGCTGGAACCCACTTAGTTGATCTGCAGACAGAGCAAAGTGCCCTGGAAGAGTTTGAAGATGATGGGTATTGGAGTCAGCGACTGAGTATGCATGCACTGAAAACCACTTCCTTATATCTTCTCCGTGGGATATCTATAAAGATGAAATGAAATAATGTTTATAAAGGGCTTAGCACAAAGCTTGGCACATAGCAAAGAGCTGATAAATGTCAGAAGACAGGATTATGTATTTATAACATGCAGTCTCAGTTTATGTGTTCTTATTATAAATACACCATGTATAATTTAGGAAAACAAATAATTTATATAGTTTCAGTGGCTGCAAATAGTACTCTCAATATCTAGTTAGTAGAAATAAATTATAGAAACATACATATATGCATTATTTCTATACATAGGTTTAGAGTGCCTAGTTACAAATGAGTTAATACTAAACTGTATGCATGTGGTTTCTGGGATATGTCTCCTCAAGGAAAGTGTGAAAAAGAACAGATATATGTATAACTGAATCACTTTGCTATACAGCTGAAACTAACATAACATTGTGAATCATCTATACTGGGCTGTGCTGTGCTTAGTCGCTCAGTCGTGTCCAACTCTTTGCAATCCCATGGACTGCAGCCTGCTAGGCTTCCCTGTCCATTACCGTCTCCCAGAGTTTGCTCAAACTCATGTCCATTGAGTCGGTGATGCCATCCAGCCATCTCATCCTCTGTCTCCCCCTTCTCCTCCTGCTTTCAACCTTTCCCAGCATCAGGGTCTTTTCCAGTGAGTTGGCTGTTGGCATCAGGTGGCCAAAATATTAGAGCTTCCGCTTTGGCATCTGTCCTTCTAATGAATATTTAGAATTGATTTCCTTTAGGATTGACTGGTTTGATCTCCCTAGCTGTGCAAGGGACTCTCAAGAGTCTTCTCCAGCACCACAGTTGAAGGCATCAGTTCTTTGGCACTCAGCATTCTTATTGATCAAATGCTCACATCCATACATGACTACTGGAAAAAACATAGCTTAGACTATAAGGACCTTTGTAGGCAAAGCAATGTCTGTTTGTTAATACACTGTCTAGGTTTGTCATAGCTTTTCTTCCAAGGAGCAAGTGTTGTTTAACTTCACGGCTGCAGTCACCATCTGCAGTGACTTTGGAGCCCAAGAATATGAAGTCTGTCACTGTTTCCATTGTTTTCCCATCTATTTGCCATGAAGTGATGGGACCAGATGCCAAGATCCTCATTTTTTGAATGTTGAGTTTTAAGCCCTCCTTTTTCACCTTCATCAAGAAGCTCTTTAGTTCTTCTTTGCCATAAGGGTGATGTCATCTGCATATCTGCAATTATTAATTTTATTTTTATTAATTTAAAAATAAAAAGTCTTAGCACAGCAAAAAATAAGCCACCTTAATACATCTACCCCATCTCTACCTCAACGCTACCCACACTTTGACTCCCATTGTCTGCTGTCAATGTATGTGTCAGGAAATGAAGGAAATTCAGTGCTCCATGGTCAGCTCATCCTAGACGCTGGCCTCTGTGCGTCAGCAAAAGGACCATAGACAGCTATCACTGTCCACCCAGAAGCCAGGTGCAGGCAACCTCCGCCCCAGTCCCAGAGCTGTCCTTTCCATTCATTCAGCGCAGAGTAAATACTTGGGAAAACTTACTATGCACAGCAGGTTCTATGATAAGCTCTGGACAAACATAGCATAGAAATAACAATGGCAACAGTTAAACAGATGTGACCCCTGCACCAATCATGAAGAAGAGTAATGCTATTCAATCAACTATACAAATAAGTGTATACGGCCCACTGTGATAATTCTGCCAATACTTTACAGGAAATCGCATCAGGAGAGGGAAAGACAGAGGAGGTTTCAAGTTCCTCTGGAGGCTGTTGATAGTCTTGTGCCCCTGCTGGACCAGGCTGGGAACCAGGATGTCAGAGACTGACAATGGGGCCACCTGCCCATGGAGCCAGGGAAAGAACTGGAGGCTTCCAAACCAGGAGTTGGCCATCATTTTGTTGCTCAAAACAAGACAGCCTTCCCTATCACTTTCTCACTGATCTAAGATTTAGGAGATTGAAGCACCCCCTGAATCATTAAATAATACCCATGCTCACACCAACCTCCCCCCATCCAAATATAATTCACTCATGAACACTCAGGTCGTGTGAACAAATATTAATAAATTATTCCCCCACTCCCAGTTTTCCTTTCATTATGCTTTGAAAAATAAAATAAAATCCAGAATATGGAACAGCTTATTAAAAACATAAACTCACTCTTCGACTCTGCGTGTTTGAAATAAAAGGTTTTTTTTTTTTTTTAATCAAAAAGAATTTCTAATTCACTGCAGGGCCCAGTTTGCTGAACTTAATCTGTTTGAAACACCACTTCTCTAAATGATGGAAATAAAGCAGCCATCTCAGCTTGTCTTGCATCTGTCTTTTGAGAAGTCACAGGCACCTGGAAAGACATCAGGACTGAAGAAGTCTGCTAAGACCAGAAAAGGTGTTTGGGTTATGTTTGAAAATACAAGATTATCTAAAGGAAATTTACCCAGGTGAATGGAATGAGCTGGTTTCATTCTTTCAACTCTTCACACAGCAAATATTTATTGGGCATCAGCCATGTACCTGACTTTGTTTTAGGTGTGGGACACCTAAATGTGCCTTCCTTGTAGCTACAGAATGCTTAAAAATGACTTATATGTGGCCCTGCCCTCAAGGAAGGCTGGGACTGGCGAAGAGCAGATGGGCTGATAATACAAGACACCACAATGATGCAATGATGAGAGCTACCAAGGAGAAATCTGCAATGTGCAGGGCAAGAGAAGAGAGCAAGCAAACCTCCGGTCACCCAGGAGGAGCAAGACAGCACTTTAACTAAAACTAGTCACAGCTCTTTCTGTTGCACGGGGCTTAATCCCAACTCAACCTGGCTTGAACAAAAGAGAGATTTCATTGACTGAAGTAAATAAGCTGAAATACAAATAGAGGCAGAGTTTCAGGTATGGATGAATCCAGGAGAGCTAACAGAAGGATGAGTTACTTCAAGGCCCTGAGGCAGGTTTCTCTCCATCTCTCAGTTTTGTGTTGCTCACCAGGCTTCCTCCTTCCTCATTGCCCTGAGTAATGGTAAAATGGCCTTCTGTAGCTGGGAGCCCACATACTATTCACTCAGCAGCTCCAGAGAAGAGAGGAGAAGAGAAGAGCCTCTTTCCAGCTAGCCAGTGGGCTGACTCCCACTGGCGTGGCCTGAGCCTTCTGCCTCCTTGGGCTTATCCATTCTTCCAGCAGAAACAGGCAGCCTTGGGCTATCTGCCCATCCCTAGAGTCAGAGAGATGCATCCATCAGGCCTTTATACACTGTATTCATTCCAGAACCTTTGTTAAGGAACACCGGCAGATAAAGATCCATCAGGACCAAAACAAACAAACAAACAAAAACAGAACTAGCTGGCCTCCGTGAACTTACAGATGAGAAGAACATATCCAGGTTCTGGATGCAAAAGCGTAAATGCTGGGGAGCAAAATGAACAAATAAAGGGGGTATGGGGTGTGGGGAGGGGGCAGCAGTTGCTACATTAAAAGGTTGTTTGGAGGCCCCCTCCACCCCGAAAAGAGACAACACTGTGCAGAAGCTGAAGTTATTAAAGACTGAGTTGAGTGAGTCTCTGGGGTCAGAGGGAATACAGCAGTGCCAAGAGCCAAGCCAAGGCCCTGGGCAGGGATGGACTTGACAGCTTTGAGAGGCAGCACAGATCCCCTAGCTTGCTTGAGTAATGGAGGAGCTCCGTCAGTGGAGGGAGCAAGAACTGAGAAACCTGTTAGGACCTTGGCTTCTGTGTCACAGGCAGTGGAGTCTGCATGGACTGAGCTTGCGAACCAGGTGGTGCCCCCACAAAGGATGATCGGGGCTCCCTGATCAGAGGACTGAGGAGGGATCCTGGGCAAAGAGGACAAGAGACCCCCTATTCAGAGTCCAGGATGAAGTGTCAGTAGACGTGGAGAATAGACTGTCCCCTGAGCGGCTCGGAACAAGGACAGACATAAAAGGCACCAGCCATCGTGCAGGCAAGAATGTTCAGAGAGAAAGACTACGCATGGGTCAGAGCGTAGGAGAGGGACCTACAGCGGCTGAAGCTGTCCTCCAGGCCCGTCACTGGGTGATGTAGACATTCAAGAGTGCTTCTGCAAAGACAGTGGAATCAATCACTCCCCTAATCTTCCTTCCTGGGAAACTTACAGATATTAAAATGACCACTCAAGGGGAACTTGATTTGATTTCAGGTTTAATTGAAGGGCATTGTGCAAATGCAGAGATTTAGAGAGAGGGAGGTGGGAAATGCTTCCTAGAGATGGCTTAATTTCCATATCTTTTTCAAAATACAGCAAGCTGCCCATTAAAAATGTTAGATAAAGGATATTGCCAGCAATCGTTTCTTTTCCTTCCCAGGAAAGGGCAGATGACATTTGGGATCCCCTCGGCAGATGATAATATTAGTGAACACGGGTGAAACTGGAAAGCTGGCAAAGCACTGTCCACCGGAGCTATCATTAGCACAGCAGCTGAAATGTAATGGAAATGTAATGGACTTGGACTCCACATCCAGTGCGGGGGCTCAGAGTCGTAGGAAATTAGTCCCACCTGGAAGACACTTATGCATTTCAGCAAATACAAAGGGAACCCCATCAATGTGACACATTCTGACCCAGCTTCTCTCATGTGCCAGAATGGTCTTAGAGTCAGAAGAGATGGACCCAGACAACCACCACGACAAAGACGACCATCATGAGCTCATAAGCTTTGTACTTGCAGAGCATTTTACGGTGTAGCAAAGTGCTTTCTCCTGTACTAATTCTCTCACTCACAGCAACCCTGTACAGTGAGAATTAAGTCAGAACTACATGACATTGGGGTTCTGGTGACTAGGACTTGTCTTAAAATCCTGGCCACTCCCTAGTGCACCTCATTCTACTGGCTTTCTCAGCTTCTATTCTTGGACTAAGAGCTGGTCTATGTATACTTAATTTTTGATATAGCCTGCAAAGTGCTATTACTATGCCTGTCTTCAGCTTAGGACACTGAGACTTAGGATAAATAAATTGTTTCAAGGTCACTGCCCAGGCTTAACCCCAGGCAGCCTAGTTTAGGAAGCCACATCTAACCCCCAGCTCTGTGCTTGGCATCTGATGTCAAGAGTTGAGTGTGAATATGGTTTTGCATTAGTAGATTATTTTTAATCCTGACTGCAGTCCTTGAAAATTTTTGTCAGAGTCCCATTCTCAAATGTGGAGGTGGAGAATTGGAGACACTAAGCCAACCTTAATATCAGGGCTTCTTCACTTAGAAGGTGTTAGAAGTGGGGTCTGAATCCAGCTCAGCTCCAATTCACTGAACCTGTATGCCCCCACAGGACTTGTCTCCTGCTAAAAGTTCATCATGGGCTTCCCTGGTGGCTCAGTGGTAAAGAACCCACCTGCCAATGCAGGAGACATAAGAGACATGGGTTCGATCTCTGGGTAGAGAAGATCCCCTGCAGGAAGGTATGGCAAGCCCCTCCAGTATTCTTGCCTAGAGAATCCCATGGACAGAGGAGCCTGGTGGGCTACAGTCCACGGGGTCACAGAGTTGGACATGACTGAAGTGATTTAGCATGCATCTGTTCATCATAATACATCCTGATTCAGCCTGACTCTTCTTCCTCTCTCGGAGAAACTAACGGGTACATCCCTGAAGGACCCAGGATCGGGGGAAATTCCAGCCCAACTCTCACTGCAGCTCCTTGACTCGAACCAGGACCCTCAGAACCTGAAAGATCCTGGGAGGACTGAGATCATTAGGACTTTTCTACCTGCCCATGCACAACCAGTCTGACCACAGGGCCGCTAAATGGGTCTAGCATCAGTCGAGGAAATGACTGATGGGCAGTATGGAGGCAAGGAACAGCAAGTTAGAGTAAAACCAACAAGGCTTGAATAACCAGTCAGTTCTGTCAGGACAGGGAATTTTACTGGGGTGAAAAGGTCACCAGACAGCAGACAGAACTGGGGCCCCTGACTCTCGCCCTGGTCATCCTACCTGTTTGGGCAAGTTACTGAAACTGCTCCCTCGACTGTGTACCCCACCAGGACGAAGGTCATGAGGCCTCAGAGAGGACAGACACAGGAAAGCCCCAGGCTCTCCGTGTGCTCATGGTGCGTGTTCAGCAAACACTAAATACATGGGCTATGTCTGAATGCAACCACTGAAGTTTGTTAGCTCGTGGGGGAACACATATGCAACCAAGTGGCCATTAACACTGGGGAGGTAAAAAAGGAGGCAAACATATATGCATTTTTTTTTTCTATCCTTGACTGTCCATGTTTGCAGAAGAGCGCCCGTAAAAGCCAGCTTTGCAGTGGCTTCAGCTGTCTCTGGATCAGGCGGGTGATGTATGCTCTTGGCTTGTATCTCTTGCTTTGAATCCACAAAGAAACTCCATGGCCAGAATCCCAGAAGCCACCTGAGAATTCTCCAAGTCCCAGTGGATGGGCTGCTGCTAAGAAGGAGATACCAAAGGGCCCCAAGCTGAATGTTGGGAGATCTGGACCAGGGGCAGGGTGACTGAGACAGAAAACTCCCTCTTCCAATAAGTGACTGTTTGGCTTTGAAAAACCATTTTATTTTCCCTCTGGGTTTCCCCATTGAGGGGAAGACATGGGTGAGAAATCTGTCCACCAGAGTGATTTATTAGAAGGAGAAATACTGTCTGAGCTCACAGGAGCCGATCGTGGTCTTAAACATGTTGTGTTCACCATCTCGTCTGATATTTATGATCACCCCACAGACTGAAGGAGTGTCTGCATTTTAGCAACAAAGAAATCAGCAAGTCAGCTGTCACAGGGAATGAAGTGGCGGAGACCACCTGGGGGCTGATCAGAAAAGGTCCGGGGTCTGAATGCTTGACCACCTCTTGCTTCTTTAATCAGGACTGTCTCTGAGGGTCAGATCTGGGCTTCCCTGGTGGCTCAGTTGGTAAAAAAATTTGCCTGAAATGCAAGAGACCTGGGTTCAATCTCTGGGTTGGGAAGATCCCCTGCAGAAGGGAACGGCTACCCACTCTAGTATTCTGGCCTAGAGAATTCTGTGGATTGCATAGCCCATGGGGTCACAAAGAGTCGGTTACGACTGCGCGACTTTCACATACACATACATATTGAGGGTCAGCTTGGATGTGTTAGGAGCTGATGTTTCTCAGCAAAACTTGAAGCACAGTCTCTTTAATACTAAATGCAACTTCTTCTGCCTTCCAATGACGACAGGCATCAAACCTTCTGGGAACTGAATTTCTGTGTTTCCATCCAAACCAAGAGGAGTTTGGGAGGCCTGGGAGGATGTGGCACCAGGACCCAGCTCCTGTCTTCTCTCCCTCTCAGAGAATGGCCCCCTAATTCTGGCAAATACCCAGTCAAACACCTAAGGTCTGCCCCATGCCTCCTTCATTCCCCTCAAATCCAACAAACCCACCCCAGTGCTTTCCCACTGCACCTGGGAGGACCCAGCTCCCCACCTCCATGCTCATGGGATTTTAGTGACGTTCCCTCAGCAACTGCCCTGCCCCTGGTTTGGCCCTGTAAACACAAACTCCCCTTTCTCTAAGATATTCATTCAGAAATATACCTTGGATACTACCGTGCCCTCACTAAAGCCTGCCAACAGCTCCTCAAACTTGCAGAAAAAGCATCCAGCTCCCTACAGAGCTTCCAGAACTCACCATGATGGGCCACCCTCTCTGTCTCCAGCCCTGTCTCACCACGCATGCACCACTCGGGGCAATGCTGACCGCCCATCTTCACTCCAAGCCCTGGGCCTTCACCTCCAGCTCGGTTCTTTTCCCAAAGCAGTCCATCCACCCTGGTCACATGCTCACATTCTTCACCTGCCAGCTCCTCCTTGACCTTCAGAACTCAGCTTGGAACTTCTATGATGGTCCGAGGGTTAAGAATCTGCTGCCAATGCAGGAGACACAGGTTCGATTCTGGGTCCAGGAAGATCTTGCAAGCCGTGGAGCAGCTAACCCATGCACCACAACTTTTGTGCCTGTGGTCTGGAACCTGGCGCTGCAACTATGGAAGCTTGTGCCCCGCAACAAAAGAAGCCACTGCAATGAGAAGCCCAGCTTTTGCAACTAGAGAAAGCCCGCACACAGCAATGAAGACCCAGCAGAGCCAAAAATAAAGGGACGTTAAAATATACAAACAAAAGACTGTGATCGTTCCTTGGGCCCAGTTTTCTCCTTCCAGTACACAGTCCCCATGAAGGGACAGAGGGCATGTTGGGAGACTTTCTACTGTTTGTTCCTAGTCTTTCTTGCTATTCTTGTTGTTCCAGGAGGTTCCAGTACCCACAAACCATCCCCCTCATGGAATCCAGAGGCCAATGGAAGGACAGCAGCCACCGAGCCATTGGGTAACTTTAAAAGGCTGACTCTTTTTATGGAGATAATGATTTAAGAAAGGACAATGCTGCTCCTTGGTCATGGAGACGCCTGTGACTAATTCTTTCATGACAAGTCTGAAACTGCAAGGTCAGATGGAAAATATCTCTGGCAAACCTCTGATGCCATGAGGAAGAAGAAACAAGCATTTATCCAAGACCTACTGGGCTTGACCCATGCTGTTTCACTGAAGCCTCTCAAATGCTCCCATTTCATGGATGAGGAAACTGAGGCTCAGGAGGCAAATTCGTTGCTCAAGACGATATGATTGTAACCCAACAGCAGCAGGTTTAGAGGCTGGTTGCTTAATGCCTCATGCCTGTGGGCTTTCCACTAGCAGTATTTCAGCTTGGCTGGGGGTCGGGGAACAAGGGTCTGGAGCAGAGGCCCCTGTCCTGACTGTGAGGGGGTGGGGCCCTGCCTGATTTCTCAGGACCGGTTTCTTGCCATGCCAGTTGTGAGGCCGGATTTGCTGGGTGTTTTCAGGAAAAGTCTTGTTCCTAAAACAGGACGTTGGGTCTTTCTGCTCAGTTTAAGGACAAGTCATTTGTTCTCTTTGGATCCTACTTATAACATTGCAGTTGAAGATTTTTGAAGATGTTCCTGGGAAGTCTCGAATCACCGTGGAGACTGTATGGGGGCTCGAGGTAGCTGAAGGGGGTGGGGGTCCTGGCCAGGGGTTGAGGTCCTAACTCCACATTGGCTGGTTTACACGTGGCGATTACATGTTAGAGTTCTTATGAAGAAAGACCCACGGACATACATGAATGAGTGCGTAAGAGAGTAAAGGAACGTGAAAACCACAAAGCCAGACGGTTATGAAGTCTCTGCAGTTCCATCTCTCTCAAGTTTAATACCCGGGGTTTTGTTGACCGATGGCAAGCTCTGCGTGTGACTGCAATGTCAAAAGCAGTAACGCCACCACCAGCACTCCCCACGGACTCGTCAAGCCAAACTGTACCAGCATGTACGCTTTTATTATGGACTTCCCTGGTGGCTCGGGTAAAGAACCCACCTGCCAATGCAGGAGGCGCAGGTTCGATCCCTGGGTTGGGACGATCCCCTAACCCGCTCCAGTATCCTTGCCTGGAGAATTCTATGGACAGTGGAGCCTGGTGGGCTACCAGTCCGTGGGGTCGCAAAGACTTAGCGACTGAATAGACAACATGTTAGACAACATGCACATTCTTATATTCTGCTTAGTCTTCTCTTTGGTCCTCCCCAGGGTGTGTCACAGTTTGTAAAGCACATCCATGCACAAGCGCATATTGTGGTGTGTTGTCAGTTTTACCAAGACTGCGGTTTCAGCGTTTGGGAAGCTCCATTTTAATTGCCCCACATTCTCACTGACAGCCTCACACCAGCCCCTTTGAGACTCTGAAAATTTCCACTTTTCCCTTAAAAAGCCAACTTGAGTGCCACTAGCTCTGGGAAGCCTCACACACTCCCTTTACTGTTTGACCTTTCTTCCTCTGGGGCCCAGTGGACTCTGGCCCTGTTGCAACATGTTCCAAGTTTTGTGGCTGTTTAGCTGTTACTCATCTCCCCTCCCATCACAAAAGTAAATGGTTCAGTTAACACCTGAAGGGATAAAGAATGAAGGATGAATGAATGCAGGAATGCAGGAATGAATGGACCAATAATTAAATGCGTGAGAACCCAGATTCTTATATTAGCCAACTTCCTCTACTTCCCTGACTCCCTAAGTAGAGTCAGTGAGTGCCACCCTCGTGCTCATCATCCAGCAGGTTTATGAGGGCCTGCTCTGTGCCTGGGACCATACCAGGTATGAGGACGCAGTGGTGAGCAGGAAAGACAAGAGCCTCTGCCTTCATAGAGTTTCTGCTTTTGATGCACACGGAGCACTTCTCCCAGGGAATGGTCTGCCCCTGCATTGATATGCATCTTTCCAAATCTCCATGGAGACCAGGACTCTGTCTTGCTTACTTTCATACTCTTCAGCACCCAGCTCAATGCCTAGCCAAGGTTAATACCTATATATAATATATAAAATAAGGTCTCTCTGGTAGCTCAGATGGTAAAGAATCTGCCTGCAGTACACGAGACCGGAGTTCAATCTCTGGGTCAGTAAGATCCCGTGGAGAAGGGAGTGGTAACCCACTCCAGTATTCTTGCCTGGAGAATTCAGTGAAGGTTAGGTACTCAGTAAATGTTTGATGGACGCATGTTGACACCCATTACAAACCAGGTTCTCTGCTTGACCCTATTTCTAGGTCATATCAGAACCGAGCACTAAACTATAAACATATTTCTGAACATTCCAGGAATCTCAAGCAGCTCTCAGAGCAATGGATACTTTCATTTTTTAACACTTACATTGTTCACCCTCAAAGACACAGGCTTTAAGAATTCCCATTCAGTGTGCCTGCATGGGTGTCTGTGTGTGCATGAGGCTATGGTTTCTGACCATTGTGGAGCCCATGTGTAAAGGGCTCTGTGCTGCCTGGTCCTGTGAGGATGAGCTGAGTTGGGGGGCAGGAGCTTGACTTTGCAGTTCACCCCCTTCCCGCAACAGGCTGTTTGTTTGGAGCAGACTGCCTTCAGATGGGGGTGTGATATTAGGGGAGGCAGGTTCCCCTGTCCATGGGTAGCTCCTAGGGAGGGATTCAACTATGAGCTGAGTGACAAGTCACACTGAAGAGATCCTAGACAGCTGGCAATGGAACCCCTCCACCAGCTCAGGAGTGCTGGGTGGAGCACAGAGGTAGATGTACCGTGATGAGCCCACCACTTTGAGTCAAGGGAATCTCTTCATATTTCTTGCCTGACATTAGGTGACTCCTCAGGTTAGTGGGGCCATTTCTCAGATGGTGAAATGACTCTCTAAGTCTTGAAAACTCTTGAAACAAAATGAGGATCTCCAAGAAAATCCAGGGAAGCTTGAAGTTCTCAACCTTCAATAATGAGTGTATCACAGGCATTCACAGCATTACAGAAATCCCGCCATCTCATCGAACAGATGGAAAAGCCAAAGCCCAGGAAGAAAAACGGCAGAGCTTGGTCAAGGGTACAAGTCTCTCAGCTGTCCACTGGGTACCTTTTTGTGTCAGCCTGCTGTCTTTCTGCCAAGAGTCACTTAAAGCTAAGATCTAGTCCTGGAAGCAAGTCAAACTCAGTCCAGTGAAGCATTTAAAAATCTTCAGGATGTGGTCCTGAAGGACTGAACTCTCTGGTTTGGACCAGATTTCAGCTCCACCACTCACCTTGTGTGACCTTGGAGAGCCCACACACCTTCTGCATCCTTCTTCTCCTCCACAAAATGGGCTTGGTGATACCTACCTACATTAAAGAAATGTTGCAAGAATTTCATAAAACACTGTGAATAATGTGCTTGGCCTGGAACCCCGCTCACTGGGAGCACCCCCAAAATGACAGCTATCGTCATTACTCTATGCTCTGAGTTTGGGCAGACACTGAGAAGTTTGGGGCAGGTGAAAGATCTCTCCCTTAATTGGGGCTTATGATAAAGAGCTAAGATTTAGAGTTAGGGATGGATAGTTAAAGGCGGATGTCAGGGAGGGTGTAATTAAGTGACTATATATGAGATAGTAACACAGAGCTTATCTGCGAGAAGGAACTGCATAGGATTCACTTCAGACTGACATAAAAATATACATTTGACATCATTTTATTTCTTATTGGAGATATCTCTTGCTTCACCTGATAGTAGATGAATTGTCATGAAATTGTCAGAGCAGTTCAGTGAGGCGGGCAAACATTCCCATTTTACACAGCAGAGGACATGGGCTCAGAGAAACCAAGGGGCCTGCCCAAAGGCACGCAGATAGACGCACTCAGCTTTGTCTCTAATGAGTAAAGAATTTTATTGGAATCCTTTAGTTCTTCAAATATTTTTTCCCCACTGAGATGAAATTAACCATTTTATTAAAGGTGTACAATTCAGTGACATTTACTTCATTCCCTGCGTTCTACACCTTTTACATTAGTTAGTTCTGAAGCATCTTCATCATCTCAAAATAAAACCTCTTTCCTATGAAGCGTTTATCCTCTGTTGCCTTCTCCCCTAGCTCCTGGCAACCATGAGTGTGTGTTCTATCAGTATGATTTATCTGTTCTAGATATTGCATATAAAGGTAATCATACAATATTTGTTCATTGGTTAGCTTCAGTTAGCTAATGTTGCCTGGTTTCATCCAACTTGTAGCATGTATCAGAACTTCATTCCCCTTTATCACTGAATAATATAGCTCATTGCATGTGTACACCACAGTTTATCCATTCATGCATTGATGGACACTGGGGTTGTTTCCACCTCTGGCTATTGTGAATTATACTGCTGTAAATATTAGTGTACAAGAATTCGTTCAGTTCTTTTGGATCTCTATCTAAGTAGACTTTCAGAGTCACATGCTAATTCCATGTTTATTTTTTTGTGGAACCCCCAAAGCCATCCCACAGCGGCAGATCATTGTATAATCCCATCAGCACTATGTGAGGATTCCAATGTTTCCACATTTATGACAATTCTGGCTCTTTTCCTTTTTTGCAATTTTAATAGTCATCCTAGCGGATGTAAAGTGCTATCATGGGTTTTGATTTGCATTTCCCTAGCAGACACATTACTTTGCCGACTAAGGTCCGTCTAGTCAAGGCTATGGTTTTTCCAGTGGTCATGTATGGATGTGAGGGTTGGACTGGGAAGAAGGCTGAGCACCAAAGAATTGATGCTTTTGAACTGTGGTGCTGGAAAAGACTCTTGAGAGTCCCTTGGACTGCAAGGAGATCCAACCAGTCCATTCTGAAGGAGATCAATCCTGGGATTTCTTTGGAAGGAATGATGCTAAAGCTGAAACTCCAGTACTTTGGCCACCTGATGCGAAGAGTTGACTCATTGGAAAAGACTCTGATGCTGGGAGGGATTGGGGGCAGGAGGAGAAGGGGACGACCGAGGATGAGATGGCTGGATGGCATCACAGACTCGATGGACATGAGTCTGAGTGAACTCTGAGAGATGGTGATGAACAGGGAGGCCTGGCATGCTGCGATTCATGGGGTCACAAAGAGTTGGACACAACTGAGTGACTGAACTGAACTGAACTGAACTGAATGCCTAACGACATGGAGTACTTTTTCCTGTGCTTGTTCACCATGTTTCTTTGGAGAAATATCTATTCCACTCCCATACCCATTTTCTAATTGAGTTGTTTATCTTTGTGCATGTGTGTTTATTACACTGTAAAAGTCCATTCCATATTTTGAATACTAGATTCACCAACATGTGATTTGCAAATATTTTCCCTCATTCTAGAGTTCGTATTTTTCCTCTCTTGATAATGTCCTTTTTTCTCTCTTTTGCCATGCTGTGAGAACTGTGGGATCTTAGTTCCCTGACCGGGGATCAAATCTGTGCCTTCGGGAGTGCAAGCATGGAGTCCTAACCACTGGACTGCCAGAGAAGTCCCTTGATAATGTCCTTCGATGCACAAAAGTATTTTATTGTGATGAAGTCCAATTCCCCTGTTTTCTTCTTTTTATCTTCAAGTGGGATTTATTTCATATCTTGTTTAAAGTTAGTTTTTATTGGACTATAGTTGCTTTACAATGCTGCGTTAGTTTCTGCTGTACGACAAAGTGAATCAGCTATACATGTACCCCGCTCTTTTAAAAATACTTTTTTGGCCGCACTGCAAGGCATGTGGGATCTTAGTTCCCTCATGAGGGAGTGAACCCAGGGCCCCTTGTGTTGGAAGTGCTGAGTCTTAACAACTGGACTGCCAGGGAAGTCCCTATAGCCACTCTTTCTTGGATTTTCTTCCCTCTGTTTTCTTTTATAACTCATGGTATCATCGCGCTGATATTTAAACCCGGGTCCTTTTGCAGGAAACTGAGGTCCCTTTGGTCCAATTCAGTGCCTCTGGAGGGGCCATGAGAACGATTTAGTTTGGACCCAACATGAGCCTGGTCCCGAGGGAGTAGGGGGCTGCTGGTGAGAAAAGCTCTTTGAACAGACAGATGGAGGTTAAGATGGCACTCCTTGGAGAGTATTTTTCCCTCTCTGCTGGGCTCAGGAGGGGTCCCAGCTCCACATGCTGGAGGGGGCTGTGTAGCAGGAGAGCTTTGGAAGGTCCTTGCCAGACTGGATGGCAAACCTCCAAGCAGAAGCTGGGGTGGCGGGCAGTCACGCAGTCTCATGGGGGAGGTGGTGATGGCAGAGGAGAGGGGGACACCTGGAGGAAAAAGAGGGGGGACATCAGGTGAAGAAGGATGTGGAAAGAAACTGCTTTGCCAAACCCTCAAGCTCCAAGTCAGCACTCCCCTGGGAGAATCAGTGAGACAGGACACCAGGGGCTTCAGCCCGTGGCTACCAGGGGCACCCCAAAAGGTCTTGGAGTGAGGGCTTGCCTTTGAGGTCCCTTCGGTCCAATACAGTGCCTCTGGAGGGGCCATGAGAAGGACTTGGTTTGGACCCAACATGAGCCTGGTCCTGAGGGAGCATGGGGGCTTCCTTTTTTTAGACCCAGGTTTGTGTACAAAGTGCCATCTGTCTCTACCCATGTGAGCTCACTGAAGCCTCCCACTAGCCTTGTTTTATAAGTAAGGAAATTGAGACACCGAGAGCCGAGATAATTCGCTAAAGGTCACATTACCACAAGACCAAGATTTGGACTCTGATATCCTGTTCTCTAGTTTGGGGCTCTTCCTGCCATAACCCAGCTGCAGACACATTCACAAAGTGACCCCAAGTAGATCCTAGAAGTTGTTTGGATGCAGGCCTCTGCACACATAGGTGGGGTATGGAGATGCTTGCTACTCAAAGTGTGGTTTGCGGACCAGCAGTGTCTGCATGCCCTGGGAGCAGGTTAGGAATGCAGTCTCGGGCCCTGCCCCAGACTTGCTGCCTCAGATTTCTGCATTTTAACAAGAGCCCTTGAGATACCTGTGTAACAGTTTGAGAAACATTTGTTGAGGATATATCATTCAGACTTTCAAGAAGAATTTTTTCCGTTAGAAATAAAAATAATAGTAAAAGTCATCATCACACTTCAGCGCTGCACCCTGAGCCAACCACGGACCTCCCCAAACTTTTTAAACTGTCATTTAACCAGAAAAGAGTAGGATCTGCTTTGCTTTTCAGGCAACAAATGGCTGAACTCAAACCCTTTGGCAAGACAAGATGTTTTGCTGTCTCTGTGAGATCAATAGTCCGTTTCTGGTGGTGTATTTATCTAGTTGTCCTTTCTGCCCTATGTCATGTAAAACTTCCCCTCTTCTTTCAGTTCTTTCTGGTTTATCTGAATTTCTGACTTAGCTTGACCCTAGAGCCACATCGACTCTTACCCAACATCCCAGTGTTTCTCTTTGGAAGTCCCCTATATCCCCACAGCAACCTTGGATCTTGCCCTTGCCCTGCAGATAAGACTGCTGGGTCCCACTTGTAATTTGCTGGGCCAACTTATGGTTGCTGGGGGTGAGTGGGTGAGAATCGGGGGAAGGGATAGTCAGGGAATTTGGGATCGACATGTACACACTGCTACATTTAAAATGGATAACCAACAAGGACCTATGGCATACCACAGGCAGCTCTGCTCAATGTCATGTGGCAGCCTGGATGGGAGGGGAGTTTGGAGGAGAATGGATCAGTTCAGTCACTCAAGTCAGTCGCTCAGTCATGTCCGACTCTTTGCGACCCCATGAATCGCAGCACCCCAGGCCTCCCTGTTCATCACCATCTCTCGGAGTTCATTCAGACTCACGTCCATCGAGTCCATGATGCCATCCAGCCATCTCATCCTCAGTCGTCCCCTTCTCCTCCTGCCCCCAATCCCTCCCAGCATCAGTCTTTTCCAGTGAGTCAACTCTTCGCATGAGGTGGCCAAAGTACTGGAGTTTCAGCTTTAGCATCATTCCTTCCAAAGAAATCCCAGGGTTGATCTCTTCAGAATGGACTGGTTGGATCTCCTTGCAGTCCAAGGGACTCTCAAGAGTCTTTCCCAGCACCACAGTTCAAAAGCATCAATTCTTTGGTGCTCAGCCTTCTTCCCAGTCCAACTCTCACATCCATACATGACCACTGGAAAATCCATAGCCTTGACTAGACGGACCTTAGTCGGCAAAGTAATGTTTCTGCTTTTGAATATACTATCCAAGTTGGTCATAACTTTTCTTCCAAGGACTAAGCGTCTTCTAATTTCATGGCTGCAGTCACCATCTGCAGTGATTTTGGAGCCCCAAAAAATAAAGTCTGACACTGTTTCCACTGTTTCCCCATCTATTTCCCATGAAGTGATGGGACCAGATGCCATGATCTTCGTTTTCTGAATGTTGAGCTTTAAGCCAACTTTTTCATTCTCTTCTTTCATTTTCATCAAGAGACTTTTTAGCTCCTCTTCACTTTCTGCCATAAGGGTGATGTCATCTGCATATCTGAGGTCATTGATATGTCTCCCAGCAATCTTGATTCTAGCTTGTGTTTCTTCCAGTCCAGCGTTTCTCATGATGTACTGCATATAAGTTAAATAAGCAGGGTGACAATATACAGCCTTGGTGCACTCCTTTTCCTATTTGGATCCAGTCTGTTGTTCCATGTCCAGTTCTAACTGTTGCTTCCTGACCTGCATACAGATTTCTCAAGAGGCAGGTCAGGTGGTCTGATATTCCCATCTCTTTCAGAATTTTCCACAGTTTATTGTGATTCACACAGTCAAAGGCCTTGGCATAGTCAATAGAGCAGAAATAGATGTTTTTCTGGAACTCTCTGGCTTTTTCCATGATCCAGTGGATGTTGACAATTTGATCCCTGGTTCCTCTGCCTTTTCTAAAACCAGCTTGAGCATCAGGAAGTTCACAGTTCATGTATTGCTGAAGCCTGACTTGGAGAATTTTGAGTATTACTTTACTAGTATGTGAGATGAGTGCAATTGTGCAGTAGTTTGAGCATTCTTTGGCATTGCCTTTCTTTGGAATTGGAATGAAAACTGAACTTTTCCAGTCCTGTGGGCACTGCTGAGTTTTCCAAATTTGCTGGCGTATTGAGTGCAGCACTTTCACAGCATCATCTTTCAGGATTTGAAACAGCTCCACTGGAATTCCATCACCTCCACTAGCTTTGTTTATAGTGATGCTTTCTAAGGCCCACTTGACTTCACATTCCAAGATGTCTGGCTCTAGATTAGTGATCACATCATCATGATTATCTGGGTCTTGAAGATCTTTTTGTACAGTTCCGTGTATTCTTGCCACCTGTTCTTAATATCTTCTGCTTCTGTTAGGTCCAGACCATTTCTGTCCTTTATTGAGCCCATCTTTGCATGAAATGTTCCCTTGGTATCTCTAATTTTCTTGAAGAGATCTCTAGTCTTTCCCAATCTGTTGTTTCCCTCTATTTCTTTGCATTGATCGCTGAAGAAGGCTTTCTTATCTCTTCTTGCTATTCTTTGGAACTCAGCATTCAGATGCTTATATCTTTCCTTTTCCATGGAAAAGAAATGCAAAAAAACAAAATAGCTGTCTGAGGAGAATGGATACATATATACATATGGCTGAGTCCCTTTGCTGTTCACCTGAAACTATCACAACATTGTTAATCAGTTAAGCCTCTATACAAAATTAAAAGTTTAAAATAAATAAAATGAAATGAAAAAAGAGAAACAGATCCAGTATGTAGTCAGATTTCTTCTTACCTATTACACTACTTCTCCTTGTGGGGCCTCCTTAGGCTGAAACTGACTTGAGCACTTAGAAGGGTGCACAGGGCACGTCCCTCCTGATTGTGTGAAGTGTTCCATGGCAAACCTCGATTAAGAAGCCATAAAATTATTAAAAAAAAACACACACACACAGCTGGAAGGACAGGGCAAACTCACTATTTCCATGCTAGTTAAAAGTGAGATTGCTTCCTCTTAATCCTAGAAAATATAGCATCTATCTACATGAGCGTGTGTGTGAGAGAGAACAAGATCGTGGCAGGCAAGCACCCCAAATTTTATTTGGTCTTGGAGCCTGTGCGCTTCTTTTTCTGCCAAGTCGTCAGTCTGGACAAAGGACATGGGCAAACGTCTGCCCATTCAAAATGCTTCTCAAGTGGCTAATCTGGGCAAGGGTGTGGAAGAGCTGACATGATGTTCTCAGAAATGAGGACAAGGCTGGGTGTCTTCCTAGCGCGTCAGGTTCTGCCTCTTAATGACACGTTCCTTGAATTGAACTGACTGCAGAGAAGCTGAGAAAGAATCCTTCCCAACTAGGTCCCCCTGGAGATCAATCCAGGCATGCACAGGTAAGCCAAGTCAAGTCTCTAGTCACTGAGTCACTACCATGCTCCAGTGAGGAGGCAGAAAAGCTTGTGTTTGGTTATGCACTTATGGATTCAATGAAGAGGTTTTATCTAATAAGCTCCTGCCTCTGTCAGAAACTGCTGGGCAAGGGGGTAATTACAAAGAAGTAAACTCAGAAGTTTCACCCTCAAATAACTCAGGAAGAGGACTCATTCCAGTGATAAATGTAACAGTATGGGCTCACTCCCAGGGCTCCTGCAGACAAGGTGTTTTGACTGGAAGCAAGTAGGAGGCATTCAGGTAAGTTGCAAATCAATGTCTGCTGAAGTTCAGAAGTTCAGGAAGGGAAAAGGAAGAAAACAGGCACTGGCTGAATTCCATTGTGTTCTTGGCATGGAATGAAGGGTTCTCACATAGGCTGTCTGGTTGGGCTTCACAAGACCCTTGCAAAGGAAGAGGTTCCCCCCTCGTTTTGCAGATAAGGACTCAGAGAGGTATTCTTAGAGACGTGAAGATGACCAGTCAGAGTCAGAGAACTAGAATGTAGCTGATCAGGGTTTAAAAGGTAATTTTCCCAGCACTGTCAGAGAACACAGAATGGAAAGGGTTGTTGGGTTTGGGGAGGAGGGCTGGATAGCCCATTCTTCAGAGAGTCCGCACTTCGTCCTGTAGAGAAGTTCGCGGCTTGGCAGCTCAGGGTCGCGGTGAGTCTGAAATAGCAGCGAGCAGAAGCACAGAGCATGAAGTCTAGAGCCAGATGCCTGATAGGCACTGTCACTTCCACCTCACACCAGCTGCGTGCTGTGGAGCCAGAGACTCAGCTTCTCTGAGCCTGATTTCCTCATCTGTAAATGAGAAATATTCACACCGATTCCCCTCTCCCTGGGCTACTGGGAGGAATGAATGAGTGACATGTTGTCCTGTGAGAAGCAGTGTCCAGAACACAGAAGCACATAATGTACGTTCACAATTCTAATGAAAGTAGAGCACCTAGCATAGTCTCTGGTACTTACAATGTGCTTCATAAATGATCATTTTTCTAACCTCATGTTTTATATGAAACATCTACACTACTTGATTGATCTGTGTCACATTAGGTTAAAGAAGGGAGCATTGGTGAACTACTGGTGCTCTCTGGAGGTAGGGGCATAGTTTACAAATTGAGAGTAAAGCTTTTTGGACGATTCAGAAGTTAAGGACCTAGAGAACTCACTTGCTTGACTTGAGATGAGTCTCTGTCTGGCTATATGACTGTGATGCGAGGGCCTGCACAGCCGTTCATAGATTGCTCAAGTTTGTAATGAGGGTTCTGTTTGGTGGCTGCTGTGAAGCTAGTGAAAACTTCTTGTTCTAGAATTCTGCTTGAAAAGTATCCCAGTTTTCTGTGGCAATCTGAATGTGGATTGGGAAAGAATCTTCCAGACACAGAGTACTGCAGAAAGGAGGAAGTTTATTAATAACAAAGAGCAGAGATCATGTAGACACTGAGAGTGCTGAGGGCCTACACCTCCTGACCGCAGGACAGGATGCTGTTAGAACAGCAGGCCTACTCAAAGAGAGTCAAGGCTTTCAAAAGAAAAGGAAAGATAAACCCATTTGAATGCAGAATTCCAAAGAATAGCAAGGAGAGGTAAGAAAGCCTTCCTCAGGGATCAATGCAAAGAAACAGAGGAAAGCAATAGAATGGGAAAGTTGAGAGATCTCTTCGTGAAAATTAGAGATACCAAGGGAACATTTCATTGCAAAGATGGGCTCAATGAAGGACAGAAATGGTCTGGACCTAACAGAAGCAGAAGATATTAAGAACAGGTGGCAAGAATACACAGAAGAACTATACAAAAAAGATCTTCATGACCCAGATAATCAAAATGGTGTGACCACTCACCTAGAGCCAGACATCCTGGAATGTGAACTCAAGTGGTCCTTAGGAAGCATCACTACAAACAAAGCTAGTGGAGGTGATGGAACTCCAGTGGAGCTGTTTCAGATCCTGAAAGATGATGCTGTGAAAGTGCTGCACTCAATATGCCAGCAAATTTGGAAAACTCAGCAGTGTCCACAGGACTGGAAAAGTTCAGTTTTCATTCCAATTCCAAAGAAAGGCAATGCCAAAGAATGCTCAAACTACCACACAATTGCACTCATCTCACATGCTAGTAAAGTAATTCTCAAAATTCTCCAAGCCAGGCTTCAACAGTACCTGAACCATGAATTTCCAGATGTTAAAGGTGGTTTTAGAAAAGGCAGAGGAACCAGAGATCAAATCGCCAACATCTGTTGGATCATAGAAAAAGCAAAAGAGTTCCAGAAAAACATATACTTCTGCGTTATTGATTACACCAAAGCCTTTGACTGTGTGGATCACAACAAACTGTGGAAAATTCTTAAAAGAGATGGGCATACCAAATCACCTGACCTGCCTCTTGAGAAATCTGTATGCAGGTCAGGAAGCAACAGTTAGAACTGGACATGGAACAACCAACTGGTTCCAAATAAGAAAAGGAGTACTGTATATTGTCACCTTGCTTTTTAATTTATATGCAGAGTGCATCATGAGAAATGCTGGGCTGGATGAAGCACAATCTGGAATCAAGATTGCCAGGAGAAATATCAATAACTTCAGATATGCAGATGACACCATCCTTATAGCAGAAAGTGAAGAGGAACTAAAGAGCCTCTTGATGAAAGTGAAAGAGGAGAGTGAAAAAGTTGGCTTAAAACTCAACATTCGGAAAACTAAGATCATGGCATCTAGTCCTATCACTTCATGGCAAATAGATGGGGAAACAGTGGAAACAGTGGCAGACTTTATTTTGGGGTCTCCAAAATCACTGCAGATGGTGACTGCAGCCATGAAATTAAAAACGCTTGCTCCTTGGAAGAAAAGCTATGACCAACCTAGACAACATATTAAAAAGCAGAGACATTACTTTGCCAACAAAGGTCCATCTAGTTAGGGCTATGGATTTTCCAGTGGTCAGTGGTCATGTATAGATATGAGAGTTGGACTATAAAGAAAGCTGAGCACTAAAGAACTGATGCTTTTGAACTGTGGTGTTGGAGAAGACTCTTGAGAGTCCCTTGGTTTGCAAGGAGATCCAACCAGTCCATCCTAAAGGATATCAGTCCTGAATATTCATTGGAAGGACTGATGCTGAAGCTGAAACTCCAATATTTTGGCCACCTGATACGAAGAACTGACTCATTCCCTGATGCTTGGAAAGACTGAAGGCAGGAGGAGAAGGGGATGACAGAGGATGAGATGGTTGGATGGCATCACCAACTCAATAGACATGAGTTTGGGTAAACTCTGGGAGTTGGTGATGGACAGAGAGGCCTGGCGTGCTGCAGTCTGTTGGGTCGCAAAGAGTCGGACACGACTGAGTGACTGAGCCAGTCAACTGGCTCAACTGAACTGAGGCAATTTTTATAACCTCAAGACAAAGAAAATTCCTGCTGGAATGCTAACGTTAGGGTGCTATAGGGTTAGGGTGCTATAGGCTGAATACTGGGGTGAACATTCATACCTAATACGGGGTCAGGAAGCTGGCTAGTGATGATGAGGGAGGCTTTTGGCAATGGCTGTAAAGGGGCTCTGTTGGTTCTGGAGGTGACCTTGGTGCAAGGCCCTGCACCTGTGACCTTGGGATAGCACTCCATACCAAAGTCACCACCAAAGCTAGATGTTTCGTTTGACTTTACCACCAATCCACTGTGTCTTCCTGGAGGTGTCCTTTTCCTTTCCCTTTGCTTGTTTGATCTTCATTAAATGAATGGGAAAGTGATAGAAATTAAGAGGCCTGCCCCAAATTCAGACAACTAAGGATGGAATGGGAATGAGGACCATAGACTGGGGCCTCCCGGATAGATCTGGAGGTCAGGATAATGCAGCAGCTCCTCAGGGCAGGGGCATCGCACACCCTCCCCTCCCTGGGGACCAGGTCCCCAGGCACCTCCTCCTTCACCCTCTCTGCTCCAACTCTGCAGGGCTGCAGCCCCTCCTACCACGACCAGGGGTCTCTGCTGCTGCTGAGGTGAGAGACACCTGGAGCCTGGCCGCAATCCACATCTACAGCCTGGGCAATTCTGAGGTGTAAACACCCCAGGGAGCAAATTTTGACCTCCTGGAAGTGGGAGCCAATTGGCACCTTCTTCCTCCTCCCACCTCTCCCTTCCCCAGCAGTCTGTTTCCCAGATCGAGACAGTGCTTGATGATTAAACAATAGGGATTGCAGGCCAGCTCAGGGAGGCGCCCTCCCGTGGATCTCCCCTCCTCGGATCCTCCTGCCACTCCTTCCTCCCTCCAGCTTCTCTGGAATTCTCTCCAGTCAAATAGCAATGCACAGGCTTTTTGCTCAGCCCCTGCTCAGGGGGAATTCTCAGAGAAAGTAATTTCACTCTCTTTATTATTAATTAGCAACGATAAAAGCCTGAAGGGGAGGGAGGGAGAGAGAGGAATGAAGAAGGGGAGGGGATGGAAAGAAGAGGCAGCATTGACTGTAGATGAAAATTAAAGAAGCCCGAAAAGCTTCTTTAGAAGAACTTGAACCATCAGTACCATGCTTCAGAGTTCAGTGCACAGGCTCTGCAGCCAGCTGCCTGGGTTACACCCCTCTTTTGTTAATTACAAGCCTGTAGTTGGGCAAGTCACTGACCCTTCCCTTTCCCTCTTCTATAAAGCCTAGATGATCATAATTCCTACATTACAGACTTTCTGCAAATATTAAATGTTCTGATATTTGCAAAACAACTAGAACAGTGTCTGATAGAGCATAAGCACGGTGTTTATTAAATGTACAAATCAACAAATGCTTCTCCCTTGAACTGGCATGTGGGACTCTAAGGCAATTTGTGAGTTTCTCTGGGCCACAGTTTCCTGAGCAGTAAAACAGAAGGCTTGAGCTAAAATCGAGTGTCTGAGCAGTTCTGACCTTGTATATTTTAAAAATAACCCAGATACTCATGCAAATCCAGCACCCCTGTGGGGCAGGGATGGTCTTATGATCTTGTGCAGATGGTCTGGAGTTTTATATAAATTATGCCATAATTAATCCTCACAAGGGGCTTCCAATGTGGCTCAGTGGTTAAAAAAAAAGAAAAAAAATCTGCCTGCCAGTGCAGGAGATGCAGGTTCAGTCCCTGGGTTGGGAAGATTCCTTGGAGAAGGAAATGGCAACCCACTCAACTATTTTCACCTGGGAAATCCCAAGGACAGAGAAGCCTGGTGGGCTACAGTCCATGGTGTTGCAAAGAGTTGGACATGACTTACCAACTAAAGAACAACAACCCCTTTAAAGACTCTATCTTCAAATACAGCCCCACGGTGAAACCCTGGAGGTTAGGACTTCACCATATGAATACTGGGGACCACAGTGGCAGGGCTGGGATTTGAACCCAGGTGGGGCAGCTCCAGAATCCACATGCTTGGGCCATGAGCTCCCACCTACAAAGAATCACCACATGGATCCCAGAGCCCAGAGATTCCCTAATCTGAACACACTCACACACAAAGGCAATGCTCACAAAAGGTCTCTGAGGTTGCAGTGAGTTCCCTGTATTCTGTAGATGAGAAAGAGAAGCCTCAGAGAGGTTAATTTAACTTGTGCGTGATTGCAGAGTGAGCTGAGAGGGAGAATGCAGACCTGGATCTGGTTGATTTGAAAGCCCTCAGTTCAGTTTAGTTCAGTCACTCAGTCGTGTCCAGCTCTTTGCGACACCATGAATCGCAGCACGCCAGGCCTCCCTGTCCATCACCAACTCCCAGAGTTCACTTAGACTCATGTCCATCGAGTCAGTGATGCCATCCAACCATCTCATCCTCGGTCGTCCCCTTCTCCTCCTGCCTCCATTCCCTCCCAGCATCAGAGTCTTTTCCAATGAGTCAACTCTTCCCATGAGGTGGCCAAAGTACTGAAGTTTCAGCTTTAGCATCATTCCTTCCAAAGAAATCCCAGGGTTGATCTCCTTCAAAATGGACTGGTTGGATCTCCTTTCAGTTTGAGGGACTCTCAAGAGTCTTCTCCAACACCACAGTTCAAAAGCATCAATTCTTTGGTGCTCAGCCTTCTTCACAGTCCAACTCTCACATCCATACATGACTACTGGAAAAACCATAGCCTTGACTAGACAGACCTTGGTTGGCAAATTAATGTCTCTGCTTTTGAATATGCTCTCTAGGTTGGTCATAACTTTTCTTCCAAGGAGTAAGCATCTTTTAATTTCATGGCTGCAGTCACCATCTGCAGTGATTTTGGAGCCCCCAAAATAAAGTCTGCCACTGTTTCCACTGTTTCCCCATCTAAAGCCCTACCAGGTAATAATTGTCCTTTTCTAGAGCTGAACAACTGCAACTATAGAGATCTAAGCTCTAGTGTTCAAGATGTAAAGAGGGAGCTGGTTGCATCTTGGCAATTTGTAGATGACTGACTGAGTGCTTCTGCACACTTGATGGCTCGTAAAAAAAAAAGGGGACAACTGCCCAGCAGTCTGGGGGTGACTATGAGACTAGAAGGATTGATCTGTGGGCTGGAATACATGGGTCCAGGTAATGGAGCACAGATTCTGGAGGGAAAATACCATTTGGATTAGAATTGACTTGCCTGCTCTCTGTCTCCCAGACCCAGTATTGAATCTAGCCAGGGTGGCCGCCCAGCACAGGAGTCCATGGGGCTACTTCAGCTTTTCCAATAAACTTGGATAGATGAATACTTGGTTTGGGTGTTTTAAAGTGTTTTTTTTTTCTTTTTGCAAGATGTTGTCTCTATGTTATTGTAAAACACTTCATATTTTATTAAAGAAATGATTGCATAAAATAAATAAGATATGCGTTCCTTTGTCACCTTCTTAGAAGAATAGCAATGGCAGAAACTCAGAGCCCCAGACTTTCTCTGTGGGCATGAAGGGGGACAAGGGTGAAGAGTCACTGGAGGACGGAGGAGTTGGGGGAATGAGGAAGAGAGCGGAGCACATCGTCACTGTCCTCTGGGTCTCATCTCTACACAAGTCCCAGTGTTTCCCTTCAGTCCAAGCTGATAGCATTTGCTGCGAGTCTATTTTGACATTGTCACACTGTCCCCGGAGAGTGGCACTGACAGGCTTTCTTTTCTTTTCGCTTTGGTATCTCAGGACCAGACTCATTGCTCATGGGTATCAGAAGCATTTCATTTTGACACCAAACCCTGGCATTTACAGATTCCAGGAAACACACTTCTGCTTCTTGGGGAAGCTCAGACAGGTCCTGGAGTTGGGGCGAGCAGGACATGACAGACCATCTGTTTGGCAGAGATTACTTTATTTAAGAGCAGTGTGGGCTTGGACTCAGATGTTCAGAATGATTGGTGGATGGGTTTATTATTCTATCTAGTGCATGGTTATTTGAGTGCTTTTAAAATTTGTTATTGTATTTAATTTTTGGTCGCACAGGGTCTTCGTTGCAGGTAGGCTTTCTCTAGCTGGGGGCAGGGGCAGGAGCTACTCTGTGTTGAGGTGCACAGACTTCTTGCTGCAGTGGTTTCTCTCGTTATAAGCGCAGGCTCAGTAGTTGTGGCATGTGGCCAGACCAGGTATTGAACCCGTGTCTCCTGCATTGGCAGGCAGATTCTTATCCACTGCACCACAAAGGAAATCCCTATTTGAGAACCTTTTAAAGCCTGTTGTATTAGGCACTGGAGAACCAGCCGGGAAAACGGGTGATAGTCTCTGTTCTCATCATATAAGAGGAGACTGAGAAAATGAATCACATTTCCAACAAGGATGATGCCCTAAGAGCTGGACTCAGGGAAGGAAAGCACATCTGAGAAGATCAGCGTGGTCTGGGGAAGACCACACTCAGTTCATATTCAGGAACACCAGCAGTGGGTACAAAATAATGGAGACAGGCACACACCCTGCCCACAAGGAGGTCATATCTGACCAGCACAAATGGGGAGATGTATAAGATGCGTAGGAGGCTTCTCAGGTGGCTCAGTGGTAAAGACTCTGCCTACCAATACAAGAGATGCAAGTTTGATCCTTAGGACAGGAAGATCCCCTGGTGAAGGAAATGGCAGCCCACTCCAGTTCTTGCCTGGGAAATCCCATGAACAGAAGAGCCTGGTGGGCTACAGCCCATGGGGTTACATGGTTTAGTGGCTGAACAACAGCAACAATAATAAGATGCATAGGGCAGTGATTCAGCCACACGCTTGGGGGAGTCGGGGACTGTTTCAGGGAAGACAAAGTGTGATCTGAGGCTTGAAGGCAGGGGGGTCAGTGCCAGCTGGGCAAGATGGCACAGAGGGAAGGAAATACACAAAGAAGTGGAGGCATGAGACAGCATGGATTAAATAAGACGTAGTGGGAGTCTGAAACTTATGAAACATAAAATACGATGAAAAGAGGAGAGAGGGGAGCAGAGGCAGCCAAAGCGGCCCCAGAAAGTCTGCAGGCCGTGCTGAGGAGTTGTCACCTTTATCCCATAGAAGAGGGGCTCACAGAGGAACACAAGGAAGAGTTCCATGGAACCCCCAGGCAGTCCTGAGATGAAGTTAAGTTCAGTTCAGTTGCTCAGTCGTGTCCGATTCTTTGTGACCCCATGAACTGCAGCACGCCAGGCCTCCCTGTCCATCACCATCTCTTGGAGTTCACTCAGACTCAGCCCATGGAGTCAGTGATGCCATCCAGGCATCCCATCCTCGGTCGTCCCCTTCTCCTCCTGCCCCCAATCCCTCCCAGCATCAGAGTCTTTTCCAATGAGTCAACTCTTCGCATCAGGTGGCCATAGTACTGGAGTTTCAGCTTTAGCATCATTTCTTTCAAAGAAATCCCAGGGCTGATCTCCTTCAGAATGGACTGGTTGGATCTCCTTGCAGTCCAAGGGACTCTCAAGAGTCTTCTCCAATGCCACAGCTCAAAAGCATCAGTTCTTTGGTGCTCAGCCTTCTTCACAGTCCAACTCTCACATCCATACATGACCACTGTAAAAACCATAGCCTTGACTAGACGAACCTTAGTTGGCAAAATAATGTCTATGCTTTTGAATATACTATCTAGGTTGGTCATAACTTTTCTTCCAAGGAGTAAGCATCCTCTAATTTCATGGCTGCAGTCACCATCTGCAGTGATTTTGGAGCCCAAAAAGTAAAGTCTGACATTGTTTCCACTGTTTCCCCATCTATTTCCCATGAAGTGATAGGACTGGATGCCATGATCTTTGTTTTCTGAATGTTGAGCTTTAAGCCAACTTTTTTGCTCTCCTCTTTCACTTTCACCAAGAGGCTTTTTAGCTCCTCTTCTCTTTCTGCCATAAGGGTGGTGTCATCTGCATATCTGAGGTTATTGATATTTCTCCCGGCAATCTGGATTCCAACTTGCGTTTCTTCCAGTCCAGCGTTTCTCATGATGTACTCTGCATATAAATTAAATAAGCAGGGTGACAATATGCAGCCTTGACGTATTCCTTTTCCTATTTGATGG